>CM056997.1:166873485-168234775 GCA_029891345.1 Dryococelus australis | reverse complement strand
TTAGAAGATCAGGAAGTATACGTGGGTATTTTTCTAGCGCGTTAAATAAAAAGACCAAACACTTGCGAATACAAATAAGAAATTAAATATGTTTCCTTTGTCCCACCAGATATTAGTTTCGTTTTTTACATTTCAGTTCAGGACAGCCAAGTTTTTTCTGTTCTTTTTTTTCTGCGTTCCACTTTCTTCCTGCGCTCTCTATACTCCAGCCCGTCACAAACACAACCCATCATGAAACACGACGCCAATGGGAGAACGATAAATAAGAGAGAAAATACGACAGCGGGAATTGGTGTGGCAGGAGAGAGACAGATACAGAGAGACAGAAAGACGGGAGAAGAGGGAGAACAGGACAGCAGCGGACGGAAGAACAAGGAAACAGCGACGTTGTGCCAGAGAAGCAATGAGATACCCCGATGTGGACACTGCGTCCCCGCGGCGATCGAATACAGCTCGTTTCACCCTGGCTCCAGCACACAAAACGAGCCAATACGGTCAGCGAGACAAACCTTATGGCCTTTTATTTACGCCACTAAAACAACACCTCCGAGCCCAAGGAAAAATAAAAAGATTTGAATAAAAAATAATGTGTACGACCACCAGCAGAATTTAAAACAGCAGTGAAAAGAGAAGCACCGAGTAGTTGTTTACTTTCGCTCTGATGATTAATTTTTTCTCAACCGAAGCCTGTCAGGACACACCACCTTCCCATTTAGTTCCGAACCCGAGAAATAATGAGATGTGAAATAAAATAAACTAAAAAGTTTTTGCACTGTGTCAGGAGATATTAAAAATACATGTTTCGTTGGCATGTGCATACACAGCTCGGTAATTACAACGAATCGCATAAATACCGCATTTCTAGAAATTCATTAATGGCAACATGCTCACACCATGGGGTGACAAAGATTTTTTTACATTGATCTTTATTGACTTATCCGTTTTAATTTCCATTGCATCAGAACCAGAATTCTGGACATCACACATGTATGCGAAGAAACCTTTCCACTTTAAAATCATCCAACTCCAGGCACAATGCTCCTATAGTGAAGAAACTTCATGACTTATTTGTGTTTACCTCATATCAATACAGTTATGCCTTGCTGCTCAGCATCCCTGCGAGAGCGGGAGTGGTGTGAGGTCACGCAAACCAAGAGCGGGCGGTGAACACGAAGATAAGCTTACACAGGCTTGCCCCGCGCATGGCCCCGCGTCCGACCTTCAGCTGATTAAATTTCCGTGTTATCTGAAGGATTTTCTGGTGGTTTGTTGCCATGGTTTCTCTCAGCATAACTCGGGTGCATCGAAATTTCCAGGTCAAGGCCAGGGGCTGTAAAAAGCGCTGTCTCGTCCCCGGGCCGCAGTTGATGAGTGGATGTGAGAGGCTGGAGATTTGGCGATAGACGACGAGCGAGCAGTGGGAGGAAAGTCTGCGGCTGCGAAAATCGACGCAGAGATAGTGCGAACTGGCTGGTCTAGTGGACTGGATGCGTGAGTCTGGAAATAATGGCAAAAGACACGTTGAGTGTGTGTTAAAGATGCGTATGTGTTGTCTATAACCAAACAGAAAACATTAATAAGGACGTTAATTAATGTTTTAAACATACATTAGTATTGGTTTCACTGAAAAAATAAAACTAGTAAAATCGAAATACATAAATTAATGCTGCAAATAATAGCAGTGTGTATACATTAAGCAGATTTAGTTCTTTCATTTTTATTAGGACTTCCATCCCTCACGAACTCAGATACGCTACTCAGGCAGCCTGTAACACTGGTGTCAGAAGTGGGATGGAGGCAATTAGTTATTAATCAATTGTAAGTTAGGTTAGACAAAAGGCTAGCAATTAGTGAGATTCAAACAAATTAATGAATTGTTATAGTTGTAGACCGAAATCTTAAGACTGTTTTGTACAATTGTCGCAGTGAATGTTTACTAGAGAAATGTCAGCAGAAAAGGAAAAAGCTGCGAGCATTACTTGAGGAATTAGCTACACAAATGAGCGCAAGTGTTTATAGCCTTGATAGCAGTATGAACAAGAATGTAAATAGTGTAAACGAGAATGTAAAGATTGCAGACAACAATTTAAATAGCCAGATAACTAATTTAAGTGATTTAGTATATAAGACAATATATAATGTTGAGAGGAAAATAGAAACTTTAAATGAAAACGTGGACAAGGAAATAGGTAATGTGGATAGGAAAATAGAAGGCATTAGCGAGTTAGTAAACAAGAATTGACTGCGTGGACTAGAAAATTGACAGTGTAAATGAAATGTGAACAGTGCAACTGAAGTAGTAGACAGCGTTTGTGAAAGGATGAGCAGCATAGAGAATTAAATGAAACCGAAGATCAGTGCATTAGACAAGCAAATGCACGAATCTTTTCAGCAATGTATATCCCCTGCCATCTTACCTGAAGCCGAGAAAGGTGAGGAAGCAGTACAAGTCGTCACCAACACAGCAACCTCGAAAGATAGTCAGCAGCTCTGCAGCATTGGTGTCACGCAGCCAGGAGTGGGGGAGGGGGTCTCAACTGAGTCTGCCCCTTATGATGGCCAGACTTTGGCAGGAGTACCTATACAAGTTTGAAATAGTCGCCACCCTGCATGGATGGTTTGCCGAACAGCAGGCTTGCTATCTCGCCGCAGTGCTGAGAGGTCCCCGCGCTGATCATACAACAATCTCTGCCAGAGCGACATCGATTGGAGTACCCCACACTGGTGTTGGCCTTGGAACTACGTTTCGGCGAACGATACCTGCGACATGCCTTACAAGCCCAACTGCAAAGTCGCATCCAGCGACCAGCGGAGTCACTGAAGGTGTTATAGCAAGACATTGTGCGGCTCTCCCGTCTATCGCTCGAAGGGTGATACGAGGAGGCGCGCAACATCATCGCAGTCGGTTTTTTCATTGATGCCATCGCCGACACAGAGGTACGGCAAGCGGTATGTCAGACTGCACCCACATCATGCACTGGAGTGGAGTCAGCAAGACAGGGGACCGTACCCCGATGCTGAACGTGATGCTGAACGAAGATGAAGAAATCATGAAAAATATGCTGATGGAGTAGCAGCTAGCAGTGAAGGACATCGCTTCCAGGTCAGTGCTACAGAGTATCCCCCCCCCCCCCTTTTTCTCATATCCAGATTTCTGTGGAATGTTGGTCATGTGGGCAGCCTACCTGAGCGCCTACTGCCCACAGCAATAGCAGAAGAAGCAGCAGCAGCAGCAGGAAAAAAGGCACCGAGAGCAGGCGAGAATACAACACATTCGGAAAACTTGGAAACATCGATTTTGGGGAGCGAATGTCGGTGACTGCTGGATGGAAGGCCCCAATGTTCGTACATTCAAATTCGGCGAAACAGGATTTCGATGCAGTACTGGTGGAGGGGAGTCTGAATGATGTTCCTTGCCAGATGGTCGTAGACACTGATGCGATCATAACAGTAGGAATACGTGGTATTCTCGGGCCTTCTCCCAGCGATCGCCCGACGACAGTATGGAACGGTGCTATTTGACTACAATAACAGGCGATACCACACGTGTTAAAAGTAAAAGAAAAGTGATCTTGAAGCTTGTGAGGGTTTTAGGCGTATATTGATTTAGTTGACTGGCGATAAGTTAACAGCAACACTACAAAAACAAACGGATTGTAACTATGCGATGTTGACTTCCTTTAGCAAACCATTCGAGTTTCGATACAGCACCTCAGCCTACGTAGTACATCAAGCTCCAAAATTCATTGATCCTCTATTTGCTCTGCCATTCGTTTGTGTCTCTCACATTCCTTCTTTCCTCTCCCCCACCTCTTCTCTTTCTTACCTCTCTGTCGCCTTCTTCGTCTGTCATTTAAAAGTTCCCTCGTGACTTTCGTTCAACTGCCGCCTGCTAGGGGTGCTAGTGTTGATTATGTTGTTTGTGACTACCAAACTGTGCCACCTATTACTCATTCTGTTGGTGGTGTCAACAAGGCATGATTTGTCCCTCCCCAATTAGCTTCCCAGTAGTTAGTGATCCACCCTTCTATGCTGCCCGCTTCTAGTGAAATTGTCATTACAGGCAGATGTCAAGGAAAGTTTGCGAGGCATTTGGGACTAATTGAACCAGTAGAGAGGGCTGGCATCCTGCCGGGTAATGCCGTTGTAGCAGGGACTTTGGTCTCTTCTAAGTCTGACAGTTTTCAAGTTATAATGATACATTTGTACGATAGTGGCATTCGTCATAAGGGAAGGGTCTTGAAAGGTTTCTGAAAGTGGGTCACACAGATCATCCAAATGTTTCAGAACCATCATTCGGCACCGCCATATTTGATGCCGAAGGGCAGCAATCTTGTTTTGTATGCTGCTTACCTTCCTGACTGCCAAAGCACATGTCTGTTGCATGTGAATTTTTCACCTCGATTTGGCCACCATCTTGTTTCGTCTGCTGTAGGATGTCATCTGTGAAGTTCCCTCCTTGTCTAAGTTGTTGAACGACGCACTAAATTGCACATCTCTTGCCTGCGCCCACTGCTATCTGTGAGTTAAGCCATAGAGCGACGCCCAGGAGAGCTGTGATAGATTAAAAAAATACTTTGGGGGAGTGCGGGATCGAACTGCCGGGCCTTGGATATAACGTCTCAGCGTTCAGGGCGGTGTAGAGAGTAGGGTTTTAAATTATGTAATTGCGGTACACACCTTCCATCATAATCATTCTGTCATTAAAATTTTATTACAAGTATTAGTCGAATAGAGCTGACATCTCTCGCATGCGCTCCACTCACCATTTTGGCTTAAGTCGATGCAAAGCACAATAGGTGGATTGATTATAGTTTATTTAATATTGTTTACATCAAAAAAATTATATTTTTTAAGGTATGTGAGAGGAATAGGAGGAAATGTGTTTATATCCGTATAAGATCGTAATCATTTTGCGATTATATCATTTGCTGCATGCAAATAAGTATTTTGCATGTGCATACCCCCACGCACCATCGAAGAAATACAAATGCAAAATGAAAATACAATTAGTGCTACATCACATGATAGCTGAGGATTAAACTAAGAAATAAAATGTAGTAATTTAATATTTTTGTTGTTTGTTCGTAAAATTCATTGCAAATCAACACAATAATAAGTAAAATTCTATTTTTGTTTCAATTTTTTTCTTGAAATATACAGGTTGGTCCGTTTAATGTTGGCACCCCAAAAATTTCCAGAACAGTTGCAGATCAAAAAATGCGATTTTTGCTCAGTGAAATTAATTATGTGGGCATGTAATTTGCTGCAAAGTGACTATTCGTAACCTGTGTATGGACAGAAATAATTAAACTACATATGATTTTCTCGTGGTAACATACATTTATTTCAACCACTTATGAAAGTACTCGGAAAGAGAAATTCAGTGATATAGCATATGCGATAGTAACACAGAAACGCCAAAAATTAATGTGCCAATATGATTAAGTTTTGTGGGCCGGTAGGATGGGTAGTGGACCTGTACTCACAGCTGTAAGCAAGCAACACGCACCGTGACTCATCATAGCACAACAAATTACTTACACTATACATAAATTCATTCTGCGAAAAATGCATTTCGTGATCTGCAACCGTTCTGGAAATTTTAGGGGTGTCCAAATTAGGCGGACCTTCCTGTATTTTCAAGAAAAATATTCAAACAAAAATAATATTATACCCAAGGTCCGGCAATTCGATCCTGCACTGCTCCAGAGTATTTTTTTTAGCTACCACAGTGCTTCTGGGTGTCGCTGGAAGGCTTAAATCAAAGATGATGGTCAAGAAGAAGGCGGCCCAGAAGAGGTGAGAGATGCACATGCAATAAACATGTACTCTGGCAGACAGGAAGTTAAACAGCAGATGAAACAAGATAGCTCCGTACAGCAGACAACGACTTCCTACAGTAGACGAAACAATATGGCTGCCTTTTGGCATTCAATATGGCGAGGTAGGACGAAAGTGAGAGATGAGCCGGTAACAGAATGAGAAATAGGGTAGCACACACTGGTAGTCAGAAACAACATAACCGACACCAATGCCCCTAGCAGGCGGTAGTCGAACGAGAGTCGCGAAGAACTCAGTAGATGGCAGATGAAGAAGGCTGCAGAAAGAGGTAAGAGAGAAGATTTGGGATAGAGGAAAGAAGGAATGTGTAGAGTTAACGACGTGAAACACTCGTAGGCATTAACATGTGCGAAGTGATCATACACAACACTGCAACGATGTGTAGAATAGGTGAGGTGTGGAATAATTTTAAGGAATAATGTTTAATAGCATGAACCTCAACACTTAATAAGGACCACTGCAATCAAAACCAGCAACTTAGAACGGCGTACTAGACTATTTAGTAAAGTGAAAATTCTAGCTGCGCAGTGTCATTTCCACTTCATGGATTCCGTGTTTCCACGCTCTACACGTTTGTCGTGAGAGTCAAAATTGTGCTTCAAAATTGCTTTAAACGAGTACTTTAAGACAGTGTAGTGACAACCTGACGGGATACTGTGGCCCAGCGCCATGTAGACTGCCAAACAGAAAGCACTCACACTCTTACTTACTGACTTACCATAATACTCTGTCGTTGCTTGGAACATTTTTACGCAAGCTGGAGCACACACAGGTTCAAAACAATCCCAACAAAATATGATACAGATATGATTAGAGAAAAAAGGAATAGGAATATTACTAATTAATGAGAACCAAGAACCATGAACTTGTTCGTTTAATGAAAATAATTCCCAAAATCCAAAAATAAAATATTGAAAACTATTCAAGGCTGACCTTAGATGGCAATTCAAATGAGAAATCAACTGAAATATTAAAACTAAAATTGTTGGGTAGTGGCTGTGTAACCTACAACCAAGTGATCAAATGTAATAATGTCTTTAAACTTCTGAACTTAAAAAGGGTCTAAAATCTTCTAAAACCAAAACTGTTATCAGAAAATCAATAAATTCTTGCATTAAGCTTTCTTGTTCTAGTCAGTGGTGGTACAAAAATCGATATCTGATTTGCCATGCTAATTACGCTGGGAAATGTACTCTTAAGGGAGATGAAAATTGTGGCTATCCAAAACTTCCATAACAACTAGAAGAGTACACTGTTACGTGTCACTAGGAAATTTTATTAGGATTAAAAAAACTCTGTCTTAGCTGATGTAGATAAAGATTTTGTAGAATCTGCTTTAATTATCAGGAAATTGACGTATACGGGCTTCTCCCACAGTAGGAATAAATTAGCAATTGGAAGTCAGCTTCTACATGTCAGCTCTCGGTTTATGGACCAACGGTCATTTACAGCTACCATCTAACTTCTGGCCAGCTAATCGCGGAGGGGGCTCGCTCGGGCCATCTTAAAATCCTCGGGAAATACATTTCTTCTTTAATAGAACTGCAATCAGGATGAGGTCCGGACTCCCCATCCAAGCTAATTTAATAAGCGTACAGCATTACCCACTCGGGCGTGCGGCCTGACATCGTCCTGCCTTTCCAGTGATGTAGAGATGAGTGACTGCTAGCATACTAAGCTAGCATATCTTATGGAAGGTTCTGAACCTTCCGGCCAATCGGATGGCTCCAAAATCAAACCTATGTAAATGTGCCACTCCAACGATCCTAACACCCTAATTTCATAGAGTATTAAGTTTCGAAATGGTGACAATACAAAATATAAACCATGAAACGTTAAGAAATGAGGCAATAAAATTACATATATGTGTGTATGTACACACACACCCAAGAATAACTAGCTAACCCGATACATATAAATACATAAATACAGCTATCTTACACTCTAATATTAAATGAAACACGAAGTTAAATATTGAAATATCCAAATCATAAAAATAAATACTATGTGTGCAATATAAAAATTAGAAATTAGTTATTCACAAATTAAGGAAATTTTGTGTGCTACAGAATGAGATAGATAAAGAATGACAGAGAATGAAGCAGCAAGATTAAATGTCAAAGCATGAGGTAGCAAATGGAATGAGAGCATGAAATAGCAATATAGAATGAGAGAGCATGAAGAAACAAGATGGAATGACAGAGCATGAAGGGGAGATTTCTAGAAACAAAATAATGACCCGAAACAAGATGGTGGCCAGAATGACAGAGCAGGAGGTAATGCCATCCAAGATGACGGATGGCTCTTCTAGATCCCCAGCTGCCAGCCTCTTGTCCCAGAACTGCCCATTTTCCCCAACTCATATTCCTTTATGTACTTGGGTTGCATATTATACTCATATTTCTTAGCAGTGCACTTACAGCTGGGTCGGACTTTTCCATCACTTGGTGAGAGTTCACTGAAGATTCTTTCAAAATGAGCAGCTTGCAACCAAGTCACATCAGTAGAACATTAACTCTTTCTGTCATATGACCTATATATATATATATATATATATATATATATATATATGGTGTTGAATAGGAAGTATATATATTGATCTACACTGTACTCAGCGGGAAACTGCGTCCAATAATAGAGTTCAGAGCTGTCATTCTTTTTTGGACAGTATTCCGCCATCTTACAAATAGTTGACGCCAGTAACATAAAATGCAGACATATTTTTTATTGGTTTCGACATATGTCAGAGTGTTATACTTATGTGCAGTTCCGAACGATATATTAGCTCATTACGACAACGAAATTGACATATTTACTTGTTACTGAAAGGGTTAATGCAACATATTGTCATATATAAGAGTAACCTCACCTGCTCATCGCAAAAAAATTAACGAGTCTCCCTAATCTCGGAACAGCAGTATTTGTAAATGTTCTAGCAGGAACCTGATCTTGTGCATGAGTACTGTTCTTAACCTCTTCATATTCTGTAATTTCGGATTTAGAGTTTTCATTATATTTGATGTTCTTGATAATATTCGAAAGTGTATCCATTAAAAAATCTCACATTGTTGAAATAGTATTTTGTGCCATCTGTAATTTCACCTTCGGTTCGAAAATCAAATCACTTCTGCAATATCATTCCTTGAGCATTCTCAGAAGCTATCTTCTGTCGGTTGGGAAATCATTCGCTCTTAACAACGAGGTCTTGGGCGGCGATGAGGGTCATTGAGGTGAGAATGGAACATCGCCAGAATGAAAGGGTGGGAAATACAGGAGACTCCCGAGAAGACCCGCCGACCAGTGGCAAAGTCCGGCACGATTTCCACTTGCGAATATCCGGGAGCGTCCGCACCGGGAATCAAACCCGGTTCGTGTACATTTGAGTCGAGCAGTCAAACCACTACACTTCCGCGGCTCAGCGTGCGATGGAGAAGTGCTGGATGTCAGCTGATTTGCTGCGTATGTTGAAGCAGCCAGAATCACTTCGACATGGTTTAAACATTGTGGAAAAATTGTCTCCAGTCCTGTGAGCTGTAGATGTAGTAGGCGATCCTAGTTTTTGAGAAGAGTGTCGGTAACTTAAATATCGGTTTTAATTTTCATCACACAACATGCTCTGCAGGACAAAGTAACTTCTAACCACAATGTTGTGATCCACTAGTACCAGTAAAGAATATATACTTATTAATCTGAATCGACACACTATTGGGAGGAGTGTTAAGATTTTGAACTCTGGTGCCAGTTGTGGCTTATAAAAAGTTGAGAAATGTCTATAACCCCGAAAAGTGATATGCAAAGTAAAGATTACGAAGGGTAAATTGAATATGTCCCCCAAAGACTTCTTTCAATGTCCACTCAGGTAGGTTTGATTGATGTCAGTGGTAAACTCCAAATGCCTGTCACAACTATTTTCGATGAAAGGCTGAAGTCGTAAGAGACCATGTGGCTTTGGTATGGTCCTTGACAGAAAGTTCCCTGAGACTGATTAAATACTTAGGGAAGCACAAGAGCTTTGGAGTGCTGGTATAATAAGATAGAGGAAGAACATGTACTACACATTATGAACCAATGTGATTACAACCAACTTACAAGACTACCGATAAATATCAGCTGGGTAAAATACAAAAGTATTATCTTGTTACTTCATTGCTCACTTAGAAAAGGAATGTTATCTACAGCTGATGGGACTTCATGGTTACAGTGACCTCTGAGAAATATTCAATGACACAGTGCTCATATGTTCTGAGCTATAGCAGGTAATGTACTTGAAACATGTAAACTCAGTCTTTTATATTTGATGCCTTAATCGTAGCTGAACTATGGGGATGAGTTTGGAGAAATTGGGAGCTTATCAGATTTAAGTATGAGTGAGGAGTGAGTGAAGAGATTTGGACGGCTCTTAACATTGGGGTCCTGAGAGCCGAAATATGAGTGAGGAGATTGAAAGATTGCTACCTTTGTTAAAAAAAAAAAAAAGAGATGCATAGACCACTCAGTCGCGGACATAAAAGTGGCATCAGCACCTAAAGGAGAGTTGAGATGAGGAACGACCGCGAGTAAAGTGAGAATGTATAAGGCAAGTGAGGTTTATGTGTACGCAGATATAGTCCTTGCTTGGTGGTGGAGTCAGTCGACTCCTAGCGATTATTGACATAAGTTTAGCTTCAGCTACATTCAAGAGAACTACTGCAACTGAAGATCTGAACTTTTTCACTTTTAATGACAACTGATATAATTAATCTGACATTTCAATTTACATTCTAAGAAATTTATACGGTTGAGGGAGATATTTGGGTGGCTCTTAACAACAAGGTCTTGAGAGCCGATGAGGGTGTAATGAGGTGAGAATGGAACAGCACCAGAAGGCAAGGGCGAGGGAAATGGGAGATCCCCGAATGAACCCGCCGACCAGTGGCATCCTCTGGCATGATTCCCGCTTGCGAAAATCCAGAGTGACCCGGCTGGGGATTGTTTAGATGGTGAAAAAGTATCACCCATCCATTGAAATACTAAAAAAAATGTTTGCATCGACAATTTGTACACCTCTATGCATAGTTAAACATATTCAAGTTCATGAGTCACGGTTCGTAACCACTGATACATTGACTAGCACTGTGTTGTTGGAGTGTTTCCATGATGAAATAGTTACTCACTTGTTCCTCCTCAATGACAGTTCGTTCTTCCTTGAATACGCTACTGACAAAAATATACCACCGATCATATCTGCACGACTGGAGAGGAGTGTGCTTGCACAGGAAAGTAATAATGTCAGTGCTCATCTGAGTGGCACAACTGGCATTGCGAACGAATCCACATTTTTTATGTATGTATCACATATCAAAATGTAATATTGCTATTAAAATCTGTTACAAACTAAGATTTTTTTCTGTTGTTTGCATAACTTCATGTGTAAAATCACGTCAATAAAGCGAGGGTTTGCACAAAAAAAAAAAAAGCAACAAACTTAGCGACATTGTAAAAGTTAAAGCGTTGGATCAAGTTGCACATGGACTTGCTCTATGCATCCACACAGTTCTCTCCGGGAGACCACAATCGTGAACTTGAACGAGTTGTAGCATTGGATAGCGAAGCGTACCAACAGCCAGTCTTGAACTTAAGCTGCGCAAATGGGGATTAACTCGTTCTGATCATAGCCTTGAGTAGGTTGTAGCACTGGACTACTCAAAAGGTCTCGAACTCACCTTGATCATGGCCTTGAGGAGGTTGTAGCGCTGGAACACGTTCCGCACGGACTTGCTGTCCGTGTACTTGGTCATAAGGGTGATTAGTGACTTCTTGGCAGTATCGTACGACTCCTCTAGCCGTATCCGAACAGCTCTCAGCCGTTCATTCGTCTCAATCACCTCCTCCTTCGTCTGCCCACCTGGTGCAATACATGCGACAAAACTCCGAGCTTGGACTCGAGAACAGAGAAGTACGTAATAATACAGCAGGTGGCAAGGTTCCTACAGTTTAGCATTTCTTGGCAATATCGTTGCAGGGCCAGCTTATTCTAGAAGGTAGACAGAAATGATTAAAAACAAAGACCAGGAATGTGTGAAATGACTATAGCAAAAGTTGGTCCTGTTTATCTCTGTGACATACATAAATATTATTTTATTATTTTATTTTTTTATATTTAAGCCATACTGCAATTCAGTGTTACGTACCTCTCTGTCACAGCATTCATGCCACGTTCTCCTAATCTGATAAAGAATTTCAAATATGATATTTAATTTGCTAACATTGTAATCAGTGATATGTAGCCACGATTATGTTTTAAGTCAAGTGAGATAAATACACGAAATGGGTCAACATATGTACAAAATGTGTGATTTATGTGGGGAGAGTAACTGTGGTGTCGAAATTTAAAAGTCCATACGAAAATATGTCCTAGGTTTGATAATTACCAAAGAATAGTCTCGACAAAATTTCCTGGAATTGTTAGTAGCCGTACGTAGTACATCCCGGTTCGTGTCACTGCAGCCATGCATGTATATCAGGAGTGATACTTTTTAAAAGAGGTGCTTGAATTGTAAGCTTTGAATATGAATGCATGCCTGCACATGTCGGACATGTTCATACACCCCAGGTGTGCTACGGATCTGCCGGCAACCTTGCTCCACAAGCTGGCAAAGCACTGCAATGTCCATGACAGGTGTTGCGAAAAAAGATGGTCTTGAGATGTCCGCATAGGTAATAATCCACTGGACTCAGGTTAGGGAAATTTGCAGATCCACGCGATTGGTCCTGTACGACCCCTTGACCTGAGCGGGACCACTCATTTAGATAGGTCTCGCACACTGTGCTGAAATGTGGTGGTGTCCCATCATGTATGAACCAATTACTGTATATTACGTCAAATAGGACATCTCGAGAAGCATTTGTAACTGTTGTTGCAGATATTTACAGTGAGCTGTACCATAAAAAACCCGGCTACTTCCCACATAAATAGATACATATTGTATGTTTGTATGACGTCACAAGTGACAACGATTCGCCTATTTTGTGAGTATTTAAAGGTATTGTATCTATTGAAGTAAGGCTATTTTCGGCAGTGAATACACTACATTAAAATACTCACAGAAACCTTGAATTACCGTTGCTATTATAATATAAAGATAATAAAAATTCTCCCCCTATTTCATAAAATTATTTATTAAAAAGCGAGCACATAATAAGCCAGAGACTTAAATGATAAAAATTTATATAGTTGTCTGGGTGAAATAATTACAAATATACTGTCTGTAAATATAAAAAGCCGCAAAGAAGTAGCACATTGTCTACATTTACACTTTTCTGGCTCTCATTTTCACAGGAATTCAGATCACCTAGATTTATTAAGGGCACATCTTTACAATTGCACACTTTTGTTTGTGAAAATTGCAACAACAAGGAAGAAGAGCCCGAATGAATCCAAACTCAGAGGATGTGTAGAACAGTGTACCAGCAATAAGTTATTACAATTGCAGAGATATGATGTACATGTAGGCACAGCAGCCCCTCTCTTGTGTGACCGGAAAGGTCCAAGTTACGCCAAGCTCAGTAAGTGAAGAGCCGTCAAACGAGTTGAAACGGGTACCAGTACGCCTCGTCGACGTCAAAGGGCATCATATCATACAGTGAGTGAGTTCGAACGGGACAGAATGATCGGTCTTTGGGAAACGGGTTTGTCATACTGTGCTATTTCATCTCTTACAGGACATGCTGCTACGACTGGGATATGTGTGTGGAACCAGGGGATAGAAGAGGACAGTACTGTTATAAACTGACTTGTTGGTCAGTTGGTTCCTGAAAGGCGCTATGGTCATATATAATTAATGACTTATGATTAGATGGAGCACAACAGCATAAGATGGGGTTTATTGGACATAAGTATTAAACAATAACTAATTCTAGGACTATTGATCGGGAAAGCTTAAAGTGAATGGCAAGATTCTAATTAATTATGTTAATATTATTTACTTCAGGCCATTATTGTTACAGTCTAATTGGATGGAAAGTCCCCAACTTGTTCATGTTGCTGGAGGCTAATACTAGGAGGTGGTAAACGACGACCAGGTACACCTATCTTCAGCGATCTTCTTGTTCCAGTGGCACGAAGACAAAAGACACTGCGCCCAGAGTTACGTTAGCCTATATCGGATGCGTCGTTTAATATTTTCGGCCCCATTTACTGGCTGGTGGAGGGGTTTTATGCAACTTTCTTTCGCAAGGTGATATTGCAATCATGCTTGTGCCCTGGTTCAATGTATGAAGATGTAATCAGGCAGCCCGTCCACTTAAGGCCTGGTCACTTCATAACATTTCCCCCAATGTTCACTAGAGAGATGCCCTCATCTTGCCCTAGAGTCTGTGTGGATAATGTAGACGACTGGAAGTTGCGGGGTTCATCTTGCGGCAGTAGAAATATGGATCGGGTTGAATTCCTCTTCGCTATGTTAGGAACATTTTTGAAAGGAATTATATTAGATGGATAAGTGAGGTATAAGGAACTGCCAATAGCTATTGTACAGTCCTTGGGAAAGGTGGGCCGTACAAGTGCTGTGCTGTTTTTTTTTACCGAGACCGTATGGGCCTTGAACTTGCATTCCCACTGGGGTGTGCTAAGTGTCTTCTACACGAGTGCAGCAGATGTCCTGCTCGCAGTTAACAAACACATCAGCCTATCTTGAGGATTTGAGTCCCTAACACTATGGGGTGTGGATCTTTTGATACACTAAAGCTTGTAAAGAATGAAACAGCAATACAATATAAAACATTGGTAATTATAGTGAAAAAGATAATTTAAAATGTCAAGAATTGAATTGTTAAAATTAAGAGCTACCCCCATTAAATTAATTATTGTGTTTTGTTTGTACAGAAAAAACACACACTATAAAATAAACACATGTTAGAACACTGACAAAATCGTGATGTAATTGGAAATTTTTACATACTAAAATGTGACTTGACATCACATATGACTCAGTACATAATATTATTACATCACTGCTTTTCACTGTACTAACATATATCTCATAATTAATCACTATGATACACATGCTAATGTCTTGAGTGTGTTATATCTTATTTCTTTTCCATGTTCTCAAAATAATTTCGTAAAGATACATATTTTGTAATGGCAGGAGCACTATTTTTAAACAACGAATTTACATTCAGTTGATTTTTTGTTAGTCAATTGTATATTTATTTATTTACAACCAAAAAGTTTAAATTAAAGTTTTATAGTAGTATTAAATGCAAACAGTGTACAATTTAAAACCTTACAATTACTTGCCAGGGCCATATAGAGTTAAAAGCATTTATTCACACGTGCCAATTCATAAAGACAAGTGACGAAAAAGGCCGATAGTATTGCGAATTGCCTGCAGTGCATCTGCTGCGTCTGCGCTCAAGAATGTATAGCAAAGCACAACACTCAAGTTCAAGGCCCGGCAGCCAACTTTCCTTTTCCAGCGTTAGTAGAACGCCACACGTAACAGCCACACTGCAAAAGCGAAGATGACGACAATTTCCTAACCGAGCCTTCCTTCGCAATTCTTTCAACTCCTACCACAAGCTTTCCTACCGTATCGAAGAGGTTTCAACCCTGTCCGTATTCCTACTGTCAGCAGCGCCAAAGATCAACAAAGATGCCGAGAAAACATTAAACTACAAAATTATAATACCCGAAGCTTTTGGTGAGATAAGGACATCTCTTCTTCACAGAATTGGGGGTGATGTTAGGTTGTTGTTGGCGGGTCTTAAGTAGACGGCTCACCTGAACACGCCATCACACTTAAGCAAAATTCAGGACAGCCAGTTGCCGCAATCTGAGTTCATGTTGCCAAACCCCTGTGAGCAGGAATCCCTTCTACCAGCCAGGCAATCAGGCCAGGTTGCGCCATTCGACGCTGATATGAGAGCAATACAGAGTGGTGGAAGGCGTCTTTGTCCACGTGACGCCGGCCGAGATGTACGACCCAAGAAGCCTGCTGTACCGACCGCAGTAACCCGCAATACTTCAACTGCCGCTGGGTATTTTTCAAGGTGGGGCTAACACAGTATAATAACGTGGCTCTCAATAAGGTGGATAATGTAGTTACAATAATAATGCTCCTCCGACCTTTCAGTATTTTATGTAATGTCACGATGTTCAATTGTATAACTGTTTATTAACAGAGAGCTCTTTATGTTTATTTAACCCACATTTGCTCTACCATCATGAAATACCCCCTAAGTTATTAGCCTTATGTAGAGTCCAAGAAGCTATTAATATAACAATACACAGCGACGAGCAAGTACTGGACCATGCCATGTGACCACAGTGCAGGATGACTGCCATCTGGTCCGCATGGACATTACGGACCGTACAGCCTCATCCATAGTGTTGGCTTCACACTGGAGCACTTGATCGAGTGCGGACCTGTCTGCACAGACGGTTCGACGCCGTCTGCTATGGACTGGACTGGTGGCATGCATGTCATTGTGTCGGGTTCAATTGTCCAGAAACCACAAAAGGCCTCAGACTGCAATGGGCACGTCAACGTCATCACTGACGTGCTGAGTGGCAAAATGTAATGTTTTCGGACGAGTCCTGATTCCACCTGCCCTACAGTGATGACTGCATACATACTAGACTATCGTAGTGGCCGCAATCCGGCAGCCTGCATTGTGGAGCGGCATAGCGAACAAATGCCAAGTGTGATGGTTTAGGGCGCCATTGGATACGACATGCGATCTCGACTCTTACATATTGAGGGCAATTTGAGCAGCAAGCGATACATCACGAAGATTTTAGAGCCCCAGTTACTGCCCTTTCTTCAGGCAACTCCACATGCCATAACTGAGTAGAACAATGCCCAGCCACATGTGACGAGGAATGTTCAAGCCTTCTTCAATGAAGCACGCGGACCACTGCTTCCCTGAACTGCACATTTGCCTGACATGTCGCCCATCGGTCTTCCAGCAACCACTACTGATGCTTTATGGACACGCATACAAACTGCGTGGAGGGAGATTCCACACGAACATATCCAGGTCCTCTTTGATTCCATGCCACGATGTTTAGGGGCTCTAATTGCAGTATTTGGGGGCTTCACACCATACTGAATTCTCATGGACAGAGATCATGTACAGTTCTGTAATCCTAATAAATTGTCTATTGCCATGTACCTAATCTGTGGGATAAAGTTCATTTCAGTCCCACGTATCCTTCTTGGTGTTGCATTTTTCACAAACGTTGGTGTACATTTGTATTCCATATTTTAAAAACTTTTCAAATAATCGTTATCACCACTGTTTTACACATTCTGGCTTAGCTGTGGGAAAGGGGGTGGGAATTAATGTTTGAACTAGCACACGAAAATGAAAACAAACTCATGCTTTCCTGGGAATCTAACCCAAGCACCTTCGCAACTCTAGGCTACGTTCTTATCATCAACACTTTGGATGTCGGCATATTCTACCGTCGTTTGCATTTATGCCTAATTTTGTAATAATTACCCTTTCTTATGTAAGTTTCACGTATATATTTAGCTGTAGCAACGAAATGTTAAGTTGTCTGAAATATACTACTTTGACCTGAAATAGTGAAAATGGAGCCAAATCAGTGGCAACCAGTGGAAATGGCTCCAACTGATATCAATTGCAGCTAATTGTTTGTTAACGGTGGCTACATTGCACTTTTAAGGTTGCTTCGTAGCTGTGTAGAATAGCGGATACATCTGAATACATCAGTATTTAAACTTTGTACAGCGGTTTTAAGGCACAATGCACACATATTACCAAAGTATTTTTCGTGTCAGTGTATGTTCTTGCTCAGCGTTTTAATTGGAGGAACAGAGTTAAGGGTATAGTGGTGGCATTGCGAACATTTTATGTACTATAGATTATTGACGAAAGCACTATCCCGCCCGCCTCCATATTGTAATAACATGTTTTTATATAGTTTTATGTAATTTATTATGACCAAAATTATCAAGGTATCCATCTAAAGCACGATTAAATGTAAACAAAAATAACGGACGTTATCTCGAAACATAACACTAGTTTCCCATTGGTCCGACTGATTGGCCAGTTTGTAACTTTGCTGACATTCAGTGATTACAATTTCACTGATTCAGGTTTAAAGTTTGGGAGTTGGGATTCGTGAACTCAAGTAGTAGTCTCCAGCAAATCGTTTCCCTCACATGTAAAGGATTTATTTTATTTGACGTTGGTGGGAATAGTTAGTTCAAACGTTAAACCTTACGATTTTCTTTGTAAAATACTTTTTTTTTAAGTTAGACACTGCAACTGAAAGGGTTAATGGGGGATGTCAGAAAGAATCGATTTCCTTAACTGTAATGTATGTTTTAAGACTGACTTATAAAATGCATGCACGTGTGTACTCACTGGAAGTTCCTTCGTCCTTCACATCCTGCACGATCCTGCGCACACTCTGGGTGAACTTCCCCACCAGGTTGGTTCCCGCTGTGGACAAAACAAACACATCACGTCAGTCTCACCACTGTCACCTCCTTATACTTGTGTCACGGCGGCTGCTACCTTGTGGCAACGCGTGCTTCTGTCTGGCCATGTGCTCATTTTCGGCGAATATGCCTTCCGTACACTGTAAAAAATAATGGAAAAATTACACGACAAGTGTAAGGTAATATTCGCAAACTTGTGGGGGAAACATAGTTTTTCTTACAGGTAAGGTAAAATTACCGCACTTTGGAGTCAAATTCAAGTACATTGTAGTGGAAAATCCCATACAAGGATGGGAAAATTACCGTACGACGCGTGCATCTTTAGCGGTCATGCTGTTGCGTGGTGTAATGGATAGCGCATCGACATATCGTGATAAAGGACCATGATTCGCGCCCATCCACCAGCAAGTGTCGAGTATTTTAGTGTAGAGTGTTCGGTTACTACTCGTCAGAGTTTCTAGGTAATAGAATTAACTCTGCTAATACTCCGGACTATTTCTAAATATAATTTTACTATACAATATAGTTAATTTTCCCTTACGTGTATGGGATTATCCCCCCACTTTTGTCAGGAAATCTTTCTATACTATAAGAGAATAGTACTTTACTTGTTATGTAAATTTACTCTACATTTAAGATGTAATTTTACCTTACATGTAAAGGAATTTTACCTCAATTTTTTTACGGTATAGCTGAGGTAACACTGTCACTATAATTGTGTTTTTTTATGGCAAATATCGCGGTAACAAACAATGGAACGCCTTACACTCAAGAAGCAGCCACCACAACTCTTTACCTATATAGAAGCGCAAAGTACGTGAAAATACAGATATGAAACTACTGCTTACAGTCCATATATGGTTACTTCCAACTTTTCTGAAGCTCTGCTGAGTTATACTTCGAGGATATCCTCCACCTGACGTAAACGAAGCCTAACAAAGTATAGAAAGGTGCACCGAAGGGACTAGACACATTATTCGTGCTCACTAAGTGTAATGAAATTATTCATAAAAACTATTTCTTTCTAGGTATCACCAACACTCTTATTTTGTCACTGTTTTTATTCATATGTATAAATTGAAATCCCGTATGATAATTTATAGACAAAATATAAGTAGAACATCTACTTAACAAAAAATAAAGTAATTTTACGATAACCGAAGCATAACATGTTTGTTGTAACATGGCATGTTTAGGAAATAACCAAACATGTAATGCATGGGTTGATTTTTCAGTGGTTATATTCAAAAAGTGTGAAGAAATGAGATGCCTTCTACCCCGTAGGGTGTCAGGTGTGTCAATCTCTACCTCACTCCACGACAGACTAATATTACCTAAACTACCCCTACGAGGCAGAAAGTGATCTCGACTTGTAAAACCCAAGTACCGCGGCCAATGCGCAATCCCTTATAGATATCTACTTTAATATTACCACTACTCATGTCACAGCAAAGCACATTGATATTAATTCGGGGGGGGGGGTCGTGGGACAATAATGTCTCTCAACTCTTTAGTTCCAAGGTCTTTTGATTCACTGTTTATTTCCGCACCAAAACGACTGTTTACAAGCACTGATTTTATGCATAAATACACACAATACAAATTCTAAAATGTTTTGCACTCAAATTTACATTTTGCGTATGCAGACCCCTTAATAACGTACAACGTTCTTTTGTCCTACGCAATAAGTTTCAATAAATGGTGCTCTTTAAATTTTATTACTAAAATCCAACCACTTAAAAGAATCGTTTCCGCGGCGCTTGTTTGACTTGCTCCTAAAGTATTTCAAAAAGGTCGACGGACTCCGCAGGAACATGACGACGACAGTGCTTAAGCATACCTCATACCTTGAATTTGGCATTCACACAGAATACCATACAGCTGACGACCTGGCCACGTCGGGGAACATCCATGCTGCTCAGTGGAAACTCACTGTAGACTCAGCCCCGTTTGACACCGTGAAATGGATCAGCTGACGGGTCGTTCACCTCGGGGCCCCACGTAACAACGTGCGATTAACTTGCTCTCGCTGGCACGTATATTCGCACTGACGCACTCAGTTATATTCAGCGTGTTTATCCTCTACAAAAAAAAGTACTGGCATGCTCCCAGCACTCTAACCGCATGGAACAGCGTTCGTAATAAAGCCTGCATAAATCCTGTCACAATGAAATATTTAAAGTTACTTTCTGGGCTCCATAAAAAATATTGCAAAAATTTACGGGCCGTTGAAGTACCTCTCTGTTACCACACCTACACTTTAAAACGCTCGTCCACAGGACACGCAAAACGCACAGTGTACCCAGCTTGGCAAAGTTCAATTTCACGAGCCATTAGTAATAAATCGCAGTATCACAGTTATTTCTGCGACTTCCAGCATGCTCATATTACGTGAATATCACTAGTTTGCTAAGCGTTTTCACACACAACTCGTTTATATCAAGTTTACGTCCCTTGAAATACTTGGCCAACATTTCACCAACAGGAGCTGCGTGCTACAGGCAATCATAGTATTATCGTGTCCACGTTCACGTCGGGCATATTATCATAATATTCATTATAAACAGTTAGTTTATTTGCTCCCGGAAGCGTTACGGCGACGTCCACTCGCTCACATAAAACAAGGCACATCGCGACCAGGGAGAAATTACTTTGCAGTCCCACGCTGCTGAAAAGTCAACCCGAATTTCCTGCTACTGTGCCCAACTGGCACGCGACACACTCGCTTCACAATCAAGCGCAAACTACTCGCCTACTCCCGCACACTGGCTGGGGCGCTGTCATCGGCACCAGCCAGGTGGCATCGCGCCACCCAAGCGCTACGGTCACGACTCTTAACAAATCGATTCCAAAACAATATCGATAACCAATATTATAAACAACACCCATATAAAATACGTGCAGTAAAATTCAATAATACATTAATAATTAGCAATAAGAATCATTTTACTGGCCGGTATATAACCATATATAAGTACACATATTTAACTTGGTCCATTCACTGAAACAATTACTTTAAACGTCCAGTTAAAATATTACAATTTTAATGATATTATATAAATTGTGTTGTTTAACTGAACTAAATACGCAAATAAATTCTTACAGGGGATATGCGTGTGTCAATTTATTGACTTAAGGAAATATTGATAAATATTTAGAGTAAAATTCTGCAAAAATTTCTAGGTTTTTACAAAGGAAAACTTAGAACAGCCCAAAGAGCTATGGAAAAGTCAATGCTGGGGTTTACTAGCAAAGACAATGAAAAAGCAACAGACATCAGATCAGTTACTAAAGTCAAAGACATCTTGGAAAAGACAGCCACCTTGAAGTGGCAAGGGGCCGGCCATGTTGCTCGAACGAAATATGAGGCGCCTAGTTTCAAACATGACCAAGTCCATTTTTGTCACATCCAAAGATATATACATGAATGGAGTCGTCGTTTTCAGGGCTACAAACCTATAAAATAAATGCGTTTCAGAACCGACTAAATGCCCCCCAAATGTATTGCAGTGAAATGAGGCTAGTTTAAAAAACGGCCATGTCACAAGTATATTATTTACAAAGGTGGCCACGTCCTTGGCAATCCCATTACAGCCAATTACAAAGCAGAAACACGTCACGTGTTAGTTTGCATTCAAGATGGCTGATGTATTTCGTAATTGTTATATACGAGACAGATTTTGTTGAGATGTTGCTTGTAATAACACTTCATTGAAGTTCAAGAATAGTTCGATTTGTTCTTAAATGTCTGATCATATTAAGGAAACCGACACACGCCACTCAAGGAAGCGCCAGCGAGATCCAGCGTCATGGAAAAGGACACGAGAGAAGCGGTTAAGGTAACTCGCATTCATCATTACACTAGTCAACTTAGTAGCAGCTCAGTAAATTACTAATTGCACACGAAAAAATTTAATGTGTATAACGCACAATCAAGATACTGAGTAGTGATAATTTTATACTTATATACATATCATGGTCAGGTACATTTTGTAGCAGTACGCCAAAATACAGGATGGGTATTTCTTGCATAATTAGCAAAATATTGCTGTTTTACTTATTCTTCGGCATGTACGTTAACACTAATGGCATACATTTCATTCGTAGACATAATTACCGCTTAGTTAGGCTAGCATCATTTTTATTGGCCTTAGATTTAACTAATATTATTACACATAAAACATTCGTGTGAAACTAATTACAGCCAACGTAACTGTAAAAAGCAAACACAAAAACAGAGACATTTGTACCTAGCACATTGAGAAACATTCATGTTTAATACACATTTACATTTTTAATTTGTAATTATTTTGGTTTCAGGTACTCTGCGAAATTCTTGCCAAAATATCCATCCTGCAACCACGGAGGGAAACAATGCTGCAGGTTACTGACAATGAAGGACATAAGATGATCCCATAGTGCTTTTTATGCACACACAACTAAATCAGCCCAAGGTGCCTTCATTTTAAAATACTGTCGCACCAGCCCTCCCAAAAGACGACGAAGCAGAACCAATACACGACCACAGAAAGGTATGACTATTGAATACAATATTGTAACTCAAGTTGGAAACTACCTACCTGTATATAGGCAGTCATTTCTGTCAACACTGGAAATTACAAAGCACAGAGTTATTGGCGTTTTTCAAAGGTTCAAAAGGGATGGTGTTCATGTCCCAATTGAAACGCGAGGTGGTGGCAGAAGATCTAAAGCTTTCGAAAGGAAATCAATGTCTGTTAAAGATTTCATTCGAACATTTAAAGCTGTTGAATCCCATTATTGCCGTGGGAAAAGTCAACGTGTTTCTCTTGATTGCAGTTTAAATATTAAGAAAATGTGGAGGATGTACAATAGGAAAGTACATGGTGATCTCAAATTTAAAGAATCCTATTTCCGCCATGTATTTAGCACATGTTTTAATATTAGCTTCAAAGCTCCTTCCACTGATGTTTATTCCAAGTGTTGTGAATTGACTGGAAAAATACGAACAGAGTCTGACATAAAAAAAGGAGTGAACTAGTGATTGAACTGAGGGTGCATAAAATGAGGTACAAAGCATTTTATGACACGTTGAAAGACGAGAGAGAATGAATGCTTATTCTTTC
Organism: Dryococelus australis; assembly: GCA_029891345.1. Taxonomy (NCBI): domain Eukaryota; kingdom Metazoa; phylum Arthropoda; class Insecta; order Phasmatodea; family Phasmatidae; genus Dryococelus; species Dryococelus australis. The sequence goes on along the minus strand of CM056997.1, from coordinate 168,211,371 downwards.
TTTTGATTGTCAAAAGAACCTGGCGTTACCGAAGATGGCAGACTAAGCAGCTTATTATAGCAGGCAGCTGTACTCTTACAACTTTACTGTAGTTACTGAATCCTCACACGCACAAATGTCAAGTGAAAATGTATCGTTTTACACCTGGTGTGAGAACGGAAGACCAAATTCATATAACGAAATATCATCTGCAGTCTATGATGCACTCCAGACAGTCAATTTACACGGAATTGATACAGTAAGACTTATGGCAGTAGAGTGTGCAGGGAAAAATAAGAACCTCACTGTACTTACAATGTTATCCTAATGGCTCCTCCATGCACCTGCTAATGTAACATTTGTGCAACTTGCCTTTCCAGTGGCTGAACTTTCATTCCCACCCCCAGAGAGAGTGTTTGGCAGAATTGAGAAAGAGGTGAATAGGAAGGTAATAATTACTGAACCAAAGGAATATCATAATATTTTTGAACATCACGGGTCACTTAAAGTAATGGGGACAGACTGGGAAGCTTATGACTGAAAGAAAGAAGCTCGTAATATAATGAAGGCGACATCACCATTTCATTTCAAGATATCATAGTGCAAGAGGTTTCATCTCCGTCGAAGTGTTAAAACTAACAATATTCTTGTGAAAGGAGAACCACATCACAGCGGGGCATCACCAAGAAAAACACTTCATTCACGGATGCCAGTCAACGCAAATTGCCGATTGGAATTCCTGTGACAAAAAAAAAAGTTAACGTTCTTGGTAAACTGTTGATGAAAAATTTTGTTGTTAGTGGAAAAGTTTACATAGTTTGTAGTGGTACAAACGTATTGTTGAGAGCAATTGTCAAAAATTCTAATTATGTTATTACTATGTAAAGTTATGACAGTTAAAATAAAACTGATTTGTTAGGTTAATTTATAACTCAATTTTGTTTTGTATCAGTCATTCAGTTCTTTTGTTATGTAAACTTAGCCAATGTTTATTATTCCATATTTTGCTGACCAGAATTATCATCTTCTGTTGAACATAATAAGACTTACTTGTAATGTCTGCCTTAATGCTGCGTTGATTATAAATCGCTTAAGCATATTACCAATTTTGTTGGGCAATTCCGTTTATGGAAAATATTCCCATTCAAAAATAGCCAAGTCCATGTCGTTTAGTTTCAAAAATAGCCAAGTCACTTACTTTGTTTCATATGTGGCCAAGTCCATATTTCAAACACTTTCTTAATGAAATGTATACAATATGTGTACTGTAAATTGTTCTATAAGTGTTTGTCACCATGGAGAGTAGTCACATAACATTTTAAATACATTTGTTAAATATATTGGTCTCAACCAGTTTTCTAGCTTTTCTGGAAAAAAATAAATAAATAAATAAATAAATAAAAAAAATTAAAAAAAAACGCTGAAGTGGACTTAGCCATGTTTGAAACTAGGCGCCTCATATGAAAGTTGGATAAAAACGGTGTTGGAATGGAGTCCGCGAAATCATCGGAGACCAAGAGGAATACCATCAGACCGCTGGGACGAAGACATAATCAGGGTTGCTGGAGTTAACTGGCTGAGAACCGCACAAGACCGTTCTACCTGGAGAAGACTATTGAAATTCTATCTGAATTCCTAACTCTAAGAGGCCAAATCATTTCACGATTGAACTGGATGATGATGATGATGATGATGATGATGATGATGAAGTACACATAAAAGCGGTAAATACGCAACGCATTCAATGTTACCACCTGAGGTGCAAATTACTAAACCATTTACATTTTAATATAACGATATAGGAATCGTCACAGAAACTGTGTATATACTATACATCCAGAACTCCATCCGCACACACTGGCCAGCAAAATTACACCACTCTCGAGCAACACTTCAGAATGCCGTTCACCAACCAGCACCTGGTAACTTACTTACAGGCTGTTCACAGTAAACTTAGCACTTTGGAAAGCTCTGCTAAGATCTACAGTAGAGCGCACGACCCACTTCTGGTTCACTTTGGTCATCGGCAGGGCGTAGTGCCATAAGATTAACCTGGGAAGGGTCTCAAACAGGAGGATACCGAACAGGCGCTGCCGCTATTTGGAGTAAGGGATACTAGCTGGTGCTATCCCTGGTGCTGGAGTGGAGGGATACCAGCTGGCGCTATCCCTAGTCACTGTGCTGTGATAGGTCGTTGGTTATGCAGACAATCAATTTTGAGTTAAACCCTTTTGTAAATATAGTCATGATTTCCAAACCATCGAAGCTATAGCGATCAAATTCATAACATAGACACCGTATCCGATATCCATCACAATGGTAAGAGCATTTAAGACCCAAAGCCTTTCTGACAAAGTCAATTATGAGTTAAGCCCTTTTTATAAATGTACTCATAATTTCCAACCCATTAATGCTATATTCACAAAATTCATAACATAGACACCGTAACTAACATACAACATAACGGTAAGGTCATTTAGGCCCTAAACCCTTTCTGCCAAAATTTTAATTTACGTTAAGCTCTATTTATAAATGTACTCATAATTTCCGAACCATTGATGCTATGTTCATCAAATCCATAACATAGACACCATATCTGACAAACATAATGGTAAGGTCATTTAGGCTCTAAACACTTTTCTGGCAAAAAGTTGTATTTAAGTGAAGCCCTTTTGTAAATATATTCATAATTACCAAACCATGAAAGATAAAGTAATCAAATTCATAACATAGGCATCGTATCCGACATACATTAGGATGCTAAGGTAATTTAAACCTTAAGGCCTTTCTAACAAGGTCAATTATGTGTTTAAGACCTTTTATGAATATACTCATAATTTCCGAACCATTGAAATTATACTCGTTAAATTCAAAGCTTAGGAATCGTATCCGATATCCGACACAATGGTAAAGTCATTTATATCTTAAGCCCTTTCTGACAAGAACAATTATGTCTTAATCTCTTTTATAAGCATAGTAACTTATAATTTCCCATCTACCAAAGCTACAAACGTCAAATTCATAACATACACATCAACCTCAACAATAGACATGACTACAAGATCAAACACGCCTAAAGCCCTTTTATGAGCATACAAACTCATAATTTTCCATCTATCAAATTCATAACATAAAACCAACCCCAACAACAAACAATACTACAAGGTCTAACATACCTAAACCCTTTTATAAGCATAGTAACTTATAATTTCCCATCTGCATAAGCCACAAACAATAAATTCATAACATACACATCAACCCCAACAGCAAATATGAGCGAATGGTCATAGCAACACTTAAAAGTTGGAAGGGATAAAATGAATAAAAACAATAGTCTTCTATACACTTTATCGTTATTTCACACACTTATACAAAATACAGAGTATTACTTACATACACTCAAACATATTCTCCAGTCAAGAAAAGTATTTATACTTTACTTGAAATGCATACTACAAATCGTATTGTGAGCAGTCAAGGTACACTTATTCACACATACAGCATCGCAATTTGATAAGACATTGAATCAAAATAATTCTTTAGGAAACATATTTAGAAAGAAATATTCATGTAATAAATGAGTAGGGGTATAATGCCGAACCTGGCTCACCACAATTTTTCGGTTTTTTTTCTAAAATCAAACAAAAATGCAGACACTAAATAGGGTTATTTCGTCTACAAGTACGGGAAAAAAACAAAAACTCAACATATGAAATTCGATCAAAAAATCGAAAAAATCACGTAAAAAGCCAAAATCCAGGTATTTGAGGGTTAAATTTAAGTTCTAAAAGCTTTTTTAAAAGGAGCTCTCAAAAAACGGGCAGTTTTAAGCAAAAAGAAACAAGATAATCTTAACAGTTTTTCAAAGATGTGCTCACACGATTTGACAAAGGTAAAACAAGCAAAATTATGCAAATATTTAGCAAATTTAAGGCTAAAACAAGCAAATCAGATGAAATATTAAAAAAGATAATTGATAGAATTTAAATATTAAACTCAATATCATATAAATTTTCCATTTTTCATTTTTTTAAAACTATTATCCACTATAAAAACTCGCCCATCATTCATAAATTCTAAACTTCTAAACTATTTTCATCAATTTTCTTTTCATAACGATCTTGTAAAGTAATTTTATAACTACCATCTACAATACAATTAATTTTTTGCCAAACTTAGATTCATAAATTTGAAATTCTGTAGGATCATACTATTTATCATTTTCGAGGTCATGTAGATTAGTCAATTCATATAAATGGTGCAATTTATTTAGCAGATCATTTTTTTGTTTGTGTTAATTAAAAGGAAACATATTTAATAAGACCATAAACATTTCGAAAATTAAAAAAAAAAATTTTTCTCTTTATAAAATATTTTCCTTCGTAAATAAAATGGAAAACAATAACAAACAAATTAAAAAGTGTGGCAAAGTATAAAAAAAAAGTTTTGCACCACGTAAACATACAAAAGATAAACATTTTAACATATGTACAAAATGCTATAGTGAATATGCTAGTAGTTGGAATTAATTAAAAAAAGAGAGAGTAATGTACGAATGTGGAAAATATGTTTATAATGCATCTCTCAAAAAGCACAAACATAGTAAATTACACAATACAACATTAGATAATTTAAACAAAATTCAGGATGATTATCCAACAAAAACATATAAAGTATGTAATGAGAATAAATCTATAAAATTATTTCCTCTTAATAAAGATCGTAAGGACAAATATTCATTCACACGTAAAACATGTTTTAGTGATTATGTGAAGAATTATCGTCATTACAATAAGTTAAATATGGTTTCCCAGTAATTTAAGCACTTTTTTTTATTTATTCAGTATATCTGTTTTACATTTAATTTTAATTTTTTCTCTTATAAATACAACTATAAAAATGGAGGCGTGTATAACAACTGTGTTGAACAGCGAGGGGTGAGGAAGTTGAGGCATATTGCTTAATATTTTAAAATAAGTTATGTAACTAGACTAAGGAAAAACTATCAAATTAGAACTCTTATGCCATTTTCTATGCCACTGGTTATAGCAAGCAGAGAAAAAGAAAGCAGATAAAAAGAACAAAATTTTACAAATTTACCTTTAGCTGATGCAAATATCAATGAATTATATCCCAAAGATAGAAAAGAATTAACAGAAATGTTTCCATTAAAAATAATTTATTTGTTAACAAAACAAGTAGAAGAACTAATATAAATTACTTAGTTAATAAAGCTTTTAAAAGTATAATATTTATTAAATATTTAATTTTTTTTTTTTAATTTTTCAACATCGACATTGGATAGTGGGTATACTTTCAAATTTTTTTTGGTCTTCCTCTTTTTTTGCCAAATTATGTCTCTGTTGTTCTTCTAATTCTTTTTTATTTTTACTAGTTTGTTCAACAGCACTATAAATTGCAGCAGCCTCTCCTAAAGCGGCGAGTACAATGGAATTAATTCCTCCATGATGTAAACCATTGCCAGCCTTTTCTTTAGCCATATTGTTACAAATGGTAATGGTAAAGGTAATTAGAAATGTTGTCCTCTTACAATTTTTTATATATTTATTTTTTTGCAATTTGATCATCTGTTAAAAATTTATCTATACCCAAATTTTTTAATTCCTCATTAGGAATATCGAAATTAATATTTATCTTCATTTATAAGCAAAAAAAATATTAATAGTTTAATAAATTTTAATGCCCCATCCTAATTTTCTTTTTGTAAACATAGTTGAGGAAACAGCAGCAGAAGCAATTTTTTCACCAATTGGAGTATTTTTATATAACATAATTTCTTTTGCCTCTTTTTGTAAAATTTTATCTGCACATGTCTAGATTCTAAATCTTTATGATCTCGATAAGCAATATCATAATATTTGCATGCTTCATCTAATTTATTTACTCCTTTATCGCCTCTTTCAAGTCTTTAATTTAATTTTGTAAATGGTCCACAATAAATATAACCAGGAAAATTTAATTCGGGCAAATTTAAATTGTTTAATGTCCAGTTTATCACACCTTTTCCATGGGGTTCAGAATTCCAAAATGAATGTCGAATTGCATTTAAAACTCTTATCAGATATAATTTACCTTTTGGATAATAACAACAAATTCAGAAAGTTCATTAAATAACTTATTCATTGAGCTCACTTTTTCATTGTAAAAACTATTATTTCCAGCATTTCTTTGCCTTGAATAACTAATAATCTATCAATTTTCTGAAATCATACATCCAAACGTGTTCATTGGGCAAATTATTATATATTTTTTATTCATTCTCCCGATTTAGGAGTTCTTGGAGAAACAATTCTTTCTGGTGTATTTGGTAATGATTTTGACTGTGAATTTTATATATTCTTCATAATTTGGACTAATTATCTTAATATACTTAGTATCACTACTCGAACTCTGACTAGTCCTTTTCTTATTAGGAATATATTTTTGGAATATAGCATTGGTTGCTAAAATAATATCTTTGTTATTTTTAAGGTCAAAATTATTGAAATTACCTTCGAGATCTTCATAAGTACTTTTTGTTAGCAAATTAATAGGACCTTCTGTTAATTCATATTTTTTTATCTTTGACAAATAAAAAATCACATCACCACTTTCAAAATCTTGATCAACTCCTCGTAAACCAAATTTTTCATTAATAACATCAATATTCTCAGAAATGTATTTTCCTAATTTTATAGTAGAAATCTCTGCTATAGGTAGGAAATTTTTTAATGGTACAATTCCTAATTGCTCGTCAGGATCTGCAAATAATTCTTTTTCAAATGTTGTTTCATCTGGAGTTGGAGGATAATCTAAAATTTTTGCTGCTACTGGAACTACTGTGTTAATTAAATTTTTATTTTATTCACTCACTTTTTCTATCTTTTTACCAATATTATATAATTCGTCAATTAATGGTTGTTCTTTCTTATTATTTTTACATATCATTTTTCATGATGTTTTTGGAATTTTTTATACTTATCAATGTGTAATTTAACTCCATGAACACTTTTTGATTCTGCCATTTGTATATTAATTTTTTAATATATAAATGAGTTATAAAAGTATTGATAGCTTTGAGCTGCAAACTTTTCCTCCAACTGATCAAACTAGTAAAAATTTAAATATTTACAATTATAGAATAGAATTTGATATTCCAATAAGAGATGGCTTTTCTTTTCCAAATGATGCATATGTTTATGTGCAATTTAGTATACTAAAGAGGGATAAATTGGGTGATGATGCAAAATAGGAAAAATTAGATATTGTATAAATTTGCGCAATTTTTTTTCCTTTTCAGTTTTATAGAGTAGAAATCTTAAAACATGGTAAAATTATTGAAGTTGTTGATAATCCGGGTATTGGAAAGGTGGTTATACAATTACTTTTATTTGTAATTCGTCTGATAATAATTGTATATATCTTTATGAAATTAAGGATGTGCAGGGTGCAGTTCAGAGACACTGGGTAGAATTTTTATTCAAAACTTAGAAATTATGTGGCCAATTGTTGAATATGAGCCTGCCACATCAATTGCAATTAAAGATAATATATATAAATAAATTAAAATTCCTATTAGTTTTGATTATTGACAATTTTTAGAAAAAGACGTTTTAACTGAATCGATTATTATTACTTTTGTTATAAAAGTTCAGTTTTAATAATTTACAATTTTATATTCCTGATTTTGTAATTTTTGTCTTTCGAATTAATGGAAAAAAATAATCCTCAACAGTATAAACATTCTTCTACGTTTGATCAGTGTGAAGTGAAAAACATTACAGTTAAAAATGGGAGAAATGAAATATTTCCAAAAGAAAATTGGAATATAGATATTAAAAATAATATTAAAAATTTAGATGTAACAAACTCTATTATAAACCAACTGTAAACTTAGAAGGCGATTTCAATTATTATTCATTTTGGGGGCGAAGACCTTTATATGTTATTGATTGCTCATATAGATAAACAACTGTCGTTAGAGAAAAAAAACTAGAGTTAATTTAAATAAAATGCCCGAAGCTGGTACAATTTGTAATGTTGTTTTAATTAGTAAAAGGTACCTTACTTATGATTATTTGAAAGAAAATATTATTGAAGAATTATACAATTTTAATTTTATTAAATAGAAAAATCAACAAAATGCTTCGATAATTTAATACAATATTTTAGACTCATTGTTGAGTTGTCGCATGTTAAAGTTTTACCAATTTTTAGAAATATAGACGTGTCACTTGATCGAATAAAAAATTATAATTCTAATCAATATTTTTTTCATTGTATCACTTTTTATAAAAGATATATATATATTTTGTATTATGACTGGATCAAATTATACAACTTTTAGATGTTTGGGATATAGGTTATGAAATTATAAAAACAAACTTTTATTGATAAAGAATTGGACCTTGTTCATTCCAAAATTATTTTAAAAATTAAAAAAATGATCTTAGATCAGATAAATTTTTTTATTTTAAAGACGATGTTTATGGTTTAGATTGTTGTGATGGCTGGTATTATGGATTCAGTAATGCCTATGCTTAAGATTTTTCTTTATTTTCAGACTTAAAAAATCTGTTTTGGTGTTTTACTTTTGCTGGATAAATTTATGAATTCTATTAGTTTGTATCATTTCTTTTTATTTGCTTGTTTTAGCCTTGAATTAGCTTGATTTTTGCATAATTTTGCTTGTTTTACCTGTGTAAAACCGTGTGCGCACATCTTTGAAAAACAGCTAAAATTTTCCTGTTTTTTTATTATTAAAATTGCCAGTTTTTGAGAGCTCCTTTATATAAAGGTTTTAGAGCTTAAATTCAACTCTCAAATACCTTGATTTTGGCTTTTTAAACATATTTTTCTCGATTTTTTCATCGAATTTCAGAGGTCGAGTTTTTAACTTTTTCCTGTACGTTTAGACGATATAGCCCTATTTAGTGTACTGCATTTTTTGTTGTAATTTTGTAAGAAATAACCCTAAAAAAATGTGCTGCCCCAGGATCGGCATTAAACATATACTTAAATGCCATTCTGTGTTTAGTGATCATACCCAATTTGAAAAACATTTGTTAACTTGCGATGGAAGTGTTGGGGTGGATAACTCAATGGTTTCTGGAAATCAGTGCATTTATGTATGTAATTTTGACTATTGTGTAAAATAAAATTTGAAGTGTATTGAATACTATCGCATTTATTCATTCCCTCCTTTTAGTAACTGATTGGGGGAAAACGTTTTAAGTCTAATCTGAGTTAAAGATTAATTTAATATATTATCATCAAATATACAATCCTTTCTGATAGTTGTAGAGACTTATATGTATATATATAAATTAATTGTAAGCTAAGATTGATATACCTATTGAGATCAAGTTCTCTGGTAATTTAAATGGTATTTAGAAGAGACATACCCGACTTCATGATGAAAATATTTTTTTTTCCCAGTAAATCTAGAAAAGAAAGGAAAACTTGCATTAATTAATTTTTTAAGGTCATAAGTTTTTTCCTCCAACTTATTATTGAATATTTTGAATATAGACATAATTTCATGACTTCAGTAAATTCTCAAATGTTATCCCCCTTCCAGTAGCATTCGCTTTGACACTATATAGAGTGTGGGAGGTCGTATTTTTTTGAAAATGACGTATGTCTCTCTGATGTTGGGAAATTGAGGACTGAGCTTAACATATATATATATATATATATATATATATATATATATATATATATATATATATATATATATATATATGCGAAAATTATTCGAATATCCTAATATTAGATGGAAAAAATATCTGTTTTTTAATTGTAAATCTTTTAGTAATATCTGTTGTTGAGTATAAGGCGAATGAAATGACTTGCACGATGTGATGGAGAAGGTATGCGAACTAAAGGTAATGTTAGCTTAGCTGGTTGGAATGTTTTGGAAACTAACTATGTTGGTTTGATGTTAGTATTATATGCTGAAATGGCCTCAGAACATGATCGTGTTTGTTTTGGTTCATTTGAGATGTTTGGTATGTTGATATATTTGTAAAGTTTTTCTTTCTTCAGTTTGCTGATAAGTGTAGTAGAATTGTGTGATTGTAGGTGTGTGTGTGTGTGTCTGTAATGTTAGTGTGGATGTGGATGCGAATGAGGAGTATGGGCATTGAGTTGTTGTGTAATGTGCAGTTAGAGGTGCTGTGTGAGGTGCTACGCGAGGGGCTATGTGAGGTGCTATGTGAGGTACTGTGTGAGGTGCTACATGAGGTGCTATGTGAGGTGCTGTGTGAAGTACTACGCGAAGTGCTATGTGAGGTGCTGTGTGAGGTGCAACATGAGGTGATATGTTAGGTGCTAAGTGAGGTGCTATGTGAGGTGCTATGTGAGGAGCAGTGAGGAGCGAGTGAGGAGCGAGTAAGGAGCAGTGAGGAGCGATTGAGGATTATTGAGGGGCAAACTGAGGAGCCTGAGGAGCTAACTAAGTAGCCTGTGCAGATGTGTGAGGAGCTAACTGAGGAGATAAGTGGTGTTAGTGTAGAGCCATGTGGTGCTTGTGGTACACTCTGTTGAGCTGATTGTGGAGATAGTGTAGTGGTAAGTGTTAAGTGTGGAGCATTTGCATAAGTGTGAAGTCGCCTCACAAGCATAGCTGTTCCCTGAGCAAGCTCGCGAAGTGTGATTATTTGTTACACATTTAGTATCGGAATGTAAGGTATGAGTTTGGAACCAATATGTCAATACTATTTTGTATAGTTATCTATTGCTTATTACCCCAATCTAATTACTTTGATGGGTTTAGCTCGTTGTTCATTGTTTAAATTACAAACTAATAAAATATTAATAAAATGTAAGTATCCTGAATGGGAATCGAGTTCAGTAGCAAACCGCTCATCAGTCGTTAGAGACCAAGTTAAATTACTATAGCTTCGGTAGATGGGAAATTGCTAGTTAGTATGCTTATAAAAGGGCTTTAGTTGTGTTTGATATTGTAGTCTTTGTTGTTGGGGTTTGACGTGTATGCTACAAATTTGCTGTTTGTAGCTTTGGTAGATGGAAAATTATGAGTTACTATGCTTATTAAAGGGCTTTAGGTATGTTTGACCTTGTAGTCATGTTTGATGTTGGGGTTGATGAGTATGTTATGCATTTTATGACTGTAGCTTTGGTAGATGGGTAGTTATGAGTCAGTATGCTTATAAATGGCTTTAAGTGTGTTTGACCTTGTAGTTTTGTTTGTTGTTAGGTTTGATGTGTATGTTATGAATTAGAGAATTTTACAATTGGTAGATGGGAAAGTATGAGTTCCTATGCTTATAAAAGGCCTCTAGGTGTGTTTGACATTGTAGTCTTGTTTTTCGTTGAGGTTGATGTGTATGTTATGAATTTGATGACTGTAACTTTGGTATATGGAAAGTTATGAGTTCGTATGCTTATAAAAGGACTTTAGGTGTGTTTGACCTTGTAGTCTTGTTTGTTGTTGTGGTTAATGTTTATGTTATGAATTTGATGTTTGTAACTTTGGTAGATGGGAAATTATGATTTACTATGTTTATAAAAGGGATTAAGACACAATTGATCTTGTCAGAAAGGGTTTAAGATCTAAATGACTTTGCCATTGTATCGGATATCGGATACGATTTTTAAGCTATGAATTTGACGAGTACAGTTTCTATGGTTCAGAAATTATGATTATGTTCATAAAAGGGCTTAAAGCATAATTGACCTTGTTAGAAATACTTTAGGGCTTAAATGACCTCAGTATCGTGATGGATAGCTGGTATGATGCTTATGTTATGAATTTGATTATTATATCTTCGACAGTTGGGAAATTATGACTAAATTTTACAAAAGGGTTTAAATGCATAATTGACCTTGTTAGAAAGGCCTTAGGGCTTAAATGACCTTACCACTGTGATGGATGTCGGATACGATGTCTGTGTTATGAATTTGATTACTATAGTTTCGATGGTTTGGAATTTATGAATATATTTACAAAAGTACTTAACTCAAAATTGATTGCCTGTACAACCAACGACCGATCACAGCACAGTGACTAGGGATAGCGCCAGCTGGTATCCCTCCACTCCAGCACTAGGGATAGCACCAGCTAGAATCCCTTACTCCAAATAGCGGCAGCGCCTGTTCGGTATCCTCCTGTTTGAGACCCTTCCCAGGTTAATCTTATGGCACTACGCCCTGCCGATGACCAAAGTGAACCAGAAGTGGGCTGCACGCTCAATAATCAACTTGTGTGCACATTGTGTATTCTTCTACCAAACGTACAATTAACATTGCCATGGGTCTCATCACTTTATTTATGTGACGGATAAGTGAAAATGTACAAGTATTAGAAAATAAAATATTTTATAAAGTTTCTGTGACGGTTTGCTAAATTACCCCCATATTACGTGAAAATGTATATCAACCGTCACCAATGTAGACCGAAATTACCATACCTGGCGATTCTGGAGAAATGAGGCACATCGTCGTAGCATCGTCCAGCTGGAGAGCTTGTCGTTCGAGGAAGTCGTTCGAGTGAAGGTGGAAATGCATGGAGATCGCCTCCCCCCATACCACTTTAGTAGACGACTTCCGGCCACGTGGCGAGGCGAGGTTTTAAACTGACCAGTGAGAAGGCATGGAATAAACAAGTGCTTCGAGAACCCAGAAGTTTTGTAACGATAGTTGCGTATCGAGGATACGATTCTGTAACACCAGTGGAAAAGGGTGTATCGAAAATTTTCATTATGTTTTCTAATATCGATCGTTACAGCTAAACGGTGTTAAACACAGTTAACCGGCCAATTAACGTTCACGAGACGTGGACAATAAAGCACTGTAGGAGAGATAGCTACAAATAAAGCCACAAAGTAAATGTTACATTAACGAACATATATTTTTTGGACTTATTCATGATTAGAGAGAAATTAAAATACCCGTGTAGAACGTCTAAAATACTCTATATGTTCTGCTGTGCGCCTTAGAATTTTCTGCCATCATGGCAAATCCAAACATTATTCACCGGAATACACGTATATATAAGGGAAGTAAGAAAGGAAGGCGGTTTGACTGAACCGTATATACAAAGTGTTAACAAACCGTTTTAATGCATCAGACATTTTAGATTGAAATATAAAACAATTATCTTTCTCAGCTTGCAAGTTGCTGTGTTAGCGATGCTGATGAGGCATGGTGCAAAATCGTCGTCCTGTGAAGTTTTTGTGTTTCACGTTCAAATCCAAGCTGCTTATACCCTTTTTTTAAAGTTATATAAAATAACATTTTAATGTAATTAAAATATGAATCGTACAACAATAATGCATTTACTAATTTCCTTACAACTTATTAAAATAACTCAGTAAAGTTCGGCACGAAATGACAGCTAGTGTTGGGACAATACGGATTTTTCTTTGCAACAATTACAGTTATCATTCAAATAGGACTTATGTGTTAAACACAACTTCTAACATACCAATAATTTTTGTCTATATAATAAAAATAGCAGAATATAATTTACAAACTTAGGTATAATTATATTTATTTAACCTGGTTGATCTATATGCATAAGTTTAGTACAACAATTGTGGATTTAGTCGCATTATTAATTTTGCTGTATTAAAACAAATTAATCAGAATGTTATGTTAGAATATATATAAAATAAAAATCTGTATAAAATATTTTGGAAGTAGGTGGGGTTGAACCCGCGAATCTAAAATTGCTCTAGACCATGCATACGACGAGCCACAATGCTTTCTACTACTCCACCACAACACCGATGGTTCAGTATTCTTAATTTAATAAATGCTAACATAAGCGTAAGTGTATCACGACGTCGAAATATTTCGTCTTTGGGAATTAAATTAGAATTCTGTGTATATAAAACTGCTTTACAAGATGTAAGAACTAGTTTAAGTTACAAACTGAATCGCTTTTGTGCTTTGAAATTTAATTCGGGTGTTTTCAGCTTAGAAGGTTAAAGCTGTTCACATATACCCGCCATTTTACAAAGTTACACTAAGCACACTAAAGAGCCATCGTCGACTGCGACATTTTTACATGAAGCTTATTTCACTGGTTTTCACTAATTTGGCTCACTTTCGTGTAGTTTTTGTTTAGCGTGTAGGAGAATTGTCAAGCAAACTACTGCTTATTTACGGACTTCAGCAACATGAATCGATTCGGAAGGTTACCGACGGGTCTCGTACCCGTCGTTACATTAACGAGATTTCTCGGTTCCACACAGCGTAGTTAACGAGGATTTTCAATATTGTACCGGCATTTGTAGGTAAACAGATGTTACAAAATCGCTTTTAAGTGACGTAAACGATATTTCTCGTTAACAGATGTTACCGATCGTTATATCACATCTAACGAGTTACAAAATACAGCTGCTGGGGACAGACATTAATGGAGGAACTGTCTTCCGTTTTAAATCATTGTGAGGGATGGTTGAATTAGGGAACGAAAGGAAGCAAAAGTTATGATAATTTGGAACATATGCAAATTATTTGTACATTTCAACATTTTTTTATTGGGTTTTTGAATATACTTTAAGAGATAATTAGTTAAAGGATTTTTTTCAGCTTTATACAAGTGCTGTGATGATCTTGTTGGTCGTATATAATTTTTGTAAAGAACCGTATATTAAGATCTTGGAAACCCCCAATAAAGCCTCATAAAACTTTTTTTTACATATTTTATATATCCCTATATGTATATAAATAAATAAATAATAAGTTATGTATATATAAACCTCACACAATTCCTTTTAAGTTCTTAATATTTTGTGCACCGTCTACAGATGGCAATTCTTCCTGTGCTATATGTGAAACTAAAAGGATTAAATATTTGCAGAAATAATAACTGAAAGGACTGAAGGATGTATCGCCTTTTCCATGCTTCGGATGCTATCCATTTCACATAAACAGGAAGCTACACCATTCTGCTCCCGTCAGTGTGGGCAAAGTCAAACTGGACTCCTTTTCTTGTGTTGTTTGTGAAGGAAATTACGGGGGAAACTGGGGGGGAAAAAAAAACCTTAAAATTTTGTAAGTGCAATCGCTAACATCAAGAATGCTTTTCAGCTGGTGTGAGCGCCGTGAAGACGTATTGGATTCGGATGCTTTCCAAAGAATCGCTTCAGACTGTACTGAAGGATGCGGGCATCGCGTACAATGCAGATGATTCAATTGATGTTTCGCGGCAGTTACTGCGAGGACTCGTCCATAAGGAAGACGTCGCAAGTGTTTCGTAGGGCGATCATGCTCCTTTATTTAAGAATTTAAAGTATTTACCCAGTAGCACAGAAGATATGATAACCCCTATAGTTGTAGAAAATATAGATAATGCTGTCTTCCCGGTGTTGGCTATCCATACATATGCTATTATTAGGGCCATCTGCTTTTCGCGAAAATATTTATGCGGAGGCTAGACTTAAATATCCTATGTGTGCTCTTCCGGTCTTCATTTCACTATTGGCCGCCTGTCTTTGTTTGAAGATAGTCTGTTACATGATTGAGCCATCAGAATTAAGTTGCTCCGATACTGACCGTCCGTGATTGCGTGTAGACAGATAAGACGGGGGACAGTTCAAATTATCCAATCACGAAAGTTTCGATCATAGTGCTTTAGAACACAACAGTTGTGGCAAGTTACTTGTCTTACAATCTAGCTATTAGCCTATGCTCTGTCCTTATTCCGAGTTCCCGAGATTTAGGAACCTGTTGTGAGTCGGTTTATGACAGAAAAATGGGCGTTGGCACAGTTTAGCCAGGAAATTTTAATTCAAAGAGGGGCTCCTTTAGCAATTGATAGATACTGGATGAAAATTTTAGAAATTGCGAAAACCGTGTTTCAATGAATGATTACGTATCGGAAACATAAGGTTAGTAGAACTGCTAGGGTTATCCTGCTACAAGTCACATGCAGTTTCAGGAATTTATTGTTAAGCTTGGTTACTAAGGTAGAATTGACAGTAGGAGAATGTAACCGAAATGTTGAAGTAAAGGTAAACCGGCGATGTAGCATTTTTTTACGCACAAATCATATCACAGAAAAATGTTTTTATAGAAAAAGTGAAGGGAGGTAAAGACAGTAAATTGAAAACGTCAATTTAGTATTCCTTTCTGTAAAAATCATACTACTGAATTTTTTTTTTTTATAAAAATGAAGGTAAAATCGAGGAAGTCCGCATAGTTCAGGAATAACCTGATAAAGAGCTAAATAAAAATGATAACTTAGGTAATGTCGAGGAAGGTACTCAAGTAAAATAACCAAGTTATTATGTGTTTTAGATGTAGAAACATGGGACATACAGTACCATTGTCCTTTATGAAGAAAAAAAAACCGTTGTAATAGGTTGTGTAAAAAATGTATTTCGACAAAATAATAGTTTACTTTTTGTTTCAGTAACAATAGGTGACCTTGAAGAATCGGCTTTAATTGTTTCGGGTGCTTCCGTATCACTTATAAATCAGGTGTTTTCTGATATGTTAATGTGAGAAACTCCCGTGGGAATTGTGATACAGAAAGGGAAAATGTAGTTTTTTTCACTGACCGACAGAGGTTTGATTTGTTCGAATGCCATGTTTGTCGTTAAAACAAAGATTGAAAATTTATCGTGGAAATTAGGCCTATAGTTTCGTTTATTAGGAAAATTGTCTCATGACATTATTTTAGTGATGGAATTTTGGGAAAAAAACGCAGGCGAGTATTGATGTCGCTAAACGGTTCTTAACTTTTAAATTTTATAATATTTAAGCTTTCTCAATTTATTTTTTATTTAAATAAAAAAGTAAGGTATTTGATGCATGTAAGAGTTAATAAACTATTTTTACTTGAACATAATGACGAAGTTGAAAAAGAAATAGTAAATTGTATAGCTAAATTTAGTGATGTTATAACTGGTAATTTAAGACACTATTCACAAGTTCTGATTCGCATAAATCTGAAATATAATAAACCAGATGTTAATGTTCCCTGTCGGGTTTCTGCACCGAAATTGATAAGTTTTAAACATATAGTTTCAAATTTACAAGAACAGGGAATTATTGAGATGTCAAAAAGTGTGTACGATAGTCGATAATTTTTATTGCCAAAAAATGTCGGCTCAATACCATCTTATCTGCTTTTTCGCAGTGCAAAGTGCACCCTCAGTCTAGGAAAACCCTTGCCCTTTGTAAATCCTGGGGATTATTTCAGTGGACACGTCTCCCAATGGGCGTAAATGTAGAGCCTTAAGGAATGTCGCTTGTATCAAATCATGTGTTGAGTAAATATCTTTATGATTTGGTTTTCACGTGTATTAATGACGTGTGCATTTATGATTCCACATTAGAAGAGCATTTAAATCATATTCATATGGTTTTAGAGGCTTTACGAGATGCTGGATTGACTGTGAATATAGATAAAATAAGTTTGGCTGAGCCACATGTTCGCTACTTAGGTTTTGTCAAAGATGGTAGACAAAGGTCAAGTTCAAGGTCACCAACATCATTCAAGGTCAAGTTTAATGTACATCTACTTTAAAAATGTATAATAAATGTGAATATTTCCTCGGATTTATGCGTATTCTTCTAGGGCGAACGAGTATTAGGGTTTTCTTAGATTTCCCCCATATTTTTTTACATTTAAAATGTATGACGGAAGGCCTTGTGTTTGCATAAGACGGGCTCCTTAAAAGAGCGGTATCATGAAATGTTCCTCCAATTAGATGGATAGTTCGGGAAATGGATGAACATTTTGTGAAATTCTTAGCAAACAGGGGTGGATTGCTTCTGGGCATCAAAGATGGTGGCGAATGTGTCGCTGGTTTGAGTTCCGATCATACGGTGCTACATCGACGGTCATGGACATGCTCACGAATGAGCGGTATCGATGGTGAGTTATCCAATGCCTGATCGTTTAGCTCGAGACTTTTGTAGCGATAACCCGGCATCGCTACACCGCCTAAGGTCGTGCGGGGTATAGCTGGTGGCAGAGTGCAGTGGTGTCACAAACGTGCCCTACTTGGCCCACATATAAGAGGAACCCTGCATGGCGCTCCCCCCCCCCCCCCCCCATCAATGAACGCACCATGAATTGAGGCGAGTTACTTGTGAGTGAGATTGCAGGCCGAAGACGAAGGAAGCAGATGACCCCGTGACACAGAGGAGCTCTGAGGCGAGTCAGTACTACGAGAGAGGGTGAGAATAAATGCGTTTGCGGTAGGGAGCTATTCTGGACTGAGTCATCGTCCATTTCCCCCTGTGTAATAATTACGGCAAGGTTAGGGCTTAGCTGCGTACTTTGCGAATCCTGAATAACTATTGCTTCATTAAATTAATAACGTAATTGTAATCTCTTGTTCTGTAACGTAATTGTATTCCTATTGTTGTTTTAACGTAAATGCATTGTGTTCTGTTACTTAGAGTTTGTTATAGTAAATACATATATTTTTATAAATGATCCTTCTTGTTTGGCTACCATCACGAGAACACCCCTGTACACCCTTTACTCTCCTTGAAGTAATCAAGTGTTTGACGTTAGACCGAGTATAGAGAGTTTGGATACCAGAGATAATTAGTTGTCTGGAGGAAGGGAAGTGTTACACTTTGTTGGAGAAAAACTTGGAAAACATCATCGGCCATGCGCAGTATGACAAATGTCTGATACCCAACACGACATGCAATGAATACGTTGAATTGTCTGTATTTTTAAAAGAATATGTCCATAATTCATAGGTTAGTTGTTATTAAACCAGCGAATCGGTAACTTGTCGACAGAGTCAGTCGCCAGGAGTAAGTCGGCAGGAGTCGGTCTGCAAGAGTCAGTCGGCAGGAGTAAAGTGTATGAATTAATGTATGCTTGAAGACGCTGCAAGCCACTGACGACGTGAAATCGAGTATGTCATGTGCGAGTACATGAATACCTTCAACTACTGTCGAACAATTACATGTAAAACAATGCTGTTACTGTGCCAAGCTCTTCAGTAAAAGTTTCTATGCGCGGCGACATGAGAAGAGTGATTGTTTGACGAACCCATATCATGCTTTTCTTACCTGCTCTAAAAGTTCCAGACAGTTCACTCAACGTGATGACTTAAACAAACACATGAAGGCCGACAAATGTAGTGCTTTTTTTTCTCGCTCACTAAGAAGCAACGTGTGTTGACTTCGTTATCTCCTGTTAATACTCTACATTAAATGTTCGCAGACGGCGAGGGAACTCGCTTGATGAAGCATTACGACAATGGCCAAATGAAGTTTTGCAAGGTGATACAATGAAGGAACACATCATTTTTGATGAAGTATCAGATGAGAAAAATAATGATTTTCTCGACGTTCCCACGCGTTTCACCGACGAGTTTGCTTCGAAAAGTGATCTGAATCAGGCAGAAGGAGTCAATAACGCTTGTTACCTGTTTCCCGAAGACTCGAATGAACTTGTTGATAGACTCAGAAATTTGATTGACCTGCAAACCCGGTGAACTGATGGATCGGGGTTGTATAAGATGAGACTGTTGGCTACTATACATGATCTGCAAACAACTGAGAAATATAAAGATCGAATGTAGAAATTAATTAGATGGATAGAGTGTATATAATAATACAAAAATTAATTTATGTGTACATAGTAATGTATATTTATTTTCCTATACAGTCCCTTCTGCTTATCCGAAAGGCATATTAATTAAGCGGTGTAAGCAATTGGTTGCAAGTGTCTGTTTCGGTTAAAATTTATGTGCGCATGTGCAGGAAAAGGGCTATGGTTTTATCTGAAGTAAAATCGACTGACTTCTGTATGGCGAACGAATAAAACGAAAGGTTTTTTTAAGGAATACTTTTGAGGAATGTTTCACAGCTAGTTGGTTGACTTGGTAAGTTGGCTTGGTAAGTTAATATGACCCTTTGGTATGGTCAGCTCTGGTAGGAATGTTTCGCGAAGATTTTGTGCGAAGAGGTTAGATACGAGACTCTTATTATATTTTATTCAAGATTGTCAATTTTTGTTTGTATAGGTGGGTAATATGGCTGGTTGGTCTTGCCGGTTAGTCTAACCAGTTTTACAAGAACTGGTCCGGTCAGGAGCTAGTCTTGGGTTCAGTCAGTCTCGCCAGAAACCAGTCTTGGGTGGAGTCAGTCTTGGATGGTGTCCGTTGTTGGCATGTATGATTAGTCGATATGGCCCCTTGTTGTGACCAGCTAGTAATGGACTATGGTATGGACTGTGATTTGTTCCGATCTTTCGGGTTTAGTGTCATTAGGGTCAAGGTCAAGGTCGACAATAACCAACATGGTGGTCATTTCATTAATATAATTTACCCTTGATATTTTTAATTATATTGGTATTTAAAATGTTTTATTTATTTTTTATGATTGGGTGTGAGGGTTTGGGGGTAGAAGGATATGGGAAATGTTAACACAATGTGATTAATTGGAGGGTGGTCAGTCGTATACTGGACATGGTGCTAGGGGGACCTCTGGAAATGTTATTTTTAAATACAAAATTAGAATTTTTAAAGAATTGTTAATACAGAAAAAATTAATTATTTTTGTAGAGTATAAAACAAATAATTTAATAACTTGCCACAGGCCTAGATTTTTTAAAATAATTATTTGCATACATTTTTTAAATTATGTTTAGAAAGTTTTTGTATTTTAAGGTCACTGGAGTCAAGGTAATATGTCTAGATCACTGAAATCCAAAATGGCTTACGAGATAGCCACCGGCCGACCTGGCAAGGTGTTTTCTTAATTTTTTAATATCTTGTTTTCTAAGTCATCCAAGATTACGGGCACGGGGTCAAGGTCGTGGATCAAAGTTATCCAGATACAGTACGGCCGCCGGCCACTCTGAATGGAAGAAAAGGTTGTTGGCTCCTGGCGCCTGTGCCCCATTATGCCAGACTCATCATAATCATTCTACTTCTAGTGTTTATTGCAGCGACGAGCACGGAAAAATGCATTGGTTTAAATTTACGTTTTCTGCTAAAAGTTGTTATAATAATAATAATTATTATTATTTTTACTATCATAATCATCTTCAATCCCTAGCAAAAAAAAATTTTTGTCAATATATGCCTTCATTTAGTTCAAATGTATTTTTTTTAGCTATTTCTAGTAAACCAGTTTGTAAGATATTAGGAATTATATAGTTGTACACCTCTACATAACCGGGTGAGAAAGCGAAGTAGTAAACCAGTCGACACGCATTCGAGAGGTACCGGTTTCCATTCTTGGTCCGGCCATTATGATTTCGGTTTTTCAAGGTTTTCCAAAGTCACTCAAGGAAAATGCTGGGATGAACCCGGCTCTGGTAGACTCGTTTTCCGTTTTTTAAATAAATATTGTTCACGCACCTATAGAAATGTACTTAAAAACTATTATTATACAATAAAATAATTGAAATTTAGCTAACATTTATTATGAAATACTGCAACTTTTTTTTTTCTCTAAATACTACAGCTGACAATAAATCGAGCAATATTCCTCATGATAATGAGTAATGCAACATAGTTTCTACTTTCTAATATTGTAGGATAATTAAACCAACATTGTGCACGAAATAGCTCTCATAAATAAAATTTGAATATAGTAAAGAAGCGAAAATAAATTACAACATTCCTTTTATTTCTTCCTGTAATGGACTGCGTGTAAAAACAAAAGAAATATCACACTAAGAAAATAATTTTTAAATAATAATTCAAAATTGATTCTCCGAGTAAAAAAATTTCTCACTGTGACACGATTTAAAACACATTCAAGGTTATCTGTTAAATTTGTTGGAAGTAAAAATTTTATGGCCGTATTTTGTCTTCAAATTTTATTGTCAAATACAACTGAAGGCCAAAATTTTACAGTGTGACAGCACTCCAAATTCGAATAAGTAGAAAACGGCATATTCACAGTGAAATTCAACTACTCGAATCAGTGAAAATGGCTCTATCAGTGAAAAACCTCTGATTGTTTCAGTGAAAAGTTTTACTGATTGAATAAGTGACGGCTAGCTGCAGTGGTGAGATAAACATTGTTTTATTGAATCGAGCCAAATAATTACGTGAAATAAATATATTTACGATAGTTACTGTTTGTATAGCGCAATTTACCGTAATTTAAAACCGTAAAAAAGTTTTCGTAGAGGGCCAGTATTGAACTCACACACGCTTTCCACTTCGCTTATAGGCCGTTACCTAACCATTTTTTTTGTCGTTGTATATGTTGTGTTGAAGCGACGTTGAAGAGTTCAAGTGAGACCGACATGCTGACAATTTAGAGTCCACACGCACGCGACAAGCTAACTGAATATCTGACGCACAACGCACAACCCCCCGACTATACAGGTCGGCTACCCTATCACTGAGCTGAGGCGGCAGGTCTACATATGCGCTACCAAGTCAAGTTTAAAAGTAGGCGGAAAATAATATGTCTTATTTAAACCGCGAATATTTTAATTGTATGCCCCTTTCGTTTTTTTTATCGGTTCCGTTAGAAATGTTAAAACGAATATTACATGGAGAGCACTCTATTCGTCACGTTATTATGAAGTTTAAATCTTCAAACAGAGCACTCTGATGATTATATGAAAACGAAATGAAAGACGTAAAAACGTAATGAAAGGCTGAATGTTCATGTTACCTCGTAAAACGGTGTTTTGAAAGACTAAACACACTTTAAAAAGTATGTTGTATTGGTTTTATTAGTTTATTCGTTGTTATCTAACTTTACACGCTTGTTTAACGGCCATTTGTAAATGCTGTTAGACGACCATTTTTACACGCAGTTTGACTGACCCATTAGTAAAAAAGCAAACCACTGAAACGGAGTGAAAAAAATTACTTATGAATCAGTGAATAATATCACTGAATAAATAAGTGAAGTAAATCTGGCATTATTGTCATTGATTCATCAGTTAAATTCACTGAAGTGGATATTGAATCAGTCAGTGACGGATGACTGATCGAATGGTGAAATTATCACTGATTCTGATTTAGAGCGAGGGCCTTAAGAAAGACGTAGCTGTTACTTATTTTATTTTAAGGATCTCAGTTCGGTTCTTGTTCGTCAACACGTCTTTCAAATCGCACCGGCACATGGGCCACCCTCACGACAATGTGACGTTTGTCTATCCCGGCAACACAATTTCTTGCTTGACTAATAATGCGGCTGAAATAAAGGTGATATCGTTCTATCTAGTTTACGACAACAATGCGAGCAGGACCTTTGTTGCGATTACCACCCACGAAGTGCGGCCGGGTAAGACAGGAATGCGGCCAACGACGGTTATGTTCACAAACAAGGGTGACTGTAACGCAACGACTGAAAATGCAGAAATCGTCAGCAGTACGTAGAACACCTGGGTCTAGCTGACACAGTAGGGTTGGGGCAATTTCATTATCATGTAACATCAGTAACCCGCCCAGGCTAGAAGGGAGAGCCAAAAGGAATCAAGGATTTCGGAGAAGATGGGTGTGAAAGAAAAGGGTGGTGGACGCGGTGGCTAATACCAGGTTGAACCAAAATCTTCCCCAATCGGAGATCATTCCGAACCAGTATAGTAGTGGCGGCTTAGCCGTTCTAAACCAATTTTAATTAATCGGATTAACCCTGTGATTTAAAATTAATCGGAATAATTTTTAATCCGATCAAAACTATTTAATCCGATCTTAATCCAATGAAATTTTTTAATCCTAATCCTAATCCGATAAAATGGGATCAAAAAAATTTGGTCACATTTGTTTGATGTAAAAGTTCGATCAAATTTTTTGGTGGATTTTTGTGCGTATAGTTCGGAAACATTTATTTATTTATTTATTCGGGTAGGGAGCAGCCCTGGTAGGACGTTACTCTCGGAGCTCTGTCTCTGTACTGCGGTGTTCGTGTGAAGGGAAGGAATGTATATAGGAATGCGATGTTGTGAGCACGACGACTGGCACTCGATGAGGGGAATCTTATATTGTCTGAGGTATAAATGTGTTGAATTACGTTCAAGAGTGTCATAAGTGTTTCTGGGTTGGGAGTGATATGCCTCCTATATATTTTTGGGAAATAGGTGATTTTTCGTTATAATAATTAAACAGAAAGAGAAAATGACGAAAGAAATGTATTGATGTTTTTAATTATAACATACCCCAGCTATGGAAATAAATAAAATGATTTTAATATACGTCAGATGGATTTGGGAGATAACAGAATGAATCATTTAAATTGTATATTTCTGGGAAATGAAATATACCCCGTCTTATAAGATATGCACTTAAAAATAATTAATTAAACGGCTAAAGAACACAAGTACGTGACTATCACTAAACAATTTAGGGAACCCAGCTAACCTGGTTTTAAATTAATGAAACTTCACACGGAGGAGAAACATATCTGTCCGGCTGTGAGGTCAGTCAAGGGATGACTTATAGACGTGGAACTTGTGGTCGATTTGAAATTACGGGAAAGAGAGTTGAAAACGACTCACGTACGTGAATTTTCAAACAAATTAATATTTCCCTAGAAAACTTGTTTACCGCCCATTCTATTGACGTAAAGATGGAATAAAGCACAGGGTCAGAATATGCAAACTTACTAACGAACAGATTTAATAGACTACAACAGACAACTTTTCACAATACGGAACGATTTAGCACTTCCAGTTAACATGGACATATGAAGATTTCCAAGCTCACATTTTGAAATATACCTAAAACGTATTCCATTTTCCTACGAATTAATAAGTAATACAATTATTTAATTCTAACCAGATACTATAGCATAATTGACATACATGTATGTCTCCCTCTCATTTGTAAACGTGTATTTAATTATTTTAAAACACGTCCGTACGGTGTGGCGTCTGATGTAGGAATGAGTTCAGCGTAGCACTTACGTATACTTATAGGCTGTGTGTTACAGCAGAGGTAATGTCAACTGAGGTTATGGGGGAAACACCTCGACATTAGAAATTGTGTCACAAATCAATAAAAATATCCTGCATTGAAATTCAACAGATTATTGTTCCCTATCAAACAACTTTTATTGCGTTATTATCCATTTATTAACATCTTACAGAACGTTAAACTTTTAACATAAAATAAAATAAAATCTTACCTCATTGCCATTTTTGAAACTCACAATTTAACTTCCCTGGGAAAAATTAATAAATAATTCATTCAAATTATTTATCGATGTATCCAGAGCACTGATTTACCGCTGCCAATAAATGTTCCTATCGTAAGACGAAAATGGTTCACATTAAACACGCAATAAAACTTACGTTGGAGATATGAGGGAGGTTTGGTTCGTGTCGATGCCGACAGTATCTCGGTATGAATATGACAAAGATTAACTGAAAACGGAAATTGCACATACTCAATGAGAAAATATAATCACGACGTAACTAAACATTCTGAGTTATCAAACTTCCTCGAAGAAAAACGATGAAATCAACATTAAGTTACTTAACACAAACACAGTATTTCGATCCAAAGAGAAAAAGAAGTTACCACACAAAAATTTTTCCTGATAAATTAATGCTTATAAAAAGTACCTGAAAATATTGGTACGAATACTGTGAGCAGATACGTCGAGCGAGATCTGAACAGGGAGCATATAATATCGCTTAACGAGAATCGGGGCTAGCAGTCAGGCATATCAAATATCTACGGCCTAGGCTCTCCGAAGTCTGCTGGCCGGGGGTCTGCTACCCCTCGATCGTGGCACGGTATATCACCAGACCCCCAAACATGTGTGGTGCGTTTATCCATAGCAAGGCATGTCGTCAAACTAAAGATAGCGCCAGCCATTGGGAAGTGGCCACGAGGTTCCTGCCTGCAACCATTCCCCATCCAATCCTCCACCCTCTAGTCCTGAAGTGTTAACCTGTTTGGAAAACCCCATCCCTCTACCCTCAAATTACAACATGCTCTGATTAGCTGCCTGCTCCATTACCCCCCACCCCCTTCCGACAAAACAAAAGTTTCCTCTTTCGCCAGTCCGTTGACTTGTTCAGAGGCGGAGATGTCTCTTATTTTCGAGACGCGCGCGATGACGTACTTCCAGTGAAAGAACATTTTTTAGAAGTCCCGGTGATGAAGTCACATTCCTCAACACTAGGAATTAAATATTACACTATATTTTAATACCCAGATTAAATTTCAAGAAATTTTATATTTTAATCCAATAAAATTCAATAACAACAACCACTTTTTACGTTTAATCCTGTAAAATTTAAAGACATTTTAAAATTTTATCACATTTCCCAGCAAAATTACTACAGCATTTACAGGAAACTACAATAACTACAAGATATATTTTCACACGGTAAAATCTTTAAGTAATGAAAAACACTCACAATTCGATTTAAGCAGTGCACAAGTAAAGGGTTTTTTTTTTTTTTTCTTTCACATATTGAAAACTTACATTAGTCAAACTCACATTAAAACAAAATATCTTTACATTTTAGGTTAATGTAAAAAGTACATATTTAATCCGTTTCAAATATTTGTGCATACCAGAGAAAAATTTGTATTTTACTTGTAGATATCTCGGTAAGCTTGCATGCGTAATTTTCGAATATACTATCTAACATAAAACGTGTATATTTGAGCAAATGTAAACTTATTTTATTTACAAATAATATTTTTTCAGAGCAATATTATTGAAATACTATGCATTGAGCTTGAAATGACTTTTATTGAAGCAGGAATATGTCAAGTTTAGAGATATTTCTAATAATTTAAAAAAATTTAAAGGAAATTGGCGGCCATTTTATCATATACCCCATCATTTATGATAATAAATTTCGACTCTCAACAAATTATTAACATCGTATAGAGATACCCAGAAACAAATAACTTTATTCCATATAACTTATGGAATCGACATAAAGAATTATCAGACAAAATTTACTGGGAAAGACGAAATTCGTATTACATACGCATGTTTAAAACATCATTATGACAATCACAACTGAAAATGGGTTACTCAACATATAAGCCTCCGACTAACACAATCGTTTCAGTAAAAAAAAAGTCTTTAAACATTCGCTACAAAATTCTTCCAAACCCATATCCCACTTCTACATTCCTAAAATACAATTAAACTTTATTTATTTTAATCGAATACCAATTAGTGACATGTTCACTCTAACATATGTAGATTTAACCACATGGTGAATTACTAGCCATACTTCCGCAATTAACATACAAATATTAGAGCGGAAGACATTTTTACTGTTTTATTTTAAACCTGATACTTTTTAAAACATACATTTATACAGAAACAAGTTATTCGACTTTCTGACATTGTGAGTAGAACATTTCTTCCGAAGTAAACTTTCTCCTCACACCGAAGTTTATTCATTTAATCTACCTTAATGTTAATGGAAACATCACCGAATAAACTTCACTGCAGATACTGTGGGAAAATTTTCCCTCTCGCCTACAATGTTCGTAGGCTTGAGAATAGTGAATGTTTAAATAATGCATCTCGGATTATTCTTAACTGCAAATACTCTGATAGACAATTTGCAAGAACGGATAACTTGAATCGTCATCTGTAAAAATAATCTTCCTCTTGAGAAACGAAATTTACCGTTTACACTACATAATAACACACAGAAGGAGACGGAATTAACATGAATACAAGTAATGAAATAGAATCGGATCATATTAAATATACACTCACGTGTGAACTTAACGATCTTTGACATAAAATACTGCAACTAGCTGTGGAGACCAGTGTCTGTAACGATACACTTCTTCTGTCTGAGCTATGTAAACTCGATATATATGATGAAACATCAGGTGAAGACAGCAGTGATGATATCTGTGATAGTGTTGAAGATATCCCGTCAACAAATACTGTGAATAATGACTACACATTTCCCGAATACCCCAACAAGCTTGTAGACAGGCTTAAATATATGCTTAAACACAGGGATTACTCCAGAATAAAATATATGGTTTTGATCAGAAGAACACTTAAGGAACGAGGATACATCGAATGAAGTATTATCTGGCAACACCCGAGAAGTACGATAGTAAATTTTAGTTTCCTTACTACTTGACAAAAAAAGTAATTATTTCAAGTAAACATTGCGTGATAGGAGTATGTTTCAATTTGAAGTGTTGTCTCCTCCTCAAAAAATTAATGAGTTTGAATTTGGTTGGAGTGTTAATAGAAGGACGAGTTAGGTTTTTGAGGAATAAACAGGCTTATTTGAGGAATAAACATGCCTATTTGAGGAATAAAGTATATTTTGTGGAATGGTTTTGTGGAATGATGAGGAATAATGTAAAACCAGTATTAAAATTTTTTTGCTATCTTTGTTTATGAATTGTACTAAAATGTTCGTGCTATGATTTTTGTAACCTCGTTTACTCAGTTGTTTAATGTTGTGCATATATTTTGTAATCTCCTGTACTTATATGTGTTTTTTTTAGAACATTCTATACTTCGTTTTGTTGAAATTATTTGCTAATTTTTAAAACAGCTTGTGTTTGTATATATTATTGTCAATTAATTTATGTTTTATAATTTATTTTTATTTTTTTAACCTATCGCTTTTTAAAAGTTAACTTGTTTTTCCTAAGAACAGAATTTTATAGTGACAAAAGAAATTGTCTCAAGATTATATATATATATATATATATATAATATATAATATATATATATGTATATATTCTTGAAATATGTTCTTTCAAAGCATGTTCATTAACATGAAAGAGTGTTGTAATGTAAAAGCCAGATAAAAAACAAACCTATTCGCTTGCCAAAAATACTATTCAACTAAAGTTATTTGAACCTTTCTCCTGGCAAAGATGTCTGCTGAAAACTGTCGTAATGTTTTACAACACACCATAAATACACAAATAAGAGTTTATTAATTCGCCAGCCTCTGTAGAGTAATTAGATTACAAATTAGTTGTTGTATCTGGGTTCGAATCCCGTATAAGACATGGTTAATGTTAGTTAGTTTCTGAGTTCCAGTCCCGGCTAAGACATGTTTGATTGTAATACAGTTTCTGTGTTTGTATCCCGGCTAGTACATGTTTGATTTAGATATGGGTTTTGAGTTCGAGTCTCGGCTAGTTCTTGTATGATCATATTATTGTCTGTAAGGCAGTTATTGTTATCCCTATTACATAACAGGAATAATGAACAAATCATCAAATTAAACATGTATATAAATAAATGTTAGTAAAAACAGGAATTCGTGTACATGAAAGGGTGCAAACGGTTTTGAATCGTAGTAAAATTCATTAAATTTTGGTTACAGACAACTCGTATTGCAAAAAAGCTCTTATCGGAATGACAATTGTTCAAAAACGAAATCGTTAAAATAAGTAATTCAAATCTAATCGCTTAAAACCGCATAAATACACGTTAAATTCAAACGTATGCACGCTTAATTACATAAAATGTGTTAAATCCTTTTAATTTGTGTTAAATTCGGTTAAAAATTTATTAAAATTGTTTCAAATACGTAATTATTTCGTTTGATGTAGGTTTGAGGAGAATTACGATGTATAAAATTTTGCCACAAGGGAGAGTTGTGGGGGTATAAATAGGGGCTCCCACCCGCAGCTCGTCATTTGCTTAACTTTAGCTAGGGGAGCCGGTCCTCCCCTCGCTGCTCTGCGCGAGTCTACCGCCCGCTCTTGTATGTTCTCGTGAACCAGTTTCTGCTCGTTCAGTCCGCGCTCTGATCGGAGCTGCTGTCAGGTGTTTGCGACATCGATAAGGGCGTGAATCGCTCGTGTTTGGTAACCCGGTCACCGTTTACTAAGCTCTGCCCGTATCTTCCACGATGATCAAGGAACTCATCGCTTACTATGCTTCTGCCGCGGCGGTGAAAGGAATCGAAGCTTACCACACCCTCATCCCCTCGCACGCCTGCCGAAACAACCCTCCCGGAACTCGCTTGGGATTACGACAGCTTAGCAGAGTAGGCAGCCCAGACTCTCGCCTGCCTGAGCGGGTTACCTCTCAGCGCTCCTAACCTGGGTTCAGGCCTCCTTCAACAACCCCCAACTTCGGTACTAGACTTCATGTAAGTAAATAAGTTTATAAAAAAATTTAGGGCTTTTTCATTAATTAAAAAATTTGTGCCACGGTTTTTATAAATTTTAGTGTAATTTTTTCCGGTAATAATCCAAATCGTTACAATTTGAATCAAATTTCCTTAATTTCATTACAAGTCTCTACAATTTGAATGACATTTTAGGTATTTTCTACAGTGTTTTACGTAAATTCATTATAACTGTTTACAATTCGAATGAAATTTCCTTAATTTCATTAAAGTAAGTATTAATTCGTTTCAAGTTTATACAGTTTGTTTATTAAGTTATAAAGTTTTAAGAGATTTAAGGGTGGATTTTTGTGTGTTTGAGGTATGAATTATGGAGCGAGAAAGAGAAAAGAGGAAACTATGCAAGACTATGCACAGCATGTCTGGAGGGTGCAAAGCCCTGTCCTATTCTCTGCTCGGATTGTTGATGTCTGCTGATGGATGTTTGAGTCATAGATTAATGGAAATTGAGTATTTCTAATGAATAAATGTTTTGATGTGTGATGGGATGGTTTGGGTATATAATTTAATTGTAATTAGTTTTAAGACATGTTGATTAAGGGTGGGTGGTTGTTCTATATTTGTGAGTAGCTAGAGAATTGACAAGTTTTCAGGTATTTTGAAAAAAAAAAAAATAATAATTTGAGTAAAATGTTTATAGGCTTAAGTAAATTTTATTTGGAGCATGTCATAAATGTTTT
This sequence comes from Dryococelus australis, assembly GCA_029891345.1. Lineage (NCBI taxonomy): Eukaryota > Metazoa > Arthropoda > Insecta > Phasmatodea > Phasmatidae > Dryococelus > Dryococelus australis. The sequence continues at coordinate 168,180,675 of CM056997.1, read as the reverse complement.
GTTTTAAGATTGTTTGTTTAGTTAGTATTGTTAATATAGAGTGTAAGACATTATTCCTCTTGATAATATGTTTTTATTTTAAAATCGTTATTAAAATTATAAAAAGTTTTAAAGGTGTAACCTATTTTTATTTTTACAGTGTAAACTATTTATGATGGTGTAAATTAGTTTAATTTTTCAATGGTGTACACTAGTACTTTTAAGATGTAAATTTTTTCTCTTAAACAAATCGTTTTTGCTAGTCAAAATAAAAAACTCTGCTTAAAATGCAATGCAATAGCGTGAGTTCAAATTTCATGACAATGTAAACTAAGTCTGCATGCTAGAAACATGTACTGAGAAAGATAGACTAGGCGAGCCAGGTCGCGAAGCGCGGTGTTCTCTCTGTAGGTGACAGCAACGCATCACGGTCTGAAGGTGTTGGTTGACAAGGGGGGTAGGGGAAGAGTCCAGTCTCCTTCCTAGCTCTATCGTACAGGCGACTGCAGTGCATGCGCAGTGGGATTCAGAAGGGAGAGAGGGTGGGGGAATGGCAGTGGGCTTAGGTTAGTGTGAAGAGCGGGTGGGGGAAGGGAGCAGCTCTAGATGCTAACAACGCCTGCTGTGGGCTGCGGCACTTTTCAGAAACACGTTTCACTTTCTCGTCTCGCACGCACGCGGGCCAAGCTCTCGGCCACTGGCTATTGTGTCACTTTGCTCCGAACGTTTTCCCTCTTCAGCTCTTGTTACCTGGCTCTTGGTCGCCTACTACCTGCCTTGTCACCCGCATCTTTTGTAAACACGTAGCTCGCGCTATAGCCGGGTGCCTACTGCCTTCCCAAACACACATTTTACCTCACTCTCATCAAATTTTATTTATAATAGAGAATGTAGTCCTTTTGTTTAGGATGTTAGTAATAAAACATTTATTTCAACTACATCGTGGTGAGTAAAGTAGTTTTCTTTTAATTTTTTGAGCACTACAATCCTATTATGGTATATTATAACCCTAACTTTAGTATTGTGGGAGAAAAAAACAGTTAGATTCACTTTCTGTATTGCTAATGAAAAGACCAGATTCAGATGTACTGTGTTTTAAATTTACAATTCCTAAAATTTACCTGTTGCTCGCATTTGCAATTCCTAAAATTACATATTGTTGACTATATAAGGTGTGCAACTTCAGGTTCTTTAGTCAATTGTCTTCAAACCTGTTATGTATCTATGCTCATCATTTGATCAAACATTCGGATTAAACTATTTGTAGAATGGGTATAGTTTGGAAGCTATTATGTCTTTTCTGTGTTGCTTCTGTGGTACAGAATTTGCAGTTATGCGGAACTTACGACGATATGAGAGAACGACCTGTGGAACGAAAAATTAAAGAAAGCAGTTTAAGTGTGATTTATGCCAGAGACAATTTACATGGAGCGATATATCGAATAGACATGGTAGATATAATTTGTAATACTGATCGTATGCAATATCTACATATTCCGCAGTTAGTTCCGCAGTCAGCTCTGCAGTTAGCTCTGCAGCTAGCTCCACACTTAGCTCCGCAGTTAGCTCCTCACATTAGCTCCGCAGAGTTCACCTACCACAAAACACAACATCAAAAGATCCACCTACTGAATTACCTCCAAAAAAAGTCGCTATGTTTATTCAGGAATTAAATGTAATTCAATTTCCGATTCCCTAGCCTCAGTGAAGAGTTTATTATCTAGTCAAAATACGAGATACTGGCTACGGCATTCGTGGGTAGATTGATTGATGTGCGGATAATTAACAATAGACTTAACAGTGATGAGGATTTTTCTCATTTTTTTCGAGGTGTAGTATTCCTCTGATAGATTTAACTAAAACATCACCACGGCCTACTAGAGTATCCTTTACCACAGCATGTGAGTACTTGAAAACCCTCACAGCGGAGGAAGACGATGCAAAGACTTTCTATTTTCAATGTAATTCCCTCCCTATCCTGCATTCGTCCCATGTTGGTGAACTTTATGACAGTAAAATAGTACCTTATGTAACAACCAGACTTGAATAATTTAGTGCTTGTGGATCAGGCTGGACTTTACAACCGATATCAAAAATGGATGTTCGTATTTCCCAATACAGGACATTCACCGCTGGTGGCAAATACATGAAGTAATACAAGTTAATTGGCGATAAGAGGACATGTAATCCGGCGCTGCTTCATTACTCATGTCACTTCACGCTCATTGACTCTCAAGGCCCCATTTTCGGGAGCCGCAAAAATCTCTTCGCTTGCTTCGATGCACAGATAAAATTTTTGGTGTAAGGTTTTAATACATATGGAAATCCTTAAATTGGATGGTGTATCCCTGGGGGTATTAAAAAATATCTGTCAAAATTTTTTCTGTAATACTGCACTAAGTGGCATAATATCATTAGCCCTGCCATCTACAACACCACAACTGTCAATGACGTCCATCTGCCGCCACCACACACCTCCTGTTCCACAGTCAACATCACATCTAACTAGAGCTGTCTGCAACTGTTTGCTAAAAACCTGTTGCATAACCATCAACACTTCTGCTATCTGTTTGCGCAACTGTAAGGCATGACATAACTTCAGTATCAACTCCCTTGCCATTTTACAAATAGGAAGAAAAAATGAACGGCTATGCACCGTGTTACAAAATGTCTTCATCATTTAAATCTATATGTGTGTAAGTGTGTTGTAAGCAGTCATTTAGCATGTGTGAGTATCTGTAAAAGAACCCGGATGCGAAATGATGTACATAATCAATGTACATCTATATCAATTAAGTTAGTCATTCATTTTTAATCATTTGTATGCTATTTCTCCTGTTTTGTAAAGGTCTTTATAAGAATAATGTTTTTAAAATGATGTGTGTGAATGTTTTTGTTGTACATAATAAGCTGTTTTGGTAAAACACAAAGAGAACAAAAATTTTTGTTGTAAATATATAGTTTTTTAAGGATAATTTATATAATAAAATTTTTCTATGTTAATAATGGAGTAGTGTGTCTTGTTATTTATTAGTTTTTGATTCCTCATGTTATTATATAATATTTTGTGAATGATGAGTTGATAAAACATTTAATATTACGAAAAAGAAGTTTGAGAAAAAATTTTGGTAAACATGAAATAAGTAGTTGACTAGCAGTAAGCTTTTCAGGGTTAAAGTTTCAAAATAATTTAAACTCAAGTAACAGGATGCCTTTCACAAGAAGATACAAGTTTCTCGCTTCAGTCTTCGTGAGGGAGAAAAATATTTATTTTTTAACCCAGCAATTCCATTAAGGAAATTTCATCAAACAATTCTGAAGGATTATTGAGAATATATTTACAAAAGTGATCGTGTAAAGAATTGTACGCTAGAATGAATATATGAGAGGGGAGCTGTAGCACTTCGAGAAAGCCTCATCGCCACAGCTTAACTTTTAACACAATGGCGACACAAAAAGGGAATGTGGTTTGAAAAAAAAAAAATCTTTTGAGAGTCAGGTAAACGAACTCTCACCATCCTACCTACAAGAATGTTTCCCCTGACCTTCATCTCTACAGCAGAACCAGTGAGCGTCGGATTGCATCGATTTTTAACAAAAATATTTTTTTTTCACACTAAACAGATTACTACTTCGGCTAGGGAATCAACATGCTGCTAAAACACAATCATACTTTACACAAAATCAGAAAATATATTTGAAGGTTTAATATGAGATAGTACTTGTTTACAATAAAAATTGAAACAAATTATTACTTGACATAGAATAATATTAAACGGGATCTTATTTATTTTCCAATACAATAGTGTATCCAGAAATCTTAGGTTGGTAGCTCTGAAAGTTTTCTCAGTGGTATTGGTGTCCAACAATGAAATGAGAAATTCAAATTTCTCGCTTACAGGAAGTCTTCAGCTTGCTTCTAGTCACTCTCAAGAAACGTGGTATTTTTTCACTATGGTTAAAATTCTACCTGCCTTTGAATAAACAAAAGCTCATGCATGCTTTTTTTCATTAAAGAATAATAGGATTTAACTCTTTCTCGATTGTTAATAGTGGTAAAAAGATTACATATACACACAGCATTATAGGATATTTTACAATTTTACAATTTTTTGCAAAGGTTGGTGTATATGTGGAATAAAGCTTGTTTCATAAACAAGAATTTGATATAATTACGAGTATTTTTATTTTTCAGTATATTTTCTAGCACAATGGAAGCTGTAAAGTTATTATAATTTTTATTAAATAGAAAATAAAATATATTGCTCGAGAGTTTGCATTCACGATGGAAGGCGTTTTCGCCTTGGTATGCTCCACAGTTAAGACGATGACCTGACCTGGCCTCCCTAGCAGGATTGAGCGGGGATCCTGACTGTCTGCTTCATGAAAAGTTAGGCGCCTGGGCCGTCTCCAGGGTATTGTAAAGGTAAAGTGTTTGTTGGACTCTGGCGTGCACCCTCTTTGATCTCAGATCGTGGTAGGTAGCACTGGAAAAACTTTGAAATTAAACATTACATATTATGAGTCTGCTCAAAGATTTGGTAGCACTGTTAGGCTTGTACAGCACTAAACGTAAAGGTTTTTACACGTCTGCAGACATTTGCAAACACTATAAGTTTACCAATTCCAAGCGAGTATAAATTATTCACCTTACAGTTTTCATCAGAAGTAATTCTCAACTAGCTTTTACAAAAGCATTAGTTGCGTTAACTTTACTAACACGGGAGAATAATTTTCATTTCTTTCACTTTTAGAAAGGGGTTGGTTAAATATAAGAAAAAATTCATTTAAAACATAAATTTATTGACATTAATAATATATACAAACACAAACTGTTTCAAAAATTAGCAAATCATTTCAACAAAACTAAGTACAGAATGTTCTAAAACAGACACAAGTAAGTACAGGAGATTACAAAATATATGCACAACATTAAACAACTGAGTAAACGAGGTTACAAAAATCATAGCACATGTATAGTACAATTCATAAACAAAGATACCAAAAAAATTTTAATACTCGTTATACATTATTCCTCATAATCATTCCACAAAACCATTCCACAAAATAAACTTTATTCCTCAAATAGGCATGTTTATTCCACAAATAAGCCTGTTTATTCTTCAAAAACCTAACTCGTCCCTCTATTAACACTCCAACCAAACTCAAACCCATTAATTGGTTTGAGGAGGAGATAATACTTCAAATTGAAACATATTCCTATCACGCAATGTTTACTTGAAATAATTACTTTTTTTGTCAAGTAGTAAGGAAACTAAAATTTACTATCGTACTTCTCGGGTGTTGCCAGATAATACTTCATTCGATGTAACCTCGTTCCTTAAGTGTTCTTCTGATCAAAACCATATATTTTATTCTGGAGTAATCCCTGTGTTTAAGCATATATTTAAGCCTGTCTACAAGCTTGTTGGGGTATTCGGGAAATGTGTAGTCATTATTCACAGTATTTGTTGACGGGATATCTTCAACACTATCCCAGATATCACCACTGCTGTATTCACCTGATGTTTCATCATATGTATCGAGTTTAGATAGCTTAGAAAGAAGAGGTGTATCGTTACAGACACTGGTCTCCACAGCTAGTTGCGGTATTTTATGTCAAATATCGTTATGTTCACACGTTAGTGTATATTTAATATGATCCGATTCTATTTCATTACTTGTATTCATGTTAATTCCGTCTCCTTCTGTGTGTTATTATGTAGTGTAAACGGTAAATTTCGTTTCTCAAGAGGAAGATTATTTTTACAGATGACGATTCAAGTTATCCGTTCTTGCAAATTGTCTATCAGAGTATTTGCAGTTAAGAATAATCCGAGATGCATTATTTAAACATTCACTATTCTCAAGCCTACGAACATTGTAGGCGAGAGGGAAAATTTTCCCACAGTATCTGCAGTGAAGTTTATTCGGTGATGTTTCCATTAACATTAAGGTAGATTAAATGAATAAACTTCGGTGTGAGGAGAAAGTTTACTTCCGAAGAGATGTTCTCCTCACAATGTCAGAAAGTCGAATAACTTGTTTCTGTATAAATGTATGTTTTAAAAAGTATCAGGTTTAAAATAAAACAGTAAAAATGTCTTCCGCTCTAATATTTGTATGTTAATTGCGGAAGTATGGCTAGTAATTCACCATGTGGTTAAATCTACATATGTTAGAGTGAACATGTCACTAATTGGTATTCGATTAAAATAAATAAAGTTTAATTGTATTTTAGGAATGTAGAAGTGGGATATGGGTTTGGAAGTATTTTGTAGCGAATGTTTAAAGACTTTTTTTTTACTGAAACGATTGTGTTAGTCGGAGGCTTATGTGTTGAGTAACCCATTTTCAGTTGTGATTGTCATAATGATGTTTTAAACATGCGTATGTAATACGAATTTCGTCTTTCCCAGTAAATTTTTTCTGATAATTCATTATGTCGATTCCATAAGTTATATGGAATAAAGTTATTTGTTTCGGGGTCTCTCTATACGATGTTAATAATTTGTTGAGAGTCGAAATTTATTATCATAAATGATGGGGTATACGATAAAATGGCCGCCGATTTCCTTTAAATTTTTTTTAAATTATTAGAAATATCTCTAAACTTGACATATTCCTGCTTCGATAAAAGTCATTTCAAGCTCAATGCATAGTATTTCATTAATATTGCTCTGAAAAAATATTATTTGTAAGTAAAATAAGTTTACATTTGCTCAAATATACACGTTTTATGTTAGATAGTATATTCGAAAATTACTCATGCAAGCTTACCGAGATATCTACAAGTAAAATACAAATTTTTCTCCTGTATGCACAAATATTTGAAACGGATTGAATATGTACTTTCTACATTAACCTAAAATGTAAAGATATTTTGTTTTAATGTGAGTTTGACTAATGTAAGTTTTCAATATGTGGAAAAAAAAAAAAAAAAAAAAAAAAAAAAAAAAATTACTTAAAGATTTTACCGTGTGAAAATATATCTTGTAGTTAGTGTAGTTTCCTGTAAATGCTGTAGTAATTTTGCTGGGAAATGTGATAAAATTTTAAAATGTCTTTAAATTTTACAGGATTAAACGTAAAAAGTGGTTGTTGTTATTGAATTTTATTGGATTAAAATAAAAAATTTCTTGAAATTTAATCTGGGTATTAAAATATAGTGTAATATTTAATTCCTAGTGTTGAGGAATGTGACTTCATCACCGGGACTTCTAAAAAATGTTCTTTCACTGGAAGTACGTCATCGCGCGCGTCTCGAAAATAAGAGACATCTCCGCCTCTGAACAAGTCAACGGACTGGCGAAAGAGGAAACTTTTGTTTTGTCGGAAGGGGGTGGGGGGTAATGGAGCAGGCAGCTAATCAGAGCATGTTGTAATTTGAGGGTAGGGGATGGGGTTTTCCAAACAGGTTAACACTTCAGGGCTAGAGGGTGGAGGATTGGAGGGGGAATGTTTGCAGGCAGAGACCTCGTGGCCACTTCCCAATGGCTGGCGCTATCTTAGTTTGACGACATGCCTTGCTATGCGACGATCGAGGGATAGAAGACCTCCGGCCAGCAGACTTCGTAGAGCCTAAGCCGTAAATATTTTATATGCCTGACTGCTAGCCCCCATTCTCGTAATGCGATATTATATGCTCCCTGTTCAGGTCTCGCTCGACATATCTGCTCACAGTACTAGTATCAATATTTTCAGGTACATTTATAAGCATTAATTTATCGGGTAATATTTTTGTGTGGTAACTTCTTTTTCTCTTTGTATCGAAAAACTGTGTTTGTGTTAAGTAACTTAATATTGATTTCATCGTTTTTCATCGAGGAAGTTTGATTTCTCAGAATAATTGGTTACGTCGTGATTATATTTTCTCATTGAGTATGTGCAATTTCCGTTTTCAGTTAATCTTTGTCATTATCATACCGAGATACTGTCGGCTTCGACACGAACCAAACCTCCCTCATATCTCCAACGGAAGTTTTATTGCGTGTTTAATGTGAACCATTTTCGTCTTACGTTAGGAACATTTATTGGCAGTGGTAAACCAGTTATCCGGATACATTGATAAATAATTTGAATGAATTATTTATTAATTTTTCCCAAGGAAGTTAAATTGTGAGTTTCAAAAATGGCAATGTGGAAAATTTTTAGTTAACTTTATGATAAAAGGTTAACGTTCTGTAAGATTTGAATCAAATGGATAATAACGCATTAAAAGTAGATTGATAGGGAAATATAAACTGTGGAATTTCAATGCAGGATATTTTTAATGTCGAGGTGTTTTCTCCATAACCTCAGTTGATATTGCCTCTGCTAAAACACACAGCTTATAAGACTACGTAAGTGCTGCGCTGAACTCATTCTTACATCAGACTCCACACCGAAAGGACGTGTTTAAAAATAATTTAATACACGTTTACAAATGAGAGTGAGACATACATGTATGTCAATTATGTTATAGCAGCTGATAAGAATGAAATTAATGTATTACTCATTAATTCGTAATGAAATGGAATAAGATTTAGGTATATTTCAAAATGCGAGTTCGGAAATCTTCATATGTCCATGTTAACTGGAAGTGCTAAATCGTTCCGTATTGTGAAAAGTTGTCTGTTGTAGTCTATTAAATCTGTTCGTTAGTAAGTTTGCATATTCTGAACTTGTGCTTTACTCCATCTTTACGTCAATAGAATGGGCGGTAAACAAGTTTTCTAGGGAAATATTAATTTGTTTGAAAATTCACGTACGTGAGTCGTGTTCAACTCTCTTTCCCGTAATTTCAACTCGACCACATTTTCCACGTCTATAAGTCATCGCTTGACTGACCTCACAGCTGGACAGATATGTTTCTCCTCCGTGTGAAGTTTCATTAATTTAAAACCAGGATAGCTGGGTTCCCTAAATTGTTTAGTGATAGTCACGTACTTGTGTTCTTTAGCCGTTTAATTAATTATTTTTAAGTGCATATCTAATAAGACGGGGTATATTTCATTTCCCAGAAATATACGTTTTAAATGATTCATTCTGTTATCTCCCAAATCCATCTGACGTATATTAAAATAATTTAATTATTTCCATAGCTGGGGTATGTTATAATTAAAAACACTACTACATTTCTTTCGTCATTTTCTCTTTCTGTTTAATTATTATAACGAAAAATCGCCTATTTCCCAAAAACATCTAGGAGCTATATCACTCCCAACCCAGAAACACTTATGCCACTCTTGAACGAAACTCAACACATATATACCTTAGACAATATAAGATTCCCCTCAGTCGAGTGCCAGTCGTCGTGCTCATAACATCGCTCCCCTATTTACACCTTATCCCCCCACACACGAACACCGCTGTACAGCGACAGAGCTCCGAGAGAAACGACCTACTAGGGCTGCTCCCGACCCGAAAAAAGAAAGAAATAAAGAAATAAATAAATAAATAAAGTATACCAAACTATACGCACGAAAAAATCCACCAAAAATTTTTTCTAGCCTTTACATCAAACAAATGTGATCAAATTTCTTCGATCAAATTTTATCGGATTAGTATAAGGATTTTAAAAATGCATCGGACTATGATCGGATTAAAATTTTTTGATCATATTAAGATGGGACTAAGAATTAATCCGATTAATTCGATATGAAAGGATTAATCAAAAGTGACGTGGAACGCCTACTCTCCTATTACTAATGATACAGTTTGATCTTGGTTCCAATATAAAATTGTTGTACCAACGAGATATATTGATTCTGGTACTCCGACTCGTTGATTTTGGTTCCAAAGTGAGAGATCGAGATTAAGTATGAGACAAATTTTGCTATTGGTTCGTAATATGTGATGTCATGGAAGTAAGTGTATTTTTCACTATAGATAGAACTAGATGTGCGATGTTAGATCTGTTTTAAGTGAATGATTGTTGTACGAATTTTTCTGAATTATATTCAAGTGCGTTTAATGTTGTTATAATTTTCCCGAAAACAATCGAATGTAGTTCTATCTGTTGGCGCATTTTCAAACCGCCAGTTTCGGCGGTTCGAAATGAACTTCATCTCGATCTCCAGTCCAGCTCTGAACTCGAATGATTTAACCAGTTTCTGTGACGATCTTAGATCCGATCTCGAATCGAGTTTCGAACCACGATGGTGCAATCGGGCATAAGGGCCGGTGAGTAAGTCGGTGTAGGTCCTCCCTAAACTTAGCGGCGGTCTCTAAGCGGCGACTGCGGGTAAGTGTCTTATACAAGGATGTGAGAGAGCGAGCCCGGAGCCCCTTATATTCTTGTGCTCACATAACAGATTGTCCTCCACATCTACCCACGATCCCCAACCGCACTAACCACACCACGCTGTAGTTATTGCAAGTTGAATCAATATATATCCTCATGAATTAATTAGTTTTGCTTAATTAATTGTCCCCCGATTTCCTTTCATGAACTGCGCGAACTATACTCGCCCTAAGGAAGTATAACACGTTGAGTTAGCGCCGCGACAGGCGGCAATGTTGGGCGTGGCTGACATATTCCGGGCGTATATCCCGCGACTACGCTGCGCCAAGCATCAATTTCGTTACTTTCATTGTATTCCCATATCGCACACAGAAGCTTACCCGCTAGCGGAGACGTATTCATGTAAAACCGACGGATTTCTCTCTGACACACACGTACACATACACACACACACACACACACACACACACCGATTGTTTCATAATTACTAGAGACCTGCAAAATTCGCGTAATTATTTAAGGACAGACTGAACTGCAAGTTACTGTACGTCTGACCGACTTCAGTCATTGGCCGGAAATATGTCTGGCACGCTTCGGAGAACTCATGGGCCAGTAATATAAGTTCAGCGGCGGAATGACCTGTCTGTTTTATGGAAACCAAGCATATAGGTGACGTTTATTAAAGTGCAGTGGCAATAAAACCATGGACTGTGCTCACTTGTTTATAAGGAAATTGAGTCTATCCTTTAACCGAAAGATAACGCGAATTTTGCACGTATATAATCATTACGTATCGCGATCCCATATATTAACAGTACATTTCCGTGAACATAGAGAATTGTTGTTAGCGTGAGGCTATAAATTGCATGTGGAGGTAGAAAGAGCAGACGCAGCTGAAATTTGCAGTGCGGAGACGAGTGTTGAGCGCGGGCTTGTTTTATGTGCGCGCGAGCGGCTCGTGCGTATTACGGTACTAGTCGGCGCGACATACGCTGTGTCCCCATGCGGGCGCGAGCTGTCACAACGCGTATCTGCGGGCGCTTAGTCCAACGTGGCCGCCCGCTCGTGTTCGCACATTCACATTTTAAAGCTCGCGGCTTGCGTCGCCCTCGTTAGTGGCGGCAAAACACATAATAGTGGTGCCACGTCCTGCTACTGCTCGCACGTCACATTTCTGTGCCGAGGATTTGTGAACCCGCCTCGTGTCGTGCGGGCTCTAATAACTACGTCCGGGGAAAAAAACCACAGCTTCAGTTCATCTCTAGAGGCGCTCTAACTTCTCAAAGCCTCTTCTTCTCACTGTCTTAATTCCCTGTCTAGCCTTGCTGCTGGGCGTACACTCTCACTTTAAGGTGGCTCCTGTGCTGCCTGTAGCTTTTCCCGCCGTCGAGGCCGAGAAACGAGGCAGCGATAATGCTAGGCGCAAATTCAAAACCCAACGCAGCGCAGCGCAGCGCTAGGCCCGCGAGGCGACAGCCGTATGACGCAGTGGCCGAGGCACAGTTCTAGCGCCAACGTCGCACGTATCTGTACCCGGGGTTGTGAATGTTGTGTTGTCCGGTTGTGCTTTTCTCTACTTTTGATGTTTATTTTAAGCTTTTGTATATGATGATGGCAGAAGAGAAATTGGTAGGGGCCGTAAGGAAATGTCGAGAGCTTAACGACAAGACACATGCTAACTACATGAAGGCAAAGTTGAAAAGCAGGATTTGGTGTTATATTGCAGGGGAGCTGAACCTGAAAGACGGTAATTAAATATATTTATTACATCATCATTAAATTTAAAATTAATAATGGTTACTACTTTAAATTGTACATTTAATCTGACAATAAAGCTCATTTTATTTCCTACAATCCTCATTTTAATCAGCTCGTGTAGATGCCTGTGATAGTTTACTCAATCACAATTGTAAAAATATACACAATATGTACAACACACATAGACAAATTTAAAATTTCTTTTTAATAGTATTCACTTCTGTACGTAATACTATTAAAAACTATAATTCTACATGTATTCAAAGTAAACTTAAAGACTAAAAGCAATAAGACCTTTAGATTCATTAGAAAACTAGTTTTTGTTCAAAACTACATGTAGCGTTCGTAATTTCCAAGCATGACGGTTTGATGTTGCCATGGAACTGCTCCCTAATTGTTGAAATATTCAGTGAACTGTTCCCTCATTGTAAAAGCATTTGATGGATTTCTAACATTGCTACCTCGTACTGGAAGTAACTGATTCTGCGACGGCTACCTCTTTTACAATGTTAGACACTGTTCGATCTCCCATTCTATAGTTGTAAGCGATACTTTTGTAGCTGCCACAAGAGGCAAAATATCTGAAACAAAACGAAAATATATTGGTGAGACAAAAGACATGGAAACGCAGTAAATAAATGTGAAAATTCTTTAGAGTGGAAAGAAAAGTAATTCCTATTCGTTGTAAATAAAACAATTTGTGTCAAATTATTTTTTTATGTTATACACCGTTGAAAAACCCAATGTTAAAAGAACAGTCAGCTATTGAATGTATATGCAATAAATATATGATGTATCTACTTCTTGCTTACACTTGACATTCCACAACTGCCTCAACAAACATTCTGTATTGAATTTGTAATTCTGTTGCAGGGGAAGAAACAAAACACTTGTAGTTTAAATTGAGAGGCGGCTTTCGAGATGCTCGGCGACGACATCTAAAATGTCTCAAAAGTGGGGCTGCTCCCCATCGACCAATGCCGTGGAATTTGCAAAACAGATGTCTTTCCTTGAACCCTTCATGTCAAGTGGACCGCGTGAAGGAAATATAGTTGATGGCCGTGATGACGATTCCCATCTTCCGTCAGAATCATCGAGTAACGACACTTTCGAAAACCAGGATTTTGTTCATGTCGATGAAGAAAGAAGTGAGGTTGAGCGACCCCTAAATACCGATGGAGGAGGCGATGGAAGCAGGAAGCTACGGAAATGTCATTATCTCCGGCTACGAATCCAACTCCAGTGATCCACAAAAAAACGATAAAAAAAAACCGTAACGACGATTTCCGTGGTCTACTGAACCGATCAATGCAACAGCGAAAAGAGAGAGCACGGCAATGGGCGGTAGATAGAAGGAAAATACTGGAAGAAACCAAATACCCGAATTACCCTCTGTTTAACTTTTTCATGTCCGTGTACCAACTGACGAAAACTATGCCCCACAATTACCAGCATAGGGTTAGAGGCCACGTTTTCCAGGCAGTTCCTGATGCAGAAGCAGAAAGTATGAACATTAATTTCAACCGCTCACCTTCTACATTGTATTCTTCTCATGACTCAGACACATCTAGTATTCCCCTTGCCCAACCACATATTCATCGTCGCACACGTCATCATTATTCACAACATGTGCCACCAATCTACAATGCACATCATATGGAGCAGGCGTTTGATGAAAATCTGCCAGTCGATTCCAGTCAATCTACCAGTTCCAGTCCGACCAACTTTATTGCCAACTATCAGTGTGACAATTAAATTGAATTGTTTTGTTGCCAGCTGAACTTTTTGTGAACGAATGTGTTATGCGTTCGCTGAATTTGTAGGAAACAAATTATTAAAATATCGTGTTTCACTACATCCCCTTTAAGATTTTGAAAACGTCTTCACGAAATCGTAAAGTAAAATTACATGTACAAATTGTAAATAATGCATAGAAATAACATTTTTTTACCTACCTCAAGTAGACTCCAAGTTTTGCTTCGGTCCCGATCGACTCTTGCACATTGCACCCAACTGACTCAATAGATTGTTGGATCATCCCATGTTGGTACTTCCCTGAACTGGTTAAGGTTCAGCCGGAAGTAGTTGGTAAAAACAGCACCAGGGAACTCGGACGTCATTTTTAATTGCCCATGTGTTTTTCTTTTAGGTAGGTAAAAGTTATTAGAGGACTTTGGTTTTTTGGCTGTCAATGAATACAGTAATCTCCTGTTCAGCGGCACGATCTAAATCAGATTCCGAGATTAATAAATCTACTACGTCCAGTTTTCTTCGTGAATCATTCATTTTGTACAAATTTTAAACTAACTTTAAGAAAATATCAATGAAAAACACGCGTCTACTGTTCATGAGCCTGTGAGCAACTGCGTTGCAATATGCGCTTCCCAATGCCACGCATAGGGCGCGTTCGCGTCATGCCGCTAGTGCCACGTCGTGTCACACGCGCCATACGCGTCTTAATTTGCGCCTAGCCTAAATGAGACACTACGACGCGTATCAAGTGCGCCATAACCGCTACGTGCTCTTTCTCTCCTGGCATGCAGTGTTCTCGTAGCGCTGCCTCTAATTCGACTAAAATAAAAATTAAAAAAATATTAACACACGAATCTTTGTCCGCAATTGCAGCATACCTATTTTGAAATCTTCGGTACTGACATCCATGGTGCAAAACAAATTAACTTGTTCTATGTTTCAGTGCAGTATTAAAATTAGTGTAACACATAGAAAAACTTATACTTATTTTAATTATTATTTTCATATTGATGGCCTAGATCAGAGATACCAGTCATAAGTAATTTGAGAGTGTAATAGTAGGACTTGGGGGATTGAGACATAACGGCGTCTGACACTAGAGGTGTGATCGGGGGGGGGGGGGGGGAATCCGCCATGTTGTTACGTTATCCGTCCACTATCTTGGATGTCATTGACCTTCCACCCCGTACTCTTGTGACCTATGACCTTGACCCCGAGTACCTCTTACAACAAAAAAAACGATAAAAAAAACCCTAAACAATTAAAAAAACCTCAAACAATTCTTTTAGAAATATTATAATTGAAAAAAATCGGAAAGTTTTATCGGACAAAATTTTGCGTAAGCGTTATGTAGACACAACCACAGATATTTTAGTGCAATATTTTTTTATGATTGCATTTATAAATGAACTTGAAAGGAAAACCAAACTACGACCATAGTAAATTTGCCAATATGTTTAAATTTTATTAATGGAATTCACATTGCAAGGAAAATTAGCTACGATATCACCAAATTTGAAAACTAAATATATTTCTTCCAGTAGAACTAGCGAGAAGGGTTTTCTAGCATTAGTTAAAATTAAAGGTTCGTGATCGGGAAATCATAAGTTCACCAATCATTGCCATAATGCTGCAGTGAAAGTTTCGTAAATTTGCTGTATATAAATTGGGGAAAGAAGTTTCTTAAAGAACATAAAGTGGCAAATATTGTTGGGACGATAGCATACAATACCTACATATCAAAAGTTTAGGGCCTTGCGAGATGTTAATGAAAACTTCAACTTTATATCATATAGGATGTAAATCAGTAATTGAAAAATGAAAACATGGTGGAATAATTTGATACTCTATTAAAAAATCTTTACTGAAAATATGTTTATCATATAATTACATGTTATTATTTTACAGATTATTTTCATATCCGTGTTATGCACCTGCCTTCAAAATAATTTTTATTGTGTTTGATACACATACCTTATAAATACCTAAATGCGTTGCAACTTCTCGTCGTGTTATGTTGTACTTCCTCGTACCAACAATATTTGCCACTTTGTCTTCTTTAAGAAACTTTTTTCCCCAATTTATATACAGCAAATTCACGAAACTTTCACTGCAACATTATGTCTCAACATGGATGGCAATGATCGGTGAACTTATGATTTCCCGATCACAAACCTGTAATGTTATCTTTTGAGTGGAAAGAAAAGTATCTAACTCTCGAAACTCCTTATCACTAGGTCTACTGGAAAAAACATATAAATTTTCAAATTTGTTAATATTATAGCTAATTTCCCTTGCAATGTTAATACCATTAATAAAATAAAATATATTTCTGCAAATCTACTATGGCCTTGTTTGATTTTAATTTCAAGTTCATTTATAAATGCAATCATAAAAAAAATATTGCACTAAAATATCTGTGGTTGTGTCTACATAACGTTTACGCAAAATTTTGTTCTATAACTCCAGATTTGTATAATTGTTTCCTATATCATAATTTGCAAATTATTTCACTAATTGTAATAATTTAATCATGGCACTATGTGTTTTGACAGTAATAATGTTAGAAAATTGTGTAACATAATTTTTGCACCAAAAGTTTTAAACTGGGAAAGTATAAAAAAAAAAATTTTTTTGATGGTCATAAACTTTTGACATGTACTACACTTTTAATAAATATGCATTCTTTACATAACTTGCCTTTTTCCTTCTAAATTCGATCAAGTTAAGTTTGTAATAAAAAAAAAAAAAAAAGAAATTGGATACGAACTTCTTACTAGGCTCTTCTGCCATGAACAACAATTTGAGAGATACACAAGACAAAAATCTAACCAACAATATAAACCAGTTGTTAACATTTTTCAATTGTACTGAGAGAGTATATAACATAAGTACAAAATCAAATTACTGATCTTCTCCTTACCACTGTCAGCTCTCAACTGACCTCTGTTTGCATATATGATCTATTATAACCCTTGCCGCAATCCACCATATTACTTCGTGTTAAATATATAAGGTGGGAAACTATTAAAAAATGTTCAGTATAATTTTGAAAAAAGGTGATGTTGGATCACGGAGCTGATACCAGTGTGACACAACCTGTATGTGTATATATTATATATATATATATGTGTGTGTGTGCTTCGCATTATTAATTATTAAAACTAACATTATTATAACAGTATTGTGTTGGATCCACAAGGAGTCCGTGTGCTACAAGAGGCATGTGAAACATTACACAACTAGTGAAACATTTTTTTCTGATAAAATAAATACTGCGGTATGTTCAAACTAATATTTGTAAATGTTGGTGTAATAATTTTCACTCTAATCACATGTGGTAGTTTAATTGTTCGATTCATTAAAAGGTAGTTATGGGTTTATACAGCCTTTATTAAATAAGGGTGGACTAAGAACGAGATTTTACAAGCGCATAATATTCTAACTTTCCGAATGTCTATCAACACTAACAGCAAGTCGGTGGACAGGTGAGACACGCCAGGAGCTACGTCGTTGTAACGACCGTTTGTAATGATAAACACTCCAACATTTACTGTGGATGAGCTTCTTGGCTTATACTTGCTCATCTTCTGGCCTGCTGAGTTAGGTATGTCTGGTCGATAGTGAGGTTATAACAGAGGAAGGATCAAGTTGCTGAGGCAAGCAGGAACGGGGAAGGAATGTAGTAAGAAACCATCCCTGCATTCACTCGGACTGGAAACCACGGGAAACCGAATCAGGATAATCTGACAAGGATTCGAACCCAGGTGCTCCCGAGTGCATGTGCGAAGTTACACTACCTCGTTCGGTGTGGCTCGCTGACAACTTCTAATGTTGAAAATATTACTGAAGTGCAATGCTGTGCTAGCACTAAGGCTGTGTTCTCATTGACAATTTAGGTATATTTGCATTTAGTAACATATTATAAAAGTAAATATTTTATTAATTGTGTAATTCCTAAACATATATGCATTATTGAATTAATAAACAGGAAGCAAAAGATGTAATTTCAGTGTTCACATACTTGTACGTAAACTTTTAAGACAACATTATGATATGGAACTATATTTCTTCCTTCATTACCAATTTTGCTCATGCCACTCAGTGAAATTTTTCAAAGGTTGATTTCTAAAGTGCATATTTACTCATAATTCCCTATTTATATTCCATCCATGTTTACTTCAGCCTTTTCTGAAGCCCTGTTAAAGTTCTACTTCCAGGATATTCCTCCACCTCGGGCAAGCTAAATTTAATTAAGCCTGGAGAATCACCCCACAGGACAACACACTACATTTGTGGCCACTGAGAGTATCAGTATTTTGTATAAGGACTATTTCTCACTAGGTGCTACCAACATACCCTTTTTCCCTGTTTTTTATTCGGATTATTTGTTAATGATGGATTATAATTTATAGAAAAAATATTAATAACATTTAGTTTAACCAAAAAAAGGCAACTTTTATAAACATAAGTATAAAACACTTGTGATACAAGACGTATTTAAGAAATAACTAAACACGTAATACATAAGGAGATTTTTCAAATGTTTGATTTAAAAAGGCCAAAGAAACCTAGAATGGACTTAACTAAAGCTATAGTCATCAAATTCATAACAAACCATTCCTCCCAGACAATAAACAATACCGCAGCATCAAAGACATGCTAAGCAATTATATAAACATAGTTACTCATAATTTCCGAACCATTGAATTTATAGTCATCAAATCATAACATACACATTACCCCAACAACAAGCAAGACCACAAGGTCAAACATATTAAGCTCTTTGGTAAAGATATTTACTAACAATTTCTACTCATAAAGTTATTACATACTCATCATCCCTGATGTAGATAAAGAGTGATAGGGTACAATATGCTTTAAGCCCATTCATAAGCATACTTACTCATAATGTCCTAACTGTTTAAGCTATAGATATCAAATTCATAACATACACATAAACTCCATCAACAAGCAAGGTCAAACACAAGTTAAGCTATTTTACAAACATAATTCCTCCTATTTTCCCATATACCAAAGATATTCTCATAAACTCGGGCTCTGATGACGGGCGAGCAGAATTATACTGAGTTCGATTCCTGGACAACATATTCAATATATTTGCTATTTGATTCCTAATTCTCACACTCTGACAAACAATGTGCAGTTTGGAAGTGAGCTTGATTCCCTATTCAGGATACTTACATTTAATTCACAGTTAATTAGTTTGTAATTAAAACATTGAAGATTGAGCCAGATCCTTCAAGGTAAATAGATTGGTGAAATATGCTATGGTTAACTACACAAAGTAGTATGTACATATTGGTTCGAGACTCATTCTTTTCATTCTGATACAAAGTATATTTCATTCTCTTACAAATTACACACACAGTAAAACATGCATATATACACACTCGCACACATACACTGTAACACATATATATGAATACACACTCGCACACACACACTATACACCCATGCACAAAACCACATAAACACACACACACAATAACACATACACAAACACACACACACACTTACACTGAAAAACACAAACTCAGACACAAAGAACCTAATATATTCCAAATGGCAAACCTGCTTCACCCAAGATTTGCTCCTAATGAACCAAATTGATCCAAAATTATCCAAAATTATCCAAATCAACCAAAAATTAAACAAAAACAACCAAAACATACTCCAATACTCACACACAAACACACACACCTGATATTCCAATTAGTAGAGAACAATTTCAATAATAAATACTTACAATAGACTCCTCATCTCCTTCACAATATTCACTTATAAATTTAACTTGAAAATTCACATTACATTGTAATTGGTTGATACACTCATTTATTTTTCAGACTTATATTTATAATAAATATATTTATTTTACACATCCCATTTGTCTAAGGTTCATTTATAGAAACAGAGAGCTTACTATTTAACCAATCAACACACAAACACACACACACTAATCTTCAACGTTCTTTCCATCAATCCTTACCAATATTTAACAATCTTTACATCAAACTTTGCCAATACTTACCTTTCTTTAACAACTATTACATAATCTTTCCATCAATTATTAACAATCGTTAACAATCTTTTCATCAATATGTCCCCATCCAATCTTTACCAATCTTTCCATCAACCCTTACCAATTTTTAAATATCTTAACATCAATCTTTGCCAATCTTTCCATAAGTCCTTACCAATCATTATCAATATTTCAAGCAATATTTACCAATATTTATCAATCTAAAAGTTTGTAGTCTCTCTCAATCCATACATATAAGCAAAATGTTTCACCTAATGTCCCCAAAAATTTGTACATATCGGTAGAATGAATGTATGTGTAGGCATTCAACTATCCAAATATTTTTATATTGAAGTATTTATTATCATTTTCCTAACTTTTAGCATTTGCTCATAGCAAAACTTAAAAGTTGGAAGGGATGAAATCAATAAAAACAATAGTATTTCATACACTTTATTTTTTTCACACAATTATAAAAAAATACGTATAGTTACTTAAATACACTTAAATATATTCTCATTTTAACAAAAGTATTTATGCTTTAATCTAAATTTGTAGAACATTTCCTGCAGTGTTTACTCAAGGTTTCCCTACTCGCAAATACAACACTACAGCTAACACATGTATAGGCCTTATAACTAATGGCAAGTGGATGGTTACTATCTTCATGTTGGTTAGCACTAAACCTAATCCCAAATGCCTTGCTGCAATACTTGCATTCGTTTACCAGTGATCGACAAACAATACCTTTACAATTCTTCTTTGATCTATAATCTATATAGGATATCACTACAAGTAAACACAGCATCTCTCTTATCACAGTGGAATGGCTGGAATTCTGAACTGAACAAACAATGACTACATTTATGTCAAAGTGCATTGCAGCTTAGAGTAAAAAAATATTTTCCGCAGTAACAATATTGTATCTGTATTACTTCCAGAGACTCATCAGAAACCCTTGCTGAATGTGTTACAGATGGTAAGTCTTCAACCATTGTTAAAATATTCATCTATTCGAGCCTGTGTGGTGAATGTGGAAGGCATTGACCAGAAGAAGGCAGACTTTTTGACTAAATTATGTACAGAATAAAAAATATACATTCTCATGGTACAAGAGACACACACATCATCACCGCAAGATCAGAATTCAAGAGCAGAATTCAAGAGGTGAATTTTCAAGATTTTCAATAATCGGCGCAGAATTTTTTTATCCAAAACACGGCACAACTCTTTATTGTAGAAGTAGTTTAGTCCACTAATCGAAGAGTAGGGCAAACTACTATCAACGACATCTCCATAACAACAGTGAAAGATAATGACATATCTCTTGTAAATGTATACAAGCCTCCAACAACTAAATAGCCGGGCAATGTTTTGAAGACATATCGTCATCCCGCACTATACTGCGGTAATTTCAATAGCCATGCCACAGATTGGTGATATCAATCCGATGATGACAATGGCGAGAAATTAATGGAATGGGCTATGAACGAGGAATTAAATCTAGCTTACGACCCATAGCAATGAGAAACATTCCACTCAGCTAGATGGAATAGTGACTACAGCCCTGATCTTTGATTGGTTTGCTCAAATGATGAAGGAATTCCGCTGAATGTGACGAGAAATCGTCTTCCTTGGGTTTCATAATAGCCAGCATTGTCCTATTATCATTGAAATCGGTCTCAAAGTCCCACTTGTTAAATTAGTGAAAATAGCTCAATGGAATTTCCACAAAGCCAACTGGGATGCTTACACTAAAGAGCTGAACGATACTATTAGATTTATCCCTTCAACTGTTTCCAATTGTGACAGGTTTGTTGGCTTTGTTATTAAGATAGAAAAGAAACACATCCCTAGAGGATATCTTAAAGAACACATTCCATGTTGACATGACGAAACTGATCCTCTGTATGAAGAGTTTAATGACGCAAGCGACCCTGACAACAGAAGAACTGTTGAAGTCATTAGACACAGCACGTAGAGAAAGATGAACTGAAACTGTATCAGGATTATCTTTCTCCCACTCGTCCAGAAAAGCTTGGAATTTACTACGCAAGTTAGGTGCTGCTACTCCAGTGAATTCAAATGGCATTAAGATCCATCTAAACATAGTTGCTCATTGCATTGTCAGAATGTCCAAAGTTGCTGCAGTCAGGAAATTTACCAGAACCATATCCGAAAAATACAAGTTGCTCAGAAGAAATTCTCCAAGGACACACTACTTTGCAAGCCCATTCGAAGTAGTCGAAATCATTTCCGCATTCCCAAAAACCAAGCTTGGAAAAGCCGCAGGTTTCGATGGGATGTACCCTGAGTTCCTAGTACATACTGGCCCTAGAACAAGATAATGGCTAGCAGAGCTGTTCACAGACATAATGCAGTCGAATCGTCTGCCAAAATCGTTCAAGTCAACAAAGATTGTGGCTCTACTGAAGCCTGGCAAGCCTGCTGATCTGCCTGAAAGCTATAGACCTATAGCTTTACTGTCAGTGATGCTGAAGCTATCTGAAACACTTATTTATAATTCTATAAATCCCGCCATAGCCAGAGTAATTCCACCTAAGCAGGCAGGCTTTCGAAATGGTAGAAGTTGTACGGACCAAGTCTTAACTCTTACGAACTTCATTGAAGAAGGTTTTCAAGGCAAGCTGAAAACAGGCGTAGTCTTCGTAGATGTAACCGCTGCATATGACACAGTATGGAAAAAAAGCCTTTTATACATACTCTTAAAGATCATTCCTTGTATCACCACTTGCGATCTCATATGCAACCTGCTAAGCAACAGCTTCCTGCAAGTCTTTATGAACAGAAAGCGTAGTAGCCTGATGAGTTTGAACAACGGATTGCCCCAAGGAATTGTTTTAGCCCCCCCCCCTAATCTTTAATCTATATCTACACGAACTACTATCCTGTATAGCACGAAAGTTCATGTATGCAGACGACATCGCATATGCCATCCAAATGAACAGCTTCGAACAACTGAACTGTGCCCTGACTAATGACCTGAAGGTGTATGTTGAATTTTGCAAACACTGGAGACTGAAACCTAGCATCACAAAAACCGAAGTTGCATGCTTAAATCTGAACAACAGACTGCCCAATACCAAACTGGAAGTGGACTTTGATGGTTAACCTGTCAAGCACAACTACAAGCCGAAGTATTTGGGAGAGGTTCTTGACAGAACTCTGGCATATAAACTACATCTTAAAAGTTTGCATGCTAAATTGAATTCACGTAGTAACATAATTTAGAAGTAGGCATCATTATCATGGGGAGCGAAATCCTTTGTATATCCAGCTTGGCATTAGAGTATGCAGCCGCAGAATGTTGTTGCCCTGTGTGGATTAACAGCAGTCATGTGAATATAGTAGACATCCAGCTAAACTCTACCATACATATCATCTGCGGTGCAGTAAGATCAACACCTGTCATCTGGCTACCCGCTTTTTCTAACATCTTCCCTTCTGACATTAGGAGACAGATACCACTGTTCCGGGAATATGTTAAGGCAAGGAAGTCTATTGGAACCCCGCTGCAAGGGGATCTTTAAAGGCATGTTCCTTCAATACTTAAGTCGAGATAAGTGCCACTGAAACTAGCTGAATATCTAGACACGAATGGTTTCTACCCAGATTTGGAGTGGTAGCAAAGATGGACAGAATCGAAAATAGGCAGTCCATTGTTCGTATTCGGTGAAGAGATGAAAGACGAATTTATGCTTGATAGGAAATTGTGGTGTACCTTGAATAGACTTTGGACTCAGAAATGACCCATTCTGTCTCTGCGGTCATGGATATCAGACCATACAACATATTTTCCTAGAATGCCCTCAGCTATCGTACCCTGGACCCACTGATGATATCAAAGATGTGTCTGTTGATACGATAATGTGTCTGAAGCCACTAAATGTTTAATTTTTATTATTTTCTTTCAAAAAGTGTATTGATGAACCATATGGTATAGTAATAAAAACTTAGCCAAAGCACAAATTAAATTAGGTTAAATTTGGAAATGAAATAATAGTATATGCCCTGACCAAGAATCGAATCCAAATCGAAAACTAACATTACATTAAGTATTCCTAGTACCTACCCAACTCACAAATGAAATTTGGTTAAAATCTGAAATGAAATAATATGTGCCCTGACCGATACTCGAACCCCATAATCCAAAATTAACATTACATTAAGTAAGACTAGCACCTACCCAAGTCACAGATACAGTTTGTTTAAACTCTGAAATGATGTAATATTATGTGCCCTGGCTGATACTCGAACACCATAATCCGAAATTGATATTACGTTAAGTAAGCCTAGCACCTACCCCCCCTCATAAATAAAATTCTGTCAAATTCGGAAATAAATTAATATTATATGCCTTGAGCAGGAATCGAAACCCCATTCGAAAATTGACATTACATTAAGTAAGCCTAGCACCTACCCAGCTAGGAAAAAAATCTGGTTAAAATTGAAAATAAAATAACACCACATAGGTAAATATGTTCTTGATGAGTATGTACTTGGTGGTATTTGGCCTTGTCAGAAAGGGTTTAGGACCCAAATGACTTGTTGAAAGGTAAGCGATGTGTTGTATTTAATGCTCAGAGTGGTTGCATGATTAATTTAAAAATCAAAAATCACTTCTATGCTTAGCAAAATTCAAGATGGCGATGGTTATAGTTATGTAATCCTTATTTCTGACGACATATTCTTATCTGACTAAAAAATACGAATCTTTTGATACATCGCTCGGTTATGTTTGTTTGGTAAAAGTTTAATAAATATATATTTTAATTTAAACAAATTGCTTTTCTTAAAACAAGATATGATTGTTCATAAAAGATATTTGTGTTATCATATAGTAGAAAACCGTCTTGAATATACGAGTCCATATACAGTTGGTTCTTTTTATATATACATCATTGAAAGCTTCACTGTCACTAATATCCTGGAGGCTCAGTCGAATAGAGCATTGAGTTATCAAGCCAAAGTTTGGTAGTTCAAGCCCACCATGTTGCAAAGTTTTTTATAATGTACTAAAGCATTAAACATATGATGGAGAGAATTGTATTAAGCTTACAGACTACCCCAGTATCAACAAATAACAGTAATAAGCAACATTGGCTCTTGGAGGGCTAGCGACTGACACTCCATCTAGCACCCATTGCGATAACTTGTGCACTACCTTGCAAGCTATCTAACTAGCGTGTTCAGAACTATGATGGCGACCAACGATGACATCATTGCTGCCTAACAAGCAAGTATATAACTGAACACAGCTTACCTCGCTGGGAAGGAGGTGGTTGGGGGAGGGGTTAAGCAATTACATGACAGTAGAGCGGAGGGTGGGTTGATAGTGTAGAAGGCATCCAGAATAAATAACCGGAGGAGAAGAGAGCCTGGAATCTCGCGGCAGGGCCCCAATTAATACCAGAAGTAATCACAACACCACTCAAGTAAGAGAAGGGGAGGAGAAGGTGTTGTAGTGTAGGAGGGTAAAAGGTGGAGATGGGTATTAGTGTATCAGGCAACAGGTGTAGTTAATCACATTATAGCTCATTGTGAAGAAGGATGGCATGGAAGGGGGTGGGGTGTAGGTAGTTGAAGTGTTAGAGCAGATGTAGTATGCAGAGCCGAGCGGAACTAAGTGCGGAGCAGATCACGGAGCATGTGGATCTAACTGCGGAGCAAGCCTTTCGGTTTGCAGAGCTTAAGTGGTACTATGTGCGGAGCTAAGTAAGATAAAACACCTTCCCAGGTTAATCTTATGGGACTACGTCTGTCGGTAGGGTTATCGTTGCAAGATTGTCCAGAACATTGTCCCTCACTTAGTGTTCTCGGAAGCCCCCACGCGCACAACTAGCGACTGCATCCAGAATATGACGTTTCTGCACCCCACATATTATAAAAGGTGTTATATATATATATATATATATATATATATATATTGGAAATCTCTTTCACAAACCTATCAAACTGAACGACGAAGTTCCTTCCAGGTTATTATAAACACTTGATTCGTTTCAACTGATTCCTAAACAGCTTTTGAGTTCGGACGAACGGCCATGTTTGAAACTTATATACCAGAACATCGTCTGGAGCCAGCAGTTAGAACAAAGAATTTTTTTCTCTTGAAATGGGACACTTAGAATTGCCCTCTCCTCAAATTGATACTTGTTATGACATGAACAACCATCAAGAAGCTGTATTGAATGTCAGTTTACATTTGTAAGTTCTGAAAGAGAGCTTGTGATTGAGACTGTCCTGAGATGGCGCAAGCACAATCACGTGAAATAAGCCTTGGGCAGGACTTCGAACGGAAGACCATCATCTCCGGAAACTCTAGTCATTACATGACATTTCTTTTCCCAGTTTTCTGTTAAAAACTTAACAGCAAACGATCTTACATAATGGCTCAGCTGATAAAGGAAAGCTAGACGAAATATTTATCGTTTACAAGTCAGTAATCGAGCTAGACCTCTTCATGTCATATGCTCAGTTTAAAGTATGTCCAATAATGTCCATGTTGGCTGATCCATTAGGTAATTAGTTCTTCATTACTCATTATTTTATATGAGTACGAAATGTTGTTTAACTTGTACATATTACTTACAAGTATACTCATTCTTCGCATAAAAAAATTAGACGCCAAGTTTTTCAAACGATAGTCTATCAAAATCACACAATTATAGTGCTATTGGGACGTGCAAGAAATAAAATACAATCCCCCCAAAATTTGATAATTTACACTAGTAGAAGTCTATTGTGGATACAATTGCAACGCAATAATTAGTCTAAAAATCAAGTAAATTTCTCAATTTCAAGCAAACTTTTTCAAGTCTTCTGCGGACATCATTTATCTCTTCAAGCCAATTCTGCAAACTAAATCAAGCACTTTTTTTAAAAGAACCAATTGAGCAAGATTGATGAAATTTCCTGTATATGATAAAACCTTTAAATATACATTGTATCTGATATGATAACATACATATATTACCATAACAAATACATATCAAGTATTATAAAACAATTCTACATAACCTAATATTCTCATATTATCACAAGTACTGTTAATTTTCTATACATATAAATTTGATCATAAATATAAAATTTCATTTTCTTTCTTAAATCCATAACAGGATTTCCAAATGAACTTATAATATCAGTACTACTACTAACACCTTCATTAACTGGGAATGTTTTCCAACAAATTATATCTCGAGAATCTATTTCACTAATGTCTTTTGGTTTGGGGTCTTTAGAATTATTTGCTCGTCTGAAGAAACAAAACACCAAGAAACCAGAAACAGCTTTTGCAGTAATACCTTGTAGTGCAAATCTAAATAACAATGACAATAATATATAACTTTCTTCAATGTCCACAACTTGTACAGGCCACTCAGAAGAAACAAAACGCCAAGAAACCAGAGACAGCTTTTGCAGTAATACCTTGTAGTGCAAATCTAAATAACAATGACACTCATATATAACTTTCTTCTATGTCCACAACTTGTACAGGCCACTCAATATCATCTTTATTAACGTCCTTTTCAATGGCATGTATATTGTGAAACACCTTCCGTGGAAAATATGAACTTCCACCTCTACAAAACAAGTTAAAGAATATCTTGACCAGGAATGAAAAAATTGTCAAATTCTCTGAAAACACGGAACATACTAAATTACAACCACAATACATCGCAAGGGTGTATTGTCCCTAAAATCCCCCTAAAGGGGGTTGCATGTTCACAGTCAACAGTCACAGTAAGGGCAAGCCCAATCAATTATTCAAAGAAAAAATATTACAATAATTTATGAAAATTCTTAAGAGAACTCTAGATAATGGATAATTTTTTTCATTTTTCATTTCTTTTAAGCATCTATATGCCATAAAAGGTTCCTTCTCATTTATTAGTTTCAAAGCATTTTTATCTAATATCTTGACATAGCGCTCTGGTAATGAAACTTTAAACTTGCCATTTTGAATACAATTAATTTTTTTTACCAAAATTGGATTCATAAATTTCAAAATCCCTAACAGTAAGATTTTTATATTTTTTTTCTGGATCTTGTAGTTTAGTGAATTCAAATGAATCGTTTAACTTGTTGAGCAGAGATTCCATCTTTAATTTATAAAGAGAAAAACTTATTAAGAAGAAGAAATATTTGGTACTGAAATTCTATCAAAATAAGACTATTTTGTTTAAATTGGACCGGAAATAGACCCTGCTAAAAAAAAAAAAAGAAATTTGTTTGATTTTGTCCTTAAAGTCTTTCTTTTTTTGAGCTGTAACTTGAAAGATTCTCCAGGAAATGAGAAATTAGATAGATTTTGACTTTAATATTCTTGAATTTTATCTAATTGGTATGTTGCGCTTAGTTCCACAATATACACCAAGACAATTGATAAAAAAAAACGGTTAAATATAAACACATTCGCCCCTTTTGAAAAAAAAATGCTAAAATATTATTGACACTATTCCAGGGTTCTCTTAAAACAAAAATATTTATGAAAATACAGGAGTGAGCGGTTTACTCATCCCTTTAAATATGCACCCTAACATAATTCATGTTTAACAAAATGTTGTTTATTCGATTAAACAACTTAAGAATGCATCTTAAAATTTGTATTTAACTGTCAAAAAATTTGGTGATGCGTCCATTTATTAATTTAAAAAAATATATATATATATATCTTCAGTAATCTCCTTTTTCAAATAATCATACGTTAAATTCCTTTGACTAATTAGAACAACATTGCAAATATATGTGCTTCGACCTTTTCATTTAAATCTACAATAATTTTTAAGTTTGGTTTTTCGAAAAAATTAATAATAATTGATATCTGCCTTCGAAGTTTACAGTTTGTTTATAACAAAACTTATTATTTCTACATATAGTATCTAGTTTTGTTTTCGAATTTCTAACATCGCTATAAGTAAGGAACATTTTATCACAAAGACCATTTTCAGAATCTAGATTCAATTTTCTTATTGAAAAATTTCATTTGTACTGTTTTTAACACAAATATTTTTTACATTACAATAGTCAAACATATAAGCGTGGACATACTGTTCAGCACGATTTTTCTATTAGTTTGAAAGCCTACAATTACAAAATCAGGCATGTCAAATTGTAAATTAATAAACTGAACTATAATATCAAAGTTAAAAATAGTTGTTCCAGTAGGAACTTCTCTTTCTAAAAATTGCCAATAATAGAAACTAATAGGTATTTTCGGATGTTTGTATATTTTTTCTTTAATTGCAATGCCCGTGTTAGATTCATATTCAACGATAGACCACATAATTTCTATTTTTTCAATTACAATTTTACCCGGATCAGAATAGCTTTTCTGAACCATACCATCTGCATTTTTTGTTTCATAAACAAGTAAACAGCTGTTATCAAATGAATTTCTATTTTAAAAAAGTAATTTTATAATCGGTTTTACAATAAATTAAATTATTGTCACGAATAAAACCAAACAAAAAATCATTGGATATGTTAATTCATTTGTTTTATGACTATAAACAGATTGTGCTCGATTTTTATTATTAACATCAGAAAAATCTAAATAATTTTGTTCAACTGGCGATCTTAATAAGCCATACATTATTAATGTTGCTGTTATGCCAGGATTATCAACAGCTTCAATAATATTTCCATGTTTTGAAATATCTGCTCTAAAAACTGAAAAGGGAAAATGTTCGAACAAACATCAATGTTATCTGCTTTATCATATTCTGCCCATTTCCAACTTTGTCTCTCTTTATTAATTTATATTGCTCATAAACAAAAGTTTCATTTGGAAAAGAAAATTCGTCTCATATAGGAATGTCAAATTCAATTCTACTATTGCAAACATTTAAATTCCCCATAGTTTACTCAGTTGGGGGAAAAGTTTGTCTATCAAAGCGCTCAATACTTTTATAGCTAATTTAGAAGAAGAAAAATTATACACAAATTAAAGATTCGAAGAATTTTTCTAGAGTTAAATTACACATCGAGAGATATAAAAACTACAAAAAGCACCATGAAGTGAAATATGAAAGAAACAAGAAGAAAGAGCTGCCTTTAATTTACGAACTAAGCAATATTGGTAAAAAAGTAGAACAAGTTAGTGAAGAAAAAGTTTATTTAATAACAACACTAGTTCCTGTAGCAGCGAAAAATTTAGATTGTCCATCAACACCAGACGAAACATCGTTTGAAAGAGAATTATTCCCAAAATCCCTTAATGTATAAGAGCGAATGGGCATTGTACTCATTAGAAACTTGACGCCTAATGATTCAGTTATAAAGCTCGGGAAATAAATTTTTGAAAAAAAAATTGTTTTTAAAACACCATATGGTTTACAAGGAGATGAGCAAAAATTTGAAATTTCAGATGCAGAAGTAAAGATCAATAATGATAAACTATCTGTTAAGGTAAATAATATACATTAACAGAAGGGATAGCTAATTTGCTAACAAAAAAAGAGCCCGAAGATTTACAGGATAATTTCACTAAGGATGACTATGAAAATTACACAGAAATTATTTTATCAATCAATGTTGCATTCCGAGAATATGGTCCTACTAAGCAAACAAATAGAAATAAAAGTTGGAAATGCGAAAATATAATTAATCATATTTATAATCAATATATAAAAAAACTTCGTCCAAAATCAGCGCCAAACACAACAGAAAGAGCGATTTTTACATATTCTCCTATATCCGGAGAAGACACAAAAAATTCAACAATTTGCCAAACGACCATATTTGGATGAATGATGTAAGAAAATTAATAGGCAGATTGTTAGTTATTCACCGTGAAGAAAATGCTGGCAATTATAATAATTAAAATGGAAAAATAAGTATAATTAATATGTTAAACAATAAATTTTATGATTTGGTTAAAAATAATGCGAAAGGAATTCCATATCTTATAAGAGTTTTAAATGTAATTCCACACTCATTTTGGAATTCCGAACATTATGGCAAAGGCATTATAAATTAGGCACTAAACAGTTAGAATTTTCCCGAAATGCATTTGTCTGGCTATAATTATTGAGGTCCATTTACAAAATTAAACGAAGGCATGCGCGCGCGTGTGTGTGTTTCTCTCTCTCTCTCTCTCTCTCTCTCTCTCTCTCTCTCTCTCAACATTCCGTAATATGATTCCATTATTTCAGCTCTCGTTTCTCGGAACACTTCACTGACATGGCTGAAAATTTCCTTAGTCGAGCCTTTGTCAATAGTCGGGGTGAGCCGATCCTATTTCACCGTCGCCCTTATCGACATGGGCATGCATAGTGCCATAAGATTTAACATGGGGAGAGAGTGTTGGAGGCGAGGTTGCTATAGGAAATTTTCTAGGACTTTTGCTGTGTCACCCTTATCGACAGTGGGTGTATGTGAGTATTCAGGATAGGGATTTAACTTCACTTCTAGAATGACATATGGATGGGGGACCGATGTACCCCCATAAGATTAACCTTGAGCCAAAATTGCTGTACTTTCTAACTCACTCAGCACAATATTAGCACCACATACATAACCACATCCACATCCACATCCAAAGCCAGCACAACAAAAAGCACCACATGCTCCAACCCTATCAACTACCTAAACATCCACCCCATCCACATCATCCTTCACAGCACGCTATACCAGGGTTATCTACACCTGAGGTGTGATACACTATCACCCTTCTCCCTACCTATACCCCCTCCCCTCATCATCCACCTCTCCACAGATATAATTAACACACTCCCCACACCTCCCTCATACACCCCTTCGCAGCGAAATAGGTAGGCTTCAGTTCCAAACTTGACAGATAGACAGCACTGCTGCAGCCATCGACCACCTTATTGGATGTAGAGTTGACCACCAGGAGCACTGATGTCTCTTGATGCCAGCATCGGCTGGTAGGTAAAGCACAAGTTCTCGCAATGCCTGCCAGAGAGCGAGCTAGTCGCTCGATCTCCAAGAGCCAATCTCGGTAATGCTATTAACTGTTATTATGAACTCTGCAATCAGCTGGAAGCTTTAGACAATTCTCTCCATCATATATGTAATGCATTAGTACATATAAAAAGAAACTATGCTTTTGGATGATTTTGAACAGGCGAACCCCACACCATTGCGAGTCACCTTTACTTTCCTGACCAGGAGATCTTAGATCCCAATTGGAAGTTTAAATGTTGTATATATAAAAATAAAATAACACGTACAATTTGCACCTTGAAAACAGAGTAGTAATAACTAAATATTCAAAATGTAATTCATTTTATAGAAAAAATTGTCAATTGAAATGTTATTAATTTTTTTTACAAAACAATTATAAGCAAGTAA
This sequence comes from Dryococelus australis, assembly GCA_029891345.1. Classification (NCBI taxonomy): domain Eukaryota; kingdom Metazoa; phylum Arthropoda; class Insecta; order Phasmatodea; family Phasmatidae; genus Dryococelus; species Dryococelus australis. The sequence continues at coordinate 168,148,579 of CM056997.1, read as the reverse complement.
CATGCCAAAGTATTCGTATTTATTAGTTACTTAATAACAAACAGGCAGAAAAAATGATTATGTAAATATAACCATCGCCATCTTGAATTTAAGATGCATTTTTTATTTTTAAATTAATTATGTAACCACTCCGAACATCAAATACATCATAAAGTTTAATTTAGGTAAACCCTTTTATAAGCATAGTTACTCATAATTTCCCAGGCATTGAAGATATATTTATCAAAATTAATAATATATACACTATACCAGACATTCATTATGGTGGTAAGATCATTTAAGCTATAAATCCTTTCAGGAAAAATTATAATTTACGTTAAGTCCTTTTACAAACATAGTTACTAATAATTTCAGAAACAATAATGCTATGGACATCAAATTCATAACATACACTACATACATTATGGTGCTAAGATCATTTAAGCCCTAAACCATTTTGAATAGATCAAACATAACTAAAAAACATTTATAAGCATAGTTACTCATAATTTCCTAATCATTAAAGTTATGATCATCTATTTCATAACATACACAACATACCCAACAACATTATGTTGAAAATGTCATTTAGACCCTAAACACTTTGTGGCAAATGTTTAATTTGATTTAAGCTCTTTTATAAATATAGACAAAATTTCCGAAATATTAATGCTATGGACATCAAATTCATAAGATAGACACCATACCCGACTACCCAACATCCATTACAGTGGTAAGGTCATTTAAGCCCTAAGACATTTATGACAAGGTCAATTTTGAGTTAAGCCCTTTTATAAGCATAGTTACTCATAATTTCCAAACCATTAATGTAATCAAATTCATAACATAGGCAACAAACCCAAGATACACCATAATGATAAGCTCATTAAAGCACTAGTTTCTTTCTGACAAGGTCAAACACAGCCAAAATTCTTTTATAAATATAGTTACTCATAATTTCCGAACGTTGATGCTATAGTGGTCAAATTCATAACACATACATCAAGCACAACAACAAACAAGATTGCAAGGTCAAGCACACCTAAAGCCCTTTTATAAACATGGGTACTCATCATTTTCGAACCTTTGAGACTATAGGGATCAAATTCATAACACATCTCCATATAATATTTATATTATGTTCGATTTTAAACATATTTTATTTGTCAATTGGATACCTGCTTATAGCAATCAATGCAATGGTAGTTTTGGATTATTAAATAAGAGTCTTGGTCAGAACACCTAATTTTATTTTATATCTGAATTTTAAAAAAACTGAGTGTTGCTTTGTACCCTTGCTTAAAGTAATTAATGTAGTGCTATTTTTGTGTTATGAAGATCGATTCCCAAATTACTCACTTAATAGTTATTAAATTTTTTGGAAAATGTAATCTTAAACATTAACTTACTCTCGATGTCTATCATATTACCTTATCGGAGTATACTACACAACTAATGTTTTACATGTTTGATGTCAACTGTTGAAAGTCGAGAATGGTGGAGTGGAATGCATATGTATGATGTAATTGTTTAATTAAAATAATAGTTAAAATCCATACTTACATAAACATGTGATTAATATTTACTAGGGGTGCATTAACCACTACACATTCACCAAAACAATAAATTATATCAGTAAACCAGCCAAATTTCAACTGTCATATACCTTTTCATTTGTTTCAGAATTTGCAAATAGTGTTATTATTATTTAGTGGTGGAAGGATTGGACTTGTACTGTGCTAACATTCACTATACACACTTATCAAGTATGCACATATGTAGTGACACATATGTCCACTCCCGAGAAATGACATCAAGACTAAAGCATTACTGTAAACATATTGTAATTAGGTTATTTTCTATCAAGAACACTTCATTATTTACTCCTGTCAGGTCAACATAGACTAACAGGAAAAAAATCTGAATACGATTTCATAATATACCAACACCCACAGACAGACTAGCTCCAATTAATTACTCTGATAAACTATTTCATCATGTAATAGCAAAACACACACATCGAATAAAACACACTCACACACACAAAAAAAAAAACAAAAAATATTCCTATTGACAAACCTGCTCCACCCAAGAATTGCTTCTAATAAACCAAATTAACCCAGATAAACCCAAAATTCACCCAAAACAACCAAAATCTACTCTAAAACACACACACTCCCATAACTCATTTGCACATATACCAGGCAACTGCAAAATCCTATACCATCAAACTTTTCAAGCAAAACTAATACTTGACAACTATATCAACATATCATACTACACAAATGAATAAGCATGCAAACACCGACACGGTCATAATATGAAACCACTTAAACTATAATACGAACAACATAATACCCAATTGCAAAAATCCTTACATCAAACTTTACAAGCAAAGCTAATTACTTAACAACTACATCAATATATCATACAACTCAAATGAAAAGAATACAAATCATATTATGAAACTACTTCTAACTATAATATCAAAAACATAACACACAGTTGGAAAACCCCTAACATCGAACTTTACAAGCATAATTATACTCTGTAAACTATATCAACATATCATATAACACAAATAAACAAATATCCATCATATATCTTCCAGTAAATATTATCACACATATTTAAGCTGAAGTATAATGATATACAAAAAAAAGTCTTTCCCAGATTCAATTTTTATGATTGACTATATAACATCATTTAAAACCAAATTAAGATCCAAATAAAGCACTCATCTCACGCAAATTGTATTATCCCGTTCTACATATAGCAATCAAAACTGCTTTATTTAAAAAAAAAAACCTTAATGAAAGAATTTTGTTAAGATATGCTCTTTTTAACACTTGTTCCAATCCTTCTATGATACTTAGCTCTTATCTTCATAACAAGTATTTACACAATGAAACTTTCTTTTAATCGCACAAGAAGATTAAATGTTGTTTAAATGCAAATATACTTATCTACTTCGAAGAGCATTAAATTTTACGCATACATACTGATTAGGTCAAAACTTCAACCTTAACACAGGCATGGACAGTTAACATATTCTTTATTTCAATTCCTAATGAGGTAAATATGCATATATGAATTACTGTACACGATATTTGTTTAAACCCACTTATCTAAAATATTAAATAATATTTTTAAATTATCGTTCTTTTTATCTGTTTTAAGACATGCTAATTTAGTATAGTGTAATAACACAAATGCTAATTACTCATTTTGCAACAAACATCAATTTTACATAGTGTAAGTCAACACATTTCCTTACATACCCTATTATTACCAAAATATTTTAATATTTTTTATTTCTCTAGGAAGACTATTTCTGAATTGCTAACAAATTCTCGCAAACTTCCAAAGAACACCATGTTTAATTGCTATCTATACAACATAACATTTTGAGAAACCAAAAAAAATGGTATCGATCATGTTAGGTTTGGCTTACATTCGGTGAGTTGAACACACACGCACATTATCAATCATCACTAGTAAAATATATATATTCGCATAACAAAAAAACTAATTTACCTAAAATATTTAGATATAAGTATTATTATCATAGCAATTCAAGAACCATACAAGATAGATTTATTAAATTTTAGTCGAGTATCAAGTAAATTAACCAAAGCATTATCATAATAAATATCCAACTCCAAGTAGTACTGAAGTTACTAGTTTAAACCAAATACCCATCAACCGATGAAAAAAAAAACAAGAAAAGAATAGTACTATAGGTTTGAGAACATACCCATTACTTCATTGCAAGTCAAAACAACTTTTGAGTACTAGTATTTACATATTGAATAACTAACATGATTATTTTCACTCTAAGTATACATAATACTATAAAGAAAACTAATATCCGACTAACATATATTTGATATTATGCATATCTTATATGCATGACAGCTTGTAAAAAACAATACACATCAAACACCTAAACAATATGCCTTTACAATAACTATATCACGCTATATTTAACTCCAATACAACATTCGTCATCTCTCTACACCAATCTATCACAGCTCATAGACAACAAAGAACCCCATACATACATGATGCAAGTGAGTGCTTTGTCTAGGAAGGCTGCACAACCACAAAACACATTACACACACATTATATATATATATAAAGAATAATTTTATAAAAATATTTTTTTCAAAAATTCCTACATGCATTTATGAAATTTGTACTCAACATATCATTCTCATTCCTCAATCCTTAGTCATCAAAATTCATTCCTTATCCCTCAAAAATTGTTCCTTATTCCTCAAAAATCATTCCTTATTCCTCAAAAATGGTTCCTTATTCCTCAAAAATCATTCCTTATTCCTCAAATATCATTCCTTATTCTCCAAAGAACACATCTAACAAGCTAACACAATGCAACAAAACATACAAAGATAATTCCAACACACACACACATGATATTCCATTTAGTAGAGAACATTTTCTAAAATAAATACTTATCTTACACTCATCACATCTCCTACACAATATTCACTTATAAATTAAAAATTTAAAGTTCACATTACATTGTAATTATATGATACTCATTTATTTTTCAAACTTAAAATTATAATTTTTTTTTAAATTTACGTATCCCATTTGTAAAATATTTCATTATATTATAGTGTTGGTTTTTGTATGCCTTTTCATTTGAGTTGTATGATATGGTGATATAGATGTCAAGTATTTAGTTTTGCCTGTAAAGTTTGATGGTATGGGGTTTTGCAGTTGCCTGGTATGATATGTGCAAATGAGCTGTGTGAGAGTGTGTGTTTTATAGTAGATTTTGGTTGTTTTGGGTGAATTTTGGGTTGATCTGGGTTAATTTGAGTTTATTAGTAGCAACTCATGGATGGTGTGGGTTTGTCACTTGGAATATTTTAGGTTTTGTGTGTGTGTGTGTTTATGTTATTCTGTGTATGTTTTGCTATTATTACATGATGAAATGGTTTATCAGAGTAATTAATTGCAGATATTCTGTCTGTGGGTGTTGGTATATGGTGGAATCGTACGCACATTTTTTCCTGTTAGGCTATGTTGACATGACAGGAGTTAAGCATGAAGTGTTCTTGCTTGAAAATACCCTATTGACAATATGTTTATGGTAAGGCTTTATTTAGTCTTGAGAGGTTGTTTCTTGGGAGCGGACATCATTCTCTACATATAATGTGCATGCTTTGTAAGTGTGTATAGGGATTGCTAGCATAGTGCAAGTGCAATACCTTACACCCCTTAATAATAATAATTTGCAAATTTTGAAAGAAATGAAAAGGTATATGACAATTGAAGTTTGACTGTTCTGCTGAGATGAAATATTACTTTAATGAATGTTTGGTTGTTAATTATTCATGCATGTATGTGTCATGCATGAATGTGTATCCCTAGTGAATATCCATTGCATGTTTATGCAAGTTTGGATTTTCACTATTATGTTAATTAAACAATTACATCATATAACTGCATTCCCCTCCCAATTTTTGACCTTCGACAGTTGACATCGAACATGTAATACATTAGTTGAGCAGTATGGGCCAATCAGATAATATGATAAACATCGAGCGTAATTGAATGTTTAAAATTACAATTCCCAGAATTTATTTATAACTATTAAGTGAGTCATTTGGGAATCGATCTCAGTAATGCAAAAATAGCACTAAATTAATTAATATAAGCAGGAATACAAAGCTACACTAAATTTTTTGTTAAATTCAGATATGAAATAATATTAGGGGTTCTGACCAATACTCTTACTTAATAATAAAAAACTACCATTACATTAATTGCCCTAAGCAGGTATCCAACTCACAAATAAAATTTGTTTAAAATCGAAAATAATATAAATATTATGTGGATAAATATGTCTTTGAAGAGCATGTGTTTGATATATTTATGCTAAACTATGCTTACAAAAGGTTTTAAGTTGTGTTTGACCTTGTAGTCTTCTTTGTTGTTGGGGTTGATGACTATGTTATGAATTTAATGTTTGTAGCTTTGGTAGATGATAAATTATGAGTTGATATACTTATGAAAGGGCTTTAGGTGTGTTTGAAATTGTACTCTTGTTTATTGTTGGGGTTGATGTGCGTGTAATGAATTTGATCCTTATAGCTTCAAAGGTTCATAAATTATGAGTATCCATGTTTATAAAAGGACTTTAGGTGTGCTTAACATTATAGTCTAGTTTGTTGTTGAGGTTGAAGCATGTGTCATGAATTTGATCACTATAGCACCAATATTCGGAAATTATGAGTAACTATGCTTATAAAAGGGTTTAAGCTGTGTTCGACCTTGTTCAGAAAGGCCTTAGTGCTTAAATGATATTAGCATTATGGTGTATCTCGGGTATCATGACTATGCTATGAATTGGATTGCCATAACATTAATGGTTCGTGAATTATGAGTAACTATGCTTTTAAAATGGCTTAACTCAAAATTGACCTTGTCAGAAAGGTCTTAGGGATTTATTGAACTAACCACAGTAATAAATGTCTGGTATGGTGTCTATATTATGAATTTCGTGTCCATAGCATTAATGTTTAGGAAATTATGCCTACATTTATAAAAAGGCTTAACTCAAAATTGACGTTACCAGAAAGTTCTTAAGGCTTTAATAACCTTGTCACTATAGTGGATGTCGGGTATGGTGTCTGTGTTATGAAGGTGCAATTTTTTTTATACATACATGGTTCAAAACCATCCAAAAGCAAAGTTTCTTTTTATATGTACTAATGCATTACATGTATGCCGGAGAGCATTATCTTAAGCTTCCAGCTGATCTCAGAGTTCATGATAACTTTTAATCGAATTAACAAGATTGGCTCTTGATGTACAAGCGACTTCATGCTCTCTGGCAGGCATTGTGAGAACTTGTGTGCTACCTACCAGCCGATCATGGCATCATGAGAAATCAGTGCTCCTGGTGGTCAACTCTGCAACTAATATGGCGGCCGATGACTATGGCAGTGCTGCCTATCTGTCAAGTTTGGAACTGAAGACAGCCTATCTCGCTGCGAAAGAGTGTATGGGGTAGGTGTGGGGAGGGTGTTAGCCATATCTGTGGTGAGGAGGGTGATGAGGGGTGTTGGTGTTGGTAGGGGAAAGGGACGATAGTGTATCAGACCTCAGGTGTAGATAACCTTGGTATAGCTTGTTGTGAAGGATGATTTGGAGGGGGGTGGCTAGGTAGTTTAAGGGGCTGTGAGATGTGGTGCTGTTTGTTGTGCTGACTTAGGGTGTGGATGTGGTGCTAAGTGGGTTAAAAAGTATAGCGATTTCGGCCCTAGGCTAATCTTATGGGATAAAGTCCATTCCCCATCCCTATGTCATTTTTAAAGTGAACTGAATCCCTATCCAGGTTAATTACATACACCCACTGTCGATAAGGGCGACACAGCAAAAGACCTAGCAAAATTTCCTATACCAACCTCGCCTCCGGCACTCTCCCCAGGTTAAACCTTATGGCACTATGCATGCCGATGTCGATAAGGGCGAAGGTGTAGTAGGACCGGCCCGCCCCTACTACTTTTGTCGCTGCGATATACACTATGTAAAGCGCTGGTTCCTGTCTCCTCCCCCTTCCTAGTACGTTAAGCCCCACGATTTATAGTAACTCCGCTTTTTTACAGCCCATTTTTTGCCTTGCTGAGCAAACTCTCGCCTTCTTTCTTCTCCATCGGGCATAAAACCGGCACACTAATGACGGTTCTCGCTGTCTACTTGAAGAATTCCGTGACTTGCATAAACAGTAATGTTGCATGGCCTTTGGATACGGACTAATGCGAATAACGATGTCAACTGTTCCGCTAATTGCACTTTATCGCAATTCTTTCTTTGAGAGGCCTCGTGCCACCTGGTCCTCTTATAGGACCAGGTGGCAAAATACTATACATTTTTTTGTAACATTTCAGGTTCTTCTACTGATATATTTATCACAGGGTTGTTTCGCTACACAACTATTTCTACTGTTAGGTGAACATGTGTTTTTACATATCAAACTAACGTGCAATACTAGTTAAATGAGTGTTTTTGCAGTTTAAAAAACTATAATGTGCACGAGCACTTGTTCACCACAAGTGCTCGCTTTTGACAAGTTCTTGTCCAGTAGCCATGGACACGGATGTGAACAGGCGCTCATTTATTTTCTTTCGACACTCATTAACAGTAACTGTTTATTGTAAACATCAACTACAGTCCATTCTGTTACTTCCAACTTTTCTGAAGCATTCTAATGTTCTTATTTCAGGAAATTCCTGCTTTTAATACAAACAAAGTTTTACCGATTATAGAAAATTACAACAAATGATAACGCACCACATTCGTGCGCATTCAGTTTATTATTTTGCATAAGAACTGTTTCTTATTAGGAACTACCAACACACATGTTTTCTCGTTACATTTTATTCATATTAATTACGAATGAAATATTAAATTTTTTTAATTAAAGATAATTAAGTACAGTTCGTCTAAAAATAAGGTATTTTTATGTTAAAAGACGCTCGTAATACACATCATATTTAGAAAATAACCAAACACTTCATACATGGGGTGATTTTTCAAAGGTTGGATTCGAAAAGTGTGAAGAAACTGCGAATAGAATATACGAAGGTTAAATGCATTAAATAGGTCCATATACCTGCAGTTGTTTATCGCGCTAGAGGCAGACGAGCATGGCAGGGATAAGGGCGACACTACCACGCACATCAAGTGCGCCATCGCCGCTATGAGCAAGGCTCTGGACTGGCGTGCAGTGTACTCGTCGTACTGCATGTACCTATGGGGCTTCAGACGATCACCCTGTCATATTCTGGTTGGAAGTTTGTAGAAACTTTTAATTCGGAACCCTGTACTAGTTTGGTAGGAATTATAACGGAATATTTTAAGCTATAACAGTCTGAAAACGTTCCTGGCGATGTTGGAGAGCTTCAAACTAGTGTCTGCAATAAGCGTGTTCTGTGCAAGTCACATTCAGCCCTAGTCTGAAGCGTATTTTTTTTCGCGTGCAAACAGATTTTACAAACGTGAAATATTATGTTTGCAATATGTGTTTCAGGAATATGTTGCAACCTGCAGTTCGAGGACCAGTGTAGACGACCACTCTACCCTGATTGTTCTGTATCTCTCCGAGTGAAAATCTGGGCCGTTTCAGTCGTTCTTGTAAATAATGGCCCCTTATAATATAATTTGTCTGCCGTGCTTTCTCACAGCTTTGTTCATAGCCCACAATATATCTTTTGGGCGATCTGCTCTTATGCACCAGACAATATCAAAATGAAGAGAATCAAGTTTCAACTGATGTATATCCATGGCGATATATTGTTCTTGGCGTGTCACTGAAATTAGGGATCAGTGAGACTGGAGGCTCCTCAAGGTATCGTCTGCAAACGCTATTTTTCCTTGCATTACGTCATAGTTGGACTACACGTGTATGCCATGCCCAATAAGAGATGTTTCTGCTGCAGTGCGACGCGGTTTCCCGTGCTGCCGTTAAAGGGCAACTACTAACAAGTATACCCTAGCCGCGCGATTAGCGTCAATAGGAATCCATAGCTAGCAAATGTTAAACGCTCCAAGATCACATCCGACCAGTATGAAGCATCGTGACGGAGGAAGCTTGTGCTCTGCTTCACCAGGCTATTACTGCCGGCTCTTGATAGCGCAATCTATCCACAAAAGAAACAGCGTCATAGCTACAGTTTAAAACACTGTTCTACACAAGAATACATGTCGTGGACAGAGGCACGCTATTTACAGCAATGTTCTACAGAAGAATACATGTCATCAACAGAGGCGGGCTTCTTAACAGCAATGTTCTACAGAAGACTACAAGCCGTCAACAGAGGCTGGCTTCTTAAGCAATGTTCTACAGAAGAATACATGTCGTCAACACAGGAGGCTACTTACAGCAATGTTCTACACAAGATTATATGTCGTCAACAGATGCGGGCTACTTAACAGCAATATTCTACAGAAGAATACATGTCGTCATCAGAGGCGGGCTTCTTACAGACATGATCTACAGAAGAATACATGACTGAGGAGGTCAGTTCGAAAACTTGATAGTGCAAGAATTGTAAAAAATGAGTTAGCTATCATTGATACTGCTGCCAACACAGAACTGCACCTGTAGAAGCATCATTGCATAAACAGAATAAAAACACAAACAATTTCGTTTTCACATGATTATTAATAGTATAGTAGTTATTGGTGTTTGCATAGGCAACATTGCGCCATTCTAAAGAAAAACATAAGCTATCTAGTTAACCTCTGTAATGGTGTACAACAACATTTGCCAGTAATATCATTGCCTTTCTGCGACATATCGATACGGAAAATTGTCTACAAGAGTATTTTGTTTCAGTCATGGTAGGTGACAAAACTGGTAGGTAACGAGCACAAAGGGAGACATGGACAAACGAGAAAAAAAAGAAGATAAGTTCACTGAATTACTGACAATAAGAAGGCTGGGTGTTGGGTGTTTGAGGTTAGTGATGGTATGTTAGTGCAATTCCCATTGATAATGTTCCTGAAACCTTTGTATGTTTCAGACAGGATGTTCGACGGTTTCACGCAGCTTTCTATGCCAACCAAGATAAGATTAGTCAAGATAATTTTATCCTGAAACACACAGATCAGACGACTCCGAAGAGAGCAAAAAATGGCACAGTAGCGAAGGAAAGGAATGTAACTTTGACATAGTTTGTGAAGACGAGATTGGGAGGACACCCCCAGGTATGTTCTTCTGCATTTCTTGACATCCTAGGAACTTAAAAATATCTGGTTGTTCATATTAGCAAGAATTACCTTAAAGGGGAAAGTCTGAGGGAGATAAGGGGTGGATTCAAACAGGCTGAGAAATTTGAAGGGATGCTGAAAAAGAGTAGATTAGGAATTTACACTTTGATCACTAGTCTCACTGCAATCTAAATAAATCTACAAAGCATTAATTGCCTAGTGATTACTCTATCAAAAAACTATGTAAATCTTATAGATACAGAGCATGAAGACAGCCCACACTTAAGGGTGACATATTACCTGTTTCATAATATCTTTTCGTATGACTTGAATATTAACTTTAAAATCCCTACTACTGATGCATGTTCTACCTACAGTAATATTACGGCACTCAACAGTACAGCAAATGAAACGAAAAAATGGCAGTAATGACAGACATGAGTGTCCACAAGCTGAAGGCTGCAGCTTTTTATGATTCTTTGTGACTGGAAGAAGATCTAGGTATCCTAAAATTCTCTTTTGATTGTCAGAAGAATTTTATTCTTCCAAAAGTTGCCGAAAAATCGGCATACTACAGCCAGCTGCAATAACAATACAAATGTACAGTTTGCCATGGAAACTCTAGAGCTCCACAAAACAAGGGAACCGTAACAATATACACTTGGTCAGAAAATCAAAGAGTTAAATGTTCGAATGAGATTGCATACATTTTGTACCATCATCTGACAAACCTAGATGTGACATCACAACAATAAAACTTTTCTGTGATGGATGCACAGGACAAAACAAAAACGTGACTGTCCTGGGCATTCTGGCTAAATTGTTGTTTGAACTGAAGAATTTCCAGCATATCCTGCTCATGTTCCCTGTCGTTGGGCATTCGTTTTCACACTCCGATCGAGTTTTTGGACGTATAGAGAAGGTAATTAGAAAGAAAGATACTCTAGGGTCACCATTATAATACAAGGAAATATTTGACACCTTTGGTACTGTCAAGAGCATTTGGAATGATATTACTGTACTTAATTGGAAAGATGCAATTCAAACTGTGGTACGAGGTATAGGCCAACTTCATTTCAAGTTTGCTCCTTCTAAAAGACTGCATCTAAAAAGAGTGAAGGAGTGAGTAGACAGGTAGACATAATAGGAAATGGGAAGTTCACTATCGCACGGATACGGCAGAATATAGATAAATTTTTAAGAAGAATACTGCAGCGAACCACATCATCCCAAAGGCCATTACCCATTAGGGTTAAGGTAAAAGTAGCCTAACTCAAGAACATTGATTCACTGCTGGAAAAGCTCTTCTGTGGGCTGTGGCGTGAAAATGAGGCTCTGAAATTCTACAAGGACATCATTGATGGAGAATCTGACATTGCTGAAGATGCTGCGGAGGAAAGTGTTTCTGTGGAACACGGAGATGAAGATGATCTTGAATTGAGGATTTCATAATAAAGACAAGAGTTTTTTACTATGTTTCTGTTATTACTTTACTGTAAAAGGAATAGCACTACTTGGCTGTTTGAATTACTGTAATATTGTGTATTGGCCAACGTTTAAGTCCTCACTTTTATAGCTGTGTCTTATTGTAGTTAAGTGTTAAAAGTTTAACCTTTCATTGCCACAAAACTTTTCATGAATTAGTCATAGTGAAAAATTTCGTTATTTAGGAAATAAAAACAATAAGTATATTGTTATACGTACTAATTTTTTATATACATGATAATATGTTTCTATTGACTCTAGTGCCTTCCTCATTATTTTATAATATGTAAGTTTGCAACAGAACTCCATATTTGCAAATGGATTTGTCTCAAAACCTAATACATATGCTCTTTTGCGAGAAAACTTCATACATACCAATTTTAATTTGATATACCGTCAACAAATATGAGAAAATTAAGAAATGTCTTGTTCGGACGTACTTAAATTGACTCACTTTAACATTTGGGAGTATAAATGTCAACATCTTCTGTCTTGATTAAGAGAGACAATTTTCTGCATTTTCTTGCAAATCGTGTCACATGTACTTATCAAGTTTTGAAACTCACCTCCTCGTCGTCAATGGAGGTGGGCTACTTACAGCAATGTTCTACAATGAATACACGTCATCAACAGAGGTGGGCTTCTTACAGTAATGTTCTACAGAAGAATACATGTCATCAACAGAGGTGGGCTACTTACAACAGTGTTCTACAGAGGCATACATGTCGTCAACAGGGGCGGGCTACATACAGCAATGAAAAGATGGAGATTTTTTGACATTCGCCATTGCGATGCAAATGTCTGTCATGCAAAAAGCAGGACTGATCATGAAAAAAATACTTTAAAAAGGCAAGCAACCTATGGATGAGGGTGAAACGTAATTTTACTAAAGAGCTTTTATGACACCTAGATTGGTAGGGTATCGATATAAAGTTGTACGTGGAATCGTTTCCAAGATGTTAGTGTATAAAATAAGTTTGTTCCGTCATTCTTTCAATTCTTTCAATTGCTTCTACAATTACTTTGTTTGCGTGTTACATATTATCAGTGTTCTGGATTAAACAAATTCATTGTATAGGCCTACACATATTTCAAGCATTTCACGTAAAAAAAAAAACAGCCCTCCATATGGATTTCTGCATTGGTCTCAGCGGGACTTGGCTGGGAAATATATACTGACAACCCACGAAAGGTACAAAATCCCTTGTGGTTGTGTTGACGTGGCAACTCGAACAGCAGGATGAGAGAAAAGGTGAAATAAGAGAAACGAAAACACATCATGCGGGCAAGTATAAATAAAATAAAAGAGAGGGAACAATTAGAAGCTGTGGCCAATAATGTAGATATCTTAAATTAAATGTCTGACATAATTTTTTCCGGTCAACATTGCAGCCTATAGCATCTATGGAATACACACAATTTGGAGTCCACTCAAGGAACACGAGAGGGGTCCACTCAAGGCACCCGCAATGTTTTCATTTTGTCAAACAAACCTTCTCTCTACTAATTAAAAACACTCAACTGAAACCATAAGTCATTATTAATATTTTGTGTATATCGCTACTTTACACAAGACATGCACTCACTTGCATGCATAGACAATGGCAACGAGGGGTTTTTTGACCCCTTGAGAAAACTTTGAGAAATCAAAAATCACAAAACCTACGCTATCACCTACGGGCCGTGCGGCAAACAGGCGAGGCTTGTTCCCTACTCCCACTGCATCCGTCCGCAGTAATTCATGTGCTCGCCTTAGATGCGAGAAGAATATAGCACCTTTTAGAGTGGGGGTCCACCCCGTTTGGCGCACTTCCTCTAACAGATTTTATGTTGGTATGGATTCAAAACTACGTATTCCACAAAATCCTAGGACATACAGAGATTTTGATACACAAAAATATATATATGTGTTATACAGATCATTGAGAACAAAATATGTCATATAACCAAGTTGTAGTTACAGGGACTTAAATAAAATAAAAACAAGAATTGATTGAAATTACTGAATATCTTGAAAACAATTGACTACACTCATGTTGCGAATCCCATACAAGCTGTTAAAAATGTGCCCAATCTGACCATAAGCAGACACTGCTAGTGTGGCTGGCGTGATCAGTCTTTGTTAGTGTGACGAGGCGAGTGGTTGTGCAACAATGCCAGGAAAGTTTACACATGCATAGTACGCAGACATGTTTCTCTACGGATACTGTGATGAAAATGGGCATGGTGCAGCAACTGAGTATCCATGCAGGTGGATTGGAAGAGGTGGGCCAGTCCAATGGCCGGCGCGCTCTCCAGACCTCTCTGTGTTGGGATTTTCTTCTGGGGCTGCCTGAAGAGTAGGGCGTAGTATAAAATACCCGATTCTGACGCAACTGGCTCCTGGCTGGGAACATAGGGAAGCAAAAAAATAAATTAGGGTCTCATCACAAATGGCTGACATTTTGAAAGCCAGTACTGATGGAGTAGTTAGAAAATACCAATCCTAGCACAGGGGCTGGGGGCTGTGGACTTGGTGGACTCGGCCGCCATCTTGGATTTATCTTTCGATGCTGTAATTCCTGTTGGGTGGCAGCCATTTTGCCAGTAAGTAACGACGGTGGCAATTTTGGATTTCCCTTTTTCCCGTTTTCCTTTAAAAAGTCCTTCTTTCCTTAACAAATTCTCTTTTCCTCGCAAAATTTCCCGAATTTCCCTCCCACTAACGGTGGCCATCTTGGCAGAAAGTCCAGAAAGTGCCTTTGCACAATTCAGTGGACAGATTGCGGAATGAGGGCGAGGTTTGCGGAATGTGGGTGAATCGTGCAGAAATTCCGCAATCCGTGCAAAATTCTGCAATCATTGCACAACCACTCCCTGCGGCCATCTTAGTATCGATGACCTATGCGTACTCAGGACAATTGACGACCAGTGGAGGACGTCGAACATTTTGGTGGGTAGCGGCGGAGGAGGGACATAAAGTCGTCAAGAACGCTCATTTGTCGGATCTCGTATAACACTGCCCCTCCTGAAGTCTGTGTGTATGCATAAGACTCGTAAGCATAGTTGCGTGTAATTTCTGAACTGTTAAAGTTATAGTTGCCAAATTCATAACATTGAAATCAACTGCGACTAGGAGAAGTGTCGTGGGGTCAAGTATGCCCTACATCAACTTATAAGCATAGTTGCCTGTAATTCCCGAAACGTTTCATTTATAGTTGCCATATTCATAACATAGGCATCAATCATGACTAAGAGTGGGGGGGGGGGTCGTAGGGGGCGGCCATTTTGGTAGAGATACCTTAACATACATTTGTATGTCCTTGTGTCCCGAGCCAGAAGCCAGGTTGGCCAGATCCAACTATAATGCTACTCACACACACATACATGCAACATGCACTCATGTATCGAAGCAGGTAATAATAATTACAGACAGACATACCCGAAACTTCAATGCATACTTATAGACAGTCGGTTAGCACTACACTCGTGCAGCATGTACCGAGACTTCTATGTATGTACATAATGAGATGTCACTCGCTAGATCGCAATAAATACATAGCCTAGTCCTCACACGAACAGCAACCCATGCTAGAACGATAAGCTTATTACGAAACGAATTATCCCCTACCTTAAATGGTGTAGCAGCGTAGACCACGAACGCATCACGACGAGACCTCGCTGGAAGCTGAGACTGCAATGACCGGTCCTGGCTTTCCGGGCAAGGTAGATACCGACCAAGTACTCCACCCCATCTCCCACGTGTCAACGTACTTACTGTTATTGACAGGAACTAATGCATGTACCCATAAACCATCCTCGAGGTTCGATTCCCGTAGAGTCCACCACCTCCCCTTGCCAACGCGACGTATCGCAGGTTCGATTCCCATTAAGAGTGGTCACACCCACAATTACAGAGAATCACATACACCGCTCTGTGTACGTTCTCATATCGTCCACTAGAATGCTCGAAAAAAATTCCCACCAACCCGCACAAGCAGACAAGACCATACATCCTATCTAATGCGACAAAAGCCATGTAATTCCATCACTTATACAAATTGTCAGGTTGGCCGAGCAGCCTAAGGCATCTGATATAAGCTCTGGTTCCAGTAGAAGGGAGTGTGGGTTCGAATCGCCGCACATAACACATTTTTTTCTATACCCTACTCGAATAAATAAAGGTGTCGTTGTTTTGATTCCCATTGAGAGCACATGCTGTCACAACTGCAGCCATTGATTGGTACCACTGCCCATGAAGATACTAGCATGTCTCCTACCTGTACTCATGTACCGATCTGTTTTGAAATTACAGACAGTCATACACCACATAGTTGGCTATAATTTCCGTACCTTTTGAGATACAACTAGCAAAAAATCATTACATGAACCTACACATACTCACCAGTATCTCCATCCTGCACTCGTGTACCGAAGCAGGTAATAATAGCAGGGAAGAGTCAGCGAGGGGTCACCTTGCTCTGTAATGTGAGCCACACACACATACAATGTAAATGATGTTAAACCGCTCTGGTCAAACGGTCCCCCTTACGAACTGACTGAAAACGAAACCATCAATCACGACCTACACACTCGTGTATCGAAGCTTGTAATTCCAGTTAGTCATACCCTGTATCGAACCTTCAATGTACAACAGGTATACTCCAACCCACACTCGCGTACTGAACCTTCAATGCTCACAGCTGGTCTGTACCCCCACAACAACAGAGGACTGACCGGCACCTGTCGTGTACTTAGACCTCAATGACCATCACATACTCAACCATCGATGATTCCAGACAACTGAGTACAATCGAGTGAAGAGATTTAGGTGGCTCTTAACAGCGAGGTCTTGAGAGCCGATGAGGGTAATTGAAGATAAAATGGAGCAGTATCAGATTGAAGGAGCGGGGGAAATGGGAGATCCCAGAGAAAACCCACCGACCAACACCGTCGTCTGGCACTATACCCACTTGCAAAAATCTGGTGACCTGGCCGGGAATTGAACCTGGTTTAGACATGGCAGTAAGGATATATAACACACTTACTTACTCTGTCTGTAGAGCAGAAGACCTATATGTCGCGACGTGAACTCACTGGAAGCTCAGAGCACAATGAGAATTCTGTCTTTCCGTCTACAGTAAGCATTGCCGACCAAGAAACTACATCACAACCACTCTGTGTCAAAACGAACGTACTTCAAAGTAACTATTGGATGTAGCCTGACAACGATGGTATGATGCTTGAAAAAATAATGTTCGATTCCCGTCGATACTCCTGCAGACAATCGTCGGTCCCACTGCCCATGAAGACGAACATGTAGTGACCATTACAGTCATACTCCGTCCTCGACCTGCACTCGTGTACCGAACCGTTTCAATTAGAGGCAGTCATGACCTTACCTACACTCGTGTCCCGACCGAGCCTATTTGTTACACACAAAGTAAGCCATGCTCTGCCCGAACCATCACTTCACATACCAAGCCTTTACAATTACAAGCAGTCATACTCTGTCGAACCTGCCCGAACCGTCAATGTGCTTACATAATTTACCAAGCCTTTGAAATTACAAGTAGGCGACACATCCCGAACGTTCAATGTATGCACTTAGACAGTTTCTGTCCAGCATTACATGTTACACCAAGATAACTACGATGTCTATCCATAGTGACAAGTCTCGAACCCAGGTCCTTTCAGACAGCTGCTTGCTCTCCCAATTGTCCGCTTGAGTGTACGAAAGGAAAGAAAAAAAAAAACAATACAACATGAGATGTAAATAAAACACGTAAGCATGTTCATCCGAAATACTTGCAGCCAGAGGTTCGAAAAACCTAAACGGGGGAAGTGCATTGGAGCGAGAAATTGTTTGCGGCTCCGTTGTTACCAATCCGATGCCTTGGCCACACAACCACAAACAATGCATGCGATGCGTGTTAGGATATGAAAAAGCACACATAACGGTTCTGCATATGTGGCAGTCTTTGTACAGGTAGGATAAGAAATACATGCACACTGTAAAAAAAAAACGAATTACTCACCACGCACTAATACCATGCAGAGGAGAGGGATATTTTTTACCTTAACTGATGTAGCAGTGAATACCTGTAGGCCGCGAGCTAATCTCGAAGTGACCTCGCTAGAAGCGGAGACCGCAATGACTGGTCAACCTTTCCGTGCACGGTAGATATATTACAGACAAAGTACTACATCCCCACCACCTTCCCTTGACAAAACACGTATTTACCGTATACATATACACAATGTTCTGCGGCTCAACTGACATACTTCGGCAGCGTGTTATAGAGATCATTGATGTAACATCTGAGAATTGGTGTGTTTTTGTTCGCTTATGTTAATGACTTAAAGTATAATAACTAATTAATTGTTTTGGTTCTTACAGTATTCAAAACTATATATATATATATATATAGGGAGAGAGAGAGAGAGAGAGAAAGAGAGAGAGAGAGAGAGAGAAAGAGAGAGAGAGAGAGAGGAAGAGAGAGAGAGAGAATATACATGATGTTTCGTAACTTTTGTTATAATATTTGGGAGGTGATTCCTTATCGAAAAACATTACGAAAATGCCGATTTACTTATGTCCGGAAACGACGTCTAAGGGTTGAAAATGCCCCCTCCCCCACCAAATTTGGGCTTTAAAAATAGTTTTTACTTAATAAAATGGCAAAAAAAATTAATTAACAATATTTAAATATCTTATGTTATTATTAATTTGTTTCCACTTTATTAAATAAAATATTCTTTAAAGCCCAGCTTTTGGGGACGTTTTCCACTCTTAGACGTCGTTTCCGGACATAAGTTAATCTGCATTTTCGTAATGCTTTTTCGTAAATAGACACATCCCAAAGCCTGTACCATAAGTTACGAAACATTCTGTATGTAATTGCTTGTTTTTTTGTTGAACAACTATATCTTCAACATTTTTAATACCTGCACATAATCAGGAACATTCACTCTCTGTAAATGAGTTAGTGGCCACTAAAACAAAGTTAATTTTGCTCCAGTGTCTATGGCACTGCTCCGGAGAATTTAAATATTGCTAAAATATTAAGAAATTGTTTTCCTGGACTTTTTTTTTTTTTTCATTGACTAAAGTTCACTGATATAATTGTAATTTTTTGCTGATTTACAGCGAACTCCTCTATTCGGAATAACTGATTTGCCATTTTATACTTCTTTGCCAGTCAGCGGCAGCTTGCAATCTTATCCTGTAAAATACGAAGAACAGGACATGGTAACTCCATTGTCAGCAGACACAAATCTAGTAATAAACAAAAATATATGAGCACCAAAACATAAGGTATACACAGTATTCCAGACAGGCAAATATTAAAAAAGTACGCGATAGAAGGAAACAGAAAGCAAAGAGAAATGTATAACTTTTATCCCTACATTTCCAAGAAATGTCGTTAAACGAAAGTAATGGCTAGCCAGATAACATTATTATACTCGTAAAACCCTTAAAGCTTGACGATAAACAAACTTTAGTCCTGAATAGGAAGATTAATGGGACGTGCACTACACCTGGATTAGTTTCTGTACGGGGAAATTGTACCCGTAACTAATGGAATAATGAAGTAGTATACACAAACTACCAACCAACTCCCAAACTATCAACATTTAGAGCTCGGACTGAACATTTTGGTAACATCGCTCATTTCGCCGCAAGTAAGGTCTGCGAAGAAAGCCAGCTTGTCTCCGCGGGGCGCCATTTGCATTTCCCACCGGGGTTTCCTAACCCTCCACTTCCCTCGTTCGGCTGCAATTAAATGGCACCACATTAATTAAACTGAATATGTATATCAGGGGGGGGGGGGGAGCTCTCATTCTCTAGGACCCACTCCACACACATACACACACACGCACACGCGCACAAGCACGTGTGTCGCGGACACTGTTAGTGCTCCAATGCCACGAGAAGAGCCTGACGACCAGTCCAGCACACTCGCATATTCGTGGTTCAGGCGCAGAACAGCTGACTTGACAGAAACTAAGTGGCGTGATGATTACTTTGATATGATCGTGCACTCTTAAGGGGCTCCACTGCTTGCACTCGAACTGCGATGCAGAGTGTTTTGAATTCCATAAAAAAACAAAAACTATAAATCGTGCGTCCAAAGTTCTAAACTACGAGAAGACAACCATTTTCAGGCTATGAATGTCGATTACTTTTAAGACATCGCGCACATTAGAAACACAATTTCGGAGCATTCGAACAAGGTTAAAAATGGCTTTTTTTTTTTTTTTTTTTTTTCACAGCGCTCTGTCTCAAAATATACACGCTATAAACACACAAAATGCCCAAACCTGTCAACTCAAAACTAAAAGGTTTATTAAAGGCGCTCACTTCACCGTGAACAGCCTTTGGTTTTCCTACATTTGTTCTGAAATAGTAAAATGAGCAGGTAAATTTCCAACGGATTTTAGCACTGGTGGCTAAACTCTTTTCAAGATGTGCTACATTTAGAATATTTTTCTATAAGCGCACCACCAAAAATATGTCTTGTTATTCTAAAAATAAAGAATAACTGAAAATCTTGTACACACAATTTTTTATTAGTTTTGAATAGTACAGAATATTTGAATGGATAATTCGTTTAACATCTTAGCGGAATTATGCTAGGAACAAATTATAATGTATATTTAATGAAATGTAATATGGTCGTACAACGATTTCCCGTGGCTCTAAAACTATACCCACGTGCCACAAACGGCACTCGTGCTGCGGGTTTGCCACCCCTGGCTTACAGCAACGTCCACATTTTATACTTGAACCATGATATCAGCTCTCAAGACCTCGGTGTTACTAGCCGCTCGAATCTCTCCACTCCACTACACTTTCTAGTGGAAGTTAATTATAAAGTCATAAAATGGAGTATTCGTTTAAATATCAATACATTTTTACGATTTCAATATCTAACTTCGGGAACAGCTACCATCAAGAGTTTTTTAGTGCATATGAATGCCAATTCATCGCACAATGTTAGGTCAAACCATTTCGACTTGTGATTGATGAATCACTTTAATTCACAAGCCGATACCGGCTTGGAACAATAGCATTTGTCACTTTCAATTTTTGAACTCTGCTTTTAAAATGTTAATTGTGTAGTTTAAATTTATCTATTATGCGTTTCCGAAGTAATTTTTTTTATGTGGCCCACAACTTTGATTTCTAGCCACATTATCGAAAACTAACTGTATTTTTAATGTATGGAAATGTTTTCAAAGTTTTGCCATTAATCTCCATTTTTCAAGCTTATTTTGGTGCTGGGTAATTTGAGTAAAAGCAGAGGAGGCAACAACACAGGATCCAATCCCACAAGCCCGCAACCAGAGAGCTTTCGCCTGCCTCTCCAAATATTTGTTCGCGCTTTCTTAGACTTCGCTAACGAGTTCCGTATCAAAGGAAGGCGCCACAACAGAGTCAAGAAATATACATTTTAAAAAAAATTTATAAAACACGTCCTTTATAGGAGTTTGCTTTTATTAAGTTTGGCTGGGTATCATGTTTACGTGGCCGGAATAACAGCTACTGTAAGCTAAAATTACGACTCTTGCCCACTTCTTTACACTCAATAACACATGTCACGACACTGGAGAAATGAGGTGCAGAGATTTTAAATTCCTGCCATACTTTTCATATTTCTAGTTTTTATTACAAAATATTCAATGAAAAGGAGGTCAATAATATTTGTGTGTTTTTTTTTTTTTTTTTTTTTTGCGATTGACAAAAGTTTGAGGGAGATATGCTCTTTAACGGAAATACTTTTCCACATAATGCGGGGAATATAAAGTTGAAATTTCTCATTCGCATTTCCGGGTTTGAGTACGTCGTCTGTAAAAGGGATGAGATTACGTTGCCCAATTATTTTTTATTAATATAAACTTAAAATAGCCTCGCTTTCGAACGGAGATATCAATCACTAAGAATATTTTACTTTGAATTCGGTCATATAGACTACGTCACAGATCAAGGAAAAAACACATGGGCATGTACACCTAGGTCTAGAGAAGTTATAAGGCAGTGACAAATCATACAATTGTTTGAAGAGGTGGTGAAATTTAGTAAAGGCTCACACCCGATTATTTAATGACAATAAGGTGAGAATGGAGGTCGTAACCTGTTTGTCGGAGGAATTTGGTATCATTATGAGGCGTGGTTACTCATCCTAGGTTTTGAATACTTTTGTACCCAACACTAGATAATTGGTACAGTAACTGTTATAATATGGAACCTATTGTTGAAGGCAATGGGGTTTTTACTATTGTCTGTCACATCGGTCACATTTGACAAATTTCTGCTACCGTAAAAGTTACTTTCCAAAATTTTTACCTCGCGTGGTGGGTATAAAAAGTGGTAAAATAAATACCTACTTGGAAATTTCTCTGTTACGTTAAATTAACAGAGGTGTAGAAATTTAATTAAAACAAATTATATAAATACTGTTAACTCTCGAGTCAGTGGACATTTCACACTATGCATACTTTTGGTAAAATGTCTGTAAATTGAAGTTAGCAAAATAGTACCAGCAGCAAAAAAAAAACAACTAAATATAAAGGAGTGAAAAAGGAGCTTCCCATCAATATGGATTAGTTACTTAAGTACACAAGAACAAATGTATAACTGAAAATACTGGCAATTTGGTCAAGAAATTGGTCCATGATAGGTTTTCGCCTAAGATAAGTGCCGGCGCATAATTTAGAAAATATCATGAAGTGAAGAGATAGTTTTCGGATAGTCTGCTTTAAACTGGCGATGTACAAGCTAGCCGGAAACGAGCGGAAGGTCGAAATAACATTTCTAATGGTTCATAATAAAATGTTGTGACGAACTTCAAACAGCAATCCGCAACCTCAGACTCATAACATTGATTTCTACGGAAAAAATATTCGAGAAAAGTATAATTACTCATATTTAACTACCGCGAATCTAGAAAGTGGACACTTCCCTCATGAAATCACTTACACGAAGAGGGTGCGAATCAAGAATTATAGCGGCAACATGATGAATTTCACACTTTCACTAGAGCACTAAAACGCTTATTTGTTAACTTCATATTAAATTAAGGAAATTAGATTCAATTTTTATTACACCTTGAAGCTATAAAAGTTCTTTCAACACACTACGCGCTTTGTCACGGCTAACAAACTAGCGTTGTGCTCGTAGGCCGAAAGTTCACGAAATTGGAAAAGAGCAAGAGTGCAATTTTGAATACACGGCAGTGAGAGTGTACCATACTTATAGAATCCTCATATTACTGGGACTTACTTGCCGGACTAGAGAATTATGCATACTGTTGAACTGTATACGCTGGGAAATATTTCAAGTGAACACAGAATGGTTTCTGCACATTGTAAGATCCGACTACTGGAAGAGATGTTGTGGACTAGAATAGGAAAATGGGGACTTTATAGGACCATATGCTAGACGTTTTTACCCATTGTGCGTAAGGCTATAAAGACCAAATTTCATAACTTGCATGGTGGATAGCAAAATTCAGCAAGGTAGCTATTCAGATCGTGATAATAAACTATTCAGAAATTCTTTTGAGTATTTTATGTGAGTAGCAGGACCATGTCACTCCTGGCTCACTTGTAGAATGACATGTGGATGAAGTGAATAATCGATTGTTCAATTAATCGATATATCGTATATACGACATATTAACTGGTAGATTAAAGCTGATTAATTAATGACATTAATAAGTGTAATCAAACAAATTAACTTGACATCAAACATGTTTTATTTTTGGATACGAAATTTCTTTGTTTTTCATTATTGTAGAAAGGGTTAGGGGTGATATTGGCAGAGTGGGTTCGGTGTGTTCTCTGTGCCGTCCTGGGTCGACTGAACAGAGGGATGGGTTGCGATTGCTTATATATGAGCTGATGGCAGTGTAAGAGTGTTATAAGTAACATTTTAGTTTGTGCATGGAGTGAGGACATGCATGTCACTTCTGGTTCACTTTGTAAGTCAGGTATGGATGGAGTGAGAGCGCGCGTCACTTCTGGCTCAATAGGCGAGTGAGGTGTGGTTGGAGCAAGAGCTAACAGCAGGTTCCTGGCCCACTTAGCTGGGAAATGGTCCCATAAGATTAACCTGGGGGGGGGGGGGGTATTTCTGGACCACTTAGGGAGTGAGGAATGGATAATCGATTGTTTGATTAATCGATTATGAGTTAGGGCATGCATGTCACTTCTGGACCACTATGATTTACGTTCAATTAGCCAAGTGAAATAAGTATGGATCATTAAAAAATTACTCTAATCACAGGATTACCACATACCACAATTGTTCGCCTATTGTGAAAGCCTATTACGAAAAAAAATTACTTATATTTCGCAAATATTGGCAAATGTGATGACTATACTGCAAAATATGTAAACTACAACACACGAACGTTTGGAACATTAAAAAAATGTAATTAATGAAATGGTAGGTGCTACAATTACAAAACAATTTGATACACAAATGGACAGAATGATGCAATATATAAGTGTTAAATTGATCAA
Source organism: Dryococelus australis (assembly GCA_029891345.1). Classification (NCBI taxonomy): domain Eukaryota; kingdom Metazoa; phylum Arthropoda; class Insecta; order Phasmatodea; family Phasmatidae; genus Dryococelus; species Dryococelus australis. Next base: position 168,123,855 of record CM056997.1, on the reverse strand, counting down.
TAAAACATCTGGTTTAGCTACACAAGCTGACTTAAAAGCAAATTTATGATTTGAAAGCTCGAATAAACTATTTTAGTAACGATTTGAGGGTTAAAACTGTGAGTAAATTAGACATACTTTTGAGTACAGTCGATAAGATTGAGAAAGCACAAACTAATCGATCTAATACACCCACTAAAAAACCAACGACTTAATTCATATATAAGTAGATGAAATTTAATGTAAACAAACAAAATGTCTGACTTTGCTTCAGAATTAAATAAAGTCATATCTGCTATAAAAGCGAAATATTAACAAGCTAAACATGCCCGAATGGAAGAGGATGTTTAGAATGAAGAAATATTAAAACCTGTTATGTGTAGAATGGATACATTATATTCCATGCTAAAAATGTGTAATGAAACACAAGTGAAAATTAAATTGGAAGAACCTATAAAGAAGAAACAACTGAGTCAATTAACACAACATTATTTAGCTATTAAACAAACTTCGTCTACATGCAATATGACATTTGGTGTATATCAACATGGAAATATATGGTTTCTGGGAGATCCAGTAATAATTTTTTTGCCTGAAAATATAATTCAAGTAGATGATTATGTAATTGATGTCAGAGGAGGATTGTTTGAATCATTATTTAAAGACTAGTTGAATGGTTATTCCGACATTAATTTGGAGAATTATAAGGATCTTGTTCGATGCACGAATGCAAATAATCACTTAAGTGATAAAAATCATCCAAAATTACATTTATTAAGCGATATTGTTGTAAGCAGTGGCGGCTGGTGAGGTAGGGCTACGGGGCACAGTTCTAATAAAGTCTCAGAATGCATACCTCTACTTATCTGCTACTCAGTAAATAATACTGCACACGAATACAGAAGTTATTTCGCAGCCAATGTTTTTGAGATGGACGAGACTCATGTCATGAGAGAAAGGTTTTTGGAAATGTCGAGTGGTGGGGCGGCAGATTCTTCGCCCTGAAGTGGGTAGAGCTAGTAGAGAGCGATGACCATAACATAGGACTAGGGGTGCTACAGGAGGGAAGACTACAGGGGCTCGGCCCTTTTCAGCCAATCGCATGGTGTAAATATGAGAAAGAGGGCGCGCCCCTGCTCGAACAAAAAAATGGTTTCCTGGAACTTGAAAAAGCTACCGAAACTACATGTTTTGTAAGCACACTTTCGGGCTTCACTCTTTTGCTGTTGTTAAACACATTTCTTAACAATGCTTATATTTATTTTGAACATTTTTTATTTATAGATATCGTTCAAACTCACGTGAGCTTCAAGTATAGTGTGTAATACTCTGAATAAGTTTGTTGTTAACTAATGATGAGCTATGAGCATCGGTCAGAAGCAGGGCTGAATTGTTATTAATTTCGTGTTGCGTAAACTTGTAAATAATTGTTAATTTGGCGAGTAACATTTTAAACCTTATTACGACAAAGATTTTCAATTGCGAGAATAAACTAGAGCTACAGAATCTGGGACCAGCAAGGCCACTGTTAAATATAATTCAACAACAAAGCTAGGAAGTAAATGGTTCGTATACAAGAAAATTCGACATAAGTAAATACAATTTCGCCGACTGGCTATACGGATGTGAAGTTGGAAATGTGTTATTTGTTAAATTTCTTTGCTAATGAAACCTAATGATCTTGCATGGACTGTCAATGGGTTAAAAGATTTAAAACATTTGGGAGACAAAGTTAAAAGACATAAATCATGTTCCCATCATATAAAAAAATTGCCATAAAATTTTCATTGTTTGGTAAGGTGAATATACATTGCCAGTTAGAAAGTGCATACAGGTTGACAAATTGATTTTTTTTTTACAAATATATTAATTAAGATATGCCTTTTTCATCCTCTTATTTAAATTTGACATTAATTTTGTATGTACTAGAGGCTATGTAAATTAGTATTTGGTTTTAAAAATGTTTGTTTTAGTACATTTAAGTTATTATCATCATTATAATGGTAGAATTGGTATTATTATATCTCTCGTCATCTTGTCTAATGTACCACACCATGTAGATACTGGTTCGAAGGCATATTACCTAAACAAGTACATACCTGTGGTAGTGATTAGATCTGAACAAGCAGCCACAGTATGTTGACCATTACAAATCGGGCGATGGCACATTTTTCTTCAAACAACCACACATTTTTTGTAGTAAACTACATAAGCTACACTTACTTAAGCCTGTCGTACGTAATATATTTATCACTATGCCTATTTAAAAAATGATATTTGTAATGATATATGTTAGGATTGTTACAGCCCTCCCAGTTTCAAAACTCACCAGCCGCCACTGGTTGGAAGTGGAATATATGAAGATGAAATTGACAACCAGTTTTCTCCTGTATATTGGAACAATCTCAATGAATTGGTCGACAGATTATAACTTCTCATCGCTTCGAGAGAGTCTGTTAATAATTCACATAGAAACAAAATTGTTTCTATTATTGAAGAATTGACTGAAGATGGTTATATTATCAATATAGTTAAGTAAGATTGCTTAAGAGCTTCATGCCACTGCAAGGATAAGATATCCTAGACCACCAGTTGTTACTTAAAGGCTTAAATAATCTTTTTCAACCCGATTTGTGTGAAATGACATTGCTTTTGAAATACAATAAGAAAACAAATATATTTTAACCATAATAGACGTTTATTCTAAATACAGTTGGGCCATACCTTTGAAAAACAAAACTGGGAAACAGGTCACCAATGCAATGAAGACCATTTTGAAAGAGGGAAGACCAAATACGCACCAAACCAACAAAGGATCTGAATATTTTTGTGCGCCGTTCCAGAAACTATTGACCGAATATGGTATTAATCACTACTCAACTTATTCGGAGCTTACAACCAGTGTTGTGGAACGATTTAATAAATCAATTAAGCTATATATAAGCATTTCACATCGAAAAAATATCGTACAACAGCAACCGAAAATGTTATGGCTAATAGATTAAAGTAATCGACAAAAGAAAACCAAATTTTAAAGTTGGTGAATTTATAGGTATGTCGAAGCAGAAAGGAAACTCTGAGAATAAAATTACGGTGAATTGGTCGTTCGGAATATTAAAATTTATTTTAATTAGAAAGTCATGTCGCAGAGTGTATTATCTAGAAACCTATGATGGTCAGCCTCTAAGAGGCAGTTTTTACGAACACGAATTGCAATAAGTCAGTTCTCCAATTGAATATTTGGTTGAAAAAAAACCATTAAAAGGAAAAAAGATATGTTCTTGGTCCGATGGAGAGGTTTCTCAAAAGCACACGACTTGTGGGTGAAGAATCAACATCTTAAAAGATTGAAATACAATGTTTGAAAATTGTTTTTATGCTAAATAAAAATATTTCAAATAATATTTGATATGTTACTTTATTTAATAAAATTCTGGATGGAAACAGATGTCAATTTATTGTGTAATCATTCCTATTGTTTGGGTGGTAATGTATTACATTTATTATATGATGAATTTCTATTTTCAGGTTCGTAAGGAGTGAAAGTATTTGCGTTGTTAATTTTCTTTTTTTTGGGTTAATAATTGTAAATACGCATATTCATGTCCGGCATAAATCTATGAAAAAAATAATATTACAACACATTTCTTATAATATCAATTTTCGGGTTAATTTTAAATGTTTAAATTTCTAGCTATAATGTAATATGCACAGGTTTTGGAAGTATAATTTCTTGCATATCGCCCATGTTGGAGTTATGGTATAGAACTATATAACCAGGAGGAAATGAGATATAGAGATTTTTTTGGAGCATTGCTTTAGAAATGGTTTCTCTGTCCTGGTGGACAGGGCTGGGACAAGAGTATAGTCGTGGGAAAGTGAGTATGCGATTAGCATTGGCGACTGTGTGGATGACAGTTCGGGGAAGGTTGGCGGCTTAGTGATTGGTTTGATTTCGTTCGCCATTCGAAGCAGTTAGTTTAATAATATATCGCTTTCTTAGCAGTGTGAGAGCTTGAGTTTGTCCTTGCCTACAGCATCTTGGAAGAGTTTGGGAAGTGTCAGTTCATTTTTTTTTTTTGGTTTGAACATGGTTCTGTTCTGTTTGAGCAAGCTGTAAGGTGTGACATATTGCGCTAAGCTCTCGCCGATAACGGATTACGGGAACCAGGGAGAAACTGTAAATATGTATGGTTTCGAGCAGCCTGAGGAAAGAGAATTTTGAGTATTTTTCTTTTAAACTAAGTCGAAAATGCATGAGAGGAGGTGTAGTGAGAGATGTTCGACATTGGCAGCTAGATGAATGGTTGCTTGTGAAGGGTGTGAGAAGAGACTTGTGTGGTGGACGAAAGCATTCGTATCGCTCAGCACGTCGTGGAGTTAGTTAGTCAAGGGTGGCAGAGGAATGTGCAGTAGAACTCTGCAGGGAAACTTCGCTGTGTGCGCAGGAATGGAGGGTGGGAAAAGCGAAGGCGAAAGTCCACACTAGGAAAGGGGTGGGATGGCAGAGGATGGTCTGCAAAACTCTCCCCCTCCTTGACATATTTGTCTCCACACAGCTCAGTGCAGAATAATATATTGTCTTCTCTGCAATGTGGTGTGAGCCTGAGTTTGTCCTTGCCTACAGCATGTTGCAGCAGTTGGGGTTAAACGCCGAAATGGGTGGACTCGAACAGTGTTAGAACATGAGGTAATTTCTTTGACTGTGTCGCACATGCGGAAGAGAAGAGGCAGGTGGAGAAATTGCTTACTTTCTTGCTGGAGTCGATAGTTCTACCTGGCCTGCCTCGTTGGGTAACACAAGGCATTGAACATTTCCTACTTAATACACTTCTGAATTCGTTTATTAAAGTCTAGCATGTTTGGATAATTACTAGATTTTTATTTAATTGAAACATTTTAATTTTTATTAATTTACAGGAAATGCTTGTGATAGGCGTTCGCATTAGGCGAGCATCGGAGCGACAGTGACGATCTTATGGTACACACTATTGTAAGAGCAGCAGTACTGCATATTAACGTGTGATATAACAAAGTGTGTGCATCAGGTTTTCGCAACAGGCTATCACAATAGGCGAACGATTGTGACGGTCGTATGACCTAGTAAAGGATGTGTTTTTAAATTATTATTCTTACGTATTTTTAAAAACAGACATTTGGGTGAAAATTTTGATGTGTGTTTTCAGAGCCAATGAGGGTGCAGTATGTGTGACTTCATGTGTGTGTATGTCAGTGTTGGAAAGGATTTTTGTCAGAGGGAAATTTTTATGACACCGGGAGATTTGGATCAGTTTGGGAGTTCGTTAAATGAGGGGGAGTCTTTCAGCTTGTCTGAGCTTCTAGTTTTAATTTTGATTGTAAATCGTGTGTTTATTTATTTATTGATTTGTGAATATATTACACCTGGCTTCGTGGGCAATAAGTGAGTAATTTAGTGTGGTGTGGTTATTTCGTTCCTGGGTGAGTGTAAAATATATTTTTCATGTGTTCATATTTAAATTGTCTGTTGTAGGATTTTGTGTGTTCGACCTATCGTTAAAAATTTTGCGTATTTTGAATGTGTGGAATTCGTTTAATGTGATTAACTTTGTTTTGTGTCATTTATCGAGGTGTTTGAAATATTGTTAAGGAATTTATTATGATATTAATATAAATTTTGTGTTCTGTTCTGTCGTGTTCGAGGTAAGTCATTGTAATGAATTTTTCTCTTGGTTATCGCATGATTAAAGTATTTTTGATCTCTTGTGTCTATATTAATTCAACTTAATGTTGCGTGTGGTACTCCCGTGATTAAAGTAACTTTTCAATGATCCATAATTACTTCAATTGGCTAATTGAACGTACATTGTAGTGGTCCAGAAGTGACATGTGTGACCTCGGCCATAATCGATTACTCGAACAATCTATTATCTGCTCTTCACTTGCTAAGTGGACCAGAAATTCCCCTCAGGTTAATCTTATGGGACTATGTATAGACCTTTCCCCAGCTAAGTGGGCCAGGAACCTGCCACTGGCTCTCGCTCCATCCTCACCTCACTTGCCTAGTGAGCCAGAAGTGACATGTTTGCTCTTACTCCATCCACACCTCACTCGCCTAATGAGCCAGAGGTGACATGCGTGCTCTCGCTCCATCCACGCCTCACTTGCTAAGTGAGCCAAAAGTGGCATGCATGTCCTCGCTCCATCCACAAACTAAAATGTTACTTATAACATTCTTGCACCCCCATGAGCTCATATATAAGCGATCACAACCTATCCCATTATTCAGTCGACCTCAGGATGGCACAGAAAACACACCGAACCTGGTACGCCAATATTACCCCTAACCCTTTCAACAACAATGAAAAACAAAGATATTTCATATGCAACAATCCATTTTTTATATCAAAACATACTTTAATTAATTAGATTAATTATTCTAATAATTTGGTGTATTAATTACTTTTTAATCGACAAGTCAATATATAGAATATTCAATGTATCGATACATCGATTAATCGAACAATCGATTTTTCACTCCATCCACATGTTATTCTACAAGTGAGCCAGAAGTGACATGCTCCTACTACTAATGTGAGTGAAGACATTTGAGTGGCTCCTAACAGAAAGGTATTTAGAGCTGATGAGGGTGATTGAAGTGAGTATGGAGCCTCGCCGGAATGCAAGGGTGGAGGAAACAGAAGGTCCTCGAGAAAACCCGCCGACCAGCAGTATCGTTCGGCACAATACCCACATGCGAAAATCCGGGAACGACCCAGTAGGGGATTAAACTTGGTTCCCTTGGTCGGATACGAGCAGGCTAACCACACAGCCACTGCGGCCCCGAATATTTAAAGTGTATTTTGCTGTTTGCAGACAATAAAAGATAAAGCAATATTCTAGTAACTGTAATTCTGCATATAAAGATAAATTGTCTCATATCACATCTATATTGTAACATCTGTACTTCAGGATACCATAAACAAAAAAAGATAGTTTCGCGTATTTTAAAATATTGTTCCCAGCATAACCATGTTATAAAAATTTACAAAATGGCTGGAACTTAAATTAACGTATAATATAGCACTACTTTACATGTCCTTGACTCGCTTCGTGGGTCGGCACTTCGTAGCTATGCATGCAGACAAAGTTCTTTATGGCAAGCACTGCACGCACCACAATCAGCACTGGATGCACCACAATCAGAACTTCACGCACTGCAATTAGCAGCACATGCACCGCAATCAACACTGCATGCACTGCAATCAGCACCACATGCACTGCTATCAGCACTGCATGCACTAAGAGCACCGTATGCACCACAATCAGTACCACACACATCGCAATCAGCATGTATGCACCACAATCAACATCGCACGCACCTCAATCCACTCCGAAATGGCTCCACATGCTTCAAAATCGCTCCACATGCCCCACACATGCTCGGCAATCAGCTCCATGTGCTCTGCAAACAGTTATGCATGCTCTGCAATGTGTAATCAGTGCTGATTCGTTTCAGAGCATGCATAGCTGTTTGCAGAGGAATTGGAGCTGTATGAAGAGTACGTGGAGCATGTGGAGCGATTGTGGAGCATGTTGAGCGATAGCAGAGCAGATTGTGGTATGTGCGGTGCTGATTGCGTTGGGCGAGTTGCTGATTATTGTTCATGTGTTACTGATTGCAGTGTATGCGGTGCTCATTAGTGAAGAGCGCAAAATATTGATGGAAAAATAATCTCTTGCCTACTGACATCTTCCACAGGAGTAAGTGACTGACCCCTGCAGACTGACTCCTGAATGTGATGATGTCTCAGTGACTGCACATGATTGGAAAGCTGTAATTACGTGACAACTCGGTGATTGTCTCGTCGATGTCCAAACAATATATTATTGGTGTAATATGATTGGTTTACTGTCAACATTATATCATAGAGTTTGCAAATCGGTATATATTAAGCAGTTGGGTGTCAGTTGTGAGGCTTAGTTTGACAGCAGCTGACATGAAGGGCACATCGTCTCAGCTTGTGAAAGTATTTATAAAATATTACGTTAAAAAAGGTTGGGTGTCCAGCAACAGTACCCACCGCACAACTGGCATCGATTTTTTCGAGTATGATGCTAACAGTGCCAACGACTTCTTCGGATGGGTCACTCCCAGCAGTGCTGCCATCGACTTCTTTAGCCATGACGCCGACTGCAACATAGTCTTCTTAGGCTGGGTCACCTACAGTAGCGTCGCCATCGACTTCTTCGGGAATGTAATCGACTTCTTCAGATGGATCACCTACAGAAGTGTTGCAATCGATGACTTCGTTAAGATTTCGTTGCTGTTACTGTGACAAGATATTTGCCTACAGCAAAGGTGCAATGAAGCATGAATTAATTACTTGTGTGAAACGACATTTCTGTGCTATGAAGCGATATGCTAATTGCAAACGTCTACTCGACCGAATTGATAAGCTGAAGAGACATAGCAAGAACTGTAATGGCAGAGATCCCGCTGCTAATAAACGCCCTGTACTAGCTGCTGGAGAAACCACATCGAATAGATTCTACCTTAAACAATCAGCATTCAAGGGAACTTTAAAAGATTGTGAGAATGGGAATAACTTTGCAGGTACAGAAAACATATGTACGTACATACATACCTTTACCACATTAGGCAAACAATAATCAATAATGTAACAGAAGAAGTTGAAGAAAGTCCCATAAATTATAATGTTTGGCTGGAGTGTACCTACGAAAAGCCACAACCTTTGGATGACGCCATTAGTTGGTGAGAATTCAAGACTGCGAACATAGCATTGTACAATGTTGATAGCATTCCAGGGGCTGTAGATGCCTTGAAGGAAAAACTTTGCCAGTAATGAGAAGAATATATGGTCAAGGGTTCTGGTTGGACATTATCTAGCATAGACTGTCTTAAGTTGCGTATAAGCAGATTACTCTCACTACTCGAAAAGTGAGCATACTGCTGTAAAGACACTACATGAGTGGCATAGAGAATGTGAGGATTATGACTGTACGTTTGTTGCCTGAAGTGTGTTTGTGTGTGTGTGTATATATATATATACATATATATATATATATGGATTTAGCCATCTGTGGACAACAATGAACTCAAGACTTCTGGTTCGTCTTCTTCTTTCTTCCTTCCCAGAACATCCTCATTTTTTCTCCAACTGCTCGTCTCTGTTCTTCAGTCCACACTCTCTTGGATCTTGGTTTCGGTCGGGCCTCCAGAAATCTTGCATTGTCGATCAGTCGCCTGATGTTCTCCATGTTGTTGAACAATTATTACGTTATCACAACTTTTTCTACATCTTACTTGGTCTCTACCATTCAGCCTGTTGTGCATTTAAATCTTGCTATGTAGTTCAATATGTTCTTGGTGAGTCTTTTCCCATTCTTCTTTTAAGGTGTCCATAATATTTCGGTCATCTTTTTCTCATTGTGTCTGTCATTTTTTCGGTATTTCGGTTTAGGTTTTCATTTTTCCTCGTGATCGATGTGTTGTTTGTGTGTTTGAGTAGTCCCAAAATTTTTCTCAGGATTATCCTCTCTCTTACTTCCAATTCTCGCAGTTCTCCTTTCTTGTTCATCGTCAGGCATTCTGATCCATTATTCCTTCTGGTTTGATGACTGTATTATAGTGTCTAATTTTGGTTTGGATGGATATTGCTTTCTTATTGCAGTGGTTTTGTGTTATTCTGTATGCCAATTTCAATTTTCTGACTCTATCTTCGTTTGTTGTGTTGTCCAGTCCATTTGGTTGGATCCATTCTCCTAAATATTTAAATTTATCTACCCTCTTTATTTGTCCATATTCTGTTTTCATGCATCTTTCCCTGTTGTGCCTGTATTCTATATATTCTGTCTTTTCGTAGGAGATTTCTAGTCCTGTTTTATTGGCTATTTCGTATAATGTTTCCACAATGGTTTGTGCATCTGTTCTGTTTTGAGTTATTAATGCTATGTCGTCGGCAAATGCTAGACATTTCACCTCAAATCTTCCTTTTCCTTGCCCTATACTGACTCGTTTCACTCCTTTTTTTTCCAAGGCAGTTTCCCATTTCTTCATGATGTTATCTAGTACAAGGTTGAACAGAATTGGTGAGAGTCCGCCCCCTTGTCGAACTACTGTTTTGGTTTTGAATGGTTTGGAGATTTCTCCTAAGAATTTTATTTTGGATGTAGTATCGGCAAGTGTCACTTCTATAAGTCTTCTGGTATTTTGGTATATCCCTAACTCGTTTAATGTTAGGAATACTGTTTGTCTGTCCATTGAGTCATACGTTTTCTTAAAGTCAACGAATGTGACTACAGTGTTCTTATTCTGGAGTGTTCTGGCCTTTATTATCGTTTTGAAGTTCAATATCTGTTCTGCGCATGATCTTCCTTTTCGAAATCCTGCTTGATATTCTCCTATATGGTGTCCTGTTTGTTCTACTCTGTTTAATATTGCCTTAGATGTTATCTTGTATGTCACTGAGAGTAAAGAAATACCCCTGTAGTTATTTCGTCAGTGTTGTCTCCTTTTTTGTAGAGTGGGTGAATTAGTGCTTGTTTCCAATCATCTGGTATTTTTCCTGTTGACGTTTACCAAATTCCTAGAATGACTTTATGGATTTTACCACTGCCAGTTTTTCTCCAAATTTCAACATTTCTGCTATTATCTGGTCTTCTCCTGGTGCCTTATTGTTCTTTAGTGATTTAATTATAAGTTCTATTTCTTCTAGTGTTGGTGATTCTGATGATGGATTTTCTTGTTGTGGTTCTCGAAATTCTAACCTTTCTGTTGATTCTTTACTGTTTGTAATTTCTCAAAGTATTCTGCTAGTAGTTGGCAATTTTCTCTATTGCTCATAACAGATACTCCATCTTTGTTTTTGAAGTCTATACTGGGTGTTTGGTATACTGATAGTTCTTCTTTGAATGTCTTGTAAAATTTCTTGGTATAATTTTTCTTGAAATCCGTGTCTATTTCACCAAGCCTGTCCCTGTCATACTTTTGGACGTTCTCTTACTTTCTTCTAAGAATTTCTCCCAATCCTTTCCTTTCTTACTGGTGTTCCACCTTTGCCATGCTCTTAGTCTTTTGTCTATCGCTACATCACAGATCTCATTCCACCATCTATTTTTTTGTCTTCTTGGTGCTCGCCCTAGTTCATTTGCTGTTTCCATCATTGTTTCTCTTATTTCTTCCCAATTGTCCGTTTTTTGTGTGCTTATGCTCTTCGTGAATTCTTCCTGATTTTGTGTTAAGAATATCGTGTCGATTATCGGGTTTCTTTTCAGTCTTGGTTTTGGGTTGTTTGGTTGGAATTTTGTCTTAATTTCTGTTAGATAGTGATCTGAGTCTACGTTGAGTCCTCTTCTCACTCTAACATCCATCATTTCCTTGTAACTTTGCACGGTTATTGCTATGTGATCTATTTGGTATTGGCCTTGACACGTATTTGGTGATCTCCACGTTTTTTCTTTCTCGATAGTTTTCTAAAAATGTTGACATTAGTTTTAGGTTAAATTGTTTGCACAATTCAATTAATCTTTCTCCATTTTTATTTCTTCTGTTAAGTGCTGGGTAATTCATCACATTTGTTTTAAATGTTATCTCTTTTCCGATTTAAGCATTAGTATATCCAACTAAAATTTTAATATGATGTGGTATTTTGGATATCTCAAATTCCAATAGTTCCCAGAAATTTTATATATATATATATATATCCACATGTATATCATCTCTTTTCCAATTTGCCCATTAGAATCTCCTACTAAAATTTAAAGTGATGTTGTGGTATTTTGGATATCTCAAATTCTAATAGTTTTCAGAAATCTTATATATGTATATATATATATATATATATAATATTTCTGAAAAACTATTGGAATACCACAATATTACTTTAAAATATTAGTAGGAGATTCTAATGCGCAGATCAGAAAGAGAGAATATATATATATATATATATATATATATATATATATATATATATATATATATATATATATATATATATATATGTATATATAATTTCGATGAATAAGAAAGTTTTCTTTCTCGTTGGTGTTGATCTACCTTGCCCTAGCATGCCTACTTCCCTGATATAGAGAATATGATAGCCTTGTATTTTATATATATTACTTCATGGTGGCACTCTAGCTGAGCACGATAAAAAAAAATTAAATGTAATGTCAAAATATAATGATTTTAAAGTTAGTACTTAAATATTTCTTGTGTTCACTATTCATCTGAATCAGTGAGTATTAAACTTTTTCATTAAGTCAAACATATCAGACTGGTTCAACAGTCACTTCAGGGAATTTAACTGACGAATCAGCGAAAAAATGCCAGATTTCTTTCACATATTGATTCAAAGACATTTTCCACTGATTTATCAGTCTTTTTTTTTCCACCGTTTACTCAATGGTTTATTTTTTAATGATGGATCAGTTAAAAAACGTGTAAAATGGCCGTCAGACAACGTTTAAAAATGTCAGATAAAAAACGTGTATTAAGTGAAATAACGACACATAATCTAATAAAACCAATGAAAAACCCTTTCAAAAATGTGTTTCGGTATACGAAACGCCATTTTATTAAGGTAATATGAACACTCTATTTTTAAATCCGTATTTACGTAATTTATTTCGTTTTCATGTAATCGTCACAGAATTCTGTTTGAAGGTTTAAACTGCATATAAAGTAGTAAAGAGATTGCACTCATATATACTTTTTCTTTAACAATCCTAACAGTGCCAAGTAAGCCAAAAAACTAAAAGTATGGACATACAATTTAAATCTTCACGATTTGTAGGTGAAATTATAAGTCTTCGTAGCGCAAAAGGCAAAACTCACACACCTCATTCGTTTCGCTGCTAGGCGAAACGAATGAGGTGTGTGAATTTAATACCGGTTGCATGCAAGTCTTTTTTTACTTATTTAATTAAGGTAAATTGCACAATACGAATTGTAAGCTGTCGGAAATATGTTTATTTCACATAATTACTTAGCTATATTGAATAAAAACTATATTTGATTCGCTGGTGCATTCGGTCGTCATTTATTCAATCAGTGAAATTGTTTCATGTCATTAAATAAATAAGTGAAAATTTTCTACTGAAACAATTAGTGGTTTTCTACTGATTCTAAGTGGAGCCATTTTCACTGATTCGAATCTAGAGTGTAGGTCCATCACTGGGTGTGCGCATCAACAAGGTGGCAATAAAGGTATAATGTTCAAGTTATCTACACAGAAAGAAATAATGAATTGCCGTCATAATATATTTTAAGCAGGTTGGATGCAACAGACATGAAAACATGCCGTTGGAGTGGTAGAGTTTTCACCCTGAGACTTTAACGGGGAGGAGTGTGAACGTCGAGTCAGGCCTGGCCAGACCTGCTTTAGTGCAGTATATGGCGAAGAGAGCTCTGCATAAATTTCCACATGACTGGTGTTGCTCTAATACACCACAGTTATTTTTCTAGTAAATCCAAATGAGGAACGAAATGGATTTTGATGGTCAAAGGTAAATACCATTATATCCTAATAAATGATTGCGGAAGTGATGTAACCTAAGATGGTGGTTCGAGTGATCAGTAGGCTACTAAATCGAGGTGAAATGGCAGAGCATGAAGCTGGTGGGTGGAACACAGTGAGTTATTTGTGGTGACAAAATTTAGAAGGAATGACAGAGGATGAAAGGAAGGCAACTAAGAAAAAAACTAAACCAAAGACAATGAAATTGGCATGAAAGAGCACGAGAGAATGTCTGTTTCTTCGGATCGTCTGGTGGCTAACTAGAGAAATTAGCACCACTTAGGCGATGGAAATAGAATTCAATATGTCAGGCGCATACAGCACCACATATATTCTAAGTAAATAATTACACATATGGCTCCCACCTGGTGGCTAAATCAATAGTTCACCTGGAGGGTAAATGAATACACTAGTGGTACCTAGGTGACAAAAAAGTAAGCAAATGACAAACAAAAAAATACAATATGGCTGTCGGATTGAATTCGATAGAATAAGTATTGGTAAGGAGGTGGAGGCCGGCCGACTAATTAACCAAATAGAAACATAGGAAGGGGAGGGAACGGTTATGACAATGTGATTGATTGGAGGAGGGTCAGTCCTCTGTTGGATATGGAAATGTAAGTTGTAAAATTAAATTAAATTATAATTTTGAATAAGTTTATTATAAATTTCTATAACATTTTTAAACAATTTTTATGAATGTTTAAAATAAATGTTGGGTAATTTTTCGGAATTTTTTTGGGTTCCAGGTCATTCAAGGTCACAGGTCACTGTGTCAAGGTGAAGGTTAACTGGATCCAATATAGCGTCTAAGATGGCTGACAGAACCAAGACGGCTGACCGTCGGCTCCAGCTCCGATCCTGGCTCCCGTGTATCTTTTTGGCATACCCTAAGCCTATAAAACCAATATGGCCACCACTGTTCTGCCTTCGAAGACGATTCACCTAAATCCTTCCGATGAATCGAAAACTGCCTTTCGTGGGATTGTTTTTGTAACTGGGAGGACCTATGCTTTTTTTAAAGCGAAAAAACTGTAAATTTTAATGGAAAAAGGGAATTTTTGAAGGAAATTAAGTCGATTTTGAAGGAAAAGGGGAAATTTTGTCGGGAAAAAGTGAAAAAAGGGAAATTCAAGAATGCAGCAGTTGGCCCCGACGCCCCGGTCCGCCGTCCCCTTGTGCCCTCCTAAATGACTCTACCAGTAAGTACTGACATAATAAGGATGCAAATAAAATTGAACTAATATAAATATTATTCGCTATTAAATCACGTCTTCACTAAAATCAAGTTAATTTCTAATCGAGTGTGAGTGGTTGAACATAATATGAGTACAGTCACCATGAACCACACATTTCTATAATCGCTCTATTCAGTCGTCTCGCAACACATACCGAGCTTTCGTCTCATCCTCAGGCGATCTCCCACAGCCATCGACTGGAATTTTGTCTTAAACATCCCTTACAAGTCGTCTACTACGCTAGACGGCCAGAAGCCCCTGTTTCTAGACACAGATCAGCATAGGAGGAATGGGGGTAACATCAGCCGGTACAAGCAGATAAACAGCATCTCAGGCCCATTAGCAGTAGTACGGTGGGGAAATGTATGAGCAGCATCATTCCCTACTTTCAGAATCCTGGATATTTCGGTGAAGATGCATTGTGCTACATACGGCAATATTCTTAATGTATTATGGAAACTACAATAACGGCTAAGTTTGCTCATAAGAATATTTGGCGTGACTAGTTGAGCGTAATATGTTGCATTAACCATAACTTTTTCCACCGTAAATAGAATGACTAGACTCCTTGCAACCGAAATCTGTGATCTTTGCATATATAGTAGAACACTCTCCTTCCGTATTTTACTTCTTTTTATTTTTGCCAACCGAGCGAGGTTGTGCTGCGTTAACACACTAGACGCGAATTTGGAAGCACATGGGGATAGGAGGCGAAACAGCTGCTTATTCCGACAACTCCAGGGTCCGTGGTGGCTAAGCGGTTAGCCTGTCCGCCTCCTATCAAGGCGAACTGGGTTAAATCCCCGGCCGGGTCACTTCCGGATTTTCGCATGAGGCAATCGTGCCGGAAGATGCCGCTGGTTGGTGGGTTTTCTCCGGGATCTCCCGTTTACCCCACCCTTTCATTGCGGCGCTGCTCCATTGCACACTCGATCGCCCTCATCGGCTCTCAAGACCTCGCTGTTGAGAGCCGCCCAAATCTCTTCACTCACTCCTCACTCCGACAACTCCAGCCGCACACGCTTGCAAAATGGCGTCATCGGTCAACAACGAGTTAGGATGCTTGGTAGACCTACTCGCCGGACGCAAGCCCAGCTCATAGGGGAATGTTTCGCAGCATGCAGTATAATCCGTTGACGATTACTTCACACATTTTTGTAGCCCCGGCTGAAGTTCTACTTTCAGGACATTCCTTCGCCTCATGCTACTATAATAATAATAAATGTGTATGGGGGTGGACCCAGGGCGAGGCAACACCCTCCGAGCGACGGGACTTCCAACTGGGACCCGTGGAAGCCCGTCATTCCTGGACATGACATGAAATGAGACCCTAGGATGGAGCGGCGCTGGAATGCAAGGGCGGGGGAAACGGAAGTACCCCGAGAAAACCCACCGGCAAGCGGCATCGTCCAACAAGATTCCCACATGTGAAAATCTGGGAGCGGACCCGCCGGGGATCGAACCCGGATTACCTAGGTGGGAGGCGAGTTCGCTAAATCTAGGAAATTACACCACATGACAACGCACCGAATTCGTGTGCGCACAGTTATAATAATATTTCGCATGAGAACTATTTCTTACTAGATACAACCAACACGAATGTTTTCTCCCTGTTTTTATTCATATTCATTATAAATTAATTATTTTAATTTGTAAGTAAAACATAGGAAAAACTTACACATAACCAGAAACAAGATACTTTTATGTTAACAGAAGTATATAACGCTTGTGAATCATAGCAAATTTAGGAAATATCTAAACTCATCATACACGGGGTGATTTTTCAGAGGTTTGATTCAAACCTTGTGAAGAGTCCGCGAGTAGACTATAGCCAGTGAGAGCCAAGGCCCGTTACCAGAACCCAGTGCAGCCAATAGGTGACTGGGTATGCCCACATCGAAGAAGCGTTACTCCATTTCGCTCCCTGCGTAGTTATCAACTTGGTTAACTCGGGTTCGATTCCCAAGCCGTCCATGCTCACTTTGGAAGGTAGGTAGGGTTTAACGTCGCCGCAGTCATTAGAAGTTACTGAAAGAAGCAGGAACGTGTAAGTAATCGTCCATGACCCTAAGCAAGAAACCATCTCAGCATTCGGCTGGCGTGATTGCGGTGAAACATGGGAAACAGAAGTTGAGATAGCCGAACCGGGGTTAACTCTGTGCAGTTCCCTTATGGGATTAGAGAAAAGTATGACTATACGGGCGTAGTTTAGTCTATGGACTTTCATCAAGTGTAATGCTGTTCCCCTGTTTCAGATATAATTTGCATGAGGAAACACTTGCACGACTTGCGCGTAGGAGCGATGAGGCGCTAGGGGTGCGCATTTGAGTCACCCGTACCGACCTCTCGCTGCATCACCTTGAACGCTCAGCTACATACTCCTCTAAAGGCATATCACTGCGCCATATCGCTCAGTCCCTCAAATAAGTACACACTCTTCACAACATGTTACAACTAAAGTGCTATAAAACCTTACAACACATGCACAATCACTGCTCTTTTCCTTTCTGTTGCGTAGTAGTCCTATCCTCCTTACATTTTATTATGTTTATCGCCATTCTTATCTTTTATTCACTGCTTTAACAACATGTTAGCACCTATGGTATCATGGTACCAGTTAACCAAGCTTTAAGGAATAACATGTGGTTTCCTTTTCCTTGGCAGTTGCCTTTCTGTTACCACTATTCTACTTTCATAATTTAATTCTCTATTTCTTTAGTATTAATATATATTTTTTCCATCTCTCATTGTCACTGTGCACATAGCAGCGGGTGCATTTGGGGCATTCCTGCTTCATGCCGCTGGTTGATTAAATGTTAATGATAAACTTTGTTTCCCTGTCAATTTTCAGTTTGTGTATATCTTGTCATTGAAACGTTACCAGTCCCATTTATTTCTTTTCTTCGTTAGGATTGGTTTTCTTTTTGTATATTACATTTCGGTGTATTTTTGTTTGTGTTTATCGTCATTTTTTGGTTTTTGGATACTTTCCTCATGTAATTGCCAGTTATATTTTGTTACAGTCACTGCTCTAGTTATTCCTTTCTTGTCTTCAGTTGTCATTCCCTGTACGACAGAAGAACCTTATTAGTGGCTGGAGTGTTATGTACTTGCCAATATTGTACATTATTGTTATTTTCCTGTCATCGTATGTAGTTATTTCAGGTTATATAAATAACATTATCAACCAAAAGATCAACTCGAGTACACAGAGACCAGCTGGCATGGCGGTTTCTCGCACCCATTCTCTGACTGGCTAGGTACTGCGTGCAATTCTCTGACTAACTAGGTCCTGTGCGCCCATTCTCTAACTGGTTAGATACTGCAAACCAATTCTCTGACTAGCTTGGTAGTGCATGCCCATTCTCTGACAGGCTGGTACTGAACGCCCATTCTCTGACAAGCTAGCTACTGCGAACCATTTTCTGGCTAACTAGGTACTGCATGCCATTCTCTGACTAGCTAGGTACTGTACACCCATTCTCTGACGGGTTGGGTACTGCCCGCCCATTCTTTGACTAACGAGGTACTGTGCACCCATTCTCTGACTAGCAAGATTCTGCACACCATTCCCTGACTAGCCAGGTACTACACGCCTATTATCGGACTGACTAGATACTCTGTGCCCATTCCCTGACTTACTAGGTACTGCAATTCATTCTCTGACTACCTAGGTACTGTGCACCATTCTCTGACTAGATAGGTACTATGTGCCCGTTTCTCTGACTTGCTGGGTACTTGACTACCATTCTCTGACTGGCCATGTACTGCACACAAATCTTCTGACTTGCTAGGTACTTCATGCTATTCTCTGACTAGCTAGGTAATGTGTGCCCATTCTCTGACTGGCTAGGTTCTTCACACTTATTCTCTGACTGACTAGGAACTGCATGCCCATTATCTGACTGACTAGATACTGCACCCCATTATCTGACTAGCTAGGTACTGCACGCCTATTCTGTGACTTGCTAGGTACTACGAGCATATTCTGTGAATGGCTAGGTTCTCCATACCCATTCTCTCACAGCTGGATACTGCATGTCCATTCTCTGACTAACTAGGTATTGCATGTCATTCTCTGACTAGTTAGGTACTGTGCACCCATTCTCTGACGGGCTAGGTATTGCATACATATTCTCTTACTGGCTAGGTACTGTGTGCCCATTCTCTGATAGGCTAGGCACTGCGCACCCATTCTATAACTAGCTGGAAACTGTGTGCCCATGCTATGACTGGCCAGGTACTGCACGCCTGTTCGCTGACTGGGAATGTAGTGTGCACCCATTCCCTGACTAACTATATAATAAGTGCCCGTTCTCTGACTGGCTAGGTTCTGCATGCCCATTCTCTGACTGGCTAGTTTCTGCATGCCCATTCTCTGACTAGCTAGGTACTGAGCTTCCATTCTCTGACTGGCAAGGTACTGTGCACCCATTCTCTGACTGATTAGGTACTGTAAGTCTATTTTATGATTAGCTAGGTACTGCATTTCAACCTCTGACTAGCTAGGTACTGTGCGCACATTCTCTGACCGACTAGGTACTGTGTGCCCAACCTTTAACTGGATAGGTACAGTGCAACCGTTCTCTGACTAACTAGTTACTGCACACCATTATCTGACTAGCTAGGTACTGCACGCCTATTCTCGGACTGGCTAAATACTTCATTCCCTTTCTGTGACATTCTAGGTACTGCATGCAATTATCTGACTGGCTAAGTACTGTGCATCCATTCTCTGACTGGCTAGGTACTGTGTCTCCATTCTCTGACCAGCTAGGTACTGCATGCTATTCTCTGACTATCTGAGTACTGTGTGTTGATTCTCAAATTTGTTAGGTACTGTGCGCCCATTCTCTGACTGTCTCGGTAATGCAAACCCATTATCTAACTGACAAGGTACTCAGTGTCCATTCTCTGACTAGCTAGGTACTGCTTACACTTCTCTGACTAGCTAGATACTGCGCACCCATTCTCCGACTTGATAGGTACTGCTCACCCATGATTTGACTGACTAGGTACTGTACACACATTCTCTGACTGGCTAGGTACTGCTCGCCATTCTCTGACTAGCTAGGTACTGCATGCCCATTATCTGATTGGTTTGGTACTGAGTGTTCAATCTCTGACAAGCTAGGTACTGCTCACCCATTATTTGACTGGCTAGGTACTGCACACCCATTATCTGATATTCTAGGTACTGTACGCATCGAGGCACTGTGCATCTATAATATTACTGGCTAGGTACTGCAACTCCATTCTCTCACTAGCTAGGTACTGCATGTCATTCTCTGGCTGGCAAAATATTGAGTGTTGAGTGCCATTACCTGATGAGCTAGGTACTGCTTGCCCTTCTCTGACTAGCTAGGTACTGGACACCCATTCTCTGACTGCCTATGTACTGCACACCCATTCTCTGACTAGCTGCGTACTTTGTGTCATTCTCTGACTAGCTAGGTAATGTGCGCCCATTCTCTGACTGGCTAGGTTCTTCACACTTACTCTCTGACTAGGTACACTGCATGCACATTATCTGACTGACTAGATACTGCATACCATTCTCTGACTAGCTAGGTACTGCACCCCTATTCTGTGACTTGCTAGGTACTACGAGTATATCCTCTGAATGGCTAGGTCCTGCATGCCCATTCTCTCACAGCTGGGTTCTGCATGCATATTCTCTGAATAACTAGATACTGTGTGCCATTCTCTGACTAGCTATGTACTGTGCACCCATTCTCTGACTGGCTAGATACAGTATTTTCATTCTCTGACTAGGTTATGTGTGCCCATTCTCTGACTAGCTAGGTACTCCACAACTATTCTCTAACTGGCTAGAAACTGCACACTCATTCTCTGGCTGCCTAGGACTATGTGCCCATCCTCTGACTGTACTGCAGACCATTCTCTGTCTAGCTAGTTACTGCGCACATATTCTCTGACTGGCTAGGTACTGTGTGCTGTTGGATGGCAGGTGAGTTACCGTGTGCTCACTGGCGAACAGCAACCCGACATCATGCAGGCATGTGCGGCTGAAGTAATGGTATTAGCGGCTTTTTCACTTCGGTATTTTTTAATACTCTTCGTTAATGTCGTTAACAGTGTGATGGCAGGAAGGTTCCTCTGCACAGTCCTTTTACTATTTCTTCTCTGCTATGTACCCACTTATAATCTGTTTAAGATCAATTCAGCACTTTGGAAATTATCATGTCAAGAATATCACTGCCAGTAGATGTAAAACGCAGTTTCTAGTGCAGCGCACGTTTTACGGCAATTTTCACCAAAACTACAAGAAAAAATTAACATAACTATTTCCCATTATTTTTCACGAATGTACAAGAAAAAAATAAAACTCAACATCTGATATTTGAGGAAAAAACGATCAAAATCAACAAAGTTAAGATAAAATCGAGCAAATTTCTCATTTTTCAAGCTGCTTGGTCATGATTCTAGAAACGTCCATTTTCAATTTTAAAAAAAACAAACAAATAAAAGAAACCAAATATTTTAAGCCCAAAATCAAGCAAATGTTCCAATATTTCACAAAATTGCCATGCTGGATTATTCATACTATAAAAACAAGCAATTTGCATCGAAAATCATGCAATTTAACCCCAGAATCAAGCAAATTTACTATTTTCCAAAATCATTGTTTGGGATTTTTAATTCTTAAAATCATGTAAATTGAAGCTAAAAATCAAGCAAATTCAAGCTGAAATCAAGATAAATTTAAGCTAATATCAAATGTAATATTATATTATTATTCTTTGTAGTTTATATTTGAAGCTCTACTGATTTTTTAAAAAACTTTTGCAATTTGCTCTAGATTTTCACCAATATCTCGAAGTTTATATTTATCGTCAACTATTTCTAAGAACGATAATTGTAAATAATAGAATGAATTTTGCGAACTATATTTTTGAGTTCTTCAGACACATTATTTAATTTATGGGAAGGTGGTCTTGAACCATCACCACCTTTAAAAGTGTTAGTCAAACTGCATGGAAACAAAAATAAATATTTATAAAGAAAAAAAATTATTAAGAGAAAGAATCAAATCATTTAGAATCATGAAATGGATCTTTTATTTGATAAAACAATTTATCTATGTTTCTAAAAATTCGTAAATCTTTTAAATGAGACCAATCAACTATAAGTCTAAAATATTATATTGAAATATCGAAACATTTTGTTGATTCTTCCAATTATTAATTTAAAAACTTGGATATTTTCAATAATACTTTCTTTCAAATAATGATAGCTAAAATATCTTTTCCTAATTAAAAAATATAACAAATGGTACCTGCTTCAACTGCTTTATTAAAATCAACACTATTTAATATGTTTGTTTTTTTCTTTACAGTAGTTTTTATATAAACAATCTATAACATACAATGGTCTTTTCAACCAAAATGAATAGTAATTAATATCACCATCAAAGTTTACAGTTGGTTTAAAATAAAGTTAATTATTTCTATAGTCGGTATCTAGTTTAGTTTTTGAATTTCTAAAATCATTATAAGCAAGAAAATGATTAAGACAAACACCGACTTCAATGTTGAGGTTCCAGTTTTCTTTAGGAAAAATTTCATTTCTACCGTTTTCATTATAAATATTTCTCACATTACAATAAATAAACATAGTAGCGTGTTTATGCTGTTGAGCATGATTTATTCTATTAAGTTGTAAACCTTCAATTACAAAATCAGACATATCAAATTTTAAATTATTAAACATATCATTTATATCAAAGTTAAAAACAGTTGATCCAGTCGGCAGTTATTTTTATAAAAATTGGCGATAATCAAAACTAATGGAATTTTTTTAAATCTTTGTGTATTTTTCTTTAATTGCAATGTATGTGGGATTCATATTCAACAATAGGCCACATAATTTCTAATATTTGAAAAACAATTTTACCAGGATAAGAACGATGTTTCATAACTTTATTATCTTCATCATAAGTTTCATACAGAAATAAAAAGTTCTTATCAGATGAATAACAAAAAAAAAAGGCGTAATTTTTTTATCCACTTTTCCAATAAATATCATAGTTATCACGAATAAAACCAAACAAATGTCTCAGCAGATACATTATTTAATTTGTTTTATAACTAGAAACAGTTTTACTTCCTCTATTGTATGACTAGAAACAGATTTATCTCGATTAAGATTATAAACACCAGTAAATTATAAATAATTCTTGTCGCATGGTGATCTTAAAAAACATTCATCATTGTTGATGTTATACCTGGATTATGAACCGCTTCAATAATATTTCCATGTTTTGAAATTTCTACTCTAGAAAACTGAAAAGGAAAAAAGTTAGAACAAATATCAACATTATCTGATTTATCATATTTTGCCTCATATCCAACTTTATCTATCTTTAGTAATCTTAATTGCTCATAAACATAAACGTAATTTGGAAAAGAAAAACCCATCTTCTATAGGAATATCAAAATTTACTTCTATTATTGTAAACATTTAAATTCCCCCTGGTTTGATCAGTTGGGGGAAAATTTAGTCTCTCGAAATTCTCAATACTTTTATAACTCATTTATAACAAAAAATAAAAATGTATGTAAAAAATTAATGTACAAATGATGGAATTAAATCGAGTTTCTCGAGTTAAACTACTCTTCGAAAGATATAAAAATACAAAAAGCATCATGAAAAAGAATATGAAAAAAGAGATACCTTTAAGTAATGAAATAAATAATATTGGTAAAAAAAAAAGGAAAAGTAAGCAAAGAAAAAAAATTGAATAACAGCACTTGTTCCTGTTGCAGCAAAATATTTAGATTATCCACCTAAACAATAAGAAATATCATTTTAAAGATAATTATTCCCTAAAGATAGCTCTCCAAATTTGGGTATAATGCCGTTGAAAGATTCAACTATTAGACTTGGAAAATATATTTCTGGAGATATTTATAACATTAAAGAAAAATATGGTTTATGAGGAGAAGGCCATGATTTTTATACCGGTAATGCAAAAGTAGCGATAGATGGTGATAATCTATTTCTCATAGAATATGAATTAACAGAAGGACTTTCTAAATTGTTAACAAAAAATAGCAAAGGAGAACTGGAAGGCAATTACAATGGTGATGACCTTAAAAAACACACAGAAATAGTTATATAAACCAATATTTTATTTCAATATTATATTCCTAATAAGAAAAGGAACAATCCAAGTTCAAGTGTTGGCTGGAAGTATAATAATATAATTAAGCCGAAATATGAACAATCTAAAAAAACCTTATTCAAAATCACTACCAAATACCCCAGAAAGAACGATTTCTCTAAATCCCCCCAAATATGGAGAAGGTATAAAAACACAATAATTTACCAAAAGAATATGTTTGGATGGATGCTGTTAGAAAATTGGTTGATAGATTATTAGTTATTCATGATGAAAAAAATGCTGGAAATAAAAATATTACAATGAAAAAGTAAACATAATAAATATGCTAAACAATAAGTTTTCTGATTTTGTTATAAACAATCCAAAAGGAATTCCGTATATAATAAGAGTTTTAAATGTAATTCCACAATCAGTTTGGAATTCTGAACACCATGGCAAAGGTATTATAAATTGGGCACTATACGATTTAAATTTACCCGAAATGCATTTGCCAGATTATAATAATTGTTGACCATTTACAAAATTCAACGAAATACTTGAAAGACAAGACACATGAATAAGAAAATTATATAAAGCATGCAAATATCACGATATTGCATATAGAGACCATAAAGAATTAAAAAACTAAACATAATGCTGATAAGATTTTACAAAAAGAAGCAAAAGAAATTATGATAGGTAAAAATACTCCAATTGGAGAAAAATACTGCCATTAGAAAACAAATTAGGATCAGAAATTAAAATGTTTTATTATTTATTTTTGTATTTTTTACTTATAAATAGATATAAAAAGCTTAACTTTCGATATACCCATTGATAAATTAAGATATTTGGGTATAGATAATTTTTTAACAAAAGATCAACTTGACAAAAAAAAAGAAGATAAAGTAAAGTTTTCTATTAACTTTGACACTTCCAATACCCAAAAAAATATTAAAATAAAAACAGGAATTTGATTATATCACAGATTATATCCCTTATATTTCCAAATTTAGGTTCACTTGGTGCTTCAGCTGGAGCAGCTACTGCAATTTATAATTATGTTGAACAAACTAGAAAAAAAGAATTAGAATATTAAATATTAAAAAATTCAGAAATGTTTATACGATTGATGAATTACTTAAAGGTATGCACAAAAATGAATGGGCGTGGTTTCATTTCGTCATTTCATCAAATCCTGGTACCCATTGGTTTTGTTATTTTTAGAACATAACGATGTTTATTATTTTGATTCATGTGGAGGTAATATTCCTTATTATTTAAGTAATTATTTCAAAAACAGAAATGTTTATTACAATGATGATCGAATTCAGAATTTTAATTCAATCATATGTGGACATCTATATTTAATTGTTTTATATGTTTTTTTCGAAAGATTTTAAGTTTATTGATATAATTGCTTTGTTACTAAATTGCAGATATATTTGGAAAACGATTAATAAAATCTTTAAATAAAATTTTTATACTAGTGCTTCTGCTTTGGAAAAATATGTTTATAACGGGAAATAGTTACGTTATTTTTTGTTTTGTACTTTTGGCCACACTGACTGTCATGCGTCCAGTGACATTGGGAACGACGGGAGGAAAGAAGTTCTACGTCTTAACATTGAATTTCGTGTGAACACTGAAAATATATATTTTGCTTTCTGTAAGAGTGGAGAGATTTGTGTGGCTTTTAACATCGAGGTCTTGCGCGTGGATGAAGGATGTAGCGAGGTGGGTATGTTGCAGCGCCGGAATGCAAGTGGACCCGGGGGGGGGGGGGGTGAGATCCGCCGACCAGCGGCATCGCCCTGCACGACTCCCACATGCGAAAATCCGGGGGTACCCACCGGGAATCAAACCCTGTTCGCCCAGGTAGGAGGCGAGTATTCTAACCACTACACCACCGCGACCCTTTTAACTTTCTAATAATTTCACAGTTTCACTTACCGAAGCGTAAAAAAAGTGGGTAAGGGCCATGACAATTTTAATTTGACACCTGACGGAAAAATGCGCCATGTAGGATAAGATCTTAGCCTCTGTTTACGTGACGCATTAGCTGAGTTGAGATGCAGGGCGGTTGTATTAACCTACTCATTTTTAAAACAAATTATTTTCTTGTGCATAGAGAAATGACACATTATATGGGGCTGAATACAGCTTTCAACAGATCACGCTTATTGCAAACACTATTACGAAGTCTTCAACATGACCAAAACGACATCCACAGTTATTGCTGAAAATATTCAGGGTGAATTCCTGTGAAACTAGTACAGAGCCGTGCACTGAACTTCGCTACACAATTACCACAAATACAAATGCATACGGTGCTCGTGTGAAGTGCCATAGTTAGGCGTAGTACGACAAACACTGCACGCTAGTTCACAGCCTTGCCGCACTTGAAGCCTGTCGCACAGTCTCACCTCCGCCTCCCGGCCACAGACGAGGCCACCAGCTCCACGTGTGCCGGCTTTTCAACAGCCGATTCTTTCTTCTCCAAATGTTCAGGAATTTTTACGGTATCGTGACACGATATCTATGATTACTTAATATAAATGCTGGACCATTAAAAATAATATTTATTAACCATTTTACTGTTAATATAAATATTTAAGCTTAATTCATTGATTCGTACAAGTTCCAAGAGAATTTTAATACATTTATACATTTCTTGGTTTGAGCTCAAGTGTTTATTGAAGTAATGGAAGTGGAGTGTTGCAATTTCTTTGAAATCCGACGCTTGGATAATTTGCAGTACGGGTTAGTTTCATTTGTATCTCAAATGTTAAAAAATTGAAACACGGGCAAACCGAATAACAAATGTCTATGAAATATTTTTTGGCATGTAAATAAAAAGAACTGTTATTTTGAGGTGAATATCAAAGTACTAATATTGTCCTATTTTAAGATTTGTACGAAAAACTACATAAAATTAAAATTACTATAGCTTTTTTTCGTAGTTTTTGGAGAAGTCTTTATTCTCCATTGTCATTCTTTTTCCAGACTATAGTTTCATATCACAAAAGATATTATGTGCTATATGAGTGTAAAATAACTTACTGTAAACTTCTTGAAAGCCCTTAAGGAGAATCTAACCCCGTCGTATCGTATTATTGGTTAACCTAGCTTGTTTATGTTTTTGAAAATGAAAATTCGAAAAATACCCTTATACACAATCATATTTTACCTTTACACTGCAATACAGACAATATATGGTACCTACGAACTCCTAATTACGCCACAATTTTAAATCTGCCAACATTAGACGAAATAAATATCATGACGTAAATACGAGTTCGTAGTTGAGTTCTGTTTGTACTGCAGTGCAAGGTCGTTAGCTATTTGAGTTCAGAGCAGGCGGCTACTTTCCAGTCTCTCAATAATCAAGCTATAGAAACCAAGACTCCAATGTGGCACTTGAAGTGAGTTGCAGTGTTTGAAATCCTGTTTTTTTTTTACAAAACTATTAAACGTGCCCCCAGTACGTTTACCTATCAAACGATATCATACCCTAGACGAGGAAGGAATGGTACTTCAACGTTACCATGCATACTGTAAATCTTACTTTGGAGCCCTCCAATACAATTAAAAACGGCTCTTTTTCAGACTGCTGTATCTTAAAACATACTAGCCGGACATGAGCCGAACTATTATAGGAGCATGTATTGAACTTTGCTACAGACTTTTCATCAATAAAATGAGAGTTTCATCGCTCATAGCCCCGTATGTAGACGCAGCACTACGAGAACACTGCATGCTAGTTCAGAGTCCTGCGCGTAGAGGCGATGGCACTCTTGTAGTGTGTGCGAGTGTAACCCTTATAGCTCCCTCGGTTCTTGGCTAATAAAGAATGAGAACGATGCAGGCCGGTGGGCCCCATAAGCGCACTGCCTACCGGTTGACAGCTGAGATATTTTATTAAGAAATCCCATGTTAAGAAAATTTCGATTCATTGCGTTAGTTTTAGCGAGATACGTTTCAAACAAAATGTGTTCCTCGCGAATTGTTTTGAAGAAGATCCCTACGAGCGTATATTTTCAATATAGATAGGCATTATAAACTTTTTTGCAAAACAAACATTTAAAAAATTTCTTGCGAACAGAATATACATGTTATGGAAAGATCTCCGCTCTGGAACTTCTCCTAGAAACTGCTGTGAAGAGGCTGTATCACTCCGTATACAGAAATCATATTCGTTTTAGTATCATAATATAAGAGTCAGGGTCATCACTGAAAAAGCTTCGTTACAGAAGCATCACTTTTCATGCTCCTGTGCAAATTTTTGTATCTGATTGTTAGTAGGTGATCCCTGGTTGCCATTAAAATGTGAGATTGAATTAATATACCAAGATTTGTACCAAGTTAATATTTCCATAAAAATGCATTTGTAGTTCAAATATTATGTCCGTAATGAGGTGTGAGGTACTGTACTTAGCTGAGCTTGTATTGTCGCATTTTTCTATAAATCCTCCTAATTTTGAATGGGGACGCGGCGGGGCGTCCATTCCGACACTCCTGAGAGCAGTACCTGCGTGTGGAGGAAGTGGCGCCGTGGCCCGGGTTTAGCGGTGCCCCGTACACCCTCCCACTCCGATCGATAATTTGGGACAGCGCCGCCCCTACACGCAAGCCGACACCACCCAGGCCTCGCCCTCCCCCCCCCCCCCCTGAGTAAGGTCGTTCTTCCCAATACACATCGTGGGTGGCGCCCAACACTAGAGCTCTAACTTACACACTGGTATAGTTCATTAGTGCGTGAACGCTTTTGAAAGCCCTCTCGTTTGGAATAATAGTAAATAACTTCCGAGTGCATTCGAATATACACGCTGTGTTTATTTTTTATATGGCAACAGTTATTTGAAAAGGTTGTTAAAGGACAAAAAATGGCTGAAAGAAAAAAGTAACTAGGACCTCAAAAGTGCTCATTTTACCTGACAAAATCTGTACTGTCAGATACAGCGCTTTGAGAACGCAATTTTTTTTGCCGTTTTGGAGTACTCTGAAATTGTGTTTTTAAAGTACGTCTGAAGCGTGTATTCCTTTCGTAGATAAGCACATTGAAGGCACATTTAATAGTTTCGTGAGTAAACGTGTATCTAAAACACTCACCGACATAGTTCAAGCACCAAATAGGCGGGAGTCTTAGCATCGACGAGGGTGAAGCGAGTTGAGTATATTAGGTAAATATATACCAGGGTATGGGCCCGCAGAATCCGCAGACTGAACAATCATCGGTGAAGAAGGTAACAGTACTAAATAGTACTTATGGAACAGTGTTGTTTGGGAAATCTGGCATGTTCTCGCCCATGCCTATCGGTGCTCGCTCGCACATCCGGACCTGCAGTTGCAATTGGAGTAATGTTAAAATTATGGTACATTTATGGTATATTTAATAATTGTGGGCTGGATATTGGACATACACGACCCTAAGATAGTTTATTGGAAAGCTGGGGAGGCGAATATGCTATTATGGTACGAATTTCGAAATTATCGTATGAAATGTACCAAAATTATGGTATCCTGCGGACTAATTATGGTACATGAAAAATAGGTAAGATAAACTTCGCACCATAATTATGGTACATATTACAGTACGCACTTATGGTAGAGAGTTACGCAAAGGGGCCTAACAGGTATTAGGAGGGATATAGGGCTTAAAAGAAATAAAATACCAAATTCCCACAAAATACGATAAAAATGAGCCATATAGCACCTACAGAAGGCGAAAAAGGGTCGAAGGGAGGAAAATATTGAGGGGATGTCGTGAAGGTTTGAAGGGACTAACTTCCCATTGGGGGAGGGTGAGGTATAGAAAGGCAACTCTCCCCCAAATCCCACGAAAAGCGGTCAAGATATGATCCTTCTAGACCGAAACGAAGGTGCAAACAGTGGAGCACAAAAACCTCGGTAGGGGAAGTTACCCGAAGGTCCTAACATGTTTGGGGGGGTAGAAAGGTTAAAAAGAAAGGATAGTGACGAATTTCAACAAAATACAATAAAAAATAGCCATATAGCACTTTCCGGAGTTGAAAAAGCGGGTAGAGGAAAACATTTTTGTGAAGGGGTGGAGGGAGGGTTAGTCCGTAGAGCATAACTTCCCATTGAAGGGGGTGGGGTATAAAAAGACAATTTCCCTCAAATCCCATGAAAATCCGCCGAAAAACGTGCCTTCCAGGTCGCAAAGAAGGCGAAAAAAGACCCCCCCCCCCTGGTAATTGCAACTCCACCCTGTGCGGGATGGTTACAGGAGGGGGAAAAGGGGGACTCGACAGATGAAGGTCGAAATGTGTACAAAATTTGGTTCCAGCTCTCCACATGATGGTACATACAAACCAAACATTTATGGTATACACGAACCTTAAGCCTAGGGAATAATCCCCCCTACCCTAGGAAGTGGTGGAATTGGGGTCGGTAACCATAACTCACTCCCTTCCCCCATGGAGCACTATCACACAATCGATCCCCCTTAGACCACTCTCCTCACTGTTTGGGCGTAAAATGTTTGACGCAGCAAACTTTCGTTCTTGATTAATTGTATAGAGACATTAGAGGGCCAGTGGCCATGAGATAGGAAAAAATCTGACCAGTTTTATGAGTTCTTCTGATGATCCAGAGGAGCGCTAGTGTTCTCGACGACGTCATCCATGCGGTTTTGCCAGTTCCGCAGCCGGCAAAATTATATCATAACCCTGGCCTCGGGTTACCCACGTGTTCGTTCAAGTTCTGCCAAAGGAGAGCCTGTTACACATGTGTTACCAGCATTCGCTCCAGCTCTGAATACCGAACTCATGATTTACTAGTGGCTAACATGGTATGTGTTTGGTTTATGTCGTAGAAATATGAGTTTGCGGAAATTTGGTTTTATTTCCCTCTGTGAAAATGAATTACCATAAATTTATAACTGTCATTGTTTTTCATTCTAATATACTATTTTACTAAAGTTTAAAGTTTAAAAAATTACTGATATGTAAATAAAAACATTAAAAATTTTATAAGAAATAAAAATGTCATGTCCT
This sequence comes from Dryococelus australis, assembly GCA_029891345.1. Classification (NCBI taxonomy): domain Eukaryota; kingdom Metazoa; phylum Arthropoda; class Insecta; order Phasmatodea; family Phasmatidae; genus Dryococelus; species Dryococelus australis. The sequence continues at coordinate 168,092,972 of CM056997.1, read as the reverse complement.
TAATGAGAGGCAAAATATTATTTATTTGTCTCCAAGCTGTATAATACTTATAAACTCTTGTCCCAGCGCATGTCGCGATAGCAAGGTGGCCCAAGACGTTAGTCTGACCACCCAAGGTCTGGCAGTTTTATTCCGCCCCCATTCTAGATAGTATTTTGAGTTCTAAAAAAAGGAGCGCCCTTAGCGTCAAATTCCTGGACCAATATGGCACTCGAACGAAGGTGAGTAATCAGTGGAGAGCATTCGACAGATGCGAGATCGACTAATCGAACGTTTGGTGCGCCACCTAGTGGCTAATGACAGAATCAATATGGCGGTGCTCCTAGCAGCCAATGTTAGAATTAATGTGGGAAGCAAATGACAAATGAGAAAAAAGGTGGCGGGTGGAACAGAGGTGAGAGACTAATGTAAAAAAGATTGCGTCGAATGAAGGTAAGAGATAAATGACAAACTAAAAAAAAAGATGATGTTGAACGAAGCTGAGCGATAAACAACAAACAAAAATACCAAGATTGCGGAGTGGAGTGCATGCGACAGATGTCAGAGACAAATGACAAATGTAAACAAATTACAAATGAATGGGAGAGAAAGGAAAGAAAGAGAGAAAGAGAAAAGAAGAAAGGGAATAAGGCAAGAAATATAAAGAAATTATGTAAAAGAGAAAAAGTGGGAGTTCTCGGAGAAAACATTCTGAGAGTAATACATAGAAAGAGGAGAGAAAGAGAGAAGGAGAGGAAGAGAAGAAAGAGAAAAACTGAAAGAAAGAATGCATAAGGGAAAAAAGTGGGAGCATTTGGAAAAACTCTCAGTATGCAAGAGCATGAAAAAATGGCATACTGGTTACCAATATGACAGTCCAAGATGGCGGAGTACTGGCTATAAAGATGGAGACATACTGGCTACAAAATGGATGTCCAAGATGGCGATGTACTGGCTTTCAATATGGCGTCGTACTGGCTACAAATATGGCGGGATACACACATGGCGGTCACGTGATGTCATCCAAGGTCAAATTCTCTATCCTCTGCCTTAGGCCTGATGTGTCCGAAGGAACTATTCTCTACTACTAGAATTAACCTTGTGTAAACTGTTCGTATCCGTGTTTGGAATTCTTCCTTAAATAACATTGCTAAAAAAAAAAAAAAACTAAGTATGTGTGCATCACTGCAAAACTTTCTATAAATAAGCATACTTTAACATGCTTTTTATGGCATCAACTGAGTTAAATTACTAATAAATGTTTCTAGTAAATGAATTGGTTTTGACGTCATAGTACCAATTATGAAAACCACTGATTTATTAAGTTTGTCTTGTCATGTCTGTAGCTATAACCAATGACATTTATGCAAATTGATGGCATGAAAGGCTGGAGAAAGGGGAAAAGGCTCGTATTTTTTTAATGCTCCATGAAAGGAAATAAAAAATATTTTTGTTGCGGATTACCAGCAGGAAAGCTAATTTAAGTAGTATCGTAAAACTAAAGAAAAAAAAAATGCTCTAAGAAAATTTTTTTTACCAATATAATCATAAAATATAAATTTACCATTATTTTTATCCAGAACTTTAAGTATTATTTGCTCAGGCCAACCTCCATACCAATTACGTTTGGGAAAATCATCTCTCCCAGAATAAATGATTATTACTGTTCCAGTTTTCTAAAATGAAATATCTGTTTATTTTATTGTTTGTAGTATAATTGTGAAGGTTTTAATTTTGATCGAAATTTGAAGGAAATAGTGTTAACATTGCTGTATAAATTCACACATGGGAATGCTATCTACAAGATATCGGCGGAAAAATTGTAATCTTCAACTTGTCTGTGTATATATTTGTGGGGTCATTTTAGTGGTAGTGGTCGTTTAATATTAAAGGTCTTATTAACGCTTCCAGTTTTATGTCGAAGCGCTAACCAGCGACAGCTTTCATGTTAATTTTAAGAAGTATTACACATATAGGGCTATAATCCAGGACCTCCAAATGTGCATTTACATACCCTGCACCTTAATTACACCACAGAGGCTGATAGTAATATTTATTGCAGTTATGTGCATCTAAATGTATATTTCTCAATAATTCCTTTGTATTATATATATATATATATCTATGATATATATCTTTAAATTGTTTTTAGAAGCTGCGCCTGCGTCTACTGAGGATCTATATCTTCATTATTTTTATATTGTTTGCAGCAAAGTATTTGCAGTGAATTTACTAGTGCGTATTTAATTTGAATACACACCACAAATAAGTACCAAAATGGTTACTTTTGGATAAAATATTTTTTTTTTTTGTTTTTAAGATCCAAAGTTATTAATAAAAGAAATGTTATGATATAAAATATTGATACTTTTTCGTTATGCAATTTAACGCACTGAAAAAATATATTTTACATGTTATACACGCACAAAATAACCTCAGTTGAAATTATAATTTTTGTGTTAAAAATGTGTGAAAAATTTGATTCTTATGTGTTTCATGACCTCTGCGACATAGTCGATTGCACAGTGAGCTCGAATCCCTCAGAAGCAAATTTATAATAACGTTGCCTAAATACGTAAAAAAAAAATTGGGTGTGCAGTGTTAGACTGTTACGAAATCTGGATTTGGCTGCCCTTCCAAATAATTTTTTGTCTTAACTTTTGTGTGTCCTTTTTTAACGTACCATGCTGGACCTTGTTCACCGCCCAAGTTTAATGTTTGCTATTTCACAGTTTACATGACTTCATCGCTAGGGCATTCATTTTTCAATTGTTTGTTGTGTAAAGATTTTGTCTATCGGAGCTTTGACATGACCCAAACGATTATATACGTTACATATTCTATATATTGTATATTTTACAATATATACATATATACATACAAATATATACACATATATGCACACCTATATATATATACATATATATCATGTGTTATATACATCATATATGTTACATGTTTTATATATAATATTATATGTGTTTCATTTAGCAGTCCTGAAATGTAAACATTGAGTTTATTAACATGTGGCAATCACATGGCAGTCACATGGCAAGGTTTGTTTACATGTGGCAGAAGGATGCATAATGGGCAAGAAAGTATAACTTTAGCAGGGGCTTTCAAAAGTGCTCACTTTATCGTGAATGGCCTATAGTAACATCGACTTTTTTCTAAGGTTGATTTCAAAAGTGCACACTTTATCGTAAACGGCCTTTAATAAAATTTACTGGGAAATGAAATCCCGTTTTGAGATCGCTCTATCATATTTTTATGCAAATTGTTAACATGTAGGACAATGCAAATAAACTAAATTTACAATTTTACTCGAACCATCATTTTGATAACTTAAACTGGCAAAAACCGAAAAGTTAAACGACACCTACTATAGTACGATATTACGAAATTCAGTTTGGCAGCACATGTGAATAGATATTCTAATACATCCTGTTCAAAAACAATAATGTATTCTTTTCACAGCAACTTCCAATTTTATGAATCCCTGCTAAAGTCCTACTTACAGGGTTTTCCTCCACCTCGTACAAACAAAGCTTAAGCATGTCTAGGATATTACACCAGAAGGACAGATCACCGAATTCGTGCGCACTCAGTGCAATAATATTTTGCATGAGAACTATTTCTTTCTATGCATTACAGGATATAATTATAAATAAATAAATATATATATAATACATAAGATGTTAATTTAATAAAAAAATACGGCAGTGTTATGCCAACATACGTATAAAACATTTGCGAAACATAACATATTTAGGAAACAACTCAACATGCCATTCATGGGATGATTTTTCTAATGTTTGATTCCAAAAGTGTGACGAAACAGCGCATAGGCTATACAAACCTAGTTTTTCATGGAGGCAACTCCGAGACTGTTGTCAAACTTACTTGCTAAACAAAACTCATTCCTAAATGAGAGTACAGGGAGCGGCGGTTTACTGGCTCACTGCTAGAATGACATATGGATGGAGCGGATAATAGAGTGTTCGATTACGTGCATGCATATAGATTGATATAATAATATATTAGTAGCTGATTAATTAATTTGACTAATTAATCAGTGTAATTAATCAAATTTATTTAACTAATGCTTTGCTGTAAAAACTTATTTAATGGAATTATTTGATATCAAAAAATGTTTATTAATTTATTCATGTCATAATGGTGATATTGGCCGAGCAGCATCGATGTGTTCCATACGTCGTCCTGGAGTTGCTGACCAGAGGGATGGGTTGTAATTGTTTATATATGTGTTAATATTGGTGTAAGAGTGGTATAAGTAATATTTTTAATTGTTGATGTAGTGAGCCCACACGGAGGGTGTCTTGCTCACTGCTAGAATAATATGTAGATGGAGCGAGAGCAAGCTGCATGTTACTGGCTCACTTAGCAAGTGAGGTGTGAATGGAGAGAGGTCATGCATGTCACTTCTGGCTCACTTAGCTGGGAAAAGGCCCATATGTAGTCCCATAAGATTAACCTAGGGGGATTTTTGGCTCAGTATGTGATGAGGAGCAGATAATCGATTGTTCGATTAATCGATTATTAGCGAGGCCACACGTGTTAGTTCTGGACCACTATGATTTACATTTAATTAGCAAACTGAAATAAGTACAGATCAATAAAGAAATTACTTTAATCACATGATTACCACACGCAACATTAAATCGAATTAATATAGACACAATAAAAAATTTCTTGTGATAACCACAAAACAAATTCATTAAAACGATATAACCCGACTATATCGCACAAAATTTATATTAATATTGTAACGAAATTCCTTACCAATATTTCGAACACCTGAATAAATGTCACAAAAGAAAGCTAACCACACCAAACAAATTTCACACATTCAAAATACGCTAACTTTTTAAGAATTAGATTGAACAAACAAAATCCTACAACAAACTATTTAAATATGAACACATAAAAAAATGTATTTTTTACACTCACCCAGGAACCAAATAACCGTAGCACACTAAATTACTCACTTATCGCCCACGAAGCCAGGCGTAATACATTCACAAACCAATAACAACAGACGATTTACAATCAAAATTAAAACTAAAAATCTTCCTCTGATTTAATGACTTCCCACAAGGCTCATATCTCCAGGTATCATAAAAAATTTGTCCCTTACAAAAATCCCCTCCAACACTGACATACATATACACAAAGTCACACATACTTCACCCTCATCGCCTCTGAAAACACGCATCAAAATGATCACCCAAACATCAATTAACACGTAAGTATAATAATTTCACAAACACATGTTTCGTTAGCTCATATGACCGTCACAATCGATCGCCTATTGTGAAAGACTATTGCGAAAGCCTACTGCGAAAACCCGATGCACTTACTTTGTTATATCACATGTTAATATGCAGTACCACTGCTCTTACATATGTTTTTTAAAAACAAAATTTTTTAATGAAGTGCCTACTTCTTGCCCGTATTGACTATTATACACAATACCATTTTGATTGTAATAAACACAGAATGCACATGTTTATATAGCTTTTTTAAATGAAATCGTATGGTAGTTTGTTAGTTTCTAAGTTTCATTAATTTGCCATCTTGATCAACAGTTGGAAGAACTAATTCATCCACTCTATTAACTATTACTGGAAGATATATCAATGTATTTGGTTTTTCAATTATTTTGTAACTGAAGCCACTGCACACGTGAATTCATGTATTGTATTTGTCAGTTTGCCATTCAAATATGATCCCCCTACAATATTAACATTTATACAACATGCATTAGATGACAATATATTAACCTGTTTTGACTATTCGTGCAAATGATTAGCTGGATATACTCTCCTTTCATAACCTAACAAAGTTGTAATTGAATTGTCTTCCATGAAATCGATATCGACATTACTATACATTACACTAGTTAATGTATTTGGATTTCCGCGTAATCGGAATAGTGCATTTTCAGGTAATGTTGTTTTAATGACTGTTTCTAAGTCATCCAACTCATAAGATCATAGCAGTATCACAATATTGTAGGTTTATTCACCGTTGTTGAATATAAGTTCTTGACTGTCTATCGCTGTTTGCTATGCTGTTGTAAGTAACAAATTCGATTAGGCTTATTTTCCATTCTCCATCTCACTCCAAAGGTGGGAAATATTCCGACCACAATTGCGACAAATTTCCATGCAATATCAACATAGTTGACATATTACTAAACAGTTTTACTAATACATTGACTTATATATTCTATTTATAGTAAAAAAACATAAACATAAATGCCCACAATTAATTGTATTTGGTCATTTTTCCATTTTGGAAATGTATCTCAATTGTGTGTTTTTCAAATAATTGTGTATTTCAATTGGGGACATATACCACAAAAACTGTCATGATACAATGATTGATTTGCGTTTATAATTAATGCAACCCAATATGTTCCTTTATTTTGTTTCGAATATAAATTAACAATCATACATTCGCAAAGGTTTGGTTTCTTTGGTAATTCTTCTCTCATGTACACACCTCGGAAATAGGGAATATCCACTTTATTTACAAATACATTAATGTATTTGTTTGTTTATGCATGTTTTGGAAGACTGTTTAGGACTTTCTGCATTTCTTTCCACATTTGGAGTTTTCTCGTCCGTGACCGACTTTATATGATTTAAGATACATTCCTTTACCACCTGATTTACTTCGTTTAGCTAGAAATGAAACAGCTCCCATTAAAGCTCCAAGAAATGATAATGCTAGAAATATGAATTGTAATATTCCTCCTTTCTTGGTTTTTTGTATCCTTATGTGTTTTACGCCCATGCCACTTTTAACCTTTGCGTGCGTAACTTTGTCATTGACCCAGGTGCCTAGCTATTCACCTGTTGATGTGGACGGATTCTTCTTTATATCTGCTGCTTTGTCGTCTAGAATTGTATGCGCTATATGTCTTTCTTTCAAATCGTTTTTTTCGATCATAAACTAGATTGTGTTATTTACACATGTTATACAAAGTGTTTATACCTTGATCGTTATGAGCCAGACATTTTGCAAGCCTGTTTCCAGGTCAGCAATAATTGCATTTTGGTAAATGTAATTCAAATAGTAATTTGTTAATCAATGTATTCAATACTCCGCATTATTTTTTTGTCACATTTAGTACGGGTCATTGTTTTCAACTGAGCGTGAACATATATATATATATATATATATATATATATATATATATATATATATATATATATATATATATAGACCTACATTTACAGGTTTTATGTTAGTACATTATATTGTGTAGAAATTAAGGTTATAAAATAAAATGTTCGTCTGCTGGTAATTGTAAATATGAAAGAAAATGTAATTCAATAGAAATATAGTATACTTTTACCTCCAAATATACGTTATATAATAAGCAGCCCTTCTTCATGTAGAAAAATGTGTGTTATTATGTCAATATTGGAACATCCTAATAAACTTAAGTTTGAAAATGTATATGTGTATTCTAAAGTAATACAACAAGAGAAATAAATATCAATGATTACTTTGCCGTTAATTGAAGAACTGTGATACTTCCATTTTACAAATAAAGATGATATCGTGCCTTCAAATGAAGCATTACCCAATTCTCCATTTATATTTTGACGATGCTTGGTGCGAACCGCAGGGTAAAATACAGCATAACATTAGTTTTGGTAGACATTCAAATTTCGATTGTTTTTATCTATAGCAAATATACGTACATATACCAAAACATAATTCATGTGATAATGCATATATATTAATTGTGTTTAAAATGGACAATATGAATCTGCAACATATTTACAATTATCACATTTTAGGAGATATGACATTTACAAATTTTAAAGATATGTGTTTTTAGTGTTGGAAAAACAAGTACGGTTTTCTAGTAATTATACCAACACTTCCCCTATATAAAGGCAGGTATAGGTATGAATTTGACAGTTTTTTACTTCCTGATGAAGAATAATGAGCATTTTAAAAGTTCGGACATAGCAGTATAAAATACGATCATTACAATACCTGTTTAACAAGAAATCGCGATGGGAATTGTGATTTAAATCGACATATATTACATAATGTGTGTATGGCTGTGAAAGATAGCGATGCGGTAAATACAAATTACGTGGAAGACTTAAACACCATTACACTAAACGTATTTAAATCGCAATCAATCAATATGCAAGAAAGATTAATAAACATAATTGAAACTGTTACAAAAGTGTCTAATAATATTAGTTATATTTCGCAAATATTGGCAAATGTGATTACTATACTGCAAAATATGGAAACTGCAACAAACGAACATTTGGAACACTTAAAAAATGTAATTAATGAAATGGTAAGTGCTACAATTACAAAACAATTTGATAAACAAATGGACAAAATGATTTAATATATAAGTGTTGAATTGATTAATAAAACATCTGGTTTAGCTATGCAAATGGAAGAGAGAAAGTAAATGGATGATTTTAGATCTCAAATAAATGATTTAATAATGATTTGAGGAATAAAACTGTGAGTATATTTGACATACTTTTGAGTAAAGTTTATAAGATTAATAAAGCGCAAGCAAATCGATCTAATACTCCCACTAAAAATCATCGACTTTATTCATATATAAATACTGGAACATTAATGTAAGCAAACTAAATGTCTGACTGCTTCAGAATTACATAAAGTTGTATCCGCTGTAAAGCCGAATGGAATGGGATGTTTTGAATGAAGAAATATTTAAACCTGTTATGAGTAGAATGGATACATTACATTCCATGCTAAATACGTTTAACGAAACACCAGTGGGAATTTAATTGGAAGAACCTATGAAGAAGAAAAAGCTGACTCAATTAACATGACATTATACAGCTATAAAACAAATTTCGTCCACGCGCGATACAGTATTTGGTGTATACCGACATGGAAATATATAGTTTCTCTGAGATTTGGTAAACAAGTTTATGCCTGAAAAAAGAGTTCAAGAAGGTGATTACATAACTGATGTCAGTGAAGGATTGTTTGAATTATTATTTGAAAATGAGCCGAACGGTTATTCCGACATCGATTTGGAGAAATATAGAGAACTTATTCGTCGAATGAATGCAAATAACAATTTAGGTGGTGATGAAAATCATGTAAAACTACATTTAATAAGCACTATTGTTGGTAGTGGAATATATAAAGATGAAATTGACAACCGGTTTTATCTTGTATATTGGAAAAATCCTAAAGAATTCATCGATAGATTAGAACTTCTCATTGCTTCGCGAGAGTATAGGAATAATTCACATATGAACGAAATTTGTTCTATTATTGAAGTATTGACTGAAGTTGGTTATATTACCAATGAAATATAGTAAGATTGCTCAAGAGCTTCACACCCCTGTAAGGATAAGATATCCTAGAAGACCAGTTATTACTAAAGACTTAGATGATCTGCTTCAAGCCAATTTGTGTTAAATGGCATTGCTTTCAAAATACAATAAGGGTAACAAATATATTTTAACCATAATCTATGTTTATTCGATATATGGTTAGGGCATACATTTGAAAAACAAATCTGTGAAACAGGTCACCAATGCAATGAAGATCGTTTTGAATGAGAGAAGGCCAAAATTGCTCCAAACCGACAAAGGAAGAGGGTCTGAATATTTTTGTGCACCATTCCGGAAACTAATGACCGAATATAGTATTAATCACTATGTAATGTATTCGGAGCTTAAATCCAGTGTTGTGGAATGATTCGATAAATCGATTAAGCAATTAATATATAACCATTTCATGTCGAAGCGCACCTAAAATTGGATTGATATCTGGTCTGAAATACTTAAATTATATAATTACAGATATCATAGAACTATAAAGATGGTGACCGAAAACGTTATTGACAATAGTTTGATGAAAACTGTGTATAATAATGTTAAAGTAATCGACGAAAAGAAACCAAAGTTCAAAGTTGACTAATTTATACGTATCTCGAAGCAGAAATGAATTTTTGAGAAAACATTCATGGTGAATTGGTCATGTGAATTATAAAAAAATTATTTCGATTAGACAAACACATCCCAGAGTGAATTTTCTAGAAACCTATGATGGTCAGCCTCTAAGAAGCAGTTTTTACGAACACAAATTGCAAAAAGTCAGTTCTCCAATTCAATATTTGATTGTAAAAATCATTAAAAGTAAAAAAGATAAGTCGTTTATTCGATGGAGAGGTTTCTCAAAAGCACACGACTTGTGGAAGAAGAATCAAGATCTTAAAAGATTGAAATACAATGTTCTGTAGATTGTTTTTAAACTAAATATAAAAATTTTTAATAGTATTTGATGCATTATTTTATTTAATAATGTTTTGGATGGGGAATGGATGTACAATTTATTGTGCAATAATTACTATTGTTTGGATGGTGATCTATTACATTAATTTATGATGTAATTCTATTTTCTGCTTCGTAAGGAGTGAATATATTTGCTGTTGAAAATTTTATTTTTCTCGGATTAATGATTGTAAATACAAATATCATGTAATCATTTTCATTTCCTGTGTAAATCTATGAAAATAATATTATGGCACATGAAATGATATCCATTTTTGTGTCAATTTTTTTGTTTATAACTTTAATGTAGTATACACAGGTTTCGGAAGTATCATTTTTTCCAGATCGCATGTGTTGGAGTTATGGTATAGAAATATATAATCAGGAGGAAACAAGATAGATAGATTTTTCGGAGCATTGCTTTGGAAGTGGTTTCTCTGTCATGGTGGACAGGGCTGGGACAAGTGTATAAGTCGTGGGAAAGGGAGTGTGCGATTAGCATTCGCAACTGTGTGGATGACAGTTCGGGGAAGGTTGTTGACTTTGCAATTGGTTAGACTTCATTCGCCATTGGAAGCAGTTAGTTGAATAATATATTGCTTTATTGGTGGTGTGAGAGCTTGAGTTTGTCCTTGCTACAGCACCTTGGAGGAGTTTGGGGAGTATTGGTTAAATTTTTGATGATTTCAAGAGCATTCTGTTCTATTCGACCAATCTGTAAGGTGCGACATATTGCGCTAAGGTTTTACCAACAATGTGTTGCAGGAGATGGGGTGAAACTGTAAATATGTGTGGTTTCGAGCAGCCTGAAGCATGAGAATTTGGAGTGTTTTTCTTTTAAACTATCTCGAAAACACATCAGAGAAGATGTGGTGAGGGATGTTTGACATTGGTGGTTAGATGAACGGCTGCTCGCGAAGGGTGTCAGAAGAGATATGCATGGCAGGTGGCAGCATTCATATCGCTCAGTGCATGGCAGAGTTAGTTGGTCAAGGGTGGAGGAGGAACGCACAGTAGAACTCTGCGGGGAAACTTCGCCACTCTTGCACGAATGCAGAGGCGATAGTCCTAGCTGGAGCTTTGGGAATACGTTGTCCTTTGTTGTCTCTGTGCCGACGAGAAGGCAGAATATATTGCCTTCTCGGCGTCACAGCTTGAGAGTCTGAGTTTGTCCTTGCTGAGTACATGAGGGAGTACTTTGGGTCGAAATGGCGAAATATGTGGTCTCGACCATCATGAAAGCTTGCCATGATTTCTTTGACCGTAACATACACGTGGAAGCAGAGAAAAGGCGAGCAGAGAAATTGCTTTGTCATGGGAGTCTATAGTCATACCTGGACTGCCTCGTTTGGTAATGCAATGCATTGAACAGTGATCACGCCCCATACAGTTTTCTCTCGCATGGTCGGATAATTATTAGGTTTTTATTTAATTGAAAAATTTTATTATTATTAATTTACATGAAATGCATGCGATAGGCTTTCACATAAGCGAGCATCGGAACGACCGAGACAATCCGATGGTGTACACTTTTGTAAGAGCTGCAGTACTGCATATTATAAACGTATTATATAACAAAGTGTGTGCATCGGATTTAGGCAGTAAGCTTTTGCAATTGGTGTTCGCAATAGGCGATTGATTGTGATGGCTGTATGAGTTAACAGAAGATGCGTTTGTGAAAATATTATACTTACGGGTTAATTGACGTTTGGGTGATCATTTTGATGTGTATTTTCAGAGCTGATGAAAGAGAAATATGTGTAATTTCATGTATGTATATGTCGGTGTTGGAAGGATTTTTGTAAGGGACGAAATTTTTATGACACCTGGAGATATGGGCTGTGTGAGAGGTCATTAAATCAGAGGGAGATTTTTAGCTTTTCTGAGCATGTAGCTTTAATTTTGATTGTAAATTGTGTGTTTTTATTGATTTGTGAATTTATTACACCTGACTTCGTGGCCGATAAATGAGTAATTTATTGTGCTACAGATATTTCGTTCCTGGGTGAGTAAAATACCTTTTTTTTTCATGTGTTCATATTTAAATAGTTTGTTGTAGGATTCTGTGTGCTCAATCTAATCGTTAACAATTCTGCGTATTTTGACATGTGAAATTCGTTTGGTGTGATTAACTTTATTTCGTGACATATATTCATGTGTTTGAAATATTGGTAAGGAATTTTGTTACGATATTAAAATTAATTTTGTGCTGTGTAGTCGGGTTAAATCGTTTTAATGAATTTGTCTCTTGGTTATCACAAGTAATTTTTAATGGTGTGTATATTTCTTCGATTTAATGTTGCATGTGTAATCCCATGATTAAGTAATTTTTTTAATGATTCGTACTTATTTCAGTTGCCTCATTGAACATAAATTAAACCTAACTGATTAATCGAACAATGGATTATATGCTCTTCACTCGCATACTGAGCCAGAAATTCCCCCAGGTTAATCTTATGGGACTATTATAGGCCTTTACCCAGCTAAGTCAGCCAGAAGTGACATGTGTGACCTCGCTCCATTCACACCTCACTCGCTAAATATTTTTACAGTTGAGCATTAAACACATTGTCAGCATATTCGGCTGTTGAAAATTCACTTGGTAATGTAACACAAATAGTACATCTCCCAACCAAATGCTACAACCGCAATAAATGAGTAGGAATGTGCCATCTTCATGAAGTACACAAGTGAAACGGCCACACTTCATGGTCAAAGTAATATTTTGTTCACAGCAGTAGCCAAATATAAGCAAAAAGTCACGGGCTGTGTACTGTAATGCATTTCCAACTTCTCGAATTAGGTTACTCTGTAAATGTTGTAACTGGGATCGACATTTAAATGACATAATTTATTCCAAAAGTTTTAAGGAAGATAACCTGTAAGTGGTGGTAACTCCTCGCACATCATTCCGTATTTACAGGATGGGGCTGAATTTGACCAGCAAACTTCGTGAGGTGATTCTTTATGCGAAATCACGTGACAAATATGCAGGACACTTTGTACCAAAACGAAATATTAAGAGCGAAATAAGACCCCAAAAATTAATATTTTGGAATGTATTTTTGCGAAATTTTGGAAACCAGGTGAGATGAAAGTACAATTCGCGGAATATTGTTTAATGTTATCGGGATCTTCAACCTAACGGCAAACTCACTTTAATAACACTCCCCATTACTAAAATAAAAGGAGTGGCCTCCCTCTTATTGCTGGCAACTTCATTACCGTCGTGAATTATTAACGTTTGATGATGGTTTATTGAGAAGTATGACCAACGAAACAAAAATGGTCCCATTGTTGCAAATACCTAGGACCCACTATTTTCGCTTGAAACACACACAAAGATTCCACTACATTTCGCTGCAGCGGTACAGCGTCTAGTATGAAGGAAATACTACTTACATACATGTATATCAACTGCACAGCCGATGGGGACAGACAATGTTAACACCTAATGGAAACAACAGATACCATACAATAATAAACATAAAGAACTGCTCATTTATGGCGACAGTCAGTGTGTGATTCCCTGCAGGACGTAAAGTTGTTGATATTGCCTACACTCCTGAAACTGTATCGCTGCTCAGATGTGTACTATGTGGGCTTTTGAACGTGGAAACACTTGGTGCAGCAGCGTAGAATAATGCTGTTACAACACATCGCATTTAAGAGTGAGCACTACATAAAATGCGAGCCATAAGAGGCAATGTTAATTTTAACTGGACTTTTTCAGGATTTCTAAATGTACAAATTTAATGAGTGTTACTTTATTTTATCGCATTTGATGCAGAGAAATGAACTACATTGTCTAAATATAAATTTTAATGTAATGTAATTTTATAAAAAAATAAACAATTTTGATGATTGGCTATTACTGTGACATAGTATAAGAAATCGTGGTCAGCTGCTTCTTGTAGTAAGTGTATTAGCGATTTTTTATAACTGTCATCAAGAATAGGCTCAGTGGATTTTTTTGTAATGTATGGAAAATTGGTACTATTAACAGTTTTCCCGAAATTATCTAAATTTTAATATAAATATTAGCTATTTCAGTAGCTTCTGGAGATAGTGCATTTTCGAATCAAGCTGGGGCATCTTAACTGCAGACGTTATCTATTGTTCCCATCACTCGCGACTACAACAAGCCTGGATGGGAAGGCGGGGAAGGGGTGACAATGCTTTCAAGGGGAAGCTTACTGTCCAGAAACCTCTCTCATACCTCTTTACTAACACTTGTTCGTTTCTTTCTGAAAGTTGCAAATTTCAAGCACTTCTGTATTTGTTCCGTGATAAAATTTTACCGAATTAGCAACCCAATGACTCAATTGCGGAAAAATAAATCATCATTAAGGAAATATGTTCCAAATTTTAATTGCATAATTTTATATTACACTCACTCTCGTTACAACTACCTATGTTTTTCTCTCTACAGGTTTTACATAGCAGACTTCTAATTATCATTGAATACGATCGAATTCAGGGTACGTAAATACTTAAAATTTAAGCAAATATATCATAGTGGAAAACGCACGTACAGATTTAAACCATAGGCTTAACATTAAAACTGGAACTAAATGCAGCACAAAAAAAAAAAAACAACCGAACAAGCATAATGACTTCTAAAGTTGCTGTACATTAGACTTTAGGTTGAATGTTGATTGTGTCATACATTAACTTCAAGATAAAACACATATTTCATCGCAACTTATTTTTATTAATTACTTATCATTCTCATGAGATATACAACTAAATCTGTTTTATATTGTTAGACAACAAATTTTAAAGAATTTTTGACACAAATAACATTATAAAACCATATTCAAGTTTTAGTTGTTGTTTACACTTATACAAATCCAATATAATTACGTATTTAATGTTGATACAAGTCGGGCATATTATCAACAGTTAATTACTTACAATGCAGCCCATAGAAATATGCATGTAACACTATTCCCCATATATATATATATATATATATAAATTTCATAAAACTTGGTTTATATGTACATGGTAGGCTCTACAGTTCCAGAGTTACGTAAAATTAATAAAACAATATATACGGTATGATACAGCTGTAGTACTTCACAGTCCCATCATCGCTTTCATTTTATCTGTAAAAATATGCTAAAATTTTTACAATGTTATAATACATAAAGAGCATTTTGAATCAACTAAATTTTAAAATCTATACTCTTCTTTAGTTTTCAGTGTAACAATGTAGAAGATGCAGTCATCTTAAAAACAGCTCTTATACAAAATAAATGTGATTGTGCATAACTCAACCATATAAATGTGAATTTAAAAATTTAAAAGTATGGTAACTTGGCTGTTCATTATAAAATCCGTTGGATGAAGTTAGTGGGATAGTAACAATAATCTGTGTATCATAAGAAATGGGATAACAGTTCCGGTTTGGCGAGAGAAGATTTGAAAATCTTGTAAGAAATTAATTTACTTTCTTTTTCTGTTGTGGTTTTCTGTGTGTCTCAATAATATATTCTGGGTCTCGGATTATCATGGACCTGGCATGCCTGGGGTCAACAAGTTCAGGTAACAAGCAGTGATGGTAAAATTTCACCAACTTCGGGAGCATTTTAATACTACAAAATTCGTCATCTCGTTCAATTCTCTGAACTTCAATCC
Organism: Dryococelus australis; assembly: GCA_029891345.1. Lineage (NCBI taxonomy): Eukaryota > Metazoa > Arthropoda > Insecta > Phasmatodea > Phasmatidae > Dryococelus > Dryococelus australis. The sequence continues at coordinate 168,077,019 of CM056997.1, read as the reverse complement.
CCAGTGGTGTCCAAACACAAAACAGACAAAATTTTCTCTTTGAAATGTGGAGCTGGCCTTGAATCTGATAACGATAAGGATGTTTCTTCATTAAGCTAAGAATTTTGCCATGTTTGTCAATACACCAACATGTCACTCTTTTCTTTACAATAGCCTCGTGAGGCGTCATTCTTGAAGCTGAAAATTCGCCTTTTATTTCTATGCCATCTGCCCCTACAAATTCATCTGGAATAGCACCAATGCATAGCATTTCTGAATAGATAAAAAGTCCACATTCGTGTATTTTCAGATTAAGTTTACTTTCAATTTCAGCAGTAGCTCGGATTTCATTTTCTCTGCCGTATGCAAGGGATTCATATTCCACGTGGTTATAAAGCATAGTCATCACGGTTGATGCATCATTTTCTCTACCATCAATGAGTTTAAGCTCCTCTTTTTTTAGAGTTCTGTTTACTTTGGTCGTGGCTGCAAACAAAATAAATCTCACTAATGCCACGGCCGGACCTACGTTTTCTTTCGCCCGGAGCAGAAATTATGGCTATTGTTTCCTCGCCAACTCGCCAGAAATAAACGTATTTCTCATCATTAGTTTTGCCTCCGTGTGCATTTCAATGTAAAATTTTAATTAAAAATTTATGAAACCAGCAATTACGCACTGTATTTATAACAATAATATGGTGTTCTGCACTCATGGAAACATTACGATAAAATCACATCTATTTAATTTGCTTTTGAATATATATTTTTTAGTTGTTTATAAACTTTCAGCCCATCCCACGATTCCTCTAGTCCAGCGGCTGGTGAATCCTGCGCCTCCCTTTCAAACCCAGATCCGGCCTTGGCCATTAAAATTTTTTTTTTTTTTTAAGAACATGCATGAAAAATTCATGTGTATATGTGTGCTTTTACGTACGTACCACTCCAGACAAGGCGGTGTATTTGGTTCTGTAGGAACGTTTGGACCAGCAATCGTCAGCAACAACCGTTAACGTCGGAATGCCGTCAGAGTCAACTTCTCCGTTTTCCTTTACAAGCCTAGCCTCGTCAAGAGCAGCAGTCTGCATTTATTCCACAGCTGTCGCTTCCCAAGCATCACACAAAATATTGTGATGTTTATGGAAAGCCTTACTTGATAAGACTGAGAACGCGTCTTCAAGCTGTGCGTGTCCACCACCCGAAGAAATAGTTCCATTCACTGCAGGTGTATTCGCGCCCATTTTCGCGGGATCTTTTTCACTCCACACAGGCATTTCGACATTGCACATTCGACATTTAAATATAAAACAACTCCGCAAACCACACAGTTTTTCGCGGACAAGTCCATATCTTTCAGAGTGCACCCCATTTGGCTGTGCCTATCAAGCTCTTTCAAGGAAGAAATAAAAAAACGTTATGTCCACTATCCGTCTTCCTTGCATTTTTGTTGATGATTGTCAAACACAGAAATATTGTGTGTTTGGGAACCGTCTGCGATAATATTCTATTATCCGTTTGTGCATCAACTGAAGCACTCACTTCAACACACGGTGAATCCGATTTCTTTCTGTGGAAGATAAAAAATATTACAAACAACTATTACAGAAAGAACAATTGTCTGAAATAAAAAATAAAAATAACATGAGATATCTCTCAACTGTATATTGATAGGAGTACGTAAAAAACTGGTTAATTTGTAATTTGTAGTATGCCTTAACATTATTTAGTTTCATTCAACAAGTGGCGGTAACTCATCAGTGCTGGCTTAGAGAGTATTCCTTAATCTCTGAAAGGCATTGGTGAATGAAAAAAAAGTAAACTGCAAAAAGTAGCTGGTACAGGGGTCAGTAAAAACATTTTTCTCTGCCCCAAAATTTATATAGGCTATTCAATACGAAACCCCCCCCCCCCCCCAAAAAAAAACTCCGAAATGTGTTAAATTTTCAAATTCACAAATTGGATACAAACGCAGTTTGTTCATTAAAACTTTTAATGTCTGGCATTTTTATATATTTTTTGTTGTAAACTAGTAATCAATCGCGCATGGCAAACAAAAATAATGTATAGTGTTTTTACCCTACACTCCATAGTTTTCGATAAATTGATCCACATTCTTATCTATTAAATCGAATAATTTCGGCACATAACAATGCATTTCTCGAATACGGTGGCATGAAGTGTCAAAACACAAGACAAATGTTTTGTTCACCGTGTACGGTAGAATACTAATCTGCAGAAACAACCAAAAATTTATGACAATAATGGCGTTATGCTTAAATGGGATTCCAATAAGTCCGTTTTCATGTGATGGGTTCCCACCCGAACCAAGATTTGTTATTGGTTTTATTTCGACGTTTAAAATTGAAACTTAGATATTTATCTTTTATATTGGCAGTGTCACTAGCAAAACTCCTCTGCTGCAACTACACTTTCAAGGGTGGTTACACCCCTTAGGAAGAAACTTAGCTTATAAGTCGTATATATTTTTGGCCTCTTTTTTATGAGGAATCACCTGCCGAAGATTGATGATAGAGTTCATTACCATCCTATATATAGAGTGTTCCGAGAATAGACGTCCAAACACAGGCAACTAGTAGGGTCGAAAACAAAAATATATATATATATAACGTACGAATGTATAGTCCGATTCTCAAACGTTTAAAATTTGTGAATTTTTAAGAGATTTTTAAGTCCTACTCTACACTACACTAAGTATTTAAAAATAATGACAAAGGAAATTGTCCCTGTAAAGTGAAATTGGAACACATGACAGATGATTAGTGTAGCCATATTACCAAACACCATTCATGCCATTGGGGGTACAGACATGTGAAACATAAATAGGTTTTAAGAAGTTATACCTGGTCCAGAAAATAAGGCACAAGTTCACACGAGTTAAAAGAATTTTAATGCACCACATAAACGAATGCCTGCCACTGAAAAAAAACTACCACGTTGCATGACTAATTAATTAGTAATAATCATAATTGGACCTTAACAGACGCCGATGAAGAAAAGGTGAAAACATTGAGTGACCCACAAGTTCCCCACAGAATGGGCTTTGAGCAATACTACATGGATAAAGACGTTTCAGCCGTCAAACATATTATTAATAAATAATTGTAAATGAAATAAGATAACGTGACATAATATAGTAAATATTATTTTATTAAAAACAATGTTTTCATGCATGTTATGAATTGAAATAATTAGTGCCACATTTAATTTGTAAACGTTATTAAATTGAATTACGTGCATTCAATTAACAAAATATTTTTTTTTTAGAAAAAAAAAATTATATCATGGTTGTTGAAAATAACAAACCTCATGTAATTATTTAGAAAGAGTAATACATAATAGTAGACCTCTAAACTTAACTGAGCAAATGAAAAGACACAGCGTTATTACTTAGCTTTGGTTCCCCTGTGGGGTCACTCCCGAATATTAATATTAAATAATCGTGCCGGACAATGCCGCTGGTTGGCGGGTTTTCTCAGGGGTCTCAAATTTTCTCAACCTTTTCCATTCCAGTGCTGCTCCAAACTCACCTCATTTTTTTTATCGGCTCTGAAGACCTTAGCTGTCTCAACTCAACTTAGCTTTGGTTCACTCGTGTTAAAAGACTGACGGATTAATGTACAATAAAATGCACGTAGATAGGCTAAATTAATTTAAGAACATAATTACAAAAATGTTCACATATTGTCCTCTATGAACACACGGCGTCAAACTTCGTATTAAATTACCTCATCATAATTGGTAAGCGCGAACATTTAATTTAATTGTATTTATAGCGTGTGAGAGTTTGTGCCTCAGGTACATAAGCAATCTAAAACACGGTATTGCCTATTGTAGTTGAGGTGAGAATATTCGCAGTGGCTCGGAAATGTATTACACGTGAGAAATAACCCGATTAACGTAAGGGCGTATAAAGATTATACATTAATGTCATCTCGATTCATACCTTTCATAAGCCAGTAACTGATAACATGATACGTGGCGGCGGTCCAATGGATAGAAAGTTTGCCTCCCTCCAAGGCGATCTGGGCTTGATTCCTAGCGGGGTCACTCGGATTTTGGCATATGGGAATCGTACTCGGACGGTGCCGTTGGTCGACAGATTTTCTCGGGGTCCCCCATTTCCCTCAGTCATTATTCTAGGTGCCACTCCATAGCCACTTCATGTGTCCCTTCATCTGTTAATATCCGCCCAACTATCTCTACTCCACCACCTCTCAATTGGAAAAACTTTGAAATAGGGCCTATATATACAATGAAAATGTTGCATGTTGCACACACAGTCTAACTCTATTGTTTAATCTGGACAATACAATTTAATACTATGCTTAGATGATGTAAGTTTAGTATGAAATTCATGGAACGTGCCATTTTCTGGCAAAGCAGTGCTGTAAATGTCTAAGATTCCGTTTCTTCGGTTTGCAGCTCAATAGAAGACCACGTCCATTTCCTTTACGCGATTGTCGCCAGCCCATATTGGGCAACGTTTAAACTGCACAAACCACTATTTCCATCGGATTTGAAAAGAACTTAAAATTTCTGAAGGAAAAAAGACGCCACTGAGTGCCACTTCAAGATATCACCAGTCCCGAATGAAAACAGGCAATTCCGGTGATTCTCTTCCCTCCCCCGCCCACCAGCACCCATACTTTCCCGACCATTAATGTTTTCTCAAAAATTCATTTCAGCTTCGAGATACGTATAAATTAGTCAACTTTGAACTTTGGTTTCCTTTCGTCGATTACTTTAACATTATTATACACAGTTTTCATCAATCTATTGTCAATAACTTTTTCGGTCGCCATCTTTATAGTTCTATGATATCTGTAATTATAGAATTTAAGTATTTCAGACAAAATATCAATCAAATTTTAGGTGTCTTAGAACTAATGTAACCTGGTAAATTTTAAGAAAACTTACTTATTGACAGATTTCACCAGCCCTAAAATGTTTGCTCATTTTAATACTATTTTATATAATTTGTATATTATTAGGAATAATTACTTTATTATATATAAAACAAAAGCAATTTTTTTAAGGTAACTTTTTGTGAGCAAAAATTGCGGGAGTGACTAAGTCTGTCAAAACGTTTCGTTTAGTTACAACACTTAAAACTAACAACGAATGGAAAAAAATATTTCAAAGTCATCACGTAAAATTTATTCATCTTATAAACGTTTACTCGATTAATACATATCTTATACGTAGTCTTTAACTTAGCTGATATTATTGCAACTTTACAATTTCAGATGCGTTTAGTTTATTTTGTTTCATAGGTACTGCCCCGCGAAAGACAAATTAGTAAGATTCGTGGTTCCCATTAACAATCAAAATAATTTCAGCGATATAGGCGAAAATATAGATTACTAGAATAAACATGTATGTTGTACGGTTCACTGTGTCAATACATTTTGCTACAAATATCACGGACAATAAATAACTAAAAAAGAGTTTAGGTACGCATTCCACTGAGGTTAAACTCAACCTTACAATTTTATATAAAAGTGAGCTAAATATCTGGATGATAGTGAGACACATTCATTTTTCCGTCCTCCTACAGTGTTTACATAGAAATAAAATTATCCTTGATAAAAGTTTTATATTTTAGTTTGTATGAAATTTTAGTTTTATTGGTATTTAGCTTAAAAAACATATGCATTGAAGAAAAATACTGTGTATTTAGTTCGTAGCGTAGTCTTTCTAGCATAAGCAAATATTTAGACTTCAGTATTTCAATGTGGTTGTTGCCTGCAGATGGGCTGTGGACAAGTCTGGAAGCTGGACAAGTGTACTTTTTTTCTCGGAACCCCGATGTTAAGAGCCGTCCAAAACTCTTCCTTCACTCCGCCAGGGAAAGTTGCTGCACCTGTGCGACAAGAAACCACAATGACAATCGCCTCCTGCTGTCTGCTAATCCCATCACTTGTTGTCAACACACTCACCCCCCTTCAGACCCTCTGTAATCCCGCTGGCTGAGGTAGCAGGTAATATACTGGCCTGTCATCGCCTCTTTCCACTCAGAAAACACTGCTTCAAAAGGGTCTCCTGGATGATTAAATAACTAGTTGCATGTTTCTGCAGCTGGCATAGACGCTCTTTACATCGACACAGTGTGTGATAATATAAAAGGCAATTCGTTTATTATTTTGAGGTCCAGCTCAATACCTTAGTGCTGCGATACTGACATTTTCAAGACACTGTATCTGCAGTAGTTCGACTGGTGTGCATACTCATACCTTTTAATAATATTCGCATAAATGTGGCATTTAAGGTACGGTAATAAATATAGTAGATTCAGAGAAGAATTGTTCATCATCATCGGTTTATAAAAAAACTGCATTTCTGCAACATGTATTGTTGTGTCTTCCTTTGTTGCCATCCCTGTTTCACTTCCGTATGTTACAGCTGGTAATGGAGCATTGAGCTGACATGTTTTTGTACGATGCGTTCTAATTTACTATTCATTATGGTGTACATTTTTATTTTAGGTTATATATTTATTTGATTCCAATCTGAAAATAATTTCCGTTTCCAAATATCAGTTATTGTCACTTACATGGTTTATGATACCACTAAGCCAATATTTATGACAAAAAAATCCATTATTTTGTTCTATCAAGTGAATTTAAGAGTGTGTCATGTTTTTGTAGTTAGCACACAGTTCGTTCTAAAATTTGTAATTAGTAGCAAGAATTGTCTGCCAATAAAGATATCGGTATAAATTATTTCAATATAAAACAAACATATTGCCAATATTAAGGATGTTTCTCAATTACAAACTTTCTTCATTAATCACTGCGATAAATTATGGGGCAATATGGTCTAACTCTTCCATTGAAAGCGAAATTTTTCCCTCGTAAGAGCCAGAGAAATGTGTTATAAAAAATTGCTTTTGAGACAGTTGGCTGTGTTATTGTATTATTTTATAGGGTTGCGTAGGCACTCAACTATGATACGGAGAACACCTGCCATAATGATATTGTGAGGTGCCACTCTTTAGCTATTATGCGCTGCTGGGGTCTCCAAAAGGCTCCACTTAGTGCATAACTACAACACAGCGACCATTTTGTTAACTTTGACATGCAGAATACTTTTCAATCGTAAACATGGTCCACATCGCATTACGAATAATTTCTACATAAATCAGATTGTGTCCATGGCTGTTACTATCACGGGAGCTGTTATCAGTGAGACACTGTTGCGTACTTGCATAGCCACCACTGACGCATATTGTCCCACCTACAATAGTCTTTTATATCCTGGAAATAAACACATTTCGTTGTTACATGATCACGAGATTGAAGCTCCCTCAGGACTAGAGATAGGTCATATGTCGTGTATGTAAGTAATTTTCTATATATTTTTTGACAATGCTCTGGCAGAATTTCCGATCTGTTTTTCACTACTCTGTGTATACACATTGTCTAATGATGGGAAAATTGGTTTCTGTAGATACTGAAAGGTACACATAGCCTATATTATAGGCCTTCATCTGTCTCGTGAATCATATGTTCATTGCTAATTCTGAAGCCTCATTGCAAATGCTTGTGTATGCCTTTGATCACTTCAATTAAAATTTAATTGAAATCTTAATAGTTTATTATAGGGTCTACAGAAAAACTTTCATCTCACTGTCAGGACTTTTTTAAAAGTGTATGTTCCCTTACTGCATTCCACATGTGTTTTTTAATAATTTGTTTCAAAGTAAGTGTTATCATTATGTGCTATTCTTTCTCGAACCAACGTTAACTATTCTCTTTAAAGCTTTCATAAATTTTTCTTTTCCTTCTAGTTTTAAAAATATTAAAATACATTTACAGGTAATGTTTAGTAAATTCACCGCCATTTACTTATCACAGCTCAGCTGACGTCTCTTTTTGAAACTTAGAACAACATTTCAAAACAACAATAAAAATAATATATTTGGCGATATAATGAACAACGTATTTATTTAATCAAAATGCATCACAGTTCTTAATTATCGGTTTATCAAAAATTTGTCGAATCCTAAGACAGATATTACATGGGAAACACTTTCGTCTAATGTAGTTTACACCGATATGAAATTAAATGTTGGTGGCACTCGTATAATAAAGTTTTAATAATTTTGTAAAAAGTGCAATGGCAATATTTAAAAAAATGTTAAATTTATCATAGTAGAATTTAAAAAAAAATCTACAAGAATGTGCGACTTTTATCTCATTGCAAAAATCTCTTTGAAAGCGAATAGCAATACCACTGATCTACATAGGCATATACCGTTAGTTCTTTAGTTTATAACAATAGCTTATATGGACTTGTTTTAGGTTTTATTTTCAGGCTCTGGGTTCCGTGGCAACTTAGCTCTGCAAACGCGTACGTCCGCAATAATAAATTTGAATTTAACTACTCATCACCATTGCAAAAGTCATTAGGATAAAACAATATTATAGTTCCTACAATTGCACAATTTTTTAATTGCGTGTTCAAAATAATGCACATTAGGCCAAAATTGTCACACATGCCTAAAAATAAATTTTCAATGCTTACTGACAAGTTACTTTACTCTCAATGGGAATATTTTCAAAATATCATGAAAAGTGTAATATAGGATTATTAAGAATTTAGATCAACAAAAATGATGAAGAAAATGTAACAGTTTTACTCCTGTGTCCCGTCAGTGAACACTTCTCTTACAAACAGAGCAACTATGCGACATGGAAAGCTTCTTAGAATTACAATAAGCTCAAATTCATTCGATTAAAGTGACACCCAATTAATTTAAACGTTCAGTTTGATGATCAATAACGGAACTCGCCATCCATACAGATTCGTTTTTATATTAGGAACGCAATAGGTGAACAGCTGAATGAGTGGTCACCAGCAGGAAATATAAATTCATCACCAAATATTTGATATTCATTTCTCCAAACAACTGAGGAACACATAACACTGTAAGAGTAGACCTACTTCATATTCATTAGAAAGTATAGATATACTTACTGTACATGGACAGTGAAACGCATTTAAGTTACGAAGTTTATGATTTAATACTTTATAATTTATCTGTGTATATATTTCACGTATCGAAACCAATTTATATATATATTAGATAAAAAAACTAGCAAAACGACTATTATTTGATATTTTCTAAAACGAGTAAAAATTCACTTGGGATATTTACATATTTTTCTAGATAACCCGCAAATTAATGCTGTGTAGCATAGTTTTCATTCCTGTCTGCTTCTGTTTTTTAACAGACCCAGATATTTCATGATAACTCTAGACCTGCCTGTACTTATTGTGAATGCTGGGGAAAGTATAAAGTACTTAAGAAAATAAGACAATTATACATATCAATGCTTTAACCCTAGTGCAAAATAATTCATTCTTTATATTTCGTAACTTTATCATGTCCTACAGTAATGGAAATCCCTTCTAATCAGTATTTGTGTGCTGTTCGACAAAAAATTGAACATTCAGTTTGGAATTTTTACATCTCCTGCGTGCATGCAAGTTGTGTATCCAAGGGTATTTCTTTTCTTTTTTGTGACTGGCCCACATTCCACAGCTTTCGAGCCCCCCGGCACTCATAATATACTGTTTTATATGGAAGCAAAAATTCAGCAGGTAATTTTCACTTCCCCTCTGTACATAATTTGTTTTGTAATAAAATAACGACTGCATTAAGTGTAAGTGAACATTTACAGCTGGTTATATGCAAGAGTGTCTATACGGTTCTAACTTTTCCAGCATAAATAAAACATTAACTAAATAAAAAACACATATAAGTCACGGGCTCATGTGTTCTTACTTTATTTTTTGTAACAGGATCACATACTAAAGCTTTTCAGTCTGCCTGTACTTAGTGCACACTGTTAATCGAAAAAAGGAGGAGAGAGGCACTTGAGTAGGTAATCTGAATGGAAAACGATTATATAATAGCCAATTCAATTGCGACATAGGTATTTGAATTAGTTTTAATGAGACTATGATGTAGTATGTATGCTATGTGATTTACTTACTTTAAAATTTGTGTAAAGCATAGTTAAGATAGTGGGTCGTACATGGCTCTTCCTTGCATGAAAGCAGCAGTCTCAGCATTGTTATTTTTCTTCTGGAGTGACATCATAGATTTTTCAGGGCACACGACCTTAGCAGCGGTATGTTCAAACGTGGAGATGCTTGGTTCTGTTCACACACTATACAAATACTTTCCTATATGGCTGTCGGGAATGGCTGATCTGATAGTTTGTATGATCACTATTATGGTTTCTTCATACGAGCTGTATAGGTATTGTGTTGCATATGTGCGTAGGTTACGGTGAAAGTTACGTCATGTGTGTGATGTATGAAACTGAATGTCTATACGAACTGACTTGGAAAATGTCTCTAACGAATAGAAAAAATGTTATGCATATAAATGGAGCTTGCCAAAAAATATTGGAGTGTTTTGGTCCTAAAGGTCTGCCTACCAACTGATTGTCACAGGTTTCTTCTGTCAATCCGAAAATGTTGTGAACTATGCTTATTAAATTAATTAGGATGTATCAGGGCATTTCAAATAGTTCAGAGTCGAGTTGGATTCCCGCGATCCGATTTTGTTGCATTTATTCCCGTAACACCAACTATAGAGGCTAGTTATGTCTGTACTAGGCCAAAGACATTATGACCTATTGGGAGTCGCAAGTAGTACCTAGGATTTGAATTTGGTGACTATGACATTATCAGATCGAAAATGGTGACTACATAAGTCTACAAAAGGTCCTAGAGCACAATGGTTTAAATCTGTCTGTTGGAGGTCGCAAGTAGTAGCTACGATTCGGTTTGAAATTGGTCGTTAAGTATGACTATAAACTAACCTAAGGCATAATGATCTGTATCGGCTTGTTGGGGGTAGTAAGCATTACCTACATTCATTTTTGATGCCAATCGGTTCGAAATGGTGTCCATGTGGGCTTATAAATTTAGTTAGGGGATAATGGTATGCATCGGCTTGTTGGGGATCGTAAGCATTACTTATAAAATGGTGGCCAGTTATGCTTATAAATTTAACTATGTCATAATGGTCTGTATGGGCTTGGGCTTATTGGGGGTAGTAAGAATTACTTACAATTAAATTTTGATGTCTATAAGTCAAACGTTTCGGAAATGGTGACCAGTTATGCCAATAAATTTAGCTAAGGCATAATTGTATGTATCGTCTTATTGGGGGTCATAAGCATTACCTATAAATAAATTGTGGTGTCTCTACCTCTATCGGTTCGGAAATGTTGGCCAGGTATGCCAATATATTTAGCTAAGGCATAATGGCATGTATCAGTTTGTTCGGGGTCGTGAGCATTACCTATAAATCAATTTTGGCGGTTCTAAGTTTAACAGTTCGGAAATGGTGGCCAGATATACTTATAAATTTAACTATATTTAGCTATGCATAATGGTCTGTGCCGGCTTGTTAGGGGTGGTATGTGTTATCTACAATTCAATTTTGGTGTCTCTAAGTATATTGATTCGAAAATGGCGTAAGGCATAATGTCCTATATCAGCTTTCGACCTGCTCGTGAGAGTAAAATTTCGCTGGTCTTTTTCCTGGGTTTTCTTTGGACATCCCTGTGCAGATAGTAAATATACACTAGTGAATTTTTCAGTGTAGGTAAACTTGGGGAGTAAAATTTCACTGTTACACCGGTTCCCAAGCCTTAACTCAACCCCTCCCAATACAGTCGTCCTGAGGGGCAGTACTGGAGCCAATTTATTCAAAAGGGCGGTAATGCAGTCGCATTTCCACCTCCCTCACCCACCAGTGCACTTGCACATGCAGTTGTATGTGCATGGTCCATTGCATTTGCATGTGTAATTGTAATTACAATTGCATTTGTAATTGCGCATGTACTTCCCTTTCCCCAAACACCTGTGTGAATGCCGGAGATGTTAGGGGGTATTTTGGCATGGCATCATGGGGTTGGTTCCTGACAGACTGGAGTTCCAGCAACCAGTGCTTGGTTCGATGCTAGTAGGGATACTAATATTTATTTGTGCAATGAGAGCAAGTAAGCGAGTTGACTGGTTGGGAGCTGGAGGAAGGATGAGGAGGATGGAGGGCGTGATTAGGTGTTGTATCGTTTGGAGCTGGATGAGGATGAGGAGGATGGAAGGAGAAATGCATTTAGGTGTGTACGAGCTGGATGAATCTCGTGGGGGGGGGGGGGAGCGGGACGCAGTTGCAAATGACGTGCAAATAGATAATTGAATCGCGCAATGAATAAATATTTAGGTTAATTAAATACATAATTTTATTTATTCATGCACTTCAAAACTTGCATATGCAGCAATGATTTATGCATTGATTATTCAACCAAACGCTTGTATGTACCGAGAGAGTATACAGCACAATTATGCATATCGATACCTATTTGCAAGTTAGCTCGCGCTGGTGAATGACCTCTCAGCACCAGTATCAATAGCTTATGCCTCCAGCAAGAATGGAATGCGAATATGCGCGGCTCTGAACAGCCTTACTGCAACCGCTCACGTCTCCTGCTGCCCGCCCACCCACGAACCCAGCACAAAATCAGCTACACGCCTGTCATTGTTATATATATATAATAAAACCCTAAACTTTCTTCTCACAATTTCAGTACAGTATTATCTAAAAGAAATGTCCTGTTGTATGTTGTAGTAATTGGTGTTGTGTTGTAGCAACGTATAGTACGCGTGCTTACTCCCAACTCCAGATACTGTGTTGACGCGGCACTCTAGTAACACGTTAACTGCCACGTCACAGCTCACAGCTCTACACAAGTTCGGCGACCGTATACTGCTGGCTAGCGACGCGCTGTATAAGTCTGAACAGTTTCAACAGAAGACAGCACATCGCTGGGCTGTAGCCTGCTTCGCCCGCAGTTTGGGCTCGACGCTTGAAGGCAGAACAATCCAGAGGATTGAGCGTAGGGTTGTACGGCCACCAGCAGAATGCGTGGAGGATTCCTCCCGTCATCTCTGCTAGGCCACACACTATCAGCGACTCAAGCTCTCCGTCACAGACACGCGATCCACTCTTTTAAACTAATAAAAAGTGTGGATTGTCTATAGTTCTTACTTTCAGTTATTATAAAAACAATATACTTTAATGCCACTCACGAGTTACAAGCTATTTCTCCTGTTTTCACAAGTTTTTCAAGTTTAAAAATATTAAAATAATGATATTTTATAAAGAAAAGTATTAATTATTATTAAAACATGTTTCCAGGGTGTGTAAGTAGCTGTTGCATTAATTCGTGAAATCACTTTATGTGTTTCTGCTTTGTTATAATTTTTTACAACACTTGTTCTCTCACCTTGTATCAGTTGAATAAGCATTTTACATATTAGGCCTACTCCTGGTAATTATTTTCATATTACTGTTAAAATATATTCCACACTTATTCTCACATAAGCATTTACGCGATCACTATATATGCACACACACACACAAATTAATTTTGTTTTCACCAGATACTTTTTCCAGTAATTTGTTACATTCTATGAAATTGTTGTCTCAGTGTTAGTAAAAAATTGTGTTACTGGAAGCACTCTGTGTGGGCGAGCGATTGAATTTCACTTTGGTTTAAAGACCTTGTTGTGTCATAAGAGTATATCTTTTAATAGAAAAATAGTGTCGGTGGAGTAAAAGTGTAAAATACGAAAGTTTGAACCCCTGTTAAATATAAATATATATATATATATTTTTTATTTTATTTTATTTTTTCCAGTATATACATTTTTTAAATTTTCTCATTCATTGACTTACTCACTTTTTCTTTCGAGTGTCTGAAGGAAAAGTCATGACGCTTGTTTGATATATTTTCCCTCTGATTATATTTTCATTGTAAGTAGTAGTAGTACTTTTATATTATAATTTTTTAGAACATATTTAATACCAATCACTGCATGTAAATGGCAGATATTCTTTACTCACTTTACCTGCCGGAAAAGGGAAGTAAAAAATATCTGTTTTGCATACTTTCTACAAAGAATATGGGGAACCCTTTGTTTTTACACCTCGACAAGCATGGGCAGTAATTTTAATGCCTTTGTGCACGGGCAGTCAATTTAAGGACCTTTGTAGTGAAGATGAACAGTCGCCCACGCCGTTATTTTAAATCTATCGATATAATAGTGACGACCTGCAGAAACGCAGTTTTTAACAAGGAGGGAATAGCGTGGATGCTATTCAAAATACACAATGACCGACCTAAGAACACTTGTTGAGAAAAATAGGAATCCTAAATTATTAATTTTTCGCTGACCATAGTCATATACTTTTAACAAGGGGATGGGTAATGTATCTATCATTCAAAGAACACAATATACACTGCCATCTTAAAACACAACTGTTGTTCGCCCAAGACCCATCCAAAAATATACAACAGTCGAACCCGCAAAATGTGTTTTTGTTAGTTAAAAGCGAAACACACCCACACATTTCTTAACATAATAGGAATTCTTAGCCTTACTACATAAATTATCCTTTCAATGGGAATAATGGACCACACACACAATATTTGTTCCCATGAGAACCTTTTTTTCATTACTAACTATTTAGAAGGGATGCTTTTAGCAGAGGCAGACCATCTAGACTTGTTTATAGGGTAAAATAGGTATAGCACCTCAACCCAGTCTCTGCAAAACAGCTATTATTTGAAATTATTGTCAACAACAGCTATTTCAAACTTTTAATGTACCATCAAATTACACACTGTTATATAACATCAGTCTATAAGGCCTCAATATGCAAATGGGAAGGTGTTTGTTAAGTCATAAAACACATTCAAATACATTTTCAAACACACTATTTGTTATATGCAAAAAAAAAAACATCACTTTAACATTTTTTTTTTCTCTTAAACACTTTTGATAGTACCTCTTTGACATAACACTTTTCAGCAAGCATTTTGATTATACATTTTAAGACGACACTTGCAAAATACAATACATTTTTACAAACAATTTGAGAGATTCACAATAAACAATTTGACAAGACACTTTTAAAAACATTTTGACAATTAATTTTTTTATTTACACACTAACATATACATTAGCATTTAGAATTAAACACTATAACAGTACACTGATGAAACTACACTGATGACATTACACTTTTGAAAATTAACAATTTTATTACACATTTTGAAAAGTCATTTTCACAGATATTTTGATAATTTGAGAAACATTTTTGACATACATTTATTTACAAGGAGTTCATAATTTCACTAAATATTGACTTCATACAATTTTAACACTTTATTCAAAATTTTGCCCTCGTGTCATTTCAAATTGCATATGTTTACTCCTTCCTCTTTATGTTTTTCAACAATTATCTGAGTGCTCATGTCTTTAGAGCATTTCGGACTATGTAACACAATATTGTCTACCAAGTCTGGGAATGTTTTTGATAGTGCGTGAAAACTTCGTCAACACTTGCTGACAAAGAAGTAGACGGAGTCATAAAATGAGCTGAAAATCTATTTAAACCTTGACATTGAATCAATTCGGGAGTTTTCTCGTTTCCCAAAGGAAATTACGTTATCCGAAAGTGAAACTGTAGATTTCCCAGGTGAAATGCTAAAATATCGGTTGGCAGGGTGAAAGAATGTCATGCCAAATTAATAGCGAGAAACGAGTACTATCTTACCCATACAACGAAATAGTTTTGAATGCAATAAGCATCTAACGAATTTACTAATATTAATTTCACTATTTGACTTTTCCATGCAAATGCATGAAAATTTTATTTCATCGCTGTTTCCACTACCATTTAAAGCTGTATAAGTATGAAGGTTGAACCTTGCTCTTCCTAATTTCAACTTCCTATGAACAAAACAATTCAGTCATCAACTAAGCAATTTATACTCATTCGGTGCTCCAAATATAATTCTGCCACATCGTTCAAGGCAATGCAATGCCAGTGTAAATAACATGCTTCAAACTCTGATTTTTATTACTATAACTTGGGTTACCCACTTACATTAAATATTATATTTTTTCCCACTCATATATGGAAATTTACGTGACACTTTGAACTGTCACATTCAGTTATACTACTACCCAAGGTTTATTACTTGTTAATGAACCCAGGACCATACATACATTTAAAAGGAACATTGTCTTCACACATTTTCTTAAATAAAAATGGTAATTCACAGAATACAAACGTGAGAGTTGTGTCGCATTTAATCGTATATGAAAACAGGGTGCGATTTGAAAACGTCACACCCCAATTCATTGCAGACAGACGAGAATGTAAGCTTCCCTTCTTGGCCAATAAATGTATGCTTAACACCGTTACAAATTTCGTTCCAATGAATGGTGCTCCCACAGTTTTGCTTGCTAATTTTGTAGATGATTTCCCTATTGCCATGTAATTCCACGATCAAGTCACTATGACTGGCCATTAAGTCATTTAGCATACATGGTAATTCGCTGTATGGTTTCAGGAATCTCACAGCACCATTTTCACAGATCTTTCCTTCGCTGAATTTAGGTTCCTGATTAGATTTAAAAATACAGCACCAGTGCTCGACGTCATTATATTTTTGTACTTGCAGAGTTCCGCCTTCCTGTAACACAACTTGTAGTCTGCTGTTGAATCGAATGCCATGAATGACTGAAGCTACATCAGTCCTTGCCTTTATATAGGCTGGCACACATCTGGAATTATTTCAATATACAGGCACATGTGTTGCTTTGCCTTACTTTGCATTCCCACATTCCACAGGGAGAGCCTGTCACCAATTTTCGGTAGGTACTTCTGTTACATGTTCAATATTATCGCATTTGTCTGTCCACGCAAAAGGTTCAGCATAACACTCTCTTCGCAACTTGTATTTAATTTGCTCCTATGATAGATATTTAGTTACTTGTTCGCCTTACATATTCCACATTAGTTCTGTTAAACTAGTCAACAAATTAGTGTCAGTCTGCAAATTAAACACTGCAAACTTATGCTCGATACAATCTCCAATGTTCTTCCCCATCACACATTTGAATCTGTAATGGAGTATTATCATTAACCTAAAACCACACCTTTCTGAAAACCGGAGTAACATCGTGTACTCGAACTCTGGATTAAGCTTCTCCATAATGAGCTGAACTGAATTATTTTCCGAATCACCCTTCTATTTATATCTCATTTTCCCCTCCCTTATAGTTATATCATAATTTCCCTTCTCCTACCATAAGGCTGTATAACCATTGGGCTATTAATTTTAAATTATGAATTGTGGGTTCGGTCGGGCTCTCCTCCTGATCACAATCCAACTCTGTCCACAATTTGAACATTAATTTCGAATTTTCATATGCTGAGATGAAGATTGATGTGTAACCAAACAATTGACATAATTTTTTTGAATGAGAAAAATTGTACTATTTCTGCATAGCAATTATTTTGCATTCGACACACTTGCTGAAACCCTTTTTTGATCAAGTTCACACACGAAAATCTCCTCCTTTTTTTAAGTATGTGTTGCAAATATTAGGTATTTTCCCATACTCGATACAACCCCCTTTCATACTAAACCATGATGATTCTTTGTAACCCATGTGTTTGTTCTCTTATATTTATGTCTTAAGCATTTCCAGTCAAAAGGCAGTTTGAAACTGAACACAACAGTACTGTTGTTTAAGTTGGTAATAGCCATTTCCTTAATCATGAATATATGTAGAGCTTGGAATCCGTGTATATTTCAGAAGGAGTTTACATAGCGACTGACTTGAACTAATTTACTTTGGGCATTTAATGAAACTAATCTATCATGAATTATTAATGCATAAGCTTGAGTATTTGAAGGAATTGGTGTGTTGTAAATTATTTCAATACATGAATCAATAACATTATTGGTAATAGAATCGTTGTTTGCTTAAGTCCAACACAAATAAAGGCGATCTATTTGTACAAAATTGTGGACATTACTGTATGGTTTGAAATTGCAGTGCCATCTCGTATTTTTATCGCTGAAACCGTATGCTATATAATATTATGGTAATTAATTTAGTCTCAAAACAAAATGACGGTACAGAATGGGTGGCATTAATGAAAAAGGATGTAACACAGTTTATAGCAACAGTTTTGGCGATTTAATACCCCCAATAGAATTACACAACTATTTAGAGAATACACAATTAAAGTACAATTATGAAACAGAACAGTTACCAAGCACATATAATTGAAGTCACTTATGTTTGCGCTTTCCGACTATGAATAAGAAACACATAATGTAAAACCAGTTAGTAAAATGTCAATTACATTTTTCTGTGGTGAAGTTGTCACTGCTGGTTGGCTCTGTGGTTGTGGGTTTCCGGACTTTTTTACTGTTTTGTTGTGAAGTGAGCACGTTTATAAAAATGTTTTATTGCTATGGAATAATAAGGTTTTTATTGGTTCAAAGTATAGCTGATTACGAGTAATATTTCAGATTGTGTTGTGTCTTAACATTTATGTACACAATTGTGACCCTTATGCTTTCAGGTTAGTTGTTCTGTGCATATTTTTAGGTGAGGACTTTGTGTTTACACATAAACTGTGGCTGTTTTTTTTTTAGTAAACTCAATTGGTAGAGTAGGGAAAATGAGTTTATATAAAAATGCACACAATGGTAATTCAGAAGAGTCTTTACCTGGCCCTTCAAATACTGCGTCACAAATACTATATAAACTCGAATGTGGTTTTCTTTCTAATGTTAGTCCGTCCAGTGATGATGATGAAGATATGGCATTGTCACCTGAAAAACTTGTATTGTATAGGATAGGCGCTGATAAAGTTTCTAAAACAGCCAAGCAAGCCACTGAGGAAGAGTATGTTTCTTTGGATGAGGCAGAGGAATCCGACGACACAAGTGAAGAGCCAACAAACTGTAGACTACAATTTTTTTCATATGCAGAAAAGTCCAGCATACACCATTTTATTCATAAACCTTTTATAAAGGCTAATGAGTAGTGCGTTTTCGAAGGGTGTTCCTAACAATGAATTGGAGTTCTTTTCTTATCTGTGAATGCTTACGTGGTAGAATTATTTTCTTGTAGTGTTCTTTTATATCTTTGAATAATATGCAGATATTAATTTTCATTTAATAATTTCATGAAATATTGACTTTTGCACTTTATATGGGAGAGTCTCATAGCCGTGGCAAGTAAATAATGAATAGTAGTAATTACATATATTTATATACATATGATAATTTGAAAATTCCGTCATATTATTCTATTATGCTGGAAAATGTTATGTTGTGCACATTTGATTTGTTGGAGTGTATGCCATATTTATTGTAACGGTTCAGGATAGTAGCACTGACTGTTACAACTTGGGTCTTTGCCCATATATATATATACACACACACATATATATATATTATTGGCTTCCGTGCGCCTTTGGGAAACCTGCGAAATACAGCCCCTAACCCCGCAATTCCATAACAAGATACATGTCAGGGTCAGTAAATAGCTCTAGCCTTGCACTTGTCTTTGCATACAAAGCGTCCCAAACGGGACAGAACTGTGACATACATAGCGGGGTCAAGACCGTAATTTGCCAAACGTATGTTCCTTAAATTCTCGAAAATGTCTGCCAGCAAACACGTGTCCACATGCAAGTAGTAAATGGCATACAGCAACATGTTTACGAAGTTGAACGCATCCCACACAGCTTGGACGTGAGCATAGTCTTCATCGCTAATGCCCTTGCCTTTCATGACATTTTGAAATGCGTTTTTTTCGTGGGAGTGATGTACTCATCAGATTACTCAAAGACGTAACAAAGTCACGTGGAAATACTCCCTTCCTTTGTGCCATTTCAAACTGGGTATTGTCTGGAAATAGTGAGCGGGTGATTCTCAGTTGCGCAGGTATCAAATTACCTGCCAAATTCTCCAGAGATGCGTTCACAAACTGAAATGAATCAATAAAGCGCAATTGAGAGTATTGCATTTTTCTTTTAAGTTCGTCCCATTGGGAATGCGTTTGGTGATGGATTTATATTTTTCCTAGGTCATTCCAATCACCCTGATCTTACCCGGATTTTCGATTTCCACGGTTCCGTCAGGTGGTGGTACGTGACGTTCAGCCAAAGGTTTTATAAGAAAGAGGGCATCGTAATTTTTCAAGTTATGAAAAAACAGCAACTATTTTTTTTTGGTAGTCTGAAATTCAAATTGAACTTACTGTGTGCGAGGCCTCTGGTTTCACCCGTCAGAAGGTCGTGGTCAAGCACAGAATCTCTACCGAGCACTTTCTTACAAATATGACAACTTGTTTGAGCCGCCAACCTAGTTTCGTCAGCTGTGGTTTTTTTACTTCATCGGAACAGTAACACTGTATATTCCTGCAACCCACTTAGTAAATTCATCCAATTAATCTACCATTTGGTACATACAATCCTCACCCACGAATTCAAAGCAGTTAGATAATGCGGGATTGTATGAACACACCAACAAAATGCTACAAGCTTATGGAACATGTTTGTTCATGGTGGTTGGTACTTGTATCATTATTGGGCAGGCAAGTGGACGAGGGTTTTTGATAACATTCAATGTCACAATAGGCGAAGAAACCAAATATTTGCTGTTTGCTCTAATCCTTAAATTCCAGGTACTTTTCGTCCCCAGTGAGGAAAGTACTGCGAACAGCCTTGTGTTGCTGGCATAAATCTGTGTGGTCTGCGAGTTTCTCCTCATTTGAGAAATAATCGAGACAACGATCGCAAACAAATTGTTTATTACGGTTCTTAGTCATTTGGCAGTGGAGCAGCCGAGACAAATTCGTTATTGTAACCAAATGCAAATGTGCGGTACTCCCTCTGGTGCAAATGGCCAACACATTTACATGGCGAGCATGTCGTACAGGAGCAATATGCATCGGCACGACTAATCTTTCCTGGGCATTATTAAAAGTTTCATCACTTATATTCCTGTCTTTGTCTACAACACAGTAAACATTGACAGAAATCGAATTCTACTCCTCAAATCTTTTAATGTCACTAAGTACCACAGGACACGACAGACCTTCAGTATTAAAAAGCTGGTGATGTTTTGGATATGAAGACGATCTGTTGATTTTGATTGTGGCAGAAAATAAAGCTGCTATGATCGAGTAATGGAAACATGTGTCTTCGGGCACTGCATATTTATGCATGCCTTCATATCAGCAACAAACTTGGGCAATACAGTGTGCACGGCACCAATGACAAATGGCCTATATTGCGAAATATGGATGTCCATATGGGGATATAAGATGCATTGCCCAGCCGCTGTCCCTGGCACTGAACTCCCCAAATCTTGTCGTGAGGTAAGGGGCTAGGATATCGTCATTCATTTTGTCGGTATTGGATGCGTGGAGAATGGGAAGAGCTTTAGAGCCAAAGTGGAAAGTCTCCGTAGCGCCTTCCTCTGTATTTGATTAATCTACTCGCAATGGAAACTTGAATTTTGAAGGGGCGGGGTGTTGTCGACGTTAAGTTCAAAAGGGGTGTCTTAGACCTCGTAAAAATCTTTCAATAATGTGGGGCCTATCATTAGGAATCTGCGCATCATTCAGCCTAACACCGAACACACTGTCAGAAAGGACGTGTCGCAGTTCGGGCAACAAACTCTCTGTTGAAGAGGACGAGCCGGGAGGCGAATTATTTTCCGACCCGCTCGTATCGTTAGAAGTACTCTCTGTATCCGAGTCAGACGAAGATCGCTCTGTATTGGATGTAACCTTGTGAGAACTACTTTCTGACTCGGATTCATCCGACCCAGAAGAACTCCGTTCCATATCAGACACATCAAGTTCTTCCAACAAACTATCCAGCCTGGGACATTTGAGGGACGTCATCGCTCACTGACAGCTTATGTTAAATGAACATTCTGTGTACGAGACAAAACTATATTCCGGCTCGGACACAAAGTTCATCTAACAAACTATCAGTGCGCCTATGCTTGGGAGCACTCATACCGAATCAAATTTTCCCCTCCCGTTACTCACCAACAGCACTAACCAGGGGCAGGGTCTGGAACAAAAGAGAAGACAATATTATAGACACATGGAATCAAAGTAAATATAGCTGAAAAGGCAAACATTGAATGCGTATGTTTCATGTAGGTGTACGTGTACATGTCGTGTTCATGTACGTATCGTGTGCATGTGTGTGTGTGTGTGTGTGTGAATGAGTGAGTAAGCATGGAGGTGTTTGTGTGCGCGTGTGATGAACATTATTACCACACGGTAGAAGTAAGTAAACACACCAGCAAAATGATACGTTTAAAAAAACGCAGAAGTCCACGTGAGGTAAAATATATTACATTGTAGTAAATAAAAATAATTGTATTTTAAAAAGAAAACTACAAATGCTACAGTGCAAACAAATGACATACTCACGAGAAATATTAAAGGCTAGGACTGGTTAAACCGTAAGGAAGCACCGCGACAGAGCAGAACATAGTCGTGTTAGGAATGTTATCGTCCATGCCGTTCTAACAGAAAGCAAGAGTTGACAAGAGAAAGCGAAAGTCCCCTGCGCGGCCAGAGTTCCCCCAAGAGAGCAGAAATAATTTTAAACTCTTCACAAAACGTCGGAAAAGTCTCCATGAGAGCGGAAATAATTCTTAAGTGCGTATTAAAGCCTTGAAGTATAAAAAAAGTTCCCAAATTTTGTTTTAAAGTCAACTCTCAAAATTCTTAAGTATGTCACGTCCCAAATTTTGTTTTAAAGTCAAATATCAGAATTTTTAAGTATAAGTCATGTCCCAAGTTTTCTTAAAGTCAATTCCCAAAATTTTTAAGTATGATTTCATGACCCAAGTATTGTTTTAAATTTAACTCTCGGAATTAAAAAATATAAGTCATGTCTCTATACAAAGTAAAGTTAAAAGTCGAATAAAAAGTAGAATTCCAACTTACATTTTGGATAGCGCCGTTGACAGCGAGGATGACTCTGTTGGCGATACTGCCATTACCATACAGTTAAACATATAATAGACCTAGACCTAACCTTTCACTGTGGAATTTGACGACGGAATGACGAAAGTCGGCGACATTCACTGTCTTATATAGGCAGTGTCCATACCGCTGAGAAAATTGACGCATCGTCAA
Organism: Dryococelus australis; assembly: GCA_029891345.1. Classification (NCBI taxonomy): domain Eukaryota; kingdom Metazoa; phylum Arthropoda; class Insecta; order Phasmatodea; family Phasmatidae; genus Dryococelus; species Dryococelus australis. Next base: position 168,053,943 of record CM056997.1, on the reverse strand, counting down.
CGTATGTGAAAGTACGTTATCAACCCAGTCGGATACAGCATTTCGCTTAAAACATATAAAATCTTAATTGTAGGATATGTTAACTTCGCATGTTTCCAGCATCCTAGGTCATAAACTACCTTCACGTTACTACTGTGTTAATTCCAGATTACGTTTCAATCGTCCCATGTACGAGCATAAACAGACTGTGATCAGCGACTAGACGATCGCCCAGGCATATTAAATGTTATGAGGTTATAAATTCAAGGTTTCGTTTTACCAATGTATTTTTAAATACAGGTCACGGTGTTACCAGAGTTTTAGTAAATGTACCTATATTACGTGAATAGCATTAGTAACAAATAGTCCGTGTAGAAGCAGAAACTGCGTACTAGAGGAAACCGTGTGTTTGCACACGAGACAAGACAGTGTAAGAAGCCACGCACGGGTAGTGAAGAACTACGATAGGTAATCGCTCTGACAATTAATTCTTTATGTACATCGTGTGTTACGAAATTGAATATTTTTTAATACTCCTACTAAAGTGAAGCAAATCTTTTATGCGAAAGTGACATTAAATATATCCTTCGCGGAGAAATTGCATTTACTAGAAGAAATTCCTGACAAATTTTACACAAACGGTTCGCACATATCCGGGATTCATCTTTTACAAGACGGAAATGTTAAATAGTTTTACCCCAAAAGCGAAACATGTGTTTTTACGGACCAGAGTTAAATAAATAATCGTGCGTACGTTACATCCTGGTGACATGTGTCATACTTACATTTGGTTAGGGCGTGGGCCGCCATTGCGAGCAAAGATTCCCGAGATGGTTTCAAACATGATACATGTTTTGCAAAACATAAACACTACAGATCGTGTGTTGAATGCGCGATCTTATTTTGGTTGTTGTATGTGAAAAAAATGTTAGAATTTAGGTGCCACGGAGGTGTTGTGACCAGACCAACCGTATAGGCGAACCGGATTAGATTCCCAATGGGTTCACTCCAAGATATCCACGTACGGGAATCCTGTCGGACGATGCCGTTGGTAGCTGGATTTTCAAACCCATCCTTGCATTCTCATCTTCATCGGTTCACAAGAGCCAACCAAATCTCTCAATATTGGTTTTGTAAGTTCACATGGGGAGTTAAATATGTTAATCACAACCTTGGGTATTGTAATTCCTAAAGGTATCGCGTTAGGGTGAAACGAAAGCTGTCTAGAATTACTAGCTCGCGCGGAGCGCAAGCGTGGTTTATGTGCTCGCAAGATGGCCGCCGTGGGCAAATAGTGTCCCATTTACAAGATTGGGAAGTCGAAGATTTTTCCACACACCTAGGAAATCTTTCCTTTTCAGCAACGAACACTCGTTCGCTATGTATGTTTTAAATGTACCTCACATACTAACAAAAAGTTATTAACTGATAAATGCGGAGTGGGTAATGCATATCACTCAGGAAACCCATTGTACATGTTATACAATTCTTTTTATTATGTTTTTTTTTTTTTAGTGAGACTTAGGTTTGAAATATTCCTTTAATTACATTTCACGTGTTGGAAGGAAATAATTCAAATTAATATACTCTCGTCCCACATAAGGAATATTTCGTATCATTTCGGGAATTAGGTAGAAATAGAGAATATAAGCAGCTTTTATTAACAATTTTTGTAAAACAGTATCTGCATTTTGAAGACATCAAAAATATTTGCACAACACAGACAATATATATTAAAATACGTTACTAAGCTCACCAAATTTCATTAGTAATGTTTGACACGGAACCGTATGGGTTAACAAGCAATGGATAGGCATGGGTCGTCTCTATTCGAAATTATTAAATTCACTTCATTGTCAAAGACTAGTGGCTGAGCAGTCCCCCCCCCCCACACACACACACTCCCCCCCCCCACACACACACACAGACACACTGAGGCACCTAGTAAGATCAGAAAAGTCACGAAAAAGAAAGTTTTAAAAAAATATTAAGAATTTGCTGTGAAATTGTTCAAATGATATTAAAAATAAAAACAAAGTATATGAAATCTTGTTGTATGTTATTATTATATGTTGAAGTTGTTGTTATATGCAACATTTTAATGTTGCAAGTAAGCTGCTTACCAACCCGAATGCCTAAACATGTTTATTTTTATTCCTACCCTTTCTGATATTTATCTAAAGGTTATTCTAAATGTTTGGTAATTAAGTAAGGCACACAACAACGTAAATGATCAAAATAGTTAATCAGCGCATTAAAATTGATGCATATCTAGTTGTATGTATGTATAACAACAGTGTGAAACAGTAGGTGCTTCCAATTTTATGGGGTTTGGACATTTTGTTGTTCGCTTTATATTTAAGAAGAGCACCCTACATACTAAGCAAATAAACTAAGTTGATCCAAATTATTCATGCATAAGGTGGTGCAGTAGTGTGGCCTGGATTACAAATAATATGTTTCAGTCTCTCACTTCCACTGCAATAAGTTGTAACAATGCATTACCCTCACTTTTAAAGTTACATTTTTTTCTGTGGCATGTATGGCCAGCAGTGATTTACAGGCTAATTTGAACTATCACATTCAGTTAAAGTAGATTCAAATATACGTGTTTTATTATGTTTTAGCATGTAACCATGCCAGTATAAACATTTTAAATGAACATTGGACTCGCACATTTCCTCATATGTAAGATGTGAACATTGTACTTCATGCCTTACATAATACAAACCATGTTCGGTTAATTAATATTTAGCATCAGGCTGAAACATCATTCTGAATAAGCTACTTCACACGCATAAATGTTGCACATAGACGGAAATGATAAACTTCGTTGTTCAAAAATATAGTGGTGAATATCACCATCGCAAGTTTCGTTCCAGTGAATGGTGATTACACACTGAGGTCTGGTGAGTTGATAGTAGAATACTCCAGTTCCTCGTTCTTCTTCTATCTCTTCGCTAAGATTAGATATAATTAAATCTTTTAGCGCAAATGGCAATTTACTGTCGGGACGGAGATACTTCACAGTTCAATCATTACAGGCCATGCCGTCGCCGAATCTGGTGCCGAGGCTATAATTGAAAGTGTAGCACCAATGTTCGATATCGTTGCACACCTGAACTTGTAAAATACCACCAAAAGGCTTAAAGAACAACTCTTCTATATCCTGCTTGCAGGATCTCTGTAAGCAACCGTAGGGTGGAACACACTCACCATGACTAACAGTCAGTTAGTAATCTTTCCTTTCCTTTATATAGACTGCTATTACTCCCGAATGCTCCACCAGTTAGTCACGAGTGCACCACCACCATCTTGGATCTAAACTTTTGAAAAACTTTACATTCCACATACCACAGGGCGAGACAAAATGCTGGTTTTCGATGTGGGTAATATGTTCTTGTCACATTTTTCGCTCCAAACTACAGGAATAGAGCCACAGTCCTTTTTAATTATGTATTATGTTTTATTATATGAAATAAGTTTCGTGATGTGTTTACCTTGCGCTTCGAATGCTAGATCCTCTTTTAGCACTGCAGGGCAATGCACTATCAGAGTGCAAATTATACAAAGAACAAAATGTTCGTTCATAAAACATGTCAAGTACTTTGAACATATAATTCGGACTAGTTAAAGAGAAGTGGAAGTTCTCTTCCCTATTATATATTTGAATCTGTAATTGAGTATTATCATCCACTTTAAACCATACTCTTCTGTATGCTCGAGTGACGTTTGCATACCTGTCTGATGGGTTGAATCTCTCCATCGTAACTGACGTCCCATCATTTTCCCCCTTCCTTTATATAGCTTAGGATTTCTATGTCAATGCTGCTCATTAGCTAATTACTGACTGACATCTTGGTTTAGTCGAATTTCCACGTACACACATTGGTTAGCTGCATCTTACACTTCCACATTCCACAAGGGTTGCTAGGCATTGTATATCACCTTGGATGTGGGTGATGTGTTCCTTGTTATTGCAGGTTTCTGTCTACACTGCAAGAGTGTCGTAAAAGTCTCTCCTTAATTTGTACTTTATTTGTTTATACCATCCATAGATCTTTATTTCTTCACCTCTGGTAATAAACCTTAATTCGTTTGGAGAACATAGTAGCTCAATATCAGGTCGCATATTAAACACTAGGCAATCGCCTTCATTGCACAAGTCCCGTTCTTCATATGTATATTTAAGACTGATTTTTGAGAAATTCCAGTGTTCTTCTCCATTGCAGAGCTCGATTTGCCATGGTCTATTGTTGTAAAGCCGGTACTACACTTTCCTGTAACCACAAATTAAACTCTCATACGTCCTTGCTGGAGTGAACCTCTCCATTGCGATTCCAAAAGTAAACTGATGTACGTGCTCAAGGTGCTCCTTTATTTATGTCTCAGGTTTGTCATTTTCACTATAGGTTGTAACAAACCATTTTTTAAAGCTTATTACTTTAATGCAATCAAATATAAGATGGGCGTGTATGTGTATGTGTATGTATATATATATATGCCTCGCTTTTACATTGCGAGCAAAACATTTGTTTCGTGTATTGATGAATATTATACCATTTTACTAGTGAATTAATGTTTGGACATTTATAGTACCTTCTAACATTTACAACTTCTGTACTAGTTAAATACTTCATAAAATTGTTTTACATATTTCCCAAGATATAAACGGGAAAGTCTTTGATAATCGCATAATTTATGTGTTGGAATCTGGTTTAATTTGCAATGAGGCCAGATTCCCATTTCATATCATGAAGCTCGTAAGTTTTATACTGATACATACTTTGAATTTCTGGGCTTAAAACAGGCCACAGGTGAGATGGTTTAAAGCTTAGTACTTTAGAGTAGTTATAATCATTTGAATACGATATTGCAATTTATTTTACGATATACGAAACATCGTAATGGTTTTAGAACCTTTGTGCATAATATAACATGGTTTTAACCTAACCTTTATAACACATATCAGTTTAAATTTCGAATTACATAGTCACACAAATGAATTAATACCTAGCATTTCAAACACATATCAATTTAAACTTCAGATTACCTAGGCATACAAAAGAGTATTTACAACATATCACTGAAGAACACACATAATCACACAATTGAATGCAGAACTAATCTTTTCTTTTTTTTTTTTTACATCTACCGGTTTATACTGTGCATCACGAGATATAGTTTAAGAGCACTTTCTACACATGGTTCTGCATATTTATAAAAATTCTGTTGATGCCTCTGAGTCGATCTCGTTGAATCCAGAGTCGATTACAGTGTCTGGAGGTGCATTGTTGTTAATGAGTTGCGTTACTTGTTGCATTTTGTGGATAACAGAGTATCTCCTGAAATGCTCCCGATTAACATCGTTGATAAAAGCCAGCGCACCATAAGGACATTCTTGACACAGTAAATAGGACACTATGTCTTCGTCGGCCTTTAGCTCTTCAGACAGGAACGGATATACGTACTGTATTTCATGCAGGGCAAATTAAATTATGAATTCCTTAGGAAGCAGCCCTAATTGTGAGTGAATGTCCAGGCTCAACAGTGTTTCGAAACATCCGAATGCTAGTATCGCATTCTTAGTCGCAATGGTCGCCACAGTATCCGTTATGCAAGCTTACCTTGAAAGTGATGTCTCGAATGTTGATAGTGTATATTCTACTCTTGGTGATAGCAGTGCTGAGCTGATGATTTTGCTTCTGCTGTTGGTGATAGCGATGCTGGGCTAATGGTTTAGCTTCTGCTGTTGGCGATAGCGATGCTGGGCTAATGGTTTAGCTTTTGATGTAGGCGATAGCGAGGTTGCTGATGATAGGTATTTTGCAAATGGTGATGTTGTTGGTTGTTGGTGATGTACACAAGCACTAAAGATGATCAAACAGACTTTGTAAAGACAGACAATATCTTACAGGTACAAGATGTACCCTTGTCGACTGGTAGACTTAGACTGAGAAAAACTTAAATGATTCCTTCCTTATATAGTACCCCAAACAAAAACGGCTGTGGAGCTCAATCGGACCTTCAGTCTCATGCTGACAGTCCTCGGGTGCGTACGTATGTCTCTCTCATTAGGTTACACACGGATGTATAGTGTTTATTTTGCTAGTATAGAAATACATCATGTTCAATGAAATGACAAAAAATATTTTTTTAAACATCTATTGTCATTTGAAGACTGACTATCGTGATCGGTGGACATAATGTGAGTTGTGCAATGGGTTTGTCAATATAATATGTCAGTTGAAGAGTAGTTGACGTGGTGAGTGGACGTTTTTCTGTAGGTGCATAGTTGTTGGTGGTTGTGTACTGAATTAATAGTAATTAAATACATTTTATCTACTTTGTTAACACTTAGTTGTGTTTGAGGTTATGTCGGTTGGAAAGTGGACTTATGTAATTAATGAATTAGTACCTATTTTTACTCTTACACTTATTCATCGGCATACCAGCGTACCTGTATCCCATAAGTTGAGCGAGGAACGATGAGCAGCAACGTCTGTAAGTACTCACTTCCGAAATTTACCACATAATACAACTGGGACTCGAAGCCGAGTGCATATGCCACACTTACATTACAATTTCCAAGACTTAGCCTTGTCTGATATTCCCAAAGTTCAATGTTGTTCAGTTCGAGAGTTAAACATCGTTTTCCCAAAAACTTTCAAACATACTCCGCCTGGGAATTGAAGCCGAGTGCATTATATGTGCATATACTAAACTAACATTACCTCCACCAGCTATCCAACTAAAAATTAAAAGTTTTTCTTTATTTTATTCGACAATAATATTAAATGATCTATACGAGACTCTAAGTCGTTTCCAAAATTTAATTAATACAACATAGGAAAATTAACTTAAGTATCTTGTCTGGTATTTGATCTCAAACATTTACAAAATAAAATGCATTACCCGCCCAGGAATAAAATTCGGTATAGTCAAAATACTTCATTAGGGTCATCGGTTATGCTTACGTCTTGGTGTATTAACATACTTGCAAATATATAATAGTTTTTCTTATTTTTCCCCCAAAACGAGCACACTAATGAGTTGATATTGGTGAATTCTATTGCATCATAATTTCTTTACATACTAATTGGGACATGATTTTGCATGAAACAAATATATATGGATTCTTAACTCTAAACCTTTCTTAACGGGAATCTGTGCATGTATCATGGTGGATATGCTAGGGTGAGAGAGAGAGAGAGTGTGTGTGTGTGTGTGAGGGAGAGAAAGTTAGATGGAGGGCACTTCCATGTTTGCTTGCTGGCACCCACTCTGTGGGTGCACGCGGAGCGTGCGAGCAGTGAAGGCCAAGCTTGGGATATGTGATTCTAAACGAGTAACTGCTGAAGTACAGTGAGGCAAGCCGTTAAAACTAAAGACAGCACAAAATGCGAACTTACAGCAACAGTTGAACCGTTGCAAAACGCTGTCACAGTGGCACCAGCAATAGAAACTTTTGCAGCACGCAGTAGCCAATCATGCGTTAAGAGCCCGTTCTAGAGCCTCGCGCAAATCAATTCAGAAGAATGAATGCTGAAATCATGCGGTAGCAGCAAAAGAAAGCATAAGTAAAATGCACTCGTTAAGCTCATCAATACCAGCAATGTTAACTGCCAACAGCACATGATACGTTAAAAACAGAAAGTAATACTGGTTAACTAAACAAGTTTTCTCTTTCACTTTATTCAACGGTAAGACCTGGTACTAGTTTCTCTTTGTCGTTACCAACTGTACTAAACGCATGTAACTCAGTGTCCAGTTAAAAGTACAAGCAAGTAGGAGCAGCGATATTTTTCAAATATTGTTTTCAAAAGGGCTCAATTAATCTTCGCTCTGTGACTGGGCTTTAGGCAGGCAAGTACATACCCGGAGCTGATTGGCCAACGGCGTTCTAACATGTTGCTGTACAGTGCCACCATTTTGGTGCAGTGTGCCACTGGAGTGTGCAGATGGAGTGTGCCACTGGAGTGTGCAGATGGAGTGTGCCACTGGAGTGTGAGAATTGATTGTGCAGATGGGGTGTGCCTCTGGAGTGTGCAGATGGAATGTGCCACTAGATAGTGGAGATGGAGTATGACACTGGAGTGTGACATTGGAGTGTGACATTGGAGTGTGCAGATGGAGTGTGACATTGGAGTGTGCAGATGGAGTGTGACATTGGAGTGTGCAGATGGAGTGTTACATTGGAGTGTTACATTGGAGTGTGCAGATGGAGAGTGCAGATGGAGTGTGCAGATGGAGTGTGCAGATGGAGTGTGCAGATGGAGTGTGCAGATGGAGTGTGCCACTGGAGTGTGCAGATGGAGTGTGCCACAAGATTGTGCAGATGGTGTATGCCACTGGAGTGTGCAGCTAGTTAGCATGTGTATAAGTAAGTACCTACACTGTTGTCTAGCTGTGGCACACATGACATAATAAAATCAATCAGTATATAAGTTCAATCTGCAATGAAGTCATATGCATGGTGTAAAGTTTGATGTAAATATAGATAGTTTTTTCCTAATGGCTAAAATAAGTCAATCAAACAGTTTTATGGATAAGAGAATGCCAGGAAGGGCCGATATGGCTAAGAGTGTCCGAAAAATAACCTAGCGTCACGTCTAGCTGCGACAGGCGGCTTGGCCGGGAGTCGCTGCGTTACAGGCGGTAACGGGTCTCTCAAAGGCGTCCTCGTCGCCTAGCGTGGTCACGCTACGCAGAGATCAAAGGGAGCATCTTGGCTATTGATGTGACACCAGGTTGTCTGCAAGAGGCCCTGGACAGGTCCGTGGTCCCCCCACACTCTCCCCTTGCATGCCAGCTCGATCAAGCACCTCACAGTATTATCGACTGACGCGTCGTCCCGGGGTAGTATGGGGGAGTGCTCCTATGACAGGCCTGTTTTTGAAGGGATGGGGGGGGGGGATACCCCCGCTGTGAAGATGGTAGGTTGCTAGGGTCTATCTTCCCTTCCGTCACGAATCTTTTCTTTCAGACCCCAATATCACATCTCCCCGAGGTACGGATTTCGTAGCAGCCAACCACGAGGTTGTACTTCGCACTCGAAAACACATGAACAATTACAATGGCAATGAACAGTGACAAAATGTCGCGAGAATTGCTCAGTCAACAGTAGCATATATTGTTTTTTTTCTTCCACTACTTCAAGAGAAAAGATATAAGCGTTTCTTCTTTTCCTCCGAATGTCTCATCGTTAGTTCTTTCACAGCTACGAAACTTTGACTTATAAGGCTTCAACAGTTCCCATCTTCCATAATTACTTCGTCAGTTGCTGGTAACCTCAAGTTTAAAGTTTTCTCTGTTTAGAACATATATTATTATTTTCACTGCTACCAACCATCTACTTGTTATTTCTTTCGATGCTACGGAGCTCTGGTAAGTTTCATCTTTCATTTCTGATAACCTTTCATTGAGTTTTATTCTATGCTCGAGCTTCTGATTATTGTATTTTTATTGCCCCGAAGAAACTGCCATTGTTAATGATTTTTCTGTCTTTGAACTGTTAATGAGTAGATATTTCAATTATCCTAACTTCTCTCTAAGTTGCCACCACCCCGAACGTCTGGCTGTTAATGATTCCACTAACTTAGTGTTCAGCCGATGCACAATAACTAAGTTCGTGTCTACACTACTTAGTAGGTGAAACCAATAATTCATCTCTTGAACTTAATTTCGCCTGATTTAGGAACGAAATCTCTTTCGTAATGTCAGTCACGAAACCGCCAGGCATTATTAGAAAGTAGCTATCTGCACCAGTTATACTGGAGTTAAACTGAAATGCTTCGTGTTTGTGGTACATTGGCAAAATGAGTAAAGCACCCAGAAAAAAATATTTGAACGTGTACGTAACTTGGCACGCCTATACCAACGCTTGAAGATTGATTGGTTAGATTTGTAAACATCTGCTACGTCTATAACGGACACCAGAATGTATTAGTGGTTCCACCACGATCGTAAGGCAGTCATCAACACAGGGAGAAAAAATTCTTTGAACATCTTCTATAATATAGTCCGTTCGTGGTTAGCTCCATTTTTCTTAAGTCCTGCTCAAGTTATACTTTCAGGCATTTGCTCAGCCTCATTCAAACATAGATTAACTAAGCTAAAAAAAAACACCAGAGTAACAACATAATGCTGTTGTGTGTTTTCCATTTAATAATAATAGACATAAGAACTATTTATTGTTAGGCGTTATGAATACGCATACAATTTCCTCGTTTTCAATCCTCTTAATAACAAATTAAATATTATATGCTTATAATAATATTTAAATTAATGTTAAATCAACCAAAAATTTGATATGTTCTTGTTAACAGACGTAAAAACCACTTATGATACGTAACATATAAGGAAACAACTAAACACACCGAACATGGGCTGAATTTTCAAAGGTTTGATTTAAAAAGTGTGGAAATACTGCTTATGTACTAAAACTTCAGAATGAATTAGACATAATTATAACCGTTGAAGTTTTATAGGCATTGTAATGTGTTTCTGCATTAAACAGTTTGGACGTATTGTGCAACTGCAAGACATGTAGGGCATTCTGATGTCACAGTGGCACGATATTGGAAACAGTGAGTACATGAGGCCATTTATGCACGTTGTGGAGTTTCCGGTCTTCGAATACAAAATACTCCAAGAGAGGTTTTATTGCATATAGAATTTTTCAATATTTTTATGTATTTTTTAGTTGGAATTGTATAAGATTATGATGTCATTTTATATCAATTCATATGTTTACTTTCTATTTAATAGTTTTAACAGTAGGCTTATATTTATCGCAATGGGGGAAATCCGTAAAATATTTAGACTAAATCTATATGAAAAAAACACACCAGTCATGTGAAGACTAATGAAGGAAGAAATGCGCAGGAAGAGGCGGCCTGATGCCACAGCCATGTAGACAATGGCATGGCCGCCCCTCATCAGGAGCGAGCTTTGCGGGCTGGGGTGGCTGTGACTGTTGTGGCTTACAAAAACCTCGCAGTGGTGCCAGTAATTAGCAACGAGGGCGTTATTAAAATTACAGAAGGGAGGTGTGGTGTTAGAACTCTAGTCCTCTTCGGTATTGCAGTTAGCAGCTCCTCGGCCCTGAGGTGGCCAGGGTAATGCAAGACCCGTGTACGGTGCAGTTAATCTCTAAGTACTCTGTACTCTGGTGATATTTCGTGATTGCTACACACACATACACACACATATATGTGTGAGAGTGTGTGTGTATATGTGTGTAGTAGTAGTGGTAGTAGAACCTGGTTCTGCTCTAATGACACTCTTACAGGCATATATATATTCCTTACTCAAAATCAAGTGGTAGATATTTAGTGATGTGAATTCGAGCGCCCACGAGTGCTCCTATGATAGTTTGCCCCTCCGCAGTCAACTATTCCGTTTAGTGTACACTGTGGTAGACAAGAACAGTCCCTAGAAAGATAGTGCAGGTCGACGAGAACAGCAATTTACACGACCTTGCCAACCGGTACTACATGGCTCAAATGGCCGCCTTGCTTAATTTATTCCCAAGAGGCCACTCTTGGAATAAATTAGCAAGCAGTCCTCCAGAACGGCATGCCTACAACATCCAAAGCCATCAGACGCACTGGCATTTGGAGGGAACGTCGGATGTGTTCATGCCGTGACGCCCAACACCTCTGCAATGTGCGCGACATCGACTGACCTCTTGGCTATTTCTGCAGTGCTAAATGGCCCTAAGTGTTTTAAAACACCAGGGAATATTTCTCCCTTAGTGTCTACAGTGTTCATTTCAAGTCAATACATAAAGTCAGTGAGTCTTCATTGTGTTTAGTGCAAACGAACGGGGCATACCACACCTCTTTCAGGGATGGATTCGTCCAACGGACGAAAATGGCAAAAGACGGAAAAACGACTATTTACTTTATGCGGCGCTCACACAAATTTAAACAGCTGCATCAGGGATAACGTAAATAATCAAAGTCCCGTTTTTCGAGCTATTTCTGTAATTAGAGTTAAGGCAATCATGTAAAAGAGAAAATGAGTTCCCTTCATCAGCAAACTGACAATAACAGCCTCACTTCCTTTAATATCACCTTGTAAGTGTGGCGGCATTCCAGAGTAGTTACATTCGCAACCTTAAATAATAAAAATAATAATAATAATAATAAAACGTCTTAATTTTTTGTGGGGAAGTTTGTTTTATCACCTCTCTTACACTTAACCACTTTGCATAATAAAACATATAACTTAATTTTTGAAAAGAAAAAGAAATCAAACTATGACACATAACTTAATGTCTACTATTACCTTAGAAAGAAGTTTATACGAAATACTATGCAGTGACTTTACGTCAGACATAAACACGAGGACTTGACACTTATGCGTTACCCGCGTATTTAAAAGCTACTGATTAATGAAATCTTCATCTCAAAGTCTATATGAGTTTTATTTCAAAACGGGTATTGAGATTTGACACGTCTTAGCATTAATTATGGCACCTGCCCAAATTTTCTACAAATGTTACCGCATTACAGCTATTAGGTATTATTTTCTAAACGGTAACTGGCGACAAAATAATAATTGATCGTTATGCAAGGATTATCACCAGCTTCCTAACAATGCTGGTTTAAAAAATATACGTTACTTAAAGAACAAATCAATTTAAGAAATAACTATTTTTTATGTGCTGGATTTAACAAACTTTGCTCTTTAATGAGTATTTTATATGATAAATAATATTTTACTGTGACGCGATACTGGTATAAATCTAACTAAGCACTAAAACCTTCTTATCGAAGAAACTATGCGGGGCACAAAATACGATGTTTATTACAACACCAAGTATAGGTTAAGACCAGGTAGTTTTTATCGTTGATTAAGAAATTTCTAATAGTTAGTAAATTAGGTCTGCATCCGATGCTAAATTTTGTTTTCTTTCTTCGGATATTTTTAGTAACTACTAAAACTTATCTGAAAATTCATCACGTAACTACACTCGGACAGTTCAAATAGATTATACACGCGCATTTAAATCACATGTAAATACATTATTGTCAGATATATGAGAAATAAATTTTGTCAATTTAGAAAAAAATGTCCGAAACTTTAACGCGGATTTCATATTATAAAATATAACATTGCCTGTATTGAATTATTGCCCAACTTAATAAAACATTTCAGCTCATATACCAGTGACATTTACCAAATTTTTGTGCTAAACATAAGAGTAAGCGAAGCTACAACTTCAAAATAAATGCACCATATTTTAATTTTTCAAAAGTGAACTATTTCAGCCTCTGAAAATCGTCACTACTCTAATTAAGCTGAGTTAAAACCAGTGACAGAATCGTCTCCAGAGAATTTTCTGTGAGGGGAATGTAGTGCTTCAGCATACTTTTCTATGAATCCTATATAATAAGGAGACGATCTCTGTCTGTCTGTTTGTCCATCTTTAATACCTCTAAGTACTTTAAACTCAACAGAAGTTCTTTAAATTTTTCAGAGTGAATCCTCAAGGTAAAATACACGTCAAGTTCGAATTTCACAAGATCAGATTACGCAATAATTAACTTTTATCCTAAAAGCTCATTTTTTAATTACTTTTTCCTCATGAAAAGTTTTATAATAATGCATAGAGAATATTGCATAGAGATATGAAGGCAACGAAATATCATTTTTGTTTACTTTAAATGTTTTGCTTCCATGTTGAGTTAAATAAGTGGAGCCGCAGTGGATCAAGCCATTCCAACTATGTTAAGTGGGGCCGCAGTGGCCAATTGGATAGAGAAATATTAAATGGGACCGCAGTTGCTTCAATGTTGTGTTAATTTCACATTATTTCATTATCTCTCACACGCACACACACACACACATATATATATATATATGCAATATTTCTTCAGTCTTTGTATGATAACCAAATTTTTTAACATGGTAACTGTGAAAAAAAAAAAAAAAAAAAAAAAAAAAAAAAAAAAAAAAAACACGGGCTGTGTCCCCTAGTAGAGATATATCAATTTCGACTGAAAACTGGTGGGTACCGTGAGATGTTTCTAGATGTTTGTAGTGTGGTCAACCTGAGAGAGGTTTTTCTCATGTTCCTCCTCGGGAAAATAATATATTGTAATCATTTATAAGTATGCAAGTCGTCAAATTAGATATCCGTATTAAATATTAGGATAATTTATGCCTTATTATGGAAAAACCATTGATTTACAAGGTTTTGCTAAAAAAAATATTTAAAATGCTTATTATTTTTCTTAAAATATGATGTCACGTTCGCTAACTTAGAAGTTTAATAAACGAGTTGGTGCTGGGATGCATAGGAGACTAAACTATTCCTGCCCTTAGACAACACTTCTGGTAAGTCACATTAGTGTTACAGGCGTGTATTTCTATTAACAATTTAGCAACTGTCTTTTCTTAGGTCGTAACTTTTAACTATCCTCGGGATAAGGTCAAAATTTTCCTCTATTTAGTCGGAGAACGAGCGTTAAATCGGGATGAATTTCAGCTATTCTACAAAATCACTGAAAAGTAACGATCTACAACACACTTAATCAAAGCTACTCGTCTGTTGTAAATCACCACATAAGCTTTTTTTTTTACGTACACATGGTTAGTATTACATAAATTACGTTGCAAAGTAAGAAGCCGTGTTTATTAAAATAAAAAAAATAGATGACATCAAATCCGTGGCCTCGTTTTCATGTAAATAACAATGATCACGTATACCAAGATATCGAGCCAAATTGCTTACATTGATGTATAGACACGTAGGCGTTGGGAGTATACCTACTTCCTTACGTTCCTACGTAAGTGTCCTTGTACGCATGCGTTCCGCTGGAGACAGAACACGGAATTCTTTATGTTGTCCGACGATGATGCGTATCTACGTTAGTATAACAGAATATAGGCTATTCGTGGTAAAGTGAACGCTTTTTTTAGGCCCTCCCATCAAGTACAGTAGCCAAAAAATACTTTTATTGCTGCCTCAGACGTTAACTTTTGAAAGCTGTAATATATCTACACTGTGTTTATTAGTCTCTTGACAATTTTTATATTAACAGTTGTTAAAATGATGGGGAAAAGATGAAAGAAACTTTTAAGCTTGCATCACCGTAAAAATCCTATACCTAGAACACAGAGGTGAAACAATCGCTAACTACGCGGCCTCGAACCAGCAACATGGTGTCACTGGTCACCAACATGTCAGAATGTAGTTCGCCACTCAGAACCTGACGCCCCAGCTTGCAGCCGAACCAATAGAGAACTTTGGAGCCACGGTGGCTGAGCGGTTAGCCTGCTCGCCTTCTAATTAGGCGAACCGGGTTTAATCCCAGGCCCATTCACTCCGGATCTTCGCAAGTGGGAATCGTGCCGGACGATGCCGTTGGTCGGCGAGTTTTCTCGGGGATCCCCCACGCTTTCATTCCGGCGCTGCTCCATGCTCACCTCTCTTCACAATCATCGGCTCTCAAGATCTCGCTGCTAAAAGATGTCCAAATCTCTTCACTCTATAGGGAACTTTACGCTGCACGCAAACGTCAATAAAACAAAAGGCAGATCCCTAGAACCTCGCGCAGTGAAACAGAAAATGAGAAGGCGCACATCAAAGAAACCGCCATATCTTTTCACCTCTATTATCTTCTCTACTCTGCGACTGTGTCGTTGCAGAATGAAAGTTGCGAACGGCTTGCGGCGGCGAGCAACGAATACGTATTCGACGTCCGTGGACGGACAAATAACGTCAGCCGTATTTCGCGGAGAGCATTCACTAAGAGAAATGATACACTGTACCGCATAAACATGAAAAGTGTTAAAAGTGCGAAAGTATGGCGAGATAGCGTGCCAAGGTAGACGTTCATGAAGATTTCTCGGGGTTTTTCTTCATTGTTGGATCTCAGGAGCGCCTCTCTAGCTTAGATGCTACTTTCAAAGTGAATACGTTTTGTTCGGGATTCGAATAAGCTGTCGTCGGAGGTGTCACAATTACAGACTATAACTGAGCACTTCTGAAAGCTCTGCTTATTTGCATGCACGTCGTGTATTATCCCAACAAGCAGAATTAACATTGCAATGTACCTGACCACTTTGTTCATTCATCGATCTAGTGAAACTGAGAAACTATTGGAAAAGTAAATATTTTACTATTATGCCAACGTTTACACTCACACACATAAAACCATGCAAAATAAACAATTTCAGTATTCATGAATTTACAACTAGATATTTTTAATTAAACGTTACGACATGGAACTACTCTCTCCCCATCGTTACCAACTTTACTGAGAGCATTAACCTCAGTGTGCATAATATATGCAGGTACAGCCTGTTCACGATAAAATGAGCACTTTTGAAAGCCCCGCTTAAGATCGACTTGCATGCACGTTGGGTATTCTTCCACATTATGTAAAATTTACATTGCCATGGGCCTTAGCACTTTATTCATGCGTCGGTCAAGTGAAACTGTGAAATTATTAGGAAAGTAAATATTTAAAAAATCTTCTAATTTTTACACTTCTATGCATTAAAAAACTGAAAGAGAAATAAATAATTTAAGTTATTTCATATGGTTACTAAAACTTTTCACTCAACGTTAATATATGGAACTAATTTCCATTCTTCATTGCCAACTTTACTGGACGCATGTCACTCAGTGCGCCCGTTAAAATATATGCAGGCAGGGCCAGTGACTTTTTCCTAAGGTTGATTTAAAAAGTGCTCACTTTATAGTGAACCGGACTAGGTGCATTGACATTTTTCAAATGTTGAATTCAAAAGTGCTGAGTTAATTGTGAACAGCCTAAAAGAGAGAGAGAGAGAGAGAGAGAGAGAGAGCATAGGGATTATACGCTCTGTTATTCAGTGTCTTCTGATGTACACAGACTTCGTACATTATATCATTAGCCTATTTTGTTCACAAAATTCCGGCCGGCTACCAACCGCTTTAGGCCGGTGTCATGCTGTGCGTTTGTGCCGCTCGGGCTGAACGGGATGCGGTTTGACGGGATGGGCACAACACATTGTTGTAAATGCAAGGCGTTACACTAGTGCAGCGTTCACTAGTGTGACACCTCGCATTTACTTCAATGTGTTGTGCCCATCCCGTCAAACCGGAGCGTTTTAGTCGCACAGGCAAAAACGCATAGTATGACACCGGCATAGCACGACACGCATAGTATGATACAATAAGGCCACTTACACACTGTTACGCTCCCTTAAGGGGACGTACAAAATAACCTGCCAAAGTAAAAAGGGGGTTGGTGTACTCAGTAAGACACTTCTGATATTAAAAGACTAATATAATTTACCAAGTTCTTTGCGCAAGAACAATACGGTAAGTTACACAATGCAAGTACTCAGTTACTGCTAAATCTGAATGGTACTCTCATTACTATTAGCTTTAAGTTGATAATGATAGCAACCGACTGAAGTGAGGTGTTCTGACTCTAATAAGATATGGCCACGCGTTTAACACTTCTTAGGCCCCGCCTTACACCTATGATGGGTTTACTTAACACTAAAGTTGAAGAAGTTGGTAGTCGGACGCTTGTGCCACCGTGGAACCTCCCATCGTGGACCCGACGGCGTCGCGGCTGCCTGGCGACGTCTCTGCTTGACCTTGCGGCAGCGTACCTTATATACAGGCCCCGCTGGCCTCATTTCGCCTGCCTACTCTCTGAGTTTATGTTACACAACCAAACACCACATGTCGCTCTGGATTCCTTGGTCTGGCACCCGAAACTGTCCTCCTCGGTTTGACTGCATTTGGTGCATTCGCAACATAGCTCCCCCTCTCAGGAAAAGGCGCTCGACCTCGATCGCCATGGAAGGGCAGTGTGGTTTGGTTGTAACATTGGGGGTTGGTGTAGCAGGTTAGGAGTAGCCAGCAGGCTGTGGTAGTATTTCAGTATTTCACTTTCTCGGTTGTATTTACATTTTGCTAATTGGCTACATTATGTCTAATTACATATGTTTTTGATAAAAATACATGTTTTTCACTTTCTTGGTTGTACTTACATTTTGCTAACTGGCTACGTTATTAAGGTGATTACATCGGTATTTTTGTTATATACAGTTCGTTGTTATTCTATTATAGTATTTGGTACAACATGTAGGCCTAAAAATATCGTTTCACTACTATGCTATCCTTATAATTATAATTGACTTAGTTGTTTTTTGTCGCGATTTGGATAGTGGAGTGTGGTCGTGCTCCGACATTACCACCAAAATATTTTTGGTTCGGTGCCGACCACTGGGATAATGGGGACTGAGATGGCATGTTTGTACGCACCAATTATCGCGACACTCCGCAACTTGATTGTATTATTTTTGTATAAAGAACTATTGGCCTTTATAATGTTACATAATTTATTGTGTATTAAAATTTTCAGATTGCTAGTTAACCATACTTTTGGTGTATATGGTATACAACATTTCTTTATTATATTTACAATGTTTAAATATGAATACATGATTGACTTATTAATATACATTATTTTGTACAAGTCCATCCTACTATTTATTTTTAACACTTTATTATATTTACAATATTTAAATATGAATACATACTTGACTTATTAATTATTCTGTAAAATGCTACACTAATGTTTATTTTTATTTTATTATTTAATAATTTTTTTTATTTTGAACCCCGGGGTAAGATATCTTATCTGCGAAGCTTCGTGTGGCACTAGCCACTGGAGCACTCTAGTAGCCGGTTACCTCCTGTGTGAAAGGAAAAAGGCCCAGCCTGCATTTCGTATATGACGTCATTGGTTTGTTTGCACAGCGTGGCTGCATGTTTCACACCGCATTGCAAAATTTTATTTACCTTACAACGGAATGACGTTTGTACAGATTTACATCGTTCGACTATATGTTTTATGTGCACAAGATAACTTCTGACGTGTGCTGTTTGTGTTTATTATAGTTGGGCATTTTCACCTGAGCGTTAAGTGCATATGCAGGACATTGATTTATTTAGACTGCAGTTTTTTAAGGCAGTGATACATTTCTTAGTAAACTAATGGTACACTGGTTTTTCATACTGAGGATTCGTGCTTAGAACGTGGATTTAATTACTGATCAAGTTAATGGATACTTGTTACTTTAGTTTAGCACAAGTGCCATAATCCGTCTGTCTCTCATCACAACTCTCCACCACGCTTCGATTGTTGCTGATGTGTATCACTCTACCTTTTGCTGCGCTGACGCTGCTGAGCCGCACTCGTCACCTTAGGAATTATTCTTATTGGTGGACCATCTGTGAGTCACCATGGTGCTGGTTCAGCGTTCTCTTGGTGAAACACATATTTAGCGATGTGCCTGGTCGACCATACACAACGTGTCTGTTGGGTACGCTTTGTATTCCGTTTTCTGCAACACAACATCAAAACACAATTAGTCTCTTATGTGCACCATTTTTATATTGCCCGTAATGATGGTGCTATATTTATAGTTTCCGGTTTCCCCACGTGGAAGTGTATTGTAGATGGCCTCATAACGTAATGTAAGACCTTTGGGTCTAGGTTCTAAACAGAGCCAGAAGTAATCATCAATTTTTGCCATATTTGGTTGGTGTGTTTTATCTAATTGTATTTTATGTTTTAGTTGTGCTTGTATCAAGCATACTTTGGTTTTTTTTCCTTTCTGTTTGTAATTTTTCACACCAGTCATGACCTCTTTGCGAATATTTGTTAGTTAGTACATGGGAGGGTTGTGCTGCTTATATGCCATGTAACAAGTAGAAGGGTGTGTATTTTGTACTGGTGTCAACTGTAGTGTTGTAAATGAAAACAATAACATCTAAAAATTCGTCACAGCTGCAGGTCTTCGTGGGCACATGCCATCAGTTGTTGCCTAAAAACTTTGTTTGCAGATTCTACCAACCCATTGCAAGCTGGGTTGTATGTAGTTGTTTGTAACTTTGTGATTTGGAGTTTCTTCAATAGGTCCCAAGACTTTAGTAGTGTCGATGGGAGGGGGGAGGGTGGTTCGATTTGTTGTAATTGGCCCGTAGGTTTCCGATTGTTAGGTTTAATTTTCTGACATATTGGATTTTTTTATATAGTTATTTATGTCTTTGTTCATGCTATCCCAAAAATAAACTTGTTTCATTTTTAAGGGGTTTTTAACGGTCCAAAATGACTACCTCCTAACAGTGAGCCGTGATGGGCTGATATGATTATGCCAATGTAATATTTTGGGACGAGTGTAAGTTTCTTCTGTTGTTTAGGTGTATGTATGTTTAGTTATATTTCGCCGTTTGCAGCAAATCGGTAGAACCTGTCTAGTTTTGCATATTTTGGTTCAGCTTTGGATGGTTCCATTAGTGCCATTTTTAATTTTTGGATTGAGGTTAGCGTTCATATTCGTCTGTGAATAGCAAGTTTGCTGTGCTGTTCTGTAATGCGCTTCTGAGTAATTCATTATCATTTTCTATATTTATGTACTCTTGCTCGTGTTGGTATACCAGTATGTAGTATGTTAAGCCCTTGATTTTTTTACAATGATTTCGCACTTGAGAAGCGGATCTACACTGGTGGCTTTTAATTCATTTGAATTATTTTATTGTATAAACTTTATTGTTACTTGAAATATTTGGGGAATGATTTTAGCTATAACTACTAGGGGAATATTTTCGCCCTGCAATAATGCTTTGCTTACTTTGGTCTTATCAACCGTTTGATTGTCTGGATGGATATGGTTGTTTTTGGAGTCTGTCCAATCATTAGATATATATTTTGAAATAATACATTTTATTTCTGATTCATTTTATGGGTACTGATATAGACATTCCGCTAATGCTTTATATAAACAAGTGCAATGGAGGGATTCTGTTTTAGTGTTATATTTAACGTTATTAACATCTACAGTTTTAAATTTTGTGTTTCAGCCTGTGAGTATGCTGCTCATCACATCTGCTTTTGTGTTAAATTTTCTTTTTATAATTTTTGCTGAATGTCATATTCTACTAATGCAATTGCCATTTTTTGTAGTCATATTATGTTCTGCCGTGGTCTTCAAATATCTAGGATTGCGTGATCTGTTGCAATGGTGAATTGCCTGCGTACAGGTATTGCCGAAAATAATTACAAAAATATTTCATTGAGCCTGATTCGTGCTCTGTGATCGACCATTTTGTTCATTTAATGCTAGTCATGTTGATGTGAATGCTATCATGTTTCTTTGTTTACTGTTATTCTGTTCTTGCATGAGTATCGCTCCAATGGCTGTCTGCGGTGCATTACATGCCATAATAGTATGTTTGATTTCGTCAAATTTTTGCATCATGGGAGCATTGTGTATTGCCTTCTTTAATACTATAAATGCTTTGTGTTCCCTTTCTCCCCAGTTATAGTGGGTTGTTGCTTTGGTAAGTTGTACAAGGGGTTCCGATATGGATGCGTAGTTGTGTATATATCGCCGAATGTAGGATTTCATGCCCAGGAACATTCTAAGTCCTTTTACATTTGCAGGTGGTGCCATTTGCTGTATAGTGTCTACTTTTTCATGGTCTGTAATCATTCCTTGTGGCGTAACGTAATGTCCTAAAATTTTAATTTCTGGTTGCACAAATGAACATTTTTAAAATTAATTTTTCATAAAATTGCTGTAGGCTTTTAAATACTTTCCATATAATTGCCAAATGTTCTCAGAAGGTGTTACATATTATAAAAATGTCGTCGATGAATGTTATATCTGTATTCCATCTTAATGGTCCTAATAAAATGACTATAAATTGTTGAAAATATTGTGGTGAAGTACTTACACCCATGGCATTCTCTTGTATTGGTACAACACACCGTCTACAATGAATGCTAGTTTATGTCTGTCTTGTTGTCTAACTGGAATAGCACAAAATGCTGAGAAGAGATCTTATAATGTATTGTATTTAGTATTGTGTAGTGTATTTATAGTATCTTCTGTCCTGGGGAGGGGATATTGGACGCTCTTTAAATATTGATTGAGTTTCCTGAAGTCAGTTAGGAATCATATACCACCTTGTGTTTTCGTATAACTAAGATTGGTGCAGCATATCCGAACTGAAGCTTCAATGATATCTGTGTGTTCCATATTTTGAATTTGTT
This sequence comes from Dryococelus australis, assembly GCA_029891345.1. Classification (NCBI taxonomy): domain Eukaryota; kingdom Metazoa; phylum Arthropoda; class Insecta; order Phasmatodea; family Phasmatidae; genus Dryococelus; species Dryococelus australis. The sequence continues at coordinate 168,031,882 of CM056997.1, read as the reverse complement.
GTATTAATTCGTCCCAAGCATTTCCAGTTTAGTTTGGTAATTCTCTGCTTATGTTAATTCTAGTATATTGTTTAAGAACCTGTCCTTAAAACAGTCATTATCTTTGCGAGCTCTTGTTTCTGATATGAATCTAAGATTTTGTAAATTTTGTTTGTAATATCCTCCTCTATATTATCCTTTATACTCTCAATTCTGTTTATGCAGTATTCTATCATGCCCTTATGTTTGTTTTCTATGACAGAGGTGTTTAACATAACCTGTATTACTTTATCACTGTTATTGCTGTTTATAAGCATAATATATGTTTAAAAAATTTAATTATATCATAGCCTTTAATGAAGTCTACTCCAAATATAATGTGTATTATTAATTTTAAGTTATATATGACTAAGAATTCTTGCATGAATGTATTACTAGCTATGCTGAATTTTTTATTGGTTTTAAGTTTTAGTACTTTTATGTGTTGCACTTACCAGCAAGAATATTTCTGTTATGGGGTTTAATTCTTGTGTAGTGATTAATGCGCTTGCTATGCAGCTGTGACTGAAACCCATATCTAAGAGTGCATATTATTCTTTACCCTTGAGCATAATGAGTACATGTGGTGTCAATATTTTTACAAGTACTTGTTTGCAATCTTGCATTGGCATGCTTGTGTTTTGTTTTATGCAGTGACTCAGTAGACATGCTGGTGGCCTTGTTTCATCATTGTGGCCTTGTACTGTGTTGTTATGTGCTTTCAGGGTTCCGCAGCTGGTATCAAATTCTGAATGGATATGCAGTTTGCATAGTCACATAATGAACTCGTTTTGAAATCTGCAAAACTTCGCCGCAATGTAGGTGTTAAATTCTATTACCTGATTTGGAAATATGTTGCACTATTTAGCATGATATATGGTATATAGGCATAAGGCACATGTATCCTGACTTCCTCTCTGTGGTCATATTACTTTCCTGTTTTTGTTTTGCTGTGGAGTGATGTTATGTGGCCTTGTGACGACCTGCATTTTTGTGTTACCTCAGCCGTGTTTTGTCCGTCCTTGGTAGTTGCCTGCTGCGTTCTGAATTCCGGATTTGTTCTACTGACTTTCCGCAGCGCTGGTTTTTCACTTGTGTCCTGCCAATATCTTTGTCAGTTTGGTAATTTTTTAAAAAGTGTATCTCTGGATATGTTCGGTGTTCTTTTGGCCTGACATACTTATGCGTATCTGTTTGCCCGCATGTATTGAACCACCTACATCTGCTGTCGTATGTTGTGTTGAACTTGGCTATGTCTGCATATGTCATACCTGGGGTGCATTTATAAAATATGTTTTTACACATGTTTTTACTGGGTGTTTCCTCTGGGGACGGGTGGTCTTTCCCCTCATAGCTTAGATTTTTGACTTATTTGTACTTTCTGAATATTTTGCATTTTTTCACACACTGTCTGACTGATAATGTTCTTTATATGGTGTGTTCCACTTTTGTGTGTTCCTTTGTGGCTCATTTTGATATTGCTGTCTGTATTCATTTCCCAGCTGTTTCCTATAGATATTTCTATTACCTAGGTGTATTGTGTACTGCTGCCTTGTCATGACTGGTGTATATTCCCTTTGGATTATGACAATGGGCTGTGCGTTTGTACGTGGTGATTTTGGCATGCAATGCTTGTAATTGCATCTGTTTTAATTTTGTACATTTTGAGTTCTGTAGTATTTCCTATTCTGACTAGGTGGTATGTTTTGTTGAGGTGATTTAGGGTTTTCATTTGTTTTTAACGTCAACTTTTCTATTTCTTCTTTCAATTTTGTGATTTCCGAGTGCAGCTTTTCGGTTTCGGTGTTGTGGAATACTGCGGCAATCACTTTATTGTATCTATTGAGCCCCAGTTCTACGCTCTTCAAATTATTTACTAACTGTTCGACTGTGTAATTTTGCTGCCCGATGATCTTTTCAGCAATGGATAGTAGTAGTGTTCTCCATATGAGTGCAATAAATTCAGTGTGTGGGACATGTGGTTTGTATTTCATGCGATAGTAGATGAGGTCTTCTATGCATGTTTGACCACTCTACCCTAGGTGCTGTTTCTTTGTGTAGAGTAGTTGTCCGTATTTCGCTGTGGAATCTGAAGGTGCAAACAAATTTCTTAGTTTTGTGGTGATTTCGTTCCATGTTATCTCGTCTACTCTGTTTTTTTCCTAAATTGTCATATGCACTTTTAGCACCTCCTTGGAGGTAAAACTTGATATGCCTAAATTTGTCTTTCTTGTTCCAGCCATTTATATAACTTACTGCAGTAAATTGTTTTATAAAATCTTGTACTTGTGTGTTTTCCCCTGGAAATGTATGTTTTCTGCCTTTTGCAAAATTACTTGTATTGGTTGTCTATCTGCCATTTTGTTCTCGTTTACTTCTTGTGGTTGGATGTTAATATATGTTGCTAGTGGCTACTGTGTGTTGACATGTTTGTGATGTAGGTGTGCTAGTATCTAACTTATTTTCTGATATGTTAATATCATCATAGATTGCTGGTGTTTCTGGTGTGTGTGTGGTACTAGCTGTGTGTTAATTATTTTTGTTAGTAGACTCTTATTTAACCTTGTTGACTGTGTGCCTGGTTGTGAAATGAGGTTTGGGTTCTCCTGTATTACCTTCTCGGTTTTTCTATTAATGAATTGAATCTGCCTGCTGTGTCAGTCCGCTTAGTCTAGTGTGTATTTTCCTGGTGATAGGTCGACGAGTGTCATATTAAATAACCTCCTAGCAGATGATACAAATGGTTTATTCTTTTGAGCACTCGTGAACTCAATGTAATTACATACAATGTACGATATTGTTTTGTGTGAAATGTGGTGTTTCCATTGTGAAACAGTATGTGGTTTCAATATGTTATAAACTTCTAAGGAGTATTTTCCTTTTAAGGCACTCGTACACACACACAGCTATTTTCTACAGTGTGGGGAATTTTGCTGCAATTTTGGATGCGAAAAGCAGTTCCAGCATGCATTCATTTTAAAAGCATAAAGTCTACTGCTTAAGCGTTACAATATTCTGCGAGCGGGGCCTTGCTGGAATTTTGCCATGCTACGTTCTCGTTCTCTGCTGACTACGCAAGGTTGCCTGGTTGCGGTTCACTGCTAGCTAGCGTTTTGTTTACTGCAGCTGTTTAATTCTTTCTGCACGTAAAGCCTTTCTCTGTAGTATGCTGGAATGATCGCATTAACCAGCTACTTGACCCTACAGTTTTGCAATTATTTCTTAGACGTAAGTTGTAATGTAATGCGAAAGGTTTTTAACTGTGAAGCTAGTTAAGCATATATTTCAATATTAGAATACCTACAGTGAATACTTTCATTGTTATGTGTATAATTTTAATTTCCGTTATATTCTGTTATACTAACTACTTTGCATGCTACAAGAGTTTGGAAAGGCCGGCGCCTCTGCCAGTTGTCAGGTTTACTAAGGGGGAGGGGGGTGCGTACAAAATAAATAACTTGCCCAAGTAAAATGGGGTGGCACACTCAGTAAGACACTGCAGATATTAAAAGACTAATAATTTACTAAGTTCTTTACATCAGTACAATACAATAAGTTACACAATACAATTTCTCAGTTACTGCTAAATCTGTGGAGATACTCGATACTCTCAATACTGTAAGGTTTAAGTTGATAATGATAGCAACCGACTGAAGTGAGGAGTTCTGACTCCTCTAATAAGATCTGGGCACACATTTAACACTACTTAGGCCCTGCATCACGCCTATGTTGGTTTCACTTACCACTGAAGATGAACAAGTTGTTAGTCGGACACTTGGGGCACCTTGGAGCTTCCCCTCGTGAACCCGACGACTTTGTGGCTGCCTGGCGATGTCTCTGCTTGACCTTGCGGCAGCATACCTTGTATACTGGCCCTGTTGCCCTCCTTTCGCCTTCCTAACATCTGAGTTTATTTTAAACAACCAAACACCGCATGTCGCTCTGGATTCCTTGGTCTGGCACCAGAGGCTGTCCTCCTTGATTTGACTGCATTTGGTGCATTCGCAACAACCCACACCAACAATGCTGGAGCGGTCGCCGGTGCCGAACGGCTCACAAGTCAATTTATGTTTATGGAGTGCTGTATACGTTGTCTGAGATGGCAAGGAAGCTGGCAAGGAAGCTGGCCCAGCTGCTGGCATGCCAGAATGCAACCGGAGGTGACTTAGACATTCCGTCTGCCAGGCCTGTATCGGCCAGGCTGTGTCAAGTACTTCCTTATCGCCGCTTGTACACCATCGTCAGGGAATTCCACCACAGGCGGCTGTTACATTGCTCAAATTGTTTTAATAGATATTCTTTTTGTAGTGACTTGGCAATTGTGTTCTTGCTTTCTATTGTTACTAGCAGCCCACCATCGCTTCGCTCAGGTTTTATGGAGTTATTGAAATACTTACCTATATGCGCATCTACCCGTGACTACCTGTAATTACCCGTGACTATTTGTGATTACCCGTTACTACCTGCGACTACCCATGATTACCCACGACTATCTGCGACTATTCGTAACTATCTGCGACAACTTGTGACTACCTGCGGCTAGCCGCGACTACCTGCGAATACCTCCAACTACCCATGATTATCTGCGACTATATGCGACTACTTGTGACTATCTGCAACTACCTGCTACTAATTGCGACTACATGTGACTACTTGCGACAACTTGCGACAACCTGCGACTACTTGTCAATATCTGCGAACTACCTGCGATAACTTGCGACATTTTCTTGTAACATTGTTTCAATTTATCTCTAATGGTTTTGGTAGAAGATTCTTAGAAAGCAGTCAAGTAGCTCATTTTTATCAGACTTATTTTCAAATTTTGAAATTTCTTAAGGAATTTTTAAAAATTAAATATAGTCTATGTCCATCTGGAAGAATGTAATTCAAGACAAATTTACATAACTTTGGTGATGTAGTGCTCTTCGGGCTGCTAATCGACTTCGAGTGAGCTGAAGAGATACAGTATATACCATTAAGTAATCCAATAACCCCTCGAGGGTACCAAAATATCAGCAACCAATTGGATTTTACATGTCCAAATTGGGGTCTAGTGGGGTCCAAAAATTAAAGCCCAATAAGCACACTTATGCCCATATTTGGATGCCACTCTCCACTTCTTCAAACTTCTGGCCCGCACACAAGTACACCAGAATTAACATCAACTGCTCGTGTAACCGTGGATTTTTACTACCCGTGACTACTACCCCTACTGAAAAATTACTAGTGAATTTTTTCTACCTAGCACAGGGTTGGCCAAAGAAAAAAAGTCAAATGACCAGTGAATTTTTACTCCTCCGCAGGTAGGGCGGCAGTGGCTCAGTGGCTACAACACACAAAAGTGGGGCCTCAGGGGCTCAACAGATGGTGCAAACAAAAGTGGTGCCATGGTGGGTTAGAGGATAGAACACTAAAATTGGGGCCGAGGAGGGTTAGTGGCTAGAGCTCCTAAATTGGTACTGTAGTTGCTCAGTGGGTAGAGCAACGTTCAAGCGGCGCCACGGTGGTTTAGTGGCTAGAACAACCAAAAGTGAGGCTGCGGTGGCGTAGTGGCTAGAGCACCCAAAATTGGTGCCACAGTTACTTAGTGGGTAGAGCAACGTTCAAATGGGGCAGTGGTGGCGTGGTGGTTAGAGCAAACAAAACTGAGACTGGAGTGGCGTAGTGGCTAGAGCACCCAAAATTGGCGCAGCAGTTAATCGGTGGGTAGAGCAACGTTCAAGTGGAGCCGCAGTGGCTTAGTGGCTAGAAAAACTAAAAGTTAGGCAGTGGTGGTGTAGTGGCTAGAGCACCTAATATTGGCGTCGCAGTTGCTCAGTGGGTAGGGCAACATTCAAGCAGGGCCGCAGTGGCATTGTGGCTAGAACAACAAAACGTTAAGCCATGGTGGTGTAGTGGCTAGAGCACCCAATATTGTCGAAGAAGTTATTCAGTGGGTAGAGCAACGTTCAAGTGGGCCGCGGTGGCATAGTGGCAATTGTATAACAGCACATCAAGTTAAAAAAACATACACAGAATCACTGGAACTGCTACGCTAAATGTCGAATATACATTATATATTTGGATCATTATTTACCTTTTTTAAAAGCATATATATGCTTTTAAATAACAAAGGCAAAAAATAATTGAAATTCATATTTATATATGTGCTTTTAAAAACAATGGTAAATAATAATTCAAATTCACAAATGACATCAAACAGTTATCTTAGCATATAAATATATGATACACTTGCATTCATAAGGTTGCCGATCTACAGCTTACACCAGACATGAATGATCAGTACGTACTTTTTCAACAAAAATGTATTCAATTAAAGATTAAATGCTTATTAAAAGTGCTCCATAACATATCAGTATGCATACAAAATTGAACAATTATCAAGAACATACAATTAAATACTACCGATAAATGTTTATCCCCCTTGGAAATATGTTACTGAATTTTTATTCCTTATCACAGGGATGTCCAAAGAAAACCAAGGAAAATGACCAGTGAATTAGACTATTTTATAATCTTATTTGGCCATCTATTCCGAACTGGTAGACATGGAGACACCAAAATTGAATTGAAGATAATGCTTACAAGCCCCAACAAGCTGATACAGACCATTATGCCACACCTGGACATCATTTCCAAAGAGGTAGATACCAAATTAAAAATTAGGCAATGCTTACGACCCTCAACAAGCCGATACTGACCATTATGAAATAGAACATTTATGAGCAAACCTGGCCATCATTACCAAACCAGTAGACTTGGAGACATCAAAATTGAACTGCAGGTCATCCATACGACCTCTTACAAGCCAACACACACCATTATGCCTTAATTTATTTTATAATCATACCTTATGGCCATTTTTGAACTGGTGATATCATACCCCCAAAACAGATTCATAGATAATATTTGCGACCCCCAACAGATCGAATTAAGTCATTATGCTCAAAGACAAAATTTTAAAGCAGCTCTTTTCCAAGAGGCAATGAGGATTTTAGGAATGAATAAACCTGTACCACAGCATTACACCCTCACTCGGATACCATGTAGCAAACCACATATGGCCTATTGATGGTGTACAGTTGGCATGCACCCAACACCATTGCTGGTCCTGAAGTAGCACCACAAACTAGCCATAATCTGCCCATAGCTAGCCCAGGTGTGAACACAAATGGCGCAAGCATAGCCCATATGCTTATAACAGAAATGGCCCATCTATGCACCATTTCACAGCCATCAGATGGCCTACTGATTACTAGCCATACTTCCTATATATATCAAACTGTATCTCTTAAAAATAGTTATTTCGACCATCAATAAAAACCTTTCCTCTGTTTGAACTACTTTTGCTTTACTATTAAACACCTTATACGACATGAAAATCTTATGCTTACCTTTACCGGAGGGGCATGAACCCACACTGAGTGCTTTGGCAGCCCAGCATGCTAACTATTACTTCACTGGGTATTCTTATGTTTAGATGAACTAATTTAGAATATATTCGGACTTGAATTATTAACAAACACTAATATAATATAAATTAACCAGTTATTTGACAGTCTTAAAATTTACCATGTGAAGAAATAAGTTTTTAGAAAGATGCAGATAAAACAAATACCGACATTGAGAGAAATTTTCCTACATGAATAGTGATGTTAACCCAAAAACTTGCCTTTAATGTAATCTTTCGCAGTATGTATGTCACCTGGATGCTATTCATCTGTTTTGAAATGCAGACGCCAGTTATGAATATTTTAGTGATGCAAAACAACAAAAGCACTTCTATGTTAATTTTCTAAAGGTGGTTAAATAGTGTTCTTTTTATCTTCTCATTGTAATTATGTGTAGTCATACATGGAAAACATTAAAAAATTTTAAATTATTCAATACCAGTCACTGTATTTACAGCATTTTGCCATATATATTTTCACCATTATATATTTACAAATAATCTATAATTATATGTTTTGAAGAAGCTATCTGAGAAAAGTGGGAACCATAAAAATTCCCATCATAAGCCAAATTGCACCAGCAATGGACCATCGATGTACCGCTTGAAAGTCATCAAATGGCCTATAGAGGGCTACCCATACTTTTATCAGCACTAAGTATAGGATATGTGCGGCCATTGCAAGAATACAGTTGGTAAAAATTGGGACTCCAAGGTACCCTTATTTCTCCTGGCATATCGCTAGTAGGTTCAAGAGTCCATAGGGGTAACAACTTCAAGTTGCTGTTTGGAAGAGAGCTCCGCCTATCTGGCGAACTGCTGTTCGGACGTCCAGTGTAAGAAGTAGTTAACCTACATTATGCCATTAAACTACGTCAGAAGTTAACCGACATTCATGAGTTTGCCTAGAAGTACCTTAAATTTAATAGTGAGGGAATGGAAACACGATAAGACCAAAGAATGTCTGAGGATACTGTTTAAGGGCAGCTTGTGTGGTTGTACAACCCTCAAAGGAAGAAGTGATACTGCCCGAAGCTACATAAATCTTGGGAAGGCCCGTACAGGATCCTGAAGAAAATGAATGACGTTCTCTACTGGATTTGTCAACAGAGCTCTTGGGTGAAGTCTGAGTTTGTCCACATCGACCAATTGGTGCTGTACGGAGGTCCTGATGATGGAGAGTCTGTTCGGGAAGAACAGACTTTAGGAGGGGGCTGTGTTACGGGCTGTAGCTAGCACCTGCCACCGACTACCGGTATACATGGCCCGGGGTGACTCACCTCATTCCTTTCCTCTTCCCGGAAAGACGAGCTCGCAGTGTGGTTGCCTTAATTTTGGGAAGCACGTGAATAACTGACAGTGGCGAGACTTGCTTACGCCACAGTCCCCCCTTCCCCGCTGAAGAAGCCGACGGGAGACACAAGAATATTCCGGTGAGACTGGCTGGCATCACAGGCCCTCCTCCTCCCCCACTGAAGAAGGCGACACCTGCAGGAGGCGCACGAATATTCTGGGAATTAGGACGCTCGGCGCAGCGCGCGAGTTATAGAAAATTCTGGGTGACGGCCTACGACACTATATATACTGCCAAGGTCCAGCGGCCAGCAGTCTTTGGCGAAAGCAATCTAGCCGAGTGCGGTGGCGAAGAATAGTGTTGTAAGATGTGGAAGAGGTGTTCGTGGTGTGAATGGACCAGAGGGTGTGAAACCGACAAATGAAGCCTACTGTGCGTGAAGGAGCTCCGAGTACTCTAGAACACTGCCGACTGGCGGGACACGGACTGAACTGAGGTGGGACTGAATTGACATGTAATACGGATTTTATTGTAAATATTGGAACTGTCAAATATCGACGCATAATTTATTAAATAATTGAATAGATTGATACGCTGTCTATTGGGACTGATTTTTAATTATTGAATTCCATTGATTTCTTTGTGGTAATTCAAAATTGTATTAATTGAAGTCATTAAGTGATACAAATGTGTTGTGCGATGTTGAGTTGAGAGAAATTTTTGTAGTTATTGTAAATATAATTAGGAAATTATAACTAACACTTTAACTTAATTAAGACCTCCGCCCTTAACGAACTTGGTTTATCCAACTTAATTTTTAGAGAGAAACTGTAACAATATTATGACGATTAATCTTGAAGAAGATTGACTTGTAAATTCGGCTTTCTGATGCATCCAAATAGGAAATGTGTTTCAATTAGTTTAAAATGCGATCTCTTTTAATGAATTAATTTTTTACATTAAAAAATTATATTTTGGAAAATGTGTTATAATGTTACAAAATATATACATTCTTCTTTCAGATACAGCATAAATCACATTTTCTGACCATTTTCATGGCATCTGTACTACTTTTTTTATGAGTTCTTCACCTTGTATAGTCGGGTTCAGTGCTCCATAGGCAATTGCTCTACTTCAACTTTAAGTTGATTATCATTGTACTAGTTGAAAACCAAATTTGGTAGGTATTGGTTCTAGCGGTTACTGAGACATCAGGCATCAGTTTTATTTTCTCTACGCCACTCTTTGAAAATGGCGCTTCAAAGTTGACAATTTTTTGGAAATTTTTTGCGACAATGCGTTCTTTTTAAGCACCAAACTTTGTTCGAATTGGTAGTATTGTTCCTGATATACGACATAGTAACCAAAAATTAAAAATGGCCATCATTTTGAAAATAACTGCACTAAATGGTTCAAGAGCATGAAAGTGAGGTGTCATTACAAAGCGCTATCAGTGTACCAAGTTTGGTAAAAATAGGTCCACACTTTCAAAATTGGTTTGGGAAAACACAGGAAGCTGCACACACTGCACATACACATACACTTGCACATAAGTCACAAGCAGGAAAAGGTTATCTTATAAACCTTCCTTCCTTCAGAAGGTAGGCTGAATATATTTATACATAGCAAATTGTAATTCTGGGCATTATAAAAACTACTGAACAACAAGAACGAAATAGTTTTACGCTTTGCAGCCGGTACAAACAATACTGCATCACAGTGAGATTGGCGTTTATAATGTACATACATTTATCGTATGGGTTCTGAAGTTTTACTATCAAGCTGACCATTAGGATTGCATTTCATTGAATTAGCATTGAATCTATATTTCTACAGAACACATAAATGTTAGTTTGAAACATTATGGCAGTGGAAAACAGCTCTACTTCAGTTGCCCAAACTTTTTGTCATTGAACGTTTCCGTTCTAAAAATATAATCTGTCACCCCTTCCTGTAAGACCCTTATTCTGTCTACGTTTAGCGACATGAATTCTACAATACCTGACCTAAGTATCATGTGACACTTCTCAGTTCCAAATATAACAAACTATATACATTAAAACCAACAATTATCATCAGCCATGGTTCGATGCATTTATTTGGGAACAATTAAAGCTTTGGGTTGGAAAAAAAAAACCAAATAATTTGTACTTCTTGCCACTTGCTGTCAACAAGAAAGAAAGCGCGACTCTGATTTTCCTGATTGATCACATCATTAATTTGAAATTTCAGCTGTTTTTTTGAGCTGGTCAAATATATTCAATCGCTCATCCTCAGACTGGTCAGAGTACGACGTTCTTTTCAAGAACGTCTTCAAATGTGAAATGTTATGCTATCGCCTAACAACAATGCCAGTATTAACATTTTGTAGCTCGCATTATCCACGGCGAGTTATAGCCACCACATCATCTCGCCGCACATTTTTCACCAAAACTTTGTCACCGACTCCTATTCTACTGTTCTGTATTTTGCATATTTAGTCATACATATCACGCTGTTTTTCTTGCGACTGTTTTATATCTTCGGTGACACACGGATCTCCTATTTTCATCATGGCCAGAACAGAGGCCATATTTTGTTAGTTCTGCAGTGTCAATGAATTAATATGAACTCTCTGGTAAACAAATTTCTTTGTCATTTTGTCTCCAGTCTTCATTTAATGTATCGACTGGAAATATAGACTCCCTTTGATATAACAGGTAAACTGCGGAGTAGCTAGTTGAACTATGCTTACTGCATCTGTGTTCAACAATATTCCTTTGATAGCACTAGGCCAATCGTGTTATTATTTTTCAGAAAAATTTTCAGCTGTCCATTTTTATCATTCTATTTTGGCGTTCGACAAGGCCATTTGCCTGTGGGTGATATGCAGAGGTTATTCTCTTCTCTGTCACTGTAAGTCTGTGAAATTATGCTGACATTGAATTCACAAATGCTCACCCTTGATCGATAATTAGTCTACTGCTTTGTAAATACTGGTAGTCACATCAACTATCGTATGATATTTATACAATATCCAGCTCAGAAGTTCGATTGCTTCTCATACGGAAGATTTTCTCTTTCTGCATGCGAGACTAACTGTCCTTAACCAAAGTTTTCAATTAATTTTGACGATGCAGGAAGAATACTAATCGGCTGCAGATCCTTATATTCTTTCAGGTTGTAATTTTGTTATTACGACAGGAATAGTTCTAGAACCATTTATTTGCCCAAGGAAGACTGAATATCGCAAAAAGTAGATGAATATGTGTTATCATGGGAGCACAAAATGAGTGAATAATTTTTTCATTTGTATATTTTAGCAATGTACTCCTGCGACATTCGTTTTTTCAGTACTAATGAATTTATAAATTGTGTATTCGTTGACTGACTTGGTTCCAGGTCAAAACCCGACTGTTTCTCAGGAACATGGTAGCAGGTTGTTATGCCCTATCAATCGAGAAGGGGCAAATTACTTCCATTTGGCTTGGAGAAGACACAGCTCAGAGGCGGCACTTAATTATCTTCATTCAAAATTCCACATCTTAAATATTTTTTATATTAAATAATTAACATAACTCTCACTAAATTTAACTATATTACCAACTCCGGGAAGCTGAAAGTGAATTAATTATTATAAACTCTAAAGTGTTATAGCCACGGCTCTATTTTAAGTCGGTTAGGAACGTCTTCACCTTGATAGTGTTGCCGACGGCTGGTATCATTCTCGCCTACGGCAGACGCAACATCCATTCTCTCTTCTACTTCATTCGGGGGCGACTCAGTGAGGTAAGACCCTTTCCGTTGCTCTGCTCGCCTTAATATAAGGCCCATGTTGATTAAACAACATTCCTGGTATTCAAAACACTTACGGTCTTTATCCTGGTTTCCGGCTTCGGTGCAGCAATCAGGTTAGGTATCCTGAACCGTAACAAGGTGCATCCAGGAATTTATGTGAAATATTATATTTAGGCTTAACTTGTCTTTTGTTGTATATATTTTTCTTTGCCTAATTTCGTTCTTTTATTTTCTTTCTTATCTCAGTTATTATCATCCAAGGAGCGTTGCAGGCTTTGTACATTACAAATTTGTTAAGTGTGTGTCTATCAAATATTTCTGCGATGTTAATGTTGTTACCCAATTTTTTTTACAGATTGTATTAGCGTCTAACACTATAGGCCATGTGTGGTTTATCAGATATCTTATAAATAACTGAGGCTATCTGATGATAGTCGTGAATTAATTTATGTTCATTACGGGGTTTTGATACGGAAAGTGAGTAAGTCAATTGAACTATGTTATGTTCTGTAAGGCCCAAAAGTTCGTATCGACCTTCATCATGCAGTTTGCTAAAATTTTTAACAATGGTGAGATCTATTAAGCGTTTTCGTAGAAGGATCTGTCCGTAAGTTCAGATAGTTGTAAAATATTACCTAATTATTTCACATCGGAATTATAATTTTTCAGTACGTTAGACTTGAAATAACCTAGCACTATTATATAAACATTTGCAAATAAATCTTTCAATAGCCAGTTAAAAGCAAGATAGTTCTCGGTATTGTTAGGCGGTCTGTAAAGGGCCCGGAACATTTACATAATTTTTGTATTTTACTTCAACGAAGAGTTCTTTTATATTATATTTTGATAAGTTATCGATTATGATGTGCTTGAAACACAGTATATTGCTAACAAAATTACTTACAACCCCCATCCCCTACCATTTAGTTTCCATTCGTCCCATTGTAGTGATATATTTACTAGCCTGGGACCTGCCTATATTATAGACCATTCACGTCGACTTCACACTTTTTGAATCAATAATTTGAAAAATTAGCCCAGGTCAAACATGCTTAGATCGTTCACAAAGAAATCGGTTATCACTATAATGGTTTGGTGCTGCCATTTATGCTTCAGGACTTCATTATAAGATTATTTTAAACTTTGACATATATTTAGTTTGCAGATTAATAATATTAATTACTTTGTAGTCTATATGAGTTCGAATCAGGGAGAAACGTGGTACGTTGGGGGTGGCCATAAAGAACTAGTAACACTTTAAAATTCTATTAAATGAAGTTTTATGAAATCATGCGAATAGTTAATGAGCTGAAACAGTTCCTATTTTGTGTGTCAATGGTAGAAAAATATATCTTTATAATTCGTGAGGGAAAATTTTTTTTACGCCCCATGTAGCGCACAAGTAGGTGCTGTATAGGCCTACTACGTTGTTTCCTGGTGTCTTCCTTTTTTTCATCCAGGACAGCTTGTGTAATTCATTTGGTTTCTGTGGACTTTGTTCTGTTTTGCAATGTCACGTTTTCCCAGCGGCCAGCGCTGTAGTGACAGGAAAGTCAAGTTGGTTTTGAATTTATGAAATTTAATTGTTATTAGTACACATTATGTTGCTTGAATTCGCAGTTTATAGCAGAAACGTTATTTTAGTATTGAAATATTTATTAAATTGTATGTTCAGATGTGATGGCGAAACGGTTACAACGTGGAGGTTGGCAAAACTGAGTGACAAAATGCAATGTCGTGTTCCGTTGTTGATGCGTTGCCAATGTTTGATGCGAAGGTTTTTTTTTCTTCTGTGATAAATATCGAAAATTTACCTAGTAAAATGTTAGTCTCCATTCTGTTTTTAAGCTACCTAGTCAAGTCACAAGGTCGTAGATTATGAGTGTTTTAACCGCAGGTATTAACACGTTTCAACGTGTGTAGTGCCAGACGAGTGAACTGATTGAGGTAAATATGTAGGTTTGTGAATTGCTGTTGGTTGAATTACTTTGCCATATCATGTGTATGAGCGATAATTTAGTCGTACGAGGCTTATATGTATTAACGGGAACGATCATTGTGAATATTCCAATTTAATTACCATATTTCTATGTTCATTTTGCAACTATGTAACTTTTCTGGGGGTCAAAATAAAATACGTGCTTGGACAGTCATTTTATGGCAATTTAATTTTTTTTTTTGCCATGGGAAAACTAAGAATTCCTTCTAAAAATGTTAAAGCCCAATTGGAAAATTAATAAAATTGAGCAAAACCTGTTTTAAGCTGTTCATGGTAAAGTGAGCACTGGAACAGACTTTTGAACAACACCTTAGTCGTTAGCTGAATGCATCGTTACAACAGTCATTTGGCAGCACGGAGAGAGAATATAGTTTGAATGGTTTTAACGTATTTTTTAAAATCTATTGCTTAAACATGGGAGTAGGAAAGATTCCTGGGAACCGATCTCGGTCGTCCAAAAATAACATTACATTAATAACTATAACTAGGAATGTAAAAAACCTAATTCTTTGACATATTCGGATATAAAATAATATTAGTTGTTTTGACAGACTCGAACTCGATAATCCGAAATTACCTAAGCCTAGCACCTACCCAAGTCACAAATAAAATTTTGTTAAAATCAGAAATTAAGCAATATTACGTGCCCTGACATAATAATCGAACTCTAAAATCCGAAATGAACATATTATTAATTATCCCTAGCACCGACCTAATTCAGAAATAAATTTGGTTAAAATCGGAAATGAAATAATATTAAGTTGGTAAAGATATATTTTAGGAGTATCTACTTGATGAGTTTATGACTAACTATGTTTATAAAAGGGCTTAAACGCAAAACTGACCTTGCCAGGAAGGGTTTACGGCCTAAATACTATTACTATTATGCTGGATATCGGCTATGATGTCTATGTTATGAATCTGATTAGCATAGCTTCAATGTTTTGGAAATCTTTACTATATTTACAAAAAGGTTCAATTCAAATTAAACTTTTTCCAGAAAGGGTTTAGGGCCTAAATGATCTTAACTTTATGTTGTATGCAGGGTACAGTGTCTGTGTTATGAATTTGATGAGCATAGCATTAATGGCTCAGGAATTATGAGTAGGGTTATTAAAAGAGCTTAACTAAAAATTGACCTTGTCAGAAAGGCCATAAGTCCAAAAAATGCCCTGATGTAAGTTAGGCGATTTGTTGTATTTGATGGTTGGAATGGTTTCATAATTATTTCTAAAATAAAATAAAGATTGCTTCTATGAACGAACCTAACCTAACTTTTTAGGTGATTGTCGATAAGGGCGAATAAAGGTAATTCCCTATACCAACCTCGCCTCCGACACTCTCTCCCCAGGTAAACATTATGGCACTACACATGCCGATGTCGATAAGGGTTAAATAGGTGGAGCAGTCTAAAAAGGACGTCCGAAAGTTGGTTATTGGAATTAATGACTTACAGTAAATCCAATATGGCATCGCTGGAATTTTTTTGGTGGTAAATTAACAAGATGGCAGTGGAGGGGATGTGTATAATCGAACGAATTGGAGAGACAAGAGAGAAAAAGGAAAGAGAGTGAGAGAGAAACAGAATGAATCAGACAGACAAGAAATAAAGAGCAAGAGAGCCAAAATGATTGATAGAGCATGAAAAAGACATAGAATGATAGAGCATGAAAAAACAAGATGAATGATAAAGCATAAAAAATCGAGACAGAATGGTGGCATGCCATCATGATCGTATGCAGCTTGAAAATACGTAAATGGTGATATACAACAGATAATACTTATGTCTTTAAGTTTTTAATTATAAAAATATATTTTATTATATAAAATAATTAATAAATTAATTTGGTTTTCTCAACTTCTCAATGCAGCTGAGTTTCGAGGTATCTCAGCCGCATTGAAGAGTTACAGTAGCCACAACTGTGATAAGCACTTTTTTACTAATTTTAAAAAAAACGGGAAATTTTTAGGGAAAAAGGGGAAATTTTTAGGGAAAAATAATAATTTATAGAGATAAACAGGAAATTTTGAGGGGGAAAAGGAAAAAAAAGGGAAATTTTGAGGGGGAATAAGGGAAATCCAATAGGGGCCCCGGACCCCCTCCCACCGTCCCTTGGAGATGGGTACCCCATGTGCCAGAACCTCCATTATATATTTAATCACAATATGGCAAAAATTTACGAAGTACAATACACAAATACAAATACAGAACACCTCAAAATAATTTAACAGCACCAAATATTACATTAAGGTAAAAATAATGAAACATTCGGAGGAAGAAAATTGCATACTACTTGTAGCTATATCTATACACGCAAGTACACTGCACATACACGGACACGACGATACTCACATCGCGAGCGTGCACACACACGAGCACATTTGTTTGATTACTAGCCTCATGTTTTCATCCGCTGAAGTTTCTTAGGAAGTATTTATTCATTGTATGTGTTAACTTTTTTAGTACAAATGTATTCCAATTTCAATCTGCTCCACGTTTATGATGCAGCTGTAAGCCTAGTGAAAGAACGCGAGTAGAAATGTGGTTCTATGTTGTTTCATTAACAGTTTATTCTCGATTTTACATCAAGTATGTACTGGATGGTGATCATTCTGGTAAGAAATTAGCCAGAACAGATATGACTATTGGGGTCTGGAAATACTCTACGTTTTAAGGAGCAATGACAAGGTGGTGTTTTGTTTCTGAAACTAAACACGCTTTGTTCTTGCTTCATAAAACGCTTATTTCACTTTCATTGAATAGTTATCTGGCTTCTAAGCAGGAACCACTGCAGTTTACAGTTCAGTTAACTTGATTCCCAGCGTACACAAATTTTCACAAGCGGGATACCTGGTAATTTTTCGAGAAATTTTAGTCTCCAACTCCCTTGCATTCCGCCCCTTTTTGCGCCATGTCAGCCCTTAGGGAAAATGCAGTAGCATTTAGTGCTACGTCTGAAGACGTCCAGAACAAAGTAAATTCATTATACTAAATGGCTCATCACTTCAGCGGTTCTTTTACAGCTAGAATTGCTGCCATCCTATACTTTTAAGAGAACTATGCTGCAAAACGAAGTTAACCGAAAATTTAATGAGTTGTAATTTTTAGATGTTTAACAACTCGCACAATTTGAATGTGTGTGGTTCTTATAGTAGTTGTTCTGTAACATATAGACGACATGCAATAAATTATTAACGTAAAACTGTTAAATATATTTGATCGTTCATTTTCATTTTTATGGGAAAGATTATATAAGTTTTAATTTAATTATAATAAATATAATGTGTAAACATTGCATTCAGTGATTAAAATAAAAAATAAATGTCTCAATGTTTGGATAAAATTATTTACAGAATGAGTGTAGGTTCGCATGAGTAACGGTGTCACAGCACTAATGTAACCTGGTACATTTTAAGAAAACCGATGAGTCAAACAAAGGCTTCATTGTTTTGTTCAGGAGCAATTCAATATGCAAAGGAAATCATAGGTATTGGCGAATCATACCAGCCCAAAATGTTTGCTCATTATAATACTATTTTATATTATTTGCATATTATTAGGAATAATTACTTTATTAAATATATAAAACAAAAAGCAATTTTTTTAAAGCAACTTTTTGTGAGCAAAAATTGCGGGAGTGACTAAGTCTGTCAAAACGTTTCGTTTAGTTACAACACTTAAAACTAACAACGAATGGAAAAAAATATTTCAAAGTCATCACGTAAAATTTATTCATCTTATAAACGTTTACTCGATTAATACATATCTTATACGTAGTCTTTAACTTAGCTGATATTATTGCAACTTTACAATTTCACATGCGTTTAGTTTATTTTGTTTCATAGGTACTGCCCCGCGAAAGATAAATTAGTAAGATTCGTGGTTCCCATTAACAATCAAAATAATTTCAGCGATATAGGCGAAAATATAGATTATTAGAATAAACATGTATGTTGTACGGTTCACTGTGTCAATACATTTTGCTACAAATATCACGGACAATAAATAACTAAAAAAGAGTTTAGGTACTCATTCCACTCAGGTTAAACTCAACCTTACAATTTTATATAAAAGTGAGCTAAATAGCTGGATGATAGCGTGGCACGTTGATTTTCCCGTCCTCCTACAGTGTTTACATAGAAATTAAATTATTTTAGATAGCAATTTTATAATTTAGTTTTATTGGTTTTTAGCTTAAAAAATATATGCATGGAAGAAAAATACTGTGTATTTATTTCGTAGTTTAATCTCTCTAGCATAAGCAAATATTTAGACTTCAGTATTACAATGTGCGTGTTGCCTGCAGATGCGTTGTGGACAAGCCTGGAAGCTGGACAAGTGTACTTTTTTTCTCGGAACCCCGATGTTAAGAGCCGTCCAAAACTCTTCCTTCACTCCCCCTGGGAAAGTTGCTGCACATGCATGACCAGAAACCACAATGACCATCGCCTTCTGCTGTCTGCTAATCCCATCACTTGTTGTCAACACACTCACCCCCTTCAGAACCTCGGTAATCCCGCTGGCTGAGGTAGCAGGTAACATACTGGCCTGTCATCGCCTCTTTCCACTCAGAAAACACTGCTTCAAAATGGTCTCCTGGATGATTAAATAACTAGTTGCTTGTTTCTGCAGCTGGCATAGACGCTCTTTACATCGACACAGTGTGTGATAATATAAAAGGCGATTCGTTTATTATTTTGAGGTCCAGCTCAATACCTTAGTGCTGCGATACTGACATTTTCAAGACACTGTATCTGCAGTAGTTCGACTGGTGTGCATACTCATACCTTTTAATAATATTCGCATAAATGTGGCATTTAAGGTACGGTAATAAATATAGTAGATTCAGAGAAGAATTGTTCATCATCATCGGTTTATAAAAAACTGCATTTCTGCAACATGTATTGTTGTGTCTTCCTTTGTTGCCATCCCTGTTTCACTTCCGTATGTTACAGCTGGTAATGGAGCATTGAGCTGACATGTTTTTGTACGATGTGTTTTAATTTATTATTCATTACGGTGTACATTTTTATTTTAGGTTATATATTTATTTGATTCCAATCTGAAAATAATTTCTGTTTCCAAATATCAGTTATTGTCACTTACATGGTTTATACCACTAAGCCAATATTTATGAAAAAAAAATCCATTATTTTGTTCTATCAAGTGAATTTAGCTGTTTGTCATATTTTTTGTAGTTGGCACACATTTCGCTCTAAAATTTCTCATTAGTAGAAAGAATTGTCTGCCAATGAAAAAATCAGTATAAATTATTTCAATATAAAACAAAAATATTGCCAATATTAAGGATGTTTCTCAATTACAAATTTTCTTCATTAATCACTGCGACGAATTATGGGGAAATGTGGTTTAACTCTTCCTTTGAAAGAGCTATTCTCCATCGTAAATGCTACAGAAACGTGTTATAAAAAACTACTTTTGGGACAGTAGTTTGTGTTATTTTATTATTTTATATGGTTGCATGGGCACTCAACGATAATACGGAGAACCCCTGTCATAATAAAATTTTGAGGTGCAACCCTTCAGTTATTTTTATGTGCTGCTGGGGTCTCCAAAAATCTGCACTTATTGCATAAATACAACAAAGTGACCATTTTGTTCACTTTGACATGCAGAACACTTTTCAGTCGTAAACGTGGTCCACATCGCCTTACGAATAATTTCTACAAAAATAAGATTGCGTCCCTGGCTGTTATTATCACGGGAGCTGTTATCGGCGAGACACTGTTGCATACCTGCATAGCCACCACTGACGCATATCGTCCCACCTACCATAGTCTTTTATATCCTGGAAATAAACACATTTCGTTGTTACATGTTCACGAGACTGAAGCTCCCTCAGGACTACATCTGGGCCATATGTCGTGTATATAGGGCAATATGACGTGTGTATATATATATATATAATACTTATATACACGTCATATTGCCCTATATACACGACATATGGCCCAGACACACACACACACACACACACACACACACACACACACACACAACATACATACATAATATATATATATATAATATATATATTATATATATATATATATATATATATATATATATATATATATGACAATGCTCTGGCAGAGTTTTCGATCTATTTTTTACTAATTTGTACGTACACATTGTCTTTTGATGAGAAAATTGGTTTCTGTAGATACTGAAAGGTACCCATAGCCTATATTATAGGCCTTCATCTGTCTCGTTACAAATCATATGTTCATTGATCATTCTGAAGCCTAATTGCAAATGCTTGTGAAATATACACTGCGCCTTTGATGACTTCAATAAAAAGTTAATGAAATATTAATAGTTTATTATAGGATCTACGGAAAACTTTCCTCTCACTGTGTCAGGGCCTTTGTAAAAGTGTATGTTCCCTTACTGCATTCTACAAACGTTTTTCAATAATTTGTTTGTGTGTGTTATCATTATGTTCTATTCTTTCTCGATCCAACATTAACTAATCTCTTTAAAGCTTTTGTAAAGTTTTCTTATCCTTCTAGATTTAATATTATTAGAATACCTTTACAGGTAATGTTTAGCAAATTCACCGCCATTTACTTATCAGAGCTCAGCTGACGTCTCTTTTTGAATATAAGAACGACATTTCAAAACAACAACCAAAATAATTTATTTGGCGATATAATCAACAGCGCAGTTTACACCAATATGAAATTAAATGTTGGTAGTATTCGTATAAAAAAAGGTGTTAGTAATTTTGTAAAGAGTGCATTGGCGATATTTAAAAATATTAAACTTATCATAGTAGAATTTTAAAAAAAATCTACAAGAATGTGCGACTTTTATCTCATTGCAAAAATCTCTTTGAAAGCGAATAGCAATACCACTGATCGACATAGGCTTATACCGTTAGTTCTTTAGTTTATAACAATAGCTTATATAGACTTGTTTTATGTTTTATTTTCAGGCTCTGGGTTTCGTGACAACTTAGCTCTGCAAAGGCGTACGTCCGCAATAGTAAATTTTAATTTAACTGCTCATCGCCATTGCAAAAGTTATTGGGGAAAAAACGATATTATAGTCCCTACAATAGCACAATTTTTTTATTGTGTGTTCAAAATAATGCACATTAGGCCAACATTGTCACACGTGAATAGAAATTAATTTTTAAGGCTTACTGACTAGTTAATTTACTCTCAATGCGAATATTTTCAAAATATAATGAAAAGTCTAACATAGGATTATTAAAAATTTAGATCAACAGAAATGATGAAGAAAATGTAACAGTTTTACTCCTGTGTCCCGTCAGTGAACACTTCTCTTACAAACAGAGCAACTATGCGACATGGAAAGCTCTTTAGAATTACAATAAGCGCAAATCTATTCGATTAAAGTGACACCCAATTAATTTAAACGTTCAGTTTGATTATCAATAACAGAACTCACCGTCCATACACACTTGTCTTTATATTGGGAACGCAATAGGTGAACAGGTAAATGAGAAGTCACCAGCAGGAAATATAATAATTCATCACCAAATATTTGATATTCATTTCTCCAAACAACTGAGGAACACACAACACTGTAAGAGTAGGCCTACTTCATATTCATTAGAAAATATAGATATACTTACTGTACATGGACAGTGAAACGCATTTAAGTTACGAAGTTTATGATTTAATACTTTATAATTTATCTGTGCATATATTTCACGTATCGAAACCAATTTATATATATATTAGATAAAAAAACTAGCAAAACGACTATTATTTGATATTTTCTAAAACGAGTAAAAATTCACTTGGGATATTTACATATTTTTCTAGATAACCCGCAAATTAATGCTGTGTAGCATAGTTTTCATTCCTGTCTGCTTCTGTTTTTTAACAGACCCAGATATTTCATGATAACTCTAGACCTGCCTGTACTTATTGTGAATGCTGGGGAAAGTATAAAGTACTTAAGAAAATAAGACAATTATACATATCAATGCTTTAACCCTAGTGCAAAATAATTCATTCTTTATATTTCGTAACTTTATCATGTCCTACAGTAATGGAAATTCCTTCTAATCAGTATTTGTGTGCTGTTCGACAAAAAATTGAACATTCAGTTTGGAATTTTTACATCTCCTGCGTGCATGCAAGTTGTGTATCCAAGGGTATTTCTTTTCTTTTTTGTGACTGGCCCACATTCTACAGCTTTCGAGCCCCCCGGCACTCATAATATACTGTTTTATATGGAAGCAAAAATTCAGCAGGTAATTTTCACTTCCCCTCTGTACATAATTTGTTTTGTAATAAAATAACGACTGCATTAAGTGTAAGTGAACATTTACAGCTGGTTATATGCAAGAGTGTCTATACGGTTCTAACTTTTCCAGCATAAATAAAACATTAACTAAATAAAAACACATATAAGTCACGGGCTCATGTGTTCTTACTTTATTTTTTGTAACAGGATCACATACTAAAGCTTTTCAGTCTGCCTGTACTTAGTGCACACTGTTAATCGAAAAAAGGAGGAGAGAGGCACTTGAGTAGGTAATCTGAATGGAAAACGATTATATAATAGCCAATTCAATTGCGACATAGGTATTTGAATTAGTCTTAATGAGACTATGATGTAGTATGTATGCTATGTGATTTACTTACTTTAAAATTTGTGTAAAGCATAGTTAAGATAGTGGGTCGTACATGGCTCTTCCTTGCATGAAAGCAGCAGTCTCAGCATTGTTATTTTTCTTCTGGAGTGACATCATAGATTTTTCAGGGCACACGACCTTAGCAGCGGTATGTTCAAACGTGGAGATGCTTGGTTCTGTTCACACACTATACAAATACTTTCCTATATGGCTGTCGGGAATGGCTGATCTGATAGTTTGTATGATCACTATTATGGTTTCTTCATACGAGCTGTATAGGTATTGTGTTGCATATGTGCGTGGGTTACGGTGAAAGTTACGTCATGTGTGTGATGTATGAAACTGAATGTCTATACGAACTGACTTGGAAAATGTCTCTACGAATAGAAAAAATGTAATGCATATAAAGGGATCTCGCCACAAAATACTGGAATGTTTTGGTCCTAAAGGGCTGCCTACTAACTGATTATCACAAGTTTCTTCTGTCAATCGGAAAGTGTTGTGAACAATGCTTATTAAATTAATTGGTACGTATCAGGGCATTTAAAATAGTTCAGAGTCGGCTGGGATTCCTGCGATCCGATTTTGATGCATTTATTCCCATAAGTTCAGTTATAGAGGCTAGGTATGTCTGTACTATGGCCAAAGACATTATGACCTATTGGGAGTCGCAAGTGGTACCTAGGATTCGAATTTGGTGACTATAACATTATCAGATCGGAAATGGTGGCTATGTATGTCTATAAATAGTCCTAGAGCACATTGGCTTAATTCTATCTCTTGAAGGTCGCAGATAGTATCTACGATTCGGTTTGCAATTGGTCGTTAAGTATGACTATAAAGTAACATAAGGTATAATGATCTGTATCGGCTTGTTGGGGGTGGTATGCATTATCTACAATTCAATTTTGGTGTGTCTGAGTCTATTGGTTAGAAAATCGCGTAAGGTATAATGTCGTACATTAGCTTTCGACTTGCTCGTGGGAGTTAAATTTCTCTGGTCCTTTTCCTGGGTTTTCTTCGGAAATCCCTGTGGCAGGTAGTAAAAATACACTAGTGAATTTTCCAGGGCAGGTAAACTTTCACTGGGAGTAAAATTCCACGGTTACAGGTTACACCGGCTCTTCTGCGCAGCCGGTAACATCGCGCTGCTCCAATAGCGCCACCCCAGTTGCGCAAGGTAACGTCATCAGCGGTCGAATTCCATGAATTCGGAAGGGCGGCCAGCAGGCACTCGACCGTGGCGCGCTCTCCACCCACTTGTGGCCGACTCGGCAACCAGCTGTCACTCGTAATAGAAATAGTTGTGAGTCGGACTGGCTGCTCGCTGCCGTCCGTTCCTGCCGCGCCGGGCAAAAACGCTTGCCGGAGCAAGTGTCCACTTAGATCTTCGAGAGTTCAGGACACAGGTTAGCATATAGTAGATGGTAACCATTTTAAGTAAAGTTCAAGTTTCGTGTAGGCAGGTAATTATTGAGGAAACTAGAATAACGAGCAGCCGTGGCCGTTCGGGTAGCAGTAGACGTGACAGTCAGGTAGGCGATCAAAAGACGTAATTGGTACTCCGTCAAAACTTATCTTTGTTTGCTGGCAGTCGATATTTCAACTGTCAACTGTATCTTTGCAAAGCATATATTGTCCACCATTTTAAAAGATAGCGCCATACGAATAAATAAACTTTTATGTCATATCTCGGATATCAGTTGAAAGATTCCTGCCAAATTTGGCAAACAGAGAGTACTGCAGCAGATGGTGTAAACTGATATGTTATTATAATAGGTCGAGTACTTATTTTCAAAATGGCGACTATATATTTTTGAACATTATATTTTAATAACGAAACAAATTCCAAATTAACTTTTTATGCTGGCAGTATATATTACAACAAACAAATTTGTCTATACACACTATAATTTCTCTGCTATTTCGTAAGACAGACCCACAATAATAATAAAGTGTTAATTTCATATCTCCATAAACATTCTTACCAAACTTGGTGAAGAATTTTTACTGTGGTATATCAACATTTATTTTCATAATGGTGGCTATAAAATAATTTTAGTTTGGTGTGCTATATCTAGAAAACTATAAAATCAATTTTAACTTAACTTTGTATACTAGCTGTATACTATCATCAAATGTGGTAATACATAGCTTTTTTGTCCTCCATTTTGAAGAGCGTTACAGGAAAAATAAAGAATGGTTTTATGCCATACCAAGAGGACCAATCAACCGATTCTTACCAAATGTTACCAGCAAGTTGTGTTACATTATAGTATGTAAGTTGACGTGTTTCAGGTGCGGCAGTCCTATATTAAATTGTTTTAATATAAATAATTTTGTTTAGTAGGTATGTTTATCTGTGAAACAATTGAACAAAATACAACTATAGTTGGCACAATACAGTATTCTTTAGAGGCATCTATTATTTACACATAGATCCAATTTTTCCCATCTATTTGCACAATATTTCCAATGGAAAAAAATTGAACATTTTGCTATATTTCTTAAAAAAAAAAAAAAAATAAATAAATAAATAAATAAAAAAAAGGTTTCACTAATTTACACCAAATTGTGCACACCATAAATGCTACATAAGGTCATGCAAATTTACGTGATTTAAGGAATTGAACTAACGATGCAAGAAATGGCGGCTTCGTAAAAAAAAACTAGATAAGTTTACCAGCTATATAAACAATTTAACCAAAATCAAATAAACTTTGTATATTGATAGTATAAATTAGATTTTAGAAGCATGGTATTCACAGCCACTTGTGGCAAATTTGTATGATAAAGCCAAATAAGAAAGTAGTGATTATGCCATATTTCAGAGACCAATCAAACCGATTTCCACCCAATACGAAACACAAGTAGTGCTACAGTAGGACATGCAAACTTGTTTTTTTTCTTAAGTGGCTCAGTCACTTATTTTCAAAATGACGTTCATATAAATATTTTTGGCTAGTAAACCTTATCATTCGAAACATTACACTGGTAAAATCAGAAGTTAATGCTCCAAATCAGACCGACCTCTGTAATGCAGTTGACTGCACGCTATTTCATTGTACCAGGTTTTATGTGTTCGAGTCCCGGGATAAGCACATGTGAATTTTCAATTATCTCACTACTATTGCAGACGTGTCTGGTTTCATCTATAGTGATATTACTTTAAACGAATCATTAGCTAGTTCCTGCCTAACAACTCAGCTTTTAAAAACTTATTTAAAAATTAATTGCACCCATGTTGAAGAAAATAGGCTCATTAGTTAGAGCAGCTATTTCTTGTTAAGTACTATTATGTACCGAGTTTGGTGAAATCCGATTCAAGTGTTCAAAGGCGTTTAGGGGAACACACAAACACACAGACATACTATACACATACACGCAGTCACACAGACCGGAAAGTGATATCACTATCCTATCTTTTCTTCAGAATGTAGGTTAACAAAATACAGTGTAACATAATTTATTGACCGCCAACATTATTAATCGTACTTAATGTATGAATATGCACCATTCTACGACGTAAAATTGTTGGCTCCCTAAATAAAATTGGGGAAGGGGGTGGTGAAGCAAATGCCTCACTCATACTCCCACCCTAGCATATCCGACGGGAACTGGGAAAACTGTAAGGCAGGCGTTAGAGAAACCACATCTGGCGGTGTTGGCCGACACATTCGGGACAAGAAAGCCTGTCGCTACGAACAGAAGAGCGCAGGTGCAATAAGAAGTGGGACACACTAGGACGTGAGAGGAGGAAAGCTGTGGGCATCGTTTCTCATCAGGACTCTGGAAGCGAGCACATTCAACCCACCGATGTTATAACCTGCGACTCGCTTTCTTCCTCGCACTTTACGTGACCGCCGGCGTATCCTCCGCCAAACAAGCCTTCGGGGACTTCGTTCCTGGGGATACACCACCACCGCCCTCTTCGCACAGGAGAATTCCTAACATCTCTGTTAGCTATGAGGAATTCCTTACTCTATGTTTCATCCTCCAAACATCGCCAGATTTGACAACACTCTACTTACGTCAAGTATACAAGACGGAAAGAACAAAAGTGTCGTTTTTGACGGTGGTGAAAGAGTTACGTGAAGGGAGTGTGAAGTTCATAAGATACGAGGTCAGATTATTATTATTATCATTATTAACTTTAGTTTTGCAACGTGTTTACACCGTGGCACTTTCCCCATCCACTTGCGACTGGGTGAAGTGGCACAGTGTTGTAACACTGGACTCGCATTTAGGAGGATGATGGTTCTATCACCGTGTAACGCTAGGATGTTACCAG
This sequence comes from Dryococelus australis, assembly GCA_029891345.1. Taxonomy (NCBI): domain Eukaryota; kingdom Metazoa; phylum Arthropoda; class Insecta; order Phasmatodea; family Phasmatidae; genus Dryococelus; species Dryococelus australis. The sequence continues at coordinate 168,004,417 of CM056997.1, read as the reverse complement.
CGCCATCTATTTTGCAACTTTAGACTTTACCGTTCTACACTAGTACCGCTGATTACTTTCAGTGTTCTACGCCACCCGCCGCGCCGTCGTTAGAGATCTTTGATCCCCTCCCTTCTCCAGCCACTTCCCCTATTTGCTCCTACACCCTCTCATTTCCCGCTTGCACGACCAGATGACTTCTTGATACTGTACGGGAGATCGTTATTCTTTCTGCTACTGGCATCGGCGACAAATTTACCTGGTCACTTCGCTCGCACCTCGGGAGACCGACTTTATTCGTCATGGGTGTGACGTGATATTAGTGAAGAATTGGGCACGCTGAATCACGGCTACTCAGATTGTAACATTGATTCTTACGTAGTTAACTAAAATGGTTAGTGACCGGTGAGGGAGCGTTAGAGGTAGCGGGATGGATCCGGTGAGTTGACGACACAATTCATTATAGTGGGCCTTAACTGGAGTAGTTGCCTTTTCTCGTAAGATTTGCAACTTAGTTGGTATTGCTGTGATGCGTGGTTTCCCTTTTAATTAGTCCCTTCTAGACAAAGTAGATTTTTTTACAACATTAGCGTTGAAAGTAGATCGCCGTTATGAGTCATTTTGGTAGCCCTAGTCGTCCGTGACGGCGGGTCATATTGCGTTTGTGTCCTGGTCGTCAGCTCGCTGTTGCTATGATATTTTATGTGTGCGTGTTTTATTTTACGTCGTAGGGCCTTAACGGGTATTTAGACATTGCCGATTGCTGCCCCTGCGACGAGAGTACTTTTAGTTTGAAATTGTAAAAAATTTTTATATGTATTTAGCTCTGGAGTTGCTTTGATGGGCTTTGTGTCGCCACCTGCCGGACAGCACAAGTTGTAACGAGTGTAATTTTCTTACGTCGTGCCTGTAGTTTTTACACGACAATATTTTTGATAAAAGCATTTTTCAATGTGGTTTTGGTATTGAAGTACTGTAGAGTCTTTGAATAAACTGTAGGAAAGTTTGGTTCTTTGGCATGTGTGAGTTCACACATGAATAATAAGCTATGTAATTTTTATTAATATCAATCCAATATTTAAGGTCACGTAATTGGTAGTACGAATTGCAGTAATGAAAGTGTGGTAAACCACCGACTCACGTGTCCCATTAGAGGGTTTTGTCAAATGATAATTTTGTGTAAGGGCGCTTTCATGCGCGGTCTACCCAGTAACGAGAATTGTCTGATTAGTGGCCACGTAATTTTAAAGATTTTTTGCTGCCCTCAAAATAGTTTTATTAACGTGGCAAAGTTATCAACGTGACAAAGATATATGAGTGAGAAATTCTATACTTTGTGTAATTTGAATTACTGTTTGAGCAGACCTTAGTATGCCCGACATTAATGACGCCTATTTTTTACGACGATGCAGAACGCCGTGTCTGATTTGACTTTTAATTGTACATCCAAGTAATGTGGTGATAGTAATCTCTAGCCAAGTTCGGTGAGTTTCAACCTTGTCAAATTTCCTGGTGATTAGTAGCAGGAATATAGTAGCTCGGCACTTGTGCCTTCAATCATCATTTTAATCTGCATTGCTGGCTCACCGTTTTAAACTGAGTGTAATGAAATTTGTTACTTGCAAAACGCAATGTGGAATCATTGTAAAGTTGTTCTGGGCAGGCCCCTTAAGACTGCTTTGTGAGCTCGTGAGTTTTATTTTCTTTTTTCGCATTTGATTGTGTTCTTGAAGTAAGTGATCTCATGTCAGATTCATCTTATTATACAAGGAAAAGTTGTCATTTCCCAAACTGTGTGAGAACATAATATTTTTGAGAGTTTAAATAAATCAATGTTTAATTCGCTAATTTAATAGGTTTATTCCTAGTGTATCCTGTTGTGTGTTACGTACATTCGCACCTTGTACGGTGCAACCTCCCGGTACAACCGCCGTATTTACAATTCGGTTTTCATTGTTTTTCCAAGATCTCTGCAGGCGAATTCTGCGATGGTTCCTTACTACAGACCGTGGTCTTGCTTATCTGAGCAACTTGCTCAGTATCTGAAGACGTAGCTAGGAGAGTAAGCTCTGGATGCATAGTCCCCTTCAGGTGGCTCACAACCTGCCACTTGAAATACGTTACAGTGTGATTGAAATCCCGTTTATTTTTTTGTATAACCAGATAAACGTGCGCACAAAATGCTTATCTACGAAAGGGAAACACACTTCAGACTAGTCATATGTGGTACTTTCGAGACATCACGCACATTGGAAACATTATTTTAATGCGTTCCAACATGACTGAAAACGGGATTTTTGAGTGTATCACAAAATAAACAAACCGGATTCATGCGAAACTTCAATGGAGATTTGCATTGGAATTTACTACAGTGTCGAGTCCAATCAAACGAAAGGGCCACAGCTTAAAGTCCCATAGCTTTCAAAAGCACGACGGGAACACTACACGAGTGCTCACAACTTAGCGCATAGAGGCGACATTTACTTACGTGCGCCGGTTGACGTCAACCGCAACGCTTCATCGAGTTTTTCCTCACACACAAACACAACCCTCGTTGGGCGGCAACTTTTACGATGCAGATCACAACATATTCATTATTTTGTGTGTGTACGAAACACCTTTCATCTTGTAGACATCACGTGTAAGCGCTATTTCCTCACATAAATATTCTAGATTGCATAGATTTTGCACCATAACATGTTAGAATCACAACTTTTAGTGATGGATGTACAAATAAAATAAACTAAATAATGTACAGAGAATTTAGCAGTGGTGACAGAAAGGCTATGTCTTAATTCATTTTAAGGCATGCTTAGAAAAATTTATTTTCCAAGAAATGATAAAATACTACAAATTATAAAATGCAAAAAGATTTTAAGCCTATTTTTTTCAAAATTGTGAAAACATTTCATTACATGATTTTAAAGACTACTTGAAGTAACTCATGGGATATTAATTCAAAGGGAATTATGTATTTCAGTAAGTGAGTTAGTTTTCATTATTCGTACAACTCAAAACAAAAGAATTTTGATTTTGAGATGGCATTATTAAAATTAATATGCAGTAATAATTTTTTATGGGAGTAAATAGTAGTGTAAGTAATGCCTCCAACTTAAATAATATTTGGTAAAAATACAAAATAACGAATAATTTTCGTGAACAGTACCCTTAAGGGTGGTGCCTACTTGGAAGTTTTTAGCGCGTATGAGGCAGGGAAGCGCGAGAGAAATAAGGACGACACTGACACGTGCGCCTGATGTTCCTTCGCTCCTATGCACTGTGCCATGCTGTGGCATTTTTCTCTCCAAACTTTTTTTCTAAACTGATTTTCTAGCAACTCTTTTTGGAAAAGCCTCGTCGTTTTTCTTTATTAGAATGGATTTACATTTTTATAGCAATTTGTTTCAATCTTAATATATCCTATATTATGTTGTGTTAACGAATGACGTGACCTTAATTTAAAGGTGAATTTATAACTCTCTCCTTAGCCTGAAGGATTGCACTTGTGGATGTTTTCGTTCCTAGTTCTCTTCTGGGTTAACTTGGTGCTCGGATCGGGAGCTGTTTGGGTGGGCAATCTCCTTTTTGGGAATTTCTCTACCTGTTTGGGTTTCGGTCTTAAGCACCAACGATTGGCTCAACTTAGTGATAGAATTTGGATAGTTAAAAACCACAAATGTTACCTGAGGCGACAAGATGTTTTTGTGCTCGTGTGGTTATTTAAGCCGTTTTTCAACACTTTCCCTCATGCTAGGTGTTACCGATGGTGTATGATAGATTAGGCATAGTTTCATTATAATATTTTAGTGTAGGGTAAAGGCACTCAAGAATATGTACTTAAGATGGTTTTAACTGTAAATTTAAGATATTAAATACTGAATAAAAAGTTGTATAAAATGAAACACTATTGCTAAAAAGTGTACGGAACCACATTAGATAAGCAGGAATGAAATTCATTCCGACCGAAAATCATAAATTTTGCATAAATTGAAATTGCGAACTCTTAGAGGACAGGTGTCCTAAGAGTGCGCACAGTGTCCTTTAAGAGTATGTTTCAGCACCCATCACATTTTGAAGTTTCCACACCCTTTGTAGCTCGAGCAATCTTCGTGCCACCATTGTTTACATTTGCCGCACTGTATTCAATCCTCTAACATCGGTTCTTGATAGTGTTCATCACAACCTGGACAAAATAGATTGTCTTCAACTTGTTCTTCAACTGCATGTACCGCTGAGCTGGGTGGTACAGCGGGATTGTCCAAGTGTATGGTCTTTTCTACTTGTTTTCTTTTATAAATTTCTTAGCCATCTGGCTTACCAGAAGAGTGTTTCTGAATAGCGATGCATACATTTTTTCAGACTTTTCCCCGCCGTTTTTCGTTTCCTCGAAATGATACAATTTGATAGTGGTGTTATCTTTAAGGGTGGAACTCACGGTGGTTCAGCAATGGAATCTTGTTCTGCCAGAACATCAGTTTGAGTTTGGGGTTCATCATTTTCAAAACTAGTTGAATTTTCAGGTGCGTTTGTACTATTACCTTTTTCAGTGACGTCCAGTTGCTCTTGAGGACGGTCTGTCACTTCAGCAGGTGTGCAGTCTTCACCAGAGAGCACATCGGGATTAAAAGGATATATACCTGTTGATTTAAAACCATTTATTGCCTTTTTCATTGTTGCTACCCTCGTGTAAGCACATGTGAACATTTTTGCAAACGTCGTGCTGGGTGATTGCCCTCCCTGGATGATGCACCAACCACTGGCCTGCTTCTTCAGAAAAGGCTTTCTTCAAAGCCCAAAGAACCTGATGTCGGGTGGCTGAAGTATGTGGCTAGCATGCAGTGGTAGTGACATCATTGTTATGAATGTTCTCTGCAGAAATTAATGGCTTGAATACTGCAGTGAGATGCGTGATTATCCAATATTAGTAGCACTTGATCATTCTCTGTTGTCTTCACGAAACTGTAGAAATCCTTCAGCCACTCCACAAACAGTTCCGTGTTAATATACCCAGTGTCAGAAATCATAAGCAGTGTTCCTTCTGGTGCATTTGCGTACAGCTCATGTTTCATTCTCTTCCTAGCAAATATCATGGCTGGAGGAACAAACTTACCAGTGGTGTTCATGCAGTACACGACAGTAACAATTTGACATCTTTCTGCTGAAGAAACTTTACAAACTATCTTCTTCCCTTTAGGAGAAATCACTTTTGGGGTGTGATTAGGTACAGTGGAAATACCAGACTCGTCCATGTTGAATATAGAATGACCAGGAAAATTATTTTTAGCACAAACACTGCCCAAGTTAACAAAAATCTCTTGAACTGAACCCTGTTAAAACCACTGGCTCTCCCTAAACTACATTCTTCCAGTATACGAAGTGCCAAACTATACCTTTTGCAGAAGGCACGGACCCAATTTTTACCTTCCTTTTGTGTTGTTTTATTGAACCTGTGATCAATGTTATTTCTTTCCGCGAATTCAAATGCTAAAATCATGAGCTGTTTCCTACAAATACCTTAAAATCTCTTGTCTAGTTCTGTTATGTGATCAGCTAACTCTTTCTCAATCTCTGGAGTAAAAACTGGTTTGTGACATCCAAGAGAAGTTGGTACTGTCCCCTGAAACAAACAGAACGGAATAATCAATAACACATATCGTAGAAGGACCATAATGAACCGAAAAAAAAATCGTTAACGAGCCTCCCTAGTTGACACACACATGGGCATACTATCTCAATTGAAGAAATCGTAGCCATGCTACTGTTCGTAAACTATTTATGCTTTTTAAGTGAAATGTTTTTATGAAAAAGAAGAAAGTCGATAGGTCTAAATAGTTGACCGTTTTCTCACTGTGGCACAAAAAAAAATTATGTCTTTAAATAATGTTTCATTCTGTGAAATAGTTTTATTTATCTGTTTGCAACATTTATAATCCTTTTGCAACAATTACCCTTCGATAAAACTGATTTTAACAAATAGGAAAAATAAAAATTATGCATTTTTCTGAACAAATTAATGTATTAAAACCATTTGGTCCTTGCTTAAAATGTTTTCCACATCTTAGTAGATGGGGCGATTGTGGTTAACCATTTTACTATGACAGCCCTTGAAGTAAAATCAATTAGGCTACATTTAGAAAATAAAATGAAGTTATATAAACTTAAATTTAAAAAAATTTAATGCTTAATTTGGCTAGTTGATCTTCATGAAATAATAAAAATACGAACAGAATCAGTCATTAATAAACAATATATTACATTTTTATATTTCTAAGTTTATGTACCCTAACTGGATAAAATTGCTATTGGCAGCTGTATCTAAGAGCCTTTTGTGCGCTCAGCCCAGTGACGCATGTGGGCCTAAGGCACATGTGGTCATCATATGTATGAAAAAAATAAGAAGTATACATAACACTTACTGCTTGCAGTCTTTTCCTAAGTGTTGACTCATTTACGCCCACAGATGCAGCGACCTTCCTCTTGCTCTCACCAGCTTCTATTCGTCTGTAAGCATCACCAATTATATCTTTAGTGAAAATAAATTTCCTGTATGATTTTCTAGCATATGTACAGGTCACTGTCGTTTGCGAAATGAACACTGCAACAAGGAACAGTTGACATGTAAAGTAATATTTTGCCATGCATAGACAGGCCTCTAAGAGTGCACAGTAGAAAATTTGGCCTGTAAGAGTATGCATTGCTGCACACTCTTTGAGGCGCCTTCACAAGTTCAACGTTTGTACAACAGATGGCAGCTTAAACTTTGGCCACCCGTAACGTCATCACAAATAATAGACTCTGAACTTTAGATTACCATTTATGATTCGAGGTACCTCGTTGGTGTATTTATTACAAAGACTATTATATTCTTATTCATATTTGCATCATGACCAAGTAAATGTTATACTTACCTCGTACATTCGAAATAAACCACTTCCGCAAAATTTTCTTCGCGCTGTATAGCAGACACACACAAGCTTCATAGAACCACCTATCGACTTCTCTCGACAGTGGTACCAACTTCAATATATCGACACTGCGCGTTCTTAAGGACTGCGCACTCTTAAGTGCCTTTACCCTATGTGTTATTGTTTAGTGTTTTGTTTTTATAATGCCTAGTACAATTATACCGGAGTGTCTGATCAAGGAAGAATTATCCTATGAGCTTAAATTGCTTGGCATACAGTCTACAGAGTTTATTGTAGCTGGTTTGGGAAAAGTTTTGCATAGTGCCCTTCACGCAAATGTATCCACAAATGTAGTGAACTTAACAGATCTTGAGGTAAATGTTGAGTATGAATATTGTGCTTAAGAGTTGCTTTCTCTAATTGAAATGCTTGAAAACTTGGATGATGACAAAGTAGTTTAACTTTGGCAAGAAAACAGCAAAGGCTTGCTCATTTGGATAAACGAGCAAGGAATTAGTTAAGTATGTCTAGTGAAACCCTTTATGAATCGCAGGCTGCATCCCTACAGAATGTCGTAGAACAAATGGCAGTACTAAATAACATGGTGAATCAAGCCGACAGCAAATCACGTGTGGTTACTACGTACGACACAGGAAGAAAGTGCTACGTCATGTCTTACTGAACGATTTAGTGTTTTTACCCTTAATGCTCCTTCCATATCCGAAAACCAAAATCCAAAATTAGACTTACCCTACCTATCCAACTTCCACAATCCAGTCCTAAACTCACAACTCCTGCCCCTGGTATGTCTGTTACTATTGCTTCAACAGCGCAAATGTTTGGCCCCACTTATAATTATGTTTTTTGTGACCAAAGTTAACATGGCTCCTACTGTTTATTCAAGTATGTACCACACCTGAATACGGATTGTGTGTGTGTGGGGGGGGGGGGGTGTGTCTCCCTCATTTATATACGCTCCTATTAGCCTCGATTTCTTCATACCGGCTCCTTGTTTAATTTATGTCTCCCAAACACAGCACCTCGGCTGGTTCTCTTGTGGCCTCTGCACCGTCTCGTAACAGTATGTTAAAAGATTTACCTGTCACCAATGGTCTAGTTGTACAGATATTTTAAAAAATTTTAAAAATGATTGCTTGTTTGCACCAAAGTATTAATGTACTTGAACCTCTGATGTTGGAGGTTATTTCCCCTTTTACTCAGGGACCTCTATGTGAACGTACCTAATAGTCCATTGCCCAAGGTTTAAGTTTTGATGCTTATTATCAAGGCATTTAATACTTTTTAATTCCCACAAGGCTATTGACAGAGTTGCATATGAAACATTGTAATCACTTGCAAGGTCCTTATGAACGACTGTCAATCTACATATGTATCATTAAGGACGCTGCTGTAGTGCTTAAGTTGTCCCTTTCTGAGCAAGAAGTTTTGATAATATTTCGGAGGGACTTGCACCTCAAGAATGAATCTGTTTAGTATTTCATGAAAAACCAACTAATTTTGCAGGTATAGATAGAATGTGTATTTATTCTCAAAACATATGTTATATTGATTAGATGCGTGAAAAGCTAGATCTAACATTGAAAGGGAAAATGTTTCACAAATGCCAGCATGCTAAATCAGGTACTTTTTCAGTAGACGACAAATCTCATGAAGCTAAGGAAACTGATAATGATTTTAAGTATCAGCGTAGAGATTCAAAGAACCAGATGATGTAGGCAAACAATACCCTGCCTCAGAGATGTAAGCCAACCATCTGTTTCTTTTATAAGAAAGTAGGACACATTGCAACCAATTGTTGGCAAATAAAATATGTGGACAGCGAGGAGGACAAGTGAGCTACTGTCCTCGTGTTTACTGTAAAGACAATGAGGTGTCATATAATTATCATATTGCATCTAGATTAGTCATTTGTAATATATTTCAATGATTGTTTGGATAATCAGAGGCTCACAGTGAGCATAAATATTCTAGTCCTTTGAGCATGTGTTGTGTCCATTTTCCCAATGTTATTGGCATTTAAAAAGCGAATACTCATCACGTCGAATTGGATTCAGGTCCATTAAGTGTTAGCGCGCTTGTTGATTCAGTTTCCGCACACACTATTATTTCAGAAAAACTTTTCGAAAATTTGCGAGAATGATATTTAAAAAAAATCTGTTGAAGATAATTATGTCAAATGTTATACCACTGCCTAATTCCCCATTGCTAATTTATTATTGTGCAGTGATAAGTTAATGGTTTCAAATTTTACCTGTATGGTAAAATGTCTTATTATTTATAAGTTAAATTTAGATTTTATTATTGGATCAGACTTTATGAGGAAGACCGGTCTGGTCTTGGATGTGCCAAAAAAAAACCCATTTTCTATCAATTTGCCCCAAAAGAGAAATATGTGCACACACATCTCTCCCATTTGAAGAAATTTCATCCTCAAGTTCCGACTTAGTTTTTTGATAGTGTTAACGTTCTTTGTTTAATTACTTAGAGCGCTCCATCTTTTTGAAATTTGGTTGTACCCAGACTTGGTCCCGGTAGTGGACTAGTCACCCACTTGCCAGAGCCTTCGAAGGGTCTTCTTATTATCAGTTGTTGAAACACAGTGCTATTTTATAGACCTAAATGCATAGAAAAATACATGGTTTTAGTGTATAAGAAATTAATTTCTCCAAAATTATAATTAAAGTGTTAAATGTTTGTTTTATTGGGTTATGTATGCATAACATTCTAGAAATTTTAATTGTTACCTTTTTGGCGTGATTTTTTGGCAGTTTTAGGATTGCTAGTTCAGGGCTAATGTGGTAATTAGTTTATTTGGATATTGTGGTGATAGTTTATATAAAATGTAATTTGGTTGCGATTTTTGTGACGGAAGATGACATCCTGTTTACAGGCATTTATTACTCCATTGTGTTGGATTAAATTTGCTTGAACTGGAAGAAGAATCGTCACAACTTGATATGTTAATACAGTCAGTGATTTCTGTGCATAGCAATACAAGTGAAATTCCTTGTGAAAATGTCACCTTTGATCAGAATTTTTAGTACTCGATCGCTCAGCTAGAAGAAAGAGCCCTTACCTTCAAAACTGAAATTGCTACATTCACCTTCATATTTCCTCCTGGATCTCGGCGAAAGAGAGGTATTCTAAATATTGGCGGCAAAATCCTCAAAACCTTGTATGGAACTTTAGACTCTGAGGACCATGCTTGTTTTGAAGAAGATTGAATTAAATTTCTGATGTACAGGATAATATTGCAACCAATTTGGAAAATCATACCATAGTTATTAGGAATCTGGAAGACCACATTTTCAATAACACTAAAAACATACAAAAGCTAGCCTTATATTATTTGGAACGTTATAATTTTTTCTATAAAGCCATAAATAAAACTGTGCAAGAAATGGTAGAGAGAATGATGATCATGAGCTTCTGAACTGACTTAAATTCCATGTTGTTGTGAGTTAGTTAAGCGCTTGTTAATGCTAGATTCGAGCTTTTTGACTTTAAAAATGTAATCGAAACCAGTGTTCATGAAAATTTAGCTCTACCTTGTTAATAGAGGCTTCTTTCATTAATGTATTGAACAAAATTCAACATTTGATTACCCTACCTTTGTATATGATTACACCGGTTCTACATGAGAACATTTATATGTTCTATGGAGTTAGTACTGTACAAGTTGAAATTTTAAAAAAACTCTTAATATTGTGGTTAATGCACCCCTTGCTAAGAAAGGTAGTTTGTTTGAGCGTTATAGAATTTTCCTGTTACCTTTCTTTACTCCAGCCTGAACAGTCATATTTTGCTCCGCCTTCATGTCACTTTGATTGCTAGCCCAGATAGAAAACTTTTTGCCTCAGTCCCTTCTAATCTGATGGACAATTGCGAAACACATGGTATCACTTTTTGCCCATCCGTTTTCACTTTATTTGATGCCATGTCATGTTTGTTTTTAAGCAGACCATATATTGGTCTTTGCGGCAAGTCGTTTATGAGTCTTGAACTCTCCTTCTTTCAAAAAACTAATTCCCTTTGGCTATTTGCTAAAATGTCTCCAATGGCGACCACTTTTCTTTGTCAATCTACTCTTGAAACTCTGTCTCCTTTCACTCTATAATTAATAGATCGTAATCTATTACTAATGCTATTCGCTGTGATATTGTCAGCCCTTTATTTAAAAGTTTTGGTTTCAGTAAACTCCGCTATTTATCTAAACCTATCCTTTCCCACGGTTCATGCACCCAATCTTTCGGGCCAACATTACTTCCTTTCATTTTGGTAAATTTTCTGAGTTTTTCCCCAAATGATTTATTCGTTAAATAATTGGATTGCCCTTTAGTTTATCAGCCTAGTGGTGCTGACTTTCATTATGTTTTCAGGTTTCGCCATTCTAAATACCACAGCTCCTCTGAAATTACTTTGAATATTCCTTCCTTGGATTTTCCCAGTGTTATTGGTGAATGTGTCTTGCTATATGTATGTGGTTTGTTTTGAAGTTCTACCGCAGACCACACTCAACACCTTCCCATCCTTCTGTCCCTTTCACTGAGTTTCCTGAGAGAACTGTAGGGGTTACACTTCCTCCTGACCCAGCAGAACCTACTGGCTAGGTAGTGACATTAGAGTATGCTTGCTTGGTTAGTTTATGTAGAGATAGTTCTAACCTCTGCCAGTTTATGGAGAGCGTAATGTGTTTTTTTTAATGTGGTAACTGTTGCGCTGCGTGTACCTGTGGAACTTAAAGCGGTAACACTATCATTTTATCGGTGGAATGTGTGTAACAAAGTTCAATGCAGGTCCATATAATAGTTTGCAATGAATCCAACCAGTATTTTATGAGATACGCCAAAGTTAAAAAGGAGTCTTTAGCCATTTTGGAGGACTCAGGAATAGCATTTATAATGTGCATGGCGCAATAAGAATAATATTCGTACCTCGTCTGGAATGTGTTCTATTTTCGTACATTGTTATCACGGGAACCCATTTGGTTGTTTCGAAAGAAAAAAATGCCGATTTCAAAGACTTTGCAACGCAAGTGGAGCGCCAGGTAGTTGGCGCGGCGCCTTGAAGCTCGACCCACCTACCTTCCACTTGAGGCTGGCTCACTTCTGAGACGATGCCAAGCTGTTCCGTTGTTACAAAAGAGACCCAGCGGGTGGAGTGGAGTGCAGCGATTTGGCCGATTATTAACATCAAGGTCTCGAGAGCCGATGAGGGTGAAACGAGGTTTGTAGGGAGCAGCATCGGATTGAAGAGGTGGGAGAATCGGGAGATCTCCGAGAAAACCCGCTGACCAGCGGCATCGACCGGCAAGAAAACCAAATGCGAAAACCCGGGAGATAACCCGCAAGGGCACTCGGGACGTGCTGTACTATACTACTTGGAAATATCACACTTTCATAAATTATTAATTTCCTCCTCGCAGATGGTTGTCGTACAAACAAAATGTCTAGGCAGCTTTTCGCTCGTATAGTCTATTCGCGGTTTCTTCACACTTTTGAATACATTTGAAAAATTACCCTGAGTGTAGCGTGTTTGGTTGTTTCTTAAATATGTCTTGTATCACAAACGTTTTATACTTGTTTACATGAAAGTATCGGCTTTCTAACTAAATATAAATGTTATTGTGTTTTATTTATAAATTGTATTATTTTATTTAGAATGCCTATTAATCAATAGCTCTTATAAATAATATAATGAAAGTCAATTCGCACGAATATGGTGCGTTGTCCCTTTGGTGTAATTTTCTAGACTTGGTTAAGCTTGTTTTACATGAGACGAACAAATATCCCGGCAGTAGAACTTCAGCATGGGCTCAAAAAAGCTCGACGTTACCGCGTATGGACTAACATCGTAATGAAGAACAGTGTAAAAAACCTCAAGTCTGCGCTTCCTCAAATAGTCAACTTATAGAAGTAAAATTATTTACGCTAAAAACCATGCTCACTTTGTCCTTCACGACACATTTATCACGCCAGCTAGCCGCTGATCTTGTTGAATTATGCACATTTTCCACCGATACGGTTACACAAAATACGTCTAGAGTGAGGAAATAAAACGTGTATTATCGAATCGCCTGTGCGTCGAGAAATTACAAAACATGGCGAATACCGCAGCGCTTCATTTAGGGTAAGTAAGTTGAGGTGAAGCTGTGTATAAAAACCGTATGGTAGGTTTATAGATAGTAATTTAGGTTTTCGCAGCACAGAAAATTCAAAATTACCTGGTTTTGAAATTCTGTCTTGTAGTCATTTCAGTTATTTAAATAAGGTTACATATATTATAGCATTATAAATTCCCAAAACTTATGATTCAGTGCAAAAATTTGAAATCGCTAACAACTAATTTTCCGTGGTAAATAAGTATTTTGAATGTCCTTAATAAGTGCCTTAAAGAATGCTTTGTGAACGATAAATTTAAAAAAATTAATTTTTCTGAGTTTTTCTTGTTGAATTTCTTGTCTCCTATAGATGAAAAAAAAAACTGAGATTAGCAAGGCGTAAAAGAAAATAGTAGGATTAAGACAGAAAGAAAATACTTGGAAGAAATACAAATGTTATGGTTAAAAGATAAGGCATATTATAGGACTAAAGAAAAAGAACGATTTTCCACCGCCGTTGGAGAAAGTTGCCGGAGCCAAATCCTTCCACGCAGCAGGACTCTGAGAAGATGCAAATTGTAGCGTCAGAAGCAAATTGCTGAACAGAGAGTCGTTAGCAACATCTGAAACTCTGTGCTTGCAAATGAAGTGAAGAAAATTGCTACGTGAAGAAAATGTTGCTGTACATCTGTGGTAAGTGAGCTAGCGCACATTGCACAGTCATTCATTCCAGTGCCGTTTATTCCACAGACGCAAGGTAAGCAATGCTTATCCTATACATATTGAAAATGTTTGGCTCTTTATAGTTTTCGCCTTAACTTTAAATTCAAATAGATTTAATTCTGAGTTTCCCGTTTCCGATTCGAGAAACAGGGTTTTCTTAACCCCCTTACTGTACACGCATAGTGCTTCTATTTAGTATTTATTTCCACAAACGGGAGCGACTAGCGATGAATCGAACTCGCAAGCGAGTTACCCCGCCGCGTTCCTTCGGCAGGGTAAGCAGTCGTTCTGTTTGCGTCCTCCAGTCCTACATTTATCCTTGGAAAGTGGATGAAAGTGTACGGGAGAGCGGGAGTTTTCTTATAATTTGTAATATGCTCTCTAAATAATATTCAGTTTAATTATTATTGCATTAATTTCCTTTACATCTTATACCTAATTTTAGGAATTATAAAATAGTAAATACATGTGGGGGGGGGGGGGGGTCAGCAAAGTTGGAAGTTGTGTTTGTTAGCAGAAGTTGAAAATGAAACCATAGCCCGGCACTAGCAAATGTTATCTAAAACACTCAAATATGTGGGGCTATTATACTGCTTACCCTGTAAAATAACTCACTACAGGCCGCTGATTCATTCTACATGCCTCAGGTACAAACGATGTGAAATTTTGCAAAACGGGGTAGAAAAAACTATGTGAACAACGTCGTACAGTAACTCGTAAGGGAGGTAGCCTCCCTTGAAAAATTTATATTTCAAATGGTTCTATTGGAAAATAATTAAACCTACATGAGATGAAAGAGCCATTCAGTAAATAATGTTTCCTTTAATCAAGACTTGTAACTTGCGAACAGTTGTGGCGTACTATCACCCCCTACATTGAGACACATCGGTAGAACACTACCATACCACCCCCTAGTGTCTCAGTGTAGGATACTAACATACCACCCCATAGTGTCTCAATGTACGGGATGATAGTACGCCACAACTGTTAGCAGGTTTCAGGTCTTGGTAAAAAAAAAAAAAAAAAACAGAATGCTCTTTCATCTCGTGTAGGTTTCATCATTTTCTAGTAGAATAATTCGAAATATCGATTTTCAAGGGCGGCTACTTCCCATATGAGTTACTGTACGACATTGTTCGTATAATATTTTCTATCCCATTTGCAGAGGTAATCGCGTCATAACGTTTGTACTTGTAGTTCACGACCATTCTGTATAACCCGTGATAACGTTTCCTTTGTTAAACAAATAAAAGCACTCCTAGGCAAAATACAACGATACAAACTAAATTTGAATGAGTGATTTCTATCAGCAGAATTATTTCAATGAATCTTCAGCAAATGAGCTGTTGTCTAACGGCGAATCAGTGAAATAGACCGATGTTTTACTGCCAAGGCAGCGCAGTTAACTAGCAATCAGTAGAAACCACTGTCAGTGAATACCAGCGAGCAACTCACACCCAGGCAAACCAGGTTCGATTCCCGGCAGGGTCGCTCCCAGGTTTTCGCATGTGGCACTCGTGCCTGACGATTCCGCTGGTCGGCGGGTTTTCTCGGGGATCTCCCGTGGCATTCCGGCGCAGCGCCATATTCACCTCGCTTTACCCTCATCGGCTCTCAAGACCTCGATGTTAAGAGCTACACAAATTTCTCCACTCCACCAGCAAAAAATAATTATCAGTATAATTTTACTCATTCAAGTCGAGAAGTTTAACAGATCTGCGATCGAATTCGCTTATTTGGAGCAGTTTAAACTGTTTTGGATTTAGAGGGTGTATGTAATGTGTATACACTTGCTTAACAATTTGAATGCATGGAAGGAGAAGTCATGGATAATGCGAGTGAATTATAAATGAAGACAAGGAAATGACAAGGCAGTAGTCGATATATATATATATATATATATATATATATATATATATATATATATATATATATGTAGGCATCGAGGGCTAGGACAGTCACACAGAGAGAATACAAAATGAGATGGCCACTTCTGTTCGGAAAGTGTGAAGTAACGTCGGTGCGTGGCACACTCGGCAAGATACCTGTCAGTGAATGGTAGTTGGTGAGGAAGGGGAAGGGAGTGGCGGATGTCGTGAACTTTTGGTAGTACGAGCCTGCGTTAGCCGGCCTGGGACCATGCACGTCACGTCTTCGTGAGCAGTCGGCCAAATTGCACTCTCCGCTGAGCAGGCACAAAGCCGCGGATATTGCCGGGCGGCCCACACTTCTGGAACAGAGAGTACAGTAGGGCCTTGGTCCACGACTGGCAATTTCGCAACCCGCTGCCTCTGGGCAGTTAAGACAGCCGCCTGGTTGGCGGTGTTTATCGTGTTTCGGCGCTAGAAACGTTGCAGCGTTAAGGGTCCCGCCCATCTGACCTGACACTGGCACGCGCTACAAGAGCGCCATTGTCGCTACGCGCATGGCTCTGGACTGGCGTGAAGTGTTCTCGTCGCACTACGTGTGCTTATGGTATTTTCTGCGGTGATCATATTATTTTATTGGTGGAAAGTATGCAGGAAGGTTTAGTGCAGGGCCCAAGAGTAGTTCTGTACGTATCTGATGCGTATATTTTGAGCTACAGCACTTTGAACGTTTTTTTTTAGCCGTTTTAGTGAAGTTTCTAAACCGCTATTCGCTAGCAGACTTTCCTCAGACACGTGGAATCATTTTTGAGTGAAAAAAAAAAATAGTTTCTCACCTGAAGCTGGGCACACAGTTTGGCGGCTTAGAAAATCACCTTAAGGCCATATTTCACGATAGTTTTTTTTTTTTTGTTTTTTCGTTATCTGAAATAGATTTATGTAAGGGACATATAAAGGTATATCTATTTATTCATATGATTACATTTTTCAAATTATAGCACCGAAAAGTCGAATATTTCGGAATATGGGAGCTCAAGTTTCTATGCTGATAATTGATTTTGGCAATTAAATCACATATCATGTGATCTAAGTTATATACAAAACGTGTTAATTTAGCATCAAGAATATTTAACAATTTCTTTCTGAATATTTTTTAAAATAGTTATTGATGTTTTGGAAACACATTTTTACTCATCAAAGAGAAACTAATAAATATTAATATGATTTTCTATTGGACGAATAAAAAGGTGCTGCAAAAAACCTCAATAACTATATTAAAATAGATTGAGGATACGAGCAACCGTGTACTGAGAGTTAAATATTCTCGATTCTTTGTTATTATGTTGTGCATAGGATACAGATAACGTGATATGTGATTTAGTTGGCAAAGTCAGTTAGGAGCCCAGAAACTTACGCTCCTATATTCCAAAATTTTCTAATTTAGGTATTATAATTTGGAAACTATACCCATTTGACTACAAATATTTACATTTATGGGGTCCTTACATAAATCTCTTTCGCATAACGAAATTAAAAAACTAACGTTAAATATGGCCTTAAGCACACAAAGGTGAAATATCTACTTATTCCGCGGGGGCTGCGGTGGCTGAGCGGTTAGCGCGCTTGCCTTCACCGTGGCGAACCAGGTTCAATCCCCGGCCTGGTCACTCCCGGATTTTCGCAAGGGGGAATTGTGCCGGACGTTGCCGTTGTTTGGCGGGTTTTCTCGGGGATCTCCGTTTTCCCCGCCCATTCATTCCGGCGCTGCTCCATACTCACTTCGATTCACCCTCATGGGCTCTCAAGACCTCGATGTTGAAAGTCGCCCAGATCTCTTCACCCGTTGCTTATTCCACGAACTCCAGCCGCGTGCGCCAGCAACATGGCGTCACTAGCATGTTGGGACGCCGATCGCCAATCAGTGCCTGGTAACTTAACTTTCTAGATGGCAGATCAGCCAATAAGGAAATTGTTGCAGCAGGTACTAGCCAGTCAGACGTAAGACCCGGTCCCTAGAGACTCGTGCAGCCCACATCACAGGAACCACCAAACGATTTCGCCTCTGTATTTATCTATACCGTGGTATGGGTTTGTTTATTTACAAGCATTCTGTTGACAAACTGTTTATCCATTAAACAAAAAAAATTACTTGAACAGTATCTGAAAAATCGCCATTTGCAATTTACTCCAGTCATTTTATGAACAAATGCGGTAGGTTTGTGGACAAATTGTAAGAAATGGTTTTTCTTGACATCGAAACTAGCAAAATTTTTTTATCCAAATTCCATTTAACGTTTCTCGCTGTTTTCCTGGGATTTGTCCCGGAAAACGCTAAGAAAGTTAGTAAGTCGAAAAAAAATGCGTCTTACAACAAACATGCGATGACAAAAATTAAAGAACACAAAATTTGCTTTAACGTATCCAAAATTAGTAAAAACCGGCACATAACTTCTATTTATGTTTCTGGAATTTGTCCCGGATACAAATTTTGAAAATTTATAATTCGAGAAAGACCTCACGACCAAAAATGCAAATAAAAGATTGAAGAACACATAATTTCCTTATATTTTCTTTGCATATATATATATATATATATATATATATATATATATATATATATATATATAACACAATTAGCAACAATTGGATGTCATGTCAGAAATGTCGTGTTCTTTTATTTTTGCCTTTGCACTTTTGGTCATTAAACGCACAGTTTTCGAATTATTAATATTTCTATCGTTTTCGCGGGACAAATACCAGGAAAGAGTAAGAAATATTAAGCGGATTTTGGTTCATTTTGAATATCATAATTTTTGTCTGTGCTCTTTTGGTTGCAAAACGAACCGTTTTGAATTATGAATTTGTTGATCGTTTTTTACGGTACGAATCCAGGAAAAAAAATAGTCAGAAATATTACGTTGATTTAGGTGGATTTTTGATATGTTAATATCAAAACTTTTCTGCGAGTTTGAATGTGGTAAAACCTTTGCTTGTAATTTGTCCATGCTATTTTCGTTACTTTCATGGACTAATTGCCAGCCTCACCCACGCAATAAATACGCCAGAAACAAGGGCAGGAGTGGCAAAGTTTCCCTTGTGAAGGTTACTTTTCTAAAGCTGGACTGTTTAAACTGAAAAGAAGTATTACTATTATTTATAAATGTTGTAAATTATAATTTACCACAACAGCATTTATTGGGTTGGAGAAGGGTAGGCCCGTGTTATTTAGATCAGTGTGTAATTCGGGCCAGCTGTGTTCCTCAGAGCCACCAACGGATAGCAGCATTATGAACGTGTGGCTATTTGTGTGTGTTCCAATTCAATGCTGCTTCGGAGTTGTTTACACGTTGACGAAATGATAAAGACAATACGAAGGTAAGTACAATATTAAGAGTTTTCATCTAATAATTCAATTTTTTTTGTGTGTGGGATAGTTAAATAGTCACAGGAATTGAGTTATGTTTGTTTTTTGCATTTAAGGTCGTAGATTAAACTTTATTTCTGTACAGTGACAAAAGTATATTCAAATAAAATAACCACGATATCAAATATGGCGTTGAAGTTGTCTAGTGTGATTTGGTCAAAACAGCCATCATTTAATTTAGACCACTGGTTCAAATTACACGAATCTGGCCAAAATTACACGAGTATGGCACAAATTACGCGAATTTATTGTAAATCAGCGTAGAAATCTAATCACTGTGCACTGACATAAGCGCAGTTGTGAGTTACAAAACAGAGAAGACATACAAAATACAATGAATATACAAAAATTCCATCGTTTTCAAATTTACTAACTCCAATAAAAATCATTAACAATGACAGATCTTATGGTGACAAAAACATTAAAACAATTAAAAAGGCCGTGACCAGCAAATAAATATTCATAGAGCTTACATGACTAGAAAAATCACTAAAATATGTAATACTGATAATTTTCAACTCTGTGTTTATAATGACACAAAATATCCAACACCGTCAACAAGTGCGTTAACAAATAGCTTTCAACAGGGACTTAAAATATGTAGTACAATTATAGCGGCAAACGCCGTTAATTACTCTCTTCGTGATTAAAGTGCAACCAGAGCGTATTTACACTTGCAATTTACGCCGTTGACCACTGCCAAATATGTCACCATCATTATTAAAAATTATAACGTTCATTAGGTGCCTTCAAAGCACGGCAACCCCTCAAGAACATTACAAAATATTGAAAGAGTTAATTGTCATTAGAGCGTCGGTGTACCATTCTAGGACGCTATTCCTTCAGCATACTAAAAGTTACTTTAAAATAGACGTGTACAAAAACTAACATTTAAAATTCATCATACTAGCGCACCGCGACTTAAGGGTGCATTCGATGGATCAAATTCTTGCCCTTTTTGGAAATTTGTGTTAATATAATTATTAATTGTTGCTTCTTATCTTGTAATTTCATTTTCTTTAGCTAATGTAGAAGCAATTTTTTTAAGTCTGTAATATGGTTACCAAGTTATTTGTTAACTCCTGGGCTTATTTATATGGGAAATCAATTTATTGTACATTTTAACTCTCGAGTTTTTACCAACATAGTTTAAACAGTCTTTTTCAACAGAATTATTATTATTTACTATTAAATTACATTTATTTTTATATTCTACTTGCATACAAAAATTAATATTATTTATTAAATAGATACAGATCTGTTTTTTATTAAAATTGCCTCCAAAATCTTGTCTTCTCAGTTAATAATGTTTCTAATTTTACATCTGCTAAGTCTATTTATATAAGGACTACCTATTGGGTTTTTATTTTTTTCTAATATTTTCTATATCTGTGCTAATAATTTGCTTAACACCAATAATTGTTTGTACATCAGAGTCTAATAAATATGGAGTTTTTGCTTAAACACCATGCCTTGCAAATTAGATTTAGAAAGTCTAGATCTTACAAAAATTGTTAAAACTTCCACATGATTCATTTTTACAAGAAATTGCTCTATTTTTCATTTTTCCTTCACTGTCTAAAAAATATGTTATTAAAAAAACATAATGCTATCGCAAAAGGGCTGCGTTATTGGTTTAAATTCATGGAGTTTTTGTTCTCCATTTCTGTATATAATATCATAAATATTTGTTACAAGATTATTATTATTTAAATTTTCTCTTAATAACCATAAACCAAATCTTTCATTAGCTGGTTTATTTTTAATACCTGACAATTCTTTAATAAAATATTTAGTTGTAGACATTTTGTTTTCAACTACTATTTATTAAAGAAAAAATTTAGTATTAAATTAAAAATGTAGTAGTAATGATTTTAGTAAAATACGTTAAAATTTAATAAAAACTTCGAAAATGAAAAAGTGGTTGAAACTGGGAAATTGAGAGTAAATTGGGGTTTCTTTATTACCTAAATGAAGATATATAAATTTTTAATTGTATTAAATGAATAATGTAAGTAATCATACAGAAAAAGAAATCGTTTCAATATTTTAACACACCTTTTTAGACTCATAGTTGAAGGGTTGCATTTAAAAAATTTTACGAATTTTTTTAAATATAGATGAAAAAATAATAATAATTCTATTTAAAACATATTGTCATACCTTTACAAAACACATATAAATGTTTAATATTAATATGGATCATATTAAAGAACTTTTAGAACTTTGGTATATATGATATGAAATTATAAAAATAGAAATTTTACTGATAAATAATTGTACATTCTTCATTTCCAAATTGTTTTAAAAATCAATAAAAATTATCTCAGAGCAGATAAATTACATAATTTCAAAGACAATGTTTATGGTTTGGATTGTTGTGATGGTTGGGATTATGTATTCAGTAATGGCTATGCTTCAGATTTTTCTTTATTTTTAAACTTTAAAAATCTTATCGGTGTTTTACTTTTGTTGAATAAAATTTATGAATTCTATTAGTTTGTATCTTTTCATATGATTTGCTTGTTATAGCCACAAATTTTCCTGATTTTTGCATAATTTTGCTTGTTTTACCTATGTGAAATAGTGCGCTCATTTTTTAAAAACTGCTAAAATTTTCTTTTCTTTTTTTTTTTTTGCTTAAAATTGCCCGTTTTTTTATAGCTCCTTTTTAATAAGCTTTTAGAGCTTATATTTAACACTCAAATACCTTGATTTTGACTTTAATATACACGAATTTCACGATTATTTAATAAAATGTCAGATTTTGAGTTTCTAACATTTTCCTATACTTTGAGAGAAAATAACTGCATTTTTGTTGTAATTTTAGAAGAAATAACCCAAAAAATGAGCTGCGCTAGGATCAGCAATATACATCAACTGGCCTCTGGAGGCTGTTCTTCACTGGCTGTCGCCGACGTGCTGTCATTACCGAGGCCTCTGGTTGGCTCTTGTCATTGTCCGTGGGAGCGTCTGCTGCAGGCGTTGTCTCCTCTGGGGCGGCGGCTGCCACCACTATCTCCTCTGGGGCTGGAGCCTCCTGCGAGTCATCACTGGGGGCCTTCGTGTTTTCCGTTCCGTCCGTACTGGACGCCTCCTGCTTGTCTTCGACTGCATTCTCAGCTGGCTGGTCCTTCTGCTCGCCATCCTGCTGAGGAGGATCCATCTCCACCTTGGCAGGCTCCTCGTCTACTTCCTGGTCGGCATTCTATGGTGATGCTTGCTGCTGTAGTGGCTCGTCTGGAGTAGGCGCCGCCTCCTTGTCGTTTGTCTCCGTCTTCGCTGGCTCCTCCGCCTCCTCCTTGCTCATTACTTCCTCCTCCTCTTCTTCCTTCCTGGACCGACCCCTTCTTGATCCTCTTCTTGGGCCACTGGCTGGGGTCGTCTTTTCATGCTTGGCTGGAGGCGTGGGGGAAACACATCGCGTGGACGAGCGTATGAGTAGTATAAAAATGCAGATTCTAGCGCAGCCCCCCAATTATCAGAAAATCCAACAGTGTAGTAATTGCTCGAGCCGTCAGAAAACCATCGGAAAAAATTCCTCTTAATTTTCTGATCCAAAACATCAAATGCCGATTCGTGAGCAATCGCAAAAAAGTGACTCAAAAAGTTGTGTTTGGGTGCAACCGCAAAAATATGCAACAAAGTTGCATTTGGTAAGATCGTAGTCTTTAGAAAAATATGTTGCGTTTGGTTAGATCGTAGTCTTTAGAAAAGAAGTTGTGTTAAACTTTGCATTGAGTGCATCTGCAAAAATACGTGTAAAAAGTTGTGTTTGGGTGCAGTTGTAAAAAAAATGGCTCAAAAAATTTGAATATGTAAAAATAAAATGTTGTATATAATAAATATGGATCACTTGCTAAATGTATTAAATGGAACCAAACGATTAAAGAAACTTTCCGAACTTACAATTGGACAGTCCTATCCCATAGACCATGCTGAAATTAATGATACACGGTATGGAAACAAAGTGGTAATTACTTCTGGAAATTTTTAAGTAACCTTACCAGACAGATATGTTCAAATTTTAGTGAAAAAGTTTAAAATTATGTTAATCGTGGAGGTATAAGTTTCGCATATGATGGAATGGTGGATTGTGGTGTTAAACAAATGCATTCTATTTGGTTATTAAAGAGTAAATGATCGTCGTCGTATAATTAAACATCAGTTGATTTTTACTTGTGCTCATATCTCTATAAAGTTTTAATGGTTAACCAATCATTAAAACACAATTATCGCTCTGACTTCGGCAATGTGCTACAACATAGTCTAATTAAAAATTTAGATATGCATCTCCAAATTAGACATATTAAAATAGCCGAAACTTTGAAGTCTTTTTCTAAATCTTTCATTGCACTTTCTATAGAAATATTATTCATCTTTTTCACATGAAACTTTAATAGTTTAAAAACTATTAAAGTTATTATATAAAGAACATGACTACTTCCAACCCAAAAAAATATCTATGGTCTAAGCACTAATACCATTGTTTTTTCAGACAATTCATGGTTAATTAACTTAACTTTTACATCCTTAATTTCAACTATTATTTCATTAACTTGATTTGTTTGCACCAAAAAAAATGGATAAGCTGGTTCGTAATAGATTGTGTCGCCAAATCCAAATGTTGTTCTTGGTTTAAAAGTGGTAATTATGTTAGTTTCTCTATGATTATATTCATGTTTTAATATCATACCATTTACTATATTACAGTGTAAATTGATTGTTTCAAATGGAGCAAATTGTGGAATTGTATCGCATAATGGTCCACATTTTCTTTCAGAGTATTATTTTCTCTGAAACTCAAAAGTTTTCTATTGAACCCCATTTTCCTAACTGTAATTTAAGCATACATTTTACTTTCACTGTTTGTTATTTTATCCATCTCGAAAGATATATCATTTTCTTTCCCAGCCACTGATCTACACTAAATGAAAAAATTGCTTTTATAGTTTTTTCGAGATCTTTTAAGCTATATTGACCAACTGGAATATCAATTGCTGATTCCATATCATTCTGACCCACAAAATATAGGTTATTTCTCCCAGAAATAATGTAATGTGTTAGATAAGTAGTATAGAATGAACTAAAGCCAATGAGTGCCCCTCTATCTCTAAAGGGTAATGTAGTCTCTTCTTCGACACTTATTTATCTGTTTGAACACTTAACTCATATATAATATTATTAAAAATCTATTAATAAATGAGCAAGAAAAACATGAAACATGTAGACTGGGATATTAAAATAAGAATACCAGACAAGACTGTATCGACAAAACATCATGGTGAATTATTACCTAATAATATTAGATGTTTGATAGTGGGCCCTAGTAACTGTGGAAAAACTACACTTATGATAGATAATGTTATATATGCTCAGGAATGGTTGGACTTTGGTACTATCTATGTATGTTCAAAAAGTCTGGACCAACCAAATATATCAATTTAAAGAAAGATATAGATGTAGCATCAAAATTATTTAATGAACTTATAGCATACTTCTTTCCATCAAATGAGGAAATGGTTGATGTTAATGAATGTCATAAAGAGTCTGTAGTTGTTATCGATCATATCATACTTGAAAACCAAAATATGGTAAGGGATTACTTTACTCATGGTAGATACAAAGATATTGATTGTTTCTATTTAGCCCAGACATACTCAAAAGTACCTAAGCAGCTTATAAGAGACAATACCCCAATTTTCTTTGCATATTCCGAAAAGACAATTAAAATCTTAAACATATTCATAGTGATTTTGTCGGTATTGATATGCCGTTTCAGAAATTTAAGGTGTCTTGTTCAAAATGTTGGAATAATGAATATGGTTTTGTTACAATAGATATGACTCGTAAGTAAAATAATGGTAAGTACCGTAATAAAATTAAAGACTTTTTTAATGCTTAGATTATAAGTATGTTTTTAATGGAAGTGTTTCTGTTAAAAACCAACATAATCTGATCTTTTCAAATGTATTGGTATACCATAACTATTTCAATAAACACAGTTGAACCTTCGGGTACATTGTGGATGTTTGGTATTTAAAAATATGTCATAGTATCAGGGTATACTTCAAAAGTTTTATACATGTTAATTTTTTTCCGTTGATGATACCAGATAACACTTTTATATTTTTCTGTTTTTATTATTATTTCAACTTAGTACCATCTCTCATTAAAAAAATATTCCATTCGATTATCAATGTAAAATATTTTTTCTTTTGAACTGTATTTCCCAACTAAACGAATAATGTTAATTCTGTTTTTCTGATAGTACTCTAAATTGATTGTATCCATCAGTGCAATGGGATCTCCCACATGTCTTAGTCTTTTTTGTTCAAAATCTATATTATTATCTACTTCCAAGAAAGTAAGATAGGCTTTATCCAATGATCTTTTATTTCTTGTCTGTGTGACTATAAAGTCGTTGAACTATGTGTTGGAAATAAAATGATTAGAATTGATCTTCTCAGTAGTTGTATCATTGTCCGTGTGTTCATTAATTTGATCTTAAATCCAAGAGCTCATTAATGCATTTCCACATATATCCATTGTTTATTAATAGTGAAATAATTTTTGGAAGTTTAAAATTATGTGAAAAGTGAATTAGCGCAATTACATTCAAATGACCACGAGTTATTTGATTGAAATTTTGAATTCTATCATTGTTATAAAAAATATTATTTCCGAGATATGCCATTAATTGTCGTGGTGGATTTCCACCAAATGAATCAAAATAATATTTGTTGTTTGCTTTTTTTCCAATAGCATACCCAGTGTGTACCAGAGTTTGTCGAAACATCAAGATTAACAATCCCACATTCATTATCCAGTGGCATGTTAAGTAACTCATCGATCATAAATACACACCAAAATTTTTTAATGTTTAATTTTTTAACCATTTGATCAATATCAAAGTTATTGAGTGGAGTTACTTTTTTTAACATTCTTACCCACTTAACTTTTTTCAATCCCTTGCCGCATTCCTCCATAGCTAAATTATGTCTGTGTTGTTCTTCCAATTCTTGGTTTTTCTTCTTAGCATTAATTACTGATGTCGCGATAGATGATGTAGAGGCAGCTAATGCTCCTAGAGCTCCCAATCCTGCGAAAATTAAGGGTAAAAATCCACCCTCTTGTAAACTGTCAAAACATTTCCAGTTTTGATTTCTTTGGACATTTTCTTAAGTTGTGGAACTGAAATTGTGATAGTCATCCCTCTGTCCTCCTTTAATGTCTTGTTTTCACTATCCAGTTGGTCTTTTGTTAGGAAAGAATCAATATTCAAACCCTTCAGCTCATCATTAGGAACTTGAAATGCAATTTTTTAAATTTAATTTATTATAACAAATATTTTATCATTTCATTTTAATTCCCCAACAAAGTTTATATTTAATATGCATCGCAGATCCTGTAACACCAGCCCACAATCTCTTATTGAGGTCGGCATCTGAACTTAACAATCTTTAGAATGCTTTCTTTTCTAGTTCTTTGTCAGCTACATGTCTTTCAGCTAGAGCTTTATGAAGATGATAAGCTATATCGTTTTCCATTGCAGCCACATCTAGTTTGATTAATGGGTTTATCACCATGCTCAATTCTCTCTTTTAGTCTAGTACCCAGACCTAAGTACTGATAACCGGGTGTATGCAACTCAAAAGGTAGTGAATCTAATGTCATTCAGTAACCCTTTTTCGTGATGCTCCGACTCCCAAAAAGTATGTGGTATTTTATTTAACATCCCTATCAGATATGGTATACCTTTTAGGATTATTCACAACAAAGTCACTAAACTTGCTGTTGAGCATATTCATTATTCCAACTTTTTCATTGTAATAGTTATCATTTCCAGCATTCTCTTCGCCATAAATAACGAGAAGTCGATCAATAAGCATCCTAACATCATCCATCCATATGTATTCTTTAGGATAGTTTGTATACTTTTTTATACCTTTCCCTTTTTGGGTGAGGGACATTTCTTTTTAATCGAATCGTAAATAGGTTTAACAATAATTTTCTATTTATTCCCTTTACTCGATTTTGGCGTTCCCAAGTTTGGATCATTGTTTTGATAAACTGTGTTTGTATCTGCTATGATACGACTATAGTGTTCATAGTCGGTTGCAGTGTAGTCACTTTCTGTTACTTTCTCACTAGTTAGTAATTTCATCAAACCATCAGTTCCAGTGTATGTGCGTCCTTTTACAGTAAATTTGTCATTGATGAATGTTACTTCGCTATCAACAATACACACTCTACCTTTATCAGTCTTCAGTCCAAAAACATCGTCTTTGCAGTCAATTAAGAAATTGGCCACTTTCTAATCAATAAATGTTGTTTTGTAGTTAGTTAACTGTAAGATATAAGTTTTCAAACGCCCCAATGTGTTGTCATAGCTTTCATCTTCATAGCGTTCATCGTCATCATCTATTTGTTTAATGCCATCGTCATAGCATTCATCACCATAGCATTCATCGTTATAGCGTTCATCATCATCAATGTGTTTAACGCCATCGTCATAGGGTTCGTCATCGCCAATTCGTTTAATGCCATAGCGTTCATCGGTGCCTGTTTTACTAAACAGTTTTCTTTCAAATGATGTTCATGTTGGTGTCTGTGGGTAGTCTAAATTCTTAACAGCAATTGGAGCAAGTTCTTTTATTAAGTTCTTATTCTTATTTGTTATGTGTACAATTTTTTGCCCCAAATCTTCTATCGCATCTAGCAATGGTAGATCATGTTTTTTATTTTTATCATATTCATTTTGGCGAAATTTTCTAAAAGTTTTAAACTTCTCAATTAGCTGTCTTCCTCTCTCTTTATTCTTCTCTATATTGTTTGCAATTTTTTGTTGTCTCATTTATTATATAAATAAATAAAATGAACAATGATAACTCAAATGTATACTGTATCAAATGTATGAAAAATACACTAAGTTCATATGAACTTGGAAATAAAAACAAAGTAAGAATTAAATCTGTTTGTAGATTTTGTGTTACCAATAACTCGATATTCACTGTTGGGAGTACAAAAAACAATATTGTAAATGAAATTCATAAATCAATTCGAAAAAACTTCTATATTTTGTACCGATGATCTTTGGAAAGCTGATTTCGTTGAGATGAATTCTGGATCTTTAAAAAGGTATACATAGAATTAACAAAGGGTTTTAATATATGTTAACCATGATATATGTTATTTCCAAATATATATCGGCAATACCAATCAAAGATAAAACTGGTGAAAATGTTACTTTAGCATTTAAAACAATTTTGAATAATCACAAACCCATGCACTTAAAACAGACAAAGGGAAAAATTTAACAACAAATCATTTAAGGCAAGAATGGCCCATAACATCATAACACACTATTCAACATACGGTGAAAAGAAAGCTAGTGTTGTAGAAAGGTTTAATAGAACATTGAAGGAGAAAATGTGGAAATATTTAATATGCAGGGAAACTATAAACGGGTGACTATAATACCTAAATTAATAAGTGAATACAATAACACTGTTCACAGTACAATCAGAATGAAACCCAGCGATGTAAATGCAAAGAATGAAAGTTATATTCTAATCAACATGTATGGAGGAGGAAGAAAAATGGTTAAACCAAAGTTTGCAATAGAAGATAAAGTTTGTATAAGTAAAAGTAAAAATTTGTTTGAAAAAATATATACACCAAATTGGTCTAATGAAGTATTTGAGGTGTGTGAAGTATTGCACATAGACCCCACGACATATAGAATAAAAGATTTTAAAAATTAACTTATTAAAGGTATTTTTTATGAGCCAGAGCAGCTTAAGACCAAATATGATAAAGACTACTTAATGGAAAAAGTTTTGCAAAGAAAAGGAAATAAGCTGCTATATAAATGGCTAGGTTTTGGTAGCAGTCATAATTCTTGGGTTAATAAGAAAAGTGTAGTCGTATAAGAATTTTTTTTCTATATAATAAATAGATCAACAAAAAATTGAAAGTTATGAACGTCAGTCGTTTCCGCCAAACGACCAAACAAAAAATAATTTGAATGAATACAAGCACATTGAGTTTGATATTTCTATTGGCGATGCATTTTCACATTCGAATGAAGCTTATGTATACCAAAAGTACAAGCTAACTAAAAGAGGTACATATGCAGATTATGAAAAACTTCAACTATTGATCTTTGTGAGAATTTCTTCCCATTCCAGTTCCCAAGAATAGAGATCTCTAAACATGGTTGTATAATCGAAAGTATTGACTACCCTAGCATCACTTCAACAATTATGCATAAATTGCTAGGTTCGGAATCAGAATCAGTATACTTCCAACTGCGAGGATAGAACTAGATAATATGTTAGGAAAGTTAAGCTTAAAGAAATTACCTATCCATTAAGATATTTGTTTTGGTTAATGAGAGATTGTAATGAATTATTCTGGAAAGGTGGGTACAATATCACATTCATTCGAAATTCTAGTGATGTTTCGTTTTACAGAAGACCCCCAAAGAAAGCAGATGGATCTGATGATGCAGATAATATACCAGATGCTCTTATAATTGTTATTGAGAAATTGGAAATTCTGTGGTCAATTGTTGATTACGATCCTATTTATGGAGACAAAATTAAAGCAAAATTATTCAATCACCCCAAAATTCCAATTAGTTTTAATTATTGGCAATGTCTTGAAAAACCAGTACCTACTAATGCAAACTCATTTCAGTTTGATATAAAATATCAGTTCAATTCAATCCAATTCGATTTGCCAAACTTTGTCATTGTTGGTTTTCAGCAAAACGGAAAAGAATATTCTATGCAAATCACACATGGTTCAACATTTGACTCTTGTTTTGTCAAATATATTTATATTAAGAATGGATGGAATTAAGTGTTTCCAAAGAGAAATGGAATTTATACATCGATGATAAAATTTTCGATAAGATGTATATTGCTTACAATGATTTTAGAAATTCAAAGACTAAACTAGATAACCCTTATCGTAATAATGAATTTGGCTTCAACTCTGCAGCATTTATTGTAAGAAGACCATAGTATGTTGTTGATTATTCTTACAGGAAAACCGCTATTGTAAAAGATCGAACAAATCTGAAACTTACAGTTGATTTTAATAAACCAATATCACCTACAACTATTTGTAATGTGTTACTAGTAAGCCAAAGAAACCTAATTGATGATGTTACAAGTGAAAGAATCACCGAAGACCAATAGTGCACAAACATGTATGGTTATTAGCTTTTAATAGATGGTTATCCATTTAAAAAATTTACTTTTATATTATTTTTCTTTAATAGCACGATAAGAGTGTTTTAAATGGGATCTGAAAAAACAGTGTGGGGATGGGAATTAAAGGGGGTCTTTCGCACAGACACCCTTTGTATATGCAAGTTTTGAATGATGTCTCTATCATCGTCATCGATGTTTAGTATGATTGCCTGTTTTGTATTCTCATACTCGAGTATTCTCGAAATGTCTTTCGCTTTGAACCACGGGTTATTCTCTTAGTCGATACACCTTTTTACCACCTTAGATAAACTTGTTGTTCACGATTGCATTTTGTTATGCATTCCTTTAAGCTCATGAACAATTTTATGCGCACAATATCGGTAATCGGGTCATCGCGACTCATCATCGCACTGAAGCAGTTACCTATCGACGTGATGGGCAAATGCTCTTTCATGAGGTTATACAGCATTACGGGATTGACGTTGTCGAGAAATAGTAGCACTTGAATCTTGGGGTACTCTTGCCTAATCGCATCGAGTCGTACGCTCACCAGTCGCTTTTGACATCTGATGGCATAGTAGTCGATTCCGCCGAGGTAGATGAGCACGAACTGGTGATGCTTGTCGAAATTACTAGTAAACAGTAGTTTACCCATTTATCGATAACATCTTTAGCCATTGTAATCGTCTTATTCAAGACATCCAGTATCAGTTTGTACTTTTGCTCTAACTTGAATTAATCGTATTTGCGTATGGATGGTAGCACTTCTTCATACATCCATTCCTGGAATTTTTCAGCCACTGCCATATTTGACTTCATGATCAATGCATACAAGCCTGGTTCATTAATAAATATGGCATGTGGCTGAATTTTCAAATGGAGGAGCAATTTGCTCGTCCCTATATCTGCGTATGATTGCCTATGCTTTTCTCTAACATGTTCTCTAAATGCTTCTCACAGATTTGCATACTCGAGTATGTTCGCAATGTCTTTAGCATTGAACCACGGATTGTCTCCTTTGTCGATAATCACATACACATTTTTCCACTGTAGATAAGCTTGTTTACGATGTCGATGAGCGATTGCATTTGGTATGCTTTCCTTTAAGCTCACGCACAACTCGCGAACGATATCAGCGATAAGGCGACTCATGCTTCGTGATGGACAACTGATCTTTCATAGTATCACTCTTTTTTCAATTTTGTAGTGTCCCCATGGTAGTGTATTAATGCCATCTTTAAGAATAAATCTTTTATCATCTTTGGGACTTAATGCTTTTTTTCTCAACTCAATCATATAGAGTTCATGTTTCTTACTTTTAATAAGATTCATACTTTTGTACAACACTTTTTTACCAAACAAACACTTTTTGTAGTCACCAAAACTAATCTCAGTTCTGACTACAGTGTTTTTCACACCCTTTGCTCTTTTCTTTATATCACCTTCCACATTTATTGCATACATTTTCGATTTCAATCCATTCAATTCTTCCATTATTTTTCCATTACATTCATCTTTCATTTTGCCAATAATCTTTTTGTTAACTTATGGTATACCATATGGATTATCGTTTTTATAGTCAGAAGTATCAAAATGATCGACCATTTATTTCATGTCACTGTAGAAGTCTGGTATTTTTATATAATAGATGTACGAATCAGTATCTTGGTAGCACAGTTCTATATTTTCCCCATACTTTGGTTACATTACATTATAGTGAAAATCGTACATTAAGACTTTCGATTAATCAAGTATACTCATTCCAACATAAATGGGTTTGTTAAAGCACAGTTTTATTTTAATCTTATGAACTGCAACTAAAACAGTAAATATAGTTCTATCTTTAAAGTTTGGATTAGCCACTAGTTTATCCATTTGCTTAGAACTTGTGCACAACCATATATCCACTCTGTTTACAATATTTTCCATTGTTTTTCCAAAAATGGAATTGTTCATTAACTTGTAAAAATCTTTTGCAAAGTCATTTGTAGACTTTGTTCTCATATTTGTGTTTAGATCAATATAGGACTTGAGCCAATCTGATTGATCAAACTCCAGAACTCTATGGATCTTTTTTAACTTCATTCTGAGAGAAAGATATTGCTTAAGATTTAGATAGTGTAATACATATTTTTCTTTACCACCCAGATCAGTCAAGAGTTTGGGATTTTTTGAACCTTCTGGTATTTTATTCTCTGGTGCCAATGGCAGATCTTTGTAGAGATCGTGTAGTTCAAGTGAATATTCCAAATAAACTTCCAATATATAAACTTTTCTAAAATCATATTGTATTTTTGTTACATCTATATTTGTATTTCCCCACTTAAACCCACCATAGAGTAAATACTGGATCATAGCCCATCCATATAAGTTACTGGCATCCAGATATGTAAGATAAAAGATTTCCTTTGTACTATCATAAGCATTCATATATTTATTATTTGCTTTACCATATCACTTACAACATTGTGAAATTCCACCACGAACACCTTTTTCTAATATCAAAATCATGTAATATGTTAATAATTCTAGTTCTATTTTAGTATGTTTGAGCATAGCATCCTATGCTAACCCTAGAGCTGTGAAATACCATGCTGGATCTAGCTTATATGTTTTGAAACACACATCTCTAAAATTTTCCACTATATTGGTTAATAACAATACATCAGATTTGTTAAAGTGTTCTGTGTACTCTCTTAGAGATTTTATGTTAAATTTTTTCCCACACCTTTCTCCCAAATTCGTAATCTTTGTCTGTAATGCCACATTTATTGAGTCTGTTGTAAAATGCATCTTTGGATGGAAGTGATTTCTCACAAAATTTTTCAGCACTATCCATGTAGTCATATAGGTAAACACCTTTTCTTGTAACAAAGTCAAGAAGTTCATTGGAAAAATGATTACACATTTCTCGGAATTGGCTTCTGGAAAGGTTGCTAGAGAGATTTTCGATACTATTAGCCATAAATTTAAACGAGTCAATAAATCCAAGATTTACACTTTCACATACATGTTTCGTAAAACAAATATATTTTTCTTCGTTGTTGGGAATTATATCAATTTTATTTTCATCGATGCCAAGATCTCTTGTGAATAAATGTGTGTCATAACCAGATTGTGTCATAACCAGATTCATGTTCGTATTTTACATTGTAACAGAAGCTAATAGGCTCATGTTTTTGGTATGGTTTCGTGTAACATTCGTCGGGGTTTGGTTGGCAAGTTTCGATTTTAGTCAACAAAAATTTAAAATCAGCATATATCACAAATGGAACTCTCAAAGAATGATTTTGGTTTTGAAATCTTAATATGTCATTTTTTCCTTTAGATTGTTGTTCAACTCTAATGCCATCATGATCTCGACATTCTTGTTAGTGATCTTTTAGTTTATTTAGAGAGTAGAAGTGTTGCAAACATCACATATAAATATTTTGTGACCATTATTTGTTATTTGTGATGCAATAAGACTCGAAAGACATTTTATCCAGCAGTAGTGGTCGTTCTTTTAGTCTTTGATATAGAGTAGTTTTATGTGCTTATCCATCTTTTTTTGTTTTGTTTTTAAAGGACGGATTATATATTTCTTACGCCATATTCTTCTTCGTATGCGTACACATTAATATAAATTCCACTTCTTTTCTCAAAGGTTGGTATGCTATCCAATTTCATTGGAAATTCCAAATCCTTAAGTTCATCATCAAAATATTCGTAAGCTATGTATTTATTCACTATTTGAGGGTCTTTTTGTAATTGATACAATGCAGATAGAAGAGACCACAAAAAACATTTTTGAGCATTGTTCTTAACATTAATTACCGCCTGCTTAACTTTGATTTTTTCTGGGAGATTAACATAAGAACTGCCCTTGAATGGTACATATATATTCACACTTCTAATTTAAATATTCTGTTGAGTACCCACTGAGATCCCTTTGCATCGAAAACCCCTATCTCAGCTATGATTTTCGATATGCTGTTGGTATAATATTCTTCCAGATTAGTCGATTTCAGTATAATTTCGTTCTTTGTTTTAAAGGAGCTTTCTACATATTCAATATTCTTACCAATTCCCATTTTGTACTCAGTGAAGAATTTCATGTTCACTTTGAGTGATTTTAAATGTTTACTAATTAGTCCCGTGACAGTTTCTTTAACATCGTATAGGAAATGATTTGAGTCTTTGTATGCATTCAAATTATTTACAGCTTAAGTCTTGATCGTACTTTGAAATGCTGTTTCGATTTCTTCTACACTGAATCTGGGTGTGTACTTGTGAATTTTACTTCTCAAGTGACTTCTTATGAGAGATGGTTTGTAAAAGTGTTTACAAGTTTCACACTTGACATACTTCTCTTGAGATTTCTTCTTCTTTCTTTCCGCAAAAATGTCTTTCTTAAATTGATATTATTTCCAAACATTAACAGTTGCATTAGCCTTTTTCATTGCCATTGTCGTTATCATATTATACATCAGTTGATTTTTATTTGTGCTCATTTATTATACACCACATTATATTTTTTCGTATTCAAATTTTTTGAGCCACTCTTTTTTTTTTGCAACTGCTCCCAACTGCAACTTTGTATGCATAATTTTGCAGATGCACTCAATGCAAAGTTTAACACAACTTTTTTTCTAAAGACTACGATCTAACCAAACACAACTTTTTATGGTTATTTTATCTGATGCACACAAACGCAATTTTTGAGCCACTTTTTTGCGGTTGCGCTCGAATCGGCATTTGATATTTTGGATCAGAAAATTAAGATGAGTTTTTTCTGATGGTTTTCTGATGGCTCGAGCATTTAATTTTCCGTTGGTTTTCTGATAACTGGGGGCTGCGCTCGAATCGGCATTTTTATACTACTCGTATGCGGCATCTGTTCTCCACCTCCACTCGCCCACCCTCTTCCTCACAGACCCTTCAAGAGGGTTTATACTTCCTGCGCTGCGCGCGCAATTGTGGAGACTCGCTTGCCTGCACTGCGGCGCCTACCTCTGCCCTGCGTGAACTCATCTTCGGCCTCCTTGTTAACTGAATCAACTGCATTTTCCTTCTTCAAGTCTGCTTTCTCTCCAGACATATTTTCTGATGAAACTATAATTATAGACACACTTAAACAATAAATATATATTAACAGATAACCGTCCGGCTATTGTTTAATATTTTTACTCTCGATCACCACAATAGAGGAACGTAAATGTAAGGGGATTTATAATAAATGGAAAGAAGAAAATTTGATTGCAGCCATATATGCCATGGAAGGAGTGGGAATTGATAAAGCTGCGGACATATTTAATATCCCAAAAAGTACACTGAAACGAATACTAAAATCGCATTCAACAGTTTTAAAATGTTGGCCTATTGGCCGACCTCATTATCTGCTAAAGTGGTTGAAGATCTCTTCAAACATCTCTTACATTTGGAGAATATGTTTTATGGCTATGTATATTTTTGTACAATTCTTACAATAAGTTTATAGACATGCGTACAATGTAGTATTTATGTCAGCTCTTGGCTTTATACATTTTTCATTTGTCATAAAATAGATGTTGAAAAGTGGATATTTTGTGCATAAATAAAAAGTCTGATGTTATCACATAACCTAAAGCCGTAATTGCTTAGGGAAAATGTTCATAACTTTTGTTTGGTTGAAGTAAGGTACTCTAAATCTCTGTTACAAACTTACCCATTATAGAACTACATAGTCCGTTGCAATAAAAATAATGGAAAGAAAACCGCTCATAAAATATTTTAAATAGCACCCCTAGCGCCATATGCGTGTTCACTTTAGTTCACTTGTTAGTAGGCCCTATTACTATGGTAATACAGACAGCGTTACCTAATTTCTGTCTGTGTTTTTTTATTAGTGCCTCTTAACTTACTGTAAGTACTTTAAATCTTGACTGTGATTATATTTTGTAAAGTGACTGCACATTATTACTTCTTATGTTACAGATTAACCAGAAAAGGAGTTGTGAACCTCGCTTTCGAGATAGCAAAGAAAAATAACCTCATCGCTCGCTTCAATGAAGAAAAACAGGAAGCTACATGTTCAGCGAGAGTTGCTGAATTCAATAAAGTAGTCGTCAACAAACTTATTATGCGCTGGAAAAAATAGTAAACCAGGAGCAAATTACAGCATCCAGAATTGTTAATATGGACGAAACTTCGCATACTGTATTTCAACGCCCGGAAAAAGTTATTGCACATAGAGTAAAACATCAAGTTGGTGGCATGACTGCTTGTGAAAGGGGGCAAAATGTGACTGATGTGTTTACCATTAATGCTACTGGGTTATTTATTCCTCCAATGCTAATCGACGCAAGGAAAATAATGAAGTATTCTCTAGCCTTTGGTGCTCCCTATGGGACAATTTTCAGTTGTCAAGACAAAGGTTGGATGACTGCAAATGTGTTTAGAGACTGGATGTCCCACTTCATTCGGTATGTAAAACCACGCGTAACAGAAAAGGTTCTTCTCATTTTAGATTGACGCAGCAGTCGCAAACAGAGTTTAGACGGAATCGATCTGGCTCGCAAAAATGGGGTTATTATTCTATTACTGTCATCTCACTGCACACACCGTATGAAACCACTCGACGTGGCTTTCCTCAAGCCACTGCACACCTTCGTTGACTCTGCGATTACAATAACGTTCAGAACGTCTCCAGGAAAAAGACTTAATGTTGAGAATATCGCCTCGTTAGTAGGAGCTGGGTTTCCTAGGTCTACTTCCATGGAAACGGCAATAAATGGCTTTATGATAACTGGGCTGTGGCTGTTTGATCGCCATGTGTTTACAGATGCTAAATTTACTGCTGCTTCGGTCACTTATCGTCAGTTGAAAGTATCAGGTGCCAAGGAGCAAGCGTAACCAATTGAGCTTAGCCCTGTTTCTCTAGATGGGGAGATGCCTGAGAAAATGGAGCACGTTGATGATGTACGGCAGTCTAACATTTATGATCTCCTAGAAATAAATGTGCCTGCCACTTTCAGATACATTTCTGATCGTTCGAATGATGTTCTTGGTTCACCTGACACGCGTTATATATCTACGGAAGAAATAAATCCACTTCTTTCTTGCTCATTTACACCAGAGAAAGAGAAAAGGCGAGGACGTAAGGTCTCAGGCATAGTGCTGACATCAATGCAACACAAGGAATCGCTTGACGAGAGTCCGCTTTCCCCATCCAAGACATCTGCGTCAACGAAGAAGAAACATTTATTTACTAATGTGCAGCCGAATTCCCAGAAAAATAAGAAAATGTCTGTTTCCAATAGCTCGGATACAATGTGCATCAACTGCGGTGACACTAATGACACAGATTGGATCCAGTGTAATTCTTGTAGACTTTGGTCACACGAGGAGTGTGCAGATTTAAGTGTTGCACATTTTTACTTTTGTGGCAATTTTGTGAAACACTAGGAAATTTTGTTTCTCTCATTAATAGGCTAATATTTTATTGATATTTTTGGAATTAATATTATCATTTTATATATGGTGTTAACTATAACTTAACTGAATGATTCTTAACTCACCATTGCTGGAATATGAAGACACATGAGTTATGGCCCTCTAACTGAATCTCAATCTGAAATTTGTCTCATTTTTTAAACGATTGGGTATGTTTGGTTTCAAAAATTTACAATTATGCACTCTATATACAACTCGAAAGAGGAATAATACATTTATTTGTACTATGAGTTTTTGTTCTTTTCGACTGGACCAAATTACACGACTTTGAAGCTCAAAATTACACGCCATTGTCCCAAATTACATGGCAATCAAAACTTTTAATAAACTTTAAAAAACTGTGTTATACTATTATAGTAAATTGCATTTAACTTACAGACTTTGTAACATCTTATTACAGTTCGTCTGTCTCTAAATTTTGAAGTTTTTGGAACATATGTTATGAATTTTACATACATCCGAAGTTAAGTTGCCCAAATTGAGCTGTTGAAAGCAGTTCTTAATGTAAAGACTTTCTTTTGTACACTGCTAAATATTTCAAAGAGGTTGTTTAGCACGATTACCTGTTGCGTGGAAATTTCCACGATAATATTCCCTTAATCCAGGTAACTTAAAAATGCTCAGATAACCCCCTTTATTTAGGGGCAAATTAAATTCCTTTAAGCTGCTAAAACAGATATGCCACTTTTCACACGTCTGCCAAATTCGTAGGTGAAAACAACTCTTGATACTTAGATTCTTCCAAATGTTACGATTTCTTATATCTAAAAGCGTACTTGGGGAATTTTATCTGGCATTTCGCAGATGAAGTGTTTTACAAAGAGCGATGGGGACTCGTTTGTCCTTTGATAAACAAACAGGCGTGCGTTCCACATCTCAAAAACTGGTATAGGACAGATGTTTTTGGAGGGGAGTGGTTACGAGAAGTCCCTGTCGTCTGAAAGATCATAAGCAGGCAGAGAAGATAACAAGGAGCTGGAACATGAATGCCTCAGAGGACACGGCGAAAGAAAAAAAAAAAAAAGAAAGAACTTTGCAAGGAAGAGCACTGCCGTTTTAAAGCATGGCTCTGATCTGAAGCGAAGTCAAGTCGAAGATCCGTTGGGAAGATAAATAAAGGTGAATTATGTGTCTTCATCTTATCAACACTTATCTTCGTCTAAGGACAGCTTTCATATTCGTACATAAAGCGATCAATAAGAAGCAGTATTGCGTGTAGGAAAATGCAATTTATTTAAGACTAGCAGACCCCTGCGTCTTCGTTCACTTAATTTTTTTATTGGTTTATCTAGCCACTGAACAACTGCGGCCCCCTTTTAGGGTACTCTAGCCACTGAGATACTGTGACCCCAATAGTTGGTGCACTAGCCCCTAACCAGCTGCGGCCCCACTATTGGGTTATCTACCCACGGATCTACTGTAGCCCCACTTGATATATATCCATCCACTGAGTCACTGCGGCTCCACTTGGAATAACGCTAGCCACTGGACCACTAAGGTTTTTGGAAGGAAAGGTTTACAGACTATAGACAAAATATAAAGGAGAAATGACGAAATTTTATTTTTTAACGATCCTTTTTTTATGGAGTAATAAATCCTAATAAGAGCTTAATCTAAGATAATTTTTGAAGGAAATGAGATATTTGCACGGGATGAAAAGTATCCTATGCCACTCTTTGGTTCTCAAGCTATAGCTGTGCAAAAAATCACTTTGATCCGTTGTTCCATTTTGACGCGAAAGAATGACAAACAACACAAACACTTTCGCATTTATATAGTAGTATAGGAATTTGTACGCAGACAAAAAATAACGAGGTTTAGTTCCTCAGATAAAAGCAGATACTCTCAGATAGTCACAAGAATGATTAATAACGCCCATTTCGCTTCCCTGTGACTGTCACTTCGTTTATGAAACAAACTTTTTTGACACAGCTTATTTATTTTAAATTTTGGAGATATTAAGGTCCAAATGTAAAATAAAATTAAATATGACAACCTGCGAAAACATAAATAAAGTCATATATTACTTTTCATGGGATCTTAAATTGTGTATAGTTCTTTTTGAGTCATTTTTATTTGTTATCCTTGCCTGCACACAAAAATACGAAGTTCATATAAATATAACATAATAGTCTAGTCATTGGTTGGAAAATGGGTATTTCGCTTGGATATGCTAATCGATTTTTCTATAAACAGCTTTTAAAATATACAGAATGTCACAAAATAGCTGGTGTTTTTTATATTTAGGTAATGGTAACCAAATTTCCATTTCGGGAATTGATAGCGATCTTGTTCCTGCCGAAGGCGGGTGGCATCTTACAGTGGATAGAGAGTAGCTGCTGCTTCGTCGCAGGGAGTAACAGTCAATGAACTAGTTCTAGAAGTGCTATAAATAGCCCTCATGAGCATCAAGACACGCTTGTAAACATCAGTGCATGGACACGAGCTGAGCTGTCGTGGGCACTGCGACTATTCTGAAACTCGTCGCGTCCCGTCGTGGACGTCGAGGACTTGGGTAACTCAGTACGGGATGGCGAAGCGCATTGTGCATGAATCTGCACAACGATCAAGGAGGGCAGAGGAATCTCGAGGTGTCACAAGGCGAAGTGTAGCGAGCCTCACTGCTGGATTCTGCGGGTTGCTGATTGCGGATGCACTATGAATGAAAGTGGAATTCATCAGACCTTGGAATCACCATTGACGTTAGCCTTAATCCTACGCAGGCGGCTAGCTACCATCACTGGTAGGTCCTTGAAGTATCGCCCAGCTATTATTAGAGCTCACTACGACCGACGGACTCTTTTGGAGGGAGAGGAGGGGGTGGCTCCCTGGCAACCGCTCCCCGCCTTTACCCATGGAATTAATTCCTGCTGTCAGCGCGGAAGAGCGAAGATGAGGTGCCATGACTCAGCTGCCCAGTTTTCCGACATACTTGACGAGAAGAAAGGGGGCCTGCATTCAGTTTGCTGCTGTCAATACTGTTGTGCTGGTGCACCAGTGCAGGGATGTTGACGTCACTTCGGCAATTGACAGGATTGCTTATGCAGTTGATGCATCAAGGGTGCAAACTCCCACACATCATTCCCCCTCTCTTCTAGTTCTTCCAATCATATTAAAGTGCATGGCTATCCACTCTCTCTGTTTCCCGTAGCATTTAAGTAATGAATGCATAAGTTTTTAACTTCTTTCCGGTCGACAGATGTTATTACTGTGTCTATGCCTCCTCCTCCTCCTTAGCTATGGCCACAGATATAGGCACATTTAGGGAGGCAGTCTTCGCCCCAATTGCGGCTATGGCTGCTTTAATCCCTCTCTGCCATGATGCATGCCTCCTTTGCATCATTTTACTTCATTTTACGTGAGGAGCACGCATAAATTAGAAACACACAGTTTAGAACCATCAGATAACATATTAAACAAACGAAACCACATTATTTAGAAATGTCACGTCTTAGAACAGTCATAAAACAGAAACACACAACTAAGAACCAATATTCGTTAGAAACACCGACAACCGAACCGTCACTCCAAAGAAACACAGGTTTTAGAACAGCCATGCCAAAAAAACAAGATGTTAGAACTATCATATTACAGAAACACACTATTTAGACCCACATATTGCAGAATTACAAACGTTATAAACGACGTACAACTAAAATTCACAATTTAAATTGGCCATACAACATTACCACGGATTTTATAACGATCATACAAAAGAAACGCACAATTTAGAACAATATATTACAGAACCACACGTTAGAAACTCTTATAATTTAAATTCACTATTTAGAACGGCCATACAACAGAACCACACATGTTAGAACGATCGTACAAAGAAACACGCAATTTAGAACTACAAATTGTAGAAATACGTATGTTAGAAACATCGTACAACAAAAACCCACAACTTAGAACGATCACACAGTCAAAACACAGATGTTAGAACGTTCGTATAACATTAACATAAATCTAAGAACCGTCGTACATTAGAATCGCATAACACAGAACTGGTTTTCGTTAGAATATTCTGTCTTGTGTGTTTCTCTGGTATGGTATTCTAGTGTATGTGTTTCTAAGTTACGACGTCACACCCTATTAGGCGTAGGGGTTCTAGCCCTAAGATACATTTAGCTCCCATCTTTATCTCGGTAGTACAATTAATACTTAGCAATAGGGTAGGTTAGGAAAAGATAATTGTTGGTGCATGGTTTTGAATTAGAATATCCTCTTTCGAATGGTGAGTATAAGATGTTATGCCCTATTTGTAAAATACCTACACGTTGTGCGCCACTATTTTTAATTACAAGGTTATATATATGTATAGTTATTTAGCTTAGTGTTTTACTTTTGTCTTGTTAGAATGAATGTGAATGAGTAATAGAGAAACTGTTTCAAACACGTTTCTTATCATTCTCTTTGGAGGAGCAATGCCATTCAAAATTACGTGTGCGGAGAGTTTCATTAAAACAATTATCAAAATGAAGTATATAATTAAAACCCTTGAAAATAAACAAAATTCAATCAAACTTGTAATACCCTGTCTCAGGTAAGTACTTTCACCTTTACCTTTTTCGGATTTTCTGTTGAAGATAAGCTATGACACAGCATAATGCTAACAATAGGAATGTGGAAATTTAACATCTACATAAAGCACATCCACAAGTAACCTATTTAAACATTAGATATTTATTAACATGCTGAGAACATAATCAATTAGAATACATTACAATTCACCCTTGTGAATATTTGTGCTCATAATTAATCATTGATTTCAGTGACTTATACTGCTTATGAATGGGATACATGTAGTGAACATTTTCTCATAGCAATACAAAGAATATTTATCTCTCTCTTTCTGTCAGACTGACAAACTACGAGACTTGTTTTAGTGAAAGAAATTTCAAAGTCCGGGTAACACAAATTAGTCTTCTAGCAAAAGTTTATGCAGCAGTTCATTTCTATTCATAATGAATTGGTTTAATAAAGTTTCATTTTCCTTTCGATTAGCTTCTCAGACCACTGAGTCTATGAAAATAATTGAAAATTAAAGTTCCTGTGGTTCAGATCCTTCCAAGAAATCATTTTTAATTTCCAAAACAAACTAAAATAAAGTAGAAAAGTTTGCTCCTATCACACATACAATTTTACTGTAGACGAGTGTTACGACATTGGTAGTGTCCGCTCCGCGTTTCCCTTGAATATCTTCTTCTTTCTTGCACACTTTAAAGCGAATAATGTAGTGCTTTTTGGCTACTTCTACGGCCTGCGCAAATTTAAGATACTCGCGATGGATCTCTTCCATCGCTCTACCATTATGATGGGCAGTCCCAAAAAAATTAAATCCAATTTTTAATCAGCCAAAATTTCAAGGCCTGACTGCTGTCATGTCTGTAAAGTCCCTGGGAGCTTGTTTAAGGCGGACTGCCTTCTTTAGCACGATCAAAGAACACATTTCCTGATAAGAGAAACTTATCTACAAGCTGTTTGGAAACTACCTGTTGAAATTCAATCCACCGTATCTGTGGGCGAACAAAAACAAGAAACTCTAATCAAGAAATGTTTTGGGGACTGGGAATGCCCTATCATAACAATGTTAAAACTAGAATCTTAATGTCCCATTATCTCAGGAACTGTTGGTCACAATATGTTGAAATTTTTTTCCCATATCCATGAAACATTAAGAATGAAATATACACAGAATATTGTATTGTGTTGAGTCTAAATCGCAAAATATTTTTAAATTTTTTTACACGAATTTATTCAAACTTGTAATGATAAAATATATTTTAATTAATTTATGAAAATAATCTCGTTTTAAAAGTTGCAGAATTATATAAGCAATTAATGTTCCAAGTTTCATTGTTATATATACAATAGTTCCTGAGGAAATGAGACATTTGCAGAAAAGAATCTCTGTTTTTAAAAGAAATGTATATAAAGTAAACAATGCATACAGTATTGCACACCAAAAATTCTAATACATTCCGGCTCCATATGATGGCTCATCTGGGTCTTCTTGCTGCTCATAAAGTTCCTCCAGCTTCCGTTTTGCTGCCTTCCTCTTCTGTCTGGCATTCATTTCAATATTTTTCACCACAGGCTTTGCTTCGTCTATTCGGTAGCCGTCCAGTCTCTTCATTGCTTATACTCAATTTCTACCAGGAGTGAAACCCAGTCTTTCATACACATGACACATCACCAAATTCCCTTCTTTGAATGAGGTAACAGCATCCCACATTTAAAAAATGGGAGGTACGGACTCCAATAAATGTAGTTTTGGAAGTATGTTCCAAATAACATTGTTTACACTATCATTTGGATTTTGTGTCCTGCCATGTAAACATTTCT
This sequence comes from Dryococelus australis, assembly GCA_029891345.1. NCBI lineage: Eukaryota > Metazoa > Arthropoda > Insecta > Phasmatodea > Phasmatidae > Dryococelus > Dryococelus australis. The sequence goes on along the minus strand of CM056997.1, from coordinate 167,960,351 downwards.
TGAGCAACTCAGGTCTATAAATATGGACTTCATTTCTTCAACCACAACACGAGGAAGATGAAAGTGATCAGCATGTTTATAACATTCACCTTTAGTCTTAGCTCGCTGATATTTTCACCAACTTTCTGGATCCATAGGGCAAAGTCATTGATGTGGTTCTTCATCGAATGATAGTAAATGGAAATACTGTGCCCATACTCTCTCTCTCTCTCTCTCTCTCTCTCTCTCTCTCTGTCATTCATTGAAGGTTGTTCAATTTTTCCTTATTGCCAAACCATAATATTTTCGAATTTCAGTTATGGCTGAATCAGTCACACGCCCTCGGCCGCCAAAAGGTTTTCCGTCTTCAAGTGTTTTTCCTTGCAAAATTTGTTTTCAAATTGTTTTATCTGGTACCCATCCTCTTCTGTATATGTCCCAAGCATTCTAATTTTGACACTGTTTTATCACCATAATGGGCAATCTGAAGAACAGCTTTGTGGTCCTTGCATTCACCATCGCCTAAATAGTTTGTATATCGTACATCGTACTGAGGTATTGAGCGATTAAAAATGTTTACAACGCCAGAAACCTCCATGCCCCCACTAGTGCCTTTGTAGTTTGTACTGTATGCTTCTTCGTTTTTACCTTTTAGTTTATCCTTACACGTACAGTGCTTCGATAAAATGTCTACATCTCTAACTTTTCCTGTATCGACACTTGTACATGTTACAACGCCATGTAATGAAACATGCGCCCTACGGTGCCACCGCCCATTGAGGGCAACTGTCAAATCCCTGTCGTTATTGTTTTTGTCACAGCTTCTTCAGTATACCGATTTCATTGAGTCTTTATACACCTCTTCTACAGCAAAACCTAAAATACTTACATAACGTTGAAACACTGCTGGAGATTTGGGTAAGTTCAGGGCTCCACAAAGCTTCTCGCCAGCTATTTCTCCTTTCCCAATAGTACATAGGCCATATTCATTAGTTGCACCCATAGACATTACATACATGTTTTAGAAATTTTGGCTCACATACTGAGGCCATTGTAGTGTATAAATGCATATCTGCCCCTTATACGTTATAGAAATATTGTCGAAACAAACGTGGGGGGGTTTTATTTATATCCCTGCAATGGACCTTTAGAGAAAGTGGTGGATTGCGCGCATTCCACAATCATACAAACAAGAGCAAAATTTTATATGGTTGATATATTTTGATGGGGTTTATTTTAATGACTATATTTGAATTAAGGAAACCACCGCAAACAGCAATTATCAATAGAATGTATACTTTTATAACAAAACAATTATTTACTCTTTCTTAAAAAATAGCATATAACAATTCAAAATAATTACACATTGAAAAATGATTGTTTTTAAATTTGTTAAATTCCACATCAGTGAGCTTTACATTAACACAAATAAAATGCTCCATGATTTTTACTAACTTTTATTTTGTTAAAATATTTTGTTTAAGAAAACGTTAAAACGTTATTTTTTTTTTAATATACATACAAATTAAATTTCATATAGATGTACATAAAATTGCTTTACTTATTTTAAGGCAAGTATTTTGGCGTACTTAGTTTCAGATATTAAGGTTTATACATTTTTCGGAAATTCGCTTACTGAGGCCTTTTCCACACGTCCAGAGGTTCACAGGAAACTGCCGAGGAAGCACATGGACCTAAGAGAACTCTCTACGGCCTAGCCCTTTGCTGCACACGCGTTTCTGACGAGCATGTACGTCGGAATGATACATCCCCTCCTAGAAAATATTGGTAGCACTCCTGGTGTTTGAATGAAGCGCAGGTGAATGCGTTATTCTGTCTCTGCACTGAAGAAAATTACGTACAAATATTTCTGCAAAGCAGAGAGAAACATTTATTTGAGAATTTTTTATTACAGTGCCATAATCATGAATTAATTTTTTTTAAAGTAAAAAAAAATTAGGTCTGTGATAATTTAATATTTTACTATAACAACATTTTGGTTTTATGGCGTTAAATGCCTTCCTAATAGCGAATAAAATAATTTCATTGAGCTTGCTTTGTTTACAGTAAAGAAATATACTTGCAGGGACTACACCAAAAGAAAGCGTTTAGCGATATTAAAACTTATTTTTGTTTATTGTAGTACTTAGAGGGTTAAAAAGTTACTATACGATAATATACAAATAACGAATTTCTTAGTTCATCGGCATAATTGTTTAACTCTTCCGAAACACTGTAACTGACTTTGCTACAAAGATTACTTTTGAACTACTGCAGCAAAAATGCAAGGTTATCATTGCCACTGACATATAGGGCAAAAAAATTGTTTGTAACAAACCTACTTTGCAGTGGTTCGTATCGAACCACAAAATTTATTGGCGGCAACAACTAATGTATTACAGCAAAGAAAGTGTTTTTTTAGTGTGTTTGTTTATCATATAGCCCAAAAAGTCAAATGAGACATTGGCTAATCAGCGTAAATAAACGAACGTAATCAGGTGTGGCCTAGTGATTTCTGTATGTTTCTCAGATATTCATAACATCTAAAGGATTCACGAAAGTAAACACAGATCTGATATAATCCTAGAGCTTATTGGCGACACGTAGAGGCATTGTTAGCCGAATATGATGGTTTTAATTACAACGATATTATCAGTAGTAGCTGCAGCCTTTCTTTCATCAAGAAATATATCGTCTCATTATCCATACATATCACACACATAATATGGAATTAAAAGTTCAATTCTTCACAGAGTTTAAGTTTTTATGGACTTGCGTAGGTTCTATTTTTGAGTAGCTATATCTATACCTCCGTTTCTTGTATGGATTTGATACAAAACTATTCACTGTGTGTATGTGAAATATTCAAAATCTGATGTAACCCTCTACCTGCTATTATCTCAAAATGCGATTTATTTTATAAAGACGTCTCTTCCAGTCAACTCCTCATTTAAAGCTTTAAGATTTTCTACTACAGTTTATTGTGCATCCGTTTCTATAAAGTAAACAAACTGCAGTGTGGTGTCTGCAGTAAACTGCTGAAAGGAGGCACCGGTGTTTACGCAAGCACTTGTCGAACGCGTTAGTTGCGGATGTGGTGCTCTAGTGCCTCGTTGCCATGGCAACCGATCCTAACCATCTTTCACGCTTCGAGAGTAGATTAACGCGGGATAGCGGTGTGCGGCCCGCCTGATCTTCAGGCCCACTATAGCACTTCCCTGTCGCTCCGACCGACATTCTCATATTACTTTTAAGTACTTCGGGAGGTCTTCAAATATTTATCATCCTTCTAAAAACGACGATGGAGGGTGCACTTTCTGTCGTAAATTTACAAGCTTCTTCCTACATTATGAAGCGTGTCCTGTTAACAAACTTTGCGCGCTTCAAACTTCTGACGAAGTTGTAAATTTTTCAGGTTTGTCGCTAAAGTCGCTCTCAAAGAAGCTACCTAATGTGTCTTGAGTCAACAATAACAAAATATATCTTCTACGAAGTTTCTGCAAAGAAGTGCCCAGTAACTGCAGTTTATTTTCATTAAGGACCCGAAACACTAGTGTTGAATGATTCAGTCTTTGCTAGCATGTTTCAGATTTATTCTAATGAATTATATCTTCCATTTTTGTTGCACTAACTTTCGTGCTTTATGAATTACCTAGAGATTCGAGTTAAACTTTTCTAAACATACCCAGATTCTGATGTATAATGTTGCTTTCAAACGATGACCTTGGCTCCAAGCTCCCGCTCTCGGCTCCTGCACCAGCTCTCTCTCTATGCCCTACTACTAATAGATTGTCTCGATTCAGCCACCAGGTGAGGTGGCGATACTTCAATTTAGAGACTTAAAGAAAAACATGTAATATTTTGTCATTCCTCTATAAAAAAATTTTTTCCGATCAACATTTTACCTACATGCATTACTTACGAAACTGATACTTTTTTTTAATAAAAACTTTAGAATCGACATTTTTAGCGATAGTAAAATTACCAGTGCGCCCTATAATATTATTTTATTCTTAAATGCAATTTTTTGTAAGTTAAATTTCAAACATTTTAATAAGAAGAAAGTAATAAATGAAACTCGCAATAATGTCTATAACATATGATAATTGGTAAAATCTACATCTACTACATTCACATCAACCGGTCCTGGGTATAAGCAAAACCAAGATTTTGTACACTCGTGAACATCATGGCGGCACAGGACAAATCGCATTGCAAACTCCGTGCAATGCCCAAGCACTAAGACTGTGGACTTATGATAATCCGTGGTACATGCATGTAAGCAAAAGAACACCAGGAACCTGTGATGCCTTTCAAAAACATTGCGTGTAACAAACACTCTGAGATTAATCTTTGTATTCGTATGCTGTGCGGAACAATATTATTGCAAAATGTGTAAATAAATAAATGTGTTTAAAAAAGAATTTTGTCTCGTGTTGTGTCCAGCTCAAATAAGTTAAAAAACACTGTTGGAAATGTATCAGCCTTAATATAGTTAAAAAATATTTTTCTATAAATTTTTAATAATTAACATGGTTGGTAAAAAAGGATTTTGGTATACATATATGTTTAAAAGATATTAAGTTTGAAAGTCATACATAGGTACATTTTAATGTAAAAGAGAGACCGCAATCATACTCTACGTGTACAAACGTAATTGAGTTTTTCTAAAAGAAGAAAGTACATCTCCAGGCCGCTGGGAAAGTCGCCGCTGTCGTCTGTAGACATGTGCGGGCCGGGAGGTTTTCGCAACGTATGCAATTTTGCACACATTGCAGCTAGGCGGAAGCTTACTTCCGGTTGACATCGCGCCAGCCAACAGAGAAACAACTCCACACCAGCCAAGAACCACGGCTTGAATATATTTCACACTTCAGCCAGAATACAATGTTAACGTTCCAACAGACAGCGACTGCATATACATTTACCATGTATAACGTCGAGGAACCCTGGCCCCAAACGAGAATGAGTAACGACCAGGTTCGACCCATGGAGCACCTCAGACACACTAGCCCAAAAAAAGACACGCAGATACATAGGGGAAATAAATGCGGTACAACATTTATGAAAAAAAAATTTAAAAATTATACAGAAACAACGGGAATACCCTATAAAAGGTACAGGACTGGTAAGAAAAATGTGGTGCAGCATGTATGGAAAAATTATACAAAGGAACAAAATACACACTACTATATTCAACGGGGAACAAACTAATGGGAAAAATTATACAGAGGAACAAAATACGCACTACTATATTCAACGGGGAACAAACTGATGAGAAAAACTATACATATGTCAATCAGTTTCGAAAAAATTACACACGTCACCCTACATACGATGAGACATAACACATAGGAGGCCAACGTTTGACACTAGGTACAATACTGGTGAGGAACATCTCGATTGTAAAACCAGCGTACAGTAGTAGAATCCCCCTACACCGCCAAGGCATCCATATATATATATATATATATATAAAGTATTTTTACTATCATAAATATTCGCTTGTTTTGCAGAAATGTTCGTTCTTTCATTTATATTCCTCCCAATGCCTGCGGGCTGCTGTGTGTGCGCTAGTGGGTGTGGGAAATGTACTTGTTTACAGTAAAAACTATGAAACTAAACTATATATATTCTTCACTTGGAATGTGCACGTATTTATTTGCATATATATATATATATATATATATATATATATATATATATATATATATATATGGACCTCGCCTTTGTTCTTAGTAAATCAATCTCGATTTTCAGAAATTGCTTTATCGAGGTGTCTGACACAAGTATCCAATATATTCTGGCTAAGCCTCGGGACATTGGTTTTCGTAGCCAGTTTGGAAATTAAAAAATATTGTATTTCCTTCAATTCTTCTCATATCTGTGAGTTCGATACGTTGATAATGTCTATTATCCGCGCCTCTGCACCTCCTACGTGCTCATCGACAGCTACCATATCTCAAAACACTTCTTTCTTCACACTTTCCAGTTTTCGACTGATAAGGGACAAGTGTGCTCTAGGTGCACGGGCGAAGTGATTCTGGCCACATTCGAGGTCATCGTGAAGATCGATGTCGCCAAATTTGGAAATCCTTCCGTGACTCATGGTCTCTTTCTTAGGATAAACTCATCGAACCCGCGAGTAGAGTAGGGGTAGGGATTGTTCTGGCTTACTATGTGAATGACATATAGATGAGGATGGTTTGAAAATAGATTTTGCGAGTTCTTTCTTTCTAATAGTGAAAATTTGCTAATATTAATCCGATTAATTTTCAAATCAGATTTAAAAAAATTTTATGTATTGGATTAAGTATTAATGAATTTGACAGTTTTGGAAATTTGGGAATTTTTTTATTTTAGCTTATTTTTGGGCAAAATGTGTATACATGGGGTAAGGAGAACGATGTTCACTCTCGAACATCCGGCAGCCGACTGAGCGGAGAGGTGTAGCGTATTGGGTATACATGTGTCGAGGTTGGTGCAAAAGTTTCATAACCGTCTGTTTTTAATTTGTTTGGAAAGTATCTATGTTTATCCATGGAGGTGGTGGAGCACTTGCGACTAATATTGGGGAAGGGGCATATATCTAATTAATTATGGTATTGAGCAGAAGCAAGACACGACCATTCAGTTCAAATGTTTGTGGAGGAATGAGCACTTGCGACTAATGAGAGCAGGAGAGGGGTTCCGTCCAGATCGATCTTTAAATGTAGATTGAGCTGACGCGAGTAATTAGGTACGGCGTAAATAAATATTAATATTCCCTCTAAGCAAACAAAACCAACACATATTAAATCAGACTAATATAAACCAAACACGCGACATTATAGTTATGTTACATGAGAGAAAAACATGTCGCAAATACGAAATACTACTAACTGGTAAATGAAAAACTCATCACACGCTACAAATATGACACAAATTCATAAAAACGATTTAACTCGGTTACATTGCAAACAACATGAAAAAATATATACTTATCAGAACCAAAACTATTTCCCTACGAATATATTAATAAGTGTCGGGAACGATGTTCACTCTCGGACGTCTGGAGGTGTACTGGTGATGAAACACATGAGAGCAAGAAACATCTGTTTCGGGCAGACTCTGAATGTAGACTGGGCACTTGCACATAATTAGATATGACAGAAATAAATATTATTATTCAAACAAAATAAATAAGTACAAAACATTAATAGTTGTGTTACACGAGAGAAAAATCATGTTATACGACATAAATATGAAATAATACTTAGTAGTGAATCAAAAACACATTACATGTCACAAATGACATAATTTACCAGAAACTACTAAAAAACGACTTAACCCGAGATAGTCGTACAGGAGAGAATGGTGAACAAAATTTATATAAATATCATAATGAAATATGAAGAACGAAATTCCCTACAAATATTTCCAACACCAGAATAAATAACATGAAACAAGTGCTAACCACATGCATACTAAATCACACCAAACAAATTTGACACGTTTAAAATATGCAAACTTGGTAATGAACAGACTGAATACACAAAATCCTACAACACACTATTTCAATATTGACAGAGGTTAAAGATATTTTACTCCCACCTGGGAACAAAATGACCATCACACACTAAATTACACATTTATCGCCCACAAACCTAGGTCTCATATAATAAATAAAAAGCACATGCATTACAGTCAACTTACCATAGGTTCATGTCAAAACTCTCCAGCAATCCACGGATTAATGCATATTTACATCCATGGCACCTTATCGCATGTACATCACTTTCCACTCATCAGTTCTCAAGACCACATAACTCGAATGAAATATATTCTTAACACTGAAACGCTCAGACAAGTAGATGCAACGACATACAGATTAAACCAGATGAATTACAAACACAAAAAACGATTTATCACTTTCAGATCACACAAATATTAACCACATACCAAGAAATACATAGTAACACATGAAATAACAACATAATACAATTATCATGCATTTCCTAGAAAAAATTACTCAGTCCCAACACAATTCCAGTTACAACATTCAAATTATGTGTAAGAATAACGCAACAATCCTAACATCCCGCACTCTATCACAAGAAAATCGCTTCACTCGCAATGCTCGACTGTCACGAAGACCTACCGCACTTATACACATGTAGGCACTGTATTGCACACATAGATTAATAAAATAATTTAAAATGGTCTTTATAGCAACATCACTTTAAGCACACTGCAAAGCACACCCAGAAGAAAACACGTTAAATGTATTATACTATCTTATAGATAATTAAATATAATCCCATCTTATATATATATTTATTTATATTTTGATTGGTAAAGATTGATGGTAAACCAGAATGGCTTGCATTACAATTTTTTAAAGTACTACAATTCGACACATTTATGAAACAGTTTGTAACCTTTATGTATTGATATCTGTTTGGTTTGAATTTTAATTAATAATATTTACTTATCAAACATTACATTTATTATTCTGTGAAAGAATGATATGCAACATATTACAAGTTTGACCGTTTATAAGGTTATTGAATTCTAAATATACTTAACCTGTTTATGCATTACCTGGGATTCAAAGCCAGAACCTATAAACCAGAGAGTAAAACAAGTACATTACGAAGGTTCACGATGTTACTTAACTATGCTTTTAAGACACATTTTATTGTGTAGTCTTTTGAGGCTTTCAAGTTGTTTATCATTTGTCTGAATTTTAGGGTGTATTTCTTGATTCTAGTGATTTTTAGTAGTTTTTGCAGTGTTAGAGTCTGAGGGATCTAAAGTTTTTTGTGTCCTCCAGTGGCCCCCTCAAGATATTTCAATTTTGTATTTCGGCAATATTTAGTGAGGTTATCTTATGTTGGTTCTAGTCTCATACTTGGTATTTGTGTTCCTGAGTTAAGGGATTCTCTGTACAACTGTTTAATGCAGTGTGAAAGCAATTGATGTGCCTCATACATTTCCACGTCTTGCAATAAAAAGTGGACAGCTGGCTTCACTCTGAAACCTGAAAGGCGAAGTATTAGAAATTGTTTTAAGTTATTTTGCCATGGTGTTATATTAATACCCATTTCACATTGCCCTGTATAATATATCTACAATTTAAGAAATATTATTGAGGATAGTATAGCACGTTTAAAACATTGCTATTCATTCAGGTGTGAATGCACCTTAGTATTTTTCCTGAAATTGTGGTTGAGTATATTTTACTCTCCCCTATTTAAGACACAAGTTTCTGATGTTAATGAAATGTTTTATATTCAAAAACTATATGTTCAGTGATCACTCTCTTGGTTATTATAATTTATATGATTCGTTGTGTGAATCATTATAATTCTGTGTCTGATTTTTAAAAGTGTCTGGTGTATTTTCTATATTGTATGTTCCTAATTGAGAACAGATATTCAAAGTCTGTACCCAATTCTTAATGCATTAATATTGTTTTCAAACAACTCTAGTCAGTATTACATTTTTTAATCACTTTCCTAGAATAAAAGGTGTTCAAATGATATTTTTGTGTGTTCTGTTTTCAAATTACTATATTTAAGATCCTGTCTAGTTTGTTAATTTTAGAGAGTGTTTACCAATTGCACCTCCCTTGGTGTAAACTGTTAAAATGCTTACCTCTAAATGTTTCACATGTTACTAAATTTTTCATTACAACACTTTCGTATTACTGAAACCTATTTTGTATTAGTACCGTGCCATTGGTTATAAAAACCATCCACTTTTGAAATTTTATAGTAGTAGTGGTTGTCATATATTAAGCCATTCTATTAACTAAGGTAACAAAGTCTCATATTGTTAATTTTTTTGTTTCTTAAAGATACAAGTGCATTTCACAGTTTGTGATGGGAATTATTAATAAACGTCAAGATAATTTCCAACATATTTAATGACAAAATAAGGAAAATAAATGTTGTCTCGAAACATAGCAAATATTTTAACAAATGCTACTATAGAATGTTTTATCGATTCATTTTTTAATGTTATACAGTGTTACCTACTTTGGAAAAAAATGTTTTCGTTTAGTTTTGTGGGGTTTGGTCTGTGTCTTTTTCTTGAAGTCTACTTTCTAGGAGGAAATGTTTCTTACGATCTAGTTTGCTTCTGTCAGTTTGAATACAAACGTCTTTACATTTGGGTGAATGTAAACCCACAATTTCTACTAAATCTGTGTATGTTTCGACATAGTGTGAGTGAACATATTCAATGCTAGAGGGAAGTGGCGGGCAGGTTCTGCTACTAATTGTGTTACTGTTTGTGGTGCTGTCACATGATGTGGTGCTGTTTGTGGTGCTATGTGAGGTGCTAAGTTCGGTGCCAAGTGTGGTGCTAGTGCTAAGTGTGGTGCTAAGTGTTAAGTGTGGTGCTTAGTCCTAAGTGTTGTGCTAAGTGCAGTGATAAGTGTGGTGCTAAGTGCAATGCTAATTTGGTGCTAAGTTTGGTGCTAAGTGCAGTGCTAAGTGTGGTTATAAGTGTGGTTATAAGTGTAGGGCTGGTTGTGGAGCATGTGGATCAGTTTGTGGAGCAGGTGGAGCAGTTTGTTGAGCAGGTGGAGAAGGGTGTGGAACAGGTGGAGAAGGGCATGGAGCATGTGGAGCAGGGTGAGGAGCAGCATATGGAGCATGTGGAACAGGTTGTGGAGAAGGTGGAGCAGGGTGTGGAGCAAGTGGAGATTGCATAGAATCCATACTGCAACATTTGTAATGTCTCTTTAAAGCTCACTCCGAGAAAACTGTTCATGGTATAATTTTCACTAAAACTGTATTTTTGAAGTTTGCATTCCATTGGTTGTTATTTCATGTCGTATGTTTTGCAACACTGTAAATGTTTTACCACAGAAGCAACACAGTAAAAGTATTATTGCTTCTGTAGTGTTTAAAAACTAGAATTAATGTGGAAATTGTACACCTTTAATAATCCGCGATAGGTAAATTCCTAGAATTGTAATCTCGATTACATTATTAGTTTTTAACACAATGCATTTAAATACTAAAATTTCTGTTTAAAGTGGTAAGTATATAATCACTTTCAAATCACTTATTTAATCAATAATATGCAAACAAACCATAACATTTATGTGCAAACACATTAAAATTTTATTGTTAAATGCACATAACAAAATTTTACATAACATTACATAGTCAGAATTATTTATATGGTAATTTTACAATTCATGCATTCGCAAAGTCATTAAGAGACAAAAGAACTTAAAACCATTGATTTTGTTATGCTTTTATAACAGCGTAAGTTTTCACAACACTAGGTGTTAAAAAAACACTTTATAAACCATAACTCTCCTTGACAATACTTGTATCTTCCCATTTGTTTGATAGTTAAATTTTTTTGTGTAAATAGGGAAAAGTTTCATAAAAGTCCTAATACACTTATTCGATGCTCGCTGGAAGACTTGTATTCGGACACATATGGTAAACAGGACATTTTTTCAGAATTGGACAATATATTATATCATAATATTTTTCTCCTTATAATGGAAATAGGATATCTTTGGAATGAAACAAAGAAGAGTAATTCACACTTGATTTTCCAGAGACAAAAATATGAGTATGGTGCAAGAAAGACATATTTAGAAAGATACTAAAACTATTATTTTCCAGAACAATTTCTAAAAGGTTTACTCTGATGTTTAAATTACTTGCTAGTGTTCAATTTAAGTGTGTTTTTTCGTAGAGAAATCTAGATGGAAATTTGTACAAAACATATTTTCTCGACTATAATCTAATAATATTTTAGAAATTATGCGTTTATTTAACATACTTCCCTAATTGTGTTAATAGTGTTTAGCATAAATACAAATTGAGTACCAAATGTTTGCAGATAGTTTCCCGGACAGGAAAATTGTTTTTAAACGTTCGCTATAATGTGTATGGTCATTGCAGTATTATGTATATTAATTTACCAAGTGAGTAAATCTATGCCTCTTAAATGGAAAATTAATGATTTGTTATGATATTATCTGCAATTGGATAATCTGTGCATTTTTACGTGTTATACGATTAAAATGAATAAATATAATTTCATTTTAGGACTCTGAAAGGTAGAGACTGGTTTAGAAGTCTTCTGTAGTGTATGTTTAGAGACTTGCTTTTTTGAAATGATTGTTATAGGGGAGGGCTAACCTGTTGTGTAGAACACATTCGGAGAGCACTAGGTAACGATTCAACCTTCGTTTGGTTACAGCTATGAGTTTCAACAGTTTTTGAAATATGTTCTGTTTTAAACAAATATATGTAATACAAATTTCGTTTTCTCAGTAAATTTTGTTTTATAATTCGTTATGTATAAGTTATATAAGATATCACTAATTCGCTGGAATTCGGAAATTAATACTTTACTAATATAGTAATCAAACTCAAAATGAGAGCCATTTTCCTTGGATTTTGGTTAAATACCGAGTTTTTCATAATTTGTTGAAATATCGTTAGTTTTGTATTAATAATACACCTCCTATCAGATTAGTTATAGGCTCTAAATGTGGTCTTTATTTCGTTAATATTGTTTCAAAATGTAGTGCTTTTAAAGGAATAGAAGTATACGTAATTGTATACACATTTATGATGAACTTGATATAATGAAAATCTTGGATTGGGGCATTCACATGATTGTGAAAGGAACGTATTAAGAGTCTCTTTATGTATACAGAATTTGTGTTATTACCTAAAGTTTCATCTTGTAGATAAATCTAGATGCAAACACATATTTAATCAGCTAATAATGTTTTAGAAATTATACGTTCATTTAGAATGCTTCTCGAAATGTGGTACGTAATAGAATGTTATATCACTACTTGGGAATATTAGAATTCTACATCGGTTTGTGCTTGTATTTTATCGAGATATTTTATCATGATAATTCTTTGAAATGGCATAAAGTTTGTCGAATTTTGATATTTGTTTTTAATATTATTTAGAGTGTATTTCGAACATTATGTTTTTGTGCATTAAAGCTGGTGTGTATTTAAAAACATCTTTAATTTAATTTGAGCTATAATATATTTTCTTTTCCAATGAGCTGCTCATTGTTCTGTTTGCGACACGGCGTCGTCCTGCCACTGGGTTTGTCAAAGGTCAGGGCAGTTAATTTCTCTCAAACGGGATCTCACACGCACGCAGTGATGCATGCCCTAATGGAACAATTCAGTTCTGACTGAAGTGGCTGGCAATGTAGACAGGAGGCAGGGGAGCAGAAAGGACAGTGACCATACCTATCCTTGATAATCTTGTTTTACACACTACTTTTTCTTGTGCGTCTTCATATAGCTACTTGGGATAGGATATTTACTAAACTTTCATTATTCGCTGAAGAGAAATACTCTTGGAGGGCTTGAGTGTGTTATGGGCGTGGTCGAAATATCGGGTTAGGAATGTCGGCATAAGACGAGCTATCGGAAAACACATTCGCAAGATACTGTCGCGGTGTGCTCAAAGTGGTGTTGCGATAAAGTGCGTTTTTTATTATTTTACTAACCTAAACGTTCGATACAGTGCTTATGTGTGTATAACTGCTGTAGGTATTCGCGACATTCGAGCATTGCGAGTGAAGCGATTTTCTTTTTATGGAGTGTGGGATGGTAGGATTGCTGTGTTAGGCTTGCAAGTAATTTGAATTTCATAATTTCAACTGTGCCGGGAGTGAGTACCTTTCCTAGGAAATACACGGCAAATGTGGTATGTTGTTATTTTGTGTGTTAATAATTATTTCTTGGTGCGCTGTTAATATTCGTGTAATCTGAAAGTGATAAATTGTTCCTTCTGTTTGTGATTCATCTGGTTTAATCTGTATTACGTTGCATCTATCTGTCTGTGCGTTTCGGTGCTAAGAATATTTCATTCTGATAATGTGGTCTTGAGAGCTGATGAGGGCGAAGTGATGTGCGTGTGATTAGGTTCCGTGAATATTAATATACATTATTCTGTGGATTGCTAGTGAGTTTTGACGTGAAACTATGGTAAGTTGTCTGTACTTCGTGTGCTTTTAATTGATTTTATAACGCCTAGATTCGTGGGCGACGGGTATTTCGTTCCTGAGTGTGTGTAATAGACTCTTTTCCTGTGTTAATATTTAAATAGTTTCTTGTAGGACTTCATTTATTCAATCTCTTCGTTAGCAAGTTTGCATATTTTGAACATGTCAAATTCATTTGGTGTGATTTAATATGGATGTGGTTAGAACTTGTTTCGTGATATTTATTCTGGTGTTTTAAATATTGGTAGGGGATTTTGTTCTTCATATTTCATTATGATATTTATATAAATTTTGTGCTCCATTCTGTCATGTGCGACGAACTCGGGTTAAGTCGTTTTTCAGTAGTTGCTGGTAAATTATGTCATATTTGCAATGTGTGACATGTTTTTCATTAACTACTTGGTATTATTCCATATTTGTGTCGTGAGACATGCTTTTTCTCTCATTTAAGGTAATTATTAATTATTCGTATATATTTTTTCTGCTTGAATAATAATATGTATTTCTGTCATATCTAATTGGGTGCGAGTGCTCAGTCTACATTCAGAGTCCGCCCGAAGCGGACGTAACTTATTCTCATGCGTTCCATCCTCAGTACACCTCCAGGCGTCCGAGAGTGAACATCGCTCTCGACACTTATTAATATATTGGTAGGGATATAGTTTTGGTTCTGATAAGTATATTTCGTTTCATGTTGTTTGCGACGTAATTGGGTTAAATCGTTTTAATAAATTTGTATCATATTTGTAGCACGTGGCGTGTTCCTCATTTATTACTTAGTTGTATTTCATATTTGTGAAGTGATTTTCTCTCGTGTAACACAATTTCTAATGTCGCGTGTTTGGTTCATATTATTCTGATTTAATATGCGTGTGTATTATTTGCTTAGAGGGAATATTAATATTTATTTACGCCGTACCTAATTACTCACGAGTGCTCAATCCACATTCAGAGAGCGAGCTGGACGGAACTCCTCTGCTGCTCTCGTTAGTCGGAAGTTCTCATTCCTCCACAAACATTTGAACTGAACGGTCGTGTCTTGCTCCTGCTCAATACCATAACAAATAGATGTATACACCTTCGCCAACATTACTCGCAAAGTGCTCCACCCCCTCCATGGGTTAACACCGTCGCTCTCCAAACAAATTAAAAAATACAGTTATGCCACTCTTGAACCAACCTCGACACACACATTATTATATATATATATATATATATATATATATATATATATATATATATATATATATATATACACACACACACCCAATACACTACACCTCTCCACTCAGTCGGCTGCCGGATGTTCGAGAGTGAACATCGCTCTCCTTACTTCATGTACACATAATGTATATTGCCCAAAAATAAACAAAAATTAAAAAAAACCAAATTTCCCGAAATTTTACAAAATTCCGTTATCCTTAATCCAATACATTAAAATTTTTTTAATAATATTTGCAAATTTATCGGATTAAGATTACCAAAATGCACAATTTGCAAAAAAAAATCGCAAAATCTATTTTTAGACCATCTTTATTCACATGTTATTCGCCTAGTGAGCCAGAACTCCCTTGCATCTACTGTGCCTGTGCCTTTTATTATGTAGCGGACAGTCCTTTACGATCACCAATATACCAAACTTTTCCTTCTAACACAATACACACATGTCTATGAAATCTGCAAATGTTTTTTCTGTGTTGACGTGATCGTCGTAAACGTGACGTTAATTAGTGTCGTCCATGCGAAACAGCACCGACATGTTTACATTGTCGCGAAGTAGCTGTTTGGGTACGCGCGAATAAGTCTAGCCGAGGAAACGCAGACTATGTTCGCGTACCGTCCCAAGCTAAATTATTCTTGGATGCAAGATTTTTATCGCAGAAAATCTCATGAAAGAAAAATATCGAGTTTGGAGGTATGACGGCTTCGTTAGCGCTGCAGGGGAAATATTTCATACCTTCCACAGCCTGCAGTGTTCTTGCCAGTCGCTGGTATTTCGGTTGCTGGAGAGATTTCCAAGCTAATGGCTGCGTATGGCGCACGTCTTGCCGCAACCCGACGGACTACAAATCACGCCTCGCACGCTAGTAGGCAACAGGGCACCGTGGCTTTATTCGCGAGAAATATCTTCATCTTCAGCATGAATATGTATGGGTAGAGTAACATCGTGCTTGATAATACATGTTACCATCGTTATCCTGCGGAGGTGGTGGCAGAGAACGAGTGCTACAAGTTTAGGAATGTCTCTTCAAAATACCACCCCGAGAAAACTTCCTCTGGCAGTTTTTGCATTCAAAAGTCGCACTCAAACTTTTTATTCTGCAGGTCTTTATTTCTTGCTGTTGTAAATTCCGCAAAATACTTTACCGCATAAGCGTCACAGCAGATGCATCATTGCATGTGTACTGTTCCGAATGATAATGAAAGAGAAATGTTTAAAAGGAGCAATTTATAAGAATGTTTGAAATACACGTTTTCCTACGAAACTATTACACGCACGTTCAATGTGCAAATTTTCGAAAGGAACACACACTTCAGACGAGGCCTACCAATTGCTTTTCAGACGTCACGCACATTAGGAATGCCATTACAGAGTACTGAAATACTGTTCAGAACGGCTTGTTTTAGCGCTCTGTATATCAAAATATGCGCAACAGATACATACAAGACTACTCAAGGACCCTGAACTGAACATTCCTATAGACTTTCCACCTATAAAATAATAGCATCACCCCGCTGAAAGTCCCTTAGGAAGTAGGCGTAGCGCGACGAGAACATTGCACACTCATGGTGGACCATCAGCGCCCAT
The DNA here is from genome assembly GCA_029891345.1 of Dryococelus australis. Classification (NCBI taxonomy): domain Eukaryota; kingdom Metazoa; phylum Arthropoda; class Insecta; order Phasmatodea; family Phasmatidae; genus Dryococelus; species Dryococelus australis. The sequence goes on along the minus strand of CM056997.1, from coordinate 167,943,559 downwards.
GGAGAGTTAACATCTGGTGTGGGATGGTTAGCAATAAGGTTATAGGGCATTATTTCATGGATGGTAACCGAAAGGGCAGGGTATATGCCACCATCATACAAACAATTCTTCCTGGTTTTCTGGAGGAGCTACCTTTAAGGATGAGAATAATAATGTGGTACCAGCACGATGGATGCCCAGTACATAATGCCCTATGTGCACGTCATGTTCTGGACCGAAAATATCTTGTTGGGTGGATTGGTCGTGGAGGACCTTTTAAGTGAACTGCTCGATTGCTTGGACTTTACCCCCTGGACTGTTCCTTTGGGGTTACCTCAATGGATCTGTTTGTCGTGATATTCCAACCAACTTCGGAGAACATGCAGGAACGTATTGTGAGTGCTTGTAATGCTCTTCAGCAGGCAACGCTGGAGGAACTGTGTTATCATTCATCCAGCCTCGCTCTTAGCGGCGATGGGGCACTTGAGGCGCGAGTCAGTATCATCCTTGTCGCTCGCGTGCTTCTCAGCCTCACGCGAGGAAGGAAGCTGCAGGTAGACGGGGACCTTAAGAACCACCCAGATCTCTCCACTCCACTCCGTCTAGCGCATCATCCCATGATGATGGACCTTGAGATAAATAACGCAATTGAATATAGAACTAATGATAAAGCAGCTGCCAAGCTGACTTCGTGAAGGTTTTTACGAAAATAAAGAGGCCATGCAAGAATTGCAGGACTTTAACAGTAGGAAGCTACACATTAAAACTAAAAAAGAGGAAAACCATACTCATACGTGAAATCTTAACTTAACCTGTGAATTCTGAGCTAGAATAAACTGTTGAAATTGGCGGATTACTCGAGTGGTCCAGTTTCAAGGGTACTAAGCAGTTCTTGACGACTTACTGTGATATAGATAACTGCAATCACCACAAAATATATTGAGATTCAACTCTTTATCTTTCTCGTTTCTTGTACTGAGTAGCATTTTCAAAATAGCCTCTCACGGAGGATAGAAATGGGACATATTCAACGTCACTATTCCCTGGCGCCAAAAATTGTAAGAGTGAAGACTAACTTCATCCAATATCTCTAGTCTGTGCGCTGGCTTAAAGCACAGTGATACGTAGCGAAGAAAGCAAGCAATTTGCTCCGGTTGACACGATCCCTTTCTCATTCGCGGTTACTCCCAACGTTTCTAAAGCGCTGCCAAAGTTCTAGTTGCAGGATATTCCTCCGCCTCATGCAAACTAAACTTAACTAGGTTTGGAAAATGACACCTAAGGGGCAATGCACCGCATTCTTGCGTACTCAGTTTGATGATATTTTCATGAGTACTATCTCCTACTTGGCATTACAAACACACCTGTCTTTTCGATGTTTTATTCGTAATAAAACTCCATATAAAATATAAGTAAAAGTTCAGTTAAAATAAAAATAAGAAGTATAAAATACTTGTGATATGTGACACATTAACGAAACAACCAAACGCGTCATACATGGAATAATTTTTAAAATGTTTGATTGGAAAAGAGCAAAGACACTTCCAATAGACTATACAAACGTACCGTAATCAAACGTTGTCTCAAGCCTGCGTCCTGCTCTTCGCTGAGGCTAGGCAAATGTGCTGTGTTTAGCGAAACGGGAAGGCATAAACGTTTCTTTTGATGGTTGATGTTGTATTTCTCTATTACAGAAAGTTTATACGGTTACGGCATGTTAATTTTCCCCTAAAATCGCTTGGTTTAAAGACAAAAAGCCTAGGTTGTTTAGTTTAATAACTCCGCGTAACAAGTGTTTTTTATGCATGTTTATGACCAAAAAAGGTTTGATTTAGAAGGGCTTCCATTTTAATGCCCTCTTTTACTTTAGAACTTTTAGCGGAACACGTATTTCTCCTAATATGTAAATCACTTTGAAATATTTGCTTTACCTTTTATAATAAGAACATTGAATATTGTCTTATCTTTATAAGTTTTCCTTTGCCGTCACTTTGTTGTTTAATGGAAGATACTGCATGTTAAAATAATTAAAAGTAAACAAATGTTGGTATTGGTGATATTGACACGTAGCTGAAATTTTTTTTATGTAGTTGTGACTGTTCGAATCATGTATTTGAGAAACCCCATAAGCCCACAATTTGGCAAATATGAGTTAGCTTTACCGTTAATGTGTTGGAATATAGTTCTATATGGTGGCAAAAAAACCACACAAGTCCACGCAATGACCGCTTTGATACAGCCTCTTCTAGTTTGCTATGTATAAGAGGAACAACATAAGTCCAGGACTTATGTTGTTTCTCTGATACCCTGCTCACATACCACCTAGAGCTATAACGATTGGTACTCGAAAGCCATAGAGGAGTGTGTTAAAGCTGCTCTCACCAGATAGCTCTGATGCATGGTGAAATATTTGCCCGTGGTGTCGTATTAATGTAATGTCAACACTATAGACAAAAGACAACATTATCAAGGTTCGGATGTTTGTGTTAGTTTAATTGCGTAGCTTAAATAATGAAACCTTGCAGTGAGGATGAATGTGTGGCTGACAGTAAAAAGCGTAAGAAAGGGTGTCCAAATACATGTCGGTATAAGGCAGAAAAGATAAAATGAGCATGTGAAAAGTGTGAAGCATATACTAGTTGGAGTGGAAAAGAAATACCTGCAAAACCGCAGGGTGGAGACTGCAAGTAAGTCTATTATATGCAATTTGACTGCTTAAATGTGGGAAACCTTTATATATATTTTTTAATATGTCTGAAGAGAGTATTTTAATGTCTGAAACATGTCTTGCTACTATAGGTTATATGAAATGCTATTCAGTTCATTGCCATTAATTAAAAAAAAAAAAACTGATGCTGTCATATTCTCTCTGTTGCAGGTGCAGACGAAAATGCTTCACAGTTATATCTCCACCACAACGGGTAGAAATGTTAAAAAAAAAAAAAAATTGCAAGTTTTGATGCCAAAAATGAACAGGATTGTTTTCTCCAGAGCCTTATTTCCATGAAAAAGGTGATGCGATGTAGACGTCGCATTCCGAAGGAAGTATCTTCAAAACCATCAAGAGGATGTACGTATGTATTCGAGATTTCATCAAGTTCAGGAAAATATCAGGTATGCAAAACAGCTTTTTGTAACATACATGCTATCACGGAGAAACGAGTCCGCAGACTTTGTATATTGCTCTCTGAAAGCAAAAGTCCACATGACAAACATCATGGGAAGTAAATTCGAGGTAATACCAAGCCACGGTTGGTAATATATGCTTTTAAGCGCATATTTCCTCTTTTCCGGTGAGGATATCACACTATAGTAGCAAAGAATACCACTACTTAAGCGGGAAGTTAGACATTAAGGCCATGTACTCACTCTTCCAAAATAAATACCCTGAAATGTCGGCTGCGAACTATCGCTTCTATCTGAAAGTTTTCTCAGGAGCCCCTTTTTAAACCAAACGGCAGAGAAAGTAGTAGAGGCAGAAATAAGTGTGCATTTGCGCCGGGCTAAGAAGTTTGGAGCGAAAATGAATGAAATCGGCGACGTGGTCAAAGCTGACAACACAGACGATTTGGAAACCATTTGCATAGATTACATACAGAATAGTGTTACCTTGTATTCCAGTCCAGGAGGTTTATTACCTTAGTTAACAGTCAGTGGTTTCTGCATACATAACCTCAATGATGACAACGTAACATTCTGTGTGTATCATGAGGGGATAGGAACAAAGGGGCCTAATGAGGTATGTTCATTTGTTTTGGAGTACTTGAATACTTCATTGAAGGGAGTAAAAAATTCGTACATATTTTCTGACGGGTGCAGCGCACAAAATACGAATCGCAGATTCATCAGAATGCTGCCCACTTTGACCTCGTTTCTTTAGAAACATTGACCACTATTTCCCAATATGAGGTCACACTTTCTAGCCCTGCGATAGGGATTTTGCAGTCCTTAAAATAAAAATCAGCAAGTATGACATTGTGTACACCATCAAGGATATGTTGAGATGATTGTAACGTCATCATGCAAGAGATCCTTCATTTTTGTTATACCAGATTCCATCAGTATTCTTGAGTTCAAGCAATGGTGGCCTAAATATTTTAAGAGGACTCTGCTGTCACAAGAGTCCTGTGGCAAATCTGTTCCTAGAGACGAAAAAACAAGCTTCAAGCAAAATCTGTTCATGCACTTTAGTTATGCAAGTGACAATGCTGGACTTTGTGGCAAGATCCTTCGTTGATTCACTCGTGATGCACCATTTTAGGATTCTGGATTGCAAACTTTCTGACCTTGTTCTTCCAGCAGATACGGCGTATCCTGCAGGTTTCATACATATTAACCAGAAAAAAATTGATGACCTCCGCAAGTTAGGAAACTACATACCACACACAGAAGATTGCCAGTCCATTTATAATGACATCTTCTTGTGGCAGACATAAGCAAAGGAAGGAACGCAAAACCACCCTGATGATTAATTAGGTCGACCTAGACTTTAACATATCATCAGCAAGAATTGTGCATTAGGAACTGTATGCATGCTTATTCAGATTAATTGGTGATATTTTGTATATCTTTCAGTGTTAATACACAGTATTCCTTTGTATACATATTTAATGTAGATCTTTGACTGCCTGACAAACTTCAGAACAATTTACTTTGATTTTATTTTGTGCATTTGAGAAACAACATAAGTCCAGCATTTTTTAATATTGTTTTCTGGGGGTGGTAAATACTATGTTTTTTTCATGTTAAACAATTGTAAATTCGCTTTATATTGTATGTATAATTCCATATATATGTATCTAGCCACATGCCAATGCCTGTGCTGTTTTTTCCAATTACTGTAAAATGTATTGTTTGTGAGTTATATTGTTTCACAAATACGTGATTCCTTGGTTTTAAATGTTTCTCTGGCGCAACCATGAGGCCGCGAGGTCCGGGTATTTAGCAATAGGACGTCGACATCGACATGTGCTGAACGGTTTGCGGAAGTGTACCGTCGTCCTGGGGTCCGGTGAACTTCGTTCGTGAATTGGACAGATTTGTTCGGCGAAAGGAGGCCTGTGTTGCGAAACAAGGTAACGAGAGGAAGAGCCTGCATCTGGATGAAGGTCAGGCTCTCGCTGTGTCAGCTGGTATGAGTGAGTGCGCTGTTCCGGGGCGAGGTATGTTCAGGGGAGTCCAGGAAACATAGGTGACGTATCTGTAGTAATCGCTTATCTAAGGCGGCCCAGCCTTAGAGGTATTTACTTGTAAGAGAGTTGATAGTTGGCTGCAAGTCGTGTAGGATTGGCAGGCTCCTCAGAGCTGCTGGGTGGCAGTCGTTGTCAATCACTGGCACATAAATAGTGCATCACGTAGTTTTAGGGTTTGGTTAAAGTTAGGTTAAGTTAGTTTTGTGCTGTCCATGTTAGGTTAAGACTTATATTTTAGATTTACACGTTAATTAACGGGCTCTCCACTCCCGACTCACAGGCTCCTTTAATTAAAGTGATATTTTAAAGTTATGAACCTTGTTAAATATAGTCAGATCACTTAACTGTGTCTAAGACTGTTACGTTTTGTTCCCCTTTAGAGAGATACCTGTTAGTTAATAATTTAAATTTAAAATAAACCTGTTTAAATTTTGAATTAGATTCCCGAGGCTTATAATTGGTTTTCCACTCATCTAGGAACTAGAAGAAACCACAGAATGAGTAATAATGAATGAACTAAAACATTTTGAATGTAGTGGAATTCTGAAAAAGCAGTAACCTATATTAAAAACGCCCTGTAGAGGATGTGCTTGTTTTACCTGAGTACGTAGTAATCAGAAACGAAGTGAACCATCGCAAAGTAGAGGATGTGCTTGTTTTACCATAGCACCTAGTACTCGGAGAGGAAGTAAACTCACGCAATGTAGAGGCTGTGCTTGTTTTACCCACTACCTAGTACCCACAGAGGAAGTACACTCTCTCAATGTATTGCGTGTGTGCTTGTTTACCCACGGTACCTAGTACTCAGATAGGAAGTACAGACTCGCAATTAGAGGGAATGCTTGTTTTACCCCAGTACCTAGTATTTGTAAAGGAAGAACACACTCTCAATGTAGAGAGTGTGCTTGTATTACCCCAACACCTAGATTTCAGAGTAATTACACTCTCTCAATGTATAGGGCAGGCTTGTCTTACCCCAGTACCTAGTATTCAGACAGGAAGTAGATTCTTGCAATGTAGAGTGTGTGCTTGTTTTACTTCAGTACCTAGTACTCAGAGGGGAAGTACAGTCTTGCGAAGTAGAGGATGTGCGTGTTTTACCACAGTACCTAGTATTCAGAAAGGAAGTAGTCTCTCGCAATGTAGAGGGTATGCTTGTTTTAACCCAGTAACTAGTATTCAGAGAGGAAGTACTTTCTCGCAATGTCGAGGGTGTGCTTGTTTTACCCCAGTACCAAATATTAAAACAGGAAGCAGATTATTGCAATGAAGAGTATGCAATTGTTTTACCCCAGTACCTTTTATTAAGAGAGGAAGTACACTTTCGCAATGTAGAGGATGTGTTATTTTACACCAGTACGTAGTATTCATATAGGTAGTAGATTTTCGCAATGTAGAGTGTGTGAAAGTTTTACCCCAGTACTTAGTATTCAGAGAAGTAGACTCTCGCAATAAGGAGGTTGTGCTTATTTTACCACAGTGCCAAGTATTCAGACAGGGAGTAATGTTTCGCAATGTAGAACGTGTGCTTTTTTTACCCCAGTACCTAGTACTCAGGGAGGAAAAATAATATCGCAAAGCATAAGAAGTGCTAGTTTTACCGCAGTAGCTAGTACTCAAGAGGAAGTACAGTCACTGAATGTAGAGGGTGTGCTTGTTACACCCCAGTATCTAGTATTCAGAAAGGAAATACACTGTCGCTATGTGTATGGTGTGTTTGTTTTCCCCAATATCTAATATTCAGAACGGAAGTAGATTTTCGCAATATAGAGGGAGTGCTTGTGATACTAGTGTACATATTACTTAGAGGGAAATTTCAGTCTCGCAATGTAATGGATGTGCTCGTCTTACACCAGTGCCTAGTACGCAGATAGGAAGTACACTCTCGCAATATAGAGCGTTTGCTTGTTTTACGCCAGCACTAGTACTCAGGTAGGAAGTATACTCTCGCAATGTATAGGTTGTGCTTGTTTTACCCCAGTACCTCGTATTCAGACAGGAGGTAGATTCTCTCAATGTAGAGGGAGTGCTTGTGTTGTCAGTGTACATAGTACTCAGAGAGGAAGTACACTTGCACAATAATGAGGGTGTGCTTATTTTACCCCAGTTCCTACTACTCAGAGTGGAAGTACACTCTCGCAGTGTAGAGTTTGGGCTTGTTTTACCCCTGTCCCTAGTATTCATACAGGAATTATTTTCTGGCAATATAGAGGCTGTGCTTGTTTTAACCTGCCTAGTACTTAGTATGCAGTCAGAAAGTATATTCTCGCAATGCAGAGGACGTGCTTGTTTTACCGCAGTACTTAGTACTCAAGAGGAAGTACAGACACTGGATGAAGAGGACATGCGTTTTACCCCAGTATGTAGTATTCAGGAAGGAAACACACTGTCGCTATTTGGAGGGTGTTTGTTTTACCCCAATACCTAATATTCAGACAGGAAGTAGATTCTCACAATGTAGATTATGCGCTCGTTTTACCCCAGTACCAATTATACAGAGAGGAAGTGCACTTTCACAACGTACAGACTGTGGTTGTTTATCCCAAAACCTAGTACTCAAACAGGAAAAATTTTCTCGGAATGTAGAGCGTGTGCTTTTTTTTCCCCAGTACCTATTGCTCAAAGAAGAAGGACAGTCTCGCTGTGTAGAGGCTGTGCTTGTTTTACCACAGTACCTTGTATTCTGAGAAAAGTACGATCTCACAATGTAGAGGCTGTGCTGGTTTAACCCCAGTATCAGGTACTCAGAGAAAAATTACACTCTCGCAATATAGAAGATGAGCTTGTTTTACTTTAGTACCTAGTAATGAGAAAGGAAGTATACTCTCGCAATTTTGATTGTGTGCTTGTTTGACCCTAGAACATAGTACTCAGAGAGGAAGTAATATCTAGTAATATAGATGATGTGCTTGTTTTAAGCCAATACCTAGTATTCAGAGAGGAAGTACACAATTGCAAAGTGGATTTGTGCTTGTTTTACCCCATTACCGAGGACACAGAAAGGATGAGCACTCTCACAATCCAGAGGGTGTACTTGTTTTACCCCAATACCTAGTACTTAGAGAGGAAGTACAGTATCGTAATGCAGAGGATGTACTTGTTTAACCTCCGTACCTAGGTCTCAGAGAGAAAGTACATTCTCGCAATGTAGAGGATCTGCTTGTTTTACAGCGGTTCCTAGTTCTCAGAGAGGAAGTACACTTTCGCAATGTAGAGGCGTGCTTGTTTAACCCCAGTAGGTAGTATTCAGATAGGAAGTTCACTCTCAAAATTTAGATGGTGGGCTTGTTTTACCCCAGTACCCAGTATTTAGACAGGAAATAAATTCTTACAATGTATAGAATGTGCTTGTTTTACCCCAGTACATAGTACAAAGAAATTATGTACATTCTCTCAATGCAGATGGTGTGCTTGTTTTACTTCAGTACCTCGTAATCAGAAAGAAAATACACTTCCACAATGTAGTGTGTGTGCTTGTTTTACTCCAGTTCCCTGTACTCAGAGAGGAAGTACCGTCTCGCTAACTAAGGGATCAGCTTGTTTGACTACTGTACCTAGTCTTCATGAGTAAGTACACTCTCGCGATTTTGGGGGCGTATTTGTTTTTGCCTAGTACCAAGTACTCGGACAGGAAATACACTCTCGTAATGTAGAGTGAGTGCTTGTTTTACCAAAGTACCTAGAAGTCAGAGAGGAATTGCACACTCGCAATTTAGATAATGTGCTTGTTTTACCCCAAAACCTAGTATTTTTACAGGAAGTATATTCTCGCGATGTAGAGTATGTGCATGTTTTGCCCTAGTAAATAGCAATTAGAGAGTAAGTACAGCCTCGCAATGAAGAGGATGTGCTTGTTTTGCCCCAGTACCTGGTTTTCAGACAGGCAGTACATTCTCGCACTATATAGTGAGTGCTTTTTTTCCCTAAGTACCTAGTATTCACAGAGGAAGTAAACTCTCGAGATTTAGAGGGTATATTGGTTTTACCCAACTACCAAGTATTCAGACATAAAGTAGATTCTATCAATGTAGAGTGTACTTAATACTCTGAGGGTAATTACAGTATCGCAACGTAGAGGATAGCTTGTTTTACCCCGCTACATTGTACTCCGGGAAGAAGTAAAATCTCACAATGTACAGAATGTACTTGTATATCCTGTACCTAGTAATCAGAGAGGAAGTACACTCACGCAATGAAGAGGGTGTGCTAGTTTTACCCCAGGACGTTCTACTCAGAGAGTAAGTACACTCACACAATGTAGAGGTGTGCTTGTTTTATAGAGTACCTAGTATTAAGACAAAATATAGATTCTCGCAATGTAGAGTGAGCGCTTGTTTTACAACAGTACCTAGTATTCAGAGAAGAAATTCTCTCTCGCGATATAAAGGTTGTCCTTGTTTTACCCCTGTACCTAGTATTCAGACAGGAAGTAAATCCGCGCAACTTATAGGGTGTACTTGTTTTACCGCAGTACCTAGTATTCAGACAGGAAGTAAATTCTCGCAATGTATCGAATGTGCTTTATTACCCCAGTACCTATTGCAAAGAAATGATGTACATTCTCTCATTGCAGATGGTTTGCTTGTTTTACCCGAGTACCTGGTATTCAGTGAGGAAGTACGCTATCGCAATTTAGAGAGTGAGCTTCTTTAACAGATTATCGAACACTCACAGAGTAAGTTAGTTCACTCTCGCAATTAAGTGTGTTTGCTTGTTTTACCCTAATACCTAGTCATCAGAAGGAACTACACTCTCACAATGTAGAGGTATGCTTGTTCAACCCCAGTACCTAGTAATCCGAGAGCAAGTACACTCTCGCAATGTAGAGGATGTGCATGTTTTACTCTAGTACCTAGTACTCAGAGAGGAAGTTCACTCTCGTAATGCAGAGGGTGTATTAATTTACCCAATTACGCAGTACTCAGAGAAAGTGCACTCTCGCAGTGTCTAGGGTGTGCTTGTTTTGTCCGAGTACCTAGTATTCAGACAGGAGGTTTATTTTCGTAATTGTAGGTAGTGAAGCGGCTGATGCTCAGTGGGCAGAAAGCCCGGTAGTAGGGCCACAGAAGTTCAGTGGTTAGAAAATTCTATAGTGGGACGCAGTAGCTCAGTGCGTATAGAAATTGTTAATGGGGCCGCAGTAGCTCAGTGGCTAGATCTCCAAATAGTGGGGCCACAGTAGTTTAGTTGGTAGTGAACCCTATAGTGGGGCTGCAGTATGTCAGTGGGTAGAGAACACTATAATGAGGCCGCAGTAGCTCTGTAAGTAGAGAAAACTATAGTGGGCCACAATAGTTCAGTAGGTAGAGAACCCGATTGTGGGGCCGCAGTAGCTCAGTGAGTAGAGAACCCTATAGTGGGGTTTACAGTAGCTCAGTGGGTAGTTAACCCTATAGTGGGGCCGCAGTGGCTCAGTTGGTAGAGAAAACTATAGTGGGGCATAATAGTTCAGTAGGGAGAGAACCCGATAGTGGGGCCGCAGTAGCTCAGTAGGTAGAAAACCCTATAGTGGGGCCACAGAAGTTCAGTGGTTAGAAAACTCTATAATGGGACGCAGAAGCTCAGTGCGTACATAAACTCTTAATGGGGCCGCAGTAGCTCAGTGGCTAGATCTTCAAATAGTGGGGCCACAGTAGTTTAGTTGGTAGTGAACCCTATGGTGGGGCTGCAGTATGTCAGTGGGTAGAGAGCCCTATAGTGAGGCCACAGTAGCTTAGTAAGTAGAGAAAACTATAGAAGACCGCAGTAGCTCAGTATTTAGAGAATTCGATACTGGAGCAGCAGTACCTCAGTGGGTAGAGACCGCTGTTGTTGGGCCGCAGTAGCTCAGTGGGTAGAGAACCCAGTAGTGGGGCTGCAGAAGCGCAGTGGGTAGAGAACCCAGTAGTGGGGCTGCAGAAGCGCAGTGGGTATAAAACCCTACAGTGGGGCCGCAGTAGCTTAGTAGGTACTGCATACTAGGTACTCCAGTACCTAGTATTCAGACAGGAAGTAGATTCTCGCACTGTAAAAGTTGTATTCTTTTTACTCCAGTAGCTAGTTCGCAGTGAGGAAGTACGGTCTCGCTGTTAAGATGGTGTTCCTCTTTTACCTCATAACCTAGTATTCAGAGCATAATTACAATCTCGCAATGTAGAATATGTGCTTGTTTTACGATAGTACCTAGTATTCAGAGAGGAAGTACACTCTCGCACTATAGAGGTTGTGCTTCATTTACCCCAGTACCTAATACTCGGAGATGAAGAACACACTCGCAATATAGAGTGTTTTCTTGTTTTATCCCAGTACCTAGTATTCAGAGAGGAATAACACTCTCGCTATGTAGAAGATGTGCTTGGTTTACCCCAGTACCTAGTTATCAAAGTGAAAGTCTGTTCTGTCATTGTGGATGATGTCCTTGTTTTACGTCAGTACCGAGTATTCAGACAGGAACCTAAATTCTGGCAATGTAAGGGTGTGCTGGTTTTAAACCAGTACCTATTACCCAGAGAGGAAGTACACTCTCGCAATGCCAAGGAGTCTAATTTATTGTGTTTAATTATTTATTTTAGCCCATCTCTTGCTATGTCGCCCCTGCGACATTGTTAGGAGTCGCCAATGAGAGCAATTGCCGTACTTAGGAGTAATTAATTTTTTTTTTCATTTAACCGCATGCCGATAATATTACTTTAATTGTTAGGTTGTATGGAAATAAAAATCCTTAATATGTTAATATTTATATAGATTAAAACCGTCACGTGTATGACTATCTTTATAAACTTATTTCAAAATATCCTTACTACTATATAAATGCGAAAGTGTGTGTGTTTGTTTGTGTGTTTGTATGTTCTTCTGTCACGTCGAAATGGAGCAACGGGTTGACGCGATTTTATGCACAGGTACGGTTGGAGGTCCAGATTTTGACATAGGCTACTTTTTATCCCTGGAAAATATCTTAAACGGTACCAAACAAATGATGATAAGGGATGTATATAGGTACTGGATTAATGTTTTCATAGGATAACTGTATAACAAACACTGTAATTTTTTTTTTTTTTTTTCCTAAGGGCTCTTCGACATTCCTTCCCCAGAGCCACAGTAGTTCTCTGGGAAGAGAACCCTATAGTGGGGCTGCATTAGCTCAGTGCGTAGAGAAACCAATAGTGGGCCTGCAGTAGCTCAGCGGGTAGAGAACCCGGTTGTGGGGCCGCAATAGCTCAGTGGATAGAGATCCCAATAGTGGGGCCGCAGTAACTCAGGGTGTAGATAACCCGATAGTGGGGCCGCAGTATCTCAGAGTGTGGAAAAATTTATTGTAAGACCGCGGTAGATAGAGGGTACAGAACACGGTTGTGGGGCCACAGTAGCTCAGGGGTTAGAGCACCCAATAGTGGGGCCGCAGTTACTCAGTGGCCAGAGCACCCAATATTGGGGCCGCAGTAACTCAGTTGTTAGAGCATCCAATTGGTGTGCCGTAGTAGCCCAGTGGCTAGAGCACCCAATAGTTGAACCGCGCTCGAAGCTGGGGCTAAAAGCTAGTTTCTTTATAATAGGAAAACTTACTAACGGCATTAAAATAAACAGGGCTTAGAGTATTGAATTCCGCAACTCAAACGCAGCGTATTTGTCTTCAGCATAGAAGCGATGATGCATTTAGTGTGCATGTAAGAGTCGCTCTTCAGCACACTCCTACTTCTTCCTTTCAGGAATACAAAATACCTCGTGGATCTGCGGGATCCTCAGCGCAGTTCTCGACGAACAAGTAACGCTCCATCGCCAGTTTATCTTTAATTTTATGCAGGCCTTAAAATAAATCCAGGGAGGTCGCACGCGTATACAGGAGTAACTAGCCTCAGGCCAGGTGGGGCGGGGAAATGAGGGGAAAAATGCAATATTGGACAAGATGACGTCATGGCGATAACTACCAACATGGCATCCTGCAATTACTGCATGACCCGGCATGCTCCAGGCCACACCGGCACAAGTAGCCACAGTTATCAGTTTGCGCGCTTTAGCACGTTATTACTCAGTACTGCTTTCACGCGAAGCTACTTTATACAAATGTCACTTTCAAATATGAACTGTTTCTGGTTTTGTATCAGAAACGCCTTTCCTCTTTTAACTCTCACTTAATGCGTATGTGTTAAATAACTGGTATTTTCTTAAATTTTGTAACAATACACAATTTCGTAAAACCAGTTAAGAAAATAATCGTTTACCAAAGTTAAAAGTTTATTGATGGCCTTTTTGCAACTCAGTTCACGCATTCTTTCAAATAATAGACATTTAATTATCAGTTAATGACTGAGTAATAATTTACGTAGTCCACAGCTAAAGCGAGGACAATGAGAAGTTAGTTATTTTTTAAACTGTAAATGCGTCGCATACTTAATTACTTATCGTACAGTCTTGTAATTAAATAACTTGCGATAGTTATTCAGTTCGTTGGAAAATTTTTGCCGATATAAAAAAATTACATTCTTTCATAGTTGCTGAAGCCAAAGTATTGTGTAAAATATGTGTGCATAGCAAGGAATAGTCACAAAGTATTGTTTGCCGAAGTTGGCCATTTGTAGGGGCACATGAATATTTGTAAAACGCATCTTTGAGGACGTATAAATGCGAGACCCTATCTTTTTGCGTTATAATTAAGTAACAAAACAGATGGCAAAGAAATATATGTTAAATATATACATGTGTTATTCGACCTGTAGTTGTATTAAGTTGCATCTTAGGTGTTTGTGCATTTTGGTCTTGAGGGATGAAGGGAGAGGGGGGAGTGAATAATGTGTGTATATTCGTTTTTAGACACCTGGAGTGCGCGTGAGTTTAGACACCTCGAGTTCATTTGCATATGTGTTTGATTAACTTTTTTTTTAACGACTTCAGTTTGCATTTATTTCTTTGACAGGGAATTAGTTTTGTTGCTACAATATTAATATAAATTTTGTGTTTCATTCGTTATGTCTTTTGGTTGTCATGTTAATCGGTTTAATGATCTTGGGTTTATCACATGATTAAAGTAATTTTTAGTGATTCGTTCTTATTTCAGTTGCTTCGCCAAAATAATTTGTTCTTTTTGTGCTGTTCGAGGAGTGATGTATGTTATTAGATTAGTAGACTGTTAATGGGTATTTGAACATAAATACTCTCTTTTTGTTTAGTTGATTTTATTTAAAATTATTTGCTTAGCTATTCTTGATGGAAGGAAAATTTACGCCCTAGCTAATTTGTGTTCAGTATGCATTCGGAGAGTGAGGTGGACGGAGTTGCTCTAGTGTGTTCGCAACGAGTTTCATAATAGTCGTCGCACCCAAGCTGCCATAGTTCTTTCGTACTCGCAGGTGCCCCTCGCCTTCGCTGTTCCCATGGAGCAGGCAGATCTCGGAAAGAGAGCAGTCACAAGTACGATGTTCAGCTCATGACAGCTTGGCTCGTATAAGGAGCTGCTTTTCTCGGCTCTTTATAGTCGAAAACCAGACAGTAAAACGTCCATAAATGCACAATTTGCCAATAATGGCTTCAAAAATTAAAGTTGTGGAATCAGAAATTCAAATTCCCAAATGGCTGGAGAGAAGACAAGTTCACAAATGGCACATGCACGCTCTACCACAATGCTGTGACAGTTTGGCAACACAGCTTACAACTCATGATGTCACATCACTAGTAGCACTGGGGTGCGAGAGTCGGCGCTCGCCCGCAGTAGGCAGTGAAGCTTCGAGGAGGTCGGCACGATGCTGGATCGCTGACCAGTGGCGGAATCATTCCACCACTTCCACGTAGCAGGCCGATTGCTGCTACCGTAGCTGCGTGGGATAACGGAGCTGGTTTCAGATGCAGCTCAAAAGGTAAGAGATTATTTTCCACAGACGAAAAACCTCCGTGACATGCAGGCGTCGAAAATCATGTAAAACTAGGAGATCGAAAGACGAGGATGTCTCAGACCACATATATGCCTCAATATACACTGACATGCAGGCTCCCAGATAAGTTGTCAACAAATCAGCTAAAATAGTTCCAAGTCATTAACTGATGATGAGTGAAACGATAAAATTTATGGTCACTTAAATTGGCCTTTCTTGCCCTATACAAAAAGCATTTACATTCATAATACTTTCACGGTTTAACTTGGATGGTAAATGAATAAAGTGATGAATTGGCAATGCTAAATGTGTATATGTTAGAAGTATACAAAATGAATAGAGAAGTTTATCCCAAGCAGGTGTCAAAAGTGCTCATTTAACAGTGAACAGCCTATATTTCATACAATTTTAATACAGTTGCATGTGAACAGTAATAAACTTTCAAATACTTGTTTCTATTGTAAAGTTGTTGTGTATTTATTAATTACTTATTTCAAAGTCATTTATTATTTTTCGCAGTGAAATTCATACTACTGCATGCAATTAATGTATTGTACTGTTATGTGTAGAAATGCACAAAATCATCGGCCTTCATAATACACAGTAGGACCTCCGTTCCCGAAGGTATCATCGTACATTATAAACAATAACTTATGAACCCGGCTATTGGACAGTTTGTAAGTTCTCTCTATGTTGGTGGCTTTTTCTTTGCAAGTATATTATTTATAAAATTATCATAATTTTTTTTTGTCGAACGGTGTTTGTACAACGTGTTAGGTTTGTGAGAGAAGCCTGTATCGCAATTTTCAACCGTATCAGAAATGGTTACAATTACCAGCACTGCTAAGGTGCTAAATGTTTGAAATTTGAACAAAATGCATTCCAGTATTTAACTTGGGGAAAAAACCTTAATGATATAATTAGATTGAATAATAATATTAAAGGGAAATGCATATTGGGCTGCCACGTACATGTATTTAGTGCTGGTTTTTGAATGAATTGAAGAGCCAAACAGTATAAAGATAGAAGCACCCTACTTTCAAATATATACTAAAACAAGTTATTTTATCTGTGTTTTGAATTTTGTATTCAGGAAAAATTAAAATTGTTTGTAAACGTTATGAAAGTTTGTACTAAAGGGGAAACCCTAGTAAACATTTCAAAAGCGTCAGTGTCACATTTGGTCATAAAGAAGCATTCCAACTTCGTTGAGAGCCATCCAACTCTCTTCACTTTGTCATTAAAGCTGCTCAGATCACTATCAGCTCCCTAGCGTAGGTGATGATGCTCGTACCTAACCATTCTAATGAAGAATTTTAGATTATTCACATGTTACAGGTTGCTGACCTTGTCTTCGTAAGCGATATACAATTGACAAATGCTGAGATAGCCTTTTCAGGCAAATCGTAAGAGCCCTGCATGAGCCGCAGCAAGTACTGCATACAAAACAAATATTTTTAGCTGTATGCAGGTGTATTTTGAGCAGGTGTAGCCTGTCTGAATTTTGTTATGATGGCGCGGCAGTTAGTAAATTGACTATAATAAAATCTCTGGCAAGAGAGTATGCAGTTCATGGAGTAAGCAGGATACGGCATGTTGTGACGTAGGTGGAGCCACCTGGACGGCCTTACTATGGACGCTCCTAGTCGACATCAATATAGCCCGAACATTTTTTGTTTACGTTTGTATGTTGTTGCGATAAAAGTTACTTTCGTAGCATTTGGTGTTAAATACATATGTTTGGTGGTAAATAAATATATATTACAATTAACTAGTTTAATATTCGCTTGTATTAGTTGTGCTAAAGCTACACATTGTTAGACCACTTACGCCCAGTATTCGGTTATGGGTGATGATAAGGATATGTTTTAGATATAGTATAACAATCATTCCACCATTGTCGTGTAGTAGAGTATAGTTCACGTCCAGTTTTAATAATTATAGTCTTCCTAAATTATACATACGGTACCTGGTTGAATAATGGCGACGTCACACTTTATTATGTTTTTTATGTTGACAACTAAGTTTCGATGCAAGAAAGGATATATTGCTTGAAAGTGTCCAAATTTACAAAAAATATGGCATTGGAGATGATTTTCACGTGGCAGTGGGCAAATGTAGTAGAGTTATGTAATATAGGTTGCTTATCAGCACTGAGTGCAACAAAAGAGCGACCAGCAAACTAGCAGAATTTTTGTAAGGCAAAGTTCACATGTTCTTGAACTACAGATAAAGAATTATTTGCTGGCCTTTATATTTTTAATTTCTGTCAATGATAATGACTCGAGAGTTTTGTTTCCAATATGACTTCATCTCCTGTATACATATTCAATGTCAGTATAGTAAATTATTTCTGGTAGATAAATTAACATTCAATTTTAGTTGTTCCTTCATTTACATTACATTAGTTATCTGTTCTGATACAGTTTTATATTTATTTATCCCTTGTTGTAGGGTACAGTTTTGTTTATTGCATCTACAATATTGGACAGGGTTAAGTTACATATTGTACATAAGTAAAACTGTGAAGTTCAAATTTTTACTGCATTGTCTGCACTGATCAGAGTATTTTAGTAACTTTTCAAAATAAAAATTTTGTGGGAGGGGAGGGGGAGGTGATATTTCTGGATAATTTTATTTTCTATATCTACAAAAACTGTGTTTCATCTTTCTCCAAAAGTGCAATTTACTGTTGGCGTCAAACGTTGTGAGGACTGGACACATTAGTCCTAGTTCACCCCCCCCCCCCCACCCCCACGGCCGGCCTTAGGTTTGGCTTGTCGTTTCCCTCCCTTCGCCCGCAAAGCGTACTGTTGAACGACGTACTACGCATCCTGCAAACATTCCACTGACCACTTCAAACAGAACAGTTTGAAAGGTACACCAACGCGTCTATCGCTGATATTTTTGTTTTGCGCCAGCGTACGGTACTAGCTAGATGTTCTGGGTTTCAGTCCCGCACAAAGCGTGGATGTGTTAATTTTTTCAGCTACACGTCTTTAAAAATTGTATTAGCATGATTACGAAATTATTACAAAGGCGAGTGAGGATAACATTAATATCATGTTCAGTAGTTGAAATGAATGTCATAATTTTGCTCAGTTTTGCAAAATATTGTATTTAGTATCAAGTGCTACCAACAAAAAGCAATTTAACATAAATAAAGTAGTTTCACTGTAATTGCATGATTTTATTTAAACTGCGTATTAAGATTCATCACCAGTAAGCGAGACAGTTGTGCGAAAATATGGTATGCAGGGGTTGATGATACAATCTATTGACATATCGTTACGAAGTTAGTTAACTTATTTGTTCGACAGAGTTAGTAGAATATTCCCGAAATGCGTAATTAAAAATAGTATACATATAATTAAAATCTTTAAGTTTCCAAAATCTAACTGAGTTAAAGTTTCAAGCAATCTTACTGTATGTAATTTCTTCTTCTTCTTTATCCATTGGTGTCTTCTAGAGACCACGAGCCAGTTTCAATGCTTCATCCTTTGTTGTTCCTTCTTCTTCCTCCAGTATTCCATCTTCTCACTGTGTATCTTTTTCTTCTCCGCAGACCATTTCGAGCCTGTTTTCTTTTCCTTGCTGCCTTGAAATCATTCTCTCTGTTGCTTCTTCTTCACTTACATTGTTTCTTTCCAAATCTTTCTTAACTTCCTGAATCGAGGTTGTTGATGATTTATTGTTCCAAAGTTATTTAAAGATTCGTTTGGTTAACATGTTGCCATATATTCTATATAAATGTCCAAAAATAGCAATTGTATGTTATTTATTTATTTTGTCTTTATTCTTTGCTGGCGCAGTTAAGTAAATGTTTGCCTTTTCTACCACTGAAGTACAGCAAATATGCATACATTTCAATACACAAATACAAAAACCGCTGTAATTCTATCTTAAATATATGTACAAGCTAATTGGTAATGTGAACTGACTGACTATGAAGTAAAAAATTTTGCATTGGGGAGGAAGAACACATAATTTTATTTGAAACAATAGAGTTGATTACAATGGGACATTATGTATACAATTGCACTTTGGAGATAATAAAGCATCCACCCTATTATCATGGTTAGGTTTAACTGTATGAAAAGTTATTAACCAGTTTTTAAGGTTGGTTTAATTTGATTATGATACTTTGTTGAACTACATTGAGTGAAAGATGCATGCACCGCAATTATGTCAACAAAGGTTCGTGTACTAACCAATCACTCCCAAAGTGGTCCACAGACACGTGTGACAAAATTGCTTCGTTGTTACCTACCAACTCGAGCAATTATTATTTTTAGTGTGAAATTCTCCTCTACATGCATTAAGAAATATTCAGTTTCAATATCTCAGAACTACACTGCGCAAACTTAACAAATGAACACCCCTCTAAAAAAAAAAGCATTGTCTCGAGCAGTAGTTTATTAAGCTGAACCTGCAATGCTGCTTGCAGCAGTAACTGTCAGTGCTGCGGCAGCGCTTTGGCCCCAAATATTGCATTATGACATTTTATTTACAAATAATTCAACATTCAAATTATGCAGTTTAGCTGAATTTATGAAGGTGGGAAGAAAACCCTTGAAAATTAAATTTTTCAGCTCTAAAAATAATGACTTCACTCTTTTATTTTCTGTCATTTGAACAAACCAAAAGTAATTTGATATATATATATATTTAATTTAATGTGAGACGGGATGCATATTTACTTTAATGTGAGACTTTCTGTATGTATTCAGTCAGAGCACATCTCATTGAAAAAACATTATGTTATTTTCCAGTTTTTGTGTTAGTCTTTGGCCATTTATCAAAAAGTTGTTAATGATACTAAAGATTTAGGAGTCGCTTAACAGCTGAGACTTTCAGTGTTGATGAGGGTGAAGTGAAGTGGATATGGAGCAGCAATTAAATGTAATGGTGGTGGAAACCGCAGAACCCTGAGAAAACAAACCAGCCAGTGTCAACATCCGTCATGTTTCCCAAGTGCGAACATCCAGGGTGACCTCGCCAGGAATAAAACGGTTATCATAGAAAAACAACCATGCAAGATTTAACAGCTGTTAATGTACGCACCAAAATAAACGCAGCATAAATACACTGCCACAAATTATATGTTTATACACGCATGCAGATACATATGTGCACACAGAGCTACATTATTAATAATATGGTAAATAATACAGTGTTCATATTGAAACTGTTTAAACTTCTAATGCTCCTCTATGTCAAATTCAGCAGTTGTGGACACTAGACTTGTTAGTACAGCAGGAACAAACTCCTCGCGTGAACCTGTAGATTGAAAAGTGGGGCATGACAGGGCCAAAAGGACTGTTTGCTTTTGGAATTGCCCACAGTTAACTAAATTTCATTTTTTACTTACATTATGTACAGTCTATGAAGTATTCTAGGAATAATTTATCAGTAAACCCCTTTTCACCGATACCCATATGCAATTAAGTTAAATTGAGATGGTTCACAGTCAACCTTAATATTTTATGAAATATTCAAAGGTGCCAAAAGGCACCCCCCTCTCCTCACCCAAGTCGAAGTTCTTGTTTCGCTCCTGACAAACATAACTAATGAGCATATAAACAGAGGCAGATAAAAGATTATACATTTTATACTACATGAGCATTAAATATACAATGCACGTTAAACTGTCCAGTGCTGATTTTTTGTTTTTGACTTCCATTAAGTGGTCCACATACACGGTGCTTGAGCTGAATTGCAGTGTGTTTGTTATGCACATTTATTAAGGAAACCATCAAATCGTTTACAGTGCACTGCCTGGTTACTAAAATAACAGGTATTTCAAGTGAGTGTGGGTGGGTAATTTTAAAACATTCTACACTTCAGAAAATAACATTTTGAAACTCTCCAATAGTATAGCAAAATTGCTTTCAGTTGGCCATATATTAATATATACTGATCAGACACCTACAAAACTAACATACTTATGGCCGAGAAGACTATCTACTGATAAAATGACAGGACCACTGCTAAGTTACTGTAGTTATATGAAGCACGACCAATGCTGCATGCTTGTTTTAGTGTCCTGTGTGGGGCAGTGTCATCCATACCATTCCCATGTGTCTGTGCCTCAGAAATTAACTCCAGGTAGGTGGCTTATTATCTACGTAATAATTGTACAAATGATTTAATTTTTTAAGCCTATTCAATTAATTAAATATTACAGTATTTCAGACACAGCCCTGTTCGTTTATGAAATTAATTAGTTTAGTTTTTTTTTTTATAAAATTGTCTACTAGTAATGACTATATATGCCCATTACATTCGCAGGTATTTTCCCTATTTTCACGCCGCAAAAATTAAAAAACAGACGCTGATTTGGAGAGTCGTGTAAACAAAACTCACCTAGCCTGACGAATGTATTTGATGTTTTCGCCATTTTATTGTTCAATTTTTTTTGCGCAGTCCTTTGGTAATTTCCCTGATATGATATTTTAGTTTTTATATGAACCATTTTAATTGCGGTTATTGTGTTTTTTTTTTTTTTAATCTTACCAAGGACTAGCTGCTTGCTTTTATTATGAAGTGGATATATTATTCTTTACTTACGGTCGTACATGGGCTCAAAATATTGGCTTTGTGTTTTGATCACTGCCCATGAAGACGTCAATGAGCAACCTAAAATTCTGAAACGAGAATTTGATTGGCTCTAGTACAGAAGTACCTATGAAACCTGTGGTTGAAAGATAGAATAACTGCAATAACTACCCAGCAAACACAACCTATCCACAAAGTGTTGGCAAATTGTGGCCGGATACCTGTACTGTCAGCAACTGTCGCTTCAATGCCAGAAGAG
Source organism: Dryococelus australis (assembly GCA_029891345.1). Taxonomy (NCBI): domain Eukaryota; kingdom Metazoa; phylum Arthropoda; class Insecta; order Phasmatodea; family Phasmatidae; genus Dryococelus; species Dryococelus australis. The sequence goes on along the minus strand of CM056997.1, from coordinate 167,921,729 downwards.
AGCCATCTAACAACGGCGTGACGTCTTTTTTGAAACAGTATGTTTTCTGTTAGATAAAATACAACAGCCCCTTTTTTTTTTTTGGATAACAGATGGATATTACCTCAATTATGTCGGCATGATATTTCACAGCCAACATGTCGCCAATAGCAAAAATAATATTCTGGCCCAATTCCGATATAGCATCTTTATATTTCGGTAAGCTCGCGGCCATCTTATTTATTCCGGCCCGCTAACGTTTTCGAGACATTGCTATTTATCACAATAAAGATACAGAAATGATGTCTTTTTGCCGACAAACTTTTGGAAAGTGTTTTGAATAATCAAGACGTTAGGAAGCTGTTAATAGCATGTTGTATTTTTGAGACCATGTGTTAACAGTTAGCATGTTTTCCCATGATTATGTATGTGTCACGTGGTAGCCCATGGCGTTTTTTACTTTGAAGTTTTTTTAAATTGTACAACCATCCGATTGATATATTAAAACTAACAAAAACCATTTTCTTTGCAAGCCTTTGAATAAACAAAGAAACAGTTTTTAAATAATCAGTGTTTTAAAATTATTTGTTAAATTGTCATGGAATTAATATATTCACTTATAATAATTTGTGTCATGATAAATTTGAAATTACTGGAGAGTATCAACACTTACCCGTGGTGTGTAGGTTAGCATTCAGTAATATCAACTCAAGGGTCTTGGGTTCGAATCCTGCACTCGGCAAGCAAAAGATATTCATAGCATATAATGTGTTAAGTAAATGAAATTAATATACGTACAGAGGAAATAACAATTACTAAAAATTTTAATCGAATGTTAAGGTTTTTTCATGGTTATACTGCTTATTTCTGGACATCATGCTGCTGCAGGCCCGGCATCGTAATAACATCCAGCCTTCGCTGGCCCGGTGTCTTGCCGCCATCCATTCACCGCAGGCCCGGTGTCTTGCCGCCATCCAGCCGTCGCAGGCCCGGTGTCTTGCCATTATCCAGCCGTCGCAGGCCCGGCGTCTTGCCACTATCCAGCCGCAGCAGGCCCGGCGTCTTGCCGCCATCCAGTCACCGCAGGCCCGGCATCTTGCCGCCATCCAACGGGCCACTTCGGGCATAAGACAGCGCGGCCCGCATCATCTGGCCGGAGTTTGTCGGCTATCTTTTACCGGCCTGATTCCTGCCCGTACTTTCTGTGTATGTCGGGTCGGAATACATTTTTTATCTTACCACTAGCGGTACGGTGTATTTTTGAAACTGTCGGCAAACAGTCAGCCGCCAGTCCATATTTCCATCAGGCCGCTTCTGGCATAAGACAGCTGGCCGACATAATCTAGCCAGAGTTTGTCAGCTATCTTTTACCGGTCCGATTCTAGCCCGTACTTTTCGTGTTTGTTGGGTATGATCTTAACCTTGGAATGGACGTAAACGACAACGCCAGACAATAAATGCTAAAGTGGTTGTGTATAAGTTGGTACATGATTGTACTTGTTGGTAAGGATAATATTTATTTTTACCATCACCATTATTACTCACGATCAGTCGGCAAATCGCTATGTAGCCTATGTCAATATAGTTATCACTTAGATAAGCACACATAACATTTTTTGTTTAGGTTGGATTTAATGCCCATCGTACGCTCCTACTCCACATGTAAAAATTGGCATTGCCAGTGATTTGCTCAATTGTGTGCACACACAAATCAAACTGCATTAGAGATAATTTGATTTTTTCATTTTTTATTTTCCTAATTTTTGGTGTCGCAGATAAGGCAAGAGAGCCTTTTCTTCCACAGAACCACACTGGATTTAAAGTCGTACATATGTAAACCAATTCAGCTACAAAACGAGTGAGTGAAGATATTTGGACGGCTTTTAACAGCGAGGTCTTGAGAGCTGAAGGGGGTAATTTAGGTGAGTATGGAGCAGCGCCGGAATGAAGGGACGAGGGAACTGAGAGATCCTCAATAAAATCCGCGGACCAACGGCATCGTCCGGCACGATTCCTATATGCGAAAGTCCGGTGACCCGCCGGGGATTGAACCCGGTTCGCCTTGGTGGGAGGCGAGCGGGCTAACCACTCGGCCACTGCGGCCCCAGCGACGAAAAGAAAAACAATAAACGTACTACAGAAATAGTTTGAACTGAAAAGTGAGGTTCCGAAATGCACACACATGTACACACACTGATGTGTGTGTGTGTGTGTGTAGGATTGAAGGGGGGGGGGGAGGTTCATTTAAATTACTAATACTGAGTAATAAATGGTGAACTAGTTAAAACAAATGTTTGCGAACAGAACTTCTGAAGACAGTGTAACTGATTGTACTTGCTTAAGACGCTGTTCCAAGCAATTCCAGAGGCGGCAGCTAGTGAATGATCTGAAGTAGAAATTATTTCTTTGCGGTTAAATGTCAAGTTTATCTGCATGAAAATGAGTTCCGTGATTGTGATAAGACGACAATAATTGTATTCGCGAAGCAAGCTAAAGGTGGATGGTCGGTGCGCAGAACTTTAAATAACAGTAGTAAAGTGTGAATATTTACAAACATATTTTAGCGCGCGCTCCCGGAGAGCAACAGTCTCGGCGTCCCGTCGCGCTCTGGACAGGTCGATGAGGCAGCATACAGTGAGTCGCGTATAACCGGGTTCGAACCGGAGCCAGTCATTGCTGCGCCGAACTGGAGCGGACCAGATCCGCTTACTTGCTCCGAAGAGTGATGGTGGGCGGGGGTGCGAAGAGAAGGGGAGGAACCATTTTCGTAGGGTGAGCAGGGACTAAATGAGGATTTATTGGTGGCGTCCATTGATCGGTGCTAATCCCCGACCGTAACTTTACACGAGTGCGTGTATCCACCCCACCGCTTACCAACATCCCTAGTGTCCAGCCGCGTAGACGTGGCTCGGTGGACATGTGGAGGAGAATCCTTTTGTTTGCGAACAAATTAACACTTATTTTCTTACTGTGTGGCTTTACAACTTACTTATGGCATATTTTACACATATCCTTAGTCTCAAGTTTGTTCCACGTCTTTTTTTCTTCAGAAAAACATTCTACAAACATATTCTATGTCTTAAATAAATAATTTAACACAACTTCTCAGTGTTATGATTATACAGAATGTCCCATTTATCTTGACCAACCACAATAACTCAGTACCGGGGCTCCAAATGAAAAGTGTTTCACTCAGAGGTTGTATAACTGAAAGGGGAAAAGATTACTGCTGAGGAGTCAGCCTTATAGCATTATTTATTAGTGAGATACGAGTGGTAACATCAGGTTTTTAATTGGCACCATGTATCTATTGGTCAAATGTTCAATAGAACTCGTTCAAGACCTATTTAAACATATAACCCAATGTATACTTTCATAACATGGACATTAAATGCGACAAGGAAAGTGGGATCTACTTCCCATGTGTAGTACTATCCATGTGGGTACTGCGAGGAGATAGGACATTCACATTAGATGTTAAAAGTGGCAACTATTGGCAGCGATACACACAAGTTCAGTCGCTGTATGAATGACAACACTGATTCCTCCAGTGTTGCCTGCTGAAAAGAATACATAGAACGCATGATACGCTCCTGTGTCTTCCCTGGAGTTGTTGCAATATCTCGATGTAGAGCATTTTTGAGGTAACCCCAAAGAAAAAAGTCCACGAGGGTAAGGCCAAGAGACCGAGCAGCCCACTGAACTGGTCCTCCACTACCAAATCACCTGCCAGGATATTTCCGGTCCAGAAAATGACGTGCATACACGGCATTAGTGCTGGGCATCTATCTTGTGGGTACCAGATGGTCATTCTGTTCCTTAGAGGAATCTCCTCCAGAATACCATGAAGAATTATTTGTATGAAGGTGGCATACTCCCAGCCATTTCGGCTACCATTCACGAAATAAGGTCCTATACCCTTATTGCCAACCATCCCACACCAACCATTAACTCTCCATTGGCGCTGATGGTCAACCTGACGAAGCCATCGTGGTTTATCGACGGCCCAATAATGCATGCCCTTGTATTTACTTGGCCTGAGGTGTAGAACGACGATTTACGGTAAAAATAGCATCCTAAAAGAAATTCGGGTTGGCGATAGTTTGATGCTGTGCCCATTGACAGAACTCTACACGATTCTAGAAATCATTCCCGTGCAATTTGTGGTTTAAGCTTTCATGGTAGGGACAGAACGTATACCGCTTAAGGGCACTGCCTACAAGCTGGCAGCTGCGAAAGTTAAATAGGAAATATCACGTTAAGGAAATTTCGCCTCATTGGGTTTTCATAACATGTATAGCCTGTTAAATTTATGTTTTATAAAAAAGTAAATACTGTCTATCTATATTGTAAAAGTATGCTCGCAGGGATCTTCTCCTAAAAAATTCGCGAAGTATACATTTTGTTGGAAGCGTCTGCAACTGAGGAGAAATTTCCTTAACAAGGGAGTATCTTTTTAAATTTTGCAGCACTAGAATGATTATGATGATTCTGGGACAATGTATTTTATATGGGACAAAACTAGCACCTGGCACCGCAGCCAGCGCCGGTTGACCACCATGTTGTGACGTCACCTGACCGCCATATTGAATGTAGATGACCTTAACGTTAACCTTGACCCATGAATTTACTTTGACAATGTGCCCGTGCCCTTAAATGACCATAAACCAAAAATATTTGAAAAATAAAAAAAATAAAAAAAGGTATTTTAAAAATAGGCCTATATATATATATATATATATATATATATATATATATATATATATATATATATATATATATATATATATATATATGACAAGTGTCACGTTTTTTTCTTGAGAATTTAGTGGAATTTTTTTTGGAGAGATTTAGGGACTTTAACATAATTTTTAATAGCCTTTAGATGCTTTTTTTTTACATAAATTTAAAAAATTTAATTAAAATTTATTTTAAAAAAAAGCATTTAAAGACTGTTAAAAATTATGTTAAAGTCCCTATATCTCTCCAAAAAAATTCCACTAAATTCTCAAGAAAAGAACTTGACACTTGTCCAAAGATCCAAGGTCTTTACTCAAGATTCAACAATCAAGACCCTAGACTCAAGTCCCTAGACTCAAAACTCAAGACCTTGAGACAAGTCTCAAGAAACTTGACTCAAGACCCTTTAAACAAGACTCAAGGCTCAATACTCAAAACCCTTGACCCAAGACTCAGGACATAAGACACTTGGCCTATGATCGTTGACCATAAATTTTAAAAAAATTATAATTTCGAATGTTTGGGCATAACAGGGCCTGGAACCGAAGCCGACGTCTTGTTATGTCATTCTGGCCTTTTTGCTGCCATGTTATAATATCACCCAACCACCATATTGAATACAAGTGACCTTGAACATCACCTTTGACCTTTGTCTGTAGTCAATGACCTCGTATGACAAGCCAAAAATCACAAATCACTACAAGAATTAAAAACATTATAGTATTGGGACTTTAGTACCCCTACAAATTCACAGCAGAAACTCATGTTATACCTATTAAGTATTTTGTAAACTACAATGTAGCAAATAGTTGTTAGTCGCTAAGGTCCCTTGTTGTGATTAGCTAGTAATTGTATGGACTGCGATTTTTCAATAGAATGAGAGTTCAATGTTATTGGGATTAGGTCAAGGTTAATAGCCAACTTAGTGGCTAAATCGACAGATCTTCTGGCGACGAAATCGATAATTAATACACTAATATAACCTAGGTGTTGAAAATTATTACAAGTGATAAACAAAAAAAAATCGATATGACTGCAACAATAGAAAGAACAAAGGTGTGGGAGACGGAGGCCTGTCGACTAACTCTCCGATGAGAAACATTAGCTGGCCGAACGAAAGTAAGTAATCAACGAATTAAAACACAAATAAACCAATGAGAAATATTGGTTAAGGGATTGAAGGGGAACCGTCTAATTAACTATGATTAATATTGACGAGTTTCAGTCGTCTGCTGTCATGGTGCTGCAGGAGCCTCGGGAAAGGCAAGTTTTTAAATAAACTATATAATTAAAATTTTTTGTTATTTAAATAATTAAACTAATTATTTTTATAAATTTTTTAAAGTTTTAGTTGTTTATTTTTTGGAGTATTTGGAATATTTTGGGGTTAAGGTCATACAAGTTCACGACGCCAAGGTTAAATGTAAAGTTGTAGGTTACTTGGATTCAATATGGTGGTTGCATAACATCATAACATGGCAGCCGAAATATCAGAATGACAGAGCATGATGTTCGAAATTTTACATTTTTTAATTTTTTTGTTTCTAGTCAAGTGTCTTGAATCTTCAGCCATGATTCTTGAGTCTTGGGTCAAGGGTCGTCTTGAGTCTTGAGACTTGAGTTATGAGTTTTGAGTCTTGGGCCAAGGGTCTTGAATCTTGAGCGTTCAGTAAATAGTCTTGAGTTTTGCATCAAGAGTCTTGAATCCTGAGTCTTGGGTCAAGGGTACTGAGCCTAGAGCCTTGGGCCTCGAGTCTTGAGTCAAGGGGCTTGAGTCTTGTGTCAAGGGTCTAGAGTCTTGAGTCGTGAGTCTTGGGTAAAGGATCTTGAGTCTTTGGACAAGAGTATTGAGTCTTGAGTCATGGGTTAAGAGTCTTCAGTCTTGGGTCAAGTGTCTTTCATCTTGAGTAATGGGTCTTCAGTCTTGTGTCTTTAGCAAGTGTAAACTTTTATTGGGAATTGGTAACAATTTTTTGGAATTATTATATTTTCTGTACAAATTTTTTAAAATATCTATTATCAATTTTTTTGGTGATTTTACGTATTTTTTTAAAGTTTTTAAAATATTTTAAAATTAAATTTCTTGGAATATTGAGTTTTTTTTTTAATTTTTTGGGTTCAATATCATTCACGTTCAAGGGCATAGTGCCAAGGTCATATTCCTAGGTTAAGGTCACCTACATCAAATATGACAGTCGGTGGACGTCACAACGTGGAAGCCGACCAGGGCATCATAAACATTATACTCATAGCTACCAGCATGTAGGCAGTGCCCTTAAGAATGCGATGCGCACTAGTTTTCGGAATGCCAATTTAGGCTTTAAGTTTGCGTGTGCTGATGTGTGAATTAACTGATACAGATGCGAGAACAGCAATCTCAGAACCCTCCTCAGTGCGAGTTCTATGACGATTGCATTGCTGTGGGTTCAAATTGCCCATTTCCCAAAGCTTCACAACAAGACGGGAAAACATCCGTCTGTACGGTGGGGTTTGTCGGGGTATAGTTCTCTGTAGAGTTGCTCCGCCTGACTAGCGTTACGACAACCTTCAAGAGAAAGAATGAGTGAGCAAACCCAGCTATCGACAATGGAAATAGAAGAACTGTGTGTGAGAGTTTCAGTACAACTCACTTGAACATACTACACTGCACTGTAAAATAATACGAACACATTAATCTGCTAATTTATATTCTCCATGGATGATCAGCATTTCTACCTTCTTATTGTTGGAATACATTTCCATTAGGATACCGCTCACCTTTCAGTGTATTGTATTCGACTGCACATGGATGACTGATTGAGTAGTTGTCATGCAAAGTGTGTTCCCTTGTTTCCTCTATGTAGGTAGTTGGGTTTATTGTCCCATCGATAACGAGGTCATTAGAGACGGTGCCAGTTGCACAGGGAAATAGGATTGGGGAAGGAATGTGGAGGAATCGGCCATGGCCTTTGTAAGAGACCCATCCAAGCATTTGCCTGGAGTTATTTCAGAAAACCATGGAAAACCGAAATCAGGATGGCCTGACCAGTAATCGAACACGGATACTCTTGAATGCGAGTCCAGTAAGTGGCAACTGCGCCACCTCGCACGGTGTTTCCTCTAGGCCCAACCTCTATAGAATGGCGCACGCAACTCTGGTTACCTGCACTGTTTACATCACCTCTACATCAAATGCAGAACGTCAACATCATACTGTACTGTACCATGCAGTCCCAATGTCTGTGGCGGATTTTAACTATCCATTTGATAGACTGATACAATATGATACATATTTGAATGGGTCTTGATGAACTTTATTGAACTTTTGACGAATTGGTAGATTGTGCTAATTAAACAACTGATGTTAATATTCGTATCTCACTAATAAATAATGATATACGGCTGATTCCCCAGCAGTATTATTTCCCCCTTCCAGATACACAACTTGTGAATGAAACATTTTTTTAAATTGGAGTCCAGGTATGGAGTTATTTTGAATGACCAAGATAAATGGGATATCTCGTATATTTAATGAACTTTTATAAGTAGGTGAGCAGGATGGTTTCAGGGCACTAAGTGAGGAACGATGACCTGGACAATAATGAAACGATAACCCCGATCATAAAATCGCATTAACGTCAGATGTAGTGCCATAATAATAACCTGGGAAGGGGTTTCGGACAGGAGGATAAAAACTTGTTCCACATCCACCACAACCTCCACATTCACCTCCACATCCACATCCATACTTAGCACCACACTTAGCATTATTCGTAGCACCACACTCATCACGACGCACTATGAAATTGCCTCTGCATGTTCCATCTGCTCCAACCCTTCACCGATCTCCACCCCCAACCTCACCCCTTTCCATCCTTTTTTACAACGAGCTATATATTGGTAATAGACACCTGTTGACTGATACACTAACACACCCCTCTCCAATTCTCACCAGCCTACACAGCCCCCTCCCCCATTCCTTCAAACATAATCCTCCTTCACAACTAGCTACAGTGCAGTTATCTACATCTAATATCTGCTTCACTAAAACCCCTCTCCTCCCCTTCACATCCCCTTCTTCCCTCAAAACAACCACTAATGTGGTTATCTACACCTAATGTCTGATACATTAACACCCCTCTTCATCCCCTTCACCAACCCCACTACCCTCACAAACAACATCCTCCTTCACAACAAGGTACGCTGTGTTTACTTTTGGGATTAATTGGAGATTGGAGATTGGAGAGCCTGCTGCGAGGCCGCAGGCTCTCCAATCTCCTCTCCTCATATATGGTTAACACACTCCCCATGCATCCCCTCTACTGTGACTGGTCACCTTCCACCCCCAAACACCCTCCCCAATCCATTCATTTTCCTATGATATATACCAAATTTAGTTCCAAACTTGACAGCTAGACAGCACTGATATTGTCATCGACTGCTACCTTAGTTATAGAGTTGCTTGCTAGATGGTGCGTAATTTTGATGAATAGATTACAATGATGTCGTCAACTACTGCTAGAGAGCATGTGAATCGCTCGTCCGCCACAGCCAATTTATTGTTTAATGCCGTTATCTGTTGCATGTCTCCAACCATACCAGCCAACTTCCGATACAAACAAATCTGATTTCCAAGCTCAAACTTCCATCTTCTTATGCGAAGACAGTGATGCTTTACCAAATACACTAATGACAGCAGTATTGTCCATCTTCCCTTCGTGAACTGGAAAAGTCTTCCAAACATATGTTATCTCGTGTATCGATGTCACAAATTTCCTTAGGAGCAGGATCCTTTTTATGCTGGGGCTTTCTGAAGAAACACATTTCTAACAAGCCACTACCTGCCTCAGCAGTAATTTCTTGATGACCCAAACGATATAAAAATGACGACAAAATATAACTTTCTTCTACGTCAACAATTTTAACAGTCCAAGACCTTAGGAAATGACCAAATGTTATTCTATACCTTCCTAGGGTAATAACCCGGACGCAAACGCCTCCACAACATTGTGATTGTGATATGTCTTTTCTAATGACACAGAACTAAGTGAATAAAACTGTACCCAGAACCTTTTTATATACTAACCAAAATCCTTACCTCAAGTACATTGGCACAAGCAAACCAAAATAAATGACCCGAATCCACGTGCTCCCACTACTAACAACTTATAAAATATTCTCGTTAAATTTGACATGGGAATGCCAACTCCACGGCAGCGACCTGTAAATTTAGTCACTGCCGAGATACATGGGGCCCTTATCGGAAGGCCACATCTGGCAGCAGCCGAGCGCTGATACAAGTGTGGCGCTTATAAACTTCCGCTGATTGCAACATTCAGCCAAGATGTGTGTAACACATAACCGCAACAAAATGATCTCATATAAGTTTACGTGTTGGTCAATATAGACTGTGATCCACCAACACAACTAATATAAAATTGTCTTTTGTCCATGTTAAAGAGATCACAGAGTAAGGGGGGAATGTAGCCCGTGTACATAACTTTTGTATGCCATTCACGCAATCTAAATAATTATTAATGTGTATTTTCCCCCAAAACAAATAATATCAGTATTCTATGTAGGACATTTCCCTAATGAAGTGCTCAGAAGAGCTATATGCTTTATAAAGACATTTTGAAGGGTACAGTATCATGTATTATCTGGATGCAAAAGTGGCACAAATTGATGACATACTGTATTATTAATATCAATAAGTTCCCCTACCCCCCTCCATAAGCCACCATATATTTTGAAAACACACCACATAATATTACAATAAAATAACAACACTACAGTACATTCGTAATTCAAAAGATTCATTTAGCACTCTTAAAAATAAAATGCAATTCACCAAGTTCAAACTTCATCTTCTTGTGCGAAGACAGCGACACATTACCAAACACACTAATAACAGCAGTATTGTCTATCTTCCCTTCGTGAACTGGAAAAGTCTTCCAAACATATGATATCTCGAGTATCGACGTCACTAATTTCCTTAGGAGAAGGATCCTTTTCATGCTGGGGCTTTATGAAGAAACATATTTCCACCAAGCCACTACCTGCCTTAGCAGTAATTCCTTGAAGACCAAAATGGTACAAAAATAACAACAGAATATAACTATCTTCAACATCAACAATATTAACAGTCCACGACCTATCGTCTTCATTAACATCCTTTGAAAACGACAAAATGTTATGGTATACCTTCCTAGGGTAATAACCCGGATGTAAACGTCTCCGCAACATGGTGATATGTGTTATCTAATGACAAGAGCTAAGTGAATAAAACTGTACACGGAACCTCCTTACATACTAACCGAAACGCTTACCTCGAAGTACACCAACAAAAATAAACATAAAAAATTGACCCGAATCTATACTCTCCCACTACTAAAGCTCATAAAATATTCACGTCAAATTTAACATGGGAATGCCAACACTGTGCCAGGCCGGATGTGGTCTGGCGATAAGAGCCCCATGTATCTCGGCAGCTGCTTAATTTACATGTCGCTGCCGAGGAGTTGGCATTCCCATGTTAAATTTGACGCGAATATTTTATAAGCTATTAGTTGTGGGAGCGTATGGATTCGGGTAATTCTTTATTTATTTGTGCCGATTTACTTCAGGTAGGAATTTCGGTTAGTATGTAAGCAGGTTCCGTGTACAGTTTTATTCACTTAGCTCTTGTCATTAGATAACACATATCACCATGTTGCGGAGACGTTTACATCCGGGTTATTACCCTAGGAAGGTATACCATAACATCTTGTCGTTTTCAAAGGATGTTAATAAAGACGACAAGTCTTGGACTGTTAAAATTGTTGATGTGAAGTAAGTTATATTTTGTTGTCATTTTTGTACCATTTTGGTCTTCAAGGAATTACTGCTAAGGCAGGTAGTGGCTTGGTGGAAATATGTTTCTTCAGAAAGCCCCAGCATGAAAAGGATCCTGCTCCTAAGGAAATTAGTAACATCGATGCACGAGATATCAAATGTTTGGAAGACTTTTCCAATTCATGAAGGGAAGATGGACAATACTGCTGTCATTAGTGTCTTTGGTAATGTGTCGCTGTCTTTGCGTAAGAAGATGAACTTTGAGGTTGGAGATCAGATTTGGTTGTATTGAAATTTCGTTGGTACGACTGGAGACGTGCGTATTCATGGATATCTCGAGTTGTTTTACCATCCTTAATGTACAGAGGTTTTTGTTGGAGTAATATGTAGAAATGGATGTTTCATCTGGGTTTTTTTTAGCAGCGAGTATGATAGGATATAAAGTTAATATGAGTTATTTTAAACATTTTTAGATGGATGAATGTAGGTTTCGGCTATATAGTTGGTTGATATCTCATTAAATTATGATTAGGCGATGGGGAAAGCTGGTCGAAATATTTAATTAATATTGTGGCGAGTTCCCAGTTTCTGTAAATGAAGCAATGATATATTGTGATGTGAGACTTAAAATTATGTTTATAAGTGAATGGTGTGTAGGAGACGAGATGGTTCTAACATAACTATTTCTTATTTCAAATGTTAACAACTAAATATATTATCTTGAGTGTGTATAGGTTAGGGCTGGCAGAATATTCCAACCTATGGCCTTCCGAATACAGGCATTTGACTTCGTATGGCTATAGAGTAAGATATAAACATTGTTTATTTATTGTAAGTGAACTGTATATGGAGATAGTTTTTTTTAATATTTGCATTATAACTCTTATGATCTGTTTAATTATCCTAGGATAGTTTATATATATATATATATATATATATATATATATATATATATATATATATATATATATATATATATATATATATATATATATATATTTCTTCCCTCGTATGTTACTATGATCACGAAAAGTGTAAATGGTTGGTGTGTTTAGGTAAACCAGAGTGGTATAAATCTATGAAGGTTTTAGGTATTTACTTCATTCTCTCTGTATGTGTGTTTTGGAGTCGATTTTAGTAATTTTGGGTAAATTTTGGGTTGATTTGGCTTACTTTGGCTCATTAGGAGCAAGTTTTGGGTGGAGCAGGTTTGCCAATTGGAATATTTTAGGTTCTTTGCGCGTGCGATAGTGTATTATTCTGTGTGTGTATGTGTGTGTGTGTTAGTGCGGAAATAGATCTATGTTTGCTTTGTTGTATTGCGATAGCTTTTTAGATATGTTCTTTTAGGGATAAGGAATGATTTTAGAGGAAAAATGAACGATTTTTGAGGAATAATCAAATACATTTTTAAGTACAGAATAATTTTTTTAGGATTGAGGAATAAGGATTGAGAATTGAGGATTGATACGTTGATTAGTAATTTCATACATGCTTGTGTTGAATGTATCATTTCTAATGTGTGTGAATTTTTTGAAAAGATTTTTACAACAGTATGATTTAATTACATATATCTGTTATGCAGTTTGTGATTGTGAGGCCTTCCTAGATAAAGCACTCGCTTGTATCTATTTTCTGCGAGAATGTGGTTCTCCTTCTAGAGATGACGCTGGACTAATGGAGACCTGTGTGGGTGTGTATAGGTAGTTCTTTATTGTCGATGAGCAGTGATAGAATGATGTAGAGATTTGAGGAATGCTGCACGGGTTGAATATAGGGTGAGATAGATAATGGAAAGACATATTGTTTAGGTGTTTGTTGTGTAGTGTGTTGCAAGATGGCATGTATATAAGTTATGCATAATATCAAACATAAGTAAATCGGATGTTAGTTTTTGTTATAGTAAGATGTATACTTAGTGTTAAATAAATCATATTAGTTATTTAATATGTAAATACTAGTGCTAAAAGTGAGTTTTACTTGCAATGAAGCAATAAGTATGTTATGAAACCTATAGAAGTATTCCTTTCTTGTTTGTTGTTTTTCATCGGGCGATGGGTATTTGGTTTCATCTTGCTACATCCATACTACTTGCAGTTGGATATTTATTATGTCAATACTTCGGTAATTTACTTGATATGCGATTAGAAGAAATATCTACTTACACTCTATGATTCTTTAACCATTATGTATATACTACTTATAATTAAATATTATCGCTAAATGCGTATTTTTGCTATGCGAATCTAAATATTTCACTCTTGATTATTGATAACGTGTGTGCTCAACTTTCCCGATGTAAACCTAAACTATCACGATCGATACAATTTTTTAAATTTTTTCAAAATGTTAATTTGTATAGATAACAATTAAACATGGGTTTCTTCGGAATTTTGCGAAAATTTTCAGCCATTCACAAAACAGTTTTCCTAGAACAATGCAAAATGTTTAAATGTCTTTGGTTATGGTAGTGTATGTAAGGTAATGCATCGATTTGCATTACGTAAAGTTGATGCTTGTTGCATTATTAGTACTTACCATTTGTGTTATTACACTATAATAATTAGCATGGCTTTAATTTAATTTAATGTTAATTTTAAATATTTGTTCATATTTAATGTTTAAGATGAGTGGGTGTAAAACAAATATTGCACATAGTAATTCATATACGTGTATTTACCTCATTGGAAATTGAAACAAATAATATGTTAGTATACTTTACACGCCTGCGCTTAGGTTAAATTATTGACTAAATCAGTATGTAAGCTCCAATTTTGATGCTTTTCGAAGTAGATAAATATTGTTACATTTAAATAACACTTAAGGTGCTTGTGAGATGAAATAAGGTTTAATTGTGTAGATACTTGTAATTCAGATAAGATATAAGTGTCCTAGACGGATCGAATCAACAGTTAAAGAGCAGATCTTAACAAACCTTCTTTGATTATAGAGTTTTTATGTAATAAACATTTTTTAATTGCTATATGTAGTATGGAATATCTCGATTTGAGTGCGATGAGTGCTTTATTTGGGTTTTAATTTTATTTTAAATGATGTTATACAGTAGATTAGAAAAACTGAATCTGGATAAGACTTTTTCTTTTTGTATATCACTATACTTTAAATAATATACGTGTGATAATGTGTATTGGAAGACAGACGATGGAGATTTGTTTATTAGTGTTGTATGATATGATATATTTTTCAAGTATTTGGTTTCCTTGTAAAGTTTGGTGGTATGGGGTTATGCAATTGTCTGTTATGGTATGTGCAAATGAGTTGTGAGTGTGTGTGTTTGAAATTAATGATGTAAGACATTTCCCACTTAGCAAAGCCTACGCCTTCCGATTATTCATATTTCCCATTAATTGCTTTTCTGTAACATTTCTCAAGTAATAACCCTGTATTTAATTAATTTTACCCTGAAGGGGTTCGAATCCCTTGCAGGGTCACTTCATAAGCTATGACATAATCAACTATGCTACTCCGAAGCACCCTACCTTACAGAACTTTAAATGCTCACTTCAAAATACTGAAAAAAGTTTCAAACCAATTAAAATGGATAATATAAAAAAAAAACAATTAAATACTGAATTCAATTTAAATGAAAAGAGAAAAGCTTAATTTTCAAAAAGGATAATTCTCAAGAAACAATTAAACTCTAAGACGATGTTAAGGTTCAAGGGAATATAAAATATGTTAACGTGAATAACTGTTTAAACTGTAGAAAGGAATAAAATGTAGAATATGTTAAAGTTTAGAAAATGTTAGAGTTCAAAGGTTAGGAAAAAAATAAACGCTATTTCAAATACTCTGTCCGGGACTCATTCTCTGTGTAAATCCACTCACTGTTCGTTATAGAGTTCCTGTCCTATCAGCTCTCTGATCCATGCTGCACGCTAACTGAGATCCCGGGTAAGTCTGCAGGGTGTTGGGATGTAGATGTAAGTGTTTATTTGTGTGTGTGTTTGTAGAAGAATTAAAATGTTTGTATCGGAACGAAAAGTGTGAGTGTTGAACCAATATGTTAATACTAATTTGTGTAGTTATCCATTGCTTATTACATCAATCTATTTACCTTTATAGGTCTCGCTCATAATTTACTGTTTAAATTTCAAAGGGATAAAACTGAATATAATATAAGTATCCTCAACAGTGATCGAGTTCAGGAGCGATCTGCTTACAATTCGTTAGAGCTAGAGTTTGGTGAGTATAGCTTTAGTAGATGGGTAATTATGAGTAACTATGCTTATAAAAGGGGTTTAGGTGTGTTTGACCTTGTCAGAAAGAGTTTAGGGCCTAAATAATCTTACTGTTATGGTGTACGTCGGGTACGATGCCCATGTTATGAATTTGAACACTATAGAATTGATGGTTTGGATATTATGACTATATTTTCAAAAGGGCTTAAATGCATAACTGTCCTTATATGAAAGAGTTTAGGATTCAAATGACGTGTTGTAGGGTAATTGATGAGTTGTATTTGATGCTCGGAGTGGTTACATAATTAATTTGAAAATAAAATAAATGTTGCTTCTTTGTTTACTAAAATACAAGATGGCGATGGTTACAGTTACATGATCATTTTTTCAGACGAAACATTCTTATCTGTCTAAAAATTACGAATCTTTTGATAGATGCTCAGTGATGTTTGTTTTGTAAAAGTTTAATATATGTATTTTTAAATTAAACCCATATATTTTCTTTAAGAAATTACGCTTTGGATATTTTGCTGTTGTAAAGCCATAAAGTAAATCTCCTTTAAATACGAGTTCGTAAACATGTCGCGTCATACATTTGTGTTTGAAAATTTTGAAGTGTCAAATACATAGTATATTACATAAATACATAATATTTTTCATCAAATTATGTTTTATTCATTTATTACAATTCCGTTTTGAATGTGCAAGTTCGTAGGTGTTTCTCTTTTTATACTTTATTAAAAGTTCCATTGCGACACTGTCTCTCGTGGCCGTTCAGTTCGCTTGTCGCACTGGGAACCTGTCAGCAGGACGGTCTCACTAGAGCTTCGTCAATATCAAATGTCACGACAATGTCAAATGAAGGAAAACGGGGGGGGGGGGGGGGGGGGGGGGAATAGGTTAAAGGTGTCGGTCAATCTAGCGACCTAGAGGTTCCTGGTTCAAAATCACCAGTATCCAATTTTTTTTAAGTGTATTAACAATAAGACTTCTGCATATAGCATGTATAATTAACAATAATTTAGCTTGAAGGGGACCCCAGTGCTCCGAGCAACAAATAACAGCATTAAGCAAAATATAAAATCTGTGGCAGGCGAGCAACTCGCACACACACTAGCAATCATTGACGACATCAATGTAATCGATTAATCGAACTTACGCACCATCTAGCGAACAACTGTAGAACTAAGATGGCAGTCGATAGCGACAGCAGTGCTGTCAAGCTGTCAAGTTTGAAACTGAATACGGTATATATCATAGGGAAATTAATAGATTGGGTAGGGTGTTGGGGGAGAAAGGTGATCAATCACAGTAGAGATAGCTGCATTTTTATTTCAGAATTGTTCCTCCGAAATTCTTCAGAGCACCTAATTTCTAACTCTGAAATAAATGGGAAGGTAATTTAAAAAAAGTGTAAGTTTGTGACGTATATTCTGTCACCGTATTGACTAATGGAATGGTGATTATATGGTGGGCAATTCAACAATTTTAAAATCCACTCTTCAAAAGCTTCCACAGAGAGAATAGTTTCCTCCAGCCAACATTATACTTGTTTGTACAGGACCAAACATACATTTAGTTCATTAGTTGCCGCAACAAAATACTTTGCTGAGGAAATATAATTTGAAAAAGGAACAAAATTAATGTTGTTCATATAACACATATACGCTTCAATACACACACACAATTTGATGTGCCAAACAAATTTGACTGTCATTAAAATATTTAGATAATTAAATTTATTTATATCTTTAGCCACAATTTGATTGTCTTCTTTCGCAAATCCGGCTCGAGAATTTGTAATTTTTGTGACAATGAGGATAGGAACAGTGGTTCTTAGTGCATGTATTGGTGCTTAATAATTGCAGAAATATCTCAATAAAACAAGTTCAACAGGAAAGTAAAAAGTTACTTGTTAAGCTCTAAACTTTTATTTACGCACGCTGTCAGGTATTTAAAGGGTATATATTTAGGAACTGCCTGGTTGTACCAGTGCAGCCACTTTAGCTGAGGTTTGTTACTAGAGCATAACACTCGGGTGGAAACTGTTTAGCTTCGAATATCTGTCAGAATACCAATTTTATTTTTCTATTTCAACAACAAAATATTTTACTGCAGCTAGGCAAACCATTAAGTTAGTTGCGCCAAACAAACCTTGTTTGATTTGACAATTTTTTTCAGTATGTGTGTGTGTCTTTAAAGGCTATTGAAAATGAAGTGAGCACTTTTGAAATCATTCCTATAGAAATGTCACTGCCCCTGCCTGCATCTATTTTAACGGCCGCACTAAGTGACATGCGCCTGGTAAAGTTGGTAACGCTGGATTGACAGTAGTTCCATATGCTAACGTCGAATAAAAAGTGTTAGGTATCCAATAGTGATAGTTTAAATCATCTCTTACGGTTTTTCTAAACTCCTCAGTGTGTAAAAATTAACAGATTTATAAAATGTTTACGTATCTAATGACTTCGCAGTTTCACTTGATCGACGCATGAATAAAGTGATGAGGTCCATTGTAATGTTAATTTTACATAAGGTGGAAGAGTACACGATGTGCATACAAGTAGATATGAAGCAGGGCTTTAAAAAAAAGTGCTCATTTTACCGTGAACAGCCTATAACTAGGTGCTTGAGACTAGTTAAGCTGGAGACGTATTCGAGGAGCGCCGCTGGTTGAGTACTGAGTATAGATTCAGGTTGTGGAAGGCGACCCGGTATCTTGGTGGAACGGAGTCCCAGGGCAGGCTTGACTCGCGTGCGAGAATCGCAGTGATGATGCTGTGGTGAGGGAGTGACAGTCGTTGCACGCGCTACCGGTCGCTGATCAGAGGTGAGGCAGGCCGCGTCTTATCAATTATTAACTGTGTTCGGGGCGAGACAGGAGATGTCACAGGTCGTCGCCAGACATCACTCCTCTCCACGACCTGCGAGCCAGGACCTTCACTCCAGGATACACGTTATTGTCTTTTTGCTTCCGCATTCTCTTCACACTGCCCGCCGTCAACTGACTGCAGCAATAAGCTCAAAACTTACCACATCCATGCTCCTGAAAGTCCCACGGGGCCCGCGCTGGTCTAGTGGTCAGACTACTAGCCTCCTACGTAAGCGAACCGAGCTCGATTCCACGGTGGAGCCGCCCCGGATTTTCGCAAGTGGGAATAGTAACGGACGATGCTGCTGGTCGGTGGATTTTCTCGGTGATCTCCCATTTTCCCCGCCCTTTCATTCGGACACTACTACATGCTCACCTCGCTTCAACCTCGCTTTATGCATTACGTGTGTGGGTGTTTCCTACATATGCCATGCGTTACAAAAGTTTCATACTTCTGTTATCATGAAATCGCCTTAATTTCAAACAAGTTATATTTCATGTAAAAATAATACTAATTTATTTATAATTAAAATGAATAAAAACAAAAAGAAATAGGTGTGTTGGTAATACCTATAGGCTATTCACGATAAAATGAACACTTTTGAAAGCCCTGCTTAAGATCTTATTATATGCGCGATGTGTATTCTTCCGCCTTACGTAAGAATAACATTGTCATGGGCGTCATCACTTTATTCATGCGTCGGTCAAGTGAAACTTCAAATTATTAGAAAAGTAACTATTTTACAAATCTGCTCATTTTTACACTTCAGTGCATAAAAAAATAAAGAGAATGAAATTATTTAAGTTATCACAAATGGTTTCCTAACACTTATTATGCGACGTTAAGATACGGAACTACTTTCCCATCCCTCGTTACCAACTTATTTAGGCGCATGCCACTCAGGTCGACAGTTAAAATATATGCAGGTAGGGGCAGAGACTTTTTTCTAAGGTTGATTTCAAAAGTGCTCACTTTCTCGTGAACGGTCTTTAGTAAAAAATAGTAATTATGAAAAAATATTATTACACTGGATGCGTACGAATGCAGTGCATTGTCCCTTTAGAGTATTTTATACACTCAGTTAAGCTCTGTTTTCACGAAGCGCAGGAATATCCTTGAAGTAGAAATTTAGCAGTGATTCAGATGTTGGAAGTAACCGTGAATAGACGATACGTGTGAGATAAGCAGAGAACACAACATTCAGTCTGCAATGGGACTTATGAGTACGCGGGTAAAGGATGGATACACGTAAGAAATCCAGGCAACTCCCAACTCTTCCATGTCGGTGAATACGTGTAGCAAAAGGAAGCGAGTATTTGGTTTGTTGAAATTCGTTTTCGTGGGCATTGTGTGTTACGGCAAAAAGTACGCTGATTTTCCGTGGCTATTAACATTTCCGTTTTTCGTGTCTGTCTTGTTATGCAACCGTGCATTGTTGAACTGGCATTGAAAGTCATTCTAGGCGGCTCATGGTAAAGTTGACACTTGTAATATCAACATTTAAAAATAAAAGTCACTTCCCGTTAATTGCATTGCACTGCAGTGCTGACTCGCTGTTAAGTTGGCAGCAAATCAAGTCAAACAATTCTACGCCTTGACGTTGTGCTGCAAGTGTAATGTTTACATTTATGGCAATTCATTTTTTTTTTTGTATTTTTCCTTACACTTATTTGAGTATGAATTTGAATAAAAGTATTCAGTTGTGCCCACTTGACCTTGAACAGCCCATACCAAAGATTTTTCGGTAATGCAGGAGCGTATCACACTCGCAGTCAGGAAGTCGTGAGATAAAAGTCGTTCAAAAACTTCCCTGTTCCTTTCAGATCTTAATGGTAGTTTGTTGGTTTCGTTATATAATATAAAAGGGAAATAAATAACATGGCAAATAATTTAAAAATTGTATTCATTTGGTTTATAGCGTAACTATGAGAATGTTATCTTAAACGATTAATTCATAGAAATGTTTTGAAGGATTTGCTTTACAGAGTAGTTTCAATTAAAGTGATTCTTGAAGTCACACGAGTGTCATGTTGCAATTTGTAGGAAATCCGACACTTGACTTACTAGCCCCACCTTTCAATTTATCGGAAAAGTTAGAATTGAAACACGGGCAAGCAGTATATAATATTTCTAAGAAAATATTCTAATGGCGTGATGAGAGGGACAGTTATATTTAACGATATCTTGACGTATAAATTCTGTTAATTTTTTAGATAACTACGAATTGAAATATTGATCACAATTTATTTCAAATTTTTCATTTTTTAAAAGCAATTGTCCACCATGTTCATTTGTTTTAATACGAATTATGTAACAATGAAAATATATGCAATATGATGAAAATGTATAATACAGTTTCTGACACTTAAACACTCGTAATCTGCGCCGACTACTGTGGTATATGATACTTCACAATTGTTTCTTCATCCCCTATCAAGCTAATTGCTTTCCAATTTTTTAAATGCCAATTTCTAGGAATTCATTTCCCATTAAATCAAATCCGTAATTTATCATCTGTGTATAAAGTGTGATCATCTCAACAAGATATCAGCTCTGTACGTTTGCCAGAGTTTGGAACGTACTGGTAGAGTCGTAGAGCTCCAAAGGTTGAAAATAAATGTTGTCGAGATGTCGACAGCGAATTCGAATCCATAGCGTTGATATAGGCCATTCACGGTAAAGTGAGCACTTTTGAAGCCCTAGTTACTTTTTTCTTTCAACCAATTTGCATCCTTCCACCATTTGTTAATGTAAACCCTGCCACGTGAGTAATAAACACGACGTATACATTCACTATACCCAAAACCAAAAGACAGAGGCCACAATGAAATGTATTTATTGATTATTTTGTCTCATGAAACATCTTCAAAAAGTGCTCACTTTGCCGTAAACGTCCTATACCAAGAAACTACATGTTATCTCAAATTCATGAGATTAAGGTCACTTTGTTTTTACTCTTGGACTACAGCCAACTTGTTTGCTCACTTCAATGCTTCATCTGTTAAGGAGAATAATAATTGCTTCTCACTAAAGTTATCCAAATTAAGAACATTCAACAGATTTATCATAAATCTTAAAATTAAAAAATATCTGTTTCCATGATACCTGTTGTCACTTTCAGTAAACATTTACAATTAGAGTCTAATACTGACATGTATGTGTGTATATATATAGTGTATACAAACTGTTTCTGCCTAACATGTATACAACATCTTCGGAAACTACAGGTCACAATTCGAACCACAGCATCTGTGGGCGTAGTTCAGTTCGCCTTCTTCTTATGCAACTTGTTATGCACTCAGGTAAATACGGCTGCGGACAACCGGCTTCGTTTGATGGTCCGCCGGCGCCGTTTGCCGAAAGTCGACTTCTTTTTAAATATACCGAACTTTTTGTGATAAGAGTTTGTTTCTATCTGCCCACAGATGCTGTGATTTGATTTTCTACAAGTAGTTTCGAACACGTTGTATATATTTGAGGTAGAAATAGCTGGTATAAGGTAATTTTGGTAGAGATGCCGCGGTTTTTGTAGTTCACACAGGAACCACAACATCGCATGGGTGCCATGGTTTCGCTTTTCGTACTGGCTTTTGTAGTTCGCGTGAGAAGTTACGTTTTCTTATATCAAGCTATTTTACATTGTGTTATGCGGTACGTAAGCAAATCGATTGCCTCTAGACATAATTTGTGTTTAATTTATTTACTGTATTAAATTAATGGCTATTGTTTTTTTTTCTTCAAATTCTATCCTTGAATATCAAAATATGATTCTTGCTCGTGAATTTGTGAACAATGGCGGTCATGTTGAAATCAGATATTGCTAAATCGCCTGGTGAGGTATCCCTCCCTTAAAGATGGGATAGATGCTGCAGATTTTAAAGGGAGGGATGCCACATCCATTAATTTTATTTTATGCCATTAATGATTTGTTTTATTATTAGTAAATACACATAATATGTTGAAAATGTACAAATAAGAACATTGGCAACCATTACTATACCTGGATCCAAGCGGAAAAATCAACAATATTAACATTACCCGAGAACATTTAAGTCAAGAAAGATACAACTGAGAGAAACGATCAGAAGCGAAGAAAAACGGGCAGAGAAAAGTTATTCAGTAAAAAAAAAAAATTAACTAATCAAAAATTGTCGCAATAGATGGTCCAAGGGTGAAGAGAGCTGCAAAAACGAATAAAGAGTCTTCTGACTGGAATAAAGAAGATACGGCGAAGGTTGTGGATATTAAGCAGTGCATAGTGAGTTGGGAAACTAATAACAAAAACAAACTGCCCACTGGATTCGTTGCTTTCAGTGTAAAATGTGGATGCACAAAACATGTACAATTTACAAGAATTTGTGTACGAATTGTGGAAGGGAAAAGTTCGAAATGTTAACGTAAAGAAAAAATAGCGATATTTAAAAATAAAAGACAAAGTTAAAATTTCTTTTAGATGTGTCCGTAAAATAATTCTTGCTTTTGAGTTGAACTTTAGGTTTACCAGTAAACTTAACTGTTTTTTTACATTTAAAAGGTCTGGCCTTAATTTTAAAATTCAAACAATTTGTTGTGAAAAGACAATTTTCTTGGGGGCTTTAGATCAATATGTGAATATGTATTATATAGATAACATAGTTTTGAGTTGTCTTCATTTGCACAGTATTCATAATTTGGTTTACATTCCTTATAAACTATTGAACAGTTTAAATACAACTTTTCATATTCAAATACCTTTCATCTTCACTTTTAAAATATTTTTAACTATAAAAATATATTTTAATGGTTTTTTATCCATATGTAACAACAAATAATGGAATGTTTGATAGTTTAGCAATATATATGGTTTTAAAATGCTTGCGTTAAACTGGTAAAGATATTTGTAATTAATTTTGCAGCATCTCACCCATACACTTTAGGGACATTCCCCAAACAACATATTTTTAAGATCACTGCTATAAGAATTTTGCCATAAGTAAATTACTTTTATTGCTTGGAAGCTAACCTTTAACAACTGCTGCAATTTCCACTGTATTCAAACTTAAACTTATGTCTTCCATGTTGGTACAGTTCCACATTTTTAAAAGGTGCGGTATCTCCCCCGAAATTACCTTACTGTATTGCTCTACAATAGCGTAACGTGAAATGGAGTGAATTTGACTTCAGAATACAGGCCATTGCAATCTATATAATGCACCCTAAATCTGAAACAGTGAGAATTAAGCCAAATCAGTGAAACTTGGGTGGCAGATAATCTATGCCAAATAATTGACTAATATGATGGTTCAATTTCACTGATTTATTTGTGATTTCCACTGAATGTTGACATTTACACTGCCTTAAGTCACTTGTTCCCAGCTCATTTGCTTGATTTGCAGTTGCGGGTAGCTTATCAACTGCGTTTCAGTGAACGTTATTTCACTGATTGATATCGCTGATTAGGGTTTCCAGTGTGGATGAATCTCAGCAGTCCAATTTGATATGCACGAAGAACCAAACTACTCAAATTAAAGACAAATAATTTCCCTGGAAACTCAATTTTGCGTCTGCAAATTTTTTCAAAAATCATTATTTTACTATCAAGCAGTTTATGTTATATAACTGAACATTTTATATGTATGAATCGGTGAAAACTAAACCAGTTGAGTGAAAACTTTATCGATGAAGACAGTGGAATCTCAAGGGCAATAACAGTTAGTATGATTTCGAGGATTGCCAAATAATTCTGCTCGATGCATGAATGCTAATGCTCTAGGTAAATCATGAGAATTGCAATCAAGGCAATGAAAACAACTTAATTTACAGCTTTTTCAGTCACTAATTCAGGATGCCTACTTAAGTTTAGAAAGAAATTAGGCTTTGAAAGAATCCGTGAACTGAGTATATAAATTCCATAATAAAATGTAATTATTATTGTTTTCAAAACGGCAACTGTGAAATATTTCATAGTATTTTTTGAATTTATATTATAGAACAATTAGAAGTTTTCAAAACATGTTTGCTAATTGCAATGCGAGTTTATTTATTTATACAAGGGCCGTTTCAATAGTTCGTGTCCGTGCAACACTGCGTGAATTCTGTGGAAGTTATTCTGTGACAGTCACCGTGTTGATAGCCCGCGGCGTGGTTTGTTTTTGTGAGTAAAGCCACCGACCAGCTGTGTTATTTTACTCGCTGTATAAATTGAACTGTGTGTGTGTGTGTGTGTGTGTGTGTGTTTTGCTGTGAAATTTGGTGCCAAGTCGCCCAAAAGTGGTCAGGAAATGTTTGCCAAGCGTCCGGTGAAGAAGCAACGTGCAGATCGGCCGTGCTTTAATGTTGGAATCGTTTTAATGAAGGCGAAATCGGTGTGCAAAATCAGCTGATAAAAATGTGCGCCCAGCAACATCAGTGAAGAATGAGAACAATGTGAAAGCAGAGACAGGATGTTTATTGATTTGTGAATCTTCAGTGAAAATGTATCCACAGAAAGCAAGATATCGCGAATAATAACTACCTGCAAGTGTCTCGTTTTTGTGTAAGATGGATGTCACCTCGCTGCCTACGATTTGTTTTCTCTTCCAAAACTTAAGAAATATTTCAGAGGAAGAAAGTATAGCATGTGCCATGAGGTAACAACTGATACACTATTTTAAAAATAAAACAGTGAATAGTACTCGCCTCCCAGCAAGGTGAACCGGATTCGATTTCCGACGGGGTTCTTCCGGATTTTCGCATGTGGGAATCGTGCCGGACGATACCGCTGGTCGGCGGGTTTTCTCAGGGAACTCCCGTTGGCCCCGTCCTTGCATTCCGACGCGGCTAAATACTTACATCGCTTTACTCTCGTCATCTCTCAAGACCTCGATGTTAATAGCCATCCAAATCTCTGCGCACTCCGAATAGTAATCGCATTATATAAACCCGTCGTAATAAAAATTAACAAAAAAAAATCAACATTGTACTAGAACAATTAAAACATTTGGCCAAGGACATAATTCAACATGTTGACAGGGGGTTGCAGGTATCCAGTTAGGACAAAATAGGGCCATTGTTTTTTTTGCAGAACAGATTTGCGGGACCTGGAATGGTTTGCTAACTTATTTGCGAGTCGTGTCACTTCCATTTCTTCTGGAGTAGGTACCTCGAGAATCAAAACCTACAAGCAATTTAATTTCGGCTATAAATCCCTTGCGCCACTTGCATACTTTTATCTGCGTTGTAAATCATTGTCTTGTATAATACTGCCCGTGTGTCGCCACCTACCGCCTGTGCACCCAGGAAAAGCTTGTCAGTTGCGAGTAGCCGTGTTGTTCTCAGGGCGACAGAGCTTAGCAAGATATTAGCAGAGCTTTAGCGAGTTAGAAGTATAGTTCGTGCACGGTTATTTCCTACTTTTCTGGAGCCCTACTTAAGTTATACTTTCAAGATATCCCTCCGCCTAATGCAAACTAAGCTTAAACAATTCTAGAAAAATACACCAAAGGCAAAATCCAACGCATTCTTGCGCACCCAGTTTAATAAGTTTAATAATATTTTGCATTTTAACTATTTATTACTAGGCATTAAAACACGTGTATCTTCCCCCTATTTATATTCATATTAACTACAAATGAAATAATAATAATTTAAATTATATTATATATATTCAATTAAATATAAAATACTTTTACTTTAACAGAAGTGAACAACGCTTGTGATATATTAAACAACCAAACATATTATACATGGGGATATTTTTCAAAGGTTTAATTCAGAAAGTGTGAAGAAACCGTGAATAGACTATAACAAGCATTGTCTTTCATCTTTTTCAAACACATACAGGAAAGGAAACCTTGGATTCTCTAGTAACTAGGAATAACGCATTTCATTCTATTTGTACATTTATGGATTCACACAACTGTTGTGCTCACAAAACACGTTTATTTGACATTCGCTGAATGGATTTGATGTTCCAAAATAAATACATTGCAGTATTCAAGGCGGAAAAATTATATCATATAAGTTTTCTCCCAGCTGTACTGAATGTGGATCCTGTTCATGCTCAAGTCCATCATAACACACCCATCCTAACAGATCTTCTAACGAGTGTCTTTATAAACCGAACTGACGTGATGTTTAGAACATTCATGCTCATCGAAAGGTACTAAAGATATCTTGGAAAATAGATATTTCAGTTGAGAAAATGAGTGGACACACGGGGAAGAGAGAATAATGGAAAATTGCAGGACAACTCTCATCTATATAATACATGCAAATTTTTTCAAAGGGTACGAGTAAAATGACACGAAATCGTTATAAACGATGTCAAACAACAATCACAGCACCTTGACACGACAAATTGGTCCATCACGTGAAAAACGTCCATGCAGAGACCTGTAACACTTCTTCCTGCTTGTAACACGAAGGTACTTGACCAACTCATACACATGCTTGACACTCTTAGAAAAAGAGGGACTGATGAAGCACCAAGTCACGGGTTTGCGGCTTGGATTGGAAATGATTTACTAACGTCCTCCGGTATTTAGTCTGAACATTAGCTGTAAAAGCGTCGTGTAAATACCATACATAAACCAGCTCTTAGTTCTGATCAGTTGTAATGGCGTGAGCACGGTAATGATCCGCCTTTTTCGTCATGTATGATTTTTCTGATAAAATTTGCCTTTGATGAGAATACTGTAGCATTAATTTTGTATTCACTGGTAAGTGAAGATGTGTTTGTGTGTAATTGTATTTATGCAGAAGGCTAAGAGCAAAAACGTGATCATTTTCTAACAGACTGCTTATGTAAACTGAAACAACTTTGTTGCATTTATCTAAAGCAGCCCAGATATATATCTCTGATACTAAATATTTTGTTGGTTATTACCGAAAATTTGATGGATTGTGAAAGGAAACAGAATTTGCTTTAAAAAAAAAAAAAAATTATATATATATATATATGATTTAGAAATTATATTATGAATGTGCATTTATGGCTTGCTTTTGTCAGCGTTTACCATAAGATAAATTTTACTATAGCTAAAGGCTTCAGTGAGAGAAGTATAAAATTTCACTATAGCTAAAGGCTTCAGTGAGAGAAGTATGAAATTTTACTATAGCTAAAGGCTTCAATGAGAGAAGTATGAAATTTTACTATAGCTAAAGGCTTCAGTGAGAGAAGTATGAAATTTTACTATAGCTAAAGGCTTCAGTGAGAGAAGTATCAAATGGTGATGGATAAAAGTACGTGGCTGTTATAGAAATTCCATCTTCTTAGACCGTCTTTATTCGACAAACAACTGGAACGTAACATACTGTATGCTAGTTCCGCCTAAAACTGTTTTGCTTGAAGGCACTTTATTAACTGCGCTTGGCCTTAAATAATTTTTCTACCCAAAGAAACGGCTATATATATAATGGCGTTTTGCATTTTACTGATCGTTTCCAAACTAAATCAATATAGTTTGGTTTTATGTATCAATCAGCCAAACTACGCACACTTCTAGACTTTCGCCTGTATAGTGTGATTCAAACCTACACCTTTTTAATATCGGTGACAAAGATACCAGTGACATAACGTCATGACATGTCAGATAGGACTGCGGTGCTAAGTGCACTCGCCTACGACCGCTGGGATCAATTCCCGATGGAGTCCAACACGAGTTTTCACAAGTGGGAAACAATACGGATGTTGCCAATGTCAAGTAAGTTTACTCGGGGTACTCCCACCAATGCACTTTGTCGCTCCTGTTACTTCACTTTGACTCTCCCCCATTGACCCTGAAGAACTCAGTTCTTAGAAGCTGCTAAAAGACATGTTTCTCGCACTATCACTGTCCCTGTCATTGTAAACAGGGGCTTGCGGACACGTACAATTGTATAAGTAGGAAGCTTCCAAGTTTCCGCAAATATTAACCTGCATTATGTGGCGATAGCTTGCCAACACATGCGCACAGTAACTTCGTCTTACCTCTCCCAGCCGGAATATCTTTCCCAACACGAAATATATTTTTAAAAATTCCCAAAACAGGTACAAACAGACCAGCAACGGTTATGAAGTAGATACAAAATTGACTTTCAAAACCCAAAGTTAAATACAATAATAAAATCCCTGGTATTACAGAAAATTACTATAAAAGAAATTTCCTCACAAATAACATATCTAAATGTGTAAACCGAAACCCCTAGCAGCCCCTCTCCGCTCCTTATTTGAAACAAGAGTTCCGTTCTGATCAAGTTTCTTTGTAAGTCTCCTCCAAATACCTCAAAAAGTGAACACCAACCTTTTGTTTCTACAGCGCCTCCTTCTGGAATGTTTCCTAACGATCAGGTCGCATAAAGCGGCCCAGGATGACGTCACAAGTTGCTCGCGTCGCCAGTAATCCTGGAGACACCCACGGTGTGTTGAGGGAGGGAGATGGGAGCGGGCAGGCGCTCCAGTATGACGTCACCACGACAGTGACCGGCCACTCACACCAAGGTCAGCTACGTCCACATCCACGTAGGACCAACTGCATATGGCGCTAATATTCTTAACGGGCCTGCCTACCAAGCCGGCAGTCGCGAACTTCAAATGGGGAACAAATGTTCAACGAAATCATGGCAGAAAAACAGAACAACTTCACAGTCTCATTAATTAATTTAAAAAAATTCAGAAATAATGGTTTGAGTGAAAGGGAAGTGTTCTCAATTGTATTATCTGTAAAATGGAACCACTGATTCTTTTTCGAATAATAAATAGGGAGTTGAGCAGGAATCGATTTGTGATTATGCTTTCGTAAGCCATGTCAACGCTGGACTGAAGAATTGGTGGCAGCCCCTAAAAGTCAATTTTAAAGGAACTCAATTGAGTTGAAAGTAACTACAGTTCATTATTTAATCTCGAAATTCATTTAGCTGTAAGCAAAATTATTGTATTAAGACAGCGTAATATATTAGAGTTTAATACCATAATATTCTACTTAAGAAATTAGCTACTATTATGGATTCTAAAAACGGCTTTTGATTACCTTGTACCCTAATATCCTCTAAAAATATTTTCGGTAAATTCGTTTACGTCACAGCACCTTCGCCTTATGAATTATTCTGGAACTTTTTTCGTTTATTAATCGCATATGCGACATTTTAATTATTACTGAATAAAAAATATGGTTTTGAAATGTTATAATCAGCACTTTTTAGGTACCCGAGTATAGCTCACTACATTCCTAATGCAATCCAGCGGGGTCTTTGGGACAAAACTAACATAAAAGACGCCTGTAAAGTAACATAACTTTGGCGGGCACTACAAAATTGAAAGTAATTTGACGGTAAGAATGCACTGTTTACAATGTGCCTTTTCTATGCCAGATGTCTTAAATCACTTGTATTCAATTCACGTTAAACATACCTCTCATTAAAATCGTGTAAACTAAGCTTAATAAAGTCTGGAAAATTACATAAAAATACTACGTACTGAATTCGTTCGCACTCAGTTGTATAATAATCATCACGAGAACTATTTCTTATTAGGTGCTACCAACATACATGTATTCTCCCTGTTTTTATTAATATATGTTGGAAGTAAAATACTATAATATATAAATAAAATGCAAGCAAAACTTCAATTTAATGAAAAATATAGTACTTTTAGGCCTGTGTCAGCAAAATTATAAAACACTTGAGATACATAGATATTTAAGCGGTATTCACAATCAAGCGACGCGACGTGTCGCGTTGAGCATCAGCCAATCAGAGCCTTGTCGCCAGCGTCGAACATCGAGGACTATGCACGAGCGATGAACAAACCAGCGTCGGGGAATAAGAAGAATAACATTTCTGTACTTCATAATAAATAAACTGGCAAGAAGCTGAGATAAAAAGCTATGCAAATATGCCTAACAAGCAGTATGCAGAAATACTAATTGGAGTGCAAATTTATAACAATTTCAGGGAAAACTGAAGTATGTTTTCTTTTCCGATGCCTGAAGAGTCGTTCATATTATACATAATTTCGAATTTTAATATAACTCTTTTATTAAAGAAAAGTATATATGAAAAAAATAAATAAAAATCTATTAACTAAATAGCAAACAAATCCAATGTATTTGGTTCGCTTTAAGCACTTCATTACAAGTTCCGTTGCAGGATAACAGATGGCAGCATGGTCTGAGTTGCAGGCGACCGGCTTCAGAACATCGCTCTAATGGAAGACGCGAATGACGCTCGTCGCTGGCGGCCAGCGTCGGACGGGACGCGCCGCGACGCGCCGCATCGCGGCTGACGTTCTAGTGTGAATAAATAACTAAACACATGGGGTAATTTTTCGAAGGTTTGATTCAAAAAGTGTGAATAAACCTCGAACAAACTATATTAAATATTCTTTTTAAAGGCGGCAAAGTTCACCAGTATAACTTCTCTGAAACTAACAACGGGTAACAAGTTATTAAAAATAACTCAATTGGAATAATGACATTAGTAACAAGACATAAGAACTACAACCCCCACCAGTTCATAAAGTAATAAAAATATACTTTGCTTATGTTAAAAAATCGCCATGTAAGAATTGACATTTTGTAGGACGAAAAAATATATTAGCAATTCCTCGGTTACAATGCTAGCAAACTATTAAACGTATAATAAAGTAAAACCTATTGGAAAGATCTTATGTCTAAATTCAATAAATTACAGTCAATTTCGCAGATAAAACATGCCTGCCATAAACCAAATTGGAATAAGCTAAATATTCAAGTAATTTCAGGCATACGCGAATGTGTGCAGCGATAGTAATACAATGTATGTACTGCAGTCGTCACTTATGGCATGAGTTATAACACAAGCAGTTCCGGACTGTATGTAATAATGCGCCGTGTGCTGCAGAACCTGAGAAGTTAAAAAGAAGGAGAACGGGAATACAAATGTGATATACGAGGCGGAATGGAAGGAGGAGTGATTTACAGAGTCTAGTATTTATTCTATGGCTCAAGTGATGAAATATAATACAGAAAACTGTGTGTTTACTGCAGTGTTTCCAAGACATCTAATAGTAACAAAAATAGGCGCACTTCTCTTCGTTGGTTAAGAAAACGCCATGAAAGCTTGTCGAAATATGGTATGGAATGATTGAATTTTCTGAAATTTTAACATGAACGGAATACGCCAGTTCAAATTCACTTTGGCAGCCGGGGTGTAACTTTAATAAGTTCTCTCTCCGTTTGCTTTTACTTCTCATGCGCATACACAATGCGCACATATTGTTCCATGTGCGTGGACATGTTCGTGAAGACTGCAAATTTTATTTAAATAAAGGCGCAAAATTGAATTTTCTAATTTATTCATAATGCTACAAATACACACTGTCTAAAAAAAAAAAAAAAAAAGAAGCACCTAGGATGAATGGTATGCATTGGACGTAATTTGGTAAACGTGCATGCAACCGCTCGATCTGCAAATGATAAGTGATGAAATGATATGTTACGTTTAGAAAGCTACGAGATATGGGTATCACGGTGTCATAAGTGGCTCGCAATTTGATTAACGACCCGAGTTTTTTAAGCGTTTTTAGCGATGCTCGTGCATTAATTTAGCAATGTTTAATATCGATGCACAACTGATACAAAGTTTTAAGCAATTTACAATGGTGATGCATGGCTCAGGGTACTTAGTGCGAAGCCTGAAATAGCATAGAAATTTCTTTTTCGCAGACTTCGAAACAATCTGAAGATTAGTGGGAGAATGGTGGGAGTGTATATATATATATATATATATATGTATATATATATATGTATATATATATATATATGTATATATATATATATATATATATATATATATATATATATATATATATATATATATATATGTTATATATATATATATGTATATATATATATATATAGAGAGAGAGAGAGAGAGAGAGAGAGAGTGAGAGAGAATGTATGTGTGTGTGTGCGCGCGCGGGCGGGCGGGAGTGTGCTGACGCATGCATATACCTTAGTTGATGTTCAGGCGTCGAGAAGTTAACATCAATTTGGAAACATTCTCTCACATTACAGTGAATATGAGTTGTGCATATGAAGGCCTACCTTATACCTCATAGAACATGGAGCCGCAACCTGCATCATCGCTGTCTGCCGACTGTGTCGATTCAACGATCGGGTTTTTACCTTCGGTTATAATACTCGTCGACATTAAAGAATCACCTGAACGAAGAGTTCATTTCGCACGAGGAAGAATTTCGACAATGGCCACACAAAGTGACAGACTGAAGAACTGTCTTCTGAGAGCCAGCAAGTGATGCTGTCGTTACCCCCTTGCTACACCGGTGGGTACTAATTCCACGGACGATTCAGAACAAACAGTTAATGATGGAATGAGTGACCTGCATCTTACAGTATAGTCGTTTTGCGCAGAACGTACTTTTGCAAGACGTTCGAGTGAAATCGACGAATTTCAAAATAAACTGTCGTCGGCTCTAAATACTGATGAGCGTGCAACCCCTGCTACAAAGTAAAACAAATTTATTATTGAGGATGGAACAGGAAGTGAAGACGATCATGTAGACAGCGTAGATGAAAATGGATACGAAGACAGTGATAATGCTGAAGACGATGAAAGAGATTTTTTCGTTACCCTGACCCACCCCTCCAACATATTTGCTGCAATGAGATTCACGAAGAAGGCAGAATACGCAGAGAATACTGGTTACCTATTTCCCTAAGACCCAAATGAACTTGTTGATAGACTCAGAGCTTTGGTTTACTTTCAAAAACGCGGGTACTTTGTACGAATTGTTGGGATATCTTCACTCATTAGTAAATTGAAGGAAAGGAAGTATATCGCATGGTGTGATGTACTGCTTTTTTCTGAAGTTGTACTTACAAAATAATAATAAATTATTACTAAAAATATTTGTCTTTCTTTATTTTTTTGTGTAATATCGTTTTATCCCTTACAACTTTAAAGTGGTGTTGTGAGCACTCGTTTCTTAATGGAAATATCTGCATATAGAATGATAATTAAGATTTTACGTCGAAACAAAAATAGTTGACTTCATACAAAACATTAATTCTGTCGACATGTTCAAATTTCGGAGAAAGTTATGTTTGGATGGAGACAGACTACAAACCCATGGATTGAATGTGAATTGATGATTGATGGAAAGATTGATGGGAAGATTGTGAAAGGTTGGTGGAAAGGTTGTAAAAGATTGGTGGAAAGACCGCAAAAGATTTTTGGAACGATTGTGAAATTTTGATTGAAAGAGAGCAAAAGATTGATGGAAAGATTGCGGTTAGTGCGGTGCTGATTGCGGCGCTGATTGATGAAAAAGTTGCGAAAGATTGATGGAAAGATAGCGAAAGACTGGTGAAAAAGTGGAATATTAATGGATAGATCGAAATGTCGATGTAATGATTGGAAGACTGGCGGATTGATGGTCAACAAGAGTGCTAATGTTAAGACTGTTTACTACCCTCGTACATTTCAAGTCTCCAGGGCCAGGGAGTGTTGACATTTAATTTAACGCCAATTAAGCATATAAATGTGTTGATAGATGCTGATCCATACCATGACTATACCATACTCGTTCAGTTGTCACAATTAGTATGCTGGGTTTTGTTTAGTCATATATAGACTACATACATTAAAAAAAATCTGAGTACCATACTTATACTTATATAACAGACGAGGTATAGAATAACTTGCAGATTCTGGCATCATGTATTAATAATTCTTCAAGAGGGCATTGGAAATGTAGTAATTACATGAGAGACATTTGCATGCTTCCGCAATACCCTATGTTTAATTTCGGCGAAATATAAATAAAATAAATAATTTATAATTAAAAATATTTCTTTTATCGAATAATAAATACAGATTTACGATTTCACATACCCTAGCCTGTAAAACCAATATGACTACCAGAAACAAACTTATGCTTGAATAATAAGTAGGCTTAACTGCCGAGTACCTCTGGTAACGTTCGGCAATCCCAATTCGAAGGCATCCGAGGCCATCCGAGTCGAGCCGAAGACCGCCAGCCACATCCACAGCCAAACATCTCTCAATTTAAAATTCTTTGCAACAGAAAGAACATAATCATACTACTGATGCTCAAAATGAACTAGGTCCATCTGAAATCTTGTATCCATAGACTGTAGTAAATTTATTTTAGAAGTGTTATTCGAAGATTTATTAAGAAATGAATTTCATTTATAGCTGAAAGTACACTATAATAGCAAAATATGTAACATAAGACAGCCTATAATAACAGGAAAAATATAATTAAACAAAAGTTATAAAGATATGACTTACAGAATACTACATAAAGACGCTTGCGAGTAACTATCATTATGGCACTTTTTATCATTAAGACAATCACGGAGACAGTCTTTAAGCAAGCTCTAGTTAGAGAATAGGGCGCCTGAATTCTGGATGAGGGGACTGCTAGTATCAAGTCACTTGCAGTAGTGGTTCGAGGGAGCCTTATGGTACAGCGGCACCTCACGTCGGTCACAACCTGTGCTCTCATGCGTTAAAGATTGTTCACTGTAAACTGAACACATGTGGAATCCCTGTTTAAGATACTCATATCCTGTATTCTTACAGCATATGTAAAATGAACACTGTCATGAGCCTGGTCACTTTATTTACGTGTCAGTCAAGTGAAATGTGTAATTACTAAAAAGTAAATATTTCACAAATTTGTTAATTCTTACACTAAATGCATTAAAAAAAACCTTGAAAGCCAAATAGTCAATTTTAGTATTCACAAATGTTTACCCGGCACATTTAATTCAACTTTAAAACAAAGGACAACTTTCCCTTCTCCGTTATAGACTTTACTGGCGGCTTGCAGGTCGGTGTCCTATTAAAAAATGTGCAACTAGAGGTAGTGTCATTTTTTAAAGATTGATTTCAAAAGTATCACATAACATAATAACAGAATTAAAACAACTCTCTTTCACACATGGAGCCATGTTGGCAGTCTCGTGGCCAGCCAGTCCATCAGGTCTCAACCCGATGGAAAGTGTGTGGGATCACCTATAGAAAGTCAATTCTTGCCCAGTGTCAATACTGGAGGGTTTCGGGGGCCACTTACAAAAGCGGTGGGAATATATGCATCAGGACAGAATACATAGACTGGGAGAGTACCTTCCGAATTACACGTCCTAGAATAGCATTAGTTGTGTGTACAAATGGGTAGAAATAGTTTGACTGGTTGAAATATGGTACAAAAGATTTGGTTTCTCATTTGGAGCAAACGTACAAAATGCCAGAAAAATGTTCTCTCTATAGGCAAATCTGGTGAGTCTAATAGGTAACGTCTGTATAAAAAGCTTAAGTTAAAATTTGTAAAATTATTATATATAAATCTGATTAACTAGCATTTACTCGCGACTTTCTCCACGTGGAATTCGTGTTTCCGTTACAATAATTTTTATATGAATACTAAGCATGTCTTTAAAATAGACTACACAAAAAAATAGAAAGTGTAAGGAAATGCAAGTCACAAAATAAGAGTATTGCGGCTGTTAAGCTTGGAGCTCTTTATTAGTTATCGGATGTATCAAAATATAAGTTAGGCTCTTTTTACAATATATTTTTTAAAAATAAAACATTGTTCTTTACGATTTTAGAGGGCGGCACCAAAACAACCAGGCTGAGGGGCGAGCCTACACGCGGGCACGACACGTAAAACTGACCGTGGCGGAAACAGTCCTGCCTCAAGTCAACTACTGCGAATTTGAATGTTTGCCCCTGCGACGTATTTATCGTCATGGCGAAGCACACTTAGAGGGGAAAATGCAGTCTCTTGAATTCAAAACGGAGATCATTGGGAATCAATGGAATACGCGGCACAAACACACTTTTCTCTGAGCTGATCCAGTTAAAATAGTGGCCTCGACTACACTGCGATGTAGAGCATTCACTTGCAGCTTGTATCATTACAGAGTCTCCGTGGCTTTAAATTTCTGACCAATGTAGCAGGTGTACCCACACGCTGTATAAGCCTATGGTATGGGAGACCCGATTGCTATAGTGTGTTAAAAAATTTCAGTGGGTAATGAACTGCTTATTCTGTATTTACCACGGTGTCTATTTAATTGTATACAATACCTTCCCTTTCGAATGATTTCAGCAAAATGTCATCGATGACTTCTGGTTGGTCGTTTTTGGGGCCAGAATGGCTATTTCACAAAAACATTCCATAGGTTTGTCCAATATATGGACAACGTCTGGATAAATTTTTGCTATCAGCTCCTGAACTGTAGTCAATATAGTACCCAACTTGTAGGGGATGGTTATAATGACGCCTGTATAAGGATAAACACCGTTTCCTAGTTTGAGCAGTAGGTCTGAAATTTGACCGGCAGATACTTCATCTCTCAGAGATACTCTAACATATTTGGTAAGTTTTAAGACATTAACCGAGGGTCACAAAGAAGATCACTTGAGCCACGCTGTGCGGAAAACAACAGGCGCAAGGTAATACGTATATTACAAATCTCACAATTCAAAGTCACAATACATTTTATTGCACTTGGTTTCCTATTCACATACTGTATACACCATGACTTAGAATGGATATCATAAAATAAGCGGCATATGTATGTCTTTAAAATATGCTTGAATATATTCAAGCCTCTGATTTATTTTCAGGTACACACAATTTATACAAATGAGACAAAATTTACTTTATTTATTTCAGCAGCTTTAAATGTCATATGCGTCCATTTTATATTATCTAGATTCACAAATATTCTGTAGCTGAAGCAAAAAGATTCTGGAACATTCGTCTATTACCAGAATAGAAATATAAATAGAAAAATTTAAAAATTAGTACTTCCCAAAAGCTTAATATGTTTTATATATGGACATTTAAGCAATTCAATATTTCTTTTTTAATGCAATCACAGCTGGCTTGATACAAATCCGCAATGCCATAGGGATCTCCAATAAAATAAACACGCACCCTGAAAATTATTCCATTTCTTATCAAACTATGAGTGCTGAACCACAGTTTTTAAATATTATACAATCATATTAAAGTTGCAAAAGAAGTTGCCCACTGAACTCCATTCAAATCGTTCACTATGAGATGGGATCACCAAATAATTATCAGACATTTTTTAAATGATCCCTATTAAAATTGGTAATAAAAAATCATTCTTAAGCGGACTATTAAAACATTTTTATTAAACACCATCCCAGCTTACATGAACATACTCTCTCAAGCTTATGTTTTCATACATACTCATAAATCAAATAATCGAGATTACCGCACCAGCATGAAATATAAATAGGCATATGACTTCATTGAGTGACGAAATATAAATTAAAAAATTTCTGATACTTAAGGCTGTGCTCACAAGCGCACATGCAATTAATTTTCTAGCCCTAATCACACCCTTTTCTCCTTCGACACATATTTTATTACTCGTCAACACTGAAGGGAAGTTTATTCAATTGGGCTTTCCAAAATTATGGATCACTTTCAAATTGGTTTCAATTAAGGGGCGTCTGCATTTCCACAAATGTTTACCACATGGTAAAACAGTTAACTGACTTACTCTTTACTGCCAAGGCATCATGTCGGCGAATATCCCACTTATCACAAGGGACTACTACCCTTCAACATTTGAATAGTAGTGAACAACTTTACGAACTTCACGAATCCTACAAATAGTATAAAACATTACAAGGTCTCACCAGTGATACTTTCCTCTCAAAATCTTACTTTCGGAACTCTCAATTTGCAATATTTCCGCGGCAATGCGGTTAAATTATTCACTAGTTCCAAATAATGTTCGAACGTAACTCAACATTAAATGTGCGACACTCGCCATACTAACCCGGTCAAACAAGTGCAAACGAGCGGAAATTCAACACCAGAAAACTTCGGACTATCCCGAATGTGTTCTCGTGCAGCATGTGGGTTTTCCGACCCCCCTATTCGCACATTGTGCCTGTTCACCGATCCGCTGACATGAAATGTAGCCTCATCGGAGAAAGACACACGCTTCAAGAAATCATTGTCATCATCAATCCAATTCAACATGTCGGTAGCAAACAGTTCACGTCTTTGATTATCGTCTGGCTGTAATGCCTGAAAAATTAGGACTTTGTACGCATACAATTCTAGACGTTTGCGTGCCACTTTATACATTGTACTTCCTGGAACTTCCAGTTAGCGCGATGCCTGTCTAATCGATTTCTGAGGTGACCTAGCGAATGAGGTTTGAATTGCCTAAACAGTCTCGTCAGAACCGGATGGTCTGCCACTGCTTGTGCCCTTCTTATCGCACCCCGTTGCTAGAAAGGTCTTCATCCATGACTTAATTAACTTCACATCAGGTGGTGTCTTTCTATAACGAGTCCTAAACATCCGCTACACACTAATCGGTGATTTGATTTCTGCAAGCCACACAACACATTGCGCTTTCTCCGTCAGGGAAGCCATTATGATGATACAGCTCACACAGCGCTCCTAGCGGCGACAGTATTGTACGGGACATAACTGTAGAGAAACTTTATGAGTTTACGAGTCCACCTGCAACAAAAAACCCATTGTCAGTATCATCAATTTGAGTGGTATCGACTACTGAAATCAGGGTAAATATTTATGGACATTCTGTATTGTGTTTACCTCATTTCGTTTATAATTGCCATAACTAAGAAAACGAGGATATTTCAGAAATAAATGTCCGTATACTTCTAGGTCACATACAAAGTTGTAATCAGCAGTATTTTC
This sequence comes from Dryococelus australis, assembly GCA_029891345.1. Taxonomy (NCBI): domain Eukaryota; kingdom Metazoa; phylum Arthropoda; class Insecta; order Phasmatodea; family Phasmatidae; genus Dryococelus; species Dryococelus australis. The sequence goes on along the minus strand of CM056997.1, from coordinate 167,882,430 downwards.
ATAAGGTTTATCGACATGCGCGAAGAAAAATTTATAAAGGTGTATTTGACCTACTACAAGCCAGTGCCCGTTAGCAATTTAACATTGACCTTTGACCAATAACCTTGGCCTCATGACCTCAAATGACCTTGTAAACAAAAACTCGAGAAAAATACATAAAGTTATCAAGCATATGACATTACAGACAACTACCACCATGTTAGATGCAGACTACCTCAACCCTGACTCCATGACCATAAATGACCTTGAAAACAACATTCTTATGTTAATAAACAGCAGTGTTTCAAATTACGTGCGTTCAATTTATGCTTCTCATGTTTCTTACGTAGTTTAATAATATACCCCGAATGTTATTAAGACGTTCTAAGCGATTTATTATAAAAAATTAATTAATTTTTTTTGTTTTTATTATTAAAAAATATTCTCAGAAATGACCCATTTACTCTCAGAAATGTTAGAAGCTCTTCAAATCCAATTTTCACCCTAAGTAATTTAAGGGTCTTCCTTAGGACCTGCAGAACAGTGGTGTCCATATTGGTTTTATAGGCATACTTCTATGACAAATCGATACAAGGGATATAGGATATCAGTCATACCTAACCATCAGCCATATGCATCCAAATTGTAGGCAAATGACGTTTGACCATGACCTAGGACCTTTGACCTTGATATTTGACCTTCGACCTTAATCATTATGCTAACGAATAAATATAAATAAAAAAATTTACAAAAATGTTCCAAAAAATTACTAAGAAGTGTATTATTAAAAATTACTATAAAATTAATATAAATTTATTATTTTAACTTTTTAAACAATTATTTGAAAAAATTAAATTTCCCGAGGTTTCCTGTCCTACCCTCACCAAACAAATTAGTCGGCTGGCCTCCACCCCCTCGCCCATACCAAGTCACCCATCTTGGTAGGCGACCACCATCTTGGTAGGCAGCAGCCATCTTAGTAGGCAACCGACATCTAGGTAGGCGGCCTCAATATTGGTGAGCATAATTTTTTCGAAGGCCACCATCTTGGTAGGCGAACACCATCTTGGTAAGCATCAACCATCTACCATCTTGCAAGCCAGCGCCCATTACCAAATGAAGATTGAAATTTGACCTATGGCTTTGACCTTGACCCCATGACCTTGTAAACAAAAACTCGAGAAAAATGCATACATTTATCAAACATATGCCATTGCAAACTACTACCACCATGTTAGATGCAAACTACCTCAAACCTGACCCCATAATCTTAAGTGACCTTGAAAACGAAAACTCTAGAAAAAATATATGTCACAAGCATATGACATTACAAACTATTACCACCAAGTTAGATGCAGACTACCTCGATTTTCACCCCATGACTTTGAATGGCCTTGAAAACAAAAAGTCGTTGACAAATACATAAAATCCAACAAATGTAATACATTACAGACTACCCCCACCCTATTGGATGCATACTACCTCGACCTTGGCCCCGTGACCTTAAATGACCCCGAAAACAAAAAATAAGAGAAAAAACACACAAATGTCAACAAGCATAATATATTACTGACTATCACTGCCATGAGAAGCAGACTACCTCTACTAGAGATTTAATTGATTTGTGATATTTTATAGAGGATAGTTAAATAACATTGTATGTACTTCAAACGTTGCATGTTGTAGGACTTATATTAATATAACTTTTATACATGGAATCATTTCTTAGATATTAGTGTATTCCATCAGTTTCTTCCTACTTTGCTTCAGGTGATGAGTTTTAATTTTGGACTTGTGGTTTTTTATCGTGTAATTTTTTTAGAAAGTCATTTCATTCCTTTATGATACCTAGATTGGTAGGGAAATAGGATATTTTTTTTGCTATGTTATTTACTTTGTTGTAGGTATAATTCTGGATGTGTCGTTCTTATGTTTATGATTAGTGTGTGTTTCAATCAATACTTTTGGTTTATATTAGTCTGTTTGATTAATTTAATATGCGTGTGGTTAGGTGATTCGTGGAATTGGGATAGTTCGTTCCCTTTGTTTCATTCCTCTATTATGGCGTTACGTGCATCGTGAGCAGGGTAAATAATTTTTATTGATTTGTGAAGTTGTTCAATACGTATTTTTAACTCGTTCCTTTTGTGCTAGTCGAGTAGTGAAGATAGTTGTGTTGAGATATTAACAATATTTGATTCTGGTTAGCTAGTTATACGTTCCGTGCGTGTGCATTTTATTATGTTCTAATTAAATATGTCTGTTTGTAACATCTTGTCATTAAATACATTGCGACATATTTCATTTTGCCGAAATAATATACTGTGTTATTTAAAAACATGTATTTCAAATTACGCTTTTCAGAAATATGCCATTACACATATATATATATAGTTCAGTATGCATTCAGACAGCGATCTTGACGAAACTACTCTGCTGCTCTTGGCCTCCTCCACCCCCTCCCCCTCTCAAACACCCCAGTCTTATGACTATTTCCCAAGAGTTTCAGAGACCCTCTGCCTCGCTCCCGACACACCCTCCTCTCCCTCACCCAACTCTGTAAGATATTTAACCATAAAAATAAAAATTATAACACTATAACTTACTATATATATAACCTTACCCCCTCCCCCAACTCACACCTCAGTCGACCACCCCCTGAGCTCACATACGCGTGAATGAAATTCCTGTTTTCTGCCTCTCACTTCCGTTTTCATCGGCTCCTCTCTGCCTGTGTGTACTACGTGGCGGCGAGCATGGCGAGGGGAAAGTGGTTATATTGGGGGGAGCTAGCTATTCCGCGATCTGAAGGATGGCATCATGACGTGCAGCATTTGGGGGCGTGGGCGGTGGCTGACAAAATTCGGGCGCGCCGTAACAAAGGAAATTATAAAATTGGCGTGACACCACCATCCCCACTACCTAGCCCCGCTCCCCCCCCCCCCTTCCGAACCGCACGTGAACTGCCTGCTGGGCCTCGTTGCTGACTATCGGATTTCGATTTAGATTTTTCAAAAATCCGATAGCCGATAGCCGGGCGAGCGGGCTGTCAAAAAGCTCGGTACAGGACAGTTTGTCGCACCAAAGGGGATAGAGATATACATATCACTTTTCACCCTCTCTTCCAACTCCCTTCCGGGAACAATTTATTCGCATCCAAGCACCTACAGAAGGGGATGCGGACCATTCGCGAGGTAAAAACACTCCTTTCTGACTGCAAGGAAAGGTAACAATTTGAAATAACAGTTGCGAAGCGTACAATTTCGAGAGAACAACTGTTGCATTACTCACGAGTTGGTAGCTAAGTTGGTCACGCTTCTAGCACATCTCTAAGCTCATTTTTACTTGAATTTTGACTATTGTCACTATTGTTTGTTAAGATTTCGAAAATAAAATTTTTGCTTGTAAATTTCCCGCCATCGCGTGATATTTTAGTGCGTAAACTAGTAAACTACTGTCTCTCAGCGGTGTCCGTGTAGGAAGCGAAGTGAACATGGGAATAGGCTATTCACGGTAAAGTGAGCACTTCTAAAGCTCTTTCATTTCGTATGAGAGTTAATAGATATATTTTCTTTTAGCCTTAGGCGGTAACTTCCGAATGTGGTGGTATATACACTTTTGTGTTTATTACTTGCATTGCAATATTTACTTCAAAAATTTATCAAAGGATGAAAAAAAAAGTCGAATAGGAAAAGTAACTAGGGATTTAAAAGTGCTCACTTGACCGTGAGCAACCTATCAACCATGAGATCAAAGACGCAGCTAGTTGCTCGAGGAAGCAGGTCGGGGTAGCCCACGGTCTGTAGTTAGCAACAATCCCAGCATCGCCTGGAAGGGGGCGATCCTGGAACCTCGAACTTCTCGAACTTCGCACTCCAGCTACCTGACCAGAGAATGCAGAGGGTGTATGAGGAAGGGTGTGCCTTGGGTGTCTGACTCTCGCTAGCCATTCATGTCTACGTGTCTCTAAAGGACAGAGTGGTGTCACGGGGGGAAAAGGACACAAATCTTGAGTACAGTCTAGTACACATATTCTCGTCTTGGGATCGCATACCCGACCAGTTCGTAGAAACATCGTGTCGTCTTCGTGAGTATTTCCCTATACATGTATCGAGAATGCTACAAGCCGTTGGCTACAACTTTAAAGTATTCAAATTACAAGATCATAAACTAAGCGACGCAATTTCTGGAAATTGTCGTGTTCCAATGTTTCTGATATCGTTTTCACCTATATTTGAAGCGATGCGGTACCCATAAGTACCACATGCATAACAGTGTAAAGGATACGTATTTTTAAATCGCGATTTTTACGTGTATTATAGGTCTATTGGTCATGGTTGCGAAAGTATGTATAATTAAGGTCAATAAGGAATTCTTGGTTGATTTTTAAACTGATGGTTGAAACTATGACAGAATTTTTGCTTTACCCGCATGTTAAAGCATTATTCTTGCGTAGTTTGTAAACCAATCATTATGCTCGGCCTACAATCATGGAAACGCAGAATAACTTATCTACATAGGACACTTACGAAACGAGTTGGCAAATTGCAATGAAAAATTACATTTGTCACCACAAATAATACTATCTAGACAATAAAAAATTTTGAAATAACTTTATCTCAAATTCAATGAAACTCTAGATAGCTTATACAGTATTGTTTGGAGCATTAAAAATATATTATAAGCTTTGCCCATGTGGTTTCAAACAGTGAAATAGAACTTTCGAAATCGCTTTGAAAATTGGGATTGTATAGCAAAACAAAAATATTTCTCTTACAATAATTCCTTTAATTCTTAAAGGATCCCCCCCCCCCCTAATGTCATACACAGTGGCGCCTGTTTTACGCGATAATATTCCACTGCTAGTTGTTTTCGGAAACTTGATCAAAACCAATTCGTGATTTCACGATTTGAACTGTCATGCGTCTTATGTGACTGCCAGCGAATCAATGGCGTTCAGTGTCGGAGTAACTTAATTCTTATTGGCCCATATTCAAGTAGAAAATATCTTCTCGACAGGCGCGCGGCCAATAGCCAAAGGCTTACTTGCAAATATGTAGGTACACGTAGAATATTAAAGTCTAACCCGCGCTTAAACATTTTTGCGAAAAACGGGTGGCCCCAGTCATTACATTAAAAATGATCATAGAATTATATCGCAGTGAGGTTACGTATTTGTGTTACTTTTACACTTAGCGTTCCATTGGTTGTCGATTTCAAAAGAATAGTCTAAATTATAGTAACTTATTAGAAATTAAATAAATGCGAATATACAATTCGTTACCACCGTAAAACTACTTCCTATTTAATTAGTAGTAGACATAACTTTGTAAACATCAAGTAGGCTAGTATTTAAAATTACGAGTTTTTGCCTGAGTGTGTGGAATTGCCTTTTAATAAAATACTGGTGTTACAAAAGTAAACACAGCCACTTTGAGCTTTTCGTTATTTTGATACTTTGTGGTAACAAAAATGTATACACAAACAAAATGTTCTTGCATTACCTAATACTCCCATCACATTAACGCAACATTTACGTAACACGTAACCTCTGGTTGTTGGTGTCTTTGCACGGATGCGCTCCGCTCTAGCAGCAGCTCGTTGTATTTCACGTTCCCGTGTTCATAATGCGTACATGCATGGTATAGTAGATTTAAGAACAAAGCTAGACTCGTAATCTTCAAGTTACGAGCATAAGATTAAAAGTCAAACTACTGTTGTAATACGTTGGTGCGCACATTCTCACATGCACGCACATACGGGTGGCATAGCGACAGCAACTCGTCTTTCAATTTTCAGATACGTACGTACCCTGAGTGGAGATGATTTATTTACATGTGCATAAGTGTCAAGGACGTATTGACAACGTTTCCACTAATATGAATGATGTGAATCTTTAAACACAAAATTTGCCATTTCAGAAAATTATGTTCTTAATTATCATTAATGAACAATAAATGTAGGGCTCACGTGAAAGGGATAATGTCTACAATGCTTGTCTCGTTGGTATTCATTTAAACATCATGGATTTGGAGGAGCGCGCAGCAATGAAGTATGTGTCCATAGGTTTACTTTTTCTCAAATATTGTATAACTGCCCAAAATAACAAAGAATGCTAAATGTTCTTTACGCTTAACAGTATATAAAATTATTTAAAAATAGCCTATATATTACTAATGAAATGTTGTGTTTTATACAGAATGCGACTGACAATTATTTTCCAAATGATGATTCTGAACAATTCTGAACAACCATATGCAGCCAAAATAATAATATATTCTAGTCTGTGAGATAAATAAGCTTGTAAGTATGTGAAATAATTAAAATAATATAAACACTCTTGAAATGTAAATATATTTATCTACAGTTGTGTTATAAATAAAAATGGAAACACTAGTCAAAATTTTAAATAATTGATCTAAATGTATTAACTTTCAAGACCCTGCAATCTTTATATATAAAATGAAGTGTCCCAACTGACTCGTTCACAATTTAAACTTAAAAGGATGAAAAGAGGTCAAATGTGTTATGTAGTATCCTCAATAGCACATTAAATCCTATGACTCCTTAATGGCGCATTAACGTGATAAGATATCATCATTCTCTTTGCTTTAAAAGATGGAAAGATTAAAAAATTGTCAGTATATACTGAAAAACAACTTCTAAGATGGTGAACACGGATATAATATGTTTTCGAGGAATCCTCAATAGCGCATTATCACGATTAAATGCCGCTTTTTTCTTAGCTTTAAAAGAAATCCTATAGAAATGCCTAAAAACCAATTTCAGACATTTTGAAATTCAACTGCTTAGAGGGCAGAAAATTGCAAAACGTGTGTGAGAGGTCCTGTGAGTAGCTCAGTAACCCGTTGAGATATCGTTATGCCTTTTACTTTAAACAATGCGCACTATTAACACCTAAAAACTGACTTAAGGATTTTTCTCCAATCAAATATACATTACTTACATGTATTATGCCCTATATAGTTTTCGTGCATGTGATCTTAAAAGCAACATGTTTTATAAAAGCGTATCAAAGGAAAATATATTAATACAAATAAAAACCCTTCTCTTGCTGAGAAATAAATCATATTTCCCAGTTGCAGTGAAAAGTTGCCAGAACTTAGAAATATCTATAATTAAGTATGTAACTTTAGTAGATTGCGTGTTAAATTAAATATAGGCTATAATTGTTATTTTTCTTATGTGATTCTGTATGTGTGTTTAGAAACCTACTATACCGCGTTAATAATTTTGTAAGTAATTTTCGATGAAGACTGGATAAGGATATACTGTTGTGCCCATTCCAGCTGCAGAGTAATCAATATTTGTGTTGCAGCATTTAATTGATATCTTGCAACCAGAACATTCAGAACTGCGAATCACCTGTCAAAATAACATGTTATAACAATGCCGAAGCCGGTTGTTTTTATTTTATTTTTCAACAAATAGGGGCTTTTGTTTATTAAAATAATATTTAACGCGACTTAAACATATTCCGGTAGCATTACAACTTGAAATTCTCAGAGGGAAAAAAACAGTTTATACAATCTTTCTTAGGCTATGTAGTTTTCAAGTGAAGCTACAAATAGTCGTATAATAATTTCCATATGAGAAAGTTTTACGAGGATTGAGAGACGTTAACAATTAAATAGTTAATTAGTATAGAGATTATTGATAATTTAGTTACTACTATTCATGGCTGAGCTCTAGGGTAGAAAATCAAAGTTTTGTATTTGACTAAAATATCGTCTTGGCAAACGACTATCAATGGCGTGACGAAGATTTCAATATCCTCCATTCCGAAGGCGAGAAAGGCTAGTAAAAACTACGCCTTTAGCCTACTTTCCGCAGGAAAGAAATGGATGTGAAATGACTTTCCTCTCTGTGTATCTGGGTGTGTGCGTGTGTGTAGACCTATATGTAGCCTACGTGTGTGGATGACGTGCAATCGTTTAAACTACAGATGGATAGTGTTGTTTCCCGCCATTCTGGAAGATAGCGCCAACGAAAACATAAAGCTATCAAGTTATATCTCGAGAACTTCTCAACCAATCGTCGCCAAATTTGGCATGTGTGAAATACTGTGGTAGGTCATGTAAACCTATGTAATTAGAATTGGTCAAGCACTTATTTCAAAAATGGCGGTCAAAACAATACTATAGGTTTATTTCTATAACCACCACTGTTGGATAATGTAAACCAAATTTTGTATCCTGACAGTATCTGTCACAAGAATCATGTATGCCTAAAAATAACCACGTATGTAAACCATTTGGTAAAACAGCGCGATATGAATTAATAAAGGTTTTATGTCATTTCTCGGGAAACAATAACCGATTCCTACTAAATTTGGCAAACATGTATTACTGCTGCCGGTGGTAGATACAAGAAGGTAGGACAATTATTTTCAAAATGGCGGCCATAAGTTATATCATTTTTAGTACAGTATACTATAGTCCAACTTAACTTCGTATGCTGGCAATGTGTCTACAAGGAGCCTCTTTTAATCAGTCATTTTGTAGAATAGCACCACACGATTACATAAAAGTGTGTTATATGTTTGGGAATAATTCACCTATTCTTATCAAATTTAGGCTATATATAAGTGTATATTGGACCTATATATATGTATATTGCTGTACAGTTAATATAAAATGGTATGTTTTGAGATGGTCAGACACTTATTTTAAAAATGGAGACCATATAAACAAATTACGTCAGTATGTTATCATTTCGAAACTGCGAAACAATTTACAACTTTGGCCATAACTTTGTATGCTGGAATTTATAACCATCAAATTTATCAATTAAGAGCTTGATTTCTCCGCCATTTTTACAGGAAGCCCACATGCACAATTAAAGGTTTTATGTCATATCTCCGGATACAATTAACCGATTCCCACCCAATTTAGAATATAAGTTGTATTGTGGTAGGCCATTGTAACGTCTCTTTATGTGGCGCATAAAATTAGCATTATTAAACCTTACAGTAGTATGCAATTCTGAGATACGAGTATAAACATGTTTGTTATTATAAAAAATGCTATTGTTTTGACATGTTCCATGTGTAAGTTTGTTATTCAGTAATGTTATTTTATTCCATACTTACAGTTATCAAAGTATACACAGCAGTTGAGAGTTATTAGCCATACGTTTAATATTACGTATTAATTTTTATATTGTTAAGTATTTAGTAACAAATTAATTTGTGTAAGTTGGCAACGTTTGATAACACCGTTTTAATTGCGATCATAAGGAATGCACCCTGAGATAAGATCTATGTTACGCATGTTAATTTAATTCTGGTGACCGACGCCAATAATAGGTGTCGGAAGAATGTTCTGATTTCCATATTGTTTGATATGGGTCTTTAAGGTAACAGGTCAGGTAGGCCTGAGCACCGCATAAAAAGTTGTGATAATTGTAATTAAACTGAGTTCATCCCCAACCAACATGCTCAGTTTTGTGTTGTTCGTCGACAGAGTAATAATAAACTGCCAGAAGAGGGCTAAAGAGCATGGCAACGACAGTTATTCTGCAGAGTTGTAAGGTATTTTTATCACCGCCGTCCTCTGTGACCGTTGGTCCGGCGGCGAAGTGCTAGAGACTTTTATTATTAACTGCATACGTATTACAACACTTTCTTGCTTATCACACAGTGCCTGAGAATAAGAACACCTATTTGCTTTACCCATTTCAACATTGCTAGCCAGGAATAATTTAACTGTGCAGACTTATAGGCAGGTAATGTTATAGGCAAATGTTAAGTGTGAGAGTGATTACAATTGAAACAGAACAGAACTTTCTACACGTCAAAACATTAAAAATTTTATGTAATCTTACAAGCACAGCAAATACTTTTACTTTGGTTGCCAAACACTACACGCATAATTGCTATTTTAACATGCGTAAAGAGGTGATTCGACAAACACGTAGGTCTTAATATATAGGTATATATGATAGGACTATACATAAGGTCGAACCACCACCCCCTCCACCCTCACCAAGGCCAAAATCCCAATCCCAATCCCAATCTTTCCATCAGTCTTTAGCTGATCCACCTGTATATAGTATAGTGTACTATACGTACCGTTATTAAATTTAATAAAAATGTTTTTAAGAATGAACATTTCATTACATTTTAAATAACAAATATTTATTTAATAACTTATGCATGCCGTCAAAGTCTCGCATCATGCTTGTAGGTATAGCCCTACTGCTGATTGGAAACATCTGTTTTAAATAGGGTGAAAATTTACAGGATTTTGATGCCTATAAATATAAGGGCTGACGGCTCGCTTGGCCTCCAGCGTTCTTACTTTTATGGATTTTACATGCTTTCGTTTTCAAGGCCATTCAAGCTCGTGGGGTCAAGGTCGAGGTATTCTGCATCTAACATGGCGGTAATAGTCCGTAGTATTTTATGCTTGCTGACGTTTATCAATTTTTTCTCGAATTTTTTTGTTTTCAAGGTCATACAAGGTCATGGGGTTAGGGTCATGGTCATTGGCTTCCAATATGGCGAATGGGTGATGACTACCAAGATGGTGGTCACCTAACAAGTTGGTGTTCCCCTACTAAGATAGTGGCCAGCAGTAATCTATAAACAAATGATCAACGGAAAGTCAAGATGGCAGAATTAGTATTGGTGAGGGGAGTGGGGGTGAGCGAGTCAGTTGCCTGCTGGAATCGTAAAGAGGTGAGTAATTGGTGGTGCTGGGAGGGATCTTCGGGAATGTAACCTAAGTTGTTTTTAAAATTTTTTATAAGTTCTTAAATAATTTCTTGAAAGCTTTTTCATAATTTTTAATTACTATTTTTAAATAATAATTTTTTTCTATTTGTTTTCCCTTTTTTGAGAATTTTTAAATGTATTTTTTATTTTCTGCCTTTTTCAAGGTCAATAGGTCATAGGTCGTGAGTCCGACTTGCCCTGACCCAAGTTCAACTAGGTCGCTGATCCCTGTCACCTGTTCTGTGAAAAAATTGCCTTTTCTGACGATCCCTTTAATATGTTTTTCTTAATTATTTAATAATTTTAATAATTTTTTCGAGAATTTTATACAATTTGTAAAAATATTTTGAGGATTTTTTGTAACTTTTAAAGGCTTTTTAGTGCTTTTTGGGGTCAAAGATCCTCAAGGTCAAGGTAAAGTTCAAAGGTCATATGGTCAGTCAATGGCCTCTAAGATGGCGGATCGTGATGTAACAACATGGCGGCTCCCCCAGTTCCGGCTCCGATGCCATTGTGCCCCACTACCCATTTCTCAACTACTTAAAATAAAATATCTATACATGATTTTATTTCTATACATAAGAATGTCATTATGTACATTATATCTAAATAAATTGTAATTTAAACACAAAATATACAAAAAAAAATGTTGTCTATCTAAAACTATTTATTAATAAATGACAAACATTATCAAAATAAATAAATTTACGACAATGTTGCTATTGTTAGAAAGACCACAATGCAGAAAAATGTTAACATCGTAAAAACATGGCTTCATTAGTTGTTCAATTAAGACTCATATTTACAAAGACTTTCAGATAAAGATCCATCTATAGCTGATTTAAAGTTCAATAAATCACGTAACGAATTATTATGATTGTTTGAAGTAAATATCAATATTGAATATTTGAAAGTCACGACTGTATCATTAATTAATAAGTAAAATGGTAGAATTATACACATTTAATGAAAAAGATGAATCGTTTGAATGTTCATATCGTCGAGAAATGTAGCCAAAAGTGAAGGTCGTTTTACAAAAGCGAAACTGATAAACCGATAGATACATGATGTCATTTAAAAATTTTATGTTAGTTATTGTATCTCACAAATACATAATGCTATAAGGCTGACTCCGCAGCAATATTATTTCCCCCTTCCACTCTTTTTCATTTGGAGCCCTGGTACGGAGTTACTGTGGGTGTTCTAGATAAATGGGATAACCTGTATATTAGCTTACTTGATTTTTGCATAGATACTGTCAGCATACTAAGTTATGTTGGAATTGGTTACATGGTTTCATATATATTATATAACAATCATAATAATGTAAATCGAAAATAATAGTCTAACCCAATATAACATGTCAGTTTACATGTCGTACTGCAGTATTTCTAGGGTGTCAAATGTAGTAGGAATCGGTTAATTGTTTCCAGAGATATGACATTAAAACCTTATTATTTCACGTGGTGCTGTCTTACAAAATGGAGGGCCAAAGACGCTACGTTTTGAGACATTTCATTCTTGTAAAATATAATTTCAGCATAACAATATTTGGGTGAAATTTGTTAAACCATATTGCAGATTTTGCAAATGAACCTCAAATATCTTTAATGCCGCCATTTTGAAAATAAGTATCCTAACCTTATAAAATGCATATATGCACATGGTCTACAAAACTACTACACGTATGCCAAATAAGGTAGAAATCTGTTCTGTAGGTACCGAAATATAATATAAAAGTTTTATTTTTTTCATGTTACAGTATCTTACAAAATGGCCAAGTAAAATCATTATCGCATTATAAATTCTCAATTCTTAATATATTATTTGATTTTATCGGGTCACTATTTATCTCGAATACTGAAATGAATTTATATTTATTACCAAGGACGTTATTGTTAACATATACCTAGTTCAGTTCAGATATCAAGCGTTTTGGATAATATGACGATAGGAATAATTTTTATTGTACTCTTAATTCAGATTTCGAAGTTAAGTATAGTACTTTTAATTTTATTAATGTGCCGATATAATGTTTTATACCGAAATCACATTTATGTAAATTATATTTCTTATGTAAACTTGTGATTCATATTTCTGGGGAATGCATTTTACCAATCCCTAATTTTTTTTAAGCTAAATGAACGAATCTTTCAAAACAATTTTTTTTAATAAAAATTTGACATTTAGATTTTAAAATGTGTACTCATTTAACATTTGGAGTTGCATATTTTTTTTACGCTCAAATTGTTCTTTTAAACCTAAATAAGTAATCACAAACTAAAAGCTGTGCATTTTTTTCAAATACTGAGATTGTTCGCTTGCTAAATATTTACTCACTTCAGGTTTTAGAGAAAAGATTGTCCCCGAATTAATTCTAGATAATTTGTTGCTAAATATGTCTGGAACAACATTTTTTTCCATATAGTTATAATAATATCTAAGTCGCTCATCGAAATATTAAAATAATTCATGTTTAACAAAACAACTTAGTTTCATTTTCAGAGTAACATAAATTTAAATAATTAAAATTTCCAGTTCAACCAGTTTAGTTCCTGTGTCCACATTTGAGGACACGTTGCTTGTGGAGGCTGGAACTGTACAACAAGGCATTAGTGACCTGTGTTTTGAACGCTGTACTCGTGAGTAATCTGATTTGTTGACGTTTCTGCTCCTCTAACTTGTGAATGGTTAATGCTGACATAAGTAACACACGGCATGTTCTGTGGTTGCGAGAAGCAAGCTCCACACAAGTACAGTGCACGTAAAAAAATGCACGTTTGTAACACTTGAGCTCATAAATATAATCGCTACTGAACGGGTTGAACAAAACAACTGATTTTATTTATCAAGGCCACATACTTTACAACTTCTCAATTTTTTCACGTACAACAAAATCTCCTAATTCCGAGCCAGCGTGCCTTATAACTCCTTTCTCCGCTACATTTACCTACAGCAAAATCGACTCGTTCTGAATTTGATGCAACACTATTCTTAAAACAAATCAACGCCATGGATTCCATCATAGGTTCAAACAAACGCGAGGTTCACGAGAGGAAAAAAAATCAGAAGGAAAAAATTATACCAAACTTCAATACTGTAGAATTTCATTTTTGTGGTGAATAATGTTATTACTGGAGCTAGTGATTTTTCGCAAAAAAATATGAGTACGCGGTAGACTTCCATACTTTAAACACCCAACAGCAGTTTCTATATTGCCATTGGCTGCTGTCTGCTTGAAAAAGCATTTTCATATCTGACCGGGCCACTTAGAACTTGGCAACATCAGCACGGCTACTAAGTAATTCGTGTACAGACAATTAACACGTGTCAAAAACTAATTCAGCCAATCAAAATATGTAAATAACCCTACTGTTTTGAAATATAACTTTTCTTGAAATATTTAGCGAAATCGCACTACCCGTAGTTACTAGGCCTACTTATAAAATATTAGCCTGATATAACAATTTAAGCAAAACAATTGTGGTTTATTCTACCTGCTATTTATATCGTTAAAATATATAAGTATAATTTTTTTCAATTGGCATTTTACTTGACATGTAAGTTGTATTTCTGCATTTTATGGGTTGGAAAACGCGTTTCTGAATGACTTGCTGTAGAAAAACGTGTTTTTATATTGTTATCCAAATACATCACTTCTTACTATTACGTGCTTCTTTCTTACGCTTCCGTGTCGTAAAAGTTTTCAGATTGCCGCCGATTTAATAATGTTTCAGTTTCGTGTGAAAGCGAGGAGAAAATTTGGAGCACTTTTCATGCATTCGCCTGGCAGTATGAAGTAAAATAAAAATCATATCAAATAAGTAAAAATTATGTTACATTACTTACTTATTTTGTTGTTAACTTGCCCATACAGTTCACAACTACGTCGACGCTACCTCAGAACATTTTTTTCAACGAACAACAGCGCTACTTGGAGTAACATAACCACAGGAAAATTCTTGAACTGCATTTGCGAGAGTAATATTTAGGGCAAATAATATCGAAGGAGTTCTTGGAGAAGTCGTAAACAAGCAGCACGTGGACGGATTACGGCGCTTAGACATGTTTTCTTCGTTGCTCGTCGTGGTCAGTTAGCTGCCTGCAGGTAGCCAGCCAATGGACAAAGACGGGCCTCCTCTTCGGACGTCCCCTCTCTTTGGCGAGGTTCCGGGACGATCAGCCCGGAGTGACCTCAGCAAACAGTGGAAAACAGAAATCAGGATGGTCGAGTAGTAGGTATTCTAACCCACAGCCTCCGGAATGCAAGCCTACAGGTTTAACTCTCTCGCTCGGTATAGCATAACTAATAAATCCTGATAATCATTAGTTAAAAATTGCTGACATTAATTTTTAACGAAAAATTGCTACATTTACACTTTTTATAGTCTTGTAACAAGTTTTTTTTTCTGATACGAAATTATGGGTGGCAATTATGTATTTTGAACCAAATTAGCTATAATACTTGCTCAAGACTGCTAGTTTGTGTGTCTGTAAGTACGGTAGTGCACCTATTGAAATACATATATAATTTAACTAATGAACGTTAATTGAAGAAACATAACATGAACGATTAAAGATGATACACTCAAATTGCAGTCAGACAGATGCTACAGCTACAAACATCAGATACCCAAATTCTACTGAATCAAATTTAATGCAATTCTAATAAACGAATCTGTGTTGAATTTCCTTTCGGACCTAAATTAGACCTCAGTTACTCTAGCTAAGAACGAAAGAAATTTAAACCAAAATATACAAGTAATCCTGTAATTTAACAGTTCTCACTGTTGACTATTTTTGCTTTATCAAAAAAATTTCCCGGTATTAATCTTGATAGAGTAGGTATTGGGTCTTTGTAACCCATTAGGTTTCCGTAGTTGGAGTTAAAACAAATGAAAAGAAAAACTTCTTTCAATAGGAAGATGCCATTGTTTGCCGTTGAAGATGAATGACATTCTGGTAACCTAATCACATCATCCCCGCCAATATTCAAGTATAGTCGGTCCAGTAGACTTGGCAACAATGGCCGATTCTATACATGCATCACTTTAAAAATAAATGCATATTTCCATATATACCAAGTACATTATTTCTTTAGTAAAAGAACAATGTTTTCATTCAAATATATTCCTGTTAGGCCCTTCTTTTTATATGTAATTTTGATTCCATAGCACAATTAAATTTATAGTCTTAGATTCCTTTTAAATATACTCATTCGCAAAGAAAATTTATCGCCCTAAATCATACGCAATATAGCCTCGAAAGCGAACCCTGGAGCGCTGATGTAGTGAACGCAATCGAGCTTGTACGTGGAAATGCAGAGTTCTCTAAAGTTCTCAAAAACATCGGAAAGGAAATTCACGTCAGTCTTCAAATACAATCCTGAATATGTCTTAAGACTGCTATAATCGAACTCTTGCCATACTTTCTAATCCTGAGTGAATACTTCGTCGCTGATTCGCGAGTCCGTTAGCTTGTTAAAGAAAACGTATTTAGGAGGTAGAAATGGCTCATTCAGCTACACCCACGAGTCGACGTAATCGTATGGGAAAACGGCTTTGCATGTAACAAGAGGTAGTTGGTTGTGGGTGAAATATTTGGCAGTGTTGATAAATTTTAAAAGTCGTTGGTACTCGACCATAGATGCCGGACTGTGGGCCATGAAACGAAACGTATCAACATACTTGTTAGATAAACGGTCACCCAGCTGTTTTGAAAATGTGATAATCTTCTCACATGTGTGTGGAGTAATGAATATGTCTTCTGTATCGTTTTGAAGATGTTTGATAGTAAGGTTTTCGTCGTAGCTGAGGTTGTGGAACAATACAGGTATTATTTTTAGGGCGGCGACGCAGCAAATTTGCAGCTGTTGCACGCAGGTCCTATGTAGCACCCCGTGCCGTGGTCGTGGTCACTCACTATATCATTTTCGTGTGTGAATGGTGATTAACAGTAGTAGCATAATATCACTGCCTGTGAGTAACTTGATTTTCTGTCGGGGTGAGCTGTATCATTTGCTTCGAAGTGGTGTAAATGTATTTTACTTTCGTGCCAATATCCACTATGGTGTCCATGTATTTCTTTTCCGCATCTTCACCCGTGTATATACTGGATCCCTGTCTCAGTGTGGATATTAGTGCTGCTGGAATTTCACTATTGTCGATATGCACGTAAATACAAAAACTGTAGACCTCGTGCTTCTTGTAGTCAAATGTGTAGGCATGGCTGGAGTCCGGTTCGCAGGTCTGAATCGGCTTGAGTGTTGGCTCGAAATCCGCATATACGACTATTGGTAATTTGTTCATGTGGAGGAAATTCTTGAATTTCAAAACGGGCAGACTACCATCCTTCCCTGATTATAGCATTTCAGCACGCAGTGGAGCATTTTCCGTGCAGTATTTCTTGTGTTCATCCTGACACTGCTGCCCTGTCAGCCCAGATACTCGTGGCAGGTCGTGGTAGAATGTGAAGCAGCACTTGCATATGTGGATCTTGTGACCATGGGTTGTCAGCTGCGATCTTGCCAAACATTTGAAATTATTTTTTCAAGAGTAGTGAGGGTTCCCATCTTCGGTGGTGAGGAGAAGGAGGTCGATGTGGTGATCATTTTCATTATTGGCTACTCGTATGGGATAAATTTTCTGGTTCCCGCCTATAAAATAAATGTTCACAGATTGTGCGAAACAATAATTTCAGCCTTTCGTTTTCTTTTGGATCTGCTGCATGTGCTGTCAAGTTCAATAGTTTTTTAGCTTTCTTGTAATTCAACACTATGAAAACTAATTATGACTATTATTTGTATAACCTTTTAACTTATTTTGCTAAATTGTTGTCCTTAATTATTTACAATCTTTTTTGTTATGTTCAACCAACCACATTGAAGTGTTCGAATGTTTTATTCGGACCAATTCTTCATTATCACATGTGTCAAAATTTTAAGATATTATTTGATGTTAAATCCGACCTTCAAAATTTATTGAAGTTTCGTATAAAATTTGTTTGGTTGCTATGTATCAATAAATTGTTTTCTAATTTCGTTTACCCACATATTTCTTAAATGTATTATTAGAGTATTTTGACTGTAATCGTCAAACTATATGTATCGTTTGTAACACTCGAACATCTATATATTCTTTGCTACGACTTCGTGAAAAGGACTTACGTCCATACTTTCTTTGGCAAGAACATGGTGTATCTTTTTTAAGTTTCTCTTGTGCTGTTATCCCATATCTTCAAGTAAGATTTTAAATCTCACCGCTGCGGGAAAGTTGCTATGTTTGCTTACTATCCCCTTCGTGTTTTTATATTTGTGTATCGGGCCGCAGTTGTTTTTGTTTATATGTAGCGTTTCGCATATGTACAAACTGGATTCCTGACCCTGTGATGGCGAGCTTGACTACTTTGGTCCTGGCGTAGGTTTAGCTGTCGGATTCCCCGCCTGATTTATGGATCTATTCCGGATGTACTTCTAACTCCTCCCATCACTCGGCTGTGATTTTCTCGCCGCTTAATCAGATCATGCAGTTTTAATATTTTGGAAGCATGTGACTCTGCATGCAAGCCATGTAGTTTCCGATGCACGAACTTTAGTTTGGCCGCAAGTATGTATCGACCTTAAATGAACAAAATTCTGTAAGACCTTTTGTAACCTAATTTGTGTGAAATTTTGAAATTATGAAATTTTGTGGCAACTAATATTTGTCGCCTTGAACCCCAAAGTCAATTAGGGCAAATTGTAATTTTGAAATACTAACGTGAACAAATATTAAGATTAAAATGTGTACTGGTTAATTGTTAGGAGATCCCCACTACAGTATTTTGTTTTCTTTTATCTTGTATTACAGCAAATAGTTAAATACCAAAATATAAAAAAGAATGAAGAGAAAGATGTACTGTGCTTTAATGATATGAATTATATATGCTCTACTTTTGTCATGTCTATGTCATATTACCTGTTTTTACTGATATTGTTATTGTTTAAAGAATCTTATTTAAAAGAAAATTTTTGAGAGAAATTAAAACAAGACATGTTTTCGAATCTGATTAGTTTTTACTTTATACCTTGTGATATTTTTCTTATATGTTGAGTATACTTATTACTCCATAGGAGGTTATGAAAACACATTTTTTTTTTAACTTATTGTTATGCACCTATGCCCATACTGGAGCGACAATTTTTTGAGCCAATTAATTTGGATGCTGGATACCATGTCAAGGTTCGGCCTTCTGCTTTCATTATTGTTTGTGTGGTAAGTATGCGCTCTTGTCGCAACCTGATCAGCATGTTTGTTCTTTTCTTATGGCCTTTATTGGGAGTTTTGAACTGGTTTAGCTTTTGGTTTTACATGCTTGCTCTCCCCGATAAAAGGACCGCAAGACAGTGGTAACATAGCTTGTGGTTGTGTATGGGAGTGCATACATATCCATACTTGTGTATACTTTTGCACACTGTGAATTTTTTGCATGTACGCCCTTTTTCCTATGGATGGGATGTGGGATTTGCATGCCCTGGAACTTGACTCAAACACATTTGAGGTTATGTTTGTATGTTTTGTTATTTTAATGTTGTGTTCCTCTTGTTGGTGTGTAAGTTTAGGGTCTTCTGAGTTTGTATAACTGTGTTAATGTGTTTTGTATTTTGAGTAACTATGCATTACGGCCACTCTCACTCCTGAATATCTCGTTTGAGACGAGGCCCTGTACGAGCGCGCCTTCGGGGGGTCGTATCCCCATTAAAAAACTGCCATAGCTGCCAGAAGTACTCTGCTTGCCACACTTAACACTGACACTCAATTTGACATTGAAATTTTATGTTCCATGAATTCAGAAGAGGAATATAAGGTGGTTGTTTCCATGAATATCTCCCTGCAGGAGATTTGGGACAATATCGATGATGACCCCAGTCCGCAAAGTATTTTAGGTATAAACCCCGAGTGAACCATTTGGAAGCTCGTGTTCGGAATTTGCTCACATTTCGCTCTGACCAACTCTCAGAACCGCAAAACCTGTCACTCAAGAACGTCCTTGACCAAACACAGGCCGTACTTGAATCAGTAAGTTACCTAGAAGTAACGGAAACTCGAAAGGTCCAACATACATGCTGGATGCCTCTGTTGCAGTTGTGGGAGAACAGTTGTCTGTATTCAATGTCAATACTGCCTCCACCACCATTTCATCCTTCCCTCCATTTCAAGACAATTTAATTAGTTTACATTCCACTTCCCAAACCTTCTCATAGGCCTTTCCTTCCACTTGCAGTCAGGTCCCCATCACATCAGCTACCATGCTAGTCAGTTCCATTTTTCATACCACCCCACACATGTCCTCGTTTGTGGCATCCACTTCCCAACCTTTTAGTTCACCTTCCTTTGGCAAAATTGCGCATCCTCTGGAACGCATGTAAAGAGATTTCCCATCTACCGATGGCCTACAAGTAAACAAATTACGTCAGATTAACACAGTCCCAGAAACTCAGTTGCTTGACATCATTTATACCTTCACACAGGGGTCACTTAGTGATAGATCTAAATATGCCATTGTGCAGCATTATCATTTGACCATTTTCATGCCGATATACTCCAGTATTTTATTCCAGCCAGGCTAATTACTCAATTACAATTCAGGATGTGTTATAGTATACAAGAGCATAATGCAACATTGCCTGTATATGTCAGCAGCAGCAAGGAAGCAGCTGCAATTTTGTGTTTAGGTCTCTCTGAAAGTGTACTCGTTAGTAGCATTTTGGAGGGCTCGGAGCCCGAAGAACGTTCCCATTTGGTATTCATGGGCAAACCGTCCTCTTTTCCGAAGCTGAACTGTACTTGCATTCACTCGCAAAATATCTGTTATACAGACCAAAAGTGTCAAACCTTTTCAGGACAAAAATAGTCAGAATAGGAAGTCAGGATCAGCCCCGGACAAGAAATTTAAATCACTTACTTCAGATGTTCGTGTAGTCAAGTCTCAGAAATCAAGTAATAATGCATGTAAGAAGGCTAGTGCCTCAGGTAATTCAGATAGTGACTCTCGTGCTTGTTTCTACTGTAAAGAAGTGGATCACCTCATTGCTGTCTGTCCCAAACTTTTGGCAAAAAACTAGTTCTGCGGGGACGAAAAGTGAGCGTTCCTTCCCTCTATCCTAGCAGTATTGTCAATTCCCATCTCAATCTCACCTCTTTCAGTCATTTAACCTTGCACATCTCTTTCAGTTTCTTTTTGGACCTTATCAACCTTCTGAAATTAAAAATCAGTAGAGCACCTTTCAAGTTAGTTTTCCCAATATAGTTGGTGTGCAGAAGCTAGCTACTACATGTGTTAATGTGAACTTAGGATCTTTATCTGTTCTGGCACTGGTAGACTCTGGCTCTGCCCGCACAATCAATTCTGCTGACCTTTTTAATCAGTTGAGAGAATTAAGATTATTTACGAATACTGAGACATGTGAAATTAAATGTCACACAGCTTCCATTAAAGCTTTATCAATTTGGTGTTCGGCAACATTAAAATTGAAAATTGGGTGCTTTACGTGGACACGCAATTGTTTGGTTTCTGAAAAACTTGGATTGTCCTTTATTTTCAGAGCAGATTTCATGGCATCCACAGGACTTATGTTAGACATGCAGGAACAACACTTTTTTTTTATATTCTCACCTTCTGAAAAATTTAGTTTTGTGAATTCTCAACAGAGTCAGCCACTATCATCAGAGATTAGTACTGAATCCAAAACAATTGCGAACCTTTTGCTCATTTGGAACAACAAGGGGTGGCTATTCAAAAAATTAGTTATGCCTTTCCAAAGTGATCACTCCTGAATTAGGTCTAACCTACCTACTTAAGTGCAATATGAGACCAGTGGATAAGGAATATGTCACCAGTCATCTTAATAAACTAGCACCACCCAAAATGGAAATATTAAGAAAACAGGTCCAGGAATTGCTTGATAGTAGCATAATTGAACCATCTACCTCTCAGTATGCGAGTCTGGCATTTTTAGTTTCCTAAACCAAACAATAAACATAGAATGGTCATTGATTACCACGAAGTAAACAAAAAAAAATAACAGAGAGTCTGTACCCACCCCCGGACCTTCATTTGGCCTTTAATTGGTTTGGCAAAGCAACATTCTTCACCAAAATTAACCTTAATTCGGCCTATTACCAAATTACATTGTCTGAGTCCACTCAAATAACCAGATTTTGTGTTTCATGGAATTGGTATCAATTCACTTGCATATACTTTGGTTTGGCCATTGGGGCCCAGGTTGTCGCCCGTATTTTAGACAAATTTTTTAAAGACAAAGTTTGACTACATCTATAATTATTTGAATGACTTGGTTATATATTCTTAATCCTTCGAACAACATCTTGAACATTTGAAGGAAGTGTTTTCTCGTTTACAGAAAGCTGGTCTTACAGTCAACCCTAGTAACATAAAATTTTCTGTTACTGAAATTTCCTTTTTAGGCCACATAATTTCCTCACAGGGTGTTTCAATTGATTCAAAGCATACGAGGTGCATCAGGGTATTCCCGTCACCTCGCGATGTCAAAGGCATTGCCCAGTTTATAGGAATGGTGCAATTTTTTTGGCAAATTCATACCCAACCTCGTGGAGAAAGCTGCACCACTCAACCTTTTGCGTAAGAAATCAGTCCCATTCGTGTGGGGGGAATAACAACAGAAGGCTTTCGACATCCTCAAAAACCATATCCCCTAGTTCTTCGGATGTCAGACTTTTCTAAATAATTTATTCTTCAAACAGACGCCTCGAGTTTAGCTGTCGTAGCGATCCTTTGTCAGGAATTTGATTGGGTTAGGCAACCCATTTATTTGCATTCTGCACTCTTACTCTCGAACAGTGGAAAGATTCTATTTATGAGTTAGAATGTTTGGCAGTGGTTTTTGGCATCGATAATTTCAGACAATATCTTGAGCATGCAGAATTTCTACTGGAAACTGAAAATTATGAGTTGTCGTGGCTTTTGGCCCATCCACATCAACTTGGTAATAGTGGTCGTTGGGTAATTAAGATTTCTCCATTGAAATTTCGAGTTCAGCACATTAGGGGATCTTAAAATGTGGTAGCTGACACACTCTCCCACATGTTCGATTTTTCTAAACACAATGGTGACACTACTGTAACCTTTTGGCTGAATTTCCTTTAGCCTTTACCAGTATGCATTAGCATCAGGTAAAGTATCCCGATTTGAAAGAGATAGTCACCAAACTAAAATCTGGAGATGAACTAAAGACCTATTTCCTGTCTAAAAATCTCTTGTGTTGTAAGTCTCGTGACCACATGAAACTAGTTGTGTTGCCTGCTCACCTAAGACCTATGATTTTCAAGTATTTTCATTCATCACCCCTTGGCACCCACTTAGGGACACGCAAGACCATTCCGGCTATTCGGAAACATTTTATTTGGAAGGGCATGAATTCTGAAATTGCTGAATGCATTAGATGTTGTAAATTGTGTGCTTTGAGTAAGCCTGCCCAAATCACACACCTTGGTCTTCATTCTTCAGATGTTTCAGAAAAACCTATGCAGAAACTTTTCATTGATTTTGTTGGCCCCTTCCCCAGAAGCAAGTTCGGGAACATAATATCACTTGTCTGTGTTGATGACTTTTCCCAATTTGTATGGCTCATCCCCATGAGAAAAGGTGATGCTGCCGGTACTGTCTGGGTCTTGCCAGCCCGGATATTTCAGAATTTTAGTGTGCCCACTTCCACTGTATCGGACAATAATTCTCAGTTCACCTCTAGAATTTTTTGTGACATGTGTTTCTCTTATGGCATTCGCCATATCACCTTATCTCTGCATAATCCTCCACCTTCGCATGCTGAGCATTTCAATAGAAAACTCCGAAGGCCCACATAGCCTTCCATGCGAAAGAACATTCAAATTGGGATAAGAATCTTACGTGGCTACATATGGCCAGTCCCTTTAATTTAATCTTTACATACATACCTAATAATCCTTTGTCTAATCTCTGGCTTTTAAACGACCTATTACCTGATGACCCCAAGGATATTAGTGAAGTTTGGGCTGCTGCCCCGAGGAATCTTAAACGAGCTCACTTCAAGAGTCATATTAAGTATAAAAGACCGAATTGATAACCCATATTGTGTTGGTGATTTGGTTTTGTGTAAAATTCACCCTTCCAGTCGTGCAGTAGACAAAAAGATGGCGAAACTTTCCTTTCGCTGGTTTGATCCTTACCAGATCCAATGTTTCTTGATGCCCATTACTGCAAGTTTGGCTGACTCCTCACTTTACCTCTGTACATGATAGCTCCAGTCACCCACAATAACTTGTATATGTTTTATGGTTTAAGTAATGTAGAAACAGATGTGTACAACACTTCTCTCAATGTTATGATAAACATCCCTTTTTCAAATAAGGATAGTTTGTTCGAAAAATAACATGTTATTCCTGTTACCTTTTTGTTTCCCAAGTAGAACAAATATTCGTTTTTCAACATGCATGAATACCTCATTGTCAGTCTCGATCGCAAACACTATGCAACTGCGAAACACTGTTCCGTCTCCGATTATAAAACCCATGGAATCACTCTTTGTCCTGCAAATTTTCCTTTCTTTGATTCCCATGTGAACAATTGTGAGTTTAACCTTTTCTCAGCAAAACCATATTTTGAGACTTACGATAAATCTGTTATTAACCCTTTCTTGCGCAAAACCAACTCCTGTTGGATTTTTGTCACTAATTCTATGGTTGATGTTATATTTTTATGCAGATCTACCTCTGAAATGGTTTTTCCTTTCATCCTATAGTTGTTTGGCTCTGAACTAATCAATAATGCCTCACATTGTGATCTCGTCAGGCCCTTTTTATTAGACTATTGGCTCTGTTAACACCACCCTTCATTACAACCTATCCCTGCCTGTTATCCATGTTCCAAAACTTTTTGCTAATTGGTCTCCAGTAAATATCCATTCCTTTCCTAACCTCAAAATGAATGACTCCCTTGTCAAAGAGTTAGTTTCCATGATGTCCTGCATCTCCTCCGTCCCCATCCTCCACCCCCTCAGATAAATCAAAAAATTATCCCTATCATCGTATCTTACATTAGTGTACTCTGTTTTGGATCCTTGTGTTCTTTTGGTTGAAAAAAAAAGTACATTATTGCTTAGCCCTCACATTCTTCACAGCCTACGGTTGTACCTGAAGGATATGTGAAGATTACTTTGCATTCTGTTTCTGCCTCCCGGAAAGTTAGCCTTTTTTTTGTCCCTTGAAGTGTTACCCCTTACGGGATATATAATTTTGTGTCTGTGTGTGTTGTGTTTGTTCTGTGAGGTTTGGGTCCCATGGTCCCATTTGAGGCTGGGGGAGTGTGCTGCTCTCGTGGCACCACCTCTGTTTGGTTGGATTTGTTTTATTGTTAGTGCTCCCACTAGTAATAATCTTGTCTGACTTCCGGCGAAACCCATTTGGTTCCAGCATTTAATGAATTTAGGCTAATTTTGTTGGGTAATTAAAAATATATTTTATTACTGCTACTGTTACATTGTTAATTTATATTTTATGGATGTGATTGCTTGTGTAAAAAAGTAATTTCAGCCTTTCGTTTTCTTTTGGTTATGCTGCATGTTCTGTCAAATTAAATTATTGTGTTTTCTTTTTTGTTTTGAATCTTTGTTCGCAGCAAATAAGTTTTAGCTTTCTTGTAATTTAACATTAAGATAAACTAATTATGACTACTATTTGTATAACTTACTTATTTTGCTAAATTGTTGTCCTTAATTATTTATGCTTTTTTGTAATGTTCAACCAACCGCATTGAAGTGTTCGAATGGTTTTATCCGGACCAATTGTTCATTAACACATGTCATACTTTTAAAATATTATTTGAAGTTAAGTCCTAATTTCAAAATTATATGAAGTTTCGTATAAAATTTTGTTAAATGCTAAGCATCCGTGAGTTGTTTTCTAATTTTGTTTACCATGATATTTATCAAGTGTATTTTTAGAGTATTTTGACTGTAATCGTTAAACTGTACATATTGATTGTAACACCCGAACGTCGATACATTCTTTGCTACGACTTCACGAAAAGGACTTACGTCCACACTTTCTTTAGCAAGAACATGGCGTGATCTTTTTAAGTTTCTCTTGTGCTGTTCTCCCATATCTTCATGTAATATTTTTAATCTCACCGCTGCGGGTAAGTTACTATGTTTGCTTACCATCCCCTTCGAGATTTTATATTTGTGTTTCGGGCCGAGGTGGTTGTATTTGTTTATTTGTAGTGGTTCGTGAATGTAGCAGCTTTAGCCTGGATTACCAACCCTGTGATGGCGAGCTTTAATACTTTGGTCCTGGCGTGGGTTTAGCTTTCGGCTTCCCCGCCTGATTTATGGATCTATTCCGGATGTGCTTCTAACTTCGCCCAGCACTCGGCTGTGATTTTTTCGCCGCCTAATCAGGCCATGCAATATATGCTCTGCTTTTATTAGGTCTATGTCATATTATTTATTTTATTGATATTTTCATTGTTTAAAGAATTTTATTTAAATAAAAAATATTGAGAGAAATTAAAACAAGATACGTTTGCGAATCTGATTAGTTTTCACTTTACCATTTGTTACAATATTTTTAAAGTTGCTCCATAGGAGGTTATGTAAATTTATACATTTTTTTTAAACTGATCGTCATGCACCTATGCCCATACTAGAGCGACAATTTTTTTGATCCTAATCATATGGATGCTGGATAGCATGTTAATGTTCGGCCTTCTGGTTTCATTATTGTTTGTGTGGTAAGTATGCACTCTTGTTGCAACCTGATCCGTATGTTTCTTTTCTTGTGGCCTTTATTGGGAGTTTTGAAGAGGTGTTCCCTTTGGTTTTACACGCTTCCTCTCTCCAATAAAAGGACTGTAAAGAAGGAGACTGTACACGAGTGATTTCGGTAGGTGAACGTCCTACAACTTTGCAGGTTTTCGCATGTCTGCAAGTTATCGCGTCTAGAAAATGGCAGTCTACAATCCATGCACTTGTGTACCACTCGATCTGTATTTATCGCAGAGCCATTCTTCTCGTGGCTTCGTGCGTTATGGTTGAGCACAAAGGTTTTATCGCGGAAGCTACATTAGTGACAATGTAATGGTTCACTAGATGGTACCAATGTAATTGAAGATGCTGACGAGGGTACCACAAACGACATCGATGGTGATATATGCAACTCATCTGGGGCCGTTGATTGTACAGCTTAAGACGAAGTCGAGATTCCCATTGGATTCACACCATTAAATGCACCCTTCATCTTGATCCCCGCAGGAAAAAAAATTAACAGAATTAATACAGCTGATAATCGAAATGTATAAGGGATGTGTATCATACAAAATTGAATATACCTAGGTATATTTATGGGCATGAATAATAATTCCCTACAGAATTTTATGGAAGAGCTGGTCATAAAAAAATGTTTACCAGTCAGAATGCTAAGAAGGTGAGAAGAGAGAAGACGATACATCACCTGTCGCTTCAGACGAAGAACTGAGACGATATGCGAATCTGTTCGCATTATATACTTTCAGAGCTTGAGATGTCACCTGAGGAAGAGCCAATCATGAACGAGCAAAGTCACATGAGCATCATGTGACACACTTAAAATTATATTCAACGAATGAGCAATGACGCGTGAGCGCCATGTGACACACACTTTAAAAAAATGTTATATGCATACATAATGGGATCAACGACAGCAAAACCCATCACTTGTAAGGTGAACTATAGGGGCAATACATCTCTGTGGTGTGTTGCGATTGTAATTTAATTGTTTGTTTTCAGACACTCAGAAATACTAATAAACGATACCTACACACGCACCTATACACATACACGCACCTAAACAAACATAAACAATGTTATACGCATATTTGTGTGG
Organism: Dryococelus australis; assembly: GCA_029891345.1. Classification (NCBI taxonomy): domain Eukaryota; kingdom Metazoa; phylum Arthropoda; class Insecta; order Phasmatodea; family Phasmatidae; genus Dryococelus; species Dryococelus australis. Next base: position 167,854,800 of record CM056997.1, on the reverse strand, counting down.
AGGGTGCGGAGAGTTGTGCTGAGGGTGCGGAGAGTTGTGCTGAGGGTGCGGAGAGTTGTGCTGAGGGTGCGAAGAATTGTGCTGAGGGTGCGAAGAATTGTGCTGAGGGTGCGGAGAGTTGTGCTGAGGGTGCGGAGAGTTGTGCGGAGGGTGCGGGGAGTTGTGCGGAGTGCGCAGGGAGTTGTGCGGAGTGCGCAGGGAGTTGAGCGGAGGGTGAAGAGAATTGTGCGGAGGGTGCTGAGAGTTGTGGGAAGGATGCGAAAAGTTGTGAGGAGGGTGCCGAGAGTTGTGTTGCGCACATTGTGTATGCAGTTCTAAGTTCGGTGCCTTCGGTGATGATTGGTGAATGATTGATGATGATTGGTGAATGACTAGTGATGACTGATTGTAAAGTGGTGAGAGATAAATGTAAACTTATGGACTAATATAGAGGAAGAGAGGAGCAAAAGAGAGAAAGAGATTAAATGAAAGAATGAGAGAGAGAGAAAATGAGAAAGAGGTGTAAAGTGAAGGAAAAGATGGAATGAAAGAGAGAAACGATACAACAAAAAGGTGGCAGGACTAGGCGAAAAACCTCGGAGAGGAAGCTAGAAATAAATTATAGAAAGAATGGAGAGATAAGAAATGGAATGGGAGAGTGAAAGAGAAATGAAAGAATAAAAGAAATAAAGAGAGAGAAACGAAGTTGAGTGGCACAAGAGTTGGAATGAAAGAGAATGATATTGAATGAAAAGGCAAGAGAGGAAAATGAAAGAGAGGGTCTGGAAATTTAGGTGAGAGAACTGTTTGCTATACTCTATGTACTATTTCGACACAATATAAAAAAAAATATTAAAAAATTAATTTCAAAATCGAATTAAAATACAGATTTACGATTTGACATACCCTATAGCTAACATAAACATACCAATATACTTTTATAAAATTAGTGGACGTAACTGCCGAGCTACTTCGGGTACATTCGACAAACCCGAGTCGAAGGCTTCCGGTACCCCCTGGGTCGAGCCGAAGCCAACTAGACGACCAGCCGCACAAGCTGCTGCGGCTTCCATTCAAAATACATTGCACCAGACTCGCCATAATTACTCTACTAACCATAAAGACGTCGAATGTTCTTTCGAGTAAAATCTAGTCACAGCTGGTGCAACTGACCCTCCGAATCCGCCACAGTTGCCGCAGGCAGAAGTTGCGTCCAATCTGGTCCCAAACGTTCTCGTTGGGCGAGAGGTCTAGGGACCTTTGTGGCGACGGACTCATGTTGACGTCACTAAGGTGGCAGGCCACAGATACCTGGGCTTTGTAAGGCCGGACATTATCCTGCAGGAAAATGGGGTTTTAAAGCTGCGACATAAACGGGAAGTGCAGATGATACCAGAATATCCTGGATGTATCGCCGCGCCATCGTGTTCCCTTCAATTATTACCACTTTGGTGAGGGAATCGTAGGATATGCCCCACCCCTGCCCTCCTTAACTTGACACCACTCGCTGTGGCGGTGTGCCGTTCTGTAATGAAGCGTGGACCACGGCACTAGCCACGACGTCTCCACAAAGAACCGCGATTCGTCTCTAAACACCACTCGTCGCCGATCTGCAAGCTGCCATGCTGCCCATTCCCGGCAGAAGGCCCCACGTGCTCAGCGATGCTCAAGTCATAAAGACAGAAGACATATCCCGCTCTGCTAGCCGCCTGGATATGGTACTGGTGGACACAGACGTATCCCCAGCTGCCGTGACATGTCCCTGTATAGTGTGTAGCGACGCCCGTGAAGTGCTTACAGCCTTTTGCTCCATGAAACTCTTCTTGCTGGTGGTCCGCCGGGGTCGACTCGAGCCTTCTCGACGGGTGTGTGTACCCTCCTGTTCCCACTGCGTCCAATAACGACTCTCAGTGTAGGCCGAACGGTTCAAGTCGCGAGCAATGCGCCGAAATGTCCAAACCTGCCTCTCTCAAACTCATCCAGCTGGACAAAGGCTTGTTGAATGCGTCGTCGGGGCATGCTGTGTGTTCATTGAATTTGGCTCTGTAGCTCACTCTTCTCCTAAGGCCTTACTCTGCATATTGCAGCTGTTAATGATAGAGGGACATGTATGGCCCCTAGTGGCACATTTACACAAGCAAACCGCATTTCAATGGGACACGTGTTGGGGCTATGAGGATACTGCGTTCTAACATTCATTGTACTCGCGCTATTCGTTCATAGTAAACAGTCATTTTTGAAAATGAGTGTACATTTACCGAAACAAATAAATATGAGTTTTATGCAACGTTCTTGTTAAGTGGGTTAGATTACTCACACGAAATACGTATTGAGCATAGTGTAAATCATAGTATAATATGTCTGGTAAATTCCTTCCTGTAATTTTTCTCTCATCTCTGTTGCAGATGGACAAGTAACACCTAACTCCACCCTCCTCCCCCGGTGCCACTCTGGAATAGTACACCCCAAACAAAGTTGTGCCTGCTCGCGTCGTCTGCATAGTATTACATAGAAACATAACTACTTTAAATGTTTTCTTTCCAGTCACAGAGCACTGAAGAATACAGAGGTGAAAGAGCACCTTATTCCGCGAACTACAGCCCAATAGCACCGCTCTGGTCAGCAACACGGCGGATTGCATGTTTCCAATAAGCGGCTGGTAGCCTACTTGAAAGCCGACAGAACAGAAGGGGCGTAGGGGGAGCACCTTAAGGGCCAAGGTACTTCCCCTCTCAGCCCACCCCACCAACGAAAGGTGTTGGGTTGAAGTGTTTTATTGTTACATAACAACCACGTTTAAAAATAATTTAATGCTTTTAATTGCTGCGTAACGCAAAATACAGTGATGTTAAAATCACATATTTTCCCTCACTTTAACGCTTCATTAAATTGAGACGAGAACTATGCTGTCTGAACTGTCCATTACCAACGCGCTGATCTCGCCGCACAGTGTCGCTGTTAAGCCTGGCGCAAAATGAGACACAGGTGACGCAGGGTGACTCGCCGCAGGAATCTGCTAACCACATATTGGCATGTAACCGCGTAAGTTGAAGCGGAATGTGTCATGACTCACGTTTTGTGCCACGTGACCCTGCGGACCGCAGTAAGTACGCCGCCGTATCCTGCGAGAAGTTGTAGTGACTATAGGGACGAAAGTAGTAGGGAAATGACAGTTGAAAGACATCGGTATCTGGCACCGGAGCACGGAGCTGGGGGTCGCCACGTTGTGATGTCATCCGTATGCCTTCTTTTTCCCGCTTTTCCCTCAAAATGACCCTTTTCCCTCAAAATCTTCCTCTTTTCCCAAAAAATTACCGTTTTTTATCCCATTAAAAAAAAAAGACCCAAGTAATTTCCAAATTTTCCAGGAGCAGACGACCGGGCTAAGCAAGTCACATGATCGGGATCAACAACACCGTGGTCAGTAGGTACCTTTGACCTTGAAAATCCAAGAATATCCAAAATAAGTCCAAAAAATCCACAAAATCCCAAAAAAATATCATTAGAAAATTATAAAAAATAATTCAAAATATTTTATAAACATTATAAAATAAATATGAATAAATTATTTAAAAGCATTAAATAATCATATAAAAAATAATTCTCTAAAGGTCGCCCCTCTTCCACGCCCATTCTGCCATTTTGGTAGGTACAACTGGTATCCATCATGGTAGGCGTCCACCATCTTAGTAGGAGACCACCATCTTAGTAGACATTACCCATCCACCATATTATATGCAGACTACCTCGATCTTGACCAGATAATTTTGAATGACCTTGAAAACACAAAATCGGAAACTTGAGAAAAATACATAAATGTCAGCAGGCATAATACATTACAGACTATCGCCACCATATTGGATGCAGGCTATGTCAACCTTGACCCCATGACCTTGAATGACCTTTAAAACTAAAACTAGAGAAAACATGCATAGAAGTCAACATGCACATTACTATCACCATATTAGATGAAGGTAACTTCGACCTTGATCCTATAACATAGAATGACTGTGAAAACAAAAAAATTGAAAAAATGCATAAGTCAACAAGCATATTACGTTGCAGACCACTACCGCCATATTAGATGCGAACATATGCACGAGTATGTTATAATCATGGTATGGATCAACAATTTTATAGGCTTAATTGTTGTTTGTTTAAATGACAATACTGCCAGGACCTAGAGACTTGGAATGTACGACGGTAACTAGGGCGATAATCATTTGCGCTCTTCTCAGGCACAAATATTTCGAACAATCTCGCAATCCACGCCAATATACACACCAATCCACACCAATTTCAATCCCAACCCTGAGAACAATCTTTAATCCACACCAATCCCCACATTAATCACACAACATACCACACTAATCCTTCAATCAATCCCAATCCTTCGATCAATATTTAGCAATCCATGGGCTTGGTGGAGCCAGTAGAGTGTTGAATCAGTGGACCATGTGGACTTGTGGAGCAGTGGAACATGCAGAGTGTTGGAGCAGTGGAGTTGTGAAGCAGGTAAAGTGGTGGAGCAGGTGGTTCGATTGAGTGATGGAGCGCTGGAGCGTGTGGAGTGAGTCTCGGGTGTAGTCGGTTTGTAGGAATCAGTCGACAGACTTAGACAGAACTTTTGGAGATCTAGGTGCTGAAGTCAAAGAAGCAGGTAACATCAGCAGTGGTGTTCTAGGTACCTTCGCTAATAAGTTTGATTGCCCCATTGAAGATTTCGTAGGTGTAACGGCTGAATAAATCGATAGCACTGCTGGTACCATTCCAGAAGAAGTAGATGGCACTGTTATAGCTACCATTAGCTGTGGAGTGTTTTAATATATCGCAGACGCAGAATAATTTTTAGATGCGAAGTTGCAGATGCTAGCCAAAACGATGCATCTTTTACAGCAGCTGTCGTCAAACTAAGCCGCTGACTACTTCACTAGTGTTTGTAATGTGCACATATTGCAGTGGTCACCACCATCAAGGGCTGCCAGGCTGCGCGATGTCGCTGGGTTCTGCGCGGTCTTGGCAGCCAGCCCGACAAGTTATGGCAATAGCGGGGTAAATGTATTTAAACAAGATAGGGCTCGATTATGTAAAAGGAAGGGACAATAGCGGCTTGCGGCTATCTTGCTCCAGCCTACCGGATCCCCGCCAGAAGGAGGAGCGCCATACTGTGTGGTTCTGTGGTCAGCTCCAGACACTACTGCCATCGAGAGAGCCTCCACGCAGCCATCTTCATACCTCAGGGTAAATATACTTTCTGTTTGGGAGAACTAGGTTGCATGAGGCGATGGGATATGCGAAGGTCATCATTCAGGCTGCTTATGAGAGAGAGCGCCTTAAGCTAGCAAATTTATCTCTTTAATATAAATCAGTAAATGATTAGCATTCCCTCATAAATACTGTTTAACGTAATCCAGACAGAAAGAGTGTACGACCCCATAGTAAATAGTAGTGGCACTTCATTCAAATTTTGCACTGTATTACAATTCAGCATATTGCAGTCGTTCGAGAGCGCGCGAGCACAGTTGCCACATCGACACAAATGTGACCATACAATTGTCCATTGTTCTGTAGTTTTAGAGTGTGTGTGTGCGCGCGCTTACACTTAAAGAAATTAATTCATGTTAAACCACGGCACTGCTATTTGGGCCGTATACCTTTTTGCAATACAAAAAATTTCCACTTTAGTTGTGCGCCAAGAGGAAATTGGATCTTAAAACAACTTTCAAGTGTAGGCATTATTATATATTAAGGCTACACTACACAACATTTAACGGACATGCGGACATGAGTAAAACAGGGAAATCTGCATCAAAGTCAATAAGGAAATTGGTCAAAGCTGTGACAATCGATATAAGCTATGCCGAGCATGCAATAGAGAACAAAATACACCCCGAGTTATACAGTGAAAATACAAATTTAGTTGACTTAAAACACACTTCACCCATACAACAAAATGCAGCATTAGATTACTCACCTCATGACACACACCAAAACAACACATACGAACCTAGTACGAGTGGATATTTCAGACCACGACCACTAAAAACACTTCAGGCAACAGAGCCATTTTTAATTTCCATCCCTATAACAAATATTGACATCACAGAACATAAGTACACAAACATAAATAACACCATAGCACACCAGTGTGTCAATGCTACGAACAACACAGTTCAAATTCCACAACCTCCCAACATTCCCAATCCAACCCAAACCTCGTGGCAATGATGACAAATGCCAGCGTAACCCGAGTCACGTGTCCCACTTACACTTCACTCACGTACACGACACGCCCTTTACCAGGGACGAATGCTGCACCAGCTAAATTAATATATCAACACGATGCATCCTTGTCCGTGTAAGCAGAAATACCTACAATGCATTAATCGACACCGGTTGCTCTTGTGTGTGCATGGTATCGACTTCGATTACTTAACAAAAGTGAATGCTGGTGACAAACATTTATGCTAGTGTGCGCTACTCATGACATTGTCGTCCCAAGATACAAAACCAATGCCAACATGAGCATTTCTGGTTATAATTTCCAACAAGAATTTTTACTAATAGACAACCTGAAATTAGATATTATACTTGGCGTAGATTTTATGAAAAAGTATGACATGGTGCCAGTTCTGACCAAAGATATTATGTTTATTTATGCATCCAATAACAAAAGAGCGATCGAAATACATATTAAGACAAACACAATAGAATACAATGTGAGTAACTGCATTGAATACTACATAAACAAGATCGAATCAAATGAAAAACATACACCTGGCATACCACTGGGAAATATAAACCACAAGTTACCCCTAGAATGAGCGTTACAAAACATACTACAAGAACATAAAGAACTGTTTGCCAGTTCTATCACAGAAATTACTGAGACTAAAGATTACGAGATTAAGTTGGAGCTCACTACAGACAAATCGGTCGGAGAAGATAATGTTTGCAAACTTTCAAAAGCAATATATGATCTTAGGCAAGGGAGAGGAGCATGGAACCAGAAATTAAAATAAATCTTTGGAAGAAATTGGCCTCTCTCGTTCAATAACACATCAATGTATATATTTCACAATAAAAAGTGAAAGTGTTGTCATTGTAGCTGTGTATGTTTATGACCTGCTTATAGCTTGCAATGACAGTCAAATGAAAAATATTATTAAAGCTGGATTGATGAACTGCTTCAAGATGAAGGATTTGGGAGAGGTCAAGTGTACCCTTGGAATGAGAGTTACATGGTAACGTACAGCAGGCAAGATCTGGATTGATCAAGAGGGCTACATCAAAGAGGTGTTGGCCAAGTTCAACATGGAAGAGTGTAATCCAGCTGCTAGCTCAAGTGACATCAACCAAAGGCTGTCCAAGAGTATGGCTTTGCAACCACAAGAAACTGACGAGTTTAACAGAGTACCTTATGAAGAGGCCATCGGAAGTTTATTGTACGTCTGTAAAGGAACTAGGCCAGGCATTGGATTCGCACTATGCAACTAGCAGATTCTGCAGAAGTCCCTGCAAGGTTCAGTGGGTGACTGTGAAAAGGATAATGCATTACTTGAAGGATACAGCAGACATAAATCTAGAGTTCAGCAGAAGTGAATCCAGTGACATCATAGGACATTGTGATGCAGACTTGGCCAATGATGTTGATGACCGATGTTCTGCAACTGGCTGCGTTTTTACTATTCAAGGAGGTGCCATAACCTGTAGTAGCAAGGAACAGAGAACTGTTGCATTGTCGATGGCCGAAGCTGAGTACATGGCACTTTCCGTAGGATGTCAAGAAGTACTATGGCTCAGAGTACCGGCAAGCGAGTTAGACAAGAATTGTTCTCATATAACAGTGAACATTTTGTGTGACAGTAAAAGTGCAATAGATCTGACAACCATAGTTGGGTATAGGACAAGAACCAAGCACATCGACACAAAGCATCACTTCATATGTCAGCTTATAGAAGACAGTGTGTTCAAGGTGCTTCATCAAGGTTCAGTTAACATGATTGCTGATATGCTGACCAAGAGCCAATCAATTGCCAAGCACTTCTTCTGCATCCAAGGAGTGGGGCTCAAATCAGTGAGACTAATACAGCCACAAAGTACGTTCTAGTGGGAGTGTTGTATTAGAGAACAGACTTAACATTATATACATTGTTTTATGTCACTTTGATACCCCTGACTGAATCTTTTTTTTTGTCAGTGTGTGTCTTTTGTCCATTATGTAACGGTTTTTTATGAGTTTATTGGAGTGAGTTAGGTAAACAATGTTCTACCGATTCGATTCTGTATTATTACATCCTACCGTTAAAACAATTTACATATTTCATTGGATGACTTAGATTTTATGCAAGGTCAACATCAAATAAGGTAAAATTATTGGTCAACTCCTATCATTCTACAGAAGACATATTTTCACATGTCTGTATAAAGAATTAAGAACACTGTACTTGGATGTGAGTACTATGGGTTTCCTACTGTAAATAAAAATGAACATTACAGTAGAATAATTTTTGAAGTCTAGCAGTTGTCTTATAGACAACCAGCAGGGAAATTCCATGGGTATCATGTAGAGATATTCCATGGAGATGCTGCTAGTGTATCCCTGGGTGAACATGCAGGGATTTTCCCATTGTCCTACAAGAATATTCCACTGAGGTCCTGGAGGGATATCTCATGGAGGTGGTAGAGGGATATCCCACAGAGGTCCTGGAGGAATATCCTGCCGAGGTCCTGGAAAGATATCATGTGGAGATCCTGGAGGAATATCCAGTGAAGGTCCTGTAGAGATATCCAGTGGAGTTCCTGGAGAGATATCCTGCAGAGGTCCTGAATGTGATGATTTGGTAGTCCCATGGATATCCCACGGATATCATAGGATATCCATGGGATATACCACTTTACCTAAAAGGATATCCATCATATATCGCTCGGACGTCCTGGTGTTGCGTGGGAGGTTACCAATGCAACGAAGATCGTTTTGAAAGAGAGAAAGCCAAATTCGCTCCAAACCAATAGAGGATACCAATTTTTTTCTGCACTGTTCCAGAATTTAATGACTGAATATGGTATTAAACACTACGCAATGTATTCAGAGCTTAAATCCAGTGTTGTGGAACATTACAACAAATCGATTAAGTAGTTAAAAATAAACTTTTCACATCGAGAGGGACTTACAAATGGGTTGACATTTTGACTGAAATAATTAAGTTTTATAATTCTAGATATCCCAGAACTATCAAGATGGTGCCCAAAGAAGTTACTGATAATATTATAATGATAACTATTTATAATAATGTTAAAGTCATCGACGAAAGAAAACCAAAGTTCAAAGTTGGCCAGTATATACGAATTTCAAAGAAGAAAGGAATCTTTGAAAAAAAATGGTTACTTGGTCATATGAAATATTTAATATTATTTCAATTAGACAAACACATCTCAGAGTGTATCACCTAGAAACCTATATTGCAGAACCTATAAAAGGTGGATTTTACTAGCATGAACTGCAAAGAGTCAGTTCTCCAATTTAATATTTGGTTGATAAAATCATTGAAAGGAAGAAATATATGTCTTTGGTTCGATGGAGGGGTTTCTCAAAAGCACATGATTCATAGGTTAAGAATTAAGATCTTAAAATATTGTAATACATTGTTTTGAAAAATTATGAACTAAATAAAAGATTTTTAATTATATTTAATATGTTTTTTTAATCAACCTCTGGATAGGCAATGGATGTAGAATTTATTCTGCACTAAATACACTTTTTATTGTATTATAGTTACATTGGATTAACATTTGAGCGATAATCCTGTGTGTTTCAATCATTTTAATTATCCATTTATTAAAAAATCATTTAAATAATACCAACTTTTTTATGTCTTAACTCAGATTATTTTTTTCTTCTAAAAAGAATTCAATACATTGTGAGTGTGAAGTTTTACATAGCCGATGTATATTACAAAGGAAAGGGAATATTAATCCTGTGTTAATGATCGATATAAAATGCTGTAAAGAGAGAGGATAGAAGAACGAGTGAGATATGACTAAATATAGGTTGATGTCCACTGTGTTCCTAACATCACTTTAATCTAATTTCTCTTAAATATAAGTAATGGGTTTAGACAACCACACATGCAAGCTTGGGTTTCGGTATTAGAAAATAAAAGTTATAATTTCATATCCTTCATAGCATTAAATTAGGTAATAATAATAATGAAATAAATTAAATAACCTTTGGGAAATTAATCATCAAAGATTTATAAAAATTTTCACTTCACTATGTGGGATTTGGTGGAAGAGGTGTAGAAAATCATTTGTCGCATTAGCAGAAGTTATTCGGAAACAATAAAATGCAGTTCCGTAAATACATATCTAATGCTATTATTTCCAATATAGTTATTAATGATAAGGGAATAATTTTTCAGCGAATTTTCTTAAATATGTATTCGATGGAAATAAAACATTCAAACACTTGAGAGTATAAATGCGAGAATATTTTCAAACTGTCCCTGACACAAAGGTTTAAAGACTGTTGACCAGCTCCAGCTATGGCGAGTTTTGGGAAATGTCGGGTGGGGGGAAAATATTCCTCTCACATAACTGGACAGGGCAGATTTTCAAGAGAGTCTACAATTCACGGGTAAAACGTAGTTTTGCAAACAAATAAATGCTTTGGAAGAGTCCAACTGGTTGTCTTGAGGGGTGTCTGGCAGGTGGATATTCCCCGAAGTTGTTGGACAAAAGGTGCAATCCGGGCCGGTCGTAGAAGGGGGGGTGGCGGAGGGGTGTGGCCTTGGATCGACCGCAGCAGTCCTCCAGCTAACCAAAAATGCGCTCTGGGCTGGGATGTGTAACCTTGGATAGGAAATCTTTTTCGCACAAAGGCGTGGTCTGATGTAGTGTTGGGGAGAGGGGAACTGCAGTCACGACTAATGTGCACAGATCTAGCTGTCCGGCACCATGTTAGTTTCAATCGAACCCTGACCCTGTATAGACGTGCTACTGAGCACTCCTCTGAACCATCTATTCACCGGACATGGCGGCCAATGGGCTTCACCTCTCGTTAAGGGATATTATATATGCGTTTTAATATAAACATTTTTTATAAATTTTAATTGATCGGGAAAAAATAATTTTTTGCGTGTTAAACCTATATAGTACGTTTATTGTGTAAACCCCATTTCTGAGCTCAGTCTACGAAACTTTGTAGAATTTTCAACTATCATTTCGGTAACTAGTGCCGTGAATTTCACAGACTTAACAGAAAATTTGTAGTACGTCCGTAATTTTATGTAATTTTTCTTAGAGGAAGTTCGTGAATTAAAAATAATGTAAGTATGTTTTTATAAAGTATTATAGGATGACGCTTTACACGATTAAATCATCATATGCTTCGACGGAAATTTGTGTTATAAAAGTGAATTATTCTTACAATAGAGAAACTCACATTAAAAATCTCGGTAAGTTTTTTTTTTTATATTATTGTTCCGTTGTCTGTTGTAGGGCATAGTGTAATCAAGTCGTTAATAGTAGCTTGGTAGCTTGGTCGTTAATAGTAGTCTCAATCATTGACTGACCTCCCAGCCGGACAGACGTCGGCCGTGCTTATAAGTCTCCGCACGTCGTACACTGCAATCATTGCTTCACTGAGCCTGCAGGCGGATGGACGGGTTTTGGGAGAGCTCCTTGTGCGATTTCATTCCATGTTTTTTTAATTCAACTAGTGTAACATACATATATTAGTACGTTCGTCGTAAACATAATTGTTACACATTTGTAACGTAAATCATTCATTTCCGAGTTTTTTCAGCTCCGTCTATAATCAAATGTAGGCCGACGCACACGCAGGTTCTGTTTGCTCTCAACACCTCGACACAGCTTATTATTCGATGTAAATACTATATCCAAGTCAGTGCTGCAGCGACCTCCCGAGTGAATGGACATATATTAAAATCACCGACTGTTAAATGTTTTCTTCTTTACGCATATTAATAAATTAATTAATTTTTTATTTATCTTCATTTAACGCATGGGTTTCGTTTAAGAAGTTCCTCTACGAGTGTTAACTACAGGATTCCCTAAGCTTTTATTGCGTTAGGTCACCTGTCAAGCGGCGCTCGAAACAGCTTATAGGAGTCCGCACATCCTATACTAACGTCATTCATTCACCAGTCTCACAGACAGACGAGCGTGTTTTGGGAGAGCTGCTTGTGAGATTTCATTTATTTAAACAACAGTATAGCTGGGTTATGTAATTCGTTTAGTGCTAGTCATGTACTTACTTGTTTTCGTTAGCCGTTTATTTTATAGCGACATTTTTGCTTCGTTAATTAACTCATTTCATACTGGAAGACTCGTGTAGTTGTGTTAGTTATATATCTCTCTCGTGTTATTTATTTATATTGATAGGTAGAACACTCCGAAATTTCTCGCGTGTGTTAACTATACATAAAGTTCTCTCTTTATGTTTAATTACTATTACCAAACAATCACCTATCTCCCAACACCATCTACGAACAATATCACTAACAAAATTATCACGTATGCCACTCTTGCACAAAACTCAGCACATATACACCCTGTCCCCAACATGCCACACCTCGTCGAGTGCTAGAGCTCCAAGGATGAGGACGCAACAGAACTGCTCTCCACTCCCACCCAAAAAGAAAGAAAGAAAATTAAGAACCACACACACACACGCATGCATAGAAAATTCATTAAAGGAATTTAATCAATCATTTTCATCAAACAAATTTGATCTAATTTATTTGATAGGATTTATAATTAATCCCATAGGATTATTTTTTTTGATAATATTTAAATAATCGAATTAACGATTAACTCTTTAAATCAATTTAATATCAAGGGTTAATCCGATTAATCAAAAGTTAAGTGAGATCCGCCCGCCCCTTCTACTATTGACAGATATAAGGGTTCAAACTTTATTAAAAATGAACACATACATATATATGCTTGAGATTGCGTGACAGCACAGGCCTAAAAATTTCTTCCACGATAATTTTGTTCCATGTTCGGGAATAGAATGAACGATTTTATCTTGCTGTTTATAGTTACTGTAATACGTGAAGATAAATTTAAATATTTTATACTCAGTCTCGATTTTAATTATTTCATTTGCAGTAAAACTATATTTACACTGAACATCCTTCGTGGTGAATATTATAATAAATGTCTCGCTAACCGACTGCTATCCTGTCAGCTAGGTTGCCAACAGCAGCGTTCCAAGCCTGTGTGGGAGAAAATTACTCGATAAACAGGAAGTTATTACGTAGTAACCGGGTTAGCCGCCGAAAATTATCTCGCCAAGTTGGCAGTGACGGGAAAAAACCCATTGAGTGGCGTAACAGAGCGCTCTGTCAACAGGAAATGAAACCAGAACTCGCTTGTTTCGCGGCTTCCGGCTTGTGAAGGATGGCAGCGAGTAGCGTGAAAATTACAGTTCATTTTGTGACTGCAAGAATTCTTGCGCATGAACATGTTCCAAGGTCAGGGTAGGGCAGCCTACACAACACATTTAAGCAGTTAAAGTATCAGCACTTTGTTATAAAACACACACACTTACTTAAATTTATTTCCAAGTGGGCGTATAACATACATAAAATCATGTAAAATAAAAATGCAGTAGGTTTATAGTGGATTATCATTTATACCAAAACTTATACTTAACTTATTTTCATGGGCATTGCAGAATAAAATAATTAGGAATGAGTGTTGTAATAATCTTTAATTAAAGAATACAAAATAACCACATACATGAGCTATTAGCTGGCTGGTAGCTATTCCATGAGGCTACCTTCTTACACCGAAACACAAGAACTAATTTTACTTCCTGCAGTGCAAACTCTCTCAGCCATTGGGTCTCACACCACCTTTCGCAAGGCAGTTTGCGTTGTAAAAACACTGCCAGTTTTCGTGTTTTTGGTTCCTCCAATCTGAGTTGAATGGAAGTAGCTAGTTCCCTAGGGACTCGTTTGTGGAAACTACTTGCCGCAGAAATGATGCTGTGGAGCAAAGGTTACTGCAGTGGAAATCTGCTCTTTCGAAAACCTTGTGAAATTACGTTTTACTATGGAAATCGAGCTCAGAAATGTCTTACTTGCTAAATTCAAATGATGCCACATTCCTAATTTTCGTTTCAGAATTTTAATTAAATCATATTTTTAGCATGGAAAGCATTTAAATTGCTGAAAAAATAAAAATTTTGTTTTCTCGTACTGCATTATTTATTTCTGGTGTCTCAAATGGTGGACATTTGCCGTATGTAATAAAGGTGATATTTTATTTGGTTAAATTACACACTTACGTCACGCAACGTGCACAATTATTTTACGTAGGAGAGATTACCCGAGTACCGGACAGTGCTCAGTAGCAGACAGTAGCTAGTTGATAGTTCACCCACTAGATAGCAGGGACGTGCACTTGCCGATCTGTAGACTCGCTTCATTTCAATAATGTTCAAGGTTTGCGGGTAGTTGTGTGGCAAGTTAGTGTGCTGTTGCGTGAATAATGCTCTAACGGTGTTGAGCAACAAACCTGTTCTAATTGTACGGCAACTTCGCTACACGTTAGGTGAGTTAAGAAAAAGTGTTCCGCGCTGGTTAAGTTTGCAGTTAGGTAAGGCTCATAGCTATGCAGTATTGTTGGTGTTGTGTATAATGGTTGATTACAGCAGCCATTTTCTGTAGATCGTGTCGTGTGCCCAGAACCGGACGCGGAGACAATTTCTAGTACCGGACAAGGATATACATTTAATTACATTTGCGAGTTCATGATAATACATGCGCTATTTTTTTCAGGGCATTTTTAGAAGAATGGCAACGAAAAAAAAAAAAAAAAAAAAAGGGAGGAAGGAAAAATAAAAATGTGTGTTGATAATACGTTAGCAGGACAATTAACGATTCGAGAGGTTGCAGGACAATTTTTAGTGCCCAAAAGCACCTTGAGGGATCGACATAAAATCGTGAAAGGGGGGAAACACGTTACTATGTTACCTACTATGGGTAGATTTACGGAAATATTTACAGAAGAGATTGAGTGAGCTAGTGAATTATTTGTATGACCTAGACAATTGCCTGTTACCAGTTACTAAATGTGAATTTTGTCACGTGTTTACCAACTGGCTGAACACATGAGAATTTTCCACCAGTTCAACAAAAATAATAGAAAAGCTGGAAACTAATTCTACAAGGAGTTTGTTAAACGGCACCCACAATTTTTTCTCCTTACCGCCGAATACACTAGTCTTCAGCATGCTACAGGCTCAACAAAACCCAAGTTCACTTGTTTTTTCCCTAAATATGAGAAACTGTTAAAAGAATATCCCCCCCCCCCTCCAAAAAAAAAAAAAGAATTTTCAATTGTGACGAAACAGGAGTTTCTGTTGTCCACGAAAATTCTTTAAAAGTATTATCCATAAAAGACAAAAAGCAAGTCAGCAGGCTCACTTCAGGGGAAAGGAGAAGGGACATCACAATAATGGTGTGCATAAACGCTGCAGCAGATCAGTTTATTCCCCCACTTTCCGTGTTTCCGAGGAAACGAATGGATCAAACCCGGAAAAATGATGCTCCAAGATGGAAGTGTTTTTGATGCTCAGGAAAGTAGAGGGATTTTATAAGTGGTTAGAAAAATTTGTTCATAGTGTTAAACCCGCAAAGGAAAGTCTAGTGCTCTGATTCTCGATGGGCACAGTACACACAAGGACTTGCAAGTTATTTTGTTTGCAAAGGCGAACAATGTCCACGTGTTAAGCTTGCTTCCCCACACGACCCACAACCTTCAACCTTTAGATCGTGCCATTATGAGGCAGTTTAAGACTGCATTAAACGCGGTCTGTGGGAACTGGATGCACAAATATGGGCCACTGGGACTAAAAATCCACGAAAGAGACATATGCGGCTTGGTTAAAACACCATTAATCTCAATTTGCAGGATAGATCTGGACGTCAGCTTTTGAGTGTAGCGGAATACACCCATTCAACAGTCACATATTTACAGATATTGATTTCATTCCAAGTAGGATGAGCCAGAACAATCGGGAAAAGAGCTCGAACTAAGAGGCTCAGAATTGTGAAACTCCATCAACATGAAGAGACTTCCGAGCCGTTAGAGAAAATATCGCCAGTACCAAAAGATATAGAGAAAAATTTAGCAACTAGAAGAATAAGAGCAGAAATTAGCGAGGTGCTGACATCAACACCATACAAGACAGCCCTGGAAGTAAAAGAGGAAGTTAAAAGGCAGCAAAACAGAGAAAGTAGAACAAAGGAAAGCCATAAAAGAGGAGATAAATAAAACAAGAAAACTAAAGGAAAAAGAATAAGAGAAATATAAGCAACAGGAAGGCAAAGAATGCTCCCAAAACCTCCAACGTTCAAGGAACACGACGAATGTTGAATTTTGGAGACAATGGAAAGGAAGAGACAGGCCGGAAACAAGAAGAAGATCAAGGAGATGAAACCAATTCAACTGAGTGCGTAATATGCGGCGAAACTTTCCAGGAAAACTGGGTGCAGTGTTTAGACTGCGGTGGCTGGGCACATGAATGATGTGCAGACAGCGACAATATCGTGTTTTTCAGGTGTGAGCATTGTAAATAGATTTTTAAATGATTATTTTTTTCAGGTACTTGTATATTCAGGTTTTTCTATAATTTTAGGATTATAAGGCTTGTTCATAACTGTATATGCATATTTAAAAATGCTGTCCGGTACTGGGAACCATTTTTTGAAAACATAAATAATGTAGCACATTAAAAAAATATTTGAAAATAATAGTTTAGAATAAAATAAAGTTTAATTCTTTTGTATGATCATTTTATGCGTATGTCCAGCAAATGTTTTTCATATCTGATTCCAAATTATAATGGAAATTACCAAAAAGGTAAAGCGTCCGGTACTGGGGGAATCCTCCATATCACAAGGATTTAAGAGCCAATGAGCGAACAACAAACAGGCCTCTTAGAATATCACACCTTGAAATTTACCTAAGAAGTTATTGACTATAAACTAAATGTGAAATTACCGCTACAGAAAGTCATAAATTTACTGTACGTGCATCTCGTATGCATTTTTTTCTCTTTGCATTGTTTTTTTCCTTTCTTTCTCTTTCTTTCATTACTTCCCTTGCTTCCATTTTTTTCTCTTTTGCATTGTTTCTTTCCTTTCTGCTTTCTCTCTCTGCTTTCTCTCCCATTCGTTCGTCATTTGTTTACATCAGCTGTCATTTATCTCTAGCCTCCGTTTGACTGCCATCTTGGTTTTTTCTTTTGTCATTTGACTGTTACCTTAATTCGACGCCATCTTTGTTTACATTTCCATGGAGGCCACCATCTTTGCTTGCGTTTACATGGAGGCCGCCGTCTTGGTTTTGTTTTGTCATTTGTTTCCCACATTAGTTCTGGCTTTAGCCACTAGGTGACGCGCCAGTCGTTCGATTAGTAGATATCGCGTGATGATTGTGACAAATTTTTATGGCTATAATTCATTATAATGAGCAGGTAAATAATTATTCCTACGATTTGCTACTTGAATGGAAGAGGTGCTGACAAAACGGTCTATTTTTAGAATAAAGTTTACACCTACCAGTCCGTATTAGGTTGGGGGTCGACACCTAACGGTCCATGAGAAGAGCGAGTTTGAGAACCACTGGCGAAATGACATACGTTTCTTTTGATGTGGGCGTGGCCGTCCTCTGATTGGCAGCGCGAGGCTCTGTATGTGCTACTGCGTGGCGAGAAACATTCTATATTTGCTGAGCCGCCGGCTGGAGTAGATTGGCGAATGGCGTTACGATATTACGCTGGCCAGTTCCGTCATTTACCTAGTTGCCGCGTGTCGCAAGCGATGTTGGAAGTAAAAGTGTTTGCTTCACGTCCATGTTTACATGTACGCTGTGAAAAGACGCTGCTGGAAAGGCAATGGATAAGCGATGAGGTCGCCAAGATGAGCCGTGCACTTTCCAAGACAAATAATTAAGTTGAGAATAGAATTTCCACTCAACACTGAAATATTTGTAATATGTAGAACTCTTTAATAGGTGGACGGCTGTCAAGCTAAGTTGTGCTTTTCTACAGCTCAATCTTCTTCCCTCCCCAAGGCAGAGCGGTTGCACTACGTACAACAGGGATTTTTCCCTCCCATCTCTCTGTAAATGAGAATTCTCAAGGTCGGTAAAACCCCATAAACTAGGCCTTGGAACATACCGGGACTTTGTGTGTACTCATACAACCAACCACCCATTCCATTTTTGTTCGATGAATGAAAGCGGCATTAGACACTACAATCTGAAATTAATATTATGCCAAACAAATAGCAAAAGAGATTCGTTTACTAAGAGATTACAATTTTACCGAGATACATTTTTTTAGTTTTTCTGATTAGGGAATTTACTTTACACGAATTTTGACTGGAAGTAAGCAACATTAATGTATTGATTATATGGCCGAAGTATATATGTGTGTATTTTTAATTTTTATAACAATTGACAGGCTGAGCCTGTCCCAAAGAAAACAGTTGGCGCAATACAGGCAGGACAGGAATCAGCAGTGCGTGGAGCAGAGGAAAGGCAAAATACCGCCAGAGAAATGAGGAAAGTAGAAGATTGACGAGGGGACAGGGGAAGCTGTGACCTCGACAGGCGAGTTGCTAGATTGCCAGTCTCATGTGTGCTTCGTGCCCGGTACAGCTGTAGTAACAGCGCTGTCCATCGCACACTAGAACCTCTACAGTCTTCATCCAGGTGAGTCTTGCGCCCGCACACTCAATACCTGTACTACATTCACGGTTACTGCTTACAACTTTTCTGAAGCCATGCTCAAGTTATTCTTCCAAGATATTCCTCCGCCGCACCTCATGTAAACAAAGCTAAAGAGAATTACACCAGAGGGGCAACGCGCTGCATTCCTGCGCACTCCTATTTCATTATATCTGTCATAAAAACGATTCATTACTAGGCGTTAATGACACATTTATTCTCTCTCTGTTTTTCTTCATATTAGTTATAGTTCAACTATCATAATTTATATATATATATAAAATCTATATACAAATTCAAATTTAACCATAACTGGTATATAGGCTATTCGCCCTAAAGGGATCACTTACCGAAGCCCTCTCATTTGGATTAATAGTCAATAAATATATATAATTGTAGTCTTAGACATCAACCTCTTAGTTCGGTGAAATATATACACCGTGTTCATTACTTACATGGCAGTATTTATTTTAAAAAGTGATGGAAGGATAAAAATTGGCTGATACGAAAAAAGTAAGTAGGGCCTCAAAAGTGCTCACTTTACCGTGAACCGCCTATAACAAGCTTGCGGTACATGCCATGTTTAAGATGCAACTGAACGCGTCGTACATAGGATTTTTTCAGTGGTTCTATTTTATAGGCGTAAAGAAACCGCCTCAAGGCCACGTCTAGCCTTACTGCGGCGGGCTTCATAAACTCCGCGATATACCTACATCCGCGGGAAGCGGAGTTTCTCACAAACAAGATCTGTAACAACGGGATATTACTAAACGCGATGTGCGCCAGTCGATTATACTACAGATACCAATTTTTACGTTTCCTTTTGTTTATCAGGAGCCGCGGTGTTGTAGTGGTTAGACTACTTGCCTCCCAGCTGAGCGAACCGGGCTCGATTTCCAGCGGGGTCGCCCGCGGATTTTCGCACGTGGGAACCGTGTCTGACGACGCCCCTGGTCAGCGGGTTTTCTTGGAGATCTCCCGTTCCCCCGCTCTTGCATTCCGGCGCTGCTCCACACTCACTTCGCTTCACCTTCATCGGCTCCCAAGATCTCAATATTAAGAGCCGTCAAATCTCTCAGCTCCACTCGCGTTGAAAGCGCCTATGTTCACAATCACACACATTATTAGTTAAATGTTTATCTTTTAGCTTGTGCGTGCTGGACAGCAAAGAAAGCACCGCATTTTTGGGGAGTGAATTGTGTAGGTACATTTTAAGAAGGCGTACCATAATTTTTTAGGGATACAAATTAAACGGGAATAAATCATTCTGAGAACAGGTGACCGGGATCGAAACCACGATCTCTTTATAAGCGGCTCACACGCGCTACGGCATCACCAAACTTTCTTCCTAGCAATAAAATCAAAGATTAATACGTTACGTTATAACATAATGAATTTTACTAAACACAATATTATATAATATCTCATTTTAATAGTTATATACGTTGTTTGCTGTCATTTGAGCACTTTCTGAAGGCTTGCTTACTAACTATTTTAGGCCCTTTTTGTATTCTTGTTCCATACGAAAATATAATCTTACCTCGACCATACTACTACAATCCTGCATCCATAAAGTTTATTTTTGGAACCTTTGTCATCAATAAGTGGCTAGTGAGGCAATTACAAGTCTGTTACGTAAATAAAATAATCGGTAAAAGTTCAGTGTCCAAAAATGTAATCTTCACAATTAGTCGTCGATCTACTTTCCCTATATCACTGCGTATTTGTGGTTGCATGTTGTTAAGTGTTTACCTTCAACATATACAACCTGTGAACAGGTAATTATTAAACTAAAGTTAGAGTTCCAAAAGCAAAAGTGCACTGTACACAAGGCGTACGAGAAGCGTCTTTGATGATATGCATTTTACGTATAAAAAACCCACGTCCAGTAAGGGCAATCCCTCTCATGGTTGGAGACATCGTTCAATGTTGATACTATGTTATATTTGGACTACCTCATAAACACGACTGGCCGTCTTCAGACAGGCCATAATCGCCTACACCACTGCAGGAACATCATGTTCCACTGTCTCTTTTCTCATTTGTCTGGCCTCGTCCTACCCACACTAGACTTACATTACTGGCCGGATTTGAGCAAGCGGCAGTCCTAGTTGGCCGTGTTTCAAACATATGTTCGTTTGTATGTGTGAATCTGTAGAGTATATCATATTTGTTTCAATAACTACTAGAACCATTGGTTTTTCGCGAAAATATTCAAATACTATTTGTACTCCAAAGCGCGTAAATTCGGAACTAATTTCGTGATTGTATGGTTTTAACTGTACCGCTTCTTAGGCGTCTGCCAGCAAATAACGGACGTATAATGTCGGAGTAATTTAAACCAGATTGGCAGGGACACCCGAATCTCCCGAAAATATTTCGCGAGCAGTCGTATTCCATAATACTGTAGCTAAAGGTACCCACACACGTGCAGGCCAAACCTTGAGGCCGGAACTGTACAGGCACGGCATCGAGGTTGGCCTGAAATGTGCTGTCCCCACACACACTTCAACATTCCTCAAGGAACAGTTCAGTCCACGGCCAACGATGTCAACGTCGGACGAGATTTTAGCGCCCAGGTTGCTTTATCCCGACAAAGTCAGTTAAAACTCGCTTGAAAAAGCACAGTGGTGTCTGGCAGTAGACCAGTCGAGAAGCCGCAATCTTGGTTCCACCAGCGTGGATGACCTTAACCTATTGTCAGCCATATTGTTTGCTTCCACCAGCTTGTTTCACATCTGCCGTCTTGTTACAAGGAAGTTCCAGTCCATGCTGTAATTCTGCCTTAGTACTTCAAGCTCTGCAATTCCATGCCATTGCCTTGTTTCTAGAGGTTTAGTTGTTGTTTTTCTCTCTCTCTCTCTCTCTCTCTCTCTCTCTCTCTCTCTCACCTGCTCTCTATCACACACACTCCATCCACAATATTAGATTTTTGTAAGCTGTAATCTTGTTTCTTCTGCTGTAGCTGTAATTTCTTCTATCTCTGCTAGGTGGTGTTGGTGTTGGCCGCCATCTTTGATGTCGGTTACTCTTGCCAGGGACGTCATATTGGTTTTATTATCATCTGCTAGGTGGTCTAGTATCGGCTGCCACAATGTTGCCCACCAGGGGTGCCATTGTGGTTCCCTGCTATATGCTAGGCAGCGCTAGTGTAGTTTGATGTCATCGGCTGTTAGGAGTACTAGTGTCGGTTGGAGCCTAAGGGCGATGTTCCATGTGTTGTATGCAGACACTCACCTCTATCAACGTGATATGATTTAATACATTATAAATTGCTGTGGAGATAGGGAGGGGCGAACTGCCGGACCTTGGACTGGAAGACAGATGCTAAGTCGACTGAGCCATCAGGACATCGGTGCCAGTATAGGTAGAAATTATGTGTGTGTTGGTGTATGTGCTCGCGTGCGCATATATATATAATACACACACACGCACACATGGGAAATAATTTTTTCCCAAAAATTATAGGGATCTGTACATATATTCGAGAGGTGCATGTCAGATATGGTCGTTATGTTAGCTTGTGCAGCAACCATGTTGGTAAGACACTGAAAATAACTTTTCATTGCTTTTGTATCACTACAACGAGTATTATGAATTTTTTTAATTACTAATATAACACACAGTTCCTGGTGATACACATATCTCATCGACTATTTTTACCCGCCCCTTCTCCATTTCTGTTCCCAGTCAATGAAATACCATAAAAGTATTACTGATAAATATTGTTACATGTGAGGACGCCTGAGGGGCGAATCTGAGTTCGTGAAGGTGGTCTTGATAAAAAAAAAAAAAAATTTGATTTATAATTTCTTCTATGATACTATGTACGGTATTAAATTATCTGTCTCCACTTATCCTCTTTGTAGTTAACAGTGAGCTTAATATTTAATGTCTATTTCAACTCTAATTAACGTCCTTCTGAACTTCTCTCTTGGTTACAGTGAATTAACTCATACTCATTATCAACACATGGTCAGTCAATCTGTTGCCATAATTTATAGTGTCTTTCACTCACGCATTTAGTACAATAGTCCAGCCTGCCAGCCGCACACTTCACTACTTGATACTTGCAGTTGCAGACTCCCATTCCGCTTATCACTGGTCGCGTTCTATCGCTCGGAACTCAGCCACTCACTCATTCATTCATCCACTCAAATTTAAATCCTGGCTCGGAGACCTGCTGCGGTATTTATAGTGTCGCACCTTACCATCTGGAAGGTTCAATGCACCCCGAGATGCGCTGGGAGAACGGGGTCAGTAATCCAGAACATTCTTCAGATATCGACCGAATACAATACGACCAGAGTCCGCGGCGCACGTCTGTAATTCGAAACCAGTCATTGTCTCGCCTTCCACCGTCGATATCGTATGACTACTCTCTTTCCTTCTCTTCCACTCGCCCGCGCACAATGCGAAACAGTGAGCGCACAATAATATATTGCATACCTCAGCCGCACTCTTGTTATCATCGCCATAATCAAGGTTGCCTCGAGAAACTCGAGGCAACCTTGATCACCTAGAAAACTAATTCAAAATAAAACAATGTAGACAAAGAAACAAACCAGGATATTTACTGAATGCTGTTCAACCAAATTAAGCTTACATTAACAATGGAAAGTACCATAACTTCTGCTTATACATTTCGTCGCCTGCTGCTCTTGACTTGGTCGTAACCTTCACTTTTTTCATTTCTTTCCGATGCGCACTTCTTAGATTATTTATCTTTTTTTATTACAGCATCTTTCGTGGTGTTCGTGTCAACCTCTTTCAATATTACCAACAACCGAGCGTAGCCCCCATATTTTTCACCCTATCATGGTATTCATTACACTTCACTTGCCACAGACATGGCTCACTCTCATATATTTGTTTCCAATCTTCTAGAAACTCGCGATACACCGATGTGTCTTCGTGAAAAGATGAAAGCGAACTGATGGAAAACACCTTGTTGCCCACACACGCCAGTTCTGGCCTGTACAGTCCTGGACTGCGCAGGCCGGCGGAAAGGTTTTTCGATTCCAATTTTGCGGACTGCGCAGTTCACTAGTGGCCTCAAGGCCGTTACCACACACAATGAGGAATTTCTCAAGGCTGAGACTGTACAGTCCCGGCCTTGAGGTATTCCTCATCGTGTGTGGGCAACTTAAGATACACTTCAGCGATTGGATGATATAGATGTTACACGTCTTAGGAGTCTGCCCGCGAATCACAGACGTACAGTAGCAGAGTGACCTTATTGTGATTGACCAGTCAAGTAAGACG
The DNA here is from genome assembly GCA_029891345.1 of Dryococelus australis. Taxonomy (NCBI): domain Eukaryota; kingdom Metazoa; phylum Arthropoda; class Insecta; order Phasmatodea; family Phasmatidae; genus Dryococelus; species Dryococelus australis. The sequence continues at coordinate 167,830,785 of CM056997.1, read as the reverse complement.
ATTTCTCCTCGCAGACACATGCCGCCAATAAGCAAAATAATACTTCTGGTATACCCACAGAGTATTGAAATCTAGTATGTGAGGAAATCTTTTCGCGAAATTCGAGTGTCCCTACCGATTGGCTTAGTCTGGTGGGAAAAGTGACTTCACACAAGCGCGTGGCCAATTACCCGAGGAAATGTGCAAGTGTGCATGTACGATGTTCAAGTATAGTCTGAGTAGAAATATTTTCGTAAAAAACCGGTAGCTTTAGTTATAATAGAAAATATATGTTCTTTATTTAAGAAAATGGCCGTAAATATTTTGTTTGTTTCCTAGTAAAATTGTAATTGAAAAATATTGAAACAGCGTTGCTATATACGGCCTAGATTTTTTACACCGCGAAAAAGGTTTTGTTGAATCGAGCAAAGTTTGTTTGGCGAAACCGAAATATTTTGTTGCTGAAACAGCATTATTTTTTGTTGTTTTTTTTTGTTTGGTTGCCCCAGATAAAGATTTGGTTGGTGCAACTTAAAATTGATTTGGTTGGTGTAACTACAGATTTGTTTGGCTCCACTTATCTTAAACAGATACGGCTGATATAAAATGTAGCAGGTTAGACTGAGATTTGAACATTCATCACTTGCGAGCGAGCAGCACGCCTTACTAATCACGGCTATTTTTGCGCTTTTTTAACAGTACGTGGTTGACATGCGTGGTTGCCGTGTTAGTAGATGGTATAGGAGAGTTCTGGACTACCCCAATTTTTCATTGAAACATCAAGATTTTTACTCCAAAATCAAGGTTTTTTACACCAAAATCAAAGTTATTGGGACTAACTAAATTTAAGCTCTAAAATGTTTTTAAAAGGAGCTCTCAAAATACTGATTTTTCGCTCCAAAGGCAAGAATTTTTATTCCAATATCGATTTTTTTAGCTTCAAAAGAATATTTTTTTATCCAAAATCAAGATTTTTTAAAGTCGTTATTGAGTTTGTACTTCCTCAAAAACAAGCAATTTTCATCGAAAATCAAGCAAATTTACCTCAACAACCAGCAAATTTTTCTATTTTTCAAAAAAATGTTCATTCAAGATATGTGTTAATTAAAAAAAGCAATTTTACCCAAAAATCAAGCAATTTTACTTCAAAAACAAGAAAATTTTCACGTTTTCTAGATATGCCAATTTTGCAAACGAATAATTTAAATCAAGCAAATTTAAGCCAAAATCAAGTAAATTAAACAAAAATCGTATGAAATATTGGAAAGACAATTGATAGTTTAAATTCGAATGTCTATTCATTTAAAAAAAAAACTGCTTCTATCTTCTCAAAGTCGCCACCTTTTCACGAAATACATATTTATCGTCAATGTTTTCTAAACCTGTTAATTGTAAACTTGGTAGATTTTGATGTAATTTAAAAACTAATTCTCTAATATCTTCAGAGGTATTATCTAATGTAGGCCTATAGGAAGGTGTATTCAAGAAATCGCCATCATTAAAAAGGATTGTCATACTGCAAGCTAAGATAGGTGACCTCATTTTATATCTATAAAGAAAATTTTTTATTAGAATTACTATTTTTTATTCTATCAATACACTCTTCTATATATCTAAAAATCGCAAAACTTTAAATGTAACCACTCAACTATAAGTCTAAAAAATGGTACTGAATTATCGAACCAATTTGTAGGTTCTGTAATATTGTTTATATCTTCCATTTAAGAATATTAAAATATCTTCCATAATTCATTCTTTCATATAATTATAAGTTAACTTCCGTTGGATGATTAGAACAACATTACAAATTGTACCAGCTCCAACAGCTTCTCAAAATCAACACTAATTTTTATGTTTGTCTTTTCTTTAACTACAGTTGTACTTCTACATCAGCAATCAATTATAAATAATAGTCTTCAACCCTTAAATTAAGAATGATTGGTAGCACCATAAAAGTTTCAATGTGGCTTATAATAAAGTTCATTTATAGTATCTAGTTTTGTTTTAGAAGTTCTAAAATCGTTATATGTAAGAAAGGCTTTATTGCAAAAATTATTGCCAATATCTAGATTCCAATTTTCTTTTGGAAAAATTTAATATCTACCATTTTTTAATTGAATATTACTTATATCAGAGTGATCAAACATAGAAGCATGCACTTCCTGATCAGCAGGTTTTTTTTCGTTTAGTTTGAAATCCTACAACTATAAAATCGGGCATGTCAAATTGTAAATTATTAAACTGATCTTTTATATCAAAGTTAAAAACAGTTGTTCCGGTAGGAACTTTTTTTCTAAAAATTACCAATAATCAAAACTAATATCTATTTTAGGATTTTGAATATTTTTTCTTTAACTACAATGGCTGGGTTAGATTCGTATTCAACAATAGGCCACATTATTTATAATTTTTGAATAACAATTTTACCTTAATCAGCATAACTTTTCTGAACTGCACCATCTGCATTTTTCATTTCATAAACAAATAAACAATTGTTATCAGATGAATTCCAAAAAAAAAAAAATTTAACCACCTTTCCAATAAATTTCATTGTTATGGCGAATAAAACCTAAACAGATATCTCAATGGATAAATTACTTCATTTGGTTTAGCATTATGAGTAGCTTTTACTTGCTAATAATGAACACAAGCGAATTCTAAATAATTTTGTTCACCTGGAGATCTTAACAAAGTATTCATTATTGTTTATGATATTCCTGGATTATCAATAGCTTCAATAACATGCCCATGTATTGAGATTTCTACTGGAGTAACTGATAAGGAAAATTGTTAGAACAAACATCAATACTATCTCCTTTATCATATTTTGCCTAATTTCCTTCGTTATTCCTTTTTAGCGATCTAAATTGTTCATAAACATAATCATAATTTGGATAAGAAAGCCATCTCCTATAGGAATGTCAAATTCAATTATATTATTATAAACAGTTAAATTCCCCTTAGTTTGATCCGTTGGGGGGGGGGGGGAGTTTGACTCTCAAAACTCTGAATACCTTAATAACTCATCTATAAGTAAAAAAAAAAAAAATACAAATAAATGAAAGAATCAAAGGGAGTTTCTCAGGTTAAATTACTCATTGAGATATACAAAAATTATAAAATGAGTCATGAAGCAGAATATGAACTAAATAAGAAAGATAGGAAGGTATGCCATTTATTCGCAAATTACAAAATATTGGAAAAAAAAAAAAGTAGAACAGGTAAGTGAAGTAACTTAAAATTTAATAACAGCACTAGTTCCTGTTGCAGTAAACATTTAAGATTATCCACCAACTCCACAAAAAACATCGTTTGAAAGAGAACAATTTTCAGAAAAAAAATCCCCTAATTTGGAAGAGCAATTGGGAACTATACCATTAGATAATTCTACTGGAAATTTGGAAAATAAATTGAGGATATTGATGATCTTGATGAGTAATATGGTTTACATAGAGTTGGACAAGATTTTGAGATTGGAGATACAAAAGTAGATATAGAGAATAATATTAAAAAAGTTAAAGAAAAAGAATATACAATAACATGACTTTTTAAATTGTTAACAAAGATACTGCAGAAGAACTTGTAGGTAATTACAATACTAAGGACGATGAAAATTATACAGAAATTATTTTATCAACAAATGCAGCATTTCAATTACATAATACTAATACTCAAGTAAATTCGGATAATGATAGTAAGTACAAAAAAATAATTAGACCAATTTATCATAAATATATAAAGAAAAGTTACTCTCAAAATCATCTCCAAATACACCAGAAAAAAAGATTTCTCCAAAGCTCCTAGATCTGGAGAAGGTATAAAAAAAATAATAGTTTACCAGACGAATATGTTTTGATGGAGAATGTTAGAAATTTAATTGATAGATTATTAGTTATTCGTGGTGAAGAAAATGCTGGAAATAACAATTATTTCAATTAAAATGTAAACATAAAAATATGCTAAACAATAAATTTTCTGATTTTGTTGTCAATAATACAAAAGAAATTCCATATCTTATAAGAGTTTTAAATGTAATTCCTCATTCATTTTGGAATTCTGAACATCATGGTAAAGGTACAAAAAATTGGGCATTTAATAATTTAAATTTACCCTTAATGCATTTGCCTGGTTATAATTTTTGTGGTCCATTAAAAAAAATTAAATTAAAAAATAGATAGAAGTGGTACAGGAATAAATAAATCTTATGAAACATGTAAATTACATTATATTGCTTACAGATATCATAAAGATTTAGAATCTAGACATGATGCAGATAAAATTTCACAAAAAGAAGCAAAGGAAATTATGTTAGAAAAAAAATACTTCAATTGGGGAAAAAATTGCTTCTGCTGCTGTTGCTTCAACTATGTTTAGAAAAGAAAATTGGGATGATGTATTAAAATGTTTTATTGATTATATATATATTTACTTATAAATGAAGATAAAATATTTTTGGGTATAGATAATTTTTTTAATAAAGGAACAACTAGAGAGAAATAATAAAAAAATTAAAAGAAGGTAAAGGTTTATTACTGCCATTGCCATTAATAATATTCAAAAAAATATTGAATTAAAAAACAGGTAGTGGTTTACATCATGGCGGAATTATTCCCCTCATAGTTACTGCTTTAACTGGACCTGGTGCTTTAGCAGGAGTCTTAAATTTATAACTCTGTTGAACAAACTAGAAAAAAATAAAAAAGAATTAGAAGAACAACAATGATATAATTTAGCAATGGTAAATAAATCAGGAAAATGTTTAGTTGAAAAAAGAGGAAGACCAAAATAAATTTATCTCCATTATCTTATATTGATACTAAAAATTATGTAAAATAATCAAATATTAAAAATTCCAGAAATGTTTACATGATTGACAAATTACCAAAATATATGTACAAAATTGAATGTGCTGTGGTAGATTTTGACATTTCATAAAATCCTGGAACATGTTGGGTTTGTTATTTTAAAGAAAATAATGTTTACTTTTTTGATTCAATAGGAGGTAATATTCCTAGTAACTTTAGTTAATTGTTTCAAAAATATAAATGTTTATTACAATGTTAATCGAACTCAGAATTTTAATTCAGTTAAATATGGACATCTATGTTTAATCGTATTAAATCCTTTTTTCGAAAGATTTTAAGTTTCATGATATAATTTCCATATCATTAAATAACAAATATATTTGGGAAACCATTAATCTAATCTTTAAATAATATCTTTGAAACTAATGCTTATGCTTTAAAAACATATGTAGATTAACAATGCAATTCTAGTGTTTCTTCTTTACAAAGTAAACTATATCCCACTGTTTCGATTCTACAAAATCCTATGTTTCTTTTCTAGGATGTAGATTTGTTAATATAGATACTCCTATAAATAATAAAGATGCAGTCTACCAAAGATTTTTTGATGTAAACATAGCATATTATGAAATAAACTATTGTTTATGATAATGCTTTAAAAACATATGTAGATTCAAAATACAATAATATTGCTTCTGATTATGCATTAAAAGAAGGCGTAGATTCAAAAGAGATTCCAATTTTTCTCATTTAAAAACATATGTAGATTCAAAATACAATACAATTGTTTCTGCTTTACGAGGTCAACTTAGTGAATTTTTTGTTTTAACAACAGATAATATTTATCTTCAAGATCGTAGCATTAATAATATGGCTGGTCCTATAGATGGAAAAGATGCAGAAAATAAAAGATATTTTGATAAAGAAATAGTCGACAAATTTCAAAATTTAAACCAATCAATTTTCAATTATTGTGATACACTTGTTAACTCGAGAGTTGGAAAAAGCAAAGAAGCTTCTGTTAAAGAATTAAGTATTAAATGGCAAGATTTAAACCAACCAGTAGAAAAATGCAAGGAAGAAAAATCTCATATATTTTAGTTACATAGAAAGTCGAATGAAAATAATAATATTTTTTGCATAGATGATGATAATAATTACTTTTATTTTTTGATGGATTGTACTGTTATAAACTAATTTCTGATAATTGTCTGATACCACTAACTCTTATTGAGGGATCCACGAAAATAGATTACACTAAGCCTTTTGATGTTAACAGAAGTGAATTTTTAACTTAAATAAAATAAAAATATTATTTGATTACTATGTTGATGGAATGTTGAAATAGGAGTATTCGTGAAATATAAAGATTAACTATATATTTTTTGCTATTAAATGGAGACTACTAGGTGTTTGAAGTGTAAGAAATGCACTAAAAATAATAATATAAAAATTAAAAATACTAAAAATGGACGATTTGTTCAGAAAAATATATGCTCGATATGTAATTATAATAAATCAACATTTAGGCCACCAGGTACAAGAGTGGCCTAAGTCACATTTGGTGGAAGAGTAGTCAAAGTGCTAAATCGTGATATGCGAATGAGATTAAATAATTGTTTGATTTATTGATTAATAATTTATATTAATTAACCGAATAATTAAATTGATTTATCGGTTAATTAAAGAATGTATTTACATATATTTTTATACTAAAGAATTCTTCTATATCAAAGAATGATATTATTTTATTGGTGTCATAAGATTGATATTAGTGGAGCAGGCTCGATGTGGTCTCTGTGGTTCTCTAAGGTCGACTGACCAGAGGAGTGGGTTGTAATTGTTTATATAGTAGTAAATGTTGGTGTAAGAGTGGTATAAGTGCCATTTAATTTTTTTGTGACATACACAGTGCGAGCTACATGACCTGGTCGAATGTATGGAGGCACACTAAGTATTTAAATAAATTTTTTCAGCCAAGTAAATATTATTTTTATGAAAAAAGATGTTGAAATAGGTTACCCAACAAATTACTTTAATGACTCCTCGAATAGCATAAAAGCAACGAACTATTTTGATGAAGCAAATAAAATGAGTATGAATACTTAACCAAATACTTGAAACAAATTCATTAAACTGATTTGAATCATGCGATGAATCTTTTATCCTTAGCAAAGTAACTGATCGCCACTTTAATCACGTAATCAACAGAACCTGCAAGAAGAAATTTTCTAAAAAGAAAAGTATATTGTATGGAATTGTTGATTTCTGGCAAATTGATCATGTAGAAATGGATACTGGTAATTTAAAAGGAATATCGCATATAAATAATGGATACAAATATATCATGACTATTATCGGTTGTTATTTTTAAATATTCATTCGCAGAACCAAGATTTTTATTATAAAATTGATTCCGTACACATTTTGCATGTTCATAATTATCATCAGTTATGTCAGATTCGTTTAATTTGTTGTAAAATTCACTTTTTTATAGAATTTTTTTTCTTTTTTTTCATTTTTCCAACTATCCAGGTAATTGTATGGATAAACACCGAACCTAATTACTAAATCTACTTGTTCTTTGGTAAATGTTTTTGTGTATGTTTCATTTGATCTTTACTTAAATTAGATTATAATTTATATACACTACTTCCCATAAATTTAAATGTGTCAATAAATGTAATTTTTAAATTTTCTGTTGCTTTTCCAAAAGTAAGAAACTTTTCTTCATTATTTGCGATTAATTCGATATTTTTATCATAAAATTCAAGCTATTTAATTAATAAATATGTATTATATCCAGCTAAATTATGATAATAAATTGGAACAAAATTGGGTAATTTTTTAATTTAGATTACAATTATTTAATACTGTATTAATGAATTTTCTAGTTATATGATCATGATGACAGACTTTTTTTTAATTTTCCTTCGTATATTCACATTAGCATAGGGTACATGTTTTATATTTATAATAAGTAGCATTTTCTTCTTTTGTCACTAGATGCATTTGTTCTATTTGCGAATATATTTCTCCAATTTCTTCTACTTCCCTTTTTATTGATTGTATAAAATCTTTATGTGCATTTGGACCTCGATATACAACTAGTGGCATATAATCTGCATAATTACATACAATATAATAACAAAACCAGATGTTTCCTGGAACCGATAATTCATTGTTTATGATTCGTCATTCATTTTTTAATCGATTGTATTTATTTGTTAATTTGTAAGTTTATATGTTTCTTTAAGTATTTCTGTATAAAGACCATTATCATCATCATCTTCTGTTAAAACATGATATATTTTTATTAATTTAAACTTATTTAATTCTCTTGAATTAGGTTTGGTGGTGAATATTTTCATTAGAATTTATTCAAAATGATGCATATATTGCGAAAGGAAAATTCATTGTATGTTTACAATTTTTGCAAAATATTTGCTCTCCTTTCGAAGGTAAAGTGATTCTTACTGATTCATTTTAGAGCAGTCTTCTGTATGTTTATTTGATTTCTCTTGAGATGTAAAAAATTGAAGGCACATATTACATATATAAGTTTTACCATGCCTATTTTTTTTGCATTAAAAGCAGTCTCGATGAATCTTTTATCCAACAATAATGTGAAGTTTTTACATTTTTGAAATAAAGTAAATTTATGTACTGTTCTTTTTCTTGTATTTTGTGCATTTTAGTGGATATACTGTAGACTTGCCTTCAATAGAGTAAGCATTTATAGATGTATAAATTTGATTTTCAATTTTTGGTTTTATCATCAATTTTTGTAGGATATTCATATTTATCAATTACTTATTATTAAGTCCCACATTGTTATGTTAAGATACTCTATCTGAATTCTTCTTTGCTGGAAATAATGCAGATGTTAATGCCCAAAGAAAACATTTTTGATCTTCATTTTTAACATGTATGCATGCTTTTTATTCTTAATAAATTCAGGTAGTTCAATATAATATGATGATCCATTTAATGAATTATTTTGGACTATTATGGACTATTTTGTAACTAATTGTATTTAAATTATTCTTTCTAAAGCCCATCCTGAACCTCCTCTTTGAAATTCAGATAATTGTGTAATTATTTTTTGTTTTATGAATTTATAAATACATTCATATATTCTTCATTCAATATTGTATAATTGGGTGATTGAAATGTAAATAATTCTACTTGATTATTATCTGGCTTACAATTGGCATATAATTTAATACTGATTTTCAACCCTTTAAATGTTCTAAGATTATTGAAATATCTTATTTTTTACTGAAGTCAAAAAATTATTAGGCTGTACTAAATTAAAAGAATTTTCAATGTTATGTGTTGATATCCAACTTTTGAAAGCTTTATTAAATAAGTAATTGTTATTGGTGCTTCTATTTCTTTTGTTAACGAAAACATTAGTAGAATAAGAAAATATTTCTGTTAATTTCTTTTTATCTTACTTATAAAATTCATTGATATTAACATATAATAAAGGTAAATTTGTAAAATTATTATTTTTGTTATCCATTCTGTTACTCGCTTACTTTTATTTCTAGGTTGTACAAGTAGATAATTAGAGAATGGAAATATATTTTTTTTAAATGTTTATTTGTTTTTTTTTTTATAGCTTATATTGTAATTCGAAAAAGGTAGAATTCTAAAATTCCTATTTGTTTGTTCATTTAATATCCTTGTTACAATAAATGAAATTAAATAAGCTTTCCATAGATTATACCAACAATTAATTTTAAAATCTCTATCTATAATTCCCAAATCCCTCACTCACCTATTGCTCAACTCAACTGTTAGATTGCTCGCTGACATTTTAACTGTATTTGCAAGGGAAGAAATTTATAAATAAAATTCAAAATAGATATAATGGGATTAGATAGAAAAAAACTTACATTTTAAGAAAAAATAATTCTATAAATTTATTCTCATTACATACCTTACATGTCTTTGTTGGATAATTATCATATTGATTTTCGTTTAGAATATATAATGCTCTATCGTGTGATTTACTATTTTTATGCTTTTTGATAGATGCATTATATACATAATTTCCACATTCACACATTACTTTCCCTTTTTTTAAAATTAAAAACGACTACTAGCATATTCACTATAACATTTTTTACAGATGTTAATATGCTTAGCTTTTGTGAATTTGTGTGAAGCAAAACTTTCTATGTTTAATACTTCACCACACTTTTTACATTACTTAGTTAAGGTATTATTTTCCATTTCGAGCATAGTTTTCATTTTATTTATTAAGAAAAATAATTTATTAAGAGAATGAAAAAATATTTTTCTTTAATAATTCGGTTCTTTATAAATAACACAAAACAAAAATGGAATCGCTTCGCAAGAGGTTAAACAATTTGTATGAATTCACTTAACTACAAGATCTTGAAGTTAATGATGGCATTCTGCTACAGATTTCAAATTTATGAATCTAAGTCTGGTAAAAAATAAATGATTTTCTAGACGGGAAGTATAAAGTTACATTACCAGCTCGATATCTAAAGATATTTGATGCGCTATAGATGAATTTAAAACAATAAATGAGAATCAGGATTTTATAGTGTCTTAAAGTTTAGAAGAACTGAAAAGTGGAAAATATATTTTTTGATACTGATTCAACGAAAAATATATAAGTTCGATCAATTGTCTTTCGAATATTTTAAATAATTTATGCTTAATGTACTTGATTTTGGCTTAAATTTGCTAGATTTAAATTACTCGCTTGCAAAATTGGCATTTCTCGAAAACGTGAAAATTTGCTTCTTTTTGAAGTAAAATTGCTTGAATTTGGGGTAGAATTGCTATATTTTATTAACAGAAATCATGAATGATTGTTTTTTGAAAAAAATTGAAAAATTGATAAAATTTCTTGATTTCCAATTAAAATTGCTTGTTTTGGAGAAAGTACAAACATAATGACTTCAAAAAAACCTTGATTTTGGAGTAAAAAAGCCATGATTTTGGAGCTAAAAACATAGATTTTGGAGTTAAAAACCTTGGTTTTTGGAGAAAAAATCTAGGTTTTGAGAGCTCCTTTTAAAAAAATATTTAGAGCTTAAATTTAGTCGCAAAATCCTTGATTGTGGAGTAAAGAATATTATTTTGTAGTAAAAAACCCTTCATTTTGGAATAAATACGTTGATTTTTCTTAATTTTAAATCTTTTAGAGATTAAATTTATTCTCAACAACCTCGATTTTGGAGCAAAAAGCTATAATTTTGTAGTAAAAAACCTTGATTTCTAAAAAAAAAAATTGGGGTGTTGCAGAACTTCACTTTACCATTTACTCGTGTTGTCGTTTGGCAGAAAACCCCGCAACCCAGGGCCATTAATCGACACGCAACTAACTGCGTCATGCAAATTGTCACTTAATGCGACTACTGTTGTTGAAATGCTTTGAAATACATGTTCTGAAAATGGAATAGGGGTGCAAACAAATATTTAAAGTTTTACAGCTGTACTTTTTAACTTCCTGTTGGTTTTGTTTTATTAGAGTTGTAAGATTATTAAGCATCAGTAAATGCCATAACATACACTATGACTATTGTCACAAAAATTACAAACAAATTCACGAGCTGTATTTTCGAACGAAGGCAATCAAATGAGCGGCCACCCCCCCCCCCCCCTACACACACTGATCCATTCTCACCTCGCTTCACACTAATCGACTGCTTATACCTTGTGTTAAGAGCCACTTGAAGTTCCACTCCGCAAGGGGCAATGAAATATAACGCAGGATTTCGCTTAAGAAGTTTTTACATTTTTTTTATTTTTCAACGAGTAGGGCAGTGTACAAAAGAAGGGTTACATCTATATCAATGTCGTTCAAAGACATTATTGTAAGAAATTATTGATGAACTGATGGCGATTATTGGTTTTGTTGGAGATTTCCACAAACAGAGATAGTCCAAAGGAAGATATACTGTAAATAATTACGCAGGCATGGCGAATATCACCTTTGTTGATATACGAGAAAAATATCTAATCATCGAATTAAATCGTACGGCACATGCCAGTTCCTTTGCAGCTTGAGGTGAAAGTGTTGACGTTTTCAACTAATAAGTCCTGTAAGAGCAATTTATAAGAAAATGTGGAGAAAAACTTAAAATAAACCAAAAATCAATATTTGAACTTTGGCAGAAGTACACTTCGTTAAACGACTAAACGACATTTAAAAAGAGCGGATTTTATTCCCTCCCCAACGTGGATTTCAAAAACATCCCTCTAGCCCATTAGAGAAAGCTAGTTCATCAACTAGTAAATAGTCCTTTTGACATAATCAGCGTATTTACCCAGAATATTTATTCATTCACTTTATTGGCTTTTACGAATACATTTTTTTGCAAGGAACATCCTCTGTTATCATTTGAGCGTATTCGAGTTAAACAAGCATTCATAAATACGTCATTAAGCCATATGTCATTTAACACAAATGCCATATGTTATATTTGCCTTTCTCTGTTTAAAGTAGCCTCAAATATTGAGTTATTTAATATACAAAACCATACACGTAAAAGCAAATATACATGTGTATACAAATTACATATTATAGTATAGCGAATTTTTGCTGAATGAATTAAAGTGTACGAATTGTTTGTATCATTTTGTAAAACAACAAACAATAATGCGTTCTTAAAAAAAATACGATATGGATAAGTAATTTTTAAATAAAGAGATTATGCATAAACGTCGAAAAACTTACACCGATATTAAATTTTTTTTATCTCAACAGTTTATGTGCTTGAATGCAGCCATTAATTTTTTTTGGATTTGACTCAACAATAAGTATATTTTTTCTAATGTACGTACTTTTAGAGCCTTGCTACGAGAAGAGAATAGGGAAGATTTAACATTAAAGAGGCATGACAGGCATGCAGAAGAAAAATAACACGCTAACAGAAAATTCTAGCCAGTGTATTAAAAAAATCTAAAGAAAATAACACTGTGTAAATTATGATACACGTTTGTATAAAAATCTCAACAGTTGGCAAGTATTTAAGGTAGTGTGACTTCCCAGTTAAGTTGGTATTAGTATTATAAGTAGTCACAACTTTCGGTGGTCGGTGTTGTATGCACCAACACATACTATCATATCTCGGGATGAAATCAAAGAGAAAGTATAGTTCTGAGTAATAATGTTTTGAATGAAGTGTTCCCAAAAGAGCACCCTGAATAACGACACGTGGTTTAATGCATAGAAAACCCAGTATTATATTTTGTTAAACCAAAAACAGCATCTATTCTAAACGCAGAAGTATTTTCCGTGATGATTAAGGAAAATAAAACGTTATGATAGCGCGAAAAAGAAAATATCTTCAAAATAGGTTTATACGCAAGCAGTGGCGTAATAACCTATGTTAAAAGTGCCCATAAAAAAAAGGTAACCCTAAAGCAATATTACAACTTCATTCAAAGCAATTGCTTCCATTGATACCAATATAAGAACAGTTTTATAAACTCTAGTTATGGGCTGATGCTTCTTGTGTTGGCAACTAAAAACGTAATAAAGTAATATTAAATGTTAATCGCGGAGTTGAAACAAAAAAAAAATCTTCCGCTCTGTAGAACACTATTTTTCCTTACTACTTCAGTGAATTAAAAAATCCGTACCGTTTGTCGGTTTTCTTTCAATCAGTACTTCATCGAGAACCAAAAAGTATTTATTTTTAGTTGTTGGGGACATCCATTCCTGCAATACGATTAGAATTGGGATATCTAAAATGAGCTATCAGGAAACTTGTCTCATTTGCACACCTGATCAGCGTGGAGATGTCGTCACACGTGTGAGTTGGAAGTACAGGATACTCCATTCAGGACGCACTGACTGATGAGATCCTCTCCTTCAAAGCCCGGTGGCCGCCGACCTGGTACAACAAGATGCCTTTCCTGGCCAGCCTACTGTGCGAGAGATCAAAAGGGAAATTGGATGGAATCGACTTACAAAGAGTTCTATCACGACGAAGAGAAGGAAGGAACGTTTATTGGCAAGAAGTTTACCAGCGGATTGTCGGAAAGCATCTTTACTTCAGCGGAGACAGTGATCGGTCCCATTCTAATTTCCACACAAAGGGTTGAGTGGTCAACGCTACAAAGAAGGTTTAAACTCTTGTTAAAGCTTAGAGATCATTTTAATGGTTAAAGTTTATTTACGAGATATTCAAGTGGCATTCGACAAACGAAACGCATGTTCGTGATGATGAATGTATATTCAAAGACTATAATTAAAATGTGTTCATGAAAATCGGCCATAATTAGTATAATCTTCCAAGTAAGCCTGTGTCCTCAACAAAATTTCCTCTCGAGCAAATACAACTATACTGGGAAATTGAAACGAATTGCAGAACTAACCACGGCAATGGAATACAAAAGAAAAACCTTTAATTTACTTACCTAGTATAAACATTTACAAAAATACACAGAATATAATAATTTGGTTTTTTTCTTTATCATGACCATTCCCAACATGTCAGCAACGGATTTAGTGTACTAACGCATTTTAACACGCATGTGCACTAAAGAAGGATTGTATAAACATTTCAGTGACTATCCTATGACTTCACAATTTAATCAGTTCCTACTTAAGTCACTCGTAATCAGTATTGAACTTTCAGTGAAAGAAAACCACTTGCATAGTTGGCGAAATATTTAGGCAAAGGTTAATTGATTCAATAGCGGAAAGTCTGAAGAACAACCACAGTTACAGTCGTCGGTGCAGTGACACAGTAGTTCACTTCGCGCACATCAGCAATATGTGAAGACAATGTTCTCAAATCAGCGCCCGGTATCAAGCTCGCTAGCCGGCAGTCACCTCCGCGGCACTAAGAGGGTGGTCAGAGACTAGGCACAGAGCCCAATGCAGGGAACCACAGTATACTTCACTGTACAGAGGCGGCACAGCAGTTCACTTCACGCACATCAGCAATATGTGGAGACAATGTCCGCCAATAAGCGCCTGGTAACAAACTCGCTAGCTGGCAGTCACCTCCGCAACACTAAGTGGGTGGTCAGAGACTAGGCACAGAGCCCCATGCAGGGAACCACAGTATACTTCACTGTACAGAGGCCACACAGCAGTTTACATCGCGTATGTCAGCAACATGCGGAGACGACGTTCGCCAATAAGCGCCTGGTATCACGCTCGCCGGCTGGCAGTCACCTCCCCCAGTACACAGTCGGCGGTCAGAGAGAAGGCACGGAGCCCCGCGCAGCCAACCAGAGAACGGCTATGTCCGCCCCACTCCACGCCACGTCGTCTCTGTGTACCGATCTTCCCTGTTATCATGTCATGGGAAACGAGAATTACTTTTATTGCATTCTTGATTTAGTTATTTAAATACAACATTTACACTACAATCATAACACTTGTGTTTACCATACCATAGCGTGGGTTATCTTGTCTGCTAATAACTTACTGTTTAAGTTTACACGAATGAAATGTTATGTACATGATCGAGTGAGGTGATATATCTACATTGCATAAAATTAACAGATAGTTAAGATTTTTTTAAATATTCAAATACCACCAGGTTGACGCGAGGTAAATGTTCCAGAGCTATGCATAAGTGCTATGAAAGACAAATATTTTTTCTAGAAACTAGTTATGTGTATACATTTAATTCCTTAGAAAATCTCAACTTTGATGGATGACTTGAAAAAGTTGAATGTCTTGGGTACCCAGGGTGGAAATTCCCAACTACACTCGGCCGAGGTCGTTGCAGTGTAGTTTCTGCATTTTCAGCATAGAGGTGGTCGGACTTGGTGACCTCATTACGACAATAAATGTGAGAAGAAGATAAACACGCCTTTAAAAGCTGGATATCTTAATTTACCCAGACTTCCAAATAATTAACAGTTTCAAGATGAGATATTTTAAGTACCACTGGACAGTCGAAGAATACTAAAATATCTAAAATCTAATTAGAAATAGTTGCTTCCAAGGGAATATTAAATTATGTAAAAAGTAAAATTTTGCAAGGCAGAGTCGTACCAATCGCTTGACTAACAATAACAAATTTTGTTTCTAAACGCAAGAGTTATTTTTTTCCTTTAAAATAATAAGGTAAAATGTTGACAGTAAAACAGTAAACAGTGGCATGCATTTCCTTAACGATGCCAAGGGTTATTTTTTAATATAATATGCTCTCATTCTTTGTCACCTCTCAGTATTATTCAAGAATGAAAAAAACTTATTTAAAAGTTATGAAATACTGTCGTTTGAACTATTCTCGCAACGAGGCTAAGCAAAATGAAAATTATTTCGTTGGACTCTTGCCACGGCATACTTAATACCGGCCAAGATTATCTGTACTAAATAGATATCACATCAATTCATGTAAAATCTCACAATGAATTTATTTGTACGGCCCTCAGGCTAAGAACGTCACACAAACCTGAATACAAAACATGAGGTTGCATTTTGTGTATTTGCGGAGTTATTTTATGGGCTAGTTTTTCCGTTAACTTAAGGATTATCTTTTTTTATTCAATCTTTTGTTGACTTAATACATTTATATTGCTCACAATAAGTTCTAATTATTTAGGTTTTCTTTAATTAAGCATGCTATAGAGTAAGTGGAGTATTAATTTCTCAGAGTGTTTTATGACTTATTTCCTAATGATCGGCAAATCTGGATTTCCGAGTATCGCTCTCCTTAGTGTAATTCATATATTTTACGCAAGTGGAAAGGGGCCTGCCAGTTTCTTCTACGTTAATACAACCACAATCGCAAATATCTGATGACACTGTTTTGGGTTTGGAATATTTTATGGTTGGTTTCGCCTTGGTAATCGTCAAAGACACAAAAATTCGCGTTATCTTTCTGTGAAAGGATAGACTCCACTGTCTTGTAAACAAGTAAGCACAGTCCGTTCATTCATTGGCCTCTGCACTTTAATCAACGTTGCCTACTTGCCTGAAATTCAAGCAGATTGACCACTCCACCACTGATGTTACATTACTGGCTCAAGGGTTCTCCGAGGCGTGACATACATGTTTCCGGCCAATGTCTGAAGTTGGTCAAAAGCACAGTAACTTGGAATTCAGCCTGCCTTTAAATAATAACGCGAATTTAGCAGGGATACCTTAGACGTTAAAAAACCAGAGATGTAGTTGCAAAGGGAGGAAGGGCGCTGAAGGGAGTCAGCCATGAGGTGAAGGAGAAAAGGAGAAGAAATAATGCACAATGGTACGGCCGATGTTGGAATACGCGGCAGAAGAATCGCGACCCTTGGGTGGAAGTGGTGATGGAAGTGGAGTTGAGAGAGAGGATTGGGTACAAAGAAGGGCAACAAGATGGGCGAAGGCTAAGTGGAGCAGGCAGAGGCTTGATGGGGATGATGAAGGGAACTCTAGGCTATCAGTGACGATGAATGAAATGGGATGGAGCTAATCGAAGAATAGGAGGAGAATTATATGGCTGGTCAGGATGTACCTATGGTGGGGGCGGTGTGAGGGGGTGGTAATGGGAGAGTGAGGATGGTGAAGTTAGGGGAGGAGTACTGACATCTAAAGCCCCCCCCCCCCACCCCCCCACACACACACACACACGCGAGTGTGGCTAGTGAGCCCAGCTCGGCTTGGCGTCCAAAGAGGGGAACATGCCTGTGTGTGGCTCGCGAGCCCGGCTCGGTTTGGCGTGCAAAGAGGGAAACATTCCTGTGTGTGACTAGCGAGCCCGGCTAGGCTTGGCGTCCAAAGAGGGGAACTCGCCTGTGCGTGGGGTGTCACGAGCCGGGCTCGGTGTCAGACGAACCCAGCCTGGCGTGGCTCGGCTGGGCCTTCCTGCTGTCCAGCTCTTCTCGGCTCGCTGCAGACAGTACGTTGTCGGTGTTGTCACGCGAATGTCGTCAAAGGTGAACA
This sequence comes from Dryococelus australis, assembly GCA_029891345.1. Lineage (NCBI taxonomy): Eukaryota > Metazoa > Arthropoda > Insecta > Phasmatodea > Phasmatidae > Dryococelus > Dryococelus australis. Next base: position 167,813,118 of record CM056997.1, on the reverse strand, counting down.
AAACGTTCATGAGTCCTGAATTTCCGACTAATTTTTTGAAAGAGTACCAGGAATTACCCGTTGTGGGGAAAGTGCATAGTGCTGACTATGCAAATAGGGCAAAGCATGATGAGGCCGGGAATATACTCGTGCAATAGATGCGAGAGTAGATAGGGATGCAGATATGCTTTTCGTAAAAGAAGTTGATAATACCCGGACCTCGTTTAGAAAAGAACAGCACTGCATTCGTGATAGCAAAAAAAAAAAAAAAAAAAAAAAAAAAAAAAATGGTGCGTCGGAGGATGAAGTGTACAAGCCTACATTATGGTACTACAAAATGCTTCTCTTCACGGCAGTACAAGAATATCCGAGAGAAAGCATAAATAATTTGCACATCGAGTCTGAAGGTGTTGGCATTGGCAGACTACAATGAAGAGATTTGACACAGGTAACATACACTCGAAAAAAATATATAGTAAAATTAAATGCTCTTTTTTGTACAAGAACAGACCGTTGAAAATATAACAACAATCGTTAGTAGGGGCAACGCAGTGATACTGGATCACTTTGACCTTTGACGTTTAACCCTATGACGTACTTTCTGCGATTTACTTCCATTGAAAATGCATTTTTTGCACATGGGAAATGCATTTTTTCCACAAGTGTGAACTACTTTTCCGAAAAATGCATTTTTGCACATGCACTTCTGGTTGCAGATTTTTGCAAATGCATTTTTCACATGCACAATTGGTGCACTGCACTTCCGTTTCGATTCCTGGTAAGAGCAGTTTTGGAAATTTTTAAGTTCGATTCCCTCTTGGGACATTTCTGGTTCGGGTTGGATTCCTGGACAGGGCATTTGTATTTTTGTAGTTTTGGACTTAAGAATTTTTATGTCTGAGTTCGATTCCCAGACAGGATAATTTTGGAAATTTGATTTTTGGTTAATCCGTTAGGGCATTTTTGGAAATTTTTGTTTGTGTTCGATTCCTGGACACGGGAATTTTTGGAAATTTCATTTTTTAATTATCGATTAGGCCAGTTTTGTATTATTATTTTCGGTAATACTGGGTTCGACACTCGGACAAAGCAATTTTGGATTTCTTTTTCATTTTTGGATTCTCGGTGAGGGCAATTTTGGAAATCTTTATATTTGAGCTCGAGTCCCTGTTAGGGCATTTAATGCATTTTAAAAAATTTTGGGATTATCGGTTTCGATTCCGGGACAATGTTATTTTGGAAATTTTTGTTATTGTGCCATCACACATGTTGACTCGTCGGGTGTTTGATCACAACTGAAAAGGAGTGAAGAGGGGAAATAGAGTTGAATTTACTTATGCAAATACACATGCTGTCTCAGCGATGTTGACTCTTCGACTACCGAACCACAACTGAGGTGTTGGTCCGTCGGCAGTTTGTTCACAACTGAGGAGAAGTGGAGGAAGAAATGAAGTTGCACATAGAATTTCACCAATCCTACTTCTCCCCCTTCCCCTATGGGACTGCCAGAAAAGTAAGGAATTGTTTTGGCGGATGTTGTGGGCTGGGGAGCTGCCAGACTCACTAGCTCTGGCGAGCGATGGAGGGATTGGTACTGTGTTCGATTCCTGGAGAAGACATGAAATTTTTTTATATTTTTCCTAACCCCCGGGCTCTGTGGGATTGCTGGTGGGTTGAATGGTATTGAGTTCGATTCCTGGACAGGGTACTTATAATTCATTTGTGCATTTGTGCAATCACACGTGTTTACACATTGGCTGCCGGACCTTAACTGAAGAGTGGAGCGGTATGCACTTCCCTACACCCCTGACCACCATTACCAACATTTCTCCCTTCGAACCTCCCCCTGTGGAACTACTGGTGATTTAAAGAATTTTTTTGCAAATTTCGTGGTATGGAGGGCCGACAGAATGACAGCTCGGACGACCGGTGGGTGGATTAATACTAGGTTCGATTTCGATACATTTTGTGTGTGCACTTTTGTAACAAGACTAATTACATATCCTCTCTACCGTAAGTACCTATTACATGTACCATGACTCTATACAATTATGTATAATCCTATCTTGCATATAAATATATATAATCCTACCTTACATATAATTATGTATAATCCTATATTATATGTAATAATATATTGTCCTATTTTATATATATTTATACCTTATATATACATTTATATTCGTATCTTCCTATTTTATTTATATATAATGTTTTACTCTGGGGTGAATGTGTATTTGGGCTTTCTCAGAATGCTCCCATAATGTGAAGGTTTTATGATTCTTTCTGCATATTAAAATTTATCTAAAAAATATGTTTACTCTTGATTTATACAGTAGATGTTTAATAGACAGTAAGAAAGGTAAAGGTTAAGATCATTTGGTCTCACCCAAGGATAAGGCTTACCCTTTTCATTAAAAAAAAGAAGGAAAAAAGTTTTCTGAAATTGTTTGAATTCGCAATGAAAGTGTTGATATTGTGAGGAGTACCTCGATGTGGGAAAGTTATGTTCTCATGAACAATATTGTCGCAGTAAGCCTATTCGCCCTCTAAAATCATTCATTGAAATCTTAGTGTTTGGTAGTGTTGGTGTTGAAGTATATAATTGTGATTATTTCTGTAATCTTATAAATAATGTTTTAATGACCTAATAACTATGAATGGGAGTTTTTTTTTAATCTTTACGCACAGGTTTCACCGATTGCTTATATGCTGTGTGTGTTTTTTTCCACTAAAAGTTCTTATGACGGTAATGAACGGTGTCAGTCATTCTCCTGTTGAGACGTATGTTCGGATCGGTGTGTCCTGGATGAGTGATGTAGGAAGTGTTTTACAAAAGCTTTGTAATTACAAGGTTGCACTCTGGAATGTAGTTTATGCAGGTGATTTGCTGCAAGTGGGTTGGTAATGCTCTCCTTTGCAGGTCGGTTGGCCATCCTTACATCTTCCATTCGAGAGATCATCTCTACAGTGTGGTATAAATGGTATCCTCTTGGGAAGATTGTTAGAGATATGCTCAGTCTCCCTTGTTTTAAACTATTTTATATTATAACATGGATGTTATTTATACATATGAAATTAAAGTTGACATGCATTTAGTAAAACGGTATATGTTTACTCACCCTCATCGGTATTTGAAGCATTGCATATTTACTATAAACGGAAATACCATCATTAGAGTTGAAGTAGAAATATCTCAGTGCACATGTTTTAACTTTGTCGGGTTTCGAAGCACCTATCCATTACGAAACTTAATTTTGATGGATAATAAATCATGGTTTGAAATCGTAGTTCACTTCGATGGGAATTTCTGATTGGTAAATGTATGGGAAATAAAATAACATTAAAGCCAATTTTTTAAAAAATATAAACCAATAGTGTTATATTTTGTTTTCGAAGCACTTTTGGGGGAAATGTGTTTTTACTACATGTAAGGTTTTGATTGTTTTTTTTTTCTTATGTAATAAGTTGAAGAATTAATTTGAAAAGAAAATTTATATAACGATATACTTTAATTTCATGTGTGTGTAAGATTATATATCCTAAATATTACGACAGTGCCTGTATAGCACTCGCATGTATCTTTTCGGGATCGCAGAGAGCATTGTTCTCGCATTGAGGATGAAGACAGACTGGCGTAGGGAAGTTTGGTGGGGTAAGTAGTTCTTTATCATTCTATGGCCTGTGGTGGCTTGTTTGAATTGCAATGATCGCTGCACAAGAGTTGTGGACATAGTGAGATAGGCAATGGAAAGGCATATTAATAAAGTGTTTGTTCTGTAGTGCATTTGACAATTACAATGTGGTATGTATATAAGTTATACATAATATAAAATATTTGATCAGTTGGAAGTAAAGTGTGTCACGTACGCTGTGTACTTGAGGTGAAATTATTTTCTGTGTTCGTTCATTATACAAATGCTGAATATGCATATTCATTCAATGTGTGAATAAAATCTAAGTATCCTTGATGAGATATGAGGCAAGGAATAAATTCTCAATCCTACAGTTGTCTACAGTTTGTTGTGTTTCCTTGGTTGATGGGTAATTGGTTTCAGCTCATTATGTACATACAATTTTTATGTGGATATTTGTCATGCCAATACTCTCGATAATTTACTTTATATGCAATTAATAACTAATTATGCTATATGGTTCTTGAATCAATACATAAATACTACTTGCATGTAAATACACTCTGTAGGTAATATTTATTTTTGTTATGCGATTACATATATTTACTCTTAATGGGAGATGAAGAGAGTCCTCAAGTCTCCCGATGTATGCTTATTCCGCATCCCATAGCCGAACATCTTCGATAAAGTTTTTTTAAGGCTTCGCAAAATGTTAAGGTGATTTATCCATCGAAAGGTTATCCTATGCAGATATCAATTAATCACAACATTCTTCGGAAACATGCGAAAACCTGTCAGTCATTCACAATACAGTCTTCCTACAATACATATAAAATAAAATGTACTGGAACATATTAGGAATTGTTAGAACTTGCATTGACTTGCATGGTGTAATGTCGTGCATCTGATGGGATTCCATTATATTGCCTAGGAGTAAAAGGCATTGGTATATGCAAATTGACTTCGGTCGAGAGCTGGTTGTCTTAAGGACAGAACATGTTTATGCAAGCGTGTATGGACTTTTTATTTATGCAGCATGAAGATTATACAAGTGCACGAATATTCATTGCTTTTTATGCAACTATGTACTTAGTATATATTTAATTCCGTGACTGAAAAATGTAATTATTCACCATTCGTTACACATAATTGCTCACTCAATTTGTACACTTTATAGTTAATATATATACGGGTTGCATTATACATTCACTTTATCCCTAATATATACATATGCGTGTTGCATCACATATTGAGTACGCATGCGAACCAACACCGAGCAATTCTTATCTTACACTATACATTTGTAAAAAATAATATTTGCCCTTATATATGATAACACAATCCAATATGGCGGTAGGCTTATAGTGAATGATATATGCAAATTGAGGTTACTCGAGAGTGAGATGTCCTAGAGAAAGGAAGTGTAATTAGAGTCACGACTCATGTTATAGGTACTTATGGTAGAGAGGATGTGTAATTAGTCTTGTTACAGAAGTGCACACATAAAATGTAAGTATTCTGAATCGGAATCTAACCTAGTATCAATCCACCCACTGGTCGTTCTAGCTCTCATTCTGTTGGTCCTCCATCCCACGAAGCGTGCCAAAACAATCTTCAAATCTCCATTAGTTCCACATGGAAGAGGGTAGTAAGGGGGAGAGGTTGGGGTGGGGTGGACAGGGGTATGGGGAATTACACACCGCTCCACTCCTCAGTTGAGGTCTGGCAGTCGATGGATCAACATGTGTGAATGAACCAGTGTACAAATAAAGTGTAAGTATTCTGAACAATAATCAAACCTAATATCAATCCACCCACCGGTAATTCCACAGCGCCAGAGGGCTAGGAAAAAAAATTACATGTCTTGCCTGGGAATCGAACTCAGTACCACTCCACCCACCAGTGATAGAGCTAGGGTGTCTGGCAGCTCTCCAGACCACAACGCCCACCAAAACAACTCCTCACATCTCCGGCAGTCCCACACTGTGTGAGGAGGGGGGATAGGAGAAAGTACATGTGCAACTGTATTTCCCCCTCCACTCCTCAGCTCTGATCCAACACTGATGAGTCAATACGTGTGATTGTTCAATAACCATAATTCCCAAAATTGCCTCTTCTGGGAATCGAACCCAGTACTCTCAAAACTTTAAAAATAAATTAAAAGCCCCGACCGGGAATCGAACACAAAAACAAAGATTTCCTAAATTGCCCTCACAGGGAAACCAAAATGTCCCTGTCCAGGAATTTAACCTGGTATTCCCAAAACAAAATAGTATCAAACTGGCCTAACCAATAATCCAAAAACCAAATTTCCCAAAATTGCCCTATCCAGGAATCGAACCTGGCATTCTCGAAAATAATAATACAAAATTGGCCTAACCAATAATCCAAACATTTTTTCTCAAAATTGTCCTGTCCGGAAATAGAACTCACTAGCAAAAATGACCAAAGTTACCCTAACCGATTATCCAAAAACTAAATTTCACGAAATTGCCTTGCCTGGGAATCGAAATAAAAAAAAACCCTAAGTCCAAAATTTCAATAATATAAATGCCTTGTCCGGGAATCGAACCTGAACTGGAAATGCCCCAAACAGAAATCAAACTCAAAAATTTACAAAATTGCCCTCACCAGGAATTGAACCAGAAGTACATTGCACGGGATGCGCAATATGCAAAAATGCATGTGCAAAAAAGCAAAAATAAGTGCATGTGTCAAAATGCATGTGCAAAAATGCAACAAGAAGTGCATATGCAAAATATGCACTTTTCGAGAAAGTTGGTCACATTTATGAAAAATATACTGTTTCACCGGAAGCACATTGTGGAAAGTGGTTCACGGAGTTAAAGATCAAAGGTAAAATTTCAAAGAGATACAGTAACACTACGCTGCCCCTACAGTCCTTGTAACGTTTAGTCGTTGTAACCTTAGTAGGGCCGGTTTTATAACAAAATTAGGCAGTATTTGATAACAGATGAAGCGTTTTTAAACATGAATGCCATTTGTAAGTACCTAACCTAAGGTTGCGGGTTCAAACCCCGATTCCACCGTTCGTTGTTTGCGTGAATGTAATGTAACGGACAGTAACATAATCACATTTATTCATTTTCATATAATATTTTACACGGATAGAGTTATCCCAATATTCAAGATACAATTTTGCAATTTTGAATATCTGTATGCGTTCTCTTTTCTTACGTAGCGAGTGGCTACATAAATAAGTTATGTTAATTTGAAATATCATTTTGTAATGTAAATATCCACGTGTAATTTAATTATAGTGTGTTTTAAAGGCCATTTCAGTGGCCAATGCATGTTTTGAAACTGCATGTAATGTCAATAAACCAAGATATTAATTTTAAACATAACCTATGCCTCTAATTTGCTTGGTAGTTCAAGTAGATGCATGAAATTAAGAATGGTTGTATTTCAGTTGTCTACCAGAATGGCTGCTGCACGATCTCATGATCGTGAGTAAGATTTGGTTGTTTTGTTTGTGAAGCATTCATTTTTCAATAAACGACATTACACACACTTTACATATATTGTTCATACTAGTCGTTTCAGTAAGTGGAATGTATGTTCCTCAATTTCCAAATTCATTATTTATAAAATTAGTTGTTGGATAAACAACTGTAGTCCTATTTCGTAAAACATGTAACATGAAATGCAAGCCAATAATTTATAATATTACAAATGCATGGTTTGTATAGTTTACAATAAATTACTATGTAGTCCTACAAAGGTTATTCTTGGTAACTGTGCTTCCAAAGAAGAGCCATGTAAAGGTACACGCATATTTTAAAGTGCAGTGTTCTGAAGCTGGTAAAAATTCCGAAAAGTCAATTGATCAATAATGCACATACATTCGTAACAATCATCAAATGTGTTTCAGATATTACCAGAAAAATGTCAGAAACCTATTAATTTAGCCTCTTCATCTATGACGTTTATTAGGCTACTACCTTAGGAAATTGACAGAGCACTGTCCCACAAACACACGGACTAGCGCAATGCCCGGTTGTTCAGATCTTGTCTTGGAATGGAACCTTTTCTGGCTCGTCGAAGTATTGAAAATAAGCGTCTCGGTTGACAGATGCTTCAGTTGGATGATTCCCCTGGCGAACATTACGAACCAAATAAAAACGTCCTTGAGGTTACTCTTATCTCCAGCCACCTTCAACACACGCTTCTTCCAGATTTTCTCTGTCCAGCATAGACCATGATGTATACTGCGTTCTATTACGCATCTGAAGGAAATTGTATAGAACAACACAGGCCGTACGTCGTCAACTTTTAGTGTCGCCAAGTTAATCGTCGTATGAAAAATACGGAAACGCGCCACAGGTACCCCAAATGCACTTTCTACACAGCGTCTCGCATGGCGTAGTCTACAGTTGTATATTGTTACTTCGTACGTAAGATCTGTACGGGGGAAAGGTTTCAACAAATTACCGCGCAGTGCAAAAGCCTCCTCTGCAATGATCACAAAGTTCATGTTCCATACTGTGTCATTATTCTTTGGAAGAGCAAGTTCTCAATCCATTAACTTTCTGTAAAAAAGTTGTCTTTTCTATTACATCGCCATCTGAAACCCTCCCGTTACATCCTATATCTGCCATAATAAACTCCAGGTTTGCATCCACGATTCCTAATAAAATAATATAATGGTTTCCCTTGTAGTTAAAATAGAATGACCTTTCAACCAGAAGTTTTCACAATAACTTTATGCTTCCCGCCCAAGCAACCACACAATTAGGAAAGTTTCACATCGACTCGAAATCTCAAGGATTACTTTGCCAATCCCGTGAAGAGGTGGGCAACTTAAACAAAAACAATATAGTGTTAGTAAAGGTTTTCCACACTAAGACAACATAGGTACGCGCACACAAAATTATTTTACATACGATTTTCATCTCTCAGTACGCTCTACATAGGCAGTTCACGGTAAATTGAACACATTCTAAGGTCCCGCCAGCAGGCATAATAATAAAAATCATACATTTTTCTTTGCCCTCAGATATTAATTTTTGAGAGCTATACGAAGTGTACACTGCGTTTATTAATCACATAATTTGTATATTAACAATTGACGAAAGGATACAAATAAGCTGAATAAAGTTTTAAGAAGTGCTTACCCGACCACAATTCAATGACGACTGTTCAAGAACAGTTCCTAGCTGGGTGGTCTGTCTTCATAATATTAAATTAAAGACAGCTAAATACATGTATTTGGCGACCCAACCCGCGCATATGCACTCTAGATGTATTTTTGTTATGTTTCAGGATTCAACACGATAGCATGAGAAGGTGAATGCTGAAGGCGAAGGAACGTCGGGAAGCATCGTGGAACCACCACGTAAGAAAACCTCGACGAAAACGTCTGTCGGTACTGCGGGCGAACGGCCTTATGAGTTACTGCAAAGAGCAATGCATATACTTTATCAGCAGGACGATGAATGTGACGCGCTAGGCAAAACGTACGCTGCGACACTGCTGCGGCGAATGGCACCCGGTGAAAGGGACATTGCTGATAAATTGATTACTGATATCCTGTTTAAAGATCTAAGTAATCAACTAACGCCTCACGCTTCCATTTATGATTATGGGTACTCCACTGCTGGATACATGCCACCTTCACCATCTACAGTATCTACCAACTACACACATTCCCCACCAGCAACAACAGGTCATTCCCATTATCACATCCCTGAAACTTACTCGCTAGAAGAAAGCTTGCAAACTTTATTTGCCCATGAAACTAACCACAGTCAGTAGGGACGTCCATATATACATACTGTATCAATATAAAGTGTCATTATTATGTGGAAGGATACAGGTAAATGAATAAATACAATTAAGGTAAGTCCAGGAGAGATGGACCACCTTTCTATTAACTGATTTAGTTTTTTATTTGCCATGATATTGGCAAAGTGAAATTTGCTGTGATATTCTGGTGAAATATGTCCGTAGTACACAACAATATATGTATAAATTTCATGTAAACAAAAAAAAATTCCAAAATGAACTACTGGTCCATCTATACCATATACCTATAGCTAGGTGGACCAGTATATACAGGAGAGATGGTTCAGCATTAAAAAAGACATTTAATCAATTATGACTAAATTTAAATTCAGATTTATACACTCAGTTAAACAAAAATCACTTGTGACAAACAATAAGGCCATACTGCAAATACTTCAAAATGTTGTACAAGATTTTTCTTCTTTCAAAGTTAGTTTTCCAAACGCTTAATATTTTTGTTCTTTTTTTCCACAGAAATCACTCTTATTTCCGTACTTTGTGCAGTTCTCATGCAACGAACGGGAACACACTGTGCTTTTAATCCAGTCTTATGTGCTTTTTGTTGTATTATAGTCCTCACTACACCCAACGCATTAATCTTCGCCCCAGTCACCATCGTCACTGTTATCATACAAAATCGGTTGAGAAAATCGTTTGGTGTTTTGTTTCTTAGGTTTGGTAACAGTCCTAATGAGATGAAATTCTTCCCTCTGTCTTTTTCTTCCTTCTTTTTCTTTTATTTTCTTCAGTTTGTCGTTTATGCCTTGTGTAATACGTATTATATTGTCCCTAGAATTCAGTTCTTTCGAAGCACTCGCAGTTTTTACCATGGCCAGTAGTTTCTTCCGTTAATATTGGAATAGGTGAGATGTTATTCAATATTTTAGTTGGAGTGGGGTTGTCGACCTCGTTGACTCCGAAGATACTGGTGGTCCGTGACGAAGTCCCAGGAATCGTCAAGCATTCATCACTGATACGCTGTTCGAAATGTCTTCTAGACAGAATTCGAGTGGAGGCATAGGTCTATCGGATTCTATGGTTGCTTCTTAATTTGATGCCGAGCCGATGTCTGGAGTGTGTTGTTGCACTAAGTTCGGTTCAGTAAGCGTAGTCTGGCATTGCGGATATGCTAAACGGAATAATTCCACATGCCTTGAATCCGGAAAATGCATTTTCTATAGTTGCTGACTTGGACCAAGCACATCCTAACAACTTGCCAAATTGCAGTCTCGTAACCTGTCTTAATGGGTTATTCTTCATGAACGCATTACATTATTTGTTGTAGTTAGACTTCAAAGATTTTTAAAAAAGCTCCTGTCAAGTGGTTGCAAAAAATGTATTGTATGACTAGGAAGGCTGAGTAAAATGACGTCATGTTCATTAGCAAATTCAAGCATTTCCACATTGTTGCAATGGAGGGTGTGTCCATCAAGAACCAACAATAATTTCCCGCAGGTTTTCTTGGCAAAAAGTGATATTTCAACCAGTCAAATATAATTCAGAGCTTATGTACGCAGATTTCACATTGATTGCAGTCATGGAACCCGGAGGCATGCCATCTTATTCTTCCCTTTAAAAATGCAATAGGTAGTAATGTAGTTGCCCTCGCCATTGAAACAACTTACGACGGAAATTGTTTCACCTTTTTCTCCAGACGTAACAGCGCTGACATTTTTTAATCCTTTTATTGCAAAGTCTCCTGGTTTATTGTTCGATTGCAAACCCAATCTCGTCCACATTGTAAATATGTCCAGGCTTATATATCAAATTATTTTCAGTCAAAACTATTTCTGGTAGGCCAAAATACTGTTTTACACTTACTTATTAGTTCCGAGAGTCCTATTCCTAGAAATACCCTCTGACTTTCTGATTGAGAGTTCAGGATTGCGAATGAGAAAATATTGCATCAATCATAGCCTGCTTTTTGGCTCCCAAGGTCAAAGTTGTAATTAATACTTAGTTGTTCAGCTTGCTGTAAAGCCATGGATCGTGCACAATCCTGCGATGGTGTGAAGCCACGAGTTTGCAATTTATGAATGTGAAGTACAATTTTTCTTTCATTTTCCGGGCCCTAAAATGAGGAAGGACCAAGAGCTCTTTTCGAAAAGTAATTCTTCGTTACCTTTCTTTTCAAAGTTGTTTTCGGGATGCATTTGCAGCCTCGTTTATTCCCATAAAGTTTCCTTTTATGGCATTCACGGCTTTATTTAGGTCATATTGGCACCAGTTACCTCGCGTCGACCCCAGCTTTCTTGTGTACCTCGTAGGCATTTTCTGAAAAAGTAAACACTAGGCCTATTACATTGGCTGTGGTCAACATAGTTTGCTTTCAAACTAAGGCTACTATAGAAAAATTCAAGGTGCATTTTTGACTTGTAAGTGAAGCAAATTAGACACGCACACAGAAAGGAAAAATGATTCAACAAGCATGTGAGTTGAGAGGTTTGGACGGCTCTTAACATCCATGGTGCCCATGAAGATGAATGATGTCAATATGGAGCAGTGTCTGGAATGAAGGACGGGGAAATGGGAGATCCCCGAGAAAACCCGCTGACCTCCGGCATCGTCCCTGCACGATTCCCATATGCGAACATATGGGAGTGACCCTGCCAGGAATCAGACCCAGATTGCACAATCATATGGTAATTGAACGTAATTGTGTTACTGTAAAGGGAAAATTACATGCAAAAAGTACGGTAAAACCCCTGAAAAATTTAGGAAATTGATAGTACAGCTTAATGGCCATTTTACCGGTCAAAAATGTAGGAAATTGTCTGGACAGTATGATGGCTACTTCAGCGACCAAATTTCTGTTATTGCAAATAGTACACGGTATTATATGTTCTGTACACAACTGTAAAAATAACTCAGAATTTTCAAGTTGCTGGGATCGAACCACGTATCGTCAAATCGCAAGGAGTGCATGCTATCAACAAGACTAACAAGTCGGTAAGAATTAATTACATTACAAAGGTAACTTAATATGGCCTACATATCTTTAACTAAACTCGCGTCAACGTACTTATTGATGTTCAAAATCAAATTAACATTCTGATAGGAAATTGGTTTTTATACACGAATTGATTGAATTAGATTTCAAATGACTGCAAAATATTTTTTAAGAATAAGGTATTTTACTTTTGTATTTTAAGTAGGCGTAACGGAGAGTATGATTTATCGCAAAGGTTTGGAAAATGAACTTACAAATTCCCTATTTTATTTTTTTTACACTGTGAGTCAATATCTTTTGTAGTAATAACATAGTCAATTAAAAACGTATATACAATAGTTGAATGTATGCAATTTATAATGACTGATAATAATATGTACCTAGTACACATTAATAGGATAATAGGTATTTAAAACGATGGTCCATCTATTCCGATATTTAGGGAGAGATGCACCAGGCCGACATTATGTTCCTATCTTGCCCATTGTTTCTACAGCACACTACGAAAATGTGTTTAGTCTATTTACATGTTGTAAGGAATGCTGGTTCGAAAAAATAGCAAAATACTGTATCTACGACACAACCGCGTTTTCATTAACACAATTTTTGACCTATCCGAGTTCTATTTTGTTTAATAGCTTCCCAATTAGCACATTTAAAGGAACTTAAACATCACAACTTGTGTAACACAGCAACCACGACAATTTCTTTCCAACCATGCCGCTTTCTACTGGCAGGTTCGTGCACTACGCGACAAACCCATCTCACCCGGTGGTCCATCTCTCCTGGATTTACCCTATCATTATTATTTTGATTTTTCTCACCTAATATTTTCTTTGAGTCTCCGGAATAATGATGCCCAGGGCTTGAAGCTAAGTAAGTGTGTCGAACTTTAGACCCTCAAACGACCGTCCTGTAGCGAGGAAACCAAGAGCCGTTGCAAGATGTGCTTCAGGAGTGATGTAAGTGCGCGTCACAGAATCTTGTTTCACAATAAACGGTGCTACTTTTGCGAGCAAAACGTTCACATCCTCACCAGACATTCTGAAGTAGTTTGTGTAGTCAAGGCTATCCTTTCTAATAAAGTTCAGCAGATTTAAATGTCTGAATCGCGGTCTTTTTTGTAGCCACTTCTTCGCCCACATTTTCCTCGTTTTTTTTTTCTTTCTCCTCGCGAACAGAACAGATTCGTCTAGTACGGTGACTGCAGCCGCTAATTGCTTCTACAAACTCACTTTGACAACTGAAACGGGCGAGCATAGCTCGGCGTCTGTTAGTCAATCGTGCGTTGTCAAAATGATCCGAGTCTGGCTCGCGAGCCACTCTCGCCGAGCCGGGCTCGCGAGCCAGACTCGTATTGGCTATTCACGATTAAGTGAGCACTTTTTAAGTCCCTCCCAACAGGCATAAACAGCTAATAGATATATATTATTGCAGCCTCAAGCATGAAATTTTGATGGTGGTAAATGTATACACTGTGTGTATTTGTCACATTGCAATGTTTATATTAAAAAGCAGCGGGAAGATGGAAATCGGATGAAAGAAATAATTCCTAAGGGCCTTAAAAAGTGCTCACTTTACCGTGAACAGTACGTGTGTAAACTGTCCGATGGTGCAGCCTGGCAGCCGGCCTAGACCTTTATAATCTGGGATGGTAGTCCCTGCGCAACGTGTGGTGAGGCCGCGTGCCGGTTGAAGATAAGCCCTCGCCGACTCATAACCGCTTGCGGCAGCCTTAGCTGCGGGGATTGGCGCTGTATATTGGCGGCTGGCTGGGGTACGCCAACCGAGGGGAAAGGGAGGGTAAATATACCGCTCAAGTCTGCAGGCACATTCACTCCGGTTCGTACAGTAACTGCCGCCCCTAACCACACTTGCATAGCGAGTCCACATCACAATGACCTTGGCTATCGACCGCCACCATCCTGCACGGCTAATGCCCCTTCTTCCGGCTCCCTACACACAGCGCCGTTTTCAGGCCACGTCGCCTACCAACTGGGATTTTTTTTAGGGTCATGTTTATTTCATTTTTTCAAGGAGAAATGTTCTGAAAATAGATTATGCTACATGAGCTGGGTACAGTAACCTACAGTCAAAGCAGAACGATTTATTTTGTTTGCGTCTCATTACTACATGGCCGTCTTGTGTTTATTTACATTTTCTTTTTAAATTACTATTAAGATTTAAAATAATAATTCACATTTCTTATTATAACAAAACTACATCACAAAATTTCTGAAATCAAAGTGTACTAATTTCACTGTGATATTTCTCAAGTGGGCCAGAAAAAGAGTAAATAATTATTTAATATTTTTAATGTTATAGCTGCAACAAAAATTATATGGGCAAAATATCAAGGACAAAAAAGATCTGTTAAGATATGTCCTATGTTCTGACAGCCCTCGTTTTTAAATATCTGATCTGAAAAGTGAGCTACGGTGACACAAAAATATGTCCAAGCTGGAAGAAATACTACTCCATTAACGTCTCGTCGACAGTGAGCTCATTAGAGACGTATTGCCTATTCGGGGTTTATTCACACTTTTTGAATCAAACCTTCGAAAATCCACCCCATGTAGGTATGATGTGTGGGGTTGTTACCTTATTACATGATGTATCACATACATTTTGTACTTGTGTTAACATAAACTGCCATACAAGTATGTTGTATTTGAAAGATCTAAATTCAATTTAAATTTATCTTTAAATCATACCTGTTTCATTTATAATTAATGCGAATGAAAACAGTACGAAAATGGGTGTTTTCGTAATGCCTAGTAATAAATGGTTCTCATGCAAAAAATTTTTACATTGACTGCACTCGAATGCGATGTGTTGTCCCTGTGGTGAAATTTTCTAGATCCAGATAAGCTTTGTTTGCATTCGGCGGAGGAATATAGTGGAAGTAGAACTTTAGTAGGACTTCAGAAAAGTTAGAAGTAACCATGAATGTACTATAGCAAGTTGTAGTAGGGAACTATTACAGCACTCGCCTGGAGTGAATACGGATGAATGGATGAAATGACAGCCTTGTATACTTGCACGTTTTGTTGCTCGTTCATCCAGAGTTCTTTACAAGGCTGGGTAGTGTGAGCAGTGTTTTGGTCTTACTGTCGTTTGTTTTCACACGTTTGTTTATATAACTGTAAAATGAAATTACGTTACTTTTTCCTGAAGATTAATTGATAATTACGTTTGGAAACGCGAGCTACTTTTGTGCGATAGTAAAAATAATAAAATTATGCTTTGTATGCTATTAATTGTTTTTATATCGATTCATTTCCGTTACGTACGTGTATGGTTGTTTTTTTTGGTACTTAGAAACACAATACCGCAAAATATTTCCACTTTTTGTGGAGAATTTTTTCTTATTTGTAAAAAGTTTTGTTTTTATTTGTGTGCAGCAACGAACTTTCGACGGACGTATGATGTTTGGTTGTAAATCGCTCGGCTGAGAGACGGACGAGCAGATGACGAACGGACTTGACAGGCTGTTGTATATCCTCCTTTAATCAATCAATATAGGGTCTTACATTATGCTCCAAAGTAGGTAATAGCTTACGTGAGTAAAGTGAAAACACATCCATTTCTAAGTAAAAATCCAATGGACTTTCAGCAAATAACGGGGTTCAAAGAAGTTTTCTGGAATCACCAAGGAATCTCATTGTAAACAGATAAAAATTCGGCAGTGGGTTCTCGGTGGCATGTAAAATATCACACTCAATTACCTAATAATATAAAGGAATGAGCGATGTCCACGTTTCCCATGTGCCATGAGATTTGAATAATCTTGAGGAATTTGTAACACTTTCAACAATGAGACAAATTGTGTAACGAAATTACAATCGCCATCGGGCTTGGTGTGAATCACATGTATGTGCCCGTGAATACAGTAACACTTCACCGGCTGTTGGAATTTTGACTACGTCACGTCCAAAATTTCTCGCCCTCTCAGCTGGGACGACAAAAGTGTGTTACTTGACCTCTCGTTCACATTTTTCGAATCAAACGTTTGAAAAATCACCCCATGTAGGACGTGTTTTTTATTTCCTAAATATGTTATTTATCACAAGCGTTTTGTACTTCTGTTAACATTAAAGTATCTTATTTTTAATTAAATAGAAGTTTTACTTATATTTTATTTGTAAATTATAATATTGCATTTATAAATAATAATATTACATTTATAAATTATAATATTGCGTTTATAAATTATAATATTTCATTTATAATGAATATGGAGAAGTACTGAAAGAAAACATACGTTTTGGTAGCGTCTAGTAAGAAATAGTTCTCACGCAACATATCATTACAACTGAGTGTGCATGAATTAGGTGCGTTGTCCTTCCATGTAATTTTCTAGATTTAGTTAAGTTTGATTTGCACGAAGCGGAGGAATATCTTGGAAGTAGAACTTTAGCAGGGTTTCAGAAAAGTGTGAAGTAACCGTGAATGGATTACAATCGTACTTGTGGCTTGTGTTTACAAGTTTATGGTGTCTATGGATGTACTTTATGGTTAAGCTGTTTTATTCTGCCGAAACGTATTATTTTGAAGAACAAGTATTTTAGTGTGTATATGTTTACCAATATAAAGAACTATATTAAAGAGGCAGGCAGATGACTTTTAAAAAATTGGGAATTATTAATAAACCGTTGTCCGTACAGTATACCGTCATCGTGTTGAAAGGGTTAATAAGTTACAAAAGAAACATTACACGTAAAATACGCACGCATGTACGTGATGTCTTGCAAAAGTATAGATTTTTGCACCAAAGTTTTTACTCTGCAATCAATAAAACGTCCCCGGGAATTGGAAACGACGATAACGCAACACTGCCAAGGTACATTAGAAATGGACAGCACCTTGTAACAGAGCATTTAAATAACAGAGGTGAAACATCCACTTATAACTTGAGCTCCAACCGCACACGCAATTAACATACTGTCACTGGCTAGCACCGTGTCCGAACGCCGTAGAAGCCGTGGTGGTGTAGTGGTTACACTACTCGCCTCCCACCTAAACTAACCGAGTTCGATTCCGGGCGGGGTCGCTCCCGGTTTCTTTGCAAGTGGGACTCGTGCTGGACGATTCCGTTGGTCGGCGGGTTACCTAGGGGATGGCCCGTTTCCCCCTCCTGTCCATTACGGCGCTGCTCCATACTCGCCTCGCTTCACCCAGCCAGTAGGGAGCCTTCCGCAACACGTAGAAGCCAATCAAGACTTTGGGCAAGTCAGCCAATGGATACACCCATATCAAAGGAACCATCATGGAATTTCATTTCATTTCTGTCCCTTATTACCGGTTTGTGATGATTTAACTAACTAAATATAATATAATACGGTCAAACGAAGTATTTCTGATGTCGTCTCTAAATACTCATTAGCGGATGGCCGTTCTGCTATATTGACGGCAAGTTAAACAGATTATTTGACTTGTATGGATGAAATTTGAGGCAAAAGCGACAGTGTAAATCCTGTAAACTATTATATTTTGTGCCACTGTCGTATCATGGATGTGACAGTTTTTAATAACTACACACGCACACGCACACAGATATATTCATTTGCCTATTGGCCATTTGTCTTTGTTTGAACAAAGACTGTTATATGAGTCAATCAATCAGAATTACGTTCCTCCAATACTGAGCGTCTATGATTCGCGGGCAAACAGGTAAGATCCGAAACAATTCAAATGATCCAATCACGAAAGTTGTTCTGAACTAGTGTTTTGGAAAACCACTCGCCCTGAAATATTTTCGCGAAAGCAGGTGTATATGTACTGTACTCTATATATAGATAGCATTCCATTTTTAGTAAATTTTAAGTGGAAACGAGTTTTTAGTGAAGAATTTACATCGTGCACGTTTCATATCCGCGAATAAGAACGAAATGATCCGACCCCCTTTTCTGCTTAAATGAATCGGTTTATCGCTGAACTTCATAAGTAATAGGGTTGTGCAGGTTTCAGGAATGGGGATAGGGTGCCTCGGAGCCGACCGCCACCATGTTGGAATTTCCCTTTGCCTCCTTTTTCTCTGAAAATTTCCATAGTTTCAATAAAAATCTACTAAGTTTCCCTAAAAATTCTCCCTTTTCAATAAAATTCCCATAAATATTTTCAGTTTTTCTCAGAGCAGAAGAAGCGGATATGTGATCCTAGGTCAGACAGGAGAGACTGATTAGTGACCCAGGTGACCTTGGGTAAGGGCAAGCGACACTCAGGACCTTGCACATTGACCCTTGACCTGTGACCCCAAAAATCAAAGAAATTAAAAAAAAATACGAAAAATTATTATTAAAAATTATGAAAATAACATTAAAAATCATTTTTATAACCTTAATTTCTGAAGGTCACCCCGTACCAATTACCCACTCCACTATCTTGGTGTGTGCAGCCATCTGCCATCTTGGTAGGTGCGGCCAGTAGCCATCTGGGTCTGGTGCAATAGCCATCTTGGTGGGCGTTCGCCATCTTGGTAAGTGCAGTCCTCCATTTTGGTTTTTTTCGATTGTTATTTGTTTATAGAGTTTCTCTCTCGTCTTCGATCGAATATCATATTTAATTAAATATGTTTTCATCACCTACGTGGCGCTAGTGTATTAATTCACCCACCAGGCGACAGCCATATTTGTTTATGTTGCTAAAGTACAGGTTGTGCTGTCGGCACCATCCATGTTAGATTATATATTTTTTACTCATTGGCAGTATCGATTATGTCGCCTGCAATCGGCCTGTCCTGCCTGAATTGTGACATTGACCATTGCTGCAAAGTTCTTAAATTGCATTTATTTTCTTATTCTTAAATATGAGTGTTTTGATCAAAAAAATTTTTAAAAAAATTTTTTTATATAAAGAAGAGGGATTTTTTACACAAAATTTATGGTACACGTAATATAATATACAGGTTTATTAATTTTCTTCTGCATTCACACTCAATGTCCAACTCGGCGACCCAGTAATTAAAGCAGGCATGAAAACCCCACCAATTAATGTATGCCCTTCCGTTATGCCGTTTCAGCATCTGCTTGGCCAAATACACATCTGGAAACTTTGTAGGCTGGATATTCTCTGTGTAGAAACAACCATGGATGGGAACATTATTCAGATCCCCGAGAAAGTATGTCCTCGGGGCATAGTTGTGTACACATCGCACACGAAAGAGTTCGGAGTGACAATTCGCTGTGACCCATTTCTTGAAGACACCCTTCTATTTTGAGATGTGCACCAAGTCTCCAACTTTAACTTTAGGCCTGCGTGAGTCCCTCGTCTTCGGAATAGCATACACGGTCGAAAGCAGGGTGTTCATATTTATGTCTTCGGGTTTCATTCGAGTGGTAGAATGAACAGTAGAATTGTACTTGCATACGAGTTTCGGCAGTAGCTCAAGCCACTTGTACCTCCCATTCGATGCAAAATTCTTCCAAATGTTTCCTTTTGGAGTCCTGTTGAACCTTTAAGATGATAGAAGTTTTGAGATTTCTTTATGTGGAAGGTTTTATTAATGTTATGTTTCTTCATCAGAGCCTTGAATTTGCATTGTCGAATTCCTTGCCCTGGTCGGTTTGTAGATTAGTTGGCAATGCATCCTTCGCACAATAATCCACAAATCATCTCACAAATCACAACCTTGCGACGGTGGTAGTTGTGCCAGGCCAGTGCATGTAGTTCGTGGGTAGTTCCCAATCAATTAATCGTATGTAGCCTCCCTTCTTACATACTTTGATGCTGGCTATAATATTGTTTGTGTACAAGCAGTTTCCAAATTTCTTGCAAAGCAAGTAATAGCTTCAGCCAATCCACCAGTTTGTTTGGATTGTCCCAGAATACATAGTCGGTATTCTTGTCGTCGTTGTATACCTTCTTCAGACCATCGCTGCTTTTCAGTGCTAGGCTGCTGAAGAGGTTTGCGAGAATGACGATTTTTCGTATTTTTCTTCCTTATAGACACCAGTATTGGGACTGTTATCTTGGTAAAGAACATGCATGAGTTCTAGCAAAGTCTTATATTCCAGCAGGTCGGATTCTGTAAGCTCCCTGGGCTCTTTGTGAAAAAGAAGCTCCTATAGCCTGGGGGTTACACGTGTCTTGTAATCGCCAATATGGATGGTCCCATCTGGTAGACACTCAATTTCATCAGTACCAAGGAGCCATTTATCATTATGCCTGTATACACTGAATGTAGTATCATTATTATGATATATGTACGATTGTAGGTACCATCGCACTAGAGAATTAGATTTCCGGGCTTTCTTCCTTACTTCCTTTTTGTGTGGCAAATCTGCATCCAATCAATTCTCGATCTGTTGGTACATCCTCATGTTTAATTTCCTTGGTACACTTGGTGGTATTGTCGATTTTGGTATTCAGAGATACTAGTGTTCCATCATTCTCCCGGAGTAAGTCGAGATGGCGAGTAAGAGGCTAAAAATTTCTTTATTTATAATGTAGTGTGAAATTTTGGCTCTCTTGGCAAGCAAATAATACGAGCAGACAGACTTAAACGTCAGATGTAATTTGCTGGTGATATCTAATATCGTACTGAATAAAAATGTTTACTGTGGCTCACTTTTATAGGTTTCACCATGAGCTCTGCCAAAATACGTTCGATCTTGCTCAGGTGTTCACAGCAAACATACATTAAATCCCTGCTGTAGTTTTGAATATCAGTTTTCGCGATGAGGTGGAAAATTAAGGTAGTGAATATACTGTCATATATCCTTTCCAGGTTTTTCAGGTTCTCTTCATTTTGTGCAGATGCTACATTCACTTTCTCGATAATTTGCCTTTGAACACTCGTCATGTGCTCGTCCATGGCCACCATATCGCATATGTTATCCATCTTCACACTCTCCATCTTCACCCCGAGCTCGAACAGGTAGTTCTGAAAGAATGTGTTTTGTTCGGTAAACATACTGCACAGTTCTGAGATGATGCCATCACGAGTTTCGAGGACGAAATGTTTAGTAGAAGCATACTTGAATCGTTCTGGTTCGCCAATATTTCGAACTATTCTTCTACCAGCATCAGAAGTTCCATCATTTCCTGGTACGAGACAACCAACATCGTCATCTTTGTGAAGACAATGCTTGAGGCTACTTTGGCCAAATTTCGATATGCTGTAACTCATTCTCGACAGCTAGTAATGAACTGATCGAACCCATGCCTGTTACTCTCAATATAGAGGCCAGACCCTAATGATCATCCAAATCCATACGTCTCTTTCCAGCACAAATAACTCATATCTTTGTAATCTGATATCATTAAGTCCATATTGAAGTGATCGTCGTAAACATGCCGCACATTCGTATCGTCCATATGAAAGAGTGGAGTATCTGGTTGGGTATGTGCAAATAATTCTGGCTGAGGTACATTATTTCATGTCGCCATAAATTCTGCAAAGGTGTAAATTCATTACCCCAGAAGCAACACAGCAGATGCATCATTGATATTTTACGTCTGTTCTCTTCCATGTCAAGAACTGATACGAAAATGTATAAAAGGAGTGTATTATACTTTTGTAGCTCAGTTCGCCACGATGTTTCAAGCAGGTAAGACCATAGCTGGAAGCAGGGTCATCGATACACTGATCAACAATCTACTATTTGAGGTGCACATTCCTGGATACAGGTTCTGCAGGCCCGGTACCAAGTTAGCTAAAAGGCTGTCATGCAATGATACAGGTATCAACCCACTGGAGGAGGCATGCAAGCAGCACGATATCGCCTATTCCCAGCACAAGGATTTGCAAGCCAGACACCAAATAGACAATATACTTACACAGAAAACCGACGAAATAAGAAAATCATCAGACACCAGACTTTGAAAAACATTAGCAGCATGGGGCGTTTCCAACATAATGAATGTCAAAGTGAAGAGTGCATGGGCGATAAAAGCAAGATAAAGGCACAGGTTAAAATAGGAACATGTACAGAGACCAAATGGAAGGTGCAAGTGAAATAAAGAGCAGTGAAAAAAGGAAGAAAAACATGCAACCCTAAGAAAATATCTATCATTGAATTTTTTCCATTGATTTTGCCTACACTCGTGGCTCTCGGATTCTAATGGGAGCCACAAGTGGTATTATCCGAGCGGTCAACACAACATCGAACGAATGGAAGCAGTTGTCCAAGGCACAAGACACAATGCAAATATGGAAGCTACCACCATAGGTGATAAAAAGCCCAAGGCTTCTACCTAAGGTCATGCCCAATAGGAGGTGGAAGTGTGCAAAAGTGATGAAGCATGAAGAGGTCATAATGAAATCTCTACAGAAATGAGCGTTCACGAATGTGGATATGGAACTGTTTTCACACAAACTGAAAATACCTTATTTTGGAGGAGCGTTTATGAGATATAAATTTTCCCGCTAAACCCAACAGAGAAGAGCATGCCATAATTAATCTGGACACAGTTACTGCCAGGCCTGGTACACACTGGGTGCCTTAGATAAAAAAGGATACATATGCAGACTATTACAATAGTTTTGGGTATTTGTGCCTTCTACCCGAACTGCACGAGTTTTTGAAATCTATCAAATAACATACAATTACGAAATGGAGCAGCTGCATAACATGTGGAACTGTGGGCATTTGTGCCTTTGCTTCCTGGTTCGCTCGTACAAGTATAAAATGTCGATAATGTTACCTTGACAGGTTGTAGCTCCGAGCTGCGAGCAGTGCATATTACACCACTAGACCTGGAGGGGGAATGGAACATAGGCCTTGTCGATTTTAAAACCTACAATGCTATACCCAACATCGATGAAAAAACTACAAACTATGCCTCATAAAAAGTGGTAGTGTTTCCAAAGAGGTGTCACTGCCCATGGGTTCGTATGAAATAGAAGACATTTCAAGGTATATTGAAGATTTGCTATCCTCCTACACAGAATTCTAGCTACATGAAATCCTAATACTCTGAATAGTGTTATCAGCTGCAGCAAAAATATCAACATAACGAAACTGTACACTATTGGACCGATGCTGGAGTTCGAGCCACTCATCTAAAAAGCTGGAAAAACACGCGTCATCACAGCCCGTAAAATTTTTGCCGGTCAACATAGTATGAATGACCTGCAATTTGGTGAGTGGCACATGCCACAAGGGCAGGTCAAGCAATACACTGTACGAATTTTTGGCTATGATCTCTCCAGGTTATAAACTGGTCGTGGCACTGCAAAGCATCATCTACATTCTGGCCATTGTGAAGAGAGCACATGGTGTGGATGTGACAGTCGTCGACCAGCATAGAGAATTGGTAAACTTTCGAAATGAAGAAGTCACCCTACGCCTGCATTTGAGAAGATGGGAATTAGATTTATGCAACTCAGAAGCTATGAAACAAAGCAGAACATCAAATCGGCAACCAGTAGATCACAGGTCTCCAATGCATTAACATGTGTTAGCGAGATTTTCCTCTGCAGTCTCGGCTACGAGTTTGATCGCCATTGAAGATTTCCTAAACATCGAAGAGACAGCCATTTTCGAAGACAGCATAACGAATACAGAACTTCGCGCATATCAGCCTTTCGTTATCGGGCCATACACAATACCATCGGAAGTTCGGATAACAGTCCAACACCAAGATATCTGCACTCTACCTTGTCTTTCCTACAAATCAGGGGGACTCTGATGAAATAAGTTTGGTCAATCCAGAGTCCACAAATGTAACGACCAAGGGAATGCTTCACCTGATCGATCATATTGCCTGCTTTCTCAATGGTGTCGAGGTGAACCAGTCGCGAGATGTACGCATAACCTCAATGATCAAAATTTTCCTTTCGCTCTCGCCGAATGAGCTATCTGCAGCCAAGATGGCAGGCTGGAAAATCGAAGATGACTACAGTGTTCTCATTTGCCATGAAGGAGGTTCAAAGTATGTGTTTTGCTCTTCATGCTATTGGGATTTTCCGAAGACTACAAACGTATTAACTTCAATTCGAAGCAGGAACTGGTGCTGCTCCTAGCCAACGTGCATGTGGATACAATCGTGGGTATGGGAGAAAATCTGGATGCAGTGGAACTGAAGCTACGGTGTTAGAATGGATGCTGCCTCACATACAGTTGGGCACTGCAGAATGCATCAAAATTTTGCAGAATGTGGAAAATGGTAAAAACTTCCACGTGACTTTCAGGTCGTGGAGTCTAGAGATATATCCCAGATTGCCAGCAAGCTAGCTTATCAACTGGATGGTGAAATCCATCTATACTTCTGAGAAACTGAGGTACATCATCGTTGGGCTACAGACCAGATGACAGCAAATGTAAGAGTGAGCCTTTCGCAGTTGGGAACATGTCAAATACAAAATGTGAAAATATTTAATAGCGAAAGCTACCCATATGTTGACATGAACACGAACTTTGAAAATGGACAGAGCCTGCTGGCATATCCGATTTACACTCAATTCCAAAATGCTTATTATGGGCGCACCCAGTCCCCGATATTGAATCCAGATACTTTCAAGATTTTGACCCCGCTCATAGTATTCTTTTTGAGTAAACAGTACTAGTACTTACCTCCAATGTGATCGACTGCAGGATCGAATTTACGACACATGGAAATATTCCTGCCAACATGTACGCATTCTGCCTGATACTTCACGGCTGGCTTGTATCTTACAATTGCCGAGATAAGATTATCATATTACAGTCATAAGCGCAGATGAGAATGTAACTGTTCGCACACTATTACGGTTTTTCCTCTTCGAGCATCGGCAGCTTCAAGATTCAAGAAGGTGATGAAACGACGTAACGAAAGGACATAAGCCAAGTGGTGAGTTTTCCTGTCCGCTTCCATTCCTGGGTCGCCGAGGCGGACATAGAGCAGTGAACACCGAAGGAAATTAATAAACTTGTATATCTTATTATGTGTACAATATATTTTATGTAAGACCATATGCTGTGTTTTATTTCGAAAACATCTCTTCTTTATATAAAATTGTCTTTTAAAAAAAAATTTAAGTAAAATATTCGCATTTAAGAATAAAAAAATTTGGAGGAATGGTCAATGTCACTATCCGGTACAGGCCGATATCAGGAAGCATAATCGATACTACCGATGTGTTGAAACATATAATCTAACATGGAGGTTGCCGACAGCGTAACCTATACTTCAACAACATAAACTAATATGGCTGTCTTCTGGTGGGTAAATTAGTCACAAGCGCCACCTAAGTAATGAAAACATATTAAATTTAATATGGTATTCGATCGAAGCTGAGAGACAAACTCTATGACAATCCAAAAAACCAACATAGAGATCCGCACTTACCAAGATGGCGGATGTCTACCAATATGGCAGACTCGACCGACAGCATGGCTGCTGGCTGCACTTACCCAGATGGTGGATGGCTGGTGCAGCCGGTGTAATGGGTACTTCGTACGGGGTGACATCCAAACTTCAAGTTTCAATAAATGCATTTTAAAATAATCTTTTAATAAATTTTTCGGGATATTTTGTAATATTTTCGGAGTTTTTTTTTTTTTTTTTTTTTGGAGTAACGCATCAAATGTCAAGGTCAAAGGTTGAATGTCCTGAGTTCCATTTGCCCTGGCCCAAGGTCACTTGGGTCGCTAATCCGTCTCACCTGTCTGAACCAGGGTCACATATCCGCCTCTCCTGCTGTGGGAAAAACAAAAATTTCAGGGAATTTTTTATGGGCAAAGGAAATTTTTAGGGATATTTAGTACATTTTAAGTGAAAATGTAAATTTTAAGGGTAAAGGAGAAAAAAAAGCGAATTTCAAATTGGCGGTGGTTCCGCGGTTCCGAATCCCCAATCCGTTGTCTGCAAAATTACACAACCCTACTACTGCCATACAATAAATACAGAAATTACGTTCCTTAAAATTCTAAAACACAGTTAATAAATGTCATATTTACGACAGTCAAGTAGTAGATTATTGGGAGGCATCAATACAAATTCTAACAGCATTGTAACCTCACAAAAAACTTCGAACAATATTTCAAGCTGTCGCCAGTGAGGCAATCATTGAACCCCAGCCGATGTTCAAATATATAGAGAGTCAAAAAGAATTCGGGTGATTTTCGTATGGCGTATGTTAATTATACAGGGTGAGTCACCAGGTCTGCGACAAATGGCGAGAGGGCGTTCCTTGCAAAATTTCAATTAGAAAATGTCTGACAACGAATGCCAGGAAACCACTCCTAAGGGCAGGAAACCCTTGTGAAGATGGGGTTACAATTATGAACTTATTTAATTATACTGAAACCATGTGATAAAGGAATGAATTTCTGTAGGCATGCCAAACATTTCAGTCACTGTAAAATGCAAGTACCCATGTTGACCTACCGCATACCCTACATAGTAAAATGGGGGTTGCCACCCCAGTGAAAAAAAGAGTCGTCGTACATTGTTACGTAAATTATGATCACGGCCTATGGATTACCATTGCAAGACGTAAAAACAAATCCAATTGGTACGAAAACCTCCGACGAATGGTTTGCGAGAAAATAGACCACCTACATATTAAATGCCACCTAAAGCTTATGGGGCTTTAATATCTTGGAGGTCTGTTTTCTCGCAAACCATTCGTCGGAGGTCTTCTTACCTAGGAGAATTTTTTATGTCTTGCAATGGTAATTCATAGGCCATGATCATAATTTACGTAACGATGTATGAAGACCCTTTTTTTTCCGTCTGAACAGGCCTTATGTCTGATTGGCTACTGCGTTATGCGAATGGTTACCTATTACCTGGGTTGCCGGTTGGCGAGTAAGTTAGCACGCGCTGATTGGCGAAAGGCGTTCCAACATCATAGTGGCAAGTGACGCCATTTTGCAGGGGGTTGTGAAGCTGGAGTTGGCGGTGTGTGTGTATCATTATGTAGACCTTGGGAGTAGTTCTACATGCGCTGATCGATTGAGGATCAATAACATACCCGCGACAAAATACAACATGAAAAGCAAGCATATTATGGAACACAGTTACAGAGAAGACTCAGCTTCCCTCAAATGTAACAATCAGTGCAATAATAAAACCGGCCAGAGTGGAAAGCACTTCACAATGCAGAGATGAAACATACGCTTATACCTTATAACGCTAACTACAGCTTCACGCGTTATCAAAATGGCGTCACTTGCCAACAACAGGTCGGAACGCCGTTTACCTATCAGCGCGCAGCAACTTACCGGCAAGCAGCCCACACTGTAGCCAAAGTATGGTCATGCGTGTTACGTCCCACTAACACCGCTTTCCAAGGAAAACGTGCAAGTCAGCATACGCCCTCGTCAAGAAGTGGAGTGCCGAAGAAAGGCTGCGACGCCTTGGGTGTCATAAACCCTATCGAGGCGCGACGGTCTTTCACGGTAAATGACTCTTCCTTCGCGCGCGAAAGAGATAAGGGGGATCTCTTACAGCCACGGGAAATGCGCCCGCGATAAATGACTTCCCAAAACGCCAGCCGTGAACAGTTTGAAGGGATTTTTAGTAAATTGACGTTCTTGTTTACACACAGTGCTCTCCGCATAAGAAAACAGATATGGCTTACATCATCAAGACTTTACATTTTTTTTTTTTTGGAAGCTAGGAGGGGTTCTTCTAAAGAGTAGGCATGGTGTTCATATGGCGAGAGAGCCGAATCAGTGAGGTTTCGAGCCCAATTTCTGCAATGTATTTACTGGAGGCTACCACGTAGCATTCCAGTTTGGTAGTAGGATAAAACTTCGCGTTTCGTTCTGTTATACTTTTCATAGCTGTTTATTTTCTGGCAGCAGCCTAAGTCTGAACTTACTTACCTGTTTGACCACACAATTATAGACTATTCGCAGTTTCTCCACACTTTTTGAATCGAACCTCTAAAAAGTCACCCCATGTAAGACGCGTTTGGTTGTTTCCTGATTACGTTTCTTATCACAGCGTTTTGCACTTGTGTTAACATAAAAGTACCTTATTTTTGCTTGAATCGAAATTTTATTTATAATTTATCCATAAATTATATTATTTATTTATTAACTTACAGTAATAAATTCAGGGACAAAATAGACACGTTGGTAATACATTGTAAGAAATAGTTCTCATATGAAATATTACTACACTGAGTGCGCACGAATGCGGTGCGGTGTCTCTTTGGTTTAATTTTCTAGACTTGATTAAGCTTATGTTGGCTTACTGTTAAAAATGTTTCTTCATTTTATGGAAAAATGCTGGAAAAATTTATCCAGAGGTGTATACAAACTCTCCGTAAAATTACGGACATATTGAATTTCTAAAACGGACTTTCCGTAAATTTCACAAAACTTCCCGTGAAATCACGGAACCTCTCCGTTAATTTCGTAGTTATTTTTCTGTACTTCCAGTTTAAAATATATTTAAAAAAGTTAAAATGTTTTGTACTTGAGCAAGATTTGAACCCGATTGAAAAGTTACCAGAATATGACTTTAACCACTCACAACTCTTACATGATGTGCGTGGCATAACTTTATCTTTACTACACTCACATAGGCTACTCTTTCAGTTTCTATAAAAGTTAGTGTGTTCTAGGTGATGCCAATTTTAGCATAATACTACTTTTTAATGTCTGAAAAACTAGGTCTTAGTGGCTTGGAGAACCTAACAACTGCCGCAGATACGACTGTTATCTGGTTACAGTGGTGAAAAAAGCTTCGTGTAGACTCGGTATTGTTCGAAGCTGTAGGAAATACGGGGACTTTACGTATTTTGTATTTACGGACTTAATTCCGTTTTTCGTCATTATAGATTGCGTTTCCGTATATTTACTGTACATCCCCGTAAACATTTCCGTAAAGAAACAGAAATTGTTATCAGTACACGAGGCGGAGTAATATCATGGAAGCAGAACTTTAGCAGGGTTCCAGAAAAGTCTTAAGTTACCGTGAATGGACTATATAACTGTTTTCCGTGCGCTCAGAGACTCTTATAGACTAAAGATGAGGTAGACTGATATTGCTGGCTGCGCACAACCAATCTCCGTGTCCCAACATTCAACTGCATTTCTGCCAACACGTCTAGCAAAAACGGCATGGTTAGCATTTTAGATTAGATAACTGATTTGTAAACAAATGCTTCCAGAAGTATGTATACTTACTCTGACCAATTTGGAGTGCAGTTTAATAAGGTTCAAATATTTTATTCATAATATAGTGGTGGTCATTTAAAACTTAAGTAATAAATAAACACTTTCATCACTGTTGACCATGTGACTTTGACAGCTGTGTAGGATTGGGGTAGGTCAGTGTTGGGTACATGCTCAGAAGACGAATAAGCTGTTTACTTTATATTTAGTCTACGCGGTCTCTAGTCTATTCGCTGTTACTTATAGCTTTTTCTAAAACACTGCTAAAGTTCTACTTCCTTCATACTAACAAAGTTTAACAGAGTCTATAACATTAAACCAAAGGTCCACGCACTGCATTCGTGTGCACTAATTGTAATAATATTTTTCATAAGAACTAATTTTTGCTATGCATCTAGGCATTACCAACACATTTACTATCTCCCTGTTTTATTTCGTTTTAATTGTAAGTTAAATATTACAATTTATAGATAAAATTTTGTTAAACATTTAATTGAACCAAAAATACTATAGTTTAATGTTATCAGAAGTATAAAAGCTTGCGAACTATGACATTTAGGAAAATAACAAATATAATATATAGGGTGGTTTTTCAAATGTAAGATTCAAGACTATACTGTGTGTGCCAAACAGATTAAAGCTTTCTCGGTTTTCTGACGTCCAGAATATTTGTTGAATGGTTTATAAGTGATTTGCAAATAAATTTAAATCTAACCAGATCGTGAGAATCCTTACAGACCAAGGAAGAGCTATCTACTAACAAGAAAACGCAGAAGAGACAATGCGATATCTTGCCAGAGGACAGTGTCGAAGGGTAAGATAAAACACACCTAGTGAAGAGGGAAAAATTGTGAGAACTTCCAAACACCCCATTTACAGGGGTGTTTACTGAGTTGGACACAATAATAAAATATTTCAAGAATAAAACAGCACCAAAACAGATCGTATCACTTCATAGACAGTAAAAAATGTATTCCCTGGTCTGAAGAAATAGCTTCTTGGTTTAATGAATGACTTCAGAAGAAAGTTGCTTCCCGATTATTTGGAAGCAATGAATTTTGTGGATACTACATAAGATTGAAAAAAATAAGATAATACCTTAATAAAGTCCCTTAAATTTATTAGCAATACTGGGAAATTTACTAGAAATACTAATTACAAACATATTCACAGTTTCCTAGAAGCAACAGAAGGACTGCATAGAAAACAATATGATTTCCGGAATGGATGAAGCAACGAGAAGGAAGGCATTGGCGTTGTCAAGAAAGTGATAAAATCTTCACAAAATCTGTACAAGATAACAGTAAATTATTTTGAAAACAGCTTCACCCAAATGAAATGAATAAATTTGTTGCATGGAAGCGGCTGTCTAAGGGATGTCCCGAGGAGTCGGTACTTGGACGCGTCCTATGTCAACTTATATAAACGTATATTACTCGGAATATGACTCCACGCAGCATCAGTATGTCATGAAATAGCACAATTAGTGCGTACAAAGAGATTGTTATTGAATAATCAAAGAACTGCGCTGCTATCACTAAGTAAAGCCTACAAAACCACATCCGTGGAGTCCTTCCACGCGATTTCTTGGACAATCCCGCTAAATTTTATAGTCATGGAACGAGGGAAACTTATGCGGAAAGTCAAGGAAAAGGTGAAACTGAGAAGATGAAGACTAAAGCAAGAAGATATACACTGCTTCTCTGGCAGGAGAGATGGGACAGGTAGAAGAAGGGAAGAGTCACATACAATATCTTTCCAAATATCGCATCCAGATTATGACATCTGGATCACGACTTCCAAATCACGACATACATATCATAACACATGAAGGGAAACGAGAATTACAAAGCAACGCTTTATTCCTTAAAGTTGGTATATTCCCCCTTCTGCCGTATCTGTCCAGTGGAAGACACTATACAAAACGTCTTGTATGATCGCCCTAAAATGGAAGATCTTAGAATGGAATTGTGTAGAGCTCTCTAAATAGAAGATGAAATATGTGTGTGAACTTTGCCTCACAGGGTAAAGCTTCTTACACAATAAAAAAACTTTAACATTTGACTTTACATTTCCTTTACTTTGAGGAAACTACCAATACACAATAAAATTGTAATGTCAGAGTTGAAAACAATTAAATATCGGTTATGCGAGTTTCGTAAAAATGTGTATCTTGTTATGTAAAACATTATCATATTATCTAGGAATGCATTTTACGTTTCTTATTTTAAAAATGGGCTTACAATTTGTGTTAAAACTTTATTTCAAAACAAACTCACTTGTTTACTTTATTCAAAAATGTAAACTAATATATCTCCTCTTCACTTTATATTTGTTTGCCATTTATTAACTCAAGACAAGCTCTGTTTAATATACAGAGATTAAAATCGCCCTACATTAAAACAACATGCTTTCTACATTACATCTGTTAAGATTCTCGGCAAAATGGCTGCTTGACTTTGACTTTAAATTTCAACTTTTCGAAATCGTAAAGTCAAGAATGCTCGACTATCTGTGACAGTTCCATTGTGTCAAGTTCCATAAGAAACAATATGTCGGAAAGCAAACACAAATTCAAATGGTAAAGTCAAATGTTAAAGTTTTCAATTGTGCAAGGGCCTTAAAATAGAATGCAGAAGTGAAATAGCCGCTTATTCTGCAAACTGCAGTAGCACATGTCATCAAAATGGCGACACTAGTCAGCAACACAACAGAACCCCGTTCGCCAATCAACACCTGGTTACTTCTAGCCAATAGACCACAGTTCGCAGCACGCGGTAGCCAATCCTACACGAGGGCCTTTCCCAGGCCCTCCCACAACCAATTAGAGAGTGACTACGTCCATATCAAAAGAACCTCCATGCCATTTCGTGTGTGTATTTATTTACTCTGTGATAGACTCCTGAAAGTGGGAGCCTACCCACTACCTGACTTGCGATAATCCCAATGCAAATGTAATATGACTTGAATAAGGTATCAGCAAGAGGAAACTGATGAGTTGGGAGGATTTGGCTCCCACTCCAAAGGAACAAGAAGATTACTATGTATACCCAGGCAACGAATAAGGACACGAGTATTGGATAAACAAAGACCAAGGTAAGAAACAAGAAACAGGATCCCGGAATCTTCAGTCCCAAGCAACTAGAATGAGACACGGGATAGTAAATATAATAATCCAGACTGATGGACCAGTCCATGGCGCAAAGGGAGGGTAAAAATACTCAAAACACTCATCTCCTAGTCGCAGTTTCAACTAGGAAGAAAGGATTTACGTATGAAATCACATATATTTGAATAGTACCACTATACGAGGCAGATCATAATAATATAACAGTACAATATAAAATTACTCTCAGGCTGCTGGGGAGCCTGGTTGGTGAGCAGGGCCAACCGCAACCATCCTTACCTTCCGGACAACCTGGTAGTGGAAACAGTTAATCTAACAACAGGTTTATGGGATAGCAAAGTAATCGAAAACAAATAGTAAAAAGCGACTGTCTGTAAGAAGGCAAAATAAAACTACTCATTAACGACGTGAAACATTCGCGTTATCATTGGGTGAAATACTCCACTTCCTTATAAGCACGTGAGCACAGTCATGGTTTCATTGGCCACTGCACTATAATAAACGTCACCTAAATACTTGATTTCCGTAAAACAGACAGACCACTCCGCCGCTGAACTAATATTACTGGCCCATGAGTTCTCTGAGGCGCGCCAGACACATTTCCAGCCAATTACTGAAGTCGGTCAGACGTACAGTACCTTGCAGTTCAGGCTGTCATTAAATAATAACGCGAATTTTCCAGATCTATAGTGATCATTGGCATTGTCAGAGGGAAACCTTAATATAAAAAAGTAAGGAAAAATCAACATCAACCAAAGGAAACACTTATAGCCCACATTACCCAAAAAGGGTATAGGTGCAAGGTTAAGAAGGAATTGTGACCGGCCTTTGTTTGGTGGTGTAATAAATAAAGTGTGTTGCCGATTCACAACAGAAGATATCATAGTATACTGCAGAATAGTTAAGTATACAGATATGAAATATGGTGGTGGTTCCTGTGATGCCTGCGTTCCCATTCTCTGATTGTCTGTGGGAAGCTCTGGAATGGGCCAAGAATATTATTGGCTAATGCATGCTGAGAAACATTCCTTATAGCCTGGGCTGCTGGCTATCAAGTAGCTCGCCAGACATCATCCTAGTTGCGCCAAGTTGATGGTCAGTAATGCCACTTTGCTAGCGTGGGTGGCTGGAGTGGGCTGCTGTTTCGTTTCTGCATTCTTAATTCTTCTCAGACTATGCATTCCACATTTGTACTCAGAATGGACAACTGTTTTTCGCGAAAATGTTCCGAAACTGGTTGCACTCCTAAACATGTTGGTTCAGAACAAATATCGTGATTGCATGATTCTAGCCATGTGCTTTTTAAGTATCTCCCAGCAAACCAAAGACTTTTAGACCCAGAGTCACTTCATTATTATTGTCCCAGTCAGGTAGAAAAACTTTCTTACACAGGCACGCAGCCAATAGTACAAGGAAATGTGCAACTGGGCATGTAGCAGGTTGCAGTTTAGTCTGTGCATAAATATTTTCGTGAAAAACAGGTAGCCCTAATGATCAAGTAGTGTATCAGTTGCCCTTTACGTGCAAGGTCAGGACATTGAGCTGTCCAGCAGAAATAGTGGACTTCCCTAACGGGTAAAACCGCCATTAATGCATTAAATGTTTCTATTTCATCCCAGATTCTAGTGAGAACATCCTCTCCAGTGTTGTTATTGTTCGGCGCAGGGAAATAGGTGCACGGAGCGAGCGAGCACAGCTTAACTCAGTCGTGCAAGGAGTTAGGTACCTGAAGCTAGAGCAGGTTGGAGCAAGGCCTGGGTCAGAGGAGGAAGGATGGAGGGAGGACCTGGTCCTGTGCAAACAGCCCTGGGTACGAGGACAGGGTCGGCGCTGCGGCTGCATTTGAATTCATTCCACGCTCCGTCGGCAATGGCAACACGGCCGACGTCGACAGCGAGTGTAGGGATTGCGCCGAGATTCTGGGCGCACGAGTGCAGGTCTCCTGCCGCCTTGCCCCACCCCTCCCGGGGGAGGGAGTGATGAATATTACATCGTGGTCCTGGCGACGGTGGGCTCCCGCTGTCGCGGGGGGGGGGGGGAGATTGGGGTTGGAGACACGAGATTCAGCATTTGATTGTACCCAGCTTGGGCGGCCTAGCTGGGGCATCATTCGGTTCCTGGTTCCTGAGAAGGAACTTGTTCTCAAAAAATGTGTCAGGCGTCTAGCATAAACCTTTCGCTCACAAACACAGCAACATTTTTGCTCTGAACTGTAATAATATAATCATAACACTCCAGCACAAATAGTGACAAATAAAAATGTGTTTGATGTTATTGGCAGCCGGAATTCGCGATAGCATTTGGAGACGAGTTATACTTTAAAAACGTGTATGTATGCATGGCGTTTGTCATTTGACCTTATTCTTAACACACGGCCTGAAAAGCTATACGCCAGAGAATATACCTTATGTATTTGCGTGAACCAATCGTGTGCATTTTAGTCACAAAGGAAAAAATACTACCTGCACATGCAACAGCCAACGAACAAAAGACATAATCTGAAGCAAGTAGAGGACTGTAAAATTAAAGGCGAGTTTTGCAGTTTCGTATTTTAACTAACAGGGTGAGGGAATGATGTAATTCTCTAAACTGTTTTACTTACAATTAGAAGTTCATGAAATTCTCAGTATTTTCCGTAGCAGTAATACTCGTGTGTTCCTATCGTGATAAGACTAGAATGGTTTTGATATGCCTTGGATGACTCTTCAAACAGCAAAATATAAGAAGTGTCTCGTCCATATCACGCGCAGCCAAGAGGAATGAAATAGAGGCTTCTCACCATGATAGCAGGCAAGGAATGAAAAGCTATGACCCGAGCATGTAAATAACGGAGAAACCTAGGTTGACGGCCAAAGAGCTCGTGAAATTCACATAACTCGAGTTATAATAAAGAATTCCTGGAGATATTATTACAGAATTACTACAATAAATATGCTAGATGTACAACACATTCACAAGGGTGGAATGGTAGGTAGAGGTAGAATAAAGTAGCCGGGATTGCTCTCACTCTAGCGGCTAGATACTCACCTCCAGATCTTCAGGTCAGGTGGCAACCTCTCGTGGTGTACCGTCGACGACTGATGCTTGTTGCCTCGTTCTGGATCCTCACTACATTTCTCTTCTCCGCACCCTCAGTCTGTAACCTTCATTTCCTATTGAGTCTCATTCAGGTCCTTGGCGGCGCCGTGAGGTGTTGACTGTTTGGCGCAGACGTACTGTGTCAGCCAGAACCACGGTGTACAAATTCTTGGTGGTATCTTGGGTGGAAATTACTCAGTGTGCGCGGCCGTGTGGCAACGTGCATGCTTCGCTTTTGAGGATTGTAGAATTTATTCAGGTCGTCTGCATTGAAGGTGAATTTTATAAGATGTGGTAATCTATCCCCTTCACACGTGAATACTGATTCAGTTTCATATTACGAATCTTTTCAAACCCTCACTCATAGAGTAGACTGAAAATGTTGCTTGTCTCACGCGAAATGATGATCATTAGGAGTGGGTGGCTTTAGAACCATCGCCGGTTTGGCCTCTTGTCTAACTGAACGTGGTGACATAATTACTGCTTCTAACGAGAGTGGAGTGTAGAGATTTAGGCGGCTCTTAACATTGAGGTTTTGAGAGCCGGTAAAAGTTAAATGAGGCAAGTATGGGGCAGCGCCATATGCAAGGGCGGGAGAAACTGGAGATGCCCTAGAAAACACGCCAACCAGCGGCATCGTTCGGCATGATTCCACATGCGCAAATCCGGAAGCGACCCCGCCGGGAATAGAACCCGGTTCACCTAGTTCTAGTTTGGAGGCGAGTAGTCTGACCACTACACCACCACGGCCCCCAATCTTCAAACGAGAACTTTTTCAGTCAAGTGTTCCGCCTGTTATAATAATTTCACCGTTTCGTCACACTTTTTAAAATCAAATATTTGAAACACCCCACATATAACGTGTTTTGTTTTTTTTTAAATTTTTTTTTTCTAAATATGTCTGCATGTATCACAAGCGTTTTATACTTCGTCTACACGAAGTATCTTTTGTCATTATCAAAATAGTTGTACTGCTGATCGAACGAAAAAAAAGAATACATAGTTCGTTAATTGCACTCTATTAGCTAGTCACTGTTGTGTGCACATACAGGATACTCTTTCTTCTACGATGTTTCGGCTCTCAAGACCTCGCTGTTAAGAGCCGACCAAATATCTTCACTCACTCTACGGGTTTTTTTTTTCGGAATTAGGCACTCCCGAGGACCAGACGGTTCTAACGAATTAATTGTGGTGTACTTTGCTTTTTGGCCGTGATTAGCTACGAATACTGTAGATCGTAAATCAGTGGCTTGAAAATCGGCAGGCGCTTCGTTTATGCCCCAGTTGGGTTTCATTTTTCATATTATAGCTGTCAAGTAATTGTTATACTAATTAGCCAACGAAATTATTTATAAGTGTTTTACTTTGCTCAATTAAATTCTCTACTTACTATTCGGAGAAAAACGGAAATACTGACTTACATAACCTTTAACATAATGTTACCGAAGCGATACACGCAGTCACGAAAACGTGACGTGGGACGCAAACCTCAAACTACAGGTTGTTAATTAAGCTGACAAATGTTGTAAACCATGAGGACATTCACACAATCTCATTAAAATAAAATCGCATGTTTTCAGCTGTGGTTACTCACCCGCTCTTTCTACTTTTCCGTTACAACTTCGGAGGCGTCGCTGGCCGTGATCATTACAACATGGCGGTTGGATGTTGATGTACGTGACGATGATAAACTCAACCACAGCAAGTCAGGGATTGAATTTTGATTCAACGACCACATGGCCTAAGGTACCTATCGATGAGTCAGCGGTCATTCAGCACTTATGCTTTTCATAACAATATAAACAGAAACTTAGTGCGAAATAACTACTAACCTAGGCGGTTATGCTTGAAACACATTATTTCTGCCAACCTCCTAAAAAGACTTGGGAAATTTCACTTTAGAGAGCAAAGCAGGTTGCTCCAATTAATTGCATTATATCGTCGTTACATATATAAAATAACGACCATAATGAAATAGATCAGTAAACAACAGCTGCTTCCTGCAAGAACAACTTGATAATTCACATAATGCTTCGCATTTTCCATAGGTAAACAGACAGTGCGTTAAACAGAACAAGGCCAAGCCATATGACTCGGAGAGTGCTGTTTGCAAAAACTTAATTTAGTGTTTACTGCGCAGTTGGTACCTACTAATATTCCTGTTTTTAGTAACCGAGTATAAAAATACCAAACATAAAAACATTTGACTTTCACGTAATGTTTATGTTCTTAGGACGACATAGTTTTCTTGGTATTTCCATATCGTATGTCATTGGTATTTTCGGATCGCAATTATCGTGTTTTGGTTGTTTATAATGTCGCTAAGAGTAGCATATAATACTACTATTGAAATTTTACATACTAAATTATGTTGCTAGTTCAATTATAGCTCACAAACAAAATGAGCTTGTATTTAATTAAATGTTACTGGTTAATTGAACACATTTGAGAGCCTTATTTAAGCTCTTTTCTTGTGTTCAAATTGTATCCTCCCGCAATATGTAACATTTGCACTGTTATGGGCTTAATGACTGTTCACGCCTCAGGAAAGTGAAAACTCGCAGTTCTTAGAAACCTGAATTTGTCAGTAAGCATATATATACATATATAATATATATGCTGTATAATATATATCAGATTCGTGCGCTACCGTGTATAAACAAGAAGCATAACTTCACTAGCGGAAAACTGAAACATTTGGCATACACTTGCAATAAAACATCGAGACTTCAGGAACAATTTTTCTTGATACGCTGCCAACTTAATGTGGAGCCTGCGTGTAAGTGTGTTAACTGGAAGTGATTTCTTCAAAGGGTGTTTTTAAAACTGCTCATTTTACAGTGAAGAGCCTACACAAGACCAGCAGATTCTCTGTAAATTGGGCTCTTATGTTGGAAACGTAGCTCTATGTATTACTGTGATTCTAAAAGAGTAACGTTTAAGTTTATGTAGACCTAATGCATTAAATTCATTTATATTATTTTTGCACGATTTTTGCAGCACACGTGTACCACTTCGTCGCCAAGAGAACCACTGGTAATTTTGTGGTAGTGCGATATGTCTAATTACTGATATTCAGGGTCATCCTGTGGCACTTTTCCTGAAGTGACGTTTGGAGGTTGCGCCACTGAGGGGCAATTTGTTAAGCAGCCTTCCTTTCGACACGAGGCGTTTGCCAACGACGTGCGAAAGTGAAGGATCCTTTCCTCCCTCCCTCCCTCTTTCTTTTCATAATCGAGTGATGTATGTGGTGTGTACAGGGGCAGGGAAGCAGAGGAAATATAACAGAAGCAGATAAGCAGCGCAAGCGAGCTGCATCTCCGCCGTCATGAGGCTGCATCAATCATCCGACACAGGTGAGAGAAATGACGCAACTCTGTTTTCTGTCTTTGCGACCGACCCCGCCTTCAATTACACCCCTCATCCATGACGAGCCCGTGAAATGCACGTCTTGTATCACTTCGAGGAGGAGCCGTGGTGGCTGAGCGGTTAGACTGCTCGCCTCCCACCAATGCGAACCGGGTTCAATCCCCTGCCGAGCCACTCCCGCATTTTCGTATGTAGTAATCGTGCCGGACGATGTCGCTGGTCGGCGGGTTTTCTCGGGAATCGCGTTTCCCCCGCCCTTTCATTCCGGCGCTGCTCCATTCTCACCTCATTTCACCCTCATTGGCTCTCAAGACATCTTTGTTAAGAGCCTCCCAAATTTGCTAACACTTCGCGTGCTGTTGACGTAATATTACAACAGAATAGGAAATTTCACCAATACGCTTAAAACGCGGTTATATTTTACTCTCGTTTCAATTGGATCGCGGTTCGTAACCCCCACACTGGACGAGTTTCAGCCAATAAGAAATCTACAGGCAAACAGGGGTCCAATCACGTGATTCCTTGTCTGTAGTAAACCTGGAACATCAACCAATAGACAACTGAGGCTCGAATAAAAACGGATTGCGGAATCTGACTTGTTGCTAAATGAATCTACGAAATTTCCGTGCCTCTATACATTATCTCACATGCATTTTACTGAGCTGTATGGAGTTTTCCGAGACGTAACGACGTGACGTTCACGTTAGTTGAATACACGGGCGAAGAGTAGTGTAATTATGACGAGTCAGGCACAAGTAGGTGGCGGATCGCAGTCGTTCATGCCTTATCATAGCAGTCTTCCGGCAGGCATTTTTCCTGATAATTTTTCTTTTTCTCTCGAAATCTACCATTTTGTCATGAAATTTGCCTTTTTCCCTCGAAATGTATAGTTTTCCCCTCAAAACGCACTTTTGCCCCTATTTGCATAGAATGATTCCCCCAGTTGCAAAAACGGTTCATTAGAAGGATTTGGAGGAGATCGTTTTTTACCCGTGTTGTTGACCCTGTGTAAGTGACTTTGGATGACATGAAAGCAAAATATTTCTAATAAAATTTTTTTTTAATTAAATAAAAGTCTAGGATGACTACGACCACCATATTTTATGCCACTGACCTTGTCCCCAATGATGTAGAAAACAAAAATCTAGAAGAAACTTTTAAGATTTAATAACCCAGTAAATTCATAAAAGTCGGTGAGCATATTATGCTACTAACTACGACTTCCCTTTCGGATATCGGTGATCTTGACCTTGACCTTTAACCTTTACCCTGTTGGCCTTGAAAATACCAAACAACATCAGAAAATTATTAAATATTACAAAAAATCCACAAATATATAAAATTTAATAAAAAAAAAGGTTTCGTTATGTTTTTAATTCATAAAAATTGTTTTAATAAAGATTTAAAAATTTTATTTCCGGAAGCTTTACCAAGCACCACACCCAGCAGACGACTAACCCATCCAATCAATCACATTGCATTAAAATTCCCCTTCCCTAACGACTCAGTTTTTATCATTTCATCGAATGCACTCCACCCACCATATTAGTTTTTTTTTTTAAATTTGGCATATGTTTCCTTATACATCACCTACTTCGCACTAGTGTATTAATCGATATTTCCTTCAGGCGAGCTAGCGATTTAGCCACCATGTTGGTTGTTGTCGACCTTAACCTTAAGCCTTGACCATTGAGCCCATAACTCTTGATCCCTTGACACTTGACCCCATGACACATGACACTTGAACTCATGACTCTTGATATGATCCTTTAACCCATTATCCATGAACACATGATCCATGAATTCATGACCCTTGAACCCATGAACCTTGAAATCATGACTCTTTACCTCATGACCCATGACACTTGACCGTGAAACCAAAATTTGCAAAAAAAATCTAAAAATTGTACAAAATATTATAAAAATTTAGCTTCAAAAAATAAAACCACCTAGAACACACTGACATGCCTGTGCGGCTGGTAGCAGGCCTTCACAAAGTAAAAAATACTGCACCTTCACTGTATCGAATAACTGCCAAGTCGACACACTTGGTTAGAGCATCATTAGCTATTTACGTGCTATAACATTACATATGTACATACAAATATATAGGGAAGAATACAGAAATATTAAATATGAATATACACAATTATGTATAGATTAAATTAAAACTAGTTTGCATTTCTATATCAACATTAGCCTATAAGAATATTAATACAATATAATTTATATTGTTATTTAATCATATTAAAATATAATAACATATTGGCCTGTAGGTATCTATGTGTTTTATATTTCGACTATCTTTTACTCCTCTCGTGGATGCTTAATTAGTTGTTCAGAACTCTCCTATATAGTTTTCATTAAAAAAATATGGCAAAAGGCCGCCTGTAGGCTTAAACTGGGCTCCTTACTGTGAAAATAATATATTTTATATAGAAAAACGACAGTTTTCGCTCTGCCACTGTGAGGCGGACATCGATTTGGAAGCACTCTCTCATCATAGCGAAGATGAATTGCGAATACAAAGGCCTGCCTTTGACCTCGACCTGCATCCTTGCTGTCGGATTGTTGTTTGTGTCGATGCAGTCAGTCAAAATGCCTTGGGACACGAGAGAACCAGCTGCACGAAGAGTCCTTTTTCGCATGAGGGAACATTACGTCAATGGTCACATGCAGATTTTTTCAAGACGATATATTAAAGAAACACATCAAGATACATAAAGATTCATCTTTTTACAGCCAGTAAGTGTTGACGCCAATACCTTTTGCTGCATCGATGGGTACTGATTCCACCGATTGTGATATGTGCTATAATTGATTTCACATCTCTAGTGGTTTGCACCGTTTTCATGCATACGTGAATTCATACACTTGACTCCTGCCGACCGACTCCTGCAGCCTGAATCCTGCAGACTTACTCCTGCATGT
The DNA here is from genome assembly GCA_029891345.1 of Dryococelus australis. Lineage (NCBI taxonomy): Eukaryota > Metazoa > Arthropoda > Insecta > Phasmatodea > Phasmatidae > Dryococelus > Dryococelus australis. The sequence continues at coordinate 167,771,184 of CM056997.1, read as the reverse complement.
TGATTGGCTGGTCGATGTCCACACAACGTCATAATAGTGTAATTATATTGGTTCATTGTCAACATGACATCATAGGGCCTGCATACATGTATATTATAATCAGTTTGGGGGAGGGGGGTCAGCTGAAAGGCTTAGTTTGACAGCGGCTGATGTGAAAGTTGGATCGTATCCCAAATCAAGGCCAGTTACGTTAAAGTGGCATGGATATTGCCCACTGGTGGTTTATCGCCATCGATTTCTTCTTCGAGCGAAATGTCTTCTGTTTTAGCAGCGCTATCGACTTCTTCAGCTGAGACGACTACATCACTAGCAGCCTCTACTGCCACCAGTACAGTACAATCATCTACAGATGTGTACGAAATCTTCAATCGAGCCATCAATCTTTTCGGTTGCGGTACGTAGAAAATCATTGCCAGCTTACCTGATTCTTTAGCTCCATCGCCTACATATCTAATATGTCCATCCGAGTCTTTCTCTGGACCACTAAGTCGACATCAAAGTGATTGAAAAGATTTTTTAAAAACTGACAACGTTCAACTTTAGGCCACCGTCGCTACAGGAAGTACTCAATGTGTCCGAAAACTCATACAATATGAACTACGAACACTTGCTCACCATCGCTGCAGGAGGTGCTCAATCTGACGTCCATTCATAGTAATGCATCCTTGTGCCCTACATAGTATGGAATCATGCACTTTTGTGATGTTTACTTTCGGTTACGGTGTACGGCGCCATGAAAGCTTTTATTTTGTGCCAAGAATCCCTGTCGCATGTCATATTTGTGTGACAGGTGCGGTAAGTAGTTCAGCCATACCAACAATCTACTTAGACTAGCAAATACCTGTAAATGTTAAGTTCGTATCTCGCCAGTACCTCGATACCAGGTTTACCATTGCAAGTAGGTCTCTTGTGACTTCGGTACATGCCCTCAACATAAAGTTACCTACATAACCCACCCTCACTAGGTGTACCTACAGATAACCTATAACTATGGGTAGTCAAATTTCGTGGAAAGACTTCAAATAAGTTATATTTCACAACACTGTAGGGTCGTTTATCTATCGTTATAGGCTGAATTCCTTTTTGGCACGTGCTAACTCTCTGTAGACGAATCACATAGGAGCCGTGTCAATGTTGCCGAATTCTGAGTGGCCAGGTCAAATATGAAAACGTCTTCTCAGGTAGACAGCAACCAATGGCAATCGGCAAACTGTTGTTGGGTGATTACAGTTTTGAAAAACACTTCCGACAGAAAAAAAATTCAAAATTATTGCATACATTAATACATAATGTAGAGGTGACAGGTAGGGACCATTCACTTTATTAGTGGGCAGAGAAATATTACTAGGAAGACGACGGGGCATCTCGGGAGTTCCTGCAGTGGTGATATAGACGACTCCTGTTTGGCCCAGATATGCTGATAGGCATTCATGATCCGTTCCTGTAGTGCACGCACATCATTTATGGGGTCGCATACACCAAAGACTTCAAGTGTCCCGACAATCAGAGATCCAAGGGATTAAGGTCAGGGGAATGTGAAGGCCAACTAACTGGACCTCAACGACCAATCCATGGACCTTTAAATGTCTGTGTTAGGTGTTCTCAGACATGTCGGGGTAAAGGAGCCAGTGCTCCACCATGCATGAAACACATATTTGGCCTAAGAAGGTTATGGCACATCATCCAACAATACAGGCAACTAATTTGCAATGAAATCATGATACCTTGCACCATTCAATCTGTTTGGTAGAGAGTAAGGTCGAATTAGTTTATCGCCAATAATTCCTGCCCATGCATGAATTGAAAATCTGTGCTGACGCCTTGCTTCTTCGTGTGTATGAGAGTTTTATTGAGCCTATACATGTGTATTATGGATATTAATAATCCCATCTCAAGTGAAAGTAGCCTAATGTGTAAACAAAATATTTGCTGTGAAAAGTGTATTTTAACTACAGCTTTGCAAAAACCATTTGCAGAACTCTAATCTGGCAGGTTGATCTTGTAGCTGGAGGATTTGGACTCGCTGAACATGGTAGGGGTATAACAAATGTTCATGAGGGGTTGCCTAAACAAGAGGATGTCTAACACCTACAGCAGCTGCAATTCTCTGTACAGTATATCCTGTATAGTCTTCCACCCATTGCAGTACTCACTCCTATTAATAAATGTTGTATGGTTGCACACCTTAGTGTGTACCGACCCTACTATATTTTTAATAATAAGCAATACAAATTATAATCTTAATTTTTTAAAGCATATTACGTTATGAAAAGGTAACGCGAATGTGTAAAACAATATTTTCGATGTCGAGGTAACCGCATGATTGTGTTAAAGAAAAGGAAATGAACGCCTCAAATGTAGCCAGATATGTTGTTCAGAGTGAAGAGATTCGGGCGGCTCTTAACATCGAGGTCTTGAGAGCCGATGAGGGTGGAGCGAGGTGAGTATGGAACGGCTCCGGATTAGAAAAGCAGGTGAGACGGGATGTCCCCGACAAAACCCGCTGCACCGTACGGCACGATTCCGACATGCGAAAATTCGGGAGCGGATCCGCTGGGAATTGAACCCTGTTCGCCTAGGTGGGAGGCCACAACTACACTGCGACCCATGTTTTGAATACCGCGTTACATACGGAGACAATGACCTATACGCTGTTCACGTTAAAACGAGCACTTCTTAATACCCTGCTTAAGATCTACTTGTAGGCACGTTGTTTATTCTTCCGCCTTATATAAAATTAGCTTTGTCATGGGCCTCATCGCTTTATTCATGCGTCGGTCAAGTGAAACTGTGAGATAATTAGGAAAGTAAACATTTTATAAATATGATAATTTTTACACACTAGTGCATAAAAAATAGAAAGCGAAATAAATAATTTGAACTATCACAAATGGTCACCTAACACTTTTTATTCGATGTTTAGATATGGAACTACATTCCATCTGTAGTTACCAACTTTAACGGGCGAATGTCACTCAGTGCGCCCTTTGAAGTATATGCAGGCATGGGCTGTGTTTTTTTCTAAGGTTGATTTCAAAAGTGGAATCTTTATCGTGAACTCCCTTTAAGCAGATTATTCAGTGCGATATATTTCTTACTTATTTTTATGCACTCCAACACAGAGTAGTTGAGAATACAGAGATGAAATAGCAGCGTAGACCGCAAACTCCACTTACATATGCAAGCAAGATGACGTCACCGGCCAGCGGAGTGCCGCCACCGTTCACCAATCAGCGCATGGTAACCTACTTGGCAACAGACAGTCCAATCAACAGGGAATATTTCGCAGCGCGCAGTAGCCAATGAGAGACAAGGTGCGTTAACACAGCCAGTTATTAACGAATGGGTGTGCTTACGTCAAAGAATCCTTCATGCCATTACATTTATGGTTACTTGGCTACTGGTGACGTCACCGAGGATCGTAAGGAATATTGCATAAAACGTTTTCTTAGAATGTAATGTATGTTTTACAGCCCATTCACAGTTATCTAAAATTTTCTGAAACCCTGCTGAAGTTCTACTTTCAGGATCTTCCTCCGTTTCGCACAAACAAATATTAATCAGGTCTAGAAAACTAAGGATAGCGCACCGCATACGTGCACATTCACTATAATAACACTTCCCATAAGCACTACTATATGTAGGGGTAGCGAAATTACGCGAAAATATTTCATGATAAGTTATATAGCAAAACACTGCAGGGTCTCTTACCTATCTTGATTGACTGAATTGCTTTTCATACGTGTTAATTGTCTGCGAACGAAACACGCATGAGCCGTGCCAATGTTGCCGAATTATGAGTGTCCTAGTTAAATATGGAAGCGCCTTCTCAATCCGACACAAACCAATGGCAATAAACAAACTGCGGATAGGTGCTAGTAGTAGGAGCGTGCCGGTTCTGAAACAAAGGGATGCCGCCTTTGATTAATCGAATTAACCCATCGATACCAAATTGATCGTATTAATTCTTAACCCGATCAACATATTATATTCCTATTCTCATCCGATGAAAACGTTTTCGTTAATCCTTAAACCTATCAATTTTTTCTGGATAATAGTGTAAAATGTGATGAAACTTTAATTGATTGATCCAATTAATTTAATTGAATGAATTAATCAAAATAGTCGTGATAAGTGTATAGTTTGGAGTACTTTGATTAATTCCTCTCTTTTTTGCGGTGGGAAGCAGCTCTGGTCATATATATATATATATATATATATATATATATATATATATATATATATATACATATTTGTAAATTTTGTTATATTTATATACATATATTTTTGCAAGAGTGGAATAAGTGTTTTTTTGGGATTGGACGGATATTGCTCGTAGACCATGGTGGAAGATAGGCAACTCTGAAAGATACGACTTACGTCCTGTTTGTTAGTAATGACAAACAGAAGAACTTAAGTATAAATTATTCAATAGACGACGACTGTTTCAAATGCAATTAAACTGCTGATGTTGCACACGAGAGAAATTAATGAAAATACCAATATCAAACAAACAACTTCGTGAGTATCCTGTATGAAATTAAATAATGAGCTACAAAGAAGCAAAAATGTCCCTATCAGTATGTAAATTTCATTACTTTAATTAAATGACAGTCTTCCTAAACGCAATAACAACATATTTGAAAAAACACAAAAATTATAATACTCGAATTAAAAAACACGTAATAAAATCGCATACGCAGGAGAAACACATATGGTCAGCTGCGAGCTTGCTGAACGAATAACGGTGGTATAGGATTTGCCAAGTCTTATAAACTATGTGTCGAGAGCATGGCTATAGTCGTGCACCTGCGGCCGATAGGCAACAGAGTTAAGATCACGGGAACATCTTTTTAATGTTTATGAAATAGCAATTAAACAAAAAGATAATTGAATACGACTCACGTACTTGAATTTTCAAACTACTCACTATTTCCCTAGAAAACTCGTTTACTACCCATTCTGATAACTTAAACATGGCAGCAAACGACTTGAATACACTATGTGCTAGAACAGACAATGAAATGATTTACACAGTACTCCTATGCACCCTGAATTACATCTAGAAAAAATGTATCCCTACCAAACTACTATTAACGACGTGAAATTTAAGCAGCGAAACACACAGACAACTTTTCACAATACGGAACGGTAGCACGGACAAATAAAGATTTCCAAACTTGCATTTTTAATTACACCAAAAACATATCTTATTTCTAAACGAATTAAATTTTAACCGGACACAATAGCATAATAGACGTACACGTATGTGTCTCTCATTTGTACATGTACCTTAAATGATTTTAAAACATGTCCATTCGGTGTGGAGTGTGCTGTAGGAATGGGTTCAGGGGGAAACACCTCGACATTAAAAATTGTGTCACAAATAAAAAAAAAATACCCTGTTTACGAATTCAATGGTTTATATTTCCCTATCAATCTACTTTTAATGAATTACTATCCACAAACAATTTGATCGCATTATCCAGAACGTTCCACGTAATTTTTTTTATGATTTTATATATTTCCAAATTGGAAATTCACAGTTTTATTTCCTTGGGAAGAACAAATAAATAATTCACTTGCATTATTTAACGACATATCCAGAGAAAAGGTTTACCATGGCGAATAAATGTTCCTATTCTAAGAAGCCGCATTCAAAAATAATTCACTACTTACAAGAAATAAAAATTGACGATATCTCAGTATAATTATGACAAAGATTAAATTAAAAACGGAAATCGCACATACTTAATGAGAAAATATAATCACGATGGAACCGAACAATTTGAGTATACAAACTTCCTCGAAAAAATCGATGAAATCAATAATAATATACTTAACGCAAACACAGTATATCGATCTGAAAAGAAAAAGAACACAAAACACAAAATAATTTTTCCAAATAGATTAATGCTTATAAAAATCACTGAGAAATATTTCGAAAAATTGGTACGAATTCTGTGAACCAATATGTCGAGCGAGATCTGAACCCAGCGCATCTAATATCGCTTAACGAGAATCGTAGTTAGCAGTCAGGCATATGATATGTCTAAGGTCTAGGCTCTCGAAGCCCACAGGCAGGAGGGTCTGTAAATCCTTCGATTCTAGCACAGGTCATCGCCAGAATTCCGCATGTTGGAGGTGCGTGTATCCGTGGTAAAGTTTGTAGTTAAACTAAAATGGCGATTATGAGCAGTGGCTGGAAGGACCTCTGCCCTGTCAAGGCAGGCCTTCGTATTCACAACTCATCTTTGCGGTATGGGAGCACTCTGAGAAAACCCACATATTCGTTCGCCCCAGAAGAAAACACGCAGGTACTAGCATATATATAATGGGAATAAACACAATTATGTATTCATATAAAATAGAAATATAAATAATTTATTTATAGTTATGAACATATAACTATGTAAATATAAAATTATTTCAATTTAATTTGTGTGTGTACGAATAGGTATATAACTAAAAAAATATAAAATTATTTTCAATATATGTGTATAGGTATACGTATATAATAATATAAATATAAAATTAATTTCAATTTAATTTCCATACATAGTTATGTAAACTTCCCGTCAGAATAAATGAGCGACGGGAAAAGTTAGTCCCCTTCGGCTTTTGACAAGATGTATCGCCTTGGTTCTTAGGCAACCAACTATCAGAAAAAACCGGCCAATCGTCCAGCGTTTTAACTGCGCCAAGAATCTCTTTAGCTTCTATTGGAGCATCATCCTGACATCGGTTTCTCCAAGTGAATATAACGCATTTAATTGGATGAAGCAACTCGTCCTGCGATTTATTAGGTTAGTACAAAATCCCAATATCTCACATAAACTTCTCACTGGAAGTACGTGTCTCACGCGCAAACAGGTAACACTTAGTGGAATAAACAACCAATTATAAAGGCGAGCTGAGCTACAGTGTTATGCAATATAGTGTGTCTCGAGGTATGTACGAGATATTCCATGCTTCAAACAATGAAACAGTAAACGTATGTGAAATGTCTATAATTACAGACAACTGTAAAAGAGAAATGCATAATTGATCTGTTAATAATTAAAATAAACACTATTCTATGTGAGATGTTACGTAGTTACAATATTTGTATTTTATTATTGATACGCAGAAATGAATTTCCTGCTGTCGTACGCATTTGTGAAAACAGAATATCACACTTTAGCGGAATATATGTCCATATTCATCAGTAAATAAAGCCACTAAACATTAATGAAACAATCAGTGCATGTTGCAGATGTAATTATTGTATGTGAACATCAAGATTGTTTCTCTTGCGGCTAGCTGCTGTCTACACGAAGAGTCACGTCCTGTCTAACCGAGCCAATTTCTACGCTGCTCAATCAAATCCTTACTTGGGTTTCGTATTATCTACTCTAGCCGGCAGACGTCTGTGCATGTCTGAGCGGGCGGTGCATGTTAACTGGATTAAAAAAAGGGGGTGGGTAGGAAGCGATGCACACGCAGGTCTGGCCGTACTATCGGCTATTCCACAAACATCAGTCACGGCGAACTTGGGTAGGTATATGTAAGACAATATAGGACGAAGGACGTTCGCAGAGGTACAGGAAATTTGTCCTCAGTGTTAAAAATTCCAATTGACTATTTTATTTATATAAAACAACATATAAAAAATTATACAACTGGAATACTACTTAGTTTCTAACACTCAGTGCAATTCCGCGTGAATCAATATATACTTACAGTTTATCAAAGTATAACAAAACAGTAATTTCAGGCAAGTGCTTTTCTTTTGAAACTATAGAAAATGTTTTATATCTATATTTGCACAAAGTCGCGAAAATGAGTTTTTTTACTCCTAGTGGACTGACCAGCACTATAAAGAATGCAAACACACAGTGTTCATAAAACAAGAAATAAAATAATAAAATTACAATCTACAGCATAATGTTCATATACTTCACAAATTCCACCAAATTAATCCGCGTGTAAGCATTCTTGGCACGCTAAACGGTAGTTTATGTGAAATTGAGGTCTATATACACCTAGGTGTTCATATTAAAATGCTGACGAAAAGCACAGTAAACATTTAGAGTTTATTTAGAAAGGTGTTAAGTATCGTGTTGGTTTATGTATTTTTCTAGGATTACGATTCACGTACAAAGTTAATGTCACCTGTAAAGATGTTTTTCCAAATGATGCTTGCTTCAGCAGACGGTGTATCCAAAATCAAAATATTTCTGTATCATTTATGATAGTTATTTGTACTGACTGTAATATACGTTTGCCTATAATTTATACCAGTAAATGTTATTCCATATGCAATTTTCATTAAGTGAAAACATTTTCTCGATTATGAAACAAAAATTATGCAAATGTGTAATCCTATTTGAAATTCATTAAAAACTGAAACATTAACTGTTTAAAATTATATGCCTGTCAAATTACTACACAAAAAGATTCGAAACTAACGCTATCGTTAGGCTATAGTAATAAGTAAATTAGTTTGTTGGTGTTGAAGTTAAGACCACACATATTTGCTCAAGAAGTTGGAGGTTCGATTTCTAAATGGAACATATATATTAAAATATAATATAAAAGATAATAATTTTGTATTATATTTGTGGTATAGATAAATATATGTTTGAAAGTATGTTATATATTAATTTGTATTCTCTATTTACAAATGTGACAAATACAAGCTTGACTGTAATGTTAAATATCTATATATTGCAAGTCCACTTAATAGGTTTATTTATTTATTACAAGAAAAGGCAAGCATTCTTTTGGTTACTAGTTTTAAAAGTTTTACTTGTAAAAGTAATATAAAATGCACACACAATTCCAGATTTACAGCACTAATGTTTTCGATTCCATGACAACTTTTTTCTCGTATTTTTGCAATTGGGAGTGACATTTCCCATGAAAGGTTGACTCATACGGACAAGCATAAATCACACCCTTGCTCTACCCGGGAATAGAAACTGGAACTACTCACTCTCAACACTCAACCGACTGCGCCACAGGGGGCAGCCAATATGTCAACCAGAACATTGTCAGTAGTTATAAAAACTTATTTTAATTGGATAAAGCAGCTTATTTCATTGGGGATAATTTCTAAGTTACAATTTAAGTAATATGTCCATTACTTGTTCGAGATTGTACCTATAGTTCTATGCCATGTTGGTTGATTTTCGCTTGCACATATTTGGGCTAAATTAAATGCAGAAACTGCAGGCAAAGTTTTGAACATTGTTTTAAACCATTTATAATTGAGCTTAACCTTCACCTCTTTTATTTGAATAAAAATTGAAAATAAAAACATCTTTATCCTTTTCTGAGTTCTGTTTCGTGTTATTGTCTAGCAGTGATTGTACTAAATATTCCTTTATCATTTAATGACATTATTATAATTAAAACAGTTTTAAATTTATTATTAATTATTAGAATAAACAACTATGTGTATATTACGAAATTACATTCGGCACTGACTAGATACACGAAAGCTATGTACATCTTTGTGTGTTATTATTTGCATGCTTTAGATTGTTTTAGAAGTAAACCTGCTATGCTGTAAAATGAGTTCATTTTGGCGCAGTATCATGCTGTCTCAATCCTCTCAATGTTTGCAAATTATTTAAACAAGTGTCTTGAGTAATACATTACCATTGAGATATTTCGTATGCCGCGCCGTAAACCTTCAGATCAAATATTTATATCCTCCACTCACTCCCATTTCAATGGTGAAAGATATTATAAAAATGTGGAAAAGTAACAAGTAATCTGTTGATGCATCAAACCACATCTCCATCGTTGTTACTTTTATATAACATGATTTTAATTCGATACTTATTAATATTTGAATAGAAAATTGCACTCGATAATAGAAACGTAATTGTATTATATCAAACAATACACGCAGAAGGTAAAGAAATCCTCCAGCACACACTCTCATAAGAGCACTGCTACATGTTGTTGCCAGTAAAAAGTCTCCTGGACCAGTTTTGCATTTGCTGTTACTCAAGACAAAATGCCGAATGTTTTTTATGTCCGCGTGAATGCTTCCGGGACGCAATCTTGCCGCCCAGGTAGAGACCGGACCGTGCCGAGCCGCAGTCTAGAGAATAAGATTGGAATCACGTGGAAAAAAAATTTGCTGCTACCAGTAGATAAGTATATATTGGTAGCCATTTTGGAAGATAGCATGACCTCAAATATAATACTTATATAGCATTTCTCAGAAATTGTTCAACCTATCTGGCGTCAGTGAAAGTAATGAAAACGTTAAAAAACTGTATATAATTATATTTCTAATGTAGTAAACACTGAGTACTACATTTTGATGCATATCTGCAAGTATAGCTTCGCATGTAGAAGTATAAAAACAGGCAATTTAAGAGAGGCTTGGAGCTGCGGACAAGGGAACTAGGCGACCACCATCTTTGATGACGCTATGCGGGAAAAATTTCCCGTTTTCCCCCCAAAAAAATTTCCTACTTTCCTTCACTCTCGCGGTGACCATCTTGGATCCCAAATTCCAGCTCTGTCAATCCGATGCCAGGGTGTTGGGACTTTTACACCTAGCATCCTGGTGGATGCAGAGTCTCATGCTCCGTCATCCCTATTGGGATCTGTCGACTTAGCGGTGTAATGTGGTACCAAATACCAGCATAGGTTTACATGCTAACCAGGCCTAACATATTAGCATAGTTGACTGTAATTTTCGAATCCCATAAGATATAATTGTCAAATTCATAACACCGGCCATACACCCGGCGATGAGAAGGGTCGCAGGGCCAAGTATACACAATGTCTACTTATAAGCACAGTTGACTGTAATTTCCGAACCACGTACAATATTATTGCTAAATTCCTAACATAGGCGTATCCACGATCGTGGGAAGGTCACAATGCCACGTATACCCTATGTCTACTTATAATCATAGGTAGATGTAATATCCGAACTATGTAAGATATAGTTGCTAAATTCATAACATGCAAATTTTTGCATGCCTTAATACACCAATAAGTTTGAAAAAGATCTGCTTTCTCTATCCACCAAGTGTACTTTGACATCACGAGTCATTGCCAGATACATCATTATTTGCAAGGAAAAAAGTCGTAAGTGTTAAATTTGATGAATGGGAGGGAAAATATGTTTTGCCAGCTCATTAACTCATTGTCATCACCATATTGCCAGCAACACTTAACATACAGCTCATTGCCAAAAATGGGCCTTGATGCAACGCCAGCAGAAATCATCAGCCTTATGAAAACTCCTAAATAGAGATATCTGTTTAAAAAAAACATCAAAGTGGGCGAATGTTTTTCCACATAGTCCATTGTGAGGGAATTGTTGCAGCTAGACAAAAAAGTAAGGTATTTCAAGTTAACAGCATTTTTAATCTGTTATTGGTTTCTGTGAAAGACGGCACATATCCGAGATCAGCAACGACTTACCAGCTGCTAGATCTATTTGTGCACTTGAGGAAAGTTGGATAACGTTGATCAATTCATGCCGAATTTTTCCGTTTATCTACTTAGGTATCCAATGTCTCAGTAGCAGAATCTGATGGTAGTGAGACCAGAAATGACATCCACATAAATATTTGCGAGGCGAAATGCACACATGTGTATGTATGACCCAGCATCGGCGGGGTGACATTCCTGCTTCTATGACACATAACGAGATGCTGCCATGATAAAATACAGTATGTTCATTTGGGAGGACCCAGGATCAGTTCTCATTCCAAACATCCTGATTTGAGTTTTTTCCATGGTTTCTTGAAATCAATCCAGAAATACGCTTAGATGGTTACTTAATGTAGGTCGTATTCGATTCCTTCCTCCGATACCGATTTTGTATGCTGTCGGGTTGAAAACAAAGTGCAAAATATTTTCTCAAGAAATGGTGAAGTTTGTTGGATGCCCACCATGGTGCTAGGCAATTTTATTGCAAAGTGCAAAAACAATTTACTTAGTAAGCTATTAACTATACCGAGGGACATTATATATATATATTTTATATATATATATATATAAAATTTCATGCCAAATAACTAAATAAAGAATACAAATGTCAGCTTTTGGAAGAAGACTACATAATTTTACTTTGAAAAAGGGGAATTTTATTTTAACTTGTGGCCCACGCGCACCACAATCAGCACCACATGCTCCACATTCGCTCCACATGCGAAGGATTGATGGAAAGATTGACGCCTGCCGACGTCTCTGCCGCTGCTACACGCCAGGTCTAAAGATAATATTCGAGACAGCTTCTATTTGCAAAGTGTTTTTGTTAACCATAATCCTTAATTTATATATGTTAAATTCATAAATAATTAAGTTCATACACATGTATATATATAGTCTACATACGCACGTGATGGCTAGAGTCTTCTTGATTATTATTTAATTTCTTTAAATTATAATAGAACTGATCTACTAAATATATCAAATATGTTTTTCCTTTACCAACAGTGTTTTGTAAACTTTAGTGAGCAGGACATAACTCGAGATATAAAACATTTAGTTTTAAAACAAAACACATTATTTATGCATACATCACACAATATTCTTCTTCTTCTGCATAGCAAATACAATACAAGGAATTGTTATTTTTAAACGAGTTTTATTTCTGAGTCAAGGGTGGCATTAAACACATAATATTTGTTAACTGTACCATGGATTTTCATAACTCCATAATCGTATGGCTTCTGAGTTGCACAGAGCACATACATGATTTTCGATTTTGCATGCATGATGATTTGTGGAATAAATCTCGACAAGCTGTCGAAACGGCACTCAGCAGCGCTGCTTGTTAAGGTCAAGGACGTTCGTTCCGATTGGGCACGGATTGTGAATCGCCGGCTCTTGGCATCTTCCAATCACATACACAGAATACCGCCTGATTATGAACACCTTTAATATGATGGGAATGTTGTCATACGGAATAATAATTTTTTTTTTTTAGGGGAAAACCATAGTCCACGCTGAATGACCACTGATTGATCGGAACCAAGGTTTCCGAAAATACACGATTAATTAGCCAATGAGAACCAAGGGTGGTGGTGGCGAGGGTTTGAATGAAAGTGAGTAATTATCAAATGAAAAATTTGGGTAGGCATTGAGGGAACTTGTGCCATTAGCTCACCTGGTAGCATAACCAAGAACATAGCACTGCCTAAACATAGAAAACATAATCCAATACGGAGAGCGCCATCAGCACTACCTATACTTTGGCCGCCACCTGGTGGCTAAATCGATCATCTATATACCAGCACCGCATAGGTGATGTAATGTAAACATATGAAATCTAATATGGTGGCCTCCAGCAATGTATGAACAAAGACAAATGAAAAAACCAAAATGACCATATACGACAGAATGGGTATAGGTGAGGGGTTTGGGGGTGTTAGGTAGATAGGTAGGTAGGTAGGTAGTTGGCTTAACGTTTCGTCGACAGCGAAGTCATTAGAGACAGAGCAAGTTGTACAGGGAGGATTGAGGAAGGAATCTGCCATGGCATTTGTTATGGAACCATCCCAGAATTCGTGTGGAGAGATTTCGGGAACCCATGGAAAACCGAAATCAGGATGGCTGAACCAGGAATCGAAGCCGGGTCCCCCCGAATGCGAGTCTAGTGAGTTACCACTGCGCCACCTCGCTTGGTGTGTGAGGGTGGAGGGGTCAGTCGTTTGCTGAGCGTGGTTCTTGTGGAGCTACGGAAATGTCTTTTAATACTTAAGTAATGTTTTTAATAATTTTTATGTATATAAAGGTAGAAGTAATCATTTACATATTTTTATATATAATTTGGATTGTTTGAAACGTTTTATATTATTACAATTTCTCTCTCTAGAAATTAAGTGTGCTATACCAAGTTCTTTAAGGGATGGGGGTCTGAATCAAATAAAAGAATTAATAATAATTTCCTTATTTTGTTTACAAGAAGAACTGCAGCAAAATCTTCTGAACTCAAATTTCCACAAGAAATTGATATCACTTACTATTCACAATTGACACCAATAAATAAAATTTATAATTACGACAAAAAAATCAATGAAAACAAATAATTAAAAATTATTCCCGATAGACAGTGTATCAGCGTATTCAATCATATTATAATTTATGCGTCCATATTTGACAGTTCAAATATTTACAGTAAAATCAGTATTACACTTCCATTTAGTCCCACCTCAGTTCAGTCCATTTCCCGCCAGTCGCAATTTTCTAGAGTCCTCCAAGCGCCCTTGCGCACAGTAGGCTTCACTCGTCGGTTTCACACCCTCTCGTCCAATCAAGCCAAGAACACCTCACTCGCCGTCGTCCCGCAATCTTCAGTCGTCGTCCACACTTCTCTTCGCTCGGACACAATCGGCCAAGTGGCCTCCATCAAAGACTCTCGGCCGCTGGGTTGCGACAGTATATATAGTGTCTTAGGCAACCACCTAGAATCTTCCCCAACTCGCGTAATGCGTTGTGTAGGGCTGAGATACCAGCCAGTCTCACCAGAACATACTTGCATCGTTGCTAAACGTATCTGAAACTCTAGCAGGCGAAAGGAGGTCTGTGGCGCCAGCAAGTCTCACTGCTGTCGGCATTTACAGGTTTCCAGAAGGGTTTCGTGGAGAGGGGAGGGCGAGGTGGGTCTCTGATTACGGCGCGGGACAGCTGAGTCGGGGCCAGTTGCAGCACATAACCCTGTTGGTTTAGATGTTTTTGAAATATTTTGTAATTTCTGGGTTTTCAAAGCTAATGTTCACCAGGGTCGAGGTCAAAGGTCTTGGTCGAGGTTAATTTTCAAGGTTCAGGTCAGCTACGTCTAAAATGGCCGCCGGGCGACCAGAATGGCAGAGCATGAACATCTCGGATGATCCAATCCCCTTACTCCTTTGCAGGCTTCCCCAAATAATTCTACTTACTGGAATACTGCAATGGTAATCGGTAAGTGCACATAACGCTTAGTACAATGCTTCATCACCAAGGACGCAACGTATTTATCCGACTTTGGGAGACTGCATAGCATAGGAACAATTGAGTAATTAGTTGTTCGCTGAGTGGCACGACGCTGTGAAGCAGTATAGAAGTGGATGTCGGAGAGCAACTGGGATGTAGTGTGTGTATGTTTCGCTGCTGTTTGTGCGCACAAACGAATCAGTATGTAGGTTCGGAGAAAACGGCAACCTCACAAACATGTTTCCGCTTTTGACAGCGGAAGAATCATAGCCTATCAAAATTGTGGATTATCCTAATGCGATATTGGTCCTCGGGTTGGAAGAGGTGTAATTACAGCGAAGCAGATATGAGATCAGCGGTCGAGAAGTGACGGGCTGAGCAAGGTGCAGGAAGCCATAACGGTCCCGTCGCATCAACGAACGCCAGAGCAGACATGTGGAACGCATAGCGATTGCAGACCATACACACACATAAGACACTCTCGCTCGGAATGTCAGGTTTAGTACATCAATCTGTGTTCTCACGCACAGTTGTCGCCGTCTAGAGCATCGACGCCTCGTGTCCAAGCGCACATTACTGCGGTTGCCACTGAATGCTCACATACTGTAGGTGCCTGCGGCTGCAATGATAAGTGAGACGTAGGACATGGACGGACGAATGGCTTGCCATAGTCTTCACCAGCAATTTCCGCTTCTACCTGTAACATCCACCTCTCGTAGCACCGTGGTGCACGCTTGATTGAGTCCTACATAATGCATAGTCATACTGACCTGGCACCTGGAATTACATAGGTTGACATCGTATTCCAGTCCCGCTCGCGGCTAGCCCACATAGCTGGTACACTGACCAGCAACTGTTACATTCCGGAGGTGTTGGAACCTGTTGTCATCCCCTTTCCACAGGGCCAACTTGGGGACATGTGTGAATAGGACAATGCGCGATCTCATGTGGCACAAATCGTCCGACGGCTGCTGGTTGGCCACCATGTAACACTGCTTTCCTGGCCTGCGTGTTCACCGGATCTCTCGTTAATCGAAAACGTGGGGTCCATGATCGAACGATGACTGGGTTGTGACAGGATTCCCGCCACTACATCAGATGAATTTTGGGCACACATCGAAGCCACCTGGGTGTAGCGGCGGTTAATTCCGTCTGAGGGGGTGGGGGTGGAAAGTGGGGCACAAAGTACTGATTTACTACAATCCATACGTAGTATCAGGCTGCAAGTATAAACATGTCACCCGTGTATGATGGCTGCTCTTGTCCAATATATCCGGTTGTGATGCCTCATGATCTTTATGGTATTGCATGCTTATTGGCCAGCGGTGTATTAAAGCATCGGGACCTTTAATGTTAAAGCATGTTAGAGTAATATAGTCGCAGACATAGAAAATAGTATTCCATAGAAAAAACCAGTTTAGTGATGGTTTCGGAACCAACAAGGCACGTAATATCTGCGTTGACCTCCTTGTTCACCAGATCTGAATAATATGATAGAACATTTGTAGCAATAACCGAAACGCATTATGGAAGACAATCAACATGACTCCACAATATATACACATGATGTACTATGGGAGGACATGTTTCATGAACAGGAGCAATTTGAATGCAGATTGAATTTCATGTTAAGAAACAGTAGTTAGAATGGTATGTAGGATGGAATACACTGCATTGGAAAGCATTGTATAAATATGGCTGTGTGTTCAGATATATTTAATTTAAAGAGCTGTTTTAAAATTGGATGCTAATATATATTAACGACCATTTAATGCAACAGATAAATTACTCATCAGAATAAAATACTATAACGAGTCATTTTTAATGTATTACTTACTTTATGGAATTGATTTACTGGGTTTACTCTTCTAATACTTATGCATTGGGTTGATTTCACGAATAACTAAACTGCCCCTTTTTAACCGGTGCAACAATGTAACATACTTAGCATATAAAACCTCAATCAAGGCAACGTCCTCCTACCAGTTCAGAACAAAATTACGGTGATACTGTAAAGAGTTTAGAAATTTAGTTATGAACATAAACGCTTGAAGTGAAGTTATGAATCTTGCTATGATTTTATTATTATTTACGTGATGAAATTGTCAGCTGTAAAACGATATTAACATCACGAAATACACAGTTTTAAGTAGTGATCACTGAACGTATCTTCATAGAATTGATCGAATATACTACGTAGTGAAAAATTGTGAATTTCGTTGGCTACTACCTTGACGTTTTGTCTTTTTACTTTCAAGACAAATAACTTGACACAATGCTGCAACTATAGTCAGGAAAAATATTCTTTAGCAGCTACAGTATCACCATTTATACACTGCCCACGATTAACGTAGTACAATGTTGAAAGCTTTTCCCACCCTCTTGTGTCTTTCGTCTCATGCAACATAGGTGTTACTATAAGTCAAGTCACTTGTATACATATGTACGTTTATCATGGCATTGAGTAAGTATGTTTATCAAACAACGCTGTTAAGTTATTTGCAAGATTAACGTGTTTCTACGCTGCCACTTCTTGTTCAGTGGTAGGCCTGCACAAATTATAGGAATCGATTTTCAGTGGCCTTTGGTTTCGAACATGACAATTATAATGCGATGGCGAAACAAATAACCCGTTTACTCGAGTCGCGGCTAGCATTACATCAGTATCTCAGCTTGTGCAAATAATAAACTATGTGTGGTTACGGGGACCGTATATTTGCAAAAGCGCGCAAGTTACAGCGAACAACCTGTAAACATAAAACCCCACGAAACAGTAGAACGAGGAGGCAATTGTAAGTTAACAACTTTCTGCTCGTATATTTAGACTCTACATAGTCACTATATATCAGTACGGAGAGAAAACTACAAGATTGTTGAAGGTCACACACTTCCTAGCGATCGTGGTATAATTACATTAGAAAACCTTTATAGTGCGATTCTTAATATGTTTCAAAACTTCATTCCTATAGTCATTACGTTGACAAATGGTAGTGTTGCTGTAATATTTATTTAGGCCAGTAAAACTTAAACAGAAATAAAATTGTTGCGTGTGTATTTAATGTGAAGGAATATCTGAAAATGCCTTCACAGTTATAGCAATCGCTGTGTAGTAAATTACTGTGCATATAACATATTGTGTGAACTGAAGAAATAATGAACACAGTAACATACTGTCTCATAGAATATTCAGTATACCAAACATTTTGCCTGTGAACAAAACGCGGATTCAAGACCAGTAATTAATAAGAGTGATAATTACTCTCAGGTACTTTAAAATATCCAGTTAACGCTTGCATGTGTCTGTCTTATACCGCAGATGAACAACTTTCAGGCCACTGCTAAAAATCGCTGTGGATCGTTACCTATTTATTTTAATGATGCCAGAATGCTGCTGAAAAAGTCCATTCGCCAAGTCAGATGACTCACAGAGTGTGTGCGTTAGTCATTCTGTGTTGCCTGTTCACGCGATTTGATCGTTTTGGGGTGAGCTCTTTTTCGCTTTATAGTATATGAATATACCGTCGACTGTGGTAAACATAGTCTATGGAGATCAGCTGTTGTCTTCGTACGTGGTGATTGTATTGGGATAAGGAGTTGTCGAGAAGCTACAGCGCTCGATGATATGAGAATGGCGATTGTGTCGAGAGCTCGTCCTGTGTACTGCTGCATACTGGTAATTGTCAAGAGAAGTTAAATCAATACGGTAACTGGGTCATACACACCATGATCTTTAAAAGGCTAGTGCAACTACTGTACGTCCACTGCGAATGAGCATATGTTGTCTAAATTACCTCAAGATTGAACTATGCGTCTTTCTTCAGCCACTTCATCACAAACACAGTTGGTTGTGACAACACTAAAAAACATTTTCATAATTGTTCTACACAACCGACATACACTATCAATGTAATATATAGGAATTTAATAAATATAGAAAGTGAAATCTTCAACCATAACATCCTAAACAGAGTAATTATTGTCATAGGTCGACAGAACTTAAGTTTTTATGTTCTGTTTGGTACGTGCAGATTAGCTATATCAGTGTTTGAATTGTATTATTTATTTTATTTCACACGCTATTTTAATTTTAATATTAATTTTGACACATTTCTCATATGTAATGGTAACATTTTTAAATCATGTAATTTATGATTTATGAAACCACTAATCAACTTAATTTCTATATTCTATGATCATTTTCATGCAGTATTCCTAGTTTTGACACATTGTTATTTCAATATTGTAATATTAGGTTTATATGTTTGTTTTTGTTCTTTGTAATTACTTTATGATTCTTAAAGTTTAATTATTTACTTTATTCTCTTATTAGAAATTTTTTTTATTTTGGTTTATTTTATTTTAAGGAGGTCTAGTCGGAAGTAGGTCGCGATCGGCTAATGTTGAATGGAGATGCCGGAAGACTTGCTTCTGGGTGGGACTTTCACTCAACGTGGATGGTTAATTGTATTTTCAATGAGATTTCAATCTTATGGAATCCCCAGCGCCAACCTAAGAATAGGTTAGTAATAAGTCCCAGAAGTAGTGATTATGTGACTGCCACAACCAATTATAGAGGAGGGTAGATGGCAGGTGTCTAGCTAATTGTATTAGTGAGTTTTATTGGAGACGCTAGGACACCGATCTCTAGACGCCAGGCGCCATGTCAGTCACGTTAGCGCCACATCAGAATACAGGTGAGGCCAAGGAGTTTCAGAGTCTGGGTGCAGACCTATGTGAAAGATTTCACGTGTAATCTATTTCTACGCACTTATAGTATTTTCAGAAGTTGTTTAATTTACGGAACTAGGCATTTTTTGAACATTAACATGTGTATAATCAGTAGTCCTGAGATCCCGTATAAGCTAGTAACGCCGGAGCACATTAACATCTAAAAACTATAGAACTTAGTGTAATATCATTTGAGCAAAGTTTAACTATTTGAAGGAAAGTGAGGAGTAATTCTTCTGAAGTAATTAAAACATAAATTGATATTTTCAAGTAAAGGTCTGGATCGTGATAATTGTAAATGCAACTAATTATTTGGGAGCTTAGTCAGTTTCTTAAACAGTTAGAAATTGAGGAAAGCTACTTCCGGTTATGAACTAATTTTTATTTGTGATTTTTATTTCAAGTCAGTTGTCAGTTGTTTAATTTTGCAGTAGCACTACAGTCATACTTTATTTTTATCTTTTAATTTGTTTTAATTTACTTAATTTATTTAACGCTATTCTTAACTGGATGGTGGTACTTCATTTTTGGTCATCAACATAAATTTAATTTGATTTTTGAGTAAAGTGATATTTCTTACACACACACATTAAAAATTTAATAAATATTTCACATTTTAATTTTATATCTTTTTGAATTGCATAACACATTTGGTATGATTTTATTTATTTTTCATTTCATTAATATATTAATTATTCACATTTCACATGTTGCATACATTCTCAGCACTTCATATTAAATATAAGTTGCTTCTGTGCATGTTATTTACAGTGATCCAGACATTCTCAGTTTCTTCTGTGGTAAGCTAAAGGTTGCAAATTTATTAAGGTGCATATAGACACGGACAAGGCTACATTTGACACCTTCTAACTCAAACTACGTCCAACGTATATTTGTGACGCACACATACATATTTTAACCTTTCTTTCTTTTCTACCGTGCATTCACCTAACAAATATTGAATGTAACGACCCTCCGAACACAACTCCCCTAACTTGCAAATGTCTTTCAGAGCTTTATTGCGTACCTACTGCTCGTTTTATTGCACTTGGCACACGTGGCAGTACTGACAGCACATTTGTGTTTCACTGATAATGTCCATTCATTTAATTAGTGAACTAAGTAACAACGTACAGAATGTACGATATATTATAAGTCATGTGTCAATGCTGACCGTAGTAAAGTTGTTTATTAAGAAAACGTGTGCTTCGAAGTAGTTTTATTACGTAGGCAATGTAAGGAATATGGATGTGTATACATATATTAGGTAACTTTGTGATCTGACACATGCCGATGCGCATTCGCCAAGGAGGCGGTTGATTTTTATGTGTAGGAAACATATTTCTTCGTTTACTATTTTTTGGCCCCTGCAATAGGCTTTTCGCAGTAAAGTGAGAACTTTTTAAGACCCTCCCAACAGGTATAAAACAATAATAAATATATCGTATTGCAGCCTCAGGCATTACATTTCGAGGGTGGGGAAATGTATACACTGTGTTTATTGGTCATATTGCAATTTTTATATTAAAAAGCATCAGGAAGATGGAAATTGGACGAAAGGAAATATTTAGAAGGGCCTTAAAAAGTCACACAAAATAACATGTCTGTGTTTTACTGTTCATATTCGTGTTATAATACACCTCTGTGCTTGCACGGTCATGCGACGGGTAACGAAACTAAAAAGTATCACATGATTTGATGGGCGGTTTGGGCATTTAGCGTGCCCCTCCAAAGTTACAGAGCTTCTTCCTGACAACCCATGCATTTGTAGCCCTGAAATTCGTCACGTGATCAGTTGAGGACCTTATTGCAGTTTCGGACACGCCTTATAGTCTCCCTTTTTAAAGAGAGATCCTCTGACAACACACATTTCGCACACCTTTGGTCCCCATTCGACTCTGGGCATGCGTACCTTCTACGTCACAGGTGTATAAAACCATTTTAATACATTTCATCGTGTAGTGATGTCTCGCCAGAACCAGATGGTTCGAGGAAGTGAAACGTCATTCTGCAGCGATGTCTCACCACAGCCAGTCTGTTAGGAAGAGAGTATTTATTTTCTAAACTACCTCATTCTAAGTGCTATGTGAAATTAAGGCCCGAAGGTAGGGCGGGATTTTTATTGCATCTCAGGGCAAACCCCTTACGCCTACTAGGAAAATTGTGCAAGGAGACATGCATCGCGACAAAGAGGGATTGAGCACCCATGGCCTGCACTTTGGGGCCATGTCTACCTCCCTAAGTGTACTTAGAGCTAGTCTTAACTATGAAGATCAAGAGAAAAACCGACAAGATAGACGTGAAAACCCTTGCGATAGAGAAAAAATTCTAAAATTATTGCATGCATTAAATAAAATATAATGCTACAGGAGACAGATTGTTTGGAAAACATGCTCTTAACTTGATGCCGGCAGTAACCAGTGAGGTGTTTGAGCGCCTCTCTGGTGGGAGAAGTGGCGCTATTGGGCCTCTTCCCCCCGATATCTTCTATGAACCTAAAACCAAAGGAGAGAAAATGAGCTACCAGTAAGTGTCAGCAGGGTTGGCTCTTACAATTTTTTAATGTTCTAGTAAAAACCAGTAAGTACCAGAGTACGATAAGACACATTAAGCTAGCCTAACTGCCCTATAATAATATTCTAAATATAGTTTATAGTAACATATGTCCACGAGCATATGTATCTAAAATCATGTTGTGCTACCTCACAGCAGCCAGTCTCTGTAGCCATAGGCTGTGACAGAGCGTATCTACGGCCGTATGCTGTAAGTGCACTGAGCTTCGCTATATAGGGGAGGGGGTGAAAAGACTTATAATTATGGGGAGGTCTCTCACCAATCGAAATATCGAACCACACGATGCTGCAAACCTCTACCTCCCGGCAGAAGCGGCCTCGGAATCAGCTGAAGCGCAGGGTCAAGCATACTAGCAACTGACTGGGATTAGAGGTTAAGTCTAAGTTAACCTATAATATCCTAAATAAAGTATTTAAAGTGAAGTCGTATTGTTAATTAAGCTAGGCTAAGATGTCCCTTCGGGGCTGCTTAGGTTAAACTACTGTTTATATCTAAAAGGCTGCGCAGGGTCAATAATGATTAGCAAGGCAGTGTGTTACACGCAGGGTTAAGGGGGCTTGTGGGCTAGAAGCGACTCGGGTCGCTTATAGCTTTGGGTCTCATCGATATCATAGTCCCCTATGCCGGTAATAATAGGATCGGCATGTTCGTTAAGATATTTATAAAAGATTTGGGCCTGGTTGAGAATTACATCTTGCAGCAGTTCTTATTTGAGTTCGGAATGCAAGTTTTTGATGGAAATGTAACATGGTGCATCAGCAGCTAATCTCAGGAATTTGATCTGCATCGCTTGTAAAGAATTTAAGTAAGTGGGAGCACAGTGATCCCATGCAGGGGCAGCATATGTGATGATGGGTCTAGCCAAAGACTGGTATAATTGTATCCCATTTTTCACTGATAATCCGGAGCTGCGATTTAGTAGTGGATACAGGACAGACAGGCGGGTATAAGCGAGGTTACGCTTAGCCTCCACACTGTGGCGCCATGTCAACTTACTGCCCATGATAAGGCCGAGGTACTTAACTTCATCCTTGAAAGGGATATTTTCCTTAAAGAGGGTTAGCTACAAATTGGGGGAATAATACGGCAACGCGTGAAGATTACAGCCTCGCTCTTACCCACATTTATTTTAATGCGCGATTGGCGAAAATAATTGTCGAACTCATTGAGTTGAGCCTGGGGTCGCTGAATTACAAGTTCAGCTTTGCGTGAGTGAGTGTAGATGACTGTGTCATCAGCGTAAACACCCATGGTAATAAGTCGTATATGGGGGAGGGGTGTCGTGGGTATAAATATTGTATAGGACTGGACCAAGGATGATATCCTGAGGGACGTCAGCACTTATGTATTTCTTGGTAGACAGCACTCCTTCAATGGATACTGAGAAGGAGCAGTGATTCAAGTACGAGGCCAGTAGCTTAATGTAACAGTCCGGGAATTCAGCCCGATATAACTTACATAAAAGCCCTGCGTGTAACACCCTATCGAAGGTCTTCACGTCTAAAAAATACAGCTGCTGTGAACTGGTGGCAGTTGAATGATTTTGTTATGTGTTCCGATAAGCGGACGATTTTGCAGTTGAGTCGGGTCTTTGCCCGGTTTGGTAAATACAATTAGATTGTCACTTTTTCAGGAAGTGGGGGAGTAGGCAAGATTAAAACTTACATTAATGCACTCCGCTATAGCCTCAAACATGCTGCCAGGCAGCTGCTTGAAAGCTACGGCCTGGAGGGAGTCGAACCCAGGTGCTTTGCGGGGTTTAAAACGTTTAATTATACGCTTGACCTCTTCAGCGTGTGTGGGGTCTTGTTCAGCAACGGTGGGCTGTCGCAGACGCACTCGGAGGTGTATACAAATTTGGGCAACAAATGCTTGATCAGCTGGAAAGTTATTAGGCTGGAAAGATAATTACAATTGATTTGCCATAGTCTCTGCTTTCTGCTGAGGCGTATATGCCACACCGTCATAGCCTTGAAGAAGTGGGATTTGGGAACGCTTTTTAGTAAACGTCTTAGTCATGTGCCACAAGCTTTGATCCTGAGTACTTGGGCGGGATAATTTATTATTCCTTAAATTGGACTGCAGATAGTGATTTCAATATCAATATGCTCTCTAAGATTGTTAATGGGGGTTTTAGTTTGCCTGGATCTAGTTCGCGAATAGAGCCTGCGCATCCTATTTTTGCGTGAGATAAGTTCCCTAATATTATCAGGGAGCTTAATTGCGTCAATCCTCGGGGTCATTTCCATGACATACTTATTTACTCCTCTCTGAATAAGCTCTGTGACGCGCTCGACAACAGAGTATAATTCGTCGGGAGAACTAATATGAGTTGTGAGAGTTATTTCCTCATCTAGATATTCTCTGAAGCCGTGCCAGTTCGCAAGCTTATAATCCTTAATTTTTCGAATTGGTGTACTGTCTGTTTCAAGTTCATTGAAAGGCAAGTGGACAGGATAATGGCCCGAAGCAAACTCATGGAGCACATGAAATTCTAAGGCCATATTAATGCCTTTATTGAGCACTATACCTTATATATCCGGCATATAATTTATATTATGAGGGTCAAAGTTAGGTTCACTAGAGGCATAAATTATGTAATTATGGTGCTCATGGTGTCTAAACAGAGTATTGTCATTGGCTGTTCGAGTGAGGTAGTCCCAGGCGGGATGTTTTGCATTTAAATCGCCTACTGCGAGTAAGACTAGATAAGCATTTGTTAATTCATCTATATCTTAGCGCAAAAGTGTGCGACCTGGTGAGCAGTATACTGAATAAATGGCAACAGGTTTATTACCGAATTTAATGGTAACTCCCACAATTTCGAGTCTTTGAAGTTGTATTATTTTCGCGGGATTGCATACTATTGAATTATGAATTAATACGCGACACCTCTGTCGCGATCTTTTCGAAAGAATTTATTTTCGAGAACATAAAATCAATGCTGTGGATCTAAGTGAATTTCGTTTATTGCAATTATTGAAATCTGATGGCGAGAAATAAAATCTATCAGCGCCTGTTTTTTTTACTGCGAATGCCGTTAGCATTCCAGTACATTATACTACTGACTAAATTAAACCTAAAGGGCGAGCATTTGGAATCTGCAAATTGAAAGCAATCAAGGCTGCTACTGCTACCCTTTCACGATTGAGAGGGCTGCCCCAGTCAGGGCTCGCCCTTACTCTTCAACTGACTTGATTTGGTCAGTCCAAATTATTAATAAGTTGAAGAGCACCTCCAGCAGTCCACTAAAGGCGGGGAATTTTTCATTCAGGGGACCAGTCTTCGCCTCCTGAATTAATATCTGCATATTAATTGGTTCAGAGGCAGCTGGGGTTGTGTCCATTTGTGACACTGGGTGCACCAGTTTTGTCTGGCTGGTAGAAACCTGCTCCCCCAATGGGCGTTGATGTGGCTCCTGATTGGCCGAGCATGTGGCTGTGACTACTGGGGCCGCTGGTGGGTCGGAGGCCCGCCCCTCCCCCCTCGATGGGGAGACTGTTGCGATTCCTGTGGTGGGACTGGGAAGTTTGCCTACGTGAACTTTTATTTTGTTTCCTCTTTTTTTAAAGAAGAGCTTCGCGTGGCTGTAATTTTGAGCGATATGGTCTGACCAGAGGTGGGAAATCAAGTTCCGAGGGCTGTCCATGGTAAGCCAGAGCCCCATATGAGTTTACTACAGACACTGGCCTGTGTTGTACATACTGTAGCACGAACATATGGCCTTGGGAGCGTGGCTGCCTTCCCTGAACAGTTGTCCAGCCATCTTGTGCCTGGGCAGGGTTCTGTGGGGGTAGAGGCTGTGCCAATGGGGAAGGAATAGATTCGAAACGCGTAGAAGGATGATTTGCGATGGCAGCAGAGTATCTGCTTTGATATAGTCGCTTTCTGCGTTCTTCTGGAACAAGGTAGCGCCATTTCTCTGCCGTATAGGCCTCACAGGCTCTGTAATTGGCTGCGTGGTTGCCACCGCAATACGCATTTCCTTTGAGACCTGTCTTCTCGGTCAGGCAGGTCACAGTGTGCAGCTGTGTGGCCCTTTCCACAGTCTTTAACGAGGGGGGGGGGGGTTGCACGAGATGAGTGGCCGAATCGCTGGCAATTACTGCACTGCGAAGGACCTTCAGGTCGCTGGAACTCCTCGAACTTTATCACTAGGCCGCACAGTCCCCTGATTTAAAAAATTGAATTAAATTTTTCCCGAGGCTGGCAGCTCCACAATAAACATGTGGGGTGGCTTTCTGTACCACATGGACAGCTTGGGGTGAATGGTGAGTGGCTTGTAACCACGAGCTACGAGTTCCTCTTTTATAAAATCAATAGGGACTGTTCTGACAAGCTCCTTGAGGGCAACCGTAATTGGCATTTTGCTGTGCGAGGTGAGTAAGTTGTATCCAACTTGTAGGCCATCTAATATATGAATAGCGAGCCGGTAGTCTTCGTATGTTGCAGGCAGGTAGGAGACGCCCTGTGGGACGACTCGATTAATTGTAGGCTGGCTGAACTTCTTTGGGACAGTCTACACACTGTGGAATAGCTGTAAGTCTCTGTGGGGAACACGATGATTGGCCGGAGATCTGACTTCCTCTGGTTGGTGCCTGGCGCCTGGGGTGCGCCCTGATTGGTTGGAACTTGCGGCGGTGCGCCCTGATTGGTCGGGCCTTGCTGGCCTGAGGTGGTTGCTGCAGAAACGGATTTGGCTGCCATTTCGCTGGCTTTTCGCTTTTTTGAAGCGATATCCTCGTCCATCTTCTCCTGCGAGTCCGTCATGAAGAATCCGCGGGGTTTTGGGGGGAGGGGTCCCCCGAAGTGCCTAACGCATACTCTTCTTGCTTCAGCTTTGGGAGGAAACTAAACCAAGTTCTAGAAAAAAAATTACCTAACACATAATTGGCCTCCACAAACTGACGTTCCTAACCTCTCCCCTCTACCGGAAACATAGCTAAGGGACAGCCAGCCGCTTGACAAAAATTTAAACTACCCTTGCTAAGGGGTTTACCTGTTACCAGTGCCACATAAGAGAGCACAGGCCTGGAGTTTCAGAACTAGCAGTCCTCTTCTCACAAAATCCTACTTTTTCTCGCAGGAAATGTTACGAGATCAGTCGCGCGCACAGTTCGCTCCAAAATAACTTTATACCTTTCAGTAGAACCTTTCATTGACAAGACAGCTCGGAGCTACTGAAACACACGTCTGACCTACACCAAGCCCTGCTGACGAATGGCCAAGGAGTTTTTTCCGCCGCTGAAGCATGCCGACGTTATGGTGTTCCAGAGAGCACTGCAAGTCGATGGGTACGACAATTCCGGGACATGGGTGACGTAACACCTCGCGGAGGAACGGGTTCACAAAGGGTGTCGACTGAAGCCAGGGGACAATAGTCTGATTACACAGGCGCAGTTGACTACTTTCAGGAGCGCCAATCAGGTAAAATGTGCCACACACTTTCCTGGTAGCTCGAGTACCATGCTTAGGTACTTGACGGAGGCAGGACTGAAGTCCCGGCGTGCGTCAAGGAAGCAAAGGCTCACCTATGAGCACAAGATTTATCGACTAGTATTTTCCGAGGAAAGCATTGACCGCGACTGGTCAGATGTATTCTCCGACGGGTGTATGTTTTCCTCCGCTAATGATGGGCCAATGCGTGTCTCCAGACCTCGTGGGACCCGGCATAATCCGGAATATGTGGCCGAGGGCTCTCGATATGGTCATGCATCCATTGCGTGTTGGGGATGGATGAGTTCATGCGGAATAGGCGTGTTGCACAGCATCGAGGTTCAAGGTCCGAATACGCACGGCCTATATACCGGGTAGTATTTACATATTCTAGAGAACATCATAATACCCTCGGTACGACTTTTGTATCCCAACGAGGTGCTGCGCTTCCAGCAGGACCATTCTCCGACACACACTTCTCAGAGGGTTCAAGAATGGATAGCAAGGCAAGACCAACTAGAGATCGTAGATTGACCACCTTACAGTGCCGACTTGAATCCAATTGAGAATGTTTGGTCGGAGACGAAGCACACGATGGAAGGCAAACTGGCCTGATCTCCAGCCAGGAAATAAAGATGCTCTCTGGCAGCAAGTAGCGGATGCCTGGGATAAAGTAGCTAGTAGCGAACGGTATGCTACTTCTCTGGTCGTCTCTCTACCACGAAGATTGCGGCAGGTGGTTGAGAATGAGGGATACTAGTTCTCAATGGCACAGCACGTGGCATAATGACCACATTGATATACAAACTAAAGGTGCGATGTGGTCTAGAACCCGAAACAGCGGGCGTCAGAACCATACACACGAGACCACCTTTGTATGTTACATGTGTTTTCATATGGATGCAAGCATATGCTAATAAATAACACACATTCTATGAGACTGTAACATTTTATATTACAACGAAAGTAAATAACATAACCAGTAGGAATGAAATCCAAAGTCAAACTCCAGAAACCTAATGGTATTCTATTTCTAACATGACAGTGACCCCAAGCACACTGCGAAATCGATTGTTTTCAACACACCCCATACGCCATACAATACCTAATCTTAACCTGAACCCCACTGACAATCTTCTAGAGGAATTGGAGAGAAGAGTGACAAGGGAAAAAAAAAAACATTTTTTTCCCGCAAAACACAATCGAGGTATTTCTACCAAATTGAAATAGCATTGAGACAGACATCACTAGAAAACTGGTTGATTCAGATCTAAACAGACTGATGGACGTTTTTTGCAGAAAGGGAAGTTAACAAATAACTGTGGAGTGAACAATGAACAGCACTTTGCTGATGTACGTCCAATGTTTATAAGAACTGGAGACAGATGATGTAGTCTTGTGCAGTGATACCGTAGTTTCCGATGTTTGTTTTGTGTGTCATATTGTACCTCAGTAAGTAATATTTAACATGGCTGATTATCTATTTTCTGCCTTTAGATTAAGCTTATCTATGAATGTCACTAATTTCTATTTACCACTGTCCTTATACTTCTGCCCGTGACAGCATATACACAGCATTTAAGTTGTTTTTGTTTTCAGCCTGAAAACATTCCAGATGTCAGTGATGGGCAGATCTGTATCTATTAAGTCTGATGTCAGTAGTCTCTAGTGGCTTAAAAGTTGTTCAGACTGCGTAAGAGTTAAAGTAATGTTAAATTGCGAGTGTAACTAAATCATTATTGTGTTTGAAGAATACCACGGAAAGAATTTTCAAATAGACTAGGCCATAATAAGTATACACAGTGAAGATTACAAATATTCATACATTCTGTTCCTTTCATGTCTGTACAATAAGCAATTATGTTGACACACAGGCATTCGTCCAGCCGTATTTTCTGTTATATTACATCAAATACAACAAATAAACAACATTCCTTATAAAAGAAACAAAGTAAAGCATTACACAAATGTAAATAAATGCAAGTTTTCCGAATCAGAAATATTCATACACCTTCGTATAATGAGCAAACGTTTTCGTACATCAACTTAAACAAATAAATTCTTCATTTAATATTTAGCATGCCCTCCATTTTGCTTCAGAACGCTTCTCAAATGCACTGGCATTGGCTTTACTACCGTTTGTATGACACTTGGAGGGATTTTGTTTCACTCAATAAGGTTTTATCTCTTTCAAGTCCCACGTGCTTGAAATATGTTTTCATAGCTTTATGTCTAAGTATGCCCAAATCTGTTCTATTGAATTTAAGTTTAAGGAATCCGGTGCAGTTTCTATTACACGAGGACAATTATACAGCAGCCATATTCGTATTTCACAGGATTGACGCTTAGTACCATTATCCTAGTAAAATGTTCATTACTACATCAAGTTGTATGGCATTAGGTCGCAAATTATGTTTAAACATGTCAATATATTTTTATGGATCCAATAGTCAATATATAAACGTAAGTTCACCCTCACCACATGCACTCATGCAACCTCACACCATAACTGAACCCCCACCATGTTTGATGGTAGGACGAGAATGTTGGGGATTTATCTCTTTATTCGATTTTCTCCACACATTTAGCGGACTTTCATGATCGAAAACTTTGAATTTACTCTCATCTGGAGATATTACGTCTGTCCAGTAATCGTTCTGTAAATATACTTTCGCGAAGTTAAGTCTCTTCTTATAATTACATTTCCTTATGTACGATTACTTCTGTGACATTATTGCATTATAGTCACCATTGCTGAACACTCTTCTCACTTGCCATTGGCGACAGTGACTTTGAAAGTGTTTTGTAGGTCTCTTGCAATAGCATATGGACTGGTAAGAAATCTCTGAGGGATTTGTTTCACAATATAACTTTCTTCTCTAAGGGTAAGTACGTTTGGCCATCCACTCCTCAGTTTGTCTCAACATGTTTGTACTTTCATATCATTTTATGGCACAGTGCACAGTCGCCTAGATGGGAAGTACTATGGGAGTCATTAGAGCATACGAAAATATTTGTTACTTTTAATGGTTTGTATAAATTATTTGGGGTTTAATAATTTTTTAAAGATGTTATTTTATGTTTTTGTATGTATGTATTGCCTCAATGTGTTTCTCAAACCTACAATTTAAACTTTGTTTTATTCGCTTTGAATTTTGTTGGCAAACCTTTCCTGCAAAATGTTTCAAGTAAGGTACAGAATAGCATGGTGTTTGTAAATAATTGATCACCATTGCATGTCTTTTCTACCGCCCATATCGCAAGCACAGGGATAGAATACATTCATTTTAATGCACAAAAATCCTTGCCAACAGCCTTTCTTTTGTAAGTTGGCATGTATCTGTCTATGCCGTGCATGGTTGCGTTTTATAGGCAATTCAAGGGAATTTGAGCACTTTTGAAAGCCTTTTGATTTGGAATAATAGTCAATAAATGTATATTACTTTAGACTTAGGCATTATCTTCAGAGTGCGGCATATTATTTACACTTTTTTATTACTTACATGGCCATATTTGATTAAAAAGGTGGTTAAAGAATACAAAAATGGCTGAAAGATAAAAGTAACTAGTGCCTCAGAAGTGCTCATTTTACTGTAACCAGTCTTTAGCAGATAATGTAAGTATTTCAGGATGCTTGCAAGAAAAAAAACGACACTTGAATAGATTTCCCGAATTCTTTACAACGCAAAACGAGCCACTTCACTTTCAATGTATTTTCGCCGTGGTAATGACAGATATTACTTGATCTCTTTTTCAGCATGGTCAGGGGCAATTAAAATGCCTTACTCGCTATGCGCCTCGCAGTGTGAAGTAATGGGTTTTCATAAGTTCCGGAACATTGACACACTGATATGTACACCTGGCAACCCTGCAAGGTTCTCGCTCTCTGTACACTCTTCCCTTCCTTCATCGCATACACTAACCATGTTTATGGTGTCAATTCACCTGCAGTGGCAATTTGATCTGCAACGGACCCACATAGACAGGCAGGCTGCTTTAATAACCTGGCCAAATTAACCTGTGCCATCTTACGGCTTTATATGCCTGCCTTTAGCTCTGCGCACGTCGCTGTGGGTACCATCCGTAATCATGACAACTCGTTCTGTATGGTTCTTTATGTAGCCTGTATAATTCACGTTAGGGAATCACATTCCTGACATTGTCCACTCCACACAAAATTAAACAATCAAAGCGTGACATGTATACAATTTGAACAGGATTACATAAAATAGTATCCCCACACCAGAGATCAGTAAATATTAGTTGTACTGGATGCGAAGCAAGAAGATGACTTACTACCGCATGTTTTAGAGAAGGCAACAAAACATTTTGCAGCGTGATTCCAGTAGAGGTTTTCGTATGTGGCGTGATCTAAATGATATCTCAAGTGGAAGCAAACGATCGTACACCAGACTTATTATTCTCATTGTTTTCTTCTGCGTAAGTGTATGTAGTATGAAGTCAAACTGAACGTTCAAACAAGTGCCACCATGTCTCGCACAGACAGTAGATTGCTTCTTGAATGCTGACCCGCACCTGGTCGAACGAGCGTATACATGTCTGCTCCGTAACTAGACCAAACAATCATATCGGTCATTTGGAAAGCTTTCAGTCCTCCGCGTACAAATATCCGTGCAACTGAGCGTGCAGTGTCTTCTCATTTCGAAATATTTTCCGTGCCTAAATATTAGGGATAATTTACCTGCATTATGTTCAGTTCATGACATATCAAATTCATGTTTTCGGCTGTTCTTTTAAACTGGTTTCATCAGCAACATTGTTTTTATTACTTCTAATAAAATATTCTTTAAAGTGAGCACTTTTAGGCAGACATAACCGTTTAAAACGTAGCGCTAATATTAATATACGTAAAAACACTGGCGTTTGCATGTTAGTACAAATTTGTTGTTACGGCGTCATTGCGTATCTAAGTCATAACAACTATAATCCGATATTGAATATTAGGCATTCCTGGGGCCGTGGTGGTGTAGTGATCTGACAACTCTCTTACCACCATGGAGATCAGGGGTTCGATTCCCGACGAGGTCACCTCCGGATTTTTGCATGTGGGAATCGTGCAGGACGATGCTGCTGGTCAGTGGGTTTTATCACTGATCTCCCATTTCTCCCACCCTCGCATTCCCGCGCTGCCCCATACTCATCTTGCTGTAGCCTCAAGGGCTCTCAAGACCTCGGTGTTAAGAGCCGCCCAAATCTCTTCACTCGCTCATTAAGCATTCCGCCTACCATGACGTATTTGTCCCGAAGGGTGAGACACTGAGAACGACCCAGGCATGCGCATCACATGCGTCATCGTCTATGTGCAAGATACTGAACAAGTGTGCAGTCTTTCGTTCAAAACGTACCTCTGAGACAGCTTTAAAATTAGGCCTATTTCATAAAATATTTGCTACATTTTCTTACTACCAAACAATAAAGTAAAAATATATTTGGCTTCTAGTTTCTTGGCGTACATTTACATCGTAATCCGATATTCATAAACTGAGCTTTCACCCATGTACTAAAACGGCAATGCTGAATAACTGTTTACATTTGGACACCTTCATTTGGCGTGATCGGTGTGAATGTGAACTGAACCAGGCTTTAGCGAGAAATCATCCAACGGAAACCTTGGAGTTAGTGAAGAGATTTGGGCAGCTCTTAACAGCGAGTACTTGAGAGCCGATGTGGGCGATTAAGGTGAGTATGGAGCAGCGTCGGAATGAAGGGGCGGGGGAAATGGGACATCCCCGAGAAAACCCGCCGACATCGTCCGACACAATTCCCACTTGCGAAAATCCGGTGACCCGGCCGGGGATTGAACCCAGTTCTCCTTGGTGGTAGGCAGGGAAACCTTTGAAAAAACTTTTAATAACGAGCATAGATAAGCGTACAGTTAGTATTTTCTACCCGTTGCCGTATCCGTCCATGTCCATTGCATTAATGAAGGACGAGGGAACTCAACAGGGCCACGATGTCTGGTGCGTGCAGTAGTATAATCTGCAAGCAGTGGCAACCGCATACAGCCAGGCGGACTATGAAACGGTTGAATGAGGAAATCACTCGACTGCCTGTTCTTTTTGTCTCGGCACTAGGCACGCCTTGTTAAAAAAAAAAAAAAAAAAAAAAAAAAAAGTCTACTTGGCTTATTTATTCGAACTTACGAAATAAAATTGACTTCATTTTTTATTGGGGAAAAAAAAATTTCTTTGGAAAGCAAGGTTAGGGCGCAAACATGTTGAGATTGTTTTTAATGATGCATTATTCGTAGTAACACTTATCGATTAGATTAACAAAAGCATAGTTTGACTAAATGTAATACGCTGCAAATACATGATATTATTTCCTATATAATTTTTCATGTCATATGTATTCTCTTTTGCATGTTTATTTGTTTTTATTTGCTCGCCAAACATTTAATTGTAGGGCTGGAAGTATTAACACGTATGCAGCCAAATGCCAATAAAGATCATGTATAAAGTCGAAACTCAGTTTTTATTTTCTATTATACACGAACTAAAGTATAAATAAAATTGCTTGCATGTTTCAGTGTGTGTTATAGTACCGTTACATCTAAGCTGGACAGTTTTAAATTTACGTGTTTGTTCTGATGTGGTTTCTCATCGAACTGCCTCCATTGGCGATTCTTGCTAGTAATGGTAAGTAACCCAATTTGAAATACTTGGTGGCTGGCAGACACCACACCGACCAGTCACCTAACTCATTGGTGGATACATGTGTAAGTGTACTTTCTAGCAATTAGCACCTCAAAGTTTCGCACCATGTTATCCAAATGCTATCCATTGTGGCGCGCACTACTACAATTTTTTTGATTATATTTCACATTGTGATCACAAACTTGATTCGCCAACATACTATACATATTTTTATAAATCGTTGTTTGTCGCACAACTACAAAATAAGCAAAATATAACCCAATATGAAACTTGCGTTATCTTGGACTATCTTACACAGGAAACATTTACACATATAACTATTTACTAAATAAATGATTCTTTTAAGACTTACCTTCCATGAGGGATAAGATATTGCAGTTTCTAAGTTTAAGTCCTAATTGGTTGACCAAAAACCGAAAGTTTAACCCTCGAAAGACCGTATTCAGTGACCGTAATAAATAGACAAAGAGGTAGAATATTGCATTTTCTTTATAACACATCCAGCAACATCTGAATTAGAAGTCCCCGCACTTTCACCTCATACCTACCAAACCTTGAGAGGTTATAGTGAGGTAAATGGTTGGGGGAGTAAAGGTACGTTTAAAATATTATTTATATAACATGCTGTCAAATGATACATTACTGAGCCAGAGTTCCAAAATGTCGTACAGGAAGATCCATCTCCCCGGCCGGGTCACTACAGATTTTCGCATGTGGGGATCGTGTCGAACGATGCCATTGGTCAGCGGATTTTCTCGGGGATATCCCTTTTCCCCCCACTTTCATTCCAGCGCTGCTCCATGCGCACCTCAATCACCCTCATCGACTCTCGTGACCTCGATGTTAAGAGCCTTCCAAATCTCTCACTCAGGAAAGTTCATCCTGATCCATTCATTGATTTATCACAAATTAGTCCTACTTTCTAACTCTTTCGCCTCCATTTATTAGGTTTGGCAGTGCAAGTCAGGTAAGGAATAAATTCACAATAACAATTTAATTTGTAATGTTGTGAGTAGAAAATAAAATTGACTTTTTCGCAAAGGGATGGGGGATAGGAGCAGAGGAATGGCTCACCGCCATGTTGTAAATTCCCTTTTTTCCAGTTTTTTTTCTCGAAATCTCCCTTTTCCTCACAAAATTGACTAAATTTCCCTATTTTATTTCCTTTTTTTTTTTAGTAAAATATCCCTTTTTCCCCTAAAATATTCCCGTTTTTCCCAGGCGGATACCGCGGTGGATGAGCGATTAGAACGCTCGCCTCCCACCAAGGCGAACCGATTTCAATCCCCGGCCGGGTCACCGGAAATTCGCAAGTGGGGATCGTGTCGAACGATGCCGTTGGTCGGCGGGTTTTCCCGGGGAACTCCAGCCCCCCCCCCCTCTCTCCGCCCCCAAACGTTCCGGCGCCGCTCCATATTCACTTTAATCACCCTCATCGGCTCTCAAGGCCTCGCTGTTAAGAGCCACCCAAATCTCTTCACTCACTCACCCAGACGGATCAGTGACCCAGAGTCAGAGCAGGAAGCCGCATCAGTGACCCAGGTGACCGGGATCAGGGACCCTGGAGTCAGGAGTACAGGATACAGGACCTTTAACCTTGACCTTTGACATTTCACCCAAAAATCCAAAGAAGTAAAAAAAATGATTAAAAAATTTAGCAATTTTTCTGGATGAAAAAAAAAATTTAATCCAGAAAAATTGCAAATTTTTTTTAAAAAGTATTTAAAAAATTTCATTTTCAAAATTGTTTTTAAATGTATATATTAAAAAGTAATTTAAGCATTATTTACAAAACTGTTCAAAATTGTCTGTGAATGTATTATTAAAATGGTTTAAAAATCTATAAAAAATATTATTAAATATTAACTAAAATTCGTTTAAAAAATGTATTTAGAAATGAACTTTCCAGAGGTCATCCCTCACCAATACACATTCCACCATCTTGGTAGGTGCAAACAACGACAATCTTGGTAGGGGTGCCACCATCTTGGTAAGCGACCGCTACATTGGGAGGCGACCAGCATATTGGCAGACATCACTTCCGCCATATTGAATGCAGGTAATGGTGACCTCAACCCCATGACATTGAATGACCTTGAAAATAAAAACTTGAAAAAAATACAAAAAAGTGAGCCAGCGTAGTATATTACTAACTACTACCACAATATTAGATGCAGACGACATTAACATTGACCCCATTACCTTGAATTATCATAAAAACAAAAACTCGATAAAAATACATAGAAGTCAGGAAGTACAATAGATTACTGACTACCACCTCCATTATGGATGCAGACTAACTTGACCCCATGACTTTCAATTGGAAACTAAAAGTAGAGGAAAAATTACATAAAAAAGCCTGCAAGCATAATACTTTACAGTTTCCAAACAGCTAACATGAACTATGCTCCCCAATGCTAGAGCCACTGCTTGCGATGGGTGAACAAGCCAACACAAAAACATCGTCGTGGTTTGTAAGGCAGTCGTTTACTGTTCTGTTGTACTGATAAGGATGGCCAGTTCTTGTCTAGTATGGTTTAACCCCCACACACACATTGTACAGCACCCCAATGCTTGTACACTATATGATCGTCCTGGTTGGTAATTACGTATAGTTATTTTCCTTTACATCAGGTTTTTATATCAGTGTATAATAGCTGTGTTGTCCTTGTCGTTCCCACACTTTACAATGGGATGTTTTTCGTCTAATATAATGTACCCCACTTGATGCTCATGCAACATGTTTTTTTTATATATGTTCGTTTCGGCACATAGCAGTGTCGTTTCTCTTGGTGATGGTTTAGTTTCAGTATGTTCATAAGGATGGTGTTCTGCTGTACTGACCAGGTCGGCCTGGTCGTATCTAGCAACGTTTTACACACACAGTATACAGCAACCGATACTTATGTGATTGCACTGATTGGACAGTACTTGAATTCATTTCATAATGGAAAAGAACATGTGTTACTCAAACGGTCTACAACCCATCGAGAACCCCCTCCCCCCAACAAGTTTCTCACCCTCTCTCTCCATCTCTATCTCTATCTACTAGTGTTGTGTGCTATACATTCGACTTGCCGAGATCTGCAAGGTGCCTGCACTGATTGTCGACCAGTTCGGGAATTACAGCAAACTATTCTCATAAACATGCATAGGACAAACTCGACACATGCACAGTGCGACTCTAGCCATGTGTGTGTTGGCTTCATTCGCTCCATATCACACACATGGTGAGCATAAGACTTGTCCCCCACCAAGACACTCCGATCCCACCAGGGCACCCTGAACCCTTCCAGACCTCATCTCTCTTTTTGTCGTCTGGGGCGATATCTACATTATTTAATTAGAAACTATATATTAAATAGTTCGGAAATTACAGCCAACTATGTTTATAATTGCACAAAGGTTCTACATGATCCCTAGATCATTTTCGTCATATGGGGCAATGCCTATGTTATGAAATAGTTAGTTGTATCTTAAATAGTTCCGAAATTACAAACAATTATGCTTATTAGTGTACTTAGAGTATAATTGATTACTCTATATATATTGTTGTTGGGGCGGGGGTGGCCTGTGTTATGATTTTGGCATCTATATATCTTGAACAGTTCAGAAATAAGAGTAAAGAATGCTTATAAGTAGACCTAAGGTACACTTGACAGAGCGACACTTCTCATCTGCATTGGTGATGCTTATGTTATGTTTTGGCAACTATATATTACATGGTTCGGAAATTACTGCCACCTATGCTTATAAGTAGACATATGGTGCACTGGAGTCTGCTGCTCTTATCATCGTGGTTGGTGATGCCTATGTTACGAATATGGCAACCACATCGTACTCATTTCAGAAATTATAGCCAACTAAGTTTATAAGAACACATATGGGTACACTTCAACCTGCGACAGTTCTCATCGTTGGGGGTAGTGAATGTGTTATGAATTTGACAACTATATCTTACACAATTCGGAAATTACAGCCATATATGAATATACATAGATGTAGGGTGTGTTTGAGGCTGTGACCCCTCTCATCACCTTGGGTAATGTCTATGTAATGAATTTGGCAACTATATCTTACACAATTCGGAAATTACAGGCAACTATACTTATATACATAAGGCAAATTTGGCCCTGCAACACTTCTCATTGTCGGGGGTGATGCCTGTGTTATGAATATGACAACTTTATCATACACAGTTAGGAAATTACAGTCAACTATAATTTTAAGTAGACAAAGCATACATGGTCCTGCATTCCTTCTCGTCCTCGGGGGGGTAACGCCAATGTTGTGAATTTGGCAAATATAAATTTAACATTTCGAAAATTACAGTAAACTATGTGTATATGTGCACTTAGGTCTGGTGACTGTTCAGCAGCATAGCACTGCGATTAGCACCACAATTAACACCGCAACTAGTACCACAATTATAACTGCAATTAGCACCGAAAACAGGAGTAATTATGGGTCGATGGGGTCAATGAGATCAATGGGGTCAGTTGGGTCAGTCTTGTGAGGGGCCGGTCCGACAATCAGACTCAGTTGTCTACTATAAGTATGACCATGGTTAATAGGTGAGCGAAGAACTTGTCTAGAAGAAACTGTTTAAGTTATAACTGCTTGTTAATGTGATCAAGGAACTAGCATCTAAAGCCTGCCTACCTTCCTGTGTGTGATGTCTCAATGCTCGCATGTTATTGGTTAGCTGCAATTACATGGTAACTTTGTGATTGGCTGGTCGGTGTCTGCACAATGTATTAATGGAGCAGTACGATTTGTTCAAAGTCAATATGACGCTATAAGACTTGCACACTTGTATATTATAAGCAATAGGGAGGTTAACCGATAGGTTTAGTTTGACAGCAGCTGAGTGGAAGGTGGATCGTCTCGACTAGTTCCTGCCTCTTCACATAGATTTTTTTTGGTTTCTTTTTAGGTCATTCGAGGTCATGGTGTTAAGGCCAAGGCAGTATGCATCTAATATGGTGGCGGTAGTCTGTAATGTATTATGCTTGTATAATTTTGTGCATTTTTTTCGAGTTATTATTTTCAAGATCTCAGGTCAAAGGTAAATTGCTATTGAGCATTATCTTCCAAGATAGTGGATGGGTGATGTATAACAAGATGGCGGTCGCCAACAAAGATGTCAGTCGCCTACCAAGATGTCAGTCGCCTACCAAGATGTCAGTCGCCTACCAAGATGTCAGTCGCCTACCAAGATGTCAGTCGCCTACCAAGATGTCAGTCGCCTACCAAGATGTCAGTCGCCTACCAAGATGTCAGTCGCCTACCAAGATGTCAGTCGCCTACCAAGATGTCAGTCGCCTACCAAGATGTCAGTCGCCTACCAAGATGTCAGTCGCCTACCAAGATGTCAGTCGCCTACCAAGATGTCAGTCGCCTACCAAGATGTCAGTCGCCTACCAAGTTGGCGGCCTCAGGTAATGTACAAACAAGTGACAAACGAAAAACAAATATGGAGGCATACAGAAACATAAAAACCAAGATGGCTGCCTCCAGTAGCATGTAAACAATTAACGATAAAAAAAATCAATACGGCGGAATGAGTATAGTTGAGGGGAGTGAGTGCAAAGGAGTCAGTCGTCTGCTGGATTCGAACAGAGGTGAGTAATTGGTGGTGCGGGGAGAAACCTCAGGAAATGTAAATTTTTTCATTAGATTGTTTATAAATTTTTTAAGGGGAATTTTGTAGGGGAAAGGGGAAATTCCTAGGGGGGAAAAAGGGAAAAATTGCCGCTGGGGTTAAGGCTATTTTAATTTTAAAATTTTTATAACATTTTATAAAAATAAATGTTAAATTTTTTTTAAATTTAAACGATTTTTAAATAAAATTTTTAATAATAAATTGTTTATAAATTTGAAATTCGCTTTTTTAATTTGCTACGAATTTGTGATTTTTTACTTTTTTTTATTTTTGCATTTTCCAGGTCTAAGGTCAAAGGTCCTGATGCCGGTCACCTGGCACGGAATCACTAATCTCAGTCACCAGAGTCGCTGATCCCTGTCAATATTTCTGGAAAAAATGGGTAATTTCTGAAGGTCTTTTTAATAATTTTTTAGTAATTTTGAGAAATTTTGAGAAATTTTTAATAATTTTTAATAATAATGTTTTTCGGATTTCTTTAGAATTGTTTTGAATTGTTTTGAATTTTTAAATGTTTTTTTAGTATTTTTTGAGGTCAAAAGTCCACGGGTTCAAAGTCAATGTCAAGGGTCAAAGGTCACGTGGATCAGGGGTAAAAGGTCAATGACATCCAAGATAGCGGTCGTATGACTTAACAAGATGGCGGCTACCCCGTCCTACGCCCTTGTCCCCAACTCCCCATTTCCCTATTACTGGTTGGTGTTTAGGATTGAGTACGTATAATTTTGTAATGGTGAATTGTGTTATATATTTAATATCAGTGTCATCCAGAATACTAAAGTAATTTTTAGGGATTTTGTATTTCGCCGTTTTGCTGGCGTTATACATCCAAAAGAAAACTTGTTTGCAAAATATTTTCTCTTGAAAAATTAAAAAATAAAAAAAACTCTATATAAAGAATAAACCAAAACAATAACTGTATTTTCGAGACGTCTCGTTCAGTACAGTACAATACATAATACTTTCCTGGTGTGCTACCATGCTTAACTCGTGTAGCAGTATTTGCATTGTCTTAGCTATGTGTATGAAAGTTGCCGCAGGTCAAAGGTCATATCTTGCCTTTCTGGCCTGGGTGCAGTGTAGTGTTCCCAGTTAACCTTTCCCGTCCAGTGTATAGGTTGTCCCAGGACTCTACGTTGCCTGGATACGCTCACGTAAGTTAAATATGGTGGGTCCGCTAAGCTTGTACGAACAATTCCAACTTCACGTGGCACTAAAGTGGCGTGATTGAAGTAAAATTTTCGTTCTTGAAATCCCGCTTCATATACCGTAACTGCAATAAAATTAACTAGTAAATTATCGAAACATTCCGTTTGGCATCAATGACAATTAAAAAGATTTTTGGATTATTTTATTTTAGTACTTCTTGTAAATTTCACAGAACCTTTTTTAATGTACACGAAAATTACATAATGCCAGCTTAACCTGGAGTATAAAAGTTTAACAAAACAATATTGCAGATTTACAAGAGTCTGCAAGAAGGTGGCATGACAATTTTTCTCGGATAACAAATATATGACATCAGTATTATATTATTATTCAATTTGTTTATTTTGGTTACCATGTATACACATTTGTTATTTTTTGCAAAAACATTTAATATCTCGAAACATTGTGCTGATTTTACCACACAGCCACATCACCCATGCAAAAGTATTAATAACGCGTTTTGCCACACGAGTGGAACGAACAAAAAACGATTATTCTTTGTACAAGCTTATATTTATCGCCATATAGCAGTTTCTTCAAATTAAGTGACTAAGTGGATATGGAGAAACCCAAAAGTTTTTGAAACCTCGGGGGTTAAAAACGATCCTTTCCACGAACTCGTACATTAAATAAGTATCACAAAAACAATATTTACTCTCACGATGCCTAACGGCATGCATCTATTCGTATTTCAGGCCATCTCACCTAGGACACTCCAAATATAATCACTGACTGCTTATAAAATATTAGAATTTTATAATTTTTTTCCTGCATCAGAACAGACTTTCTGTCTGTCAAACATTTATCAATAACTTCTAAGAACGTACAGAAAACATGTGAAAGTAGTAGTAAAAAGTTCCCTCTGGGGCAACTGGCTCCTGTCGCAGGAGTTATGGAGCCTGACCGCCATCTTGGATTTCAAAAATTCGCAAAAAAAAAAAAAACCTTTTTCCGTTCAATTCGGCCCTTTCCCCACCAAATTTCTCTTTTTCCCTCGAAATTTCCCTTTTTTCCTTCGCGAAAGTACCTTTGCGCAATCTGGCTGGCAGTAAACGTTTGTGAACTGTGGCGGAATCAGTCGGGAACTGTGCTATCATTGTGCAACCACTCACGGCGGCCATCTTGGAATTGAATCTCATGCTCTGTCGTTCCAGTGCATGGGTTCCCTCGGCATGCTGCCGGGACCGACTCCCTAGTTCCTGAGCCAGGAGCCAATTGTCCCAGAGGGAACTTCTTGCAATTCCCTGTGAAGAATATATTTTAGGTCGAATGTATAGTAATTAGCCAATTGTAATGTAATTATGGTAACAACGACCAATAGAATTGCACACATAATATGCACTGCCTATATCTGAGCTGATTTTCCCCTTTTTTACTGCAGCGAACCATAAATAACCCAATTACTCTAGACTATTCACTGTAAACAGTGCACTTTTGAAATACCTGCTTACTATCTACTTTTCGGAAAATGTCACATTGCCATGGGCCTGATCAATTTATTCATGTGTCTGTCACGTAGAAACTATAAAATAATCTTGAATATAAACGTTTTACAAATTTTACTTATTTTTACACTTAAAAGCATTGAGAAATCATAAAGAAAATTAAAAATTTTTACTATGAACAGATGTTTACCTAACACTTATTATTCTACATTCTGATGTGGTACTACTTCTCCCCGTCGTTTCCAACTTTACTGGGTGCCTGGCGGACATTGCGCCCGTTAAAATATATGCCGGTGGGGACACTGAAATTTCTCAAGGTTTAGTGTTAAAAGTGCTTACTTTGCCATGAACTGCCTGTACAGGATTTTACGTTAAAGGATTCGCTCTATCTGGTTTCCGCAATATTTCCCCCTCCACAGCTATCGGAAGTCTCTGAAAGTCGCGCGGTGACAAGATTTGTCCACTATTCTCTAGTCGAAGCTAGGGTCTAAACAATGACCAGTCAATTTGTACGATGCCCACTGTGATGCAAGCGCTCAACGAACCGAAGTGCTTGACAAAGTTCAGGCCGAGTCGTCAGCAGCGAAAAGAATAAGCGAAAGCTCGTAACTAGCAGGAGAATTTGGAAGCAAAAGTCTTTGACGTCAAGGTCAGGGCACCATTATAAATTTCGGCCACTCGAAACTCCATTGGTTAGCGACATGGTATTCTTCAGGAATTCGAGTGAACAACAGTTGTAGGACGCACGACAACACAAAATAATTCTTCTACCTTGATAATTGCTCACTGTATTATTTCCTATCATAATGAGTTCACTTAATACCAATCATTAATGGCTATAGTCATCAAGACCATTTTTTTTTCAAAAGAGGTAAAGATACTGTAGATAATTTCAAACATCTGGTTCTACGAAAAGACCATTTTCCAAAAATTTAGTTTTGGAACAAAATGTGTTAATATTTACACACATACATGTTGCTTCATATTCACATAATTTAATGCAGAATATTTATATCATCAAGATAAAGATTACTATAGGGTATTGTCATGAGCAGTAGGGGCGTGCTGGTTCTACTGCACCTTTGATAAATCGAATTAT
Source organism: Dryococelus australis (assembly GCA_029891345.1). Lineage (NCBI taxonomy): Eukaryota > Metazoa > Arthropoda > Insecta > Phasmatodea > Phasmatidae > Dryococelus > Dryococelus australis. The sequence continues at coordinate 167,727,414 of CM056997.1, read as the reverse complement.
CGATTTGATTGATTGAATAAATTCTTACTCCTATCTTTATCCGATCAAATTTTTGTCAGCTATCCTTAATCCGATAACATCAATGGGGTGAACATTTGATTGATTGATCCAATTAATTTACTTTAATAAATAAAGAAAAATTCTTTACATTTGTGTGAATTGATAAGTGCATAGTTTTGTGTAAGAGTGTGCTAAGGAACAATTTTATTGGGGAGCTGCATGGTACGTCCTCGCCCTTGGAGCTCTGGTGTTGTATTGAGGTGTGATGTGTTGGGGAAGGGGTGTATATAGCTATTGTGTTATATTAATTTTTAATGGTATAGTTCCTTACCATTTACCATCTGGCAGGCGAATGAGGTAATGGCGTAATTCTGCGAAATAAAATTATTAGGAAATACACAATGAAAATTAATTAAATAAAAAGACAGGTGACTATGATTTATGTCAACAACATGGTTTTACTAACCCATCCTGTAATTTAGTAATGACATGTCTGACTGTATCCTGATTAGATATGTGAAATGGTAGTATTCAAGCAAATTAAATAAATACGAATCATTTGCCTTAATCGTGTGATTACCACAAGACAAATAAATTGAACCAGTGATGCTACAAAAGTCGTAAAAACACGAGACGAAACTATAACGAATGAACCAGAAAATGCGTATTACCGAAATATGTTTGAAACAGTAGAATAAACGAACACAAGTACATGACTATAAAAATTATAATTACATTGCACATACCAGATGAAACAAATATTTCTCTACAAAATAAATGAAATCACATATCAATATTTAAATAACATGACTTGAATTAAAACACATTATTACTAAAGACAATAACAATGAATTCAAAACACATATGAATAAATAAATAAAACCATACAAGCACTTCTCTCAAAACATATCAGTCCGGCTGTGAGGTTGGTGAAGCAATAACTGCAGTGTACGACATTTGCTGACTTATAAGCCGTGTTTGTAGAGACATCATCTTTGAATTCCGGCTACCAGGCGACTGGGCTGTAGATATGCGAAAAGTAGGAAATGAACGAAAAGACAGGTTTATACAATATATGACCAAATCAAACACAACTATGTGTATCGATAAAAATTATGTTTATGACACACATACTAAATGAAACAACAAGCTTTAAAAATAGAAAAATTTCAAACGAATTAATATTTCACTACAAAATAAATTTACACATCAAAATGAAACATTGTTTACCAGCCACAGCTATCCTGCTACCTTAATGTCCAAAATGGAAGCACATTTACTAATGAAATGATACAAAGGCAAAAAGGTATATTCCACTACCGATAGCATGGACAAACAAGGACTAAAACACTTACCCCATTTTAAATAATTTAAACACTACTTTAGTAGATTTTGTTTAAAATCATACAAAGATGTTTGTGTTTGTATAAAGTATGCGTGTTTTAGCAGCAGACATCAGCAGTTGTAGTAATTTGTTTTTAAGTATAGAGGTCTTGTTAAAATATTAATTACAAGTAAAAGTCGATACACTCCACCACTTGCTGCTGCTGTAGAGGCACAGGTCAGCTGAAAGCACACTATCCGCACTGTGAAGATAGGAGCTCATATACCTGGCTCTCAAAAGGTATTTTTCTCAGACTACTTTTCCCTTTCCCAGCCCACTTTCCTGTTTGAGCATTGTGTTACAACTTGAGCTAGGTCGACAGGCTTTCTCGACATGCTACAAGTCTCCTCGTTTCATATTCATTCTTTCAGTGGTTAGATTTCCTCCAAGACCTTGAAAAAATTGAAGAACTGGGGAAAATATATTTAAAAGTTGTCTTATTATATTTATTTGATGGAATTGTTGTTTTTCAAATTCAGAGTTTAATGTATAAATGTGTTCATCCCTCACGAATAAGGAAGTGGACTATGAGCTGTCTTTAAGCGAGAAACTTTAATTCGTGAAACGCAGCAGGCACCTGAGGTTGATTTTCTTTTTAAGCTCCAAACATGAACAGCTTGCCATCACTACTACTTACCTGCTCCTTTCATATTTACTGATGTTTTTTTCAAACTTCTCTGCAGGAATATCAAATGTGTTTTTTTTTTAAGAAAATTTAATAAACATTCACATTTTTAAACCTGAAGTATAAGAATTTATGTGTAGTACTTTATCATTCACAAAAAGATTAAATTGGTGGCATGAGGAGTTGAGACTTAAATAACAAGACACATTCCTCCTTAAAAAAGAAAAAAAATTCAATTTTATTCTGAAGATAATACTTAAAAACTGTATATGTACAACAAATATTTCAACAAAAAGGTCATATTTTACAAAAACTTACACACTGAAAGACCAACCATTTGAATGTTACACAAACACTATGAGCAAAAACAAGTTTTCATGAACAACAAAAAGCAAGAACAACTATATACAACAAACTTTTTAAGAACTGAAATATAATTTCCTTCTTATTCTGATAAGAATACTTTACAACAAATATATGAATGATTTAAAAAACAATCTTCTTATAAACTATAAAATCTTGATCATTTTGGTGAACGTCTGTGAATTATATATATTATTTACAGTCACTTGAGCAGCGTATAAAGATGTGCACTGAAGGTGTTCTCTTTTTTATTAAGTAAGGTGTCAAGTCCGGGACACTGAAATTTTGCAGACACACACGCCAACGACAGCTGAAAAACACACTCGCACAAAGCTTCCACATTTCAAATGAAGTTATGTCACACTGTGAATAGAAGTTCATTTCTCCTTCTTTGAATAGCGACAAAGGAAATTAGACCAAAAACATTTTTTATGAAGAGAGTTGATACTGAAGTTAGCTTATATAATGCCTTGCAGTTAGGCAAACTGACAGGAATGTTGATGCTTATGGAACAGGTGTTGCAAATAGTTGTTGACATCTGTAGAGGTTGTAGATAGCTGTAGACTGTTTTAGATAGCTGTGATGATGGCTGTGGAACAGGAAGTGATGCATATTGTAGTGGCAGATGGTCGTCATTGGCAGTGTGGTGCTGGCATTTGTGGTGTTGTAGGTGTCAGGACTGTATATTTATTGTGGTGCTGAAAATACTGTTGTGGGGAAATAAAAAATATATTTAGGGGTATTATAGTGCCCCCAAGGTAAGGTCGATACTCCATCTGCCTGAATGTAGTTCTTATCTTACATACCTGAAAACAATTGCTTCGTTATGCGTTCGATTTAAATTTAGTGAGCACGTTAATGCAACTGATATTTGGTCCCCAAAACACTTGTGCAATTTTCGAGGCAATCACGATAATCCTCATACATGAGTGATAGCAGCACATTAGGTTTTACACCCTTAACCTTATGTATACATTGTTCATTCACAACAACATGTGTAAAGCTTGGGACATAAACCCACAGAGTGTGATGATGCGACCAGCACATTCATCTTTGATCGCCCCGGTACCGCCTTTGTTCTCAAGGGAGAATTTATGCGGGTTATTGAACTCATAGTTGGATTATCAAACTTGCTTTTAGAATCTGGTGTAATTACTTTATAGATGTCATCGCATGCAACAAAATAGACTCAGGAATTGGTATCACAATAAAGAAAGTGCAAGACTGGTGGAGGAAATTTGGTACACATGTACTGATAATGGAATTCGTAGAGAGTTAATATAGAAAGATCAAGAATGGCAACACCAGTGTACAAAGGTTTGTTGAACACAAAAGAAATCTTCGACATCTCCATAAGGACCAAGTTTTCATTGATAATTTGCCTTGCCCAGCATATAGGACGTAATTTCAACTCTGCAGCCCCATATATAGTGCCATAACTGGAAATTACTCTTATGTCCCTTTCCTGGCAGACATTCTGCGATGTTTTTCCATAATCTGAATTATTCATCAATTTGAAAAACGATTTCTCGAATTCATTCACACCCTGAGCATGCTTCTCAATATTAGATTCAATGTACAGCACCATCCATGCATTTTGCTCAAAGTGCAGAACGCGACAAACCGAGTCATGTTTGGCCCTGTACATCAAATAGTGCTTCAGTATTTCCCCATGTATAACATATTTCTTCTGTGGTGCAAGTTTCAAAATAAGTGTTTGATGCGAGCCAGTCAGAGGTTTGCCACATTCTGGAGTCAAAGGCAGATTGTATAGTGCATCATGACAATCGTCTAGAAAAGACAGACCCACTTCCACAAACAAAAAAGTGTCACTGTGACTCACCGTGTTTGCAAAATCCCATGATGAAAACACATCAGCCTTAATCCACTCAAAATTTCCTACTGGAAGCTTGGATCACATTGTTTGACTGAACAGCCTGTTCATGTCACAATAGCATACATATTTCGATGCCATACTGGGGTCATAATCCTCTCTCATGTAAATATTACTGGCTTCCATACACCTTCTGGAAACCTGGGTAATGCCACTCCTGACCCTGCATCCTACAAAAAGGCACATGTCTGGGTCAGTCAACAACTCTAGCTGCGCACATGACATTGATAATAAAGTGTCCAATAAAAGAGATGGAGCTGTGGTGTATATGGCGGGGCCAAGACCGTAATAACCGAAACATACAGACCTGAAATTCTCAAAAACATTTGCCAGCAAACAATGTCAACACATAAGTAGTGAATGGAATACTGCAGTAAGTTTATGCAATTGAACTCATCCTATGCGGCTTGGGCATGAGCATAATCCTCATCGCTAATACCTTTGCCTCTCATTACATTAAATGTGTACTTCGGTGGGAATGGCATGCACATTAGACTGTGGTGACTTACCGAAATCTTAAGGAAAAACTCCAGTTTTGCCATTTCAAATTGGAATTTGTCTGGAAACCTCGAGCAGGCGATACTCAATTGTGCAGGTTGTAAATTGCCTGCCAAAGTTTCCAGAGAGAGGTCATAAATTTGAATGAGTCAATAAAATGTAATTTGAAATACTGTGCCTTTTCATTGAAATCAATCCCATTGGGATTTTCTTTGGTGGTACATTTGTACCCACTAGGGTCATTCCAATCACCTGGATTTTACCCGGATTTTCGATTACCACAGTTTCATTGGATAGTGTTATGTGATGTTCAGTCAAAGGCTTTATGAGAAAGTGAGCATCATAACTCTGTAGGTTATAAAAAACAGCGACAACTTGTCGCAACCTGAAGTTCAAGTTGCATTCATTATGTGCACAAAGTCTGATTTCGCCTGTCAGATTCTCATGATCGACCACAAAATTATATGTATCAGGATTTCCTTACAAATGAGTCAACATGTTTGAGCCGCCAACCTAGCGTCATTGGCGATGGATTTTGGCTTCAGCAGAACAATCATACTGTAAATTCCTGCAACCCTTTTTGTAAGTTCAATTAATTTATCTACTAATTGGTAAATGCAATCAGCACCCATGAACTCTAAATTATTAGATAAATTTGGATTGTATGAGCAGACCAACAAAATGCTACAAGCATATGGAATATGTTGGTTGATGGTAATTGTAATACTCGTTTCATCATTAGGCAAGCAAGTTTACATGTTTTTCAGGCAACTTTCAACGTCTCAATAGGCAACAAAACCCAATCTTTGCTGACTGCTTTAATCTTTAAATTCCAACTACTTGTCACTCCCAATGGGGAAGATACTGCGAACAGCTTTTTGTTGCTGGCAAAGAATATTATGTCTGCCGAGTTTCTCCTCAGTTCTGAAATACAGGAGGCAAAGATTGCAAATAAATTTCTTATGACTATGTTTACTCAACTGACTACCAATCAGCAGGGAGAAATTCCAGATGCATACTAATGAAAATGAGCAGCATTTCGACTCGCTCGAATAGCCAAAATATTTGAATGTTTGTCATGGTGTACAGAAGAAATATGAATGGGTATTATAACCCCACCATTTTCGAAAATTTAGTCAATTAAATTGTTATCTTTATCTATGACATAGTAGACATTGATAGCAATAGAATTGTTCTCATCAAACCTACGAATATCCTGTACGACTGCAGGTGTCGACAGTCATTCAATATTAAAAACCTCACAAGGTTTTCGATGAAGTAATTAAGTGTGTACTTTTTGTGGCAGGATACAAATATGCTATGATGGTGTCGTGAAAACACAATCCCTCTGGGCAGTGTACACCAACACACGACTTCCTATCAGAAATGAACTGGGGTAGTTTAGTGTGTGCAGCACCAGCGGTGAATTCCCTGTTTTGAGGCACATGGATAACCATGTATGACATCAGTTTTAAACTCCAGCCGGAACCACATGCACTAAACTCCTCAAACCTGTTTGTTTAGTAAGGCTTAATTTTTCATCATGATTAATTCCACATTGGATCAGTGCAGAACAGGGAAAGATTTCCTCTTAAAATATAATGTTTCCATAGCACCTTCTCTCACCATGAGGGTTTTCAAATGCTTACCCGCTATGGTAATGGATATTCTAACAGGTCTGGGTATTGCCAATTCTAAATTTAACAAAGGGATGTTACACCTCGAGAAAAAATTACAAAAATCCACATCAGTATTAACCCTATCATTACATATCTGCATGCCAGTCAGCCTGCTCACATACACCGTAGACAATAGCTCATAAAACACATCTGGCAAACACTCCGCTGAGGCTGGGGAATCAGAAAACAAATTATTTCCTGGCTTCCTAGACAAGATCTCTCTAATTGACACGAAAGTCTGGTGTGAGATGGACGAAGCACTGTCTGAATCACACGAATTTACCATGTCAGATAGAAATAAATAATCTAGCAAAAGATCAACCTTTTCATGTTTGGGGGAAGCATAAGCGATTTTATCTACAGCAGTCGACAGCTTATCGATGAAGTGGGTTAATGCTCGAATTGCTCAAATATAAATCTAGCAAAAGATCGAATCATTTATGTTTAGACAAAGAGACATTGTCTTGACAACCTGTACTAGGATGTCCTAACTAAATTTTCTTTTCTTTCCCTGGTAAAATAGTTTCAACACCACAATAAATATATGTGAAGTAGCACATTGTTCTGAAAAAATGCTTTGCTCACTACAATGTATCTGTAAATAGAATGTGTGTTAGAAACATCCTAAATAAAAGAGGAACATTTTATTCTAAATTAATTTTTTTGATACAAAAAAATGTTATGAAAGACTCAGTGTTTGTAAAGCAATGTACTCTTGCATTTTTCAACAGCGCATGATATGATTTCAAAATATACTGGAGACAAGGGTAGAGATAGGTAGCGAAAATCAGGTTAGAAGAGCTGAGTATGTGGGTGAGCAGTGCGATACAATAGGGAGTGGACGAGAGGTTCAGCCATGTGGGATGGCCCCTACATTATGATGGGAGCTGTGTATGGTGTAGCGAGATGAGACTGGAATGTGTTTGAGAGAACCGCCACTGCCCGCAGTGGGCACTAGCATTCAGACCTACTCCCTTCCCCTGCCCACGAAATTCCCTGCTGTGCCTCACTGAGGATATGCTGCAGTAGCCTGCACGGTGCAGCCAGCAGGGATGGTTGTAGCTTCCCCTCTGCTGCCCCTCCGCAGTCTCCAGCTAGCGGCGAGACAAATTCCCGTCCTGCAGCCCTAGTCCAGTATATGAAACACAGTGCTTCGCGACCTGCCTTGCATTCACTAGCCTAGCTTGTCTTTCCCAGTACACATTTCTTACCAGTCGAGTGGACTGTATTTACATCACAACATTGCAATAAAATTTTAAGGTCAGTTTTGACACATGATTTGTTTAAGAGAGAACTTTACATATTAATTGCATTTTCCATTTTGCAAAGAAAATATTTCATACGTTGAGGTAAAATTACTTGACAAAATTATCCAACAAATTTTTTCAAACAATTTCAAATACCAAATTTAATAACGATTTTCTTCTAATAGTTTTTAGCAATGGAAATACTTTTTAGGTAGGCAGGCAGGCAAGCAGGCCGCCCTCGAACTGGACAAACAAATGCTTTGAGGTTAGGGGATGGTGGAATGGTCCGGGGAGGGGACACACAGTGCTGGACCGGGCACAGGTCCTTCCTACCATTCTTGCTCTCCAGCACCGTCTTAGTTTGTCGATAATCCTCGCTCTGCACAGACAGATACCTGGTTATGATCTCTGCTCACCACTCTTCCTACTTCACCGCCCCGATCAACGCTCTGGCGGGTCCCCGTGCGACGATCGAGGAGTAGCAAACCCTGGCCAGCGGAACCGGCCAGCGGCTTCAGCTCTCTTTAAAAGTTTTCATCGAATAATATTTGTTCCGGACTTCAGCTATCGTTACGTGCATTATATACATGTTTTAATATAATAATTTTACTTTTTATTCGATTTAACTATCGGGAAAATTTTGCGTGTTAAGATTTTTACGTAAATTAATATTGATTTAATAGCTTTTATTCGACTACGTGTCTCGAGAGTTTTCTTCAAATCGTTTCTAGATGTCCATCTCTGACATTGTGTTAGCAGGATTGCTGTGGGCGGTAAGTGAGATTTCATTTCGATGTGGAAATTTATTTTTGTAAGGAAAAATTAATTCCTTTGAACATTTTTTATTTTTAAAGCTTGTTGTTTCATCTAGTAGGTGCATCGTATACACAATTTTTTATCCATTTTTCATAGTCATGCAATTGTGTTTGTTTATTCTGCGATTTCAATTACATTTCGGTAATACATATATACACATATATATACATATATATGTATTATATATTCTCGTTCATTCGTTATAGTTTTGTCTCATGTTTTTTTTATGACTTCTTAGCATTGTAGGTTTAATTTATTTGTCTCATGGTAATCGCATGATTAAAGTAAATGTTTCGTATTTATTTCATTTGTTTGAACACTACCGTTTCCCATATCTAATCAAGATACAATCAGACATGCCATTAATAAATTACAGGATAGGTCAGTAAAATCACGTTGTAGATGTAAATCGTATTCAACCCTCTTTTCGTTAAACTGATTTTCATTAGGTATTTCATAATCATTTCATTTAGCAGAAATACGCCGTTACATCTGTCGCCTGCCAGATGGTAAATGAGAAGGAACTATACCCTTAAAAATTAATATTACACAATACCTATATACAACCCTTCCCGACACATCACATCTCAGTACAGCCCAGAGCTCAAAGAGTGAGGACGGACCGTGCCGCTCCCCAAAAAATAAAGAGAAATAAAATTATGTTGCTTAGCACACTCTTACACGAAACTGTACGCTTATCAATTCACAACAAATTTAAAAAATAATTTTTATTAATTAATTCAAATAAATTTATTGGGTCAATCAATAAAATTTTCATCCCATAATTTTATAGGATTAAGATTAGCCGATTAAAAATATTCATCGGATTAAGATCAGATTAAGGGTCAATCCAATCAATCAAATCGATAATCCGATTAATCAAAAGTTCGGTAGAACCGGCACTCCCCTACTACTGTTATGTACCTCTATGTGTAGTAAATGTGTGTAAAGTACGAATCTGAATCTACATGCTCTCCTATGGCACGTGTTGTGAAGTATTCGGCGCTCTTTAGTATCACTGGAAAAAAGGAGGAGTTTTTCCTTAGCAACCCTATGGTACCCCAGTTTAAGGATACATATATATATATATATATATATATATATATATATATATATATATATATATATATATATATATATATATATATATATACACACACACACACACACACACACACACACAGTTCATATCGTAGGCCACGATAGTCAGAAAGCGATAAACATAATAATTATACTTACAATATATGCGATTGGTTTTGTGTTAGCGTATTTCTCATTGAAGAGTTAGTGGTCTCAGTCCTGGACTGTTCATCGAGAGGTAGTCGTGACGGATGACGCGTCACCCCGCGGACTTTTCTCGGGAGTCTCCCATTACACCCGCATTCCGGCGCCGCTCCATAACCAGCTTGCTTCACGCGCGTGGGCTCTCAAGTCCTCCCTGGTGTTAACAACTGCCCAACCTTGTGGTAATTAGACGAATGCTGGCTCTGTTTCCTAAGTGTGCCTTCCGAAGACTCTATATACTTTTAACATTGTTTACAATTCGCTTAAAGGTGTTCGCTAACTTTTGATGGGAAAGATCATAGAATGGGAAGTTATTATAACGAACGACATGCAGACACGCCATTTAGCTTTTCAACACTTGTCTCTCTGAAGTAACTTTACAATTCACAATCTAAGGACAAACTCGTTCGTTCGGAACGTGCAGCCTGCAAAATGTTGTCGTATTTCAAAGTCACCTGTTGATGCCCACGTTTCTACTCCCACGAGTAGCCCAAAAAAATTAACTTTGCGATGCACGGCTGGAATAACACGCTTCATTAGTTTTATTTCTGAGTGGCATAGCACTTTATACCCACAAAAATAGGCGCCTTTTTTTCGGACCGAATTCATAAATTCTAATATTTTTTCTTTTTAAGGAAGCAAAAGGGTATCTTCTCCCCGTAGATATCAACTCCGTCCTGTACTTGTTTCTGGAAAATGAAATATACCGGAAGCTGTCGCCGGGACGCAAGATACCCTCCCCCCACCCCTTTCTCCATCACTATATTGCACCTCGACGTGGTGGAAATGTGATTGTTTACGTGTCCCCATCTTGTTATTTTCCAGTTGTAATTCCACCCAGTGTATCACGAGCGCGTGAGGGAACCCCGTCTTCTCGTTGCCCGATGCAATATTTCAATCCGCGAGCGTTTTGTTGCCTCGCCTTTCGTCGTGTCTTGTACCTGTCACCCGCTTCCTTCAACAGCCTCAAGTCTCCCCACCCCCACCCTCTCTTGCAGCACCCGCCATTGTCATCCAGCCAGACAACGCCGCAGTAATGATTCCTACCATATCTCCCGACAAGGAACTTTTCTCATTACGCCCCTCCGCCCGCCTATGAAAAGGAGAAGCAACAATCTTTCGCTCTGCCTCGCTTCTCACAATGGAATCTTCAAATTAAACCAACCGGAAAATTGTATTACGAGTTTTTTTTTCCCTGCCCGCCCTTCTGGTCTTCTGCTCTCTTCATTCTAAGTACGTTTTTTCTACAGTGTTTCAACGGCTGCCGTGGGTAAACTCAAGTGCCTAATGAGTAATGAGTAAAAAGCTGGCTTCCTTAATTACTTATCGTTTGTTACTGAGCATGTTATACAGGTTTTGACAAGACACAATACAAATTGTTATGATTGGCGTGGCACGTCGTAATGAGGTAGTTTTTTTTATGACTAATCCTAATGGCTGCAGCCTCCTCATATCAAATTTATTTTTATTTGCTTAGTATGTTAGAACAGGTTAAGGTAGATTAGGTTGGGTTAGGTACGTTACCTTACGTTAGGTTTATGTAGGTTAGGTTAGGTGGGTAAACGCTTTGGTTCACATATGTTTACTGACGCTATCACACAAATACACACACAATATAGCGTTAATATACAGATATGATACGTCGTTCAATTACCAAGTCAGTTGTACGTTGGTTCACAATTTGTCATATTCAGTAGTTAGATTTGATTATTTAATAACAATACTTTTTGCAGTATATTTTAACAATCTTTTTGACCACCGCCAAACCTAAAAGCTTATTTCCAATACGTATTGCACTACCATTAGTCTTAAAGTGCGACTGTTACATTTTCCAGACATCATGTCAGAAAGCCAATCGTCAAAATTGCTGTCATCGTCAGTCGCGGTCTCACTAGTGCTACTGCATTTGTTTATTCTAGCCCGCTAAGCCCCGTGTCCCCATGCCCATGATTGAGGACAAGCCCGCTAAGCCCCGTGTCCCCATGCCCATGATTGAGGACAAGCCCGCTAAGCCCCGTGTCCCCATGCCCATGATTGAGGACACACGGCAAGTAAAGTCACCGTGCACAGCAAGGAATCAGTGGCCGATGTTTGGAACGTTTTTCTTGTGAGAACATTATAACTCAAGCGCCTCTCGTTTGTGGTTGGTTAGTGCTGACATGGACCAACATGCAGCACGCTGTGCACTAGTTACGATAACTACGCGGAAGTACGGAGTACGGTGCACATCAAGAGAAAACCGATTGCAACACATGAGCGCGTAGATATGTAGGGGGCAAAAAAGTAAAAATGTATCAAAATATAATTGTAAAATTATTATTACAATCAGACAAAAGGCTAGACTGCACAGTACGGCTTCTCGTGTTTGTTCGCTCACTCCTACGTTTCTGAGAGGTCGTTTTGACTTAAAATGGACTACACTTCGTTGTTTAGGTGTTTCTTATTATTGCTGAATCTTACGGGGCGTTTCACATATGCTGTTGGTGCTGTGGAAATTTTAAAAACATAGAGGAAAGGTGCCATCAGTGAACAAGCGCCATCATTAGACAACTTCCATATCTCATGGATAATGCACAGCGCATGCTAGAGGGACGCAGTAAAGTACAAGTTACGGAGCCGCTATCTGTTTTGAGAAGTTTCAAACTTGTGGTAGGACAGGTGTGCCAGGATTGAGTCAAGTACGTTTATTTTACAGTCGCTGTTAATTTATTATTATCAATTAGGGCTTGTGCGCTACAAGTCATTTTTTACTGATGTCTAATTGGTAGAGTATCTGAAAGCTTGTTTCCTGTGTAGGCTAACGTGTCGCTGTATTGCAAAAGTATATATTGATTTTTCACTTCACTGAAGCGCGCTCAAGACAAAATGGTCTGAGTGCTATGGTTGAACCAGCAATCAGTGCCCAGTGGTCAATCCATGCCACACTGGTCCATTCTGATATCACAATTTGGCAGTGAACCTATCTTTAGTATTACACGATACCTACTTCTGAAATGGAAACTGGAATTGTTGTATTTATATTGATGTGCCATCAATCTATCAAAATGATAAAATTAACACACCGAGAATTTTATTTCCAATTGCTCAGCGTCCAGAGCTCAGATTGAGATAACAGGGATCTGCATTTCTTAGGCACGTGCATGAAGATTCATTGAAGACAGAGTAAGAGAATTATATAATCTTCTTGAGAAAGTTGTAGGAGAGAACAACATTAATGCTACGGTTATATTCAACTTAGACGAGACAGAGCTGGCCACTGTCCAGATAACCTAGGAAGATAATTTCTCAGAAGGGACAATTTCAAGTGTGAGCAGTGTCGAGCTAAGAGTGGGGAACAAACAAAACAGCGGTATACTGCATCGGTGGTTCAGGATCCTACATCCCTCCCTGTTGATATACAAACGGGCAAAGGCATGTGACGATTTCAGAGATGGTACTATACGTCGTACTGGTTTTGAATTCAGTCGTGAAAACATTATATATATATATATGAGAGAGAGAGCGAGAGAAAGAAAAAAAAGGGGGGGGGGATGTTCCACGATTCGACCGACATACGGTCGGCAATGTATTCAACAGCTTATTGTCAACAAAAAAGTAATATAAATAAATGGGCTACGCAGCTCCAGTACCAAGTTGCAGGGACGGACGTGCAAGGAACACAGACAGATGCAGTGGAGACACCCGTCCATTGCTGTGACGACAGGACAGGTGAAAGGCACATACACACATTCACGCAGTCGATAGTGTCCCATTAAACCACACGCATGCCACAGCGTCGGGAGGCCGGCATGGCCTGTCAGTGTTGGTGTTACGAGGCGAGGAGACGCACCATGCCAGGACTATTTACACGAGCAGAGTACGCGGACACGGTGTACGCGTACGGATTCTGTGACGGTAATGAGCGTCGTGCGGCGGTGGAGTATCGTCGACGGTTTCCAGCCCGCCGAACGCCGCATCATACGACGTTCGCCAAGGTATATAGGCTGTTCACAGTAAAGTGATCACTTTTGAGCCATAGTTACATTTTCCTTTCAGACATATTTAATTATTTAACCCCCTTTCAAAATAAATATTGCAGTGTAGTAATAAACAGAGTGTGTATTTTCCACAGCACTTGGAAGTTAATGTCTAAGGCTAAAATAAAAGATATTTAGTGACTATTATTCCAAATCAGAGGGCTTTCAAAAGTGCTCACTTTACTGCGAATAGCCTATACCAGTGTTTGAAGGGGACAGGAGCCTGCCTGCAACGAACACAGGAGCGTTAGTATCACCTGCGTGACGTGGCTGTACTGGACGAGATAGCGGAAGCACCACAACCATATTACGTGCGATTGCACGGACGACAGAGGTGTCGCCAAAGCAGGTGTGGCGGATATTGCGCGCCGACGTCCTGCATCCCTACCACCTGCAAACAGTACAACACCTGCGGCCCCAGGATCACGCCCCCCGTCTGCAGTTTTGCGCCTGGATACAGGAACACGTGGACACACTGCCCCTCATTCTGTTCTCTGCCGAGGAAATGTTCACGCGTCAGGGTATCACCAACAGCCGCAATGAGCACACGAGGGACATGCCAATCCGCACGATGTCACGGAAACCATTCTCCAGGAAAGGTTTCCAGTCAACGTGTGGTGCGATTTGCTTGGCTCACGGCTCATCGGCCCACATTACTTCGCTGGCAACGTTACTGCTCACGTCTACAGGGAGTTTCTGGTCAACACCTACCCCATCTTTTGGAGGATGTGCCGTTAAGAGGTTAACCAGCGGATGTAGCTACAGCAGGATCGGGCTCCTTCACACTTCGGAAGGACGGTCACAGCGTACACGAATACTGCGTTTCCCCTCAGCTGGATTGGACGTGGTGGGGCGGTACCGCGGCCGGCACGTTCTTAGGACCTCTCCCTGCTGGACTTCTTCGTGCGGGCTGCCTGGAGAGTCGGGTGTACAACGGACCACGGCCGGACACACGTGCCCAGTTACAGCAGGAGATCACCGACACCACCGATCAGTTACGCGCAGACCTACCTCGCATGCAGTGGCAACGCTCCATGACGCAAGCCGTCGCAGCCTGTGTACGGGTGGACGGTGCACATTTTATGCAGCTGGTGTGAGCCACTCCACATTCTTGTAGTCCAGGCAATAAAGGTGTTCCGTAAGGCTACGTGCGTTTTTTTTCACATTCGTACCTGTAACTCGGTACTGGAGCTGCGTAGCCCATTTGTCTATATGAATGTTTTGTTTCCAATTAGCTCTATAATACTCTGCCGACGTATGTCGGTCAAATCGCTGAACATCCTTTGTGTGTGTAATATATATAACATAAATATAAAACTTTATTTATTAAAACGTTGCAGCACTTCATTAAATGTGATAAACCTTGCATGCTGGAAAAAGTTATTCTTCTTTGGATAGGCACACGACACACACTACGAATATAGAAGCTTTGCGCATCACTAGTGATAATGGTGTTTTAATTTTATCATTACCAGGTGCAACCACACACCGCCTCCAGCCTTCAGACGTCGTCTTCAAACCCTTGAATACCTAATAGACAGACGAACTCCTCGAAAAGTGGCTTACGGCAAATCCAGGCGAGTGTATCATCAAGTCTGAAGTGGTTATGTTATTCGGCAATGCTAATATGGAAGTTCTGCTACGGTGGGTATGGCAGTGGACGTTTTCAGAGCTGCAGGAGTATGGCGAGTAAACAGCGATATATTTGAGGAAAATCGTTTTGTTGCTTCTTTCGTCGTGCTTCTTTCTCTGTCATTTGCCCAGCATATGAAATATACCAACACATACAAAAACACGGAGTACCAGCCCAGTACAAGTTCAAATTAAGTGATTCCCACCCAGCGAGAAGATGGAGAAATAAGTGCTCCTTCACCAATCTCACTTTGTGTCAGTGAAACAAATATCTCCACTTCCAAAGGCAGCTGCCATCGTTTCTTCCAGCAAGAATACAACAGGGTCACAAAGAGCAGCTGTACATACTTCGTCTCCCTACAAACCAGCACTCGAAGATCCCAAAGGCCCACTAAAAAGTGTGCTGCTAAACCAAATCGTGCACACCCACGCCCTAAAAAAATTTAAGGGATCTGTACGATGGAAGAATCCTGGATTTGTGATAGCTGTGAAACTGCAAGGGAAGAAGGCATGGCACAGTGTATGTCGTACAAGAAGTGGTATCATGTAGATTGAGTTTGCATGAAAATGTGATAAGTTCTTCTGTAACATCTGCCAATAATTTACATTTCTGAAATACGTTTTGCTATTTTCTTTTTAATACAAGGTTATTATCAGGATCAAACTTACACTATAGGTTCAACATGTTACCGGGGGGGGGAAAAAAAAAAAAAGGGAATCGTGAAAAATTTTGAAGTTCTGCTGTTCCAGTTTCTTATGATTGTGCGTAATATTTAAGTAGACAAACCAATGGTGAAGTTTATAAATTAAGAGAATTGTATTGTAAAAACAGCTGATATGAGTGGTCAATTGATGAGACTTACACGGTCCAATCATTGAACCATATATAAACGCACCACTTTCGAATACATTTTTTGTAACGTAAGATATTTGTAATTTTATTGAGGGGGCTAAACAGTAATAATTTCATTATATGTAGATCATCTAAATTTTTCAATTATGTTGGTGCATCATTTGAGCTACACCACGAAGTACTTACCAGGTCCATTGACGGCACCTTTCCACTACATGTGCTTCAACTGTTGCCTGACACGAAGTAAGACACTAAATTTCGTTTCGTTCGAATAGATAAAGTGTATAATTCAATAATTCATAGCATTCGTTGCTGGGTAGAAATTTATATACATTTACAATATTTGACTGCCCTAATACTTTAAGTAAAACTATCTGACGTAATCTGAAGCTGAGAATTGCGCAACTGTTTTAATTTAACATTTTAATTTGGTGTTGAATTTGTATACTTTATAATAACATGTAATTCATAATTATTTGTCTTTGAAGGTAAAACTAGAGGTAATATTGTAGGCATAATTAAAACATTAACCACTAAACTCATTAAAATTTCCTTATTTAAGGCAATGTCAACGACTTAGTGTTGTAGAAAATTGCAGCCTAATGCTTATAAATTTAATTCCTTGTTAAACGTATATGCTGGTAACAGCTTGTTTACACGAAACACATTAAGCTTATAAAAACATTAAAACTCGACAATATATTACACGTGAAAAATAACCCGATTAACATAAGGGAGTATAAATACTACACATTATTGTCATCTCGCTTCATACGTTTCACAAGCCAATAACTGATAACATGATACGTGGCGGCGGTCCAATGGCTAGAACGTTTGCCTCCCACCAAAGCGATCTGGGCTTGATTCCTAGAGGGGTCACTCGGATTTTGGCATATGGGAATCTTACTCGGACGATGCCGTTGGCCGACAGATTTTCTCGGGGATCCCCCATTCCCCCCACTCTTTATTCTAGGCGCCGCTCCACGTCCACTTCATGTGTCCCTTTATCTGTTACTATCCGCCCAACTATCTCTATTCCACCATCCCTCAATTGGAAAAAGATGGAAATATGGCCTATATATAAAATAAAAGCGTTGCATGTTACGCCCAGTCTGACTATGTTGTATAATCTGGACAGTAAAATTTAATACTATGCTTAGATGATGTAAGATTAGTATGAAATTCATGGAACCTACTTTTTTCTGGCATAGTAGTCCTGTAGATGTCTAAGCTTCCATTTCTTAGGTTTGCAGCTCAATAGAAGACCACGTCCATTTCCATTACGAAAGTGTGTCGCCAGTCCATATTGGGCAACGTTTAAACTGCACGAACCACTATTTCCATCAGATTTGCAAATAAACTTAAAATCTCTAAAGGGATAAAGACGCCACTGCACGATATCACCAGTCCCGAATGAAAACAGGTAATTACGGTGATTCGTTCCCCTCCCCCGCCCGCCTGCACCCATACTTTCCCGACCACAATTTTTCCTTTCGCAAGTGGCAAAAGGTCAGAGATGATAATCCTGTGTCGTTAGCAAAGAGACACTTTAGTGCAACATCTTATCGTCTACCTTTCTATCCTTTTACTTTCCACAGATAGAATTGCGGGATATTAGCTGACTCCCGCTCACTCTTTATGACGACAAGCGCAGTTCCTCTTCTGGCACAAGTTAATGGCGGATAAAATTGTGAGGTAGTACGTCAAGCGTGCAAATGGTTCCAGGAAAAATAATTTCACTAGCAGAGGGGAATTACTAATGAGAAGAGGCTAGCAGGGTGAAATAAAATGAAAACAGGCAAGTGAATGTACTACATGATAGAGTTGTTCACCTCGTCTGTTATCGTATTCCGTGTTTCACTTCTAAAGCTTATTTGAGATTTAAGACGAAATGTCTCCAATTTGTAGAAATTGATTTGTTCTTTTTAATAACTTAAATATAAATTTTATATAATTACTTACAGGGAAACAGAAATATCATTGTTTTAATAAGAAGTTCCTTGCAATCAAAAAGGTCGATAACCAAGATTTTTTCAATACTAAAAATTATATTTTTTTTACAAACGAATTTATAAGAAACAAAACATGTAGGATATATATTAACAAAACACTAGGATCAGTCTTACATTCACATTCTGCTTGTGGACACTATATAACGTAATTTGTATTAACTAAATGCTAAGTAATCGGGGAGATTGCCCCAGTACCGGACACTTTCTTTTTTTTGTAATTTGCATTATTATTTGGAATCAGATGTGAAAAATATATGCTGGACATGTAGTATAACATACGCGTAAAGTTATCATATAAATTAATTTCACTTTTTTTTATTCTAAGATATATTTTTAAATATTTTTAAAAAGTCCTACATTTTTTATGTTTTCAAAAAGAGGTTCCCAGTACTGGAAAGCATTTTGAAATATGCATATACAATTATGAACAAGACTAATAACCCTAAAATGATGGAAAAACCTAAATATTCAATCTAGTATAAGTACCTAAAAAAATTAACATTTTAAAATGTATTTACAGTGCTCACATCTGAAAAAACACGATATTGTCGCTGTCTGCACATCCTTCATGTGCCCAGCCACCGTAGTCTAAACACTGCAACCAGTTTTCCTGGATGGTTTCACCGCATATTACGCACTCACTACGATTGGTTTCATCTTCTTGATCTTCTTGTTGTTTTCCGCCTCTCTCTTCTTTTTCATTGTCTCCAAAATTCAACATTCGTCGTGTTCCTTGAACGTTGGAGGTCTTGGGAGCATTCTTTGCCTTCCTGTTGCTTATATTTCTCTTGTTATTTTTCCTTTAGTTTTTTATTTTATTCTCTCCTCTTTGATAGCTTTCCTTTGTTCTGCTTTCTATATTTTCTGCCTTTTAACTTCCTCTTTTACTTCCAAGGCTGTCTTGTATGGTGTTGATGTCAGCACCTCGCTAGTTTCTGCTCTTATTATTCTAGTTGCTGTTTTTTTCTCTATTTCTTCTGGTACTGGCGATATTTTCTCAATAACAGCTCGGAAGTCTCTTGATGTTGATGGAGTTTCACAATTCTGAGCCTCTTCGTACGGACTCTTTTCCCGAATGTGCTGACTCATCCTACTTGCAATTAAATCAATATCTGTTAATATGTGCCTGTTGAATGGGTGTATTCCAGTACACTCAAAAGCTGACGTCCAGATCTATCCTGCAAATTGTGGTAAATGCTGTTTTAACCAAGCCGTAGATCTCTCTTTCGTGGATTTTTAGCTCCAGTTGTCCATATTTGTGCATTCAGTTCCTACAGACCGAGTTTAATGCAGTCTTAAACGGCCTCATTGTGGCACGATCTAAAGATTGAAGCTTGTGGGTCGTGTTCGCCTTTGCAAACAAAATAACTTGCAAGACCTTGTGCGTACTATACCCATCGAGAATCAGAAGAACTGGACTTTCCTTTGCGGGTTTAACACTGTGAACCAATTTTTCTAACCACTTCAAAAATCCCGCTGCAGAAATCCATTCACTTTCCTGAGCATCGAAACCACTTCCATCTGCAGCATCCTTTTTCCGGGTTTGATCCATTCGTTTCCTCGGAAACACGGAAAGCGGAGGAATAATCTGATCTCCTGCAGCGTTTATGCACAGCATTATTGTGATGTTACTTCCCCTTTCCCCTGAAGAGAGCCTAATGACTTGCTTTTTACCTTTTATGGACAAAACTTTCAAAGAATTTTCGTGGACAACAGAAACTCCTGTTTCGTTACAATTTAAAATATTGTTGGGGGGGGGGGGGTATTATTTCAACAGTTACTCATATTTAGAGAAAAACAAGTGTACTTGGGTTTTGCTGAAGCCTGTAGCATGCTGAAGACTAGTGGATTCGGCGGTACGGAGAGAAAATTGTGGATGTCGTTTAACAAACTTCCTGTAGAATTTGTTTCCAGCTTTTCTCTTATTTTTGTTGAACTGGTGAGGAATTTTCGTGTGTTCAGCCAGGTGGTAAACAAGTGACAAAATTCATATTTAGTGATTGGTAACAGGCGATTGTCTACGTCCTTCAAATGATTCACTAGCTCACTGTCAATCTCTTCTGTAAATGTTTTCGTAAATCTACCCATATTAGGTAACATAGTAACAGGTTTGCCCCCTTTCAAGATTTTAAGTCGATCCCTCAAGGTGCTTTTGGGTACTAAAAATTGCCCTGCAGCCTCTTGAATGGTTAATTGTCCAGCTAACACACTATCTACAGCTATTGCCGTTCTCATTTTTCCTTCTTCCCACTTTCCTTCTTTTTTTTTCGATATTCTTCTAAAAATGCCTTGGAAAAAATAGCGCATGTATTATCACGAACCCACAAATGTAATTAAATTTATTTCCTTGTCCGGTACTGGGAACTGTCTCCGCGTTCGGTACTGGGCACACGACACGATCTACAGAAAATGGCTGCTGTAAACAATCATGCTACACAACACCAATAATACTGCATATCATGAGCCTTACCTAACTGCAAATTTTATCAGCGCATAACACTTTTTTTCTTAACTCACCTTAACAGGTAGCGAAGTGGCCGCAAAATTAGCACAGGTTTGTTGCTCAACACCGTCAGAGCACTATTCACGCAACAGCACACGAACTCGCCAAACAACCAACGCCAAAACTTGAACACATACTGAAATGAATCGAGTCTACAGATCAGCAAGTGTACGTCCCTGCTATCTAGTGGGCGAACTAAGAACTAGCTACTGTCCGGTACTGGACACTTTCCGGTACTCGGGCAATCTCCTACAGAAATAATATTTCACCAAATGAATCGAATGGAAGTAATTTATGTACAATCTGCATCGCACTACGTGCAATAATTATTTTTAAAAATCATTTGACACGTGGTCGTGTGTTCTTTGTATGTTTTAAAAACCATTTCACAAATTGTCGTGTGTTCTTCGGAGTAGGTTATTTTATTCTTAAATATAAATATGATAGCTTAATGCTGATGAGTGCAGGTATTTGGCTATAATTTTGCTCATAAATGTTTTGAAGTTGGTTTCTTAGTGATATTTCATATGGTATTTAAAGCGGGATTAATACAAAGAATTGTAACGTCTGGTTATGTGGCGCTTGTAATTTGAATTCATTAAGCCTTACTATAGTATGAAAATCTGAAATATGAGTACACACATGTTTATATTATATCAAATGCCATTGTTGTTGCGTGTTTTACATGAGAGATTGTTATTTAGTTATTTTATTTTATTTTACATACTTATTAAGGTACACGCAGCAGTTGAGAGGCACTTTACCATATGTTAAATGTTACTTATTTATTTCTATATTCTTGAGATTTGAGAATCATGCTAATTTGTGTAGGTTGTCAATGTCTGATAACATCGTTTTAATTGCAATCATAATGCATACACCCTGAGATAAGCCCTATGTCACACATGTTAATTTAAATCTGGTAACCGACGCCAATAATCGGTGTCGAGAAAATGTTCTGGTATCCATCTTGTTTTACGTTTGTCTTAAAGGTAACAGGTCAGGCAGGCCTGTGCTCCGCCTAAAAAGATGTGATAATTATACTTAATATGAAGTTGACCCCAACCAACATGTTCAGTTTTGTATTAGTAGCCAATGGCGTAATAGTAAACCGTTAGAAGAGGGCTAGTGTAACAAGCTAGAGAGTGTTGAAAAATATGTGCAGTTAATAACAAAAGTCTCCAGCACTTCACCGCTGGACCAACGGTCACTGAGAATGGCGATGGAAAATACTTTACACATCTGCTGAATTATTAGTGTGGAACCCGCTGTGTTCTGAATACGAACCAGGCGAGCTAATGCTTGGTGAAACAGGCTTCAGGTGTTTCCTGAAGGCACTGTTGCATCTCTAGCATTGGTACTCGTGAATGCAATCGAGACACACCTTGTAAACCATTTTTTTGTAGTTTTTGAAAACAATCCCTTGAAAATTAGTTGCCAAAATTATTTCTGTAACACCACAAATAAGTAGGGGCAAATTTTACAACACGCTAGTGTGAAATGTGTATACTTAAGATTAACTCTGCCAGCAAGTGCTGTAGACTTCCAATTTATCATAGAAATTGAGACACATTAAGGTTTTTTACGTTTCATAAAACAGTGTGCTGTAAATAAGCAATTTTTTCTTGTAATACAATAACATATATAGGAAGTAGTTTCCAAAAACTTAAACATACAAAACCTGTGTTACTGTGAAAGATGGTCTTTCTCGAAATATCGATAAGGACGGCCGATTTGCAGTCGAGTGTTAATGTTCACGCCAAACTGAGCCTTTCGAAAGTCTTGCTCAGGAATGACTTCTCTGTTTACACGTTTTCCTTCCATCACGTGTCAATTTAACTGTTAGGAATGACATTACACAAATTTTATTTTATGCATACTCTGTTCCGTGTAAAACTAGAATAATTATCTTCAGTAGAAAAAATTTAAAACATTTCACTCGTAATGCAACACCAGGTTTTATGACTATTTTTACCTGTATGTACTATAGTATCTTAGTTATATAGCTGTGGAAAGTAATAATTTTTTCAAAGGCTGATTTCAGAATTGTTTGTTTTACCGAAACGTCCTTTTTTTTTTTTTTTTTTCAGACAACAGCCAAAGTCAAATCTGGTTGGGATCGTATCACACTTGGCTGTGGCTGGTTCGTGGTTAGGTGATGTCTTCAAGGATTTAATTTGTTTATTTTTTCAGCCAATTGTGTGTCACTCCGCCACACGTAAACATCTCCATTGCACTGGGCTTATTTACTGCTGTCCATGCGTCAATCTAGTGACACTGAAAATGCATTTTGAAATGCACAATGCGCCCCTGGAATATTCTCTATATAAATAAATTGAATAAAATCATTGAATAAGCACCCCAGAAACTATGCGTTTGAATGTATCCTGATTAAACCATTTCACACTTCCGTCGAGGTTAACCAATTTACGTTAATGCGAGAGTCACTAATAATTTGAAAATAAATTATAATGTTTATTTCCGAGCCAATACGAATTTAAAAACAGGAAGAAAAGGGGTACGTTTTTATAAAAGATAAGTAAATTTTGTTTTAATTTTTTATTTTCAAACTAGGCGTTTCCCACTGCGACAGGGTTTCCAGGAATGCAGAGTTAGAAAACATGTTGTTATGAACAAAAGTGATTAATTTTGGTTTTGTTTTCACCGCACAAATACGGTGCGCAGGTATCTCCTCGAGATTTTTCTTCCATGCTTAAATGGTTTTTGTAAACGGCGGAAGAATACGATCAAGTTTGTCTACCGTCCTGTATTGTATAGGATTTCTCGTATCCTGGAGCTAAAAGAATTATCTCGCATAGACATGGGACGGGATGCTATATAATCCGTGTTCTGACTTCTTCGAAAATAAACTGAATATCCGTAGTAGTGGGATATAGTTACTCCGAGGGCAGGAGCTGGGGCTGGTGGATCGTGGAGCTAACCTTGGATTATCTTGACCCCAATTTTTCCCATTTTTCCCCAAAATTCATTCATTTTTGCACAAAATCGTACGTTCAATCCCAAAAATGCATTAAAATTACCCTTTTTCCATACGAATTTCCCATTTTTCCCTCAAAATTTCCCGATTTTCCCTACAAAAGCACCAATCCTAATTGCGGCTGACGTAAATCCTCGATGCGGCTGAGATATCCAAAACTAGCCGCATAATGAGAATTTCACAAAATTAAATTTTTAATAAATTATTTTTTTAATTTAATATATTTATTTAAATTTAAAAAATTAAAAGACACGAGTAAAGTGTTATATATCACCGGACTAGTCTATTCAAGGAGCATACGATGGTGATGTCATATCACCATACCGCCTTGTTTTTTCATGCTGTATCATTCCATGCCCTCTGTCTTTCTCTTTCATTTCTCTTTCAATTTCTCATTCTCTCTCATTCTCTCTTGCTTCCCTCTTTAAATATCTTTATCTTATTCCATCCCTTCCCCCCTCTCGTTCGTTTCTCTCTCGCTCTCTTTCGTTTATCTCTCTCTCTCTCTCTTATCCCATCTCTTTCTCCCTCTCTTTCGTTTCTACCTCATTCTCGAATACCATCTCTTGTCCCTCTATCAGTCCATAGGTTTTATTAGACACCTCTCATTGTTTGGCTGTTTCGTTTCTCTCTTTCATTCCATCTTGTCTTTCACTCCACATCTTTGTTTATATTTATCTCTCGCCTTCGTTAGACGTCATTCGTTCGGTCATTTACTCATACTTTTTCGACTAATCACGTTGCCATTCTGATATACCACGCAGACAGGCCCGCGACTCGGCTGTGGCAGGTCCACCAGGACAGACGGCCTGCAGCGACCTGCCACAGTGACCTCATTGGTATGTACGAGCAGTGACGTCAGCAACAGACGTCGCGCGGGAAAGAAACTGCTTGTTACCTTAAGCGATCGCGCTGGGCTATCGACCCTACCAATTAGACATCCAGGAATCTGTACATTAATAAATTAGTAGAATTAATTACATTTATTTCATTTTAATAATGCCAAAATCTTTGATAATTAAGGTATGAAAGTATATTGTAATGTAAAATTCAGTTCAAAATGCTTAAATCTTGTAAATTTCACACTTAATCTGGTAAGAATAAAAAATTCTCACGCCTGGACAGGATTCGAACTCGGAACATTCGGATTGGAAGTGCGGCACACTAACCACTACCCCAGCGATCTCATATGAAGTCAGTTACTTAAAACTTGAATATAAGATTCAAACATAGAAGCCACATTCCCTCGTACAATAACGGAAAAATTGTAAATGTATTTTTTTTTTCAACCAGTTTATATATGGCTTATTAATAATATATTTAAAACAGTTTTAGTTTATGTAAAGCCACGCGATGTGCTGTTTTTTAACATCTTGTAACTTCCAGTCGGAGTCTGAATTCTTAAGCTAGCATTTAATTTTTTCTTTTATAAGCTTTTAAAATAATTTTGTAGTAAGTAAAGGTCGTGGAGCGTGGGCGTCGTGCCGGGGGGGGGGGGGGGGGCTGTTAGCAATTGAATATCTATAGCCAGGAGAATATAATTTACGAACTCTTAGGAGGCTGGCAGTCTCGCGAAATTCAGTTTGCAAGTAACATTTCTAACGCAAGAGTTTTTACTTGTTTAAGCCTATATAAGCATAGTGGCTAGCATAAAATAATATTTTGCTTTTTTTCACCGAGAACTATGTAAAACAGACTGGTTACGATACAGGATTAACGTAAGGAAGTAAAATATTCATAATTATTTTTTTTTATTTAAATTTATTAACTACAAAAATTATTTTAAAAATATTCATGTTCGTCTACATACTTAATGAATCTCAGTCCTTTTTAAACATTTAACCAACTATTCTGGCACTTATATGCCTAAACTTCGTGTCGTCGTGCAGTAAGCTTGAAGGCTAAGTCGTTGCAGCAAAAGCGGCACCGATAACCCACTGAAAGTTCTGTAGATCATACACTAGTGGATCATGATGGTTCGGCTGTCATGTCGGAAGGAGCAGGATGCAGGAACGAAGTTGCCGATCACACCGATGATGAAAGTTGCAGCAACTCAGATATAAACTTCTCAGCACTGCAGGTCCCTTAAAGACAATACCATCATCAATCCACAGTCTTATAACTTACCTACGCTCCTCGCATATTTACACTTTGTGATATCATGAACTGTTAATATTTTAATGTGTTTGTAATCCATGCCAACGACAAAGATAATAAATATTGCCTATGTGTTAACTGGACTGAATCCGCTTGTTCTCAGTTGTAGTTTCTCAACCAATTCGAGTGTCCAGCCAGAGCTCCTCAGCGCCATTTCTTCTTCCTCGCGTCACACTTTCTTTATGCTGTTTTCAACACATTCCTCGATGGCATGCACATTATTGATATGCACATTAGACGCCTTGAATGCCTTTCTTGAATGCCCATCATTGTATGACTGATTTACTATAGCTGCATTCCAGCCATATATTATATTTCACACCGCCATATTTTTCCACCTCCTCTATAAGTTGGTTTATTAAATTTTGCTTCATATATGCCAGAAATGAACAAATATCTTTCGTCGAGGCCGTTAGATTTGGAGCAACATAATCTTTAAGAAGACTTCTGAATGCAGATTGCTTCAGAAAAAATCAATTTGCATTCGGCTTCACCTCATAGGTTATTTTCATAAGTTGTGATGACGAATTGATAGGTGTAGCATCTTATTCGCCATTCAAAGCTGCATGAGGACCAGTTTTATTTGTAAACTGGACAGAGGAAGGATGATCTGCTCGTTCAGCATTGGTAGATGATACGTCACTTTTGCATTGTTTAAAAAGCCTATTTAAATTGTCGATGCGCGCAAACAGTTTAGAGCACTTCTCACACCGATATCCGATGCGGACGGTGCTCCTTACACATCCATTCTTTTCACGCCTTCGTGCTTCATTGACATTTTCGAATGACTTGTCGCAGTGGCTACCTGGAAGTCTTGATGAAAGCAACGAACTGACGACAGCATTCACAGCCTAAGTTTTCTGCTTCGGTGATTTTCCAGTGCTTGTCGGGCCAGTTACCACCTCGGTACAGCTCCGGTGCAATGTTGACAGATAACGCTCAGCAGGAAGTAAAGGTAGACTGGTACAGGTTTCGAGATGTCTTTTTAGGTTTTCACTTCGTCAACCAAACTGCGATTTGCATTTTTTCACATTTAAAAGTAGCACGCACCACATTCTGAATACAGTTGGCCTCATTTATCTGAGCATTGTGGATGTAGGCAAATATATTGTCACAGTATCAACAACGAAGCCTTGACGAAGTCGTCGATGACAGCACTGCCGTAGGCAGCCCACCCGAAGAAGTCGATAGCACTTCGCTAACCTCAGGCGTTGATGAACCAACATCATTTCGCTCCATACTATATTCTAGTTGTTTACACCATCTGAGACGAAGTGTCTTTCACGGCTGCCACTATTAAACTAAGCTTTCTAACTGAAACCTGGCTACTTATATATTCGCAAGCAGGCACCGAAACATTCAATGTTTAACCCACTGTATCACATGTAGGCTATCTACTTTACTGACCAACACCAAGCCTCAAACTTACTGATCAATAATAAAAGTCAACTATATTGACTACCATTTCATCTCGTCTAACTTTGCCAGTTATACACAAACAAGTCATACCAGCTGTCCAACAAATCAAATATTCCAACCATGCTATCATAAGATCAATATTATTAATTTAACCATCTACGACATCCATATCGTCTTATCTCCCATAAAACCATCCCGCTTATACTAACCGACCATACCAGCTAAGTATTCTGCCCTCTCATCCTAACTACATAAAAAAAAAGTCACACAAAGAAACAATTCTCCTCGCACCATCTAAGCTATACCTTTTTTTCATACTGCCAAAATAACCGAACATGTGATCAGGTCATACCAATCAATCATACAAGCAAACTAACTGTACAACCAAGTCACACTTGAATACGTTCCACCCCATGTCAGGACTTCGAATAGATTTTATTTCTCTCGACATCCACTTAACCTACAAACAATTCCAAGTAAAAATTCAATTTTGTCACTTCAACTTTTTGTTGTATACACTTCACACACTTGTGTAGGACTTAGAAAGTATTTTCATATTGTGTAGAACACGGAATATTTTTAACTTAGTCACTCCCATTCTACCCCATGTCAGGACTTTTGAAAGACATGTTAACCAAACCTTGATTGACGTAACCTAAACACCGCACTCTATAGTCATGCACGTTAGAACTTGGAACAACACATTTTCATTTCAAAATTTTTAAGTATTTTTAAAAAATATTATGAACATATGTACCTATCCTCCTTCTCCTCCTGACGATGTTATAACTACTATAGCTTTCTAGGAAATGTACTCGCATAATGTTGATTTAAAATGAATTGAAAAGTGTTTCAGAGAAGCAGATACAAATATTACTATGAACATATATATAAAATTTTTATTCACATATACATGTATTCAATAGATGACTCACCGCATTATTTTGCAGAATATCTGCTCTACTAACCAAAACCAGACTAAATATTTACTCATACCTCAAACTAGAAGTCATGTAGAGCACAGTTCAGACTTATTGAACAAACCATTGCTATATTTAAACTCCCAACCTCTCTTGATTTTTATCCGAGGGCCAGTTGACCTTGTAAATGTCAAGAGCAAGTCTGTACCTTCACGGTAACTGGAGTCTGTACGTGCTTCCTGGCTGCTTTCGCACCTGGACGGTGTCAGATAGCCTTTGTCAGCACAGAGCATTTCCGCTCCCCCTTGGTGTCCGGTTACAGGAGTCTCTGTGTGTTTCCTGCCCGTTTTCACACCTGGTTGGTGTCGGATGAACATGTGTGTGGGAATAGCTGTGTTAGCAGGTCTGTACCTGCACGGTGTCAGGTAAATAAAGATAATGAGTCAGCAGGCTTCACGACTAAGTACAAGCCTGCAACTGAATTGAACACTGCCCCATTTAGAATGGTGGAGTGGGAAAAATCAACAGAAAGGGAGAAACTGATATATAAAATCAGAGGAGAAGGCTCGTAGTATTAGTTTAATTTCCATAATGTCTGTGAAGTTCCGACCTGAAGATGCAGCCATTTACTCTTATATTACTGTGGGCTATCGAAGTGCCCATTTCTGGATAATTGGTTGGCCAGAGCAATTACAAGCCTGCAACTTAATTGACCCTTCAAAGGCCCTCTCCAGAAGCAACGACTTCCGGCAACTTCCTAAAAACCTTATCTTATTGGAGAGAAAATACTTCCAGTAAAACGAAATTGAAATAAAATTTAAACATTTATTCTCTTCGAAATAACAAATATAAGAAATAATCGTGTTTTAAAGTAAGATAAAATAAATATACAATCATCTCAATAAACAAATAAATTAAAGTTAACATACTTAGATCATAGCCTCTTACCTCAGAATTCATATCAGTATGCCACAGAATAACCAAAAAAAAGTAAACTTTGGTTTGCATGGTTTTAATAAAAGGACTATTCGTACAGGGCGTTCTCTCATGATGACAGGCATTTTAAAAATAGGCCATAACACTATCGCAGAATCGACACTGGTGACAACCAGAGAGCGATATCAAAGCCAGGCATTCATATGCACAGTATTGCGAGAGAAAGCTTCCAAATCGATATTCGCTTCCTCTGATACTAAGGTATCAGCATGCTCTATATTAAATTCTCTCCTCACTGAGCAAAATTACCAAATTGTTCTAAGTCCGAGAGAAAATTAATGTTTTTTTTTTTTAATGGTTCCTGGCTTCGAACTCAGGTCCCTCCGACATGCATCACCTTTGTAAAGTGCTTCAATTTTTTTAAATTTACATATACACTTGCAGTGCACTACACTTCCGCTACAGGGTTCGAGTCCTAGAAAATGCAAATCTTGAAAATTTCTATTTTATTTTAACATATATACTTCTAATGCAATACACTTTCGAGGGCTGTTCTGTAGATGTGACCCTCGCCAACAGCCCTTTCCCTGCTAACGTGATACACTTGCCACAGATCGACTGATGAGTAATGACGTAGAGATGTAATTATTGATTTATAGATTAAAAAATTCTATAAATTCCCAAATATCCGAAAAAAGGGTACTGTTGCACATACAAACTAAAACTCAATTACATGCACACAGTCATAAACCCACACACACATATATGTACGCCCACGCATACACACAGAGACAACCAATCACCCTTGCTTACACATTCACACACACACACACACAAACTAACATCTTTCCATGTTCCCAACCTTCATCAATTGCTAAACAGCCTGGTTTACCTAAACACATTAACCATTTATACCATTTCACCGAGCCAGTATACAACTTACAACTACACACTTGCAAACATCCTCTTGCCACAACCACCAAACTTTAAATGTCAATGACTGTTACAAATTTTATTATTATTATTGTCATTAATTCATTATGCAAGCACCAGCCCATCACACAACTCATACAGATACACTCACCTCGACAACCAGTCGTCAACTAACCAAGACTATTACAAATTTAATTATTATTATTTCATTACACAATCACCAACAACTATGCACTTATAATACACACAAACATAAACATGTTCACTCACCACAACAGTCAGTCGCCAGCTGACCTATTTCGAAGTAAGTTAAAATGTTATTATTAATTAATTTTACCCTAAAAATAAGTTTTTCCTTAAAATTTATTATTAAAAAATAGTTTTAAAAATATTATACAAAAAAAGAAGTAAAAAAAATATAAAATACGCTAAACAAATTCTCCTAAAATACAAAAAAAATTCCAAAAAAATTTAAGAACATATCACGTTAACCTCCCACTCATCCTAGCACCCTAAACACCAACCCCTGCCCTTAACTCCCTGCCTTCCAATATTACAAAAACAAAGAATCGCAAAATCGAGAAAAAATTTACCAAAAGTCACAACACCACATGTGTCCTGTCATCATTGCCATCAGACACCAGCCATAACATACAAGGCTACAGCCCTCCAGCTTATAAAAATTACTATACCATTGGAAGATATCAACTAAACGCCATAGCAGATAACCATACAAACCAAACAACACACAGACCAAACCATGTCATTCACTCTAACCTAAGCATACCTCAGTCATGCTATTAACAATACAGGCCATATCAAACACCATTCCTCAGACTTACTGATCAATCATAACAGTCAACTATATGGACTACCATTTCAGCCCATCCAACTTAACCAGTTACGCATATAAACAAGCCATATCAGCCACTGTAACTCACACATGCTATCTGCTCTCTACCGACCAACACCAGATGAAATATACTGATCATTCATACCTCTTACTATAACTCAAACACACCTCAACCATTCAGTCCACACTGACTTAGGAAAAATTTACTTACTGCTTATACTTTCTGCTCTGCTGGTCGACACCAGCCAAAATATATACTAGTCACCATACCAATCAACCATCCATTATAGCCTAAGTCATACCAGGCCAACCAGCATACCATCTCCTATAACCAAAGAACAATCCAATCATGCTAATCAACTGCACCACCCAATACACCAAGCACAATATATATCATAACTCAGGTGTACCAATCAACTATACAGCTGAGGCCAGCCCATAACCTAACACCTATTCTACTTGTTCAACCTACAAACACCGCATATTCCTACCAACCATACCACCCATTATAAATCTAGCATACATCAACTATTTGTCTACACAGACTATACAAATTAAACATACAGTCCATACCAGTGACACAATCAACTTCTCCTCATACCATCTACTATGCCAACTGACACCAGTCAAAATATACTGACCAGCCCAAACCAAACACTAAACTCAAGCATGCCTTAGCATTACAGGACTCGCACACACATACTGTCCACACCATTTGACATACACCAACAATCGCAAGACAGATTTACTGGAAAAAACATATCACCCAAAATACCATATATGTTATGTCAAGTGACCGAAGCAAATTTTAGAGTCTAGGCCAACCCTGGAACACAAACATTGTTGCCATCTGTCAAACTACCATAACTTAATGTACTATAGCCCAAAAAATGCAGGTGACCTTGGCCTTTGACCTAGACCTGGTGACCTTTAACCTTAAAATCCCAAAAAAAAAATTCTAAAACAATTAAAGTATCCACATATAAAAGGGAAACACTGAGTTTTTCTAATTAAAACTGCATTTACATTACTCTTGGACCGGCGGAATTCTCTGATCGCTATATGCTATATGTATAGTCCTATCGTATATATAATTGTGTATTTCTTATCTTATACATAATTTTATATACATATATTCCTAACCTATAAATTACTATTATTATGTTTCTTTTTGTTTTGAATGGTAGATTTTGAACAGATTATAAGTAAGATTATGATTCTATGACACCATCTAAGGATAAGGTTGTTAAGAGTTTTTACTATACAAACTTGTTCTGAACTTGTCAGGTTGTCGAGCAGTCTAAGGCAATGGATTTAATCCTAATTTTCTTGTAAGGATTCGAATCCTGGACAATGCAATTACTTTTCGGACATATGTTGAAGATGGTCGAGTTGGTCTCATTTGCAGTTCGTCTGTAGTTCGAGTATGAGTTCTCTTTCTCTGACAGAGTTCGAGTGAGTCGAGGCTTAGCTACATCTTTTTAGACATATGAAAGCAGCGTGTGTGTCGTTGCTACAAATAATCCAAAACGTATTTCTCTTCTCGTGAAGGTATATTGAAAATGATGGTATGTTGTTCTAGCAGTCAGATAAATTTTTATCGGCTTATGTGAAATATGGAAAGCTTAAATCACCTGCCTTTGACCTCAACGGCTTTGGAGCTATGACCTGACCTGCATCATAGCTAACTATAGTCCTACATGAATGGTTGAGTCCTACACCAGCGGTAAAATTTGCAAGTCCTGACATGGGGTAGAATGGACTTGGCTATGTTAAAAAATTATTCCGAGTCCTATACAATATGAAAATATATTCCAAGTCCTACACAAGGTGGAACGGAGGTGACTATATAAGAAAATTTCTCAAAGTCTTGCACGACGGCGATCAGAGAATTCCGCCTATCCAAGTGTGTTCCACGTCCATAAGTATTGATACGGATCTTGTTTTGGAAATTGCGTGCCTAAAAATTATTGCGAAATACCTTTTTTCTGTTCTTCTTCACTAGAAAATAATTACACATTACGAACAGATTTTAAAAAGCGCTAACTACTTTCATGACGTGGGGAGTTTTTTAAATGCAGTTCCTAAGCAGACTCTGGTCAAAAAAATATAGAACAGTTTTTAAATGAGAAGTGTAATACTGCAGCTGTGCGCGCTTACCTTCAAATGTTTCTGGAAGTTTATTGAAACGAAGAGCCGTGTGTCTGAATAACGTGCACTTCCACTCAGTTCTACAGTCACTAGAGAACATTTCACTGCCATCAAGGTACATCGTATATTGTATATTGTTTTAAGTTTGTCGCATATTAATTATTGATTTTGTTGCGCAAACTCTTAACCCGAGCAATAAGTGTAACTATAACTTCGTTGATGGTTCATAATCAGTAATACTATAGGCTGTTCACGGTAAAGTGAGCACTTTAGGGGACTAGTTACTTTTTCCTTTCCGTCACTTTTCATCCTTCCGACACTTTTCAAAATTACTATTGTCATGTAAGTAATAAACATACTGTATATATTTTACAGGAATTGAACGTTAATGTGTAAGGATACAATAAAATATATTTATAGACTATTGTTCCAAACGAGAGGGCTACAAAGGTGTTCACTTTACTGTGAATAGCTTATAACCTCGCATAACATACTTCCATAAACTCGAAACATTGCTAACATGAATCACCACCTTTGCTAATGATGCGGACATGGTTTATTAAAAAATACTGGAGAAATTTGTTTAACATAATGCTTTTTATTGTTACTACTACTTTGACCAGTATTTTGCAAACTGATGGTGGAGCCAATAAGGTCTTTTGTATGCTGATGACGTAAAGGATTTCCATATTTTCTTAGCATAATCTTCCAGAGCGATACGAATTAGTGAACATCAGAAAATGTTTACTGTCACTGGTTTCTTGCCCGCGTAAGAATACATTTCTACTCTTGTTTGCGTCTCCAGCTATTATGTTCCTTCAGTTATAAAATCCATAGTTTTCATCCATGATCAACTAAACTAAAGTGCTTAACTAAATTGTAGCTTCAAAAATATTTCACAAATGTCGGGGGTCTTTCAATTATAATAAGAATCCCTATCAGGGAAATGAAACAAATACGATGAAACTATATCACTGACTAAGATAAAAACTTGCCAACGACCTATAGGTAACTCGTTTTCTCAGATTTACGAGTGATGTTTACAAATTTAAACAAAATTTTATAGCGCACAATTTATTGTGTGTTAGCACAGTTCATGGTTTTTCCATTTTGAGGATGCAGAATAACTCAGTTTTCATTCACTGTGAAGATTATATCAATATTTGATATCACTAAGTGAAACTCAGGGTAGCGCTAACTAGTATCTTACCGAATTTGAATTGTTTGACAAGGTACTATAAATAAAGTGTTTGTATTATTTTCGACGGAGAGAAGAGAGATATTGATCTCGCTAGTTGTCCTTCCGCCAATCAGTGTGAAGGACGACACAGGTCTGACTGCATACTGGCTTCTCATAAAGACAGTTAAGTATCCTATGAAAGAATCCCCAGCTGTACTATACCATAGGCTCATGAAACATTAAATTAGCGCTCTAATTAACTTACATAAGTTATGCTCATGAGAGGAAAGGGCGTGGCATGCAAATTTAATTAATATTAGACAAAAGGTAATTTAACGACCTTAGTCTCGGGAGCCCGTTTGCAAACTACGTGAGAAATGTTCGCCTTATTTGAGTAATTTATTAGCTCAATGCTTGAGTTCTCCAAGTCTGGGACTCACCTGCAAATAGCTACGGTTTGAAAGCAAGGGAAAGTTCTAACAAGGTGGCTACAGCGTTGTGATAAACTTAACTCATTCAGGTCCAATGACACAATTGTCTAGATAATGTGCAAGGAGTTTATCATTTTGAACACCCAACGAGATTACTTAGCGTAATCATAATTTGCAGCAAGCTAGATGAGAAATATTTATATAGGTATGTGAAGAGTTGAATATTTCATTGCCCATTTATTTTTACTTTCACCATATTTTCTGTTCACTTTTCCACATAGAGCTTATTAGGTTTACCGATAAATTATTTCTAATGGGTCTCTACTTTTAAGGATGTTGCCATATTAACATCCGCCAATAAAAACAGTGAGCAGGATAAATAGTACTTCTCAGCTTATCAAGTTCATTTGCGTGTTTTTATGGTCGAGCGGAGTTTATCGGCCCCATAATAATTTTTTGGCGAGCCGATTATTCATCCTATATTACTTGTTTATAAAGCTTAAGGATAAAAGCAATTATAACAATGCAGAACATTTTTAACTTGTTATATAAATAAATTTTACATATATATATATATATATATATCAAACGGGCACCGTGTTGGAATCGTCGTTGTGTGTCACAGCGCACAGCAAGGCTGTGGTTCTTTGCGCACGTGATAATTAAACTGTGCTGCAGCTCTACATCTCGACTGGTTCATATCTCCATTGCCAAATAGAAAGCCAACTACTTTTTGTTTGCGATAACGAAAAAAATAACGAGTCAGCTTAATAGGTTCGCGCTTGAACTGTTCGGCTGTGTGTTGAAATAACCACGCATTTTCTAGACAAATATAATAAACATGTCCTCAGTATTCCGATTTAATTATTAGAAAGCTTATTCCAGACGAGGGCGGAATAGTAATTCCAAGACAACAGGCGTGCTATAAATATTATTTTTGAGTCCTCTGGTGATGTTAAAAACGTTGTATCGTAAAACTGATTAGCAGAACACGAGCGAAGCTACGTCGCTTGCATGTACTGAACGAATCTTGCTACAGACACTACAGACTGGTCACATCTATAAGTTCCATACACACTGTATGTACACGCAGCACGACGAGAACACTGCAAGGGGACGCAGTGGTGTAGTGGTCACACAACTCGCCTCCCACCAAGGCGAAACAGATTCTATTCCCACCGGGATCGTTCCCAGATCTTCGCGTGTGGCAATCATGGCGGACGATTCCACTGGTCGGCGGGTTTCCTCGGCGATCTCCAGTTTCCACCGCCCTTGCATTCCGGCGCTGTTCCACATTCATCTCGCTTCATCCTCGTCGCCTCTCTACACCTCACTCACTTTTTTACATACGCAGTGTTCTTACTTCCAAATCATCCATGACAGTAGAATTGGCAAAAAGCAGTTCAACATTAGGGTTCAGCTAGCGTGATCACTATTTCATATTCACCTTACACTTTCAACATGCCCAGTATGCCAACAGAACATATGTTGACAACAAACGTTCGCGGCCGGTTTATTACCCTAGAAAGGTATACCGTAATATATTCTCGTTTTCACAGGATGATGATAAAGAAGGGAGGTATTGGACTGTTAAAATTGTTGATGTAGAAGAAAGTTACATTTTGTCGTCATTTTTATATCGTTTTGGTCTTCAAGGTATTACTGCTAAGGCAGGTAGTGGTTTGTAGGAAATGTGTTTCTTCATAAAGCCCCAGCATGCAAAGAATCCTGCTCCTAAGGAAATTAGTAACAAAGATATACTCGATATATATTATGTTGGAAGACTTTTCCAGTTCATGAAGGGAAGACGGACAATACTGCTGTCATTAGTGTATTTGGTAACGTGTCGCTGTCTTTGCGTAAGAAGATGAAGTTTGAGCTTGGCGATCAGATTTGGTTGTATCGAAAGATGGTTGGTACGACTGGAAACATACACGAGACTTCGTTCAGAAGTGTTGAAAAGTGTACTTGTTCGTGAGCCAGACTGTGGAGCGGTAACTGACTCGTGTGTGCACGGCGAAGGAGGGGCAGTGTGGTGACAATCTGGCAGTGAGCGAGAGTAGAAGGAAAGTCTTAGGAGAGAGCGTGTTGAAGTCGGAGCTAGGCGGAATATCCGGCCTCAACAAAATGCTGCAGCCACGGTGCGCAAAACAGCGGTGCGTGGAAACAAAACGGAACTTGCTCCCTCTCTGTCATCACATTACCAACTGGGAAACTCACTCGGGGAGTTACAACTGTTCCTTTCGTTTCATCGTCGGTAGCTAGGCGTTCCCTCAATAGCCTCGTGTGCACGCAACCCCTCTATCCTGCTACTCCCCAGGTAGTCACCTATATAACTCCGTGGGCACCACAGCCGCCCACTTCACGGTTGGAAACTATCTATCGCTTGCAAAAAAAAAAAACTGCCCGTTTAGTTTCCTTGCCGGGAGTAGTCACTTATATACCCAGGTTCCATACAATTACTCGCTTGTTTTCTCGTCGTGCGAAGAGGCCTGGCAATGAAATACAAGAACCTATCCCACTCCTCTTGTAGCCTACTGAAGACGCAGTTATACCCCCAGTTAAGTGACATTCGTTTCGTCTCGTTGACGTGTAACGTTACTCAGACAACCCCGTGTGCTATGATTATTTTCACAATTCGACACATTTAGGGTGCGCAGTATAGTCAACTGGATTACGGAAGTGATTATTGGAAAACTAAGAAAGAAGAATGTTAGGTAATGGTTTTGTTAAGTTTCTAAGAAAACACTTTTGCTTCAGTGATGTTTGCTTTGACACAGTTACATGCAACGAAATGTAAACACACATGGTGCAAAAACAGCTTGATATGTAAGCATCGCTCTAGCAAAATACTTGCTTATGAAAAGTATTTTCTAGCATTCAGTTTTCTTGGTTTGTCTGCAAAGGCTACCAAAAAAAACCTGGAGACTTACTAAACGTTCCCAATGCCGTTCAAGTTATATCGCATTCATTTACGGTAGACAATGCGTGATCTTCTACCCATCACTACATTGAATCTGCTTAAGTTCTTCGACCCTGTTACAGCAGCGGCCCATGCAGTGCATATGCACGTGACGTAGTCCTGTAGAATTGCGTATCTATAATGCCTAAAACTTTGCCACTGTTCCCTTTTAACTTGAAACTTATTACTTTTTGTTTTACAGAACCGATTTTAATCTATGCTATAAAGTATAACACATTGAACAATTCGTGTTTATGTCACAGTATGATTTTGCCAAATTTTGGCAGAATTAAAAATTTTAACGTCATTAGGGAGGTTGGAACTTCCTTTGTCTTAAATGTACTGCAGTCAAATAGGTCAAATAGCTATAGTTTATTGCCAGTTTCTTCACACTTTTTTAATCAAACCTTAAAAAAATTATTCCATGTATGACGTGATGTGTCGTTTCCCAATTACATTATATTTTTTAAGCATTTGGTACTTCTGTTAAGGTAAAAAAAACATCAAAAAAGTATCACATTGTTGCTTAAATTTAAACTTTATTTTTTTTATTTATAAAATATATTTCATTTATAATTAATGTGAATTAAAACAGTGATAAAATAGTGTGTCTGTAATACCTAGTAAGAAATAGTTATATCATGCTAAATATAATTACACTGTGGGCACACAAATGCGATGTGTTGTACTTTTAGAGTAATTTTCTAAACTCTGATAATATTTGTTCACAAGAGGCGGAGGAATATCATGGAAGTATAACTTTAGCAGAGCATCAGGAAAGTTGGAAGTAAACGTGAATTGGCTATAATTGGCTTTTACATTCTCTGGAAAAAAAATCTTATTCTTATGGCATTCATTTACTGAGATACATGTACACTGATTTAACAGACGATATTTTACAGATAACATTTTTCTAGGGCGGGCTGTTAAGAACAATAAACCGATGACATAATGCCAGTGACAGTCTAAGAGTATGAGGTTCGCAGCGCGGTCAGAGAATAAAATTCCGGTCACCGTGACAGCGCCGAATGAAGAAAGAGAAGCAGTCGTAAAATACAAGTTCTACAAAGATCAGCCCGATGACAAATTGTGAATGATCTCTAGTTCGTTACATCAAATGAACGTGCAATGTACAAAAAACATTCATAGTACGTGTTTAATAATATCTTGGTATTAAAACTGTGATAGATTTTTTATTTTATTTTTAACCATACGATAAATAAAACGAGAATGTGACTTCATCAGCAGAGATAAAGTTTCTGGAACTTCCCTTGAATAGCGATTCACCAGTGGAAAATAGAGTAGGAAAAAGTAGCGTTGGAAGAATATACACCAAGAATTTTTGTACTAATTTGCATTTTAAATGCAACGATCAGAGTTAATATTACAATATTACATGCAGCCATGCTACTGTAAGCATTGGAAAAAAGAATTTAGGATGGAAATATTCCATTTACAAGGCGTTTTTGCATAACATGCTGAAATTCAAACCACGCCATATATGGACCAATATAAACAAAATACCCTTTTATCAATTTTTTCGAAAATGTAATTTAGTATTTCTAAATTTAAATTAGGCAAAACAGCGCCGGGAGTCCGCAACTTCACTTACCCGCGTGCACAACAAGTTGCATATCTCGAAGGCGACTGAAACTGGCGCGTAATGCGGAGAGAGTCCGTACATAGGCAGCCATACGCGAGGTAGGTGGGCGCCGCCCGTGGTTACTTGTTAGTACACGTGTGTCAAAGTACATGAACGTTGGCAGATCAGCAATCAAGTAGTAAAGTCTGCCAGAAATGATTGCAGTTTATTTACCGCAAGGCGCGCCCATTCCCTTCGCCTTTGTGATATGCAACTTGTTGCTCAAGCAACGTATAGTTGCTGACTCCCCAGCGTTGTTTTGCAAACTTCAAATTAAATTTTAAAATACTAGATAACCTTATCCAAAAAAAATACTACAGGGGTTTTTTTTAAATATAAGTCCATAGATGTTGAGGTTATAATTTCGACTGGTTATTGAAAAACACTTTATATATCTCCTGTGCACAAACAAAACTCTCAAGAACAGCCATATCTTTAAATTACACGGACTTAAATGCGGAGGTATGTTCCCACGATAGAGGACACGTTGCAGGTGACGCATACTTATGCCTGACACTGTACACTACGAAGAACTAGCGGCCAGTGTTTGTAGCGTTTCCCTTCCGAGTAGTCTGATTTGTTCAAGTTTCTGCATTTCTCAACTGTGAATGGTTGATGCTGACCTGAGCGAATATGCACATCAAGTTATTCGCTGCTAGCAGGAAGCACGCTCCGCACAGGCACAGCGACCATCGACAATTTAAACGACTGCCACACTTAGGTTCGTTAATTATTTCGGAACTGAACAGGGTCTCAGTGCCCAGTAAAGGAAGTGGATTTGATAGTCTTCACTGTACACCGCAGAAAACATCGTCCCGTAAGGATAGTCAGTCACATGGTGCGAGACATCATAAGCACGTTGTTGAGGCCAAGTTCTATTCCAAACTCTCACAAACACCTGACGACAATGTCATCAAACACAAACACATTTCAATTGATCCCGACAAAAACACGTTATGGTAACATTTGTACAGTTCCTAACAAGAACTCTGTTCGTTTCATCGCCGACAATAATAAAAGTATTTGTAACTATGAAGGGAGCGAGGGCGACGGTCTCCAAACATCCATCGCTGTGAACTTGCAACGAAACATTCGTCATTGTAAACTTGCAACGAAACATTCGTCGTCGTAAACTTGCAACGAAACATTCGTCGTTGTAAACTTGCAACGAAACATTCATCGTTGTAAACTTGCAACAAAACATTCATCGTTGTAAACATGCAACGACACATTCATCGTTGTACACTTACAACGAAACGTCCATCGTTGTAAACGTACAGCGAAACGTCCATCGTTGTAAACGTACAGCGAAACATTATTTATGTATACTCAAACGAAACATTCATTTTTGTATTTTTAAACGAAACATTTAGTGTTAAACACTAAAACGAAACACCCTTAAACTAGTAGATGTTAGTTTCAAATGCTATTTCCACGCACGTCAAGACCACCACTTTTGTGATTTGGGACTTCAAATAACACAAACGAAAACATTCGCAGTAAATTTTAGAAGGGTGACTGAAATGTCATGTCTTAATCCAGCGTAAGGTATACTTACAAATAATTATTTTACAAAATTCGTAAACTTCTATAAATAATAAATATATTCAATACTTTCTTAATGTAAAGATATTAAAATCTGATTAATGGGGGGGAAATAGCAATATTTTAAAGATTCCTTGAAGTAACTCGTGGCATATTATTTCAATGTGAAATATCTCATTTTGGTGATATAGTTTCAATTGATTTTACGTCGCAAGAACACAAAAAATGTGATTTTGACACCCCATTGTGTGAAAAACACGCAGTCTAAAATGTTTTTATGCAATGAAGTAGTAGTTGTAAGTAATGATTGCAGCTTGAACAGCATTCCCTTAATTCAAGATAATGACATTTTCTGTGAACAGCAAACTTAAATAGATCCCCCAAATTTTTTTTAACCATTTCATTCCCACATAAATTTACAATGTGTGTATTGCAAATTATGTTTTTTTTTGTGCGTGCTGTAATTTAGCTTGCAAAGAACATGTTTCGTCAACACGACGTTATGACTGATTCATATCGTTGACACCGAGCTCAAATACTACATTTTTTGGTTGTGTTAAGTACAGCACGCACCAAAAAATCACATATATATCTACAATGGGAATGTATGATTGTTAAACGCCTCAAACTTACGTCCGACCGTAAGGAATCATTGCGACGACAGTGAAAAAATTGCATAAACAAGCTTTATGAATGTTATGTTTCCTCAATATTTTGAGCGGTGACTATAAGCTTTTAACCCTTTCGAACCCACTTAATTTTTACTGTTTCAGGTGTTGCTAACAAATAGTTTTATGATGCGTGCTTTTCGTAAGTCCACTCAGCAACACTTGTTACATTGTCACGGCCAATGAGCTGTAGGCTATACCTTCGGCTACATTCATAAGAACCTGTTGAGACCTCGACCAGCGAGATGGTTTGCGAATCATGTACCCACAGGTAAGATGATTGGTCGTTGGGCTTCGGAGTGTGTGGTACAAGTCGCATTACCTACCGTGCGTAATGTACACGGTTGTGTACACTGCGACGGAATGGTTAAGGTGGTCTCCTGGGTTGGCGCCGCCGAACGGTGTGCAGAACTCCAGCAGAAGAAATTTTATTAAAAAAACCGTCGGACATATCTGAGTGTGGTCTGCTTACCAATATCATTTAAGAAAACTTACGCGTGTGTACGTTTTACAGTTCCTCCATTTCCCTCTAAACCATGTTTGTGATAGCGGAAATGGCTTAAACGGGTGTATTCACGGCTATTTTTACTTATGAATATTGAGGTACAAAACATTAAAAAAGGAATAGGGACATGTATAAAACCTTTATTTTTATTATTACCTCATAGAATGGAAGTGTCTCAGCTGAAAGTCTCATAGAGGCGCGTTATCGACGGCAAGACTGCACGCCAGTTCAGTCTTTGCGTAGAAGCGACGAGAGAGTTGATGCGCATGTCTCGGTCGCCGCTAGCGCTCCCACGCTTTTAGGCCTCAAGCGTGCAAAATTTCTTAAATCAGGTGGCCACCATACTACACCAACATGTTAAGAAAACAGACAACATTGACACTATATTTTAAAACATTGTTTTACAGAATAATTAATGTCGAAAAAAGAGGTTACCTATAGCGAGTTTCGTAGACTTTGACACGTTTCAACGCCAACATTTATGATTGAATAATATTATTTATTAATTGACAACAAAATACCAACTTTCATTTCAATCTTGATAAAAAATATTTGCATTGAAATGTTCCATATATTTAATTTTTAAATAGACACAACTGCGTACAACTAGGGCAGACTTAGCGGTAAATCCGCTATGGCCACGTCGTTCTGCAACCACTAAGGGCTAATGCAGGTGAGAAGGTAGAGGCGCAACTTGCCAGCTCCTTCGCAAAAACGTGATCCTTTTTTAGTCTGTTTACTGTGAAGTGAGCACTGTTGAGGCCCTAGTTACTTTTTATTTACAGCTATTATTTTATCCTCTAACCACGTTTTTAAATATATATTGCCATGAAAGTATGGAAGTAATAAACATGGTGTGTCTAATCCGCCGCTTTCGGAAGTTCACGTCTAAGGCTTAAATAAAATACATTATTATTCATAATGAAATGGCTTCCAAAGGGCTCACTTTACCATGAATAACCTAGAGATATCTCGATGCAGCCGTCGTCGCCGCGCAGTGTGCGGGAACCCAGCCCGGGGCAAATAAACACCGCTAGCCTTTCTTTTTCGCCGAGCCCCGTCACGGCGAGGAAACTTCTAGAAATAATTTCAGCTCCCTGCGTCTTGTTTTCCGGTTTGGCGACCCAGGGACGCTTGTGAAGTCTGCGAACTGAGCAAATAGTAAACCACGCTCTCGCGTACTTCAAACAAAAGATATCGCGATCTGTGGGCGTCTTCCCTCCTAGGTCTTCCCCGAGGA
Organism: Dryococelus australis; assembly: GCA_029891345.1. NCBI lineage: Eukaryota > Metazoa > Arthropoda > Insecta > Phasmatodea > Phasmatidae > Dryococelus > Dryococelus australis. The sequence continues at coordinate 167,684,068 of CM056997.1, read as the reverse complement.
CAAAACTGTCACCCAGTGTACGAGCCGGCACTCTATTTCTTTATTCGGACATATCCTTCCTTCCCTACAAAAAGAAATCATGCATTTTTATAACCCTGTTAGGAAAAATTTCCTTTGAAATTACGGAGTGTGAAGAGATTTGAGCGTCTCTTAATATCGAGGTCTTGAGAGCCGATGAGGGCGAAGTGAGGTGAGTATGTAGCAGCGCCGGAATTCAAGGGCAGGGAAACGGGAGAACCCCGAGAAAACCCGCCGATCAGCGGCATCGTCCCGCGCGACTCCCACGTGCGAAAAACCGGGAACGACCCCACGGGGAATCGAACCCGATTCACCTTGGTTTGAAGCGAGCACTCCAGCCACGAAAGTACCGGAAAAAATGTAACCAGAAATCTTAGTAAAATCCGATACTATTTTTTTTATTAACGGAGTATACACAAATGTCGGCTAATTTCCCGTTAATTCACGGAACTTGTGTATACACAAATGTCGGCTAATTTCCCGTTAATTCACGGAACTTGTCCATGAATGTGTTACTAGGAATTTTTTTTTGGTATATTCTCAACTTACAAAAAAAAAAATGATTCATTTCAGTATGTGGATGTTTACTAGGAAATAAAAAATTAATTTTTACAATTTTTTTTGAGGCTGTGACTTTTACCAGCCTGTTTCATTCCAACGATACTCCATACTCACCCAAATCTTAAGACCTCGCTGTTAAGCGCCGCCCAAATCTCTTCACATCACATCACTCTTACCAGTCTGCTACCATTTCCCGACACAGTGAGTGAGTGCTAACGTCTCATTATATATAGTAAAGTATGAATCATTTCTAATTCTTAAATAACGTAAGAAATGGTTTGCGTTGTTAACAGTGGCAAATAGCTCGAGCTACTTGCTACTTTTGGATGTTTGAAATAATATGTTTAAATGACACGAATATCGTAACTGTTGCAGGAACGATATTTCTCCAGTTAGAGCGGCCAAGGACGCTTTTAGCGTCCTCAGCAAAGCTCTCATGAGACACGAACTGCTATAAATTCAGGGAGGTTCCGTATTTTGTATGTACCTACGGAACAAAGTTTTTTTTTTTTCCCCCAAATAATTCATTTCTTTAAAACTCTTCATACATCTATGTACGGACATTTCTTATTTTCGGAGATAGAGTAGGTTCGCAGAATTAATTTTCTTTTCGCTGGCGTTAGGGGAAGCGAAATAATCGCATCGAAGAAAGGTGCTTGCCGCAAAATAAATGGCTAAAATATAACCTGGAGTAAAATTAGTTGAAGTAAAAACGAAATTCATTTATATTCACTGCAGAACGCATAAAAAAATGACAGCTTTTTAACTTAATTATGTTTTGTCAAACTTAAGAGAAAGATATAACTTTTACCCATATAAATTATGAGTGACATACTGTTTGTTTCGTTTTTTTTTATGTGAGCATATTAATACTTTGATAGCATGTCAAATAAAACAAAACTTTATTCAAGTAAAACCTTTTTTTCAATAACAGTCAAACCGTTTCATTATATTATATAAGGACTCCCGTACTGCGATATTGCTCTTGAAGTAATAAAATTTTGTTACTGATCTCTTTTAATTTTTTTGTAATATTCAGGGAGAAAAGTGTTGCAAAATACTATAACTAGTAAGGGGGTGAGTGTTCCAGATTATCAATTTGATATCAAATTGATTGAATTTATTGGATTTATCCTTGATCTAACTAATCCCATCATTTTTTCCTTGTGAATTGATGTGAATTTATAGGTGTACAGTATGGTGCAAGAGTGTCCTAAGGGTCTTATTTCTTTTATTTATTTTTTGGGGAGTAGCTCTGGTAGATATTGACGGTCGGAGCTCTGTCGTACTGAGGTGGGCTTATGTTGCGGAAGGGGTATATAAGTGTTTTGAGTTTTGTGCAAGAGTGACATAAGTGTTTTTTTGGTTTGGATGGATATTGCTCGTAGACGATGGTGGGAGATAAGCGACTATGAAAGGTAGTATTTACATCCTGTATGTTACGATTATTCCAAATGAACAACAGCGCTGATGAATTATACGAGAGAAATGAGGAGTCTTTAAACTAACATTTCCGAAATATATTTCAAACGAACACAAGTACATGACTATCCTGTATGAAACTAAGTAACGAGTTCTACCTATCAATATAAATGACACTACTTGACATCGTACAGGGAGGATGAGAAACACGTCCGTCCGGCTGCGAGGTTGCTGAAGGAATGACGTTAGTATAGGATTTGCGGAGACTTACATAAGCATGATTAGAGGCGTGAAGCGCGGCCGGCGTCTGAGGTTATTGCTACTCGGAAAGAGATGTGAATAGACTACGTGCCAAATTGATTAAAATTACGTTTACAATGCACGTACTAGATGAAAACACATACCAATATATAAATTACGCTACTTCAATAAAAAAAATTAATTAATTAAATCACACAAACACCTCTCCCAAAACACTCCCGGTCGATTGGGAGGTTGGTGCAGGAATGAATTATAGACTTGGAGCTTGCGGCCGAGTTGAAATTACGCGAAAGAGAGGAGAATACGACTCACGTAGTTTATTTATCAAACAAATTAATATTTCCATAAAAAAAAATGAAAATTAGTTTACCACCCGCATCAATCCTGCGTAGATGTAAGCACATTTATTAACCAAGGACAAATAATCACGCAAACTAGTAGTGAGAAAAACTTACCCCAATACCATGTACTAATAACACAATGTCCGTCGAAGCGTACGGCGACATAATCCTGCAACACTTTACAGAAATGTAGTATATTTTTAATAAATCCACAAACTTCCTCGAAGAAAAATTATTTAAGATAACGGATGCACTACATTGGTTCGAACAATTATTTAACACACACACACACACATTTCGGAAACTTGCATTTAAAAATCCTAACCGAATTACACATGGATAATTAAAAAAAATAAAATAGACGTTCGTAAACTTTAAAATGATGGAAACAATGTGTATACTGTAACTGATCGCAATGAAAAGTCCAGGGAATCCCGCACATAACACGATAAACGTCTGTAAAAATATGAACACACGAAACAAAATTATTCCCGATAAATTAAATGTTATAAAATGCTTATATTAAAACGAAAGCTGAAGCCTGGATAAAGGAATAATGTATTGAAATATTTATAAGAATGGTGAAGACCGCTGTAGACTGGATCGAAACTTCTCGGTCATAGCATGAACCCACTAGTGTCAACCTGCCCGGTAATGTCAGAAGAGGTGGTCCAGAGGAGACAGAGATGTATACATGGCAAGGCTTGTCGTCAAACTAAAGATGGCGCCAGCCAGCAAGAAGTGGTCAAGACGCTCCTGCCTGCACCCCCTCCCCTCTCAACCATCCATATTCCAGAGTGCGTGTTCTTCCAAGACGGCTGTTCCTGTCGAACGATACGTATCTCTCTTCACAAAGCAGGCAGCCAAGGTCCCTGCCCCATCGTGCTAGGTAGGCCAGACCACGTCGAGTCACCGACTTAACACTTCAGCATACCAAGACCAAAATGTCTCCCTACCTGTTTGGAAACTTTCGGGGAAAATATTTTTTTTTTCTACTTATTAAAATTTAGAACCACTTTCCAGCTTATATTACGGTAAAAAATATACAGAACAATAAAAAAACAAATACACAAGACTTGTATAAAAAATGAAGTATTATTTATGAAACAAATATTACTCTACATACACACCATCCTTTGAAAATATCTTATAAAATAAAATTTTACCTATAGTCAAAATATGATCATATACATTAACGGAAAATTTCTGTATATGTTTAGTGTAAATACGATTAACAATATACACAAGAAGAGAATGGGAACATATTTACTTAATTTAGTTCGTAAAACATAACACGTTTCTTGAGCCCGATAAGATTTATGGAAAGTAAAGATATTTAATGGTAATTTAAAGTTTACAGAAATATTGGGCGATGTCTTAATATTACGAAACTTAATAATAGTTCATTCTATTTAACAGTAATTACATTTAAAGCTTCTAAAAAAAGCGATACCTGTGGTGTCGAGGAGACCTACAGCGATGCCTGTGGTGTCGAGAACATCTACAGCGCTGCCTGTGGTGTCGAGGAGACCTACATCGATGCCTGTGGTGTCGAGGAGAACTACATCGATACCTGTGGTGTCGAGAACATCTACAGCGCTGCCTGTGGTGTCGAGGAGACCTACATCGATGCCTGTGGTGTCGAGGAGACCTACAGCGATGCCTGTGGTGTCGAGGAGACCTACAGCGATGCCTGTGGTGTCGAGAACATCTACAGCGCTGCCTGTGGTGTCGAGGAGACCTACAGCGATGCCTGTGGTGTCGAGAACATCTACAGCGCTGCCTGTGGTGTCGAGGAGACCTACAGCGATGCCCCAGGCATCTTCTTCGCTACAAAGATAATCAGCTTCAAGCTTGGAAGCTATAAATTTAACAACAATCAGATCAGGCGAGTGAGGTCTGCAAAAGCCAAAAATGTGTTCTTGTTGCATTCCATTAGACTTGACGGTTTTCCCCTTAAATGATGAACGGAAAGATATGTTTAACAACAACGATTTATTCCAGGAGTTAGAAGAATTTTTACATTTTATTTTGTGTGTTCACCTGCTACAAGCCTACATTCTCTTGAATTATTGTCACCTGAAACACCACAAAGTAATTTTATTTCCCCACCTCCTCCTTTGTTCATGCATTCACTACAAGAAATAATATATAGCCCTATATTATCACCAATAACACCCTCTTCGCCTGCTTCACCGCCACCACCACCACCTGTTGTTCCTGTAAAGATGTGTACATTAATTTAAGTATGAGATGCAAATGCAAATTGTAGAGAAAATTAAAATTTACAGTGTTTAATGGTTTTCAGTGACAGGATAAAATAATGATTTTATATTTTTAAAAAATTTTTGTGTTTTATAATGTAAGATAATTTTAGTTAAATGTCTTTCAGGTGTGACATGAAGTGATTATTTTATATTTTAAAGTGGTAATGATTTCAGACGTAACATGAAGTGAAAATTTTTCAGTTAAAAGTTTTTCGAGCGCAAAATGAAGTGATTATTTTTTAAGTGGTAATGATTTCAGTTGTAACATGATGTGAACATTTTTCAGTTAAAGGTTTTTCAGGCATAACGTTTAGTGATGATTTTTAAACTTGTAAGGCTTTCACACATAAATATTAAAGAAATGTTTAAAAGCTTTCCAGTTGCAACATGATTTGTTGTGATTATTTGACAGTTTTAAGACAAAATATGAAGTAATGTTTTTTCCAGTTGTAAAGTTTGTAATGATTTTCAGTCGTAATATGGTGAAAGTTTGTAAACTTTGTAATGATTTATATGATTTCAGGCATAAAGTTGTTTAATGATTTTAAAGTTTTTAATTATTTGTGATGTAATATTTTTACATACCGTTTTTTTTTCTTGTAAATGATTTTTATAATTATTTTGATAGAATAATTAATTTTTGAAAAATTGTTATTAAGAAATGTCTTGAAAACCATTGGTTGTTAACTATCTGTTTCTGTATGTTTTCAATATTTCCTGTTTTGAAATAAAAATATTTCAATGTAAAAATTAGTTATATATCTTGTTATTTATTAGTTTTTAATTAGTCATGTCACTATATAATATTTTGTGTATCAATGTTGAGGGGAAAATAGGTTATATAACTAAAGAAAACTTTGAAAAAAAAGTTGGTAAACATGAAACTAGTGGATGTCAAGCAGCGACGGTAAGCTATACAGGTTTTCTTCATATTATTCCTCATGTAGCTGGGTACCTTTCACGAGAAAATGCACATTTATCGTTTAAAGACAACTCCGCTTCTTTCTTCGTGAGAGGGAAAAAATATTATACATTAAAAATGGTTTTTTAGCACTAATATTTAAATTTAAATAAAAAGAATTTATCAAACAACTGTAAGGACTGTTAGAAATCTATTTACAAAAGTGATGGAGAAAATAATCGTAGGCCAGAATGAATGAATGAATGAATGAATGAGAGAAGAGGAATTTTAGCATTTCGAGAAAATCTCGTCGTCCCAGCCCAACTTATAACAACAATGGTGTCCAGGAAAGGGGGCTGACAAAAATACCTTTTCAGAGACAGGTAAATGAACTCTCACCCTCCTAGCTACAAGAATGTTTCTACCTCCGATAAAAGTCATTTCAGCCTGAATACATAGTATTTCATTAATATTATGTCGAAATTTAGTATTTTTAAATTAAATAAGTTTGAAATTTCTTCTAATATACACATTTAAATTAGATAGTGTGGCCGAAAATCTCGGCTGGAAAGCTTTTGAATTGAAACTTGGAATTTTGCTCTCCTGGAAAAAACTCTACACGCGAAATACATATTTCTCTCTGCTATACGCATAAATATTTAAAAACAGATTGAAAGTACAATAATTTTGTTTTAGAACAAGTTTGTTTTGACGTGATAGTTGAAACTTGTGTAAGTGGAATGATAGATACATCTTGTTCCAATACTTAAAAACAATTAGGATGTGAAAATCTCTTATACGAAAATATACTTAGTTTCCTAGATTTCCAAGAAAATTTATTATAATCTTACTGGAAAACGGAATAAACAGAAATTTTCTTCAAAGTTTACAGGATTAAACTTAAAAACAGATTCTTAGGAGAGGTTTATATATTGTCTTTGAATTTCTTGGATTAAAAATTCATTTCTTGGAATTTAATCTGGGATTCAAATATCGGGTAAGGTTTAATTCCTAGTGTTAAGGAATATAATTTAATCACCGGGACTTGGGTCGCAAATTTTATTTTGCTGGAAGTAAGCCATCCCTTGCATATAGAAAATAGGAGAAACTTCCCTTTCTGAAGAAGCCAAAGGACAGGCGAAAGTGGAAGTTTAACGATCAGAGCGGGAGGGGAACTTTGCAAGCAGCTCAACACTGCGGGTGAGTCCAAAATTCGCTGCTCAACACGTTCAGGACAGCGAGAAAGGAGGAAGGGTGGAGGGGGAGCGCACAATGGGTGCAAGGCAGCTCTCGTCTCGGAAAAACACTCGCACTGGGCTATGGTTCGAAGGGGTGGAGGGGGTGCAGGCGGGAGCGTCTTGACCACTTCTCGCTGGCTGGCGCCATCTTTAGTTTGACGACAAGCCTTGCCATGGATACATCTCTGTCTCCTCTGGACCACCTCTTCTGACATCACCGGGCAGGTTGACACTTGGCGGGGGTTCATGCTATGACCGAGGAGTTTCGATCCAGTATACAGCGGTCTTCAGCATTCTTATAAAAGTTTCAATACATTATTCCTTTATCCAGGCGTCAGCTATCGTTTTAATATCAGCATTTTATAACGTTTATTTTCAGGAATAACTCTTTTTCGTGTGTTAGTAATTTTACAGACGTTTATCGTGTTAAGTACGGGGTTCCCGTAACTTTTATTGCGATTAGTTATCGTATACACCGTTTACGTCATTTTCAAGTTTACGTACTTTTTTTTTATATATATATATATAATCCGTGCGTCATTTGGTTAGGATTTTTAAATGTGAATTACCGAAATATGTGTGTGTGTGTGTGTTAAGTAACTGTTCGGACCGATGTAGTGCATCAGTTATTTTTAATAATTTTTCTTCGACAAAGTTTGTGGATTTATTAAAAATATAGTACGTTTTTATAAAGTGTTGCAGGATTAAGTCTCCCTACGCTTCGACGGACATTGTGTTAATAGTACGTGGTTTTGGGGTAAGTTTTTCTCACTACTAGTTTGCGTGATCAGTTTTCTTTGCTTAATAAAGGTGCTTACTTATACACAGGATTGATGCAGGCAGTTAAAAAGTTTATATTTTTATGTGGAAATATTAATGCGTTTGATAAATAAACTACGTGAGTCGTATTCACCTCTCATTCGCGTAATTTCAACTCGGCCGCAAGCTCCACGTCTGTAAGTCATTCCTTCACTGACCCAGTCTACCCAATGTGTTTTTGGAGAGGTTTTTGTGCGACTTCATTAATTAACTTTTTATTGAAGTAGTGTAATTCATATATTGGTATGTGTTTTTATCTGGTATGTGCATTGTAAACACAATTTTTATCCATTTGGCACATAGTTGCCTATTCACGTCTCTTTCCGAGCAGCTATAACCTCAGACACCAGCCACGCTCCACGTGCTCCATGCTTATAACTCTCCACAAATCTTATACTAATGTCATTCCTTCAGCAACCTCGCAGTTGGATGGACGCGTTTCTCATCCTCCCTGTACGATGTCAAGTAGTATCGTTTATATTGATAGCTATAACTCGTTAATTTCATACAGAATAGTCACGTACTTGTTTTCGTTTGAAATATATAAATATTCGTTTAAAGACTCCTCATTTCTCTCGTGTAATACATGAGCGCTGTTATTCATTTGGAATAATCGTAACATACAAGACGTAAATCTTATCTTTCAGAGTCGCCTATCTCCCACCATCGTCTACGAGCAATATCCCTCCAAACCCAATACACACTTATGTCACTCTTGCACAAAACTCAAAACGCATATATACCCCTTTCCCAACTCAAGCCCAGCTCAGTGCAACGACAGTGCTCCGACTATCTACATCTACCAGAGTCGCTACCCAAAAAATGAAATAAAAAATGAAATAATAAACGAAATAAGACCCTTAGGGCACTCTTGCACCAAACTATACGTTTATCAATTTACATCATTTCACAGGGAAAAAATTAGATTAATTGGATTAAGGATTAATGAATGAATTTTCAAATTATTAAAATGATCGGATTAAGATCGGATTAAGAATTACTCCAATAAATCCGATGAATTTGATAAATCGATAATCCGATTAATCAAAGGCGGCATCCCATTGTACCTGAAACCATTACCTCCTACTACAACTATATACCTGGACGTCTAAAAAAACTTTTTAAGATAAACTTACTTACCATATGTAGAGAAGCATAATGCCAAATTCAACTGCAATAACATCAGAAACTAAGAATATTTCAAAGTCATAAAATCCTGCGCACTCTGAATAAACACCAACTGTTTCCGCCTTCCTGTTCTTAAAAGATAAATTTTGCAAAACATTTTTAATGCCAGCCGATACAACGTTACGCATTGTTTTTGGAATAAAATGTATTTGAAATATTTACGTAATTAATTAATTTTTTTATATTTGTAGTAAAGTTACTGCGCAACAGAAATAAAATCCCATATGTTTTTTTAATGAACTCACACGTATTATGGTGTCAATACTAGGCATGAAACTATGTGTATTAGAGATATTATTTAAAAAAAAAAAAAAACAATTTTCTGACTGATTTATTAGGGAACCTGCTCATATAATTGCTCTAAATGAATCGGTCATTTGAGAAACAACATAAGTCCAAAAGTACTACTTTACAGGAATTGAAAAAAAAAAAAAAAAAAACACTAATACTGAAAGTTACCTATATAAAATTTTACAAACATTACTCAACAGACATTTTAACATTCCTTTTATAACGCATGCAATGAAAAGAGTTTCTGTGTTTAAATGTAAGAGAGACGTGTATTTCAAGTTTTGTACTTATGGTGTTTTAAAAGTTAACAGCGTTATTTGCAGCATAAAATGAGTCAGAAACAATATTGCTACAAAATATATCAATAACACCTATTTGTAAAATCTAACATATCATGTCCCATAAGACACACATCCCTTCGTAAAAGGCCTGCAAGTAATGTTCTTGTGGTTAACTTGTGGACACAGTATTACAAGCACTGGTTATTCAATCCAACATCTCATAATCCATAGAGAAGTCTGTAAGAATAGTTGGCCAAGCAAACAGCTCGTTATAAAATACCTGGACATCTTCATCTGGTAAAAATGGTTGAAATTTTCGTAGGCCAGACATTTTTTTCTCACTGATGGGGAGAAAGCCATTGTAGCAGGCCTTGGTTAGTGGAAGTTCAACAGGTGTGTTGCGCTTGTGGGCAATGTGGAATGTGTGCTCTATGAGGCCATCAATGAAATCCCTGGCTTGAAATGTACCTTTTTAGTCGTTGGAGTGGGTTAAATGCATAAACCGCGTAATTTTCAGGGATATTTTCTGTTCTCTGAGCACACCCCTGCCATGAGATTGTTTGGAGAGAACGATTTTTCTGTAGTTGCTATCACCCTAGTCTTTGAAATCAATAATATCACTTGAATCAGGCAACACAACAAGAAAACAATTGTTATTAGCGGATAACAGGGTCAATGAAGCCAACTATTCTACAGTTTATATTCTATCATGTCGTTTCAGTGTCCTCTTTAACACTGCATAATCCCTGTCACATGGGAGTAAGGAATGCCCTCTCGCTGGAAAGTACTGATGTATCGTTTTAAACATTCCTGTTGAGACAAGGGCATTTGACAACTGTAGGAGTGTGTGATTTTTATTTTGAGCTCCTCACCCATCCGACAAAATTTGTGCAGGTGTTCAACGTCTCTTATACTGTCGGTCTCCTGCAGATATTGTAGCAGAAAAGTGCACACCTCATTTGGACCCTTGGTTGCTACATCCTCATGGTACATATAAAATATAACGCTATCGTCTTTGAGATCTTGAATGAAAAATACACTCACAGTCAGCTGGCGGAGATAGAAAGTGTTTTGAATAGGTATTGTGGGCAGTTTTAAATTCATCATGTAGTCAATGCATATGCCTCCACTTTCGTTTGATTTTGCCAAGGCCCTTACTGCATCAATTTTATTAAAGGATTTTTTAGAACGGCGAAGATGGATCATTTTATCTCCAGCATGCACTCGTTTTGCTGTGTCAGTCAGGAACCTACTTTGTATCTTTACCGGAAGTTCTTCACGTGTAGAGCAGGTGTCGACCTGGGGACGATCAAAGGAAAGAGAGAAGTCCTCATTGAAGACTTTCAAGTAAAACTTGTAGCTAATATTGGTGTCTGTATGGGAGGCCTTAAATAATCTGTACATTAGTAACACACATTAGTAACACATTAAGTCACTCACTTAGGTAGTGGTATTCACGTGTACTATAGCACACAATGTTGACTGAAAAGGAGGAAATATAACCTAACTTAAATTAAATCCCTTACCCGGGATTCGAACTCAGAACCTCCCGCATCCAGATCGGTAGCGCACCAACCGACTGCGCCACGGGATGTTGGCTGTATGGTTTGTAAACGTCATACTTTCACGTCATTAATTTCAAGTCATTCTTTTATTCTGAAGTCTGGTAAGCAAGGAGCATTAAATAAACATTCAGCCCCTCAAAAAATATGACAAGGTTAACAAAAATCGCTCGAGCATAAAATATAAGAATGAGGTTGATAATAACATAAGCGCTACATAGTATGTTCACTATTGATATAGATGGAAGTGAATAAGCCACAGCCTTGAACACAGAGAACCATTCACCAGTAAGCTGAAGAATTCTCTGTAGACAAATGAACAAAAGAAATGGCGAAATCAATATGCAACGGCCAATGAAATATTCAGCTTTTCAATGACATATAAAGACGTTTCGCATCTAAGCTTGTTTCAAGCAATAGTTTCGCTGCGTAATTTCGCCCACTGTTGAAAGTTGTAAATAATCTGTGGAAAGACTGCACTCGACCATAGTTTATTCGCAACTCTCTTGTCATCGTTCCAAGAAATTACAGTACATATAGCGCAGCGCATTCAAAAGAGGACATTAACACGTTCAGTGCCTTATGAGATTTGCAGCAGAATTTTCTCGTTTATATACCTGCGGCAGATTGCCGACCAGTAATAGTAGATGTAAAAGGCCGATCCTAGCGTAGCACGATTTTTCTGATAATTTTAGCCAAAAATACAACTAAAAATAGCATAATCTTTTACTTGCTATTTGTAACGAAAGAAAAGGAAAAAATTAAAAACTCAAAATCTGAAATTTAGTGAAGAAAAAAATGCTAAAAATCAAGCACTTGAGTTAAAAAGAAACAAATTTATCGTTTTCAAGCAGCTGTTTTACATTGCTACAAACAACAATTTTTTTTTAAAAAAAAAAGCAATTTTTATTGAAAAACAATCAATTTAAGCCTAAAATCACACAAATTTTGCAATATTTCACAAAAGGACCGTGCAGAAATGCTGATGCTATAAAAACAAGCCATTTACACCAAAAGTGCAAGAAAAATAGCATTAAATATTTCCCGCTATTAGTAATGAAAGTGTAACAAAAAATTAAAAGCTCGATCTGAAATTCAATGAAATCATCATTATCGAAGTTCCAGAAATTGGTGAAAATCTAGAGCAAATAGAAGAAGTTTTTAAAAAATTAGTAGAAGGTCATATTTATCGTCAATGTTATCCAAGATATATAATTTTAAGCTTTGAAAATTCGAATGAAATTTGCGAACGATGTTTTTAAGCTCTTCAGATGCATTATCTAATTTATAGGAAGGAATTTTTGACCCACTGCCACATTTAAAAATGTTTATCAAACTACAATGTAACACAGGCATTTTTAGTTTTATTTATAATGAAATTAAATTTATTTAGAATTATGAAAATGATCCTTTATATGATCAAAAACCCGTAACAGTTTTAAACGTAGCCACTCAACAATAAGCTCAAAAAATTGTTATAAACTATCGGAAGAATTTGTTGATTCCTCCACTTCATAGTATAAAAATTTATAAATCTTCAGTAAAACTTTCTTCCAAATAATCATAAGTAAGATTTCGTTTACTAATTAGAACAACATTACAAACTGTCCACGCTTCTTCAGTAGCTTTATTAAAATCAACCCAAATTCTTATGTTTTTTTCTTTAACTATGGTTATTTTTCTGTATGAACAATCTATAACACATAACGGTCTTCGCCCCCAAAATGAATAGTAATTAATATCACCATCAAAGTTTATGGTTGGTTAATAATAAAGTTCATTATTTCTAAAGTTGGTATCTAGTTTAGTTTTTGAATTTCTAAAATCACTATGAGCAAGAAATTGTCTAAGATAAACACCCTTTTTAAGTCTAGATTTCAGTTTTCTGTAGGAAAAATTTCGTTTCTACCATTTTTAACATAAATTTTTCTGACATTACAATGATAAAACATAGCAGCATGTTTATGCTGTTCAGCACAATTGTTTCTATTAAATTAAACCCCTACAATTACAAAACCGGGCATGTCAAATTGTAAATTACTAAACCGATCTTTTTATATCAAAGTTAAAAACATTTGGTCCTTTAGGAACTCTTTTTTTTTTATATAGAAAAAACTTATAGGTATTTTAGGTGCTCTATATATTTTGCTTTAATTTCAATGGCCATGTTCGATTCATATTCAACAATATGCCACATAATTTCTAATTTTTCAATAACAATTTTACCAGAATCAGGACGATGTTTTGTGACTATCATCTTTATCTAAAGTTTCATAAAGGAATAAACAGTTGTTTTCAGATGAATTACGAAAAAAAGAAATTAATTTTATAGCCACCTTTCTAATAAACTTCATAGTTATTACGAATAAAACCAAACAGATATCTAAGAGGATAGATTATTTAATTTGTTTTAACACAAGAAACAGTTTTAACCTCTTTGTTGTTTTTTCACTAGAAACAGATTTATCTCGATATAGATTATCAACACCAGTAAATTCTAAATAATTTTGTTCACTTGGCAGTAATAATAAAGTACTCATTATTGTTGATGTTATACCCGGATTATCAACAGCTTCAATAATATTTCGATGTTTTCAGATTTCTACTCTAGAAAATTGAAAAGGAAAAAAGTTTGAACAAACATCAACATTATCTGATTCATCATAGTTTGCCTCATCTCCAAACTTATCTCTCTTTAGTAAACTAAATTGTTCATAAACATAAGAATAATTTGGGAAAGGAAAGCTATCTCCTATTGGAATATCAAACTCGAGTCTATTATTGTAAACATTTAAATTCCTCTCAGTTTGATCTGTTGGAGGAAAGGTTTGCCTCTCGAAGCTCTCAATACTTTCATAACTCATTTATAAGTAACAAATATATATATAAATGGCAGATTCAAAGGGGTTTCTAGAGTTAAATTACTCATCTAAAACCACAAAAAAATATTAAAAGCACCATGAAAAAGAATATGAAAAAATAAGAAGAAAGAGCAACCATTATTCGATGCATTACGAAATATTAGTAAAAAAAAGTAGAAAAAGTAACTGAAGAAAACAAAAATTTAATAACAATGCTAGTTCCTGTTGCAGAAAAAATTTAGATTATCCGCCAACACGAGAAGAAACATCTTTTGAAAGAGAATTATTTGCAGAACAAGAATCTCTTAATTTGGAAAAGCAAATGGGTATTATTGCATTAAAAGATTTGCTACCTATATCAGGTGTTTCTACTATAAATCTCGGAATAAAAATGGCAAAAAGTGAAAATATTATTAATGAAAAATTTGCTTTACATGGAGTTGGGAAAAATTTTACATCTGTGATACACAAGTAAAGATAAATATTGATACATTATTTGCTAAGGATAAAGAATATCTTTAACACCAGGTCTTTGTAATTTGTTAACAGAAAATTCACCAGAAGCTCTTATGGGTAAAAATGCTGCTAATAACTATGAAAATAATGCAGAAATGGTTAAAACAATCAATGCTGCATTCCAACAATATAATCCTAAAAAAAAAAACGGCTTCGAATGTAGGTTGGAAGTATAATCATATAATAAAACCGATTTATGAAGTGTATATAAAACTATATTTAGGTTCAACAAACACACCAGAAAAAAACACCTACAAATTCTCCTAGATCAGGAGAAGGTATAAAAAAATACAACAATTTGCCAAAAGAATATGTTTGGATGGATGATGTTAGAAAATTAGTTAAAAGATTATTAGTTATTCATGGTGAAGAAAATGCTGGAAATAACAAATATTTCAATGAAAATGTAAACATAATGAATATGCTAAACAATATTTTTTTTGATTTTGTTGTCAATAATACAAAAGGAATTCCTCATCTTATAAGAGTTTTAATGTAATTCTACACTCATTTTGGAATTCTGAATATCATGGCAAAGGTGTTATAAATTGGGCTTAAAACAATCTAAATTTACCCGAAATGCATTTGCCAGGCGCTATAACTATTGTGGACCATACGCAAAATTAAATATGAAACTGGAAAGAAGAGACACGGGAGTAAATAAACTAGATGAAGCATGAAAATATCACGATGTTGCTTATAAAAAGCATAGAGATGTGCAATCTAGACACAATGCTGATAAAATTTAAGAAAAGAAAGCAAAAAATTTATATGAGAAAAAAATATGCCAATTGGGGAAAATATTGCTTTTTCTGCTGTGGCCTCAAATATGTTAACATAAAGAAAATTACAATGGGGAATTAAAATTTTTATTGATTATATATATAATTTTTTTACTTATAAATTAAGATAAAAAATGTAACATTCGATATACCCACTGATCAATTAAGAGATTTGGGTATAGATAAATTTTTAACAAAATATAAACTTTAATGAAATAAATAAATAATTTAAAGAAGGAAATTACATGTTATTAGCTATGTCATTACCAATACTCATAAAGATACTCGAAGAAAAAAAAACTAGAAGTGGTTTCCATCACACGAGATTATTCCCCTCATACTTGCTGCTTTAGGTGCACTCGGTGGTTTAGCTAGGAGATTATTCCCCTCGTACTTTCTGCTTTAGGTGCACTTGGTGGTTTAGCTGGTGGAGCCACTGCAATTTATAATTCTATTGAACAAGCTAAAAACAATAAAAAGAATTAGAAGAACACAGGCATAATTAAGCAATGGAAAATAAGGCTGGAAGTGGAATGAGAAGAGAAAGGCCAAAAAAAAAAACATTTAGCTCCAGTATCTAATATTGATATTGAAAAACATGTAAAAAAATTAATAAATATTAAGCATCTCAGAAGTGTTTTCTTTATATGATTGACGAATTACCGAAAAGTATGTACAAAAATGAATGTGCTGTAGAAAATATTGATATTTCAGCAAATCCAGGAACTCATTGGATTTGCTATTTCAAAGAAAACAATGTTGTTTATTATTTTGACTCATTTGGAGGCAATATTCCAACTAATTTCACCAATTATTTCAAAAACAGAAATGTTTATTACAATGATGATCGAATTCAGAATTTTAATTCTGTTATTTGTGGACATCTATGTTTAATTGTTTTGCACTTTTTTACAAATGGATTTAAGTTTAACGACATAATTTCTATGTTATTAAATGACATATATTTGGGAAACCATGAATCAAATCTTTAAATAAAATTTTTGACACTAATGCTTATGCATTAAAATCATATGTAGATTCGCAATGCAATTCCAGTGTTTCTACTATACCACGCAAACTAAGAACCCTGTTTTGATTATACAAAATCTTATGTTTCTTTTTTATCGTAGAATTGTTAATATAGATGATCCCAGTGATGATAAAGACGCAATCAATAAAAGACATTTCGATAAACAAATAGTTGATTATGCTTTAAAATAAGAAATAAATTTACAATTTAGTAACACTATTGCTGATTACATACAACGAATAAATAATGCAAAGCAGGCAATAAAAAAGATAGTAGATTGTTTCTGATTATGCATTAAACAACAAACATAGATTCAAAACAAAATTCCGTTGCTTCCAATTAAAAAATATATGTAGATTCGCAATGCAATTCGTGCTCATCTCCTTTATAAAGTAAACTAAGCACTTGTTTCGATTATACAAAATCTTACGAGTCTTTTTTTTAGGGCATAGTAATGTTAATATGATAACCCCATAAATGGAAAAGATGCAGTCAGTAAAAGATTTTTTAAATAAAAAATTGCTAATAAATTACAAACTTTAAACCAATCAGTTTTGAACTACTGTGATACACTTGTTAACACAAAATTGAAAAATGTAAGGAAGAAAAGTCTCGTGTATTTTCTGCAAAGTGGGATAAAAATAATATTTTTCATCTCGATAATAATCAAATTTTCCTTACATTTGTGATGGATTGTATTCTTAATAAAATAACTACTGATAGTGTGGCCATTAAGGGGGCTACAAAAATAGATTACAATAAGCCTTTTGATGTTAACATGCGAGATAATTTATCTTTTAAAATAAAAAAAATAAAACATCTCGTCATATTGATGGTCAGGTTATAATCATAGGCATATTTGCAAAATATAAATATTAACTATTCTGTTATCTACAGCGGCATCTGCTGCACGATATTCCAGCAACAGGGAAAAGCATATCTGCACAGTTTTCCTTGTCAGCGACCACAGCGAGCTCTGTCCATGACAGGAAATGTTATCACGATTGTACTGCTATCTCTACTCGCTGTGAGGCATTCTATTGATACCAGGCTTCAAGCTCACCAAAACGTGCCTCAGTCTGATTTAATTGTCGCCTTTCTTGCTCGATGACCATAGCTCAGTGGTAGATTGAGTGTCTCGAAACTCAAAGGTCATGGCTTCGAAACCCCAGTTGGTGAGGATATTTTAATAGTGTGAAAAGGTGCCCACGCTTTAAAATTATCACCAAGACATTATGGAAGTGTCAATTTGCTCATAAACTTTTTTGTATTTTTAAAAACAAAAAAACTCTGTAAACAAACAATTAATGAATAATGAAGAAACGATGAACGAACAATTAATGAGAATTAAATGCATGTTGTACATGTTAAATGGGAATTAAAACATGTTTTTATGTTGCATTTCAAATAATTAACTACATATAAATATTTTATTTCACAAAATAATTTGAATTCACAAAGCATATATTTTATTAATCCCAGAGTTATGCAAGCTATCAAAATCCCAACAATTTTACATCAATTTTATCACATTTAGTTTTTAAAACTTTTTCAGCCAAATATTCATCAGGATAGTAAGTTTTCATAATTTCATATTTAAAAAATCTACCCATTGTTTCTTCTCCTTTTAGTGTCTTTCAGCTTGCAATTTTGTATATCATAATTTAAAATCTCAACAATGGTAAATAATTATGTTGTCCAAATAGCTGTGTAACACTTTTCAAATATTCGTTTACTCCTGCTCACGTGGACGATATCACCAACTTTGTATTTCGGTTTAGTAATTATGTCTACAAAATTTGTTTGCATTAATATTATTCATTTTTTCATTGACTTCAATTGATTTAATGCCAATGGTATTGTTCTTTGTGCTGTTATGTTCAGTAACTAAATCATCTAATATATTTACCCATTTGTAATTGCCATTCAAAGCAAATTTCTTCCACATTTTATTCTTCATAGTATGATTAAATCTTTATACACAACTGGCTTTAATTTCACTGAATGTAGCATAGTGATTAATGTTACATTACTATAAAATTCTAAGCCAACATCGCTTTGAATATTATGTGGTTTTCTTTTAAGCAATATAGATTCTAAAGCAATTGCTATAATCTTAGCTGTTTTATCTTTAATTGGTATAACAAATTCATACTTTGAGAAAAAATCAGTAATAGTCATAATAGGCTTGTATCCATTATTTGTGTGTGTTGTGCCTTTCAAATTACCAGTAACCATATCTACAAGATCTTGTTGACATGAATCATCAATATTGTACAAAATTACTTTTCTTCTAGGGAAATATTTTTATGCAGGTTAATATAATTCATTGCTTATTCCCTCTGTCACAGTGGACAATTTTTTTAATGTTGATTTTTTAGAATTACATATGGAGCATATACCTTTCTAAACTAATCGCCCATTTGTAGAATTTTTGTTTTTTATATTATTATTCAAAGTGACATTTTTACACTTCCAGTACCAAGTGTTCTCCATTTCATAGTAAAAAAATATATTTATTCTTGTATTTAATTCATAAGAGAGAAAATATAAAAGATTTGATCTGATTTTGATACTTGCAGTTGTCCGTTTTCTACTCATATCTATTGTTAAAAACCATAACCTTCATCGCAACATTTTACACAAATCTATTAGAATTGTTCATATGTCATATTTCCACCAACAAAATCATTATGCATGTGCTTTGAATTAGTATCATCTTGTCTAAATATACACAAAAAGTTTGATTTATCTCTTACCAATTGTTTAGGTATTTTTGAATATGTTTGAGATAAATAAATTACATCTAAATTTTTATGTCTTCCCCTAGTGAACTAATCCCGAACAATATCTGGGTCATCTAACATAACATTGTCAAATATAACCCTAGAATCATTTTTACATTGATCTAAAGGAGTCATTTCATTATTATAATTTCAAAAAGTATGCAATTTTTCTTTAACTTTAAGCTTTTTGGACAGTATATTAAAATAAATTTGTAACTCAAAATATTTTGGTCTATTTAAACTTTTTGAACAATCGTACAATTATTTAATATTTATCCATCCTACATTAGTAATCAAATTTATCATCAAACTATTTTTTCCACGATTTCTTGGACCTACTATTATAGCCCTCATATTACCAGGCAATAAATAATTCACCACTCTTATATTTTGCAATTTTCTTTATGAATTAAAACACACATACCCCAATTAACTTTGCACAGTATAAACTGCTTTGACTGCCGATTTTTCATTTAATAACAATAATTTTTGTAATAAAAGAATAATAAATTATTTAAATTAAAAAACATAGTTCTATTTTATGAAAAATTCATTGTATCATCCATAGTGAAAAATCGATTGCTTTGATAAGTTTAGATACGAAATTTTTATCGCCAAATATATACAACAATACACTAACAACAATTGAACACACAGGCCCTAATGCTGATAAAAATTGAGTTACAACTATTCCTAGAGGTCAATACGATATCGAATGGTTAAGGAAACTATAATTTCGATTGATCCAATTTAAACAAATATCATTGAATAAACAGCAGTTAATGTAGAAAATAGAATATCAAATCTAAGTTTGATACTAAATTTGATGACAGATTATCTGATAATTTTATAGGTACTAAATTCCCTAATTGTTACCCATTTAAAACAATAAATGTTTACTGTAACTTAGCATTGGGTTGTTTATCAAATGTGATGAATAAAATCATATAGAGACAGATATAATAGCCAGTTTTCCACCAAAAATGGTTTGATTTTAGAGATTCTATTATTTATGAGCCTGTATATCCAGTTTTTTTTATAAAATCAATAATGAGAGGTTCATTCATATTGTGTTGGAAATTAGAGACAAAAAATTACAAACTAATATTTTTTTATGGTGTTTATAACGCTATTGTTTTAGAAATTAAAGATGTTAAAAATATAATATAGAAAATATAATAATACAAAAACTAATTAAAATTATTAATTTTGATATCCATATGGCACTGTATCCATTTTCTTTTCTAGTACAATTATTTTGTTATCACAGGGGCTTAATGGAATTTTATTATCATCTACTGTATATATTTCATGGTTTTCACTTCTTATTAGATTAATTGTTCTATATTTTATTTTCTCGTTAAACAAACAATTCTTATAGTCCTTAAATGTAATTTTCTTGTTAACACATTTCTTTACTCCGTTCGATTTTATAGTTTATCGTCGACCTTATAACCATACATTTTTTGTAAACCAACTAATTCTTTCATTATTTTACCATTACATTCATTTTCCTAAATATTTTTTATTTATTTGAAGCATTTTATAAGTATTGTAATTTGGATAATCACTCGCATTAAATTTTTCTATCATTGTCTCCTTATCATTGTAAAAATCTTCTGTTTTTATGTTATTAATTAATTAATTAATTGTATCTTGATAGCATAATTAAATTTAATCTCCTTATTTTGGTTTCATATTTTTATAATGAAAATCATTAAGTAATTCTTTTGATATGTCTAAGATTGACATGCTAATATGAAAAGGCTTATTAAATTTTACATTTGTTTTATTCATATGTAATGCCACAAGATTCTCATTAAATATAGTACAGTTTTAAAATTTGGTTTTGTTACTAATTTTTCACATATTTCTGCATCTGATATTAGTTTTATATCAACTCTGGTAAAACAATGGAAAATATAAGAAACAAGCACAGAATTATTCATCAGTTTATAAAAATCTTTTTCAAAGTAGTTTTTAGCTTTAGTTATCTCTGTATTCAAATCTATAGAATTCTTTAGCCAATCTGACTGATGAAACGTCAATTTATATGTATTTTAGTAAGTTTTAATCCATTATTTAGGTACTATTTAAATTACGATATCGAATTACATATTTTTCTTTATTATGTAAAGTTGTTAATAATTTTGATTGATTTTTACTGGAACTTCTTTATTTTCTAGACAAAATGATAGATAGTTATGTAAATTATGCAGTTATTGTGGATATTCTAAATCAACTTCTAATATATAACCAAACTCAGAATCATCCTCCAGATCTAATATTGTTTTACTCCAGTAATCTAAATCAAATAATGTATCATAAACACAGTTGAAACCACCATATGGTAAATATTGTAACATTGCTTAACCATACATATATTATTAGCATCGAGATATGTTAAACTGTTAGACTCTTAATTTGGATTAAAATCTTCTAAATATTTGTTATTAGCTATAAAAAATTGCTTACAACGTTATGTTATTCCACCTATAATTCCTTTTTCAATCATTAAAATCATATATTTATGTAATGGTCCTAGTGGCTGATTAGTCATTTTTAACATTGCATCCCAAGAAAATCTTGGTGTAGTAAAATACTACGCAGGATCTAAATAATATGCATTTATACATGCATTTCTGAACTTTTCAAATATATCTGCTAATAGTAATGCGTCACTTTTTAAATATAAATCATGGTATTCACCAAGATTTTTAATATTAAATTGGTTCCATACTAATTTTGAATGCTCATTTTCATCCTCAATTATATCACTATTGTTTAGTTTATTATAAAATTCATTCTTTGGTGGAAGCTCTGTTTCTTCGAATTTCTTCCAACTATCCATTTAATCACATGTGTAAACATTTTTTTAAATAACTGAATCTACTTGTTCTGGGAAATGCTTTTGTGTATGTTTCATTTGTTGTTTGGTTAAATTCGATGATAATTTTCGCTAAATTACTGTCCATAAATTTAAATGTGTATAAATTTAATTTTTAAATTTTCCATGCTTTTCCCCAAAATTGATCAAATTTTGTTAATTATTTTAAATTAAATCAATACTGTTGTAAATAAATGTGCATCATGCCCAGCTAAATTATGGAATTAAATTGGTACATAATTGGGTAATTTTAATTGTAGATATTAATCATCACATACTAGATTAATGAATTTTCCATTTATATGATCATGATGATGTATGTGGATATGAATATACAGACAGTAAAAACAGTACATTAGATTTCTTCTGAGTTCCTATATAATATTTTTTCTTCTTTGGTTAGTGGATGCATTGGTTCAGTTTGTGAATATACTCCCCCAATTTCTTCTACATCTTTTTTAATTGAGTGTATAAATATTTTATGAGCATTTGAACTTCGATAAACTACTGGCAGCTTATAATCACCATAATTAGATACAATATAATAACAAAAACCAGATGATTCATGTAATTGATATTTCATTGTATATGATTCGTAGTTTAGTTTAAATCAATGTTATTTATTTGCTCTTTGGTAAGACTATATCTTTCTTTAAGTACCTCCTTATAAAGACAATTATCGATATCATCCTCTGTTAAAATTGGATCTTTTTTGATAAGGTTAAATTTAGTTAATTCTCTTTGGCTTGGCTTAACTGTTGATATTTTCTTTTAAATCGATTCAAAATCGGCATATATTGTGAAAGCAACTTTCATTGTATGCTTGTAATTTTTAAATTTTATTTGCTCTCCTTTTGGAGGTAAAGTGATTTTTACTGCTTCATTTTTAGAGCAGTCTTCTGTATGTTTATTTAAATTATCTTGGCACATATTGCATATATAAGTTTTATGTGCATATTATTTTTTTGTGCTGAAAGCAGTTTCGATAAATTTTTTATCCAACAATAATGTGATTTTTCATCACCTTTGAAATAAAGTAAATTTTAATGTTTTTCCATTTTCTTTTTTGTAATATTTAGTGGATATAATGTAGACTCTTCGGCAATATAGTATACATATATATGTGTATCGTTTTATTTTCTGTTTTTGGTATACCATCAATTTTAATAGGATATTCATTTTATTTATCACTTCATCAATATTAAGTCCCACGTTTTTATGTTTAGATACTCTTCGTGGATCTTTCTCTACTGGAAACAATGCAGATTTCATTGAAAACATTCTAAATAAATTCTGGTAGATTAATATATGATGCTCAATTTTGTGGATTATACTTATTTATTATTAATTGTATTCCAATTATTATATCTAAAACCCATCCAGAACCTCTTTTTTTAAATTCACATAATTGTGTAAGTAATTCCTCTCTTATGATTTTATAAATCTTTGTAAATGCCCCTTCGTTTAATATCCTATGATTAAATGACTGAAATGTAAATAATTCTACTTGATTATTTTCCTGCTTGCCACACTTGATATATAATTTAATGCTGGCTTTTAACCCTCTAAATGTTTTAAGATATTTATGTATTATCTCAAATACCATATTTTTTACTGATCGTAAAAAATGATTGGCTAGACTAAATTAAAGTTATTTTCAATACTATAAGTTGATATTCTAACTTCAAAAGCTTTATTTGCTAAGTGGTTTTTATTGCTTCTACTTCTTTTGTTTATAAATAAATTTGTATAGAATGGAAATATTTCGGTTAATTCTTTATCTTTGGGATATAATTCATTGATATTTTTGTCATCAATATGTACATTTGTAAAAATATTCTTTGTTATCCCTTATTTTACCTACTTACTTTCATTTCTATGCTTAAAAAATATATTATTCGATAATGGAAATGTTTCTTTTAATTAATTTCTTTTTATTAGTATATAGTTGTTTGATATTGGCATAAGAAAATTGCAAATTTGTAAATTTTTTTTCTCTTTGTTCGTATATATTAAATGGTATAATAGCTGTAATTAAATCATCTTTCCTTAGATTGTATCAAAGTCAAATTAAATCATCATTACTTACATAAAAACTATATTTGTGTTTTAGATCTCTCCCTGTAAATTCTTAGCTCCTGCACTGTCCTGTCACCCAACTCAACTGCAAGATAGTTTGCTGTCATTTTTTATAATTATATTTAGAAGAAAACAAATTTAATTATATTTTAATGTTTATGGGCTATTTGGTACCTTGCTTTTTTTAAATCAAATAACACAAAGTTTTAGTTAATGTTGTAAAGGTACAAATTAGCAAACCCCTATCAAAATTTTAATTTATTTGTGTATCTGAATGTGGGTTTTTGAACCAGTTTATTATTTAGATTGGTCGATTGCTTGTGTAACACAGAGTAATGAATAAAAGTGCTGCAGTATATTCTCAATTAAGTGTGTTAAGATGATTGTGCTAAGAGCAAATATTTGCTAAACTAATAATGTTGTAAATATTCTTTAAAACAAGCAAAGCTGTTGTGTACATATAGAACTTCTTGTGTGAACCAAAAAAGAATTATCCGCTGTGTGTGTACTGGTTAAAGGACTAGTTATGTACTAGAGTTTTTAAAAATGAATACCGCATATGTTACATCTCTTCCAGAATGTTATGAATCAGTTAATGAAATATTTATTGTATGAAATTATAATAGGCTAGTAAGAAGCCTTACTAAAAGGTGAGTGTCTATTTTTTTTTTATCTGTGTTAATGCAAGAGTCCCAGAGGAGACAGAGTGTTTCACAGAGCTTCGAAAGCTGTGCATGTTAATTGTTGGGTGGAATTTTATAGTTATTATGTTTTCATATGTTTTTATGTTAATTTAGTATCTAGTTTTAGTCATTGATTTGGAATGGTATATGTAGGTATTAGGTGTAATGTTTAAGAAAATTAAATATTCAGTTTTCTTAATAGTTTGAAATATTAGATTTTTCCTAGAGTTGATGATTGAAAGTTCATGACCAAAATTTTTCTAAATATTAAGAAAATAATGATTTTTTTAGCAGTGCTAAATATTGACTAACATTGATTAATATAATACATAATTATTTTATCTTTCTTTAGTTGCGCCCTCTTCAATCGTCCTCATTCATCCATCATATGCCCATCCAATAATTATTATATTCTTTTCTTACAACATTACAATACTTTTTTCTTTTCTAACTGATTACAATGTTAATATCGAAAGCAATATTTATTAATTATTTAACTTCTTACTGTGATTATATTCCTTCATATATTACTTCATATATTCATTATAACATACTAAAATGTGAAGCAAATTTTTGTTCTTAGTATTTTTATGGTGATAAAATAGTTTTATAGATTTATTCTCATTACAGACTTTACATGTTTTGAGTTTAATTTAAATTATCTAGTGCTGTACTGTGTAATTTAGAATTGTTATACATTCTGAGAGATGGAAATTTTACATATTTTCCACATTCACATAATACCCTCTCTTTATTTAATTCATAATGCTGTGTACCCTTTTCAATGCAGCATTTTCTTAAATGTTATTAAGCTTATCTTTTGCATATTCTTTAAAGTACAAATTTCCTATGTTTAATACTTCGCCGCACTTTTTATATTGATTAGATGTATTATTTTCCGTTTTGTTGGCGTGCAGCGATTTCATTTTATGTTTATTTAAATGGAAAAGAATTTTAAAATTTAAAAAAATTATATTATAATAAAAATAATATTATTATAATATTCTAAATAATGAGATCTAATTGATAGTAAAATATTAATCAAAATAATAAAATTAAATGAATAATAAAATAAAAAAATTAAAATGGGAAAATATTTCTTTTATTTAAAAATTTTTTTACATTTAAATAATCATAAAAATGAAATCACTGTGCACCAAGTTTAACAACTCATCCGAGACGACAAAACTACAGGACCTATGGAAAATAAGTATGTTACTACAGATTTTCAATTATATGATTCTAAGATTGGAAAAAAATTTGTTGTATTCTTGATTCAAAGTTTAAAATTACTTTACCAGATCGCTATGTAAGTCTGTTTGATAGAAATGCTTTATAGATAATAAACAAGAATCGAAATTTTATAACATATAAGGGCTTAAAAGAAATTAAAAATTGTACATCTATGCATGATTTAGAATCGTCTTAAAATATACAAGTTCTATTATTTTTAATCTATCAGATATCTTTTTTTAATATTTCGCTTGCTTTTTATTGTCGAATTTCAGATCTTGAGTTTTTAATTTTTCTTACATTTTCATTAAATAGCGAGAAATATTTAATGCTATTTTTCTTTCACTTTTGGTGTAAATTGGTTGTTTTCATATCATCGGAATTTCTACATGGAACCTTTCGTGAAAATTTTTGCAAAATTTGTGTGATTTTAGGTTTAAATTGTTTGTTTTTCAATGAAAATTGCTTGTTTTTTTAACAAAAAGATAACTGTTTCTAGCAATGAAAAAAAGTTGCTTGAAAACAATAAATTTGCTTGTTTTAGTTTAATTTTGTTTGATTTTTAGCGTTTTTTTTTTTTTCACTAAATTTCAGATTTTGAGTTTTTAATTTTTTTCCTGTACTTTCGTTGCGAAAAACAAGTAAAAGTTTATGCTATTTTTTGTTGTATTTTTTTTCTAACATTATCAGAAAAATCGTGCTGCGCTAGGATCGGTCTTTTCCATCTACTAGTAATGAATATGTCAAATGTATTTTGAAACAACAGGGTGGTGAAATGGGACTACAGAAACAAACCGAGATGAATACAAGTGATTCTCTTCAAGACTCTCTTGACATTCATTAAACCTGTTCCGAATTTAATGTGCTAATTATAACTGGTAAATGAGCCAAACAAAAGTAAATTCCATATTTTCTGTCTTGATTCTACGATGACAAAAACGACGCATGGCATCTTGCTTGGCAAATCTGTTTGTCTCTGACTGTAGCATGACTCCTCGAGTTTGTGGTGTCGTCTGGCAACATGCTGTTCCTCGTCCCAGAGGCTGAGTAAGCGAAAGTTCAACGTCGATAAGACGACTCAGAAACACAACACAACAGCGCGGCGAAAGGACAACACTTTCTCATCGTCAAACGAAGCATCTCCAGTGTTTACCCTGGAGTTTTCTTGGCAGGTAAGTTGGAAATAGAAGCTCCTCAGACACCAACATTCTCTTGCCGCTCGTTCTCTCTCTTAGGGAAGTTTGCGTGGACTAAAGTTTCCTTCCAAGCAACCAGTAGAGCAGCCTTCCTTCACACTGCTGGTGTCTAGCTGCGAGGGCCAGGTGCCATGTCGCATCGGGTTAGTAACCCGAGAACCCCCCCCCCCCCCCCCCTTTTCCTAAAACAAAAACAACATTACCACCTCGCCAGTGGTCCCCAGGAAACAACATGGCTGTCCTAGCATCACACGATAACTACTTTCCATTGTTCATTTTTGTGGCCACTCAAAGGCCAGTCACGCATTATCAGCACCCCTCCGCTTATACCGAGAACAATATTTTATTGATTAAAAGAAAATTTGCTTGGTGCCCTACTTTAACAATATGATATCTGAAGAAATTTACAGAGATTCCAGACAAGTTATAAATCAGTCACATTATCCACCACAACACAAAACCTAGTTATGTCTGTCTCCTTATTCCCACTCACCACTATAATATTGGACCCGCGCACCATCCTGTACTACACAATGTACATTACTGACCAGCTGTCAGACAATATAGAGCCGAGTTCACAATCTTGCTATCAAACCGTTCTTTATGATTGACATGTGACATGATTTATATTACGTCGTGTTCATTTGCATAATTCTACAAAATTAGCATTTTTTCCACGAATGTCTGTTGACTCGAAATGTTCATGTTAAGTCATGACAAACGCTATGACAACAAAGGAATTTTATTCGTGGGCCTGCGACGGCTGGGTGTCAGTTACGATGCCGGGCCTGCGACGGCTGGATGTCAGTTACGATGCCGGGCCTGCGACGGCTGGATGTCAGTTACGATGCCGGGCCTGCGACGGCTGGATGTCATTACGATGCTGGGCCTGCAGTGGCATGATGCCCAGAAATAAGCAGTATAACAATGGAGTAAACTTTAACTTTTCGATTTAAATTATTAATAATGGTTATTTCCTCTTTACATATATTCATTTCATTTACTTCTCAACATATATTATATGAAAACCTTTTGCTTGCCTAGTGCGGCATTCGAACCTTGACCCTTGAGTTCACAGTCCAGCATGCTGACTTATACACCACAGGGTACAGGGTAAGTTGGTGATACTCTCCAGTAATTTATAATAATATGTGTTATGATATATTTTAAAGGAATGCATACATTCCATGACAATATAACAAATAATTTCAAAACATTGATTATCTAAAAACTATTTCTTCAGAGGCTTGAAAACAGAACAGTTTTTGTAAGTTTTCCATATAAGTTTCGGATAGTTGTACAAATGAAAAAATTTCATAGTCAACAAATGCCATGGGCTGCCACGTGACACAATATAATCACGAGAAAAGCATGCTAACGGGTAACAAACGGTCTCAAAAAAGACATACCATTAACAGCTAGCTAACATCTTGCCTATTCGAAACACTTTCCAAAAGTTTGACGGCAAAAATTCATCATATTTATATTGTTATTTTGTTAAAGATCTTTGTCTTTAAGACGCTACCGGGCCGGAATAAATAAGACAATAGCCTGCTTATTGAAAAGACAAAGATACTGTATGGGAATCGGCCCAGAAACATTTTTTTAATGCTTGCCACATGTTTACTCTGCGATATCACTCCGACATATTTTCGGTGATATCCATGTGTTATCCTAAAAAATACAGAGGGCCATTATTTTTTCTAACGGCTTGCAAACTGTCTCAAAAAAGACATCACGCCGTTGTTAGATGGCTCTCTTCTGGCATTGAAACGACAGTTGCTGACAGTACAGGTATCGGGCCGACAATTTGCCGACAGTACAGGTATCGGGCCGACAATTTGCCGACAGTACAGGTATCGGGCCGACAATTTGCCGACAGTTTGTCAGGTTGCGTTTGCTGGGATAAACTTTATCATCGTGATTTTTTTATTTAAAGAACGTAACCAGAATCTAGTCAAATTTTCGGTCTGCACTATTTCTATTTTTATTTATATTTGTTAAATTTGTGTTGTCATATCTGACACAACAAAAACAAACACATCATCATAATTATATTCTGAGCATTTTGTGTCACAATTAACTACGACTAAAATGTTAATGGCTTATCTCTTATTAAACTACGTGTGTAGCAAAAAGAAAGACACAAAATATTTTTTTATTACACATTAAAGTTTTGAATATACATATTATATAAACGCACACATTAATTTACATAAAAAGCTGTCCTCACACAGCCCACAATAATTCCAAGCTTTAAATATGAAGGACGAAAGGAAATGTGTTACCGGTGTGTTGGTTTGTACAGTCAAAAATAAAATCCAAGTGGAGAAGCATCCGATATATCGAAGTCCACACGCAGGCAGTATATTATCTTCAGTTCCGGGTCATGATGGCAAAGAACTGCGGTATCCTCCGTACGTACACTAACAGCTTTAGTGGAGTTCCGCAGTTACTACTTACCACATTTCAGCAGCAGAGTCAGAAGACAAACGTTTCTCTCTTATTTTACACAGTTTGGGGAGTTATCAGAAAGGAACCAGAAAGGGTGCGTTCTACACTCGTTTGATGGAAATCTTGATATTGTTTTAGCGTATCGAAAGTATCAAACCCGTCAACCAATATTGAAAAATACCTGCATACATTTGACGCAATTACCACAAAGTTGCACATTATATACATCATTTTAAATATTGAAATGTTTCGGAAATAACGATTTTCCTCTACTAGTACGAGTTTTATTTTCTTTAAATATTCATGCAAAATTAACATAATATTACGATTTAATTTAACCCAGATGCCACGCATATAAAAGGCCTCATCGCCGTTAAGCGTAAGGCTCTGAAGAGGCGTAGAATGTTCTGGTCGTACTATGTGTACCTATGGCCCTTTCAATGGTCACCCTATTATATCAATGGTAAAAAGTATATAGGAAGGTTCAGTAAAGGGCCCTTGAGTGATTTTGTTTGGGTGTGACAAGTATATGTTTTAATACAGCTCTTTGAAAAGGCCTTTTATTTATAGCCATTTTGAAGTACTCTGAAATGGCGCTGCTAACACACGTAACGTCTTCCAAGTACTCAACAGCCCTCGTCTGACGTGTGTGTTCTTTTCGTATATCAGCACATTGAACGCACGTTTAATACTTTGTTACAAAAACTTTTACTTCAAACACTCTCCCACACAGCAGTTCAAGCGCCAGGTAGGCGGGGCCTTAAGGTTTTCAATAACACGTTTGTAATATTTTTATTTAATGTTTTCTATGAAGATAGAGTATTCTAACCCTCTAAAAACAAGAAGTTTAAAAAGGTACGACTTAAAGGCTAAAGCACCCCACAAAATGACCGAAAACTTGATTAAACATGAATACACACTAAAATCGGATGGCTCATACACACTTTACGCGAAGTTAAAATCCATGCAGCGTAAGCAGTAAGCAGGCGTCCTGAGAAGCAACACTATCTGGACCAGCGAAAGGAAGTTTCGTATTCCGTTCAGTTACGAGGGTGCAAGATCCATTGGCGGGGAGGTGAAAGAGAGAGGCGAAGTAGGAGAAAGGATCGCCATGTGAAGATACGATGTAGCGGACCCTGAGGACACAGAGCCCGGCGTCCTCTAGCGTCCTCTATGGTCCAGGGGGGGTTGTTCTAAGTCTCTCTTTCCGACAAAAAAAATAGATCCTTTACAACTATCGGCTCTAGATCACTGCTCGGTATTCTAAGCTTGAAAAAAAGGTCGAGTGACGTCGCGAGTGGAGTCTCAGCGTATCAACTGCTCACAAGCAGTCGGCAGGCTAGAATTTTGTAGTTATACCAGTATGGCGGCTATCGGTATTAAATGTAGCCGTGTATTTTTAATGATACGGAAATAAATATTGTGTAGTATAATGTCAGTGCAGCACGTGTTTATGTTGTATGAAGTAATAATTTCTCTACATATACATTTTTGATAGGAATAAGTATGAAAAGCTTGGTTATAATTATTACAAACGTTCATCACACACGTCCGTGCTTTTTGCACATTGTGCACAACATAATACAGACTATTTTACGTATGGGATGTTATTACAAGAGCGTAAATGTAAGTATACTCAATTGAAAATTTTTATCCGATATACTATTACTGTCTTAGCACACCCGCACAGATAAACTTTTTTCGTTTCTTAAATACCGTATGTTTCATGGGCGAGTTGTTACTTTGCAGACGTCTCTAGGTTTAAAGATCGAATCTACCCACCAGTCATGTTTTATTCTGTTTAATTGTGTGAAATACAATTATATGTTGATAAGTGATAACAACACTTTTTAAAAGAGCAAGCTTATGAATTGAACTTTATAAATTTGTATTTTAGCCCCCCAATAGCCTACAGTTTGGAATTTTTCGGGTCTGGTCCAGATAATTTCAAAATTGAACGATAAAATTTGATAGGTAGGCCTAATATACAGTAAAACGGATCGGGATTAACGCTAAATGTTACGAATATATATGCAACAAAGTGACAATTCCTTGCATTGATTCCATAAAGAAGAGGCTAATAAATTCCGCGAAATTTAATAATTTTGAAACTGTCCTTGAAGCCAAAATGAATAACACAAATACAGTCAAAGTAATCATATACTATTTTCCACTAGCTAAAAAATAAAGCTTACAATGTGAGTCTTAGAGTAATATTTTTTTAACAGATTTGTTCAATTTTAAAACGAGTACTTCTAGTAATATTTTTTTTCGGTACGTTGTCGACAATGTGCAGACACACTGACGCTCTTACAACTTGAAGTGGAGGACGTCGGTAAGCTGAAGACGCCCGAATGTACCCCCGCGTAAAACTATGAACATCTCAG
Organism: Dryococelus australis; assembly: GCA_029891345.1. Classification (NCBI taxonomy): domain Eukaryota; kingdom Metazoa; phylum Arthropoda; class Insecta; order Phasmatodea; family Phasmatidae; genus Dryococelus; species Dryococelus australis. Next base: position 167,652,024 of record CM056997.1, on the reverse strand, counting down.
AATGACGTCTTCAAGTAGCCGATTATTTAGTCGGCTGCGAGACAGAAGGTTCAAGACGATGTCAGCAGTTACCGACGAAACTTGGAATATGCTCACAGGTAGCCAGAGTGTTTATTCTAAGTTTCATCGGCAACTGCCCACACCATTGTAACACCTGTTTTTTTTGTTCTAACTTGGTGAATAATAAACGTAATTTGAACGTCACAATTTGTGCATATGTGTAAAGTTTGGCAGGCTCAAGAGGTAAAATAGGTGTGTAAATATATAAACAGATTCCTTAGTTATAAGTTTGTGATCTTTGCCCTTGTATTTATATATGATATTTTGTTTTGCGAGTTTCTTTCTCTTTAAAAATATATAATACTGGCAGGTAAAGATAACAGGGTTTTCTGCTAGGAATTTTTTTTTTTTTGGAAGGTTTAGAAGGATCGAAAAGATATTCTGATATGTGCAACTGGAAGAAGCATAAAGCTCTGATTTAATGTGCATATAAATGATGTTAATTCAACGCTAGGAATCAATTCCAAGAAGCTTTTATTATGAATGAATGTTACCCAGTTTTTGCTACAGAAATACGCAAATGGAGAAAATTAAATGCGTAATATTGAGTCTTCAGTATCTGAGATGACGACGACGACCTTCAAAGGGATCGATATCTTCGTCATCGGAGTTCCGAGGAACTCCAAGCCAGACGTCATCGCGTGAAGCTGAAGGAGGTACGTCGCGAGTAGTTCCACCTTCTGAGGTACAGTCAGCGTAGTGATGCACTACTCCAGTGGTTGGAACGGAAGTCGACTCTAGGACCTTGGCTGACGAAAACATGTCGGAGTGCCCGTGCCAGCATGGAATTGAGGTCGGCGGGGAGTTGTGACATATCAAATTCGATTCCAGGAGGAGAACTTCAGATCCAGCTACGAACTACGTGATTTCTCATCCGCAGTTAAGTCCAGCGTCAACCGTATAACGTATGAACCATTCGTAAAGGTACTATCAGTATTCGTATAAAATGTAACTGACATTTTAATGGAGTTTTCCTTACCTACGGATGTTTACGTGGCTGACTAATCTAACATATTTAATCCATTTTTATTTTAAAGAATGCAACCTTTTTAGACTTTGCAGAAAATATACAATCACATTAAATTTTTCATCGTGTATGGAAAACCTAAGGGACCAAGGAGTATCAATTCTGTATTCATTCCGTTTTTTTATATAAATTTTTAATAATTAACACCATCAAAGGTTCCTCGAGTTTTGGTATTTTTATTATTATTTTCTATATTTGACTAATATACAGATTTGATGTAATAGTGACACTTGCAATTCGCCCTGAAGTCTCTCATAGCCGAGGTAAGTGAATAATGAGTAATTATCATTTATGCTGTATATGTTAAGTTGTAAATAACATTATATTTCTTTATATGTAAAATATGAGCAACACGCATGTTATGCTTATCCAACCTTCATATTTGGACTATCAAAGATTGGCCATATGTAACGTAACAGTACAGGTTAGCAACACTAACTGTTCCATCGTCATTAACTTCTGTCTCGCAGCCGTCAAAATTTTCGTCGGATCCCAAACGGTATTCGGAGTTATCAGTCGTTTAGCACGGAGGCGCAATCGGGCATCTTCGGCTTACCGACTGTCTCCGCTCCAAGCTAGACGAGCGTTTGTCTCTCTCTGCACGGTCAACAACATACAAACAAAATTTTACAAGAATTATTCGCTTTAAAATTTCACAAATCTGTTGAAAAAAACATTACTTAAAGACACGAATAGTAAGTTTCATATTTTTTAGCTCGTGAAAAATAGTATATCATTACGAACACGTGTTATATAAGAAAATAATAGTGTTCTCTATTCGTTGATTTTGAGCGGAGTTTGAGAAACTCTGGTTGGTGGCCATGTTGAACATTATATTTTCCCTTCGAGAGACACAGATGTTTATGTGTTACAGACGAGTCCCGGGTGTTTAGCAAACTATTTGTGTACGTGGAAAAGAAAATATTTGGTCAAGGTTAAGTGGAGGGATGTTAGCATGTTGCTGTGACCCCTCCTGGAGGAGCAGGCCACGCATTAACAAGGGGGAACAAGGGTAGCTCAAAGGAAAAGCACTCAGATACAAAATACTACATTTATTAAATTCTAACTTACAATCATGCCTCAAGTAGGCGTCTCAAACAACATTCAGATTCTACAGCCAATCAGCTACAGTTAGCAAAATGTCTCGACAGTTACTTTCTCTCAAGGGGCGCTGATGCCCGTAAGCAAGCTTAAGGTAGTGTGACGTTATTAAGGCGAAAATATGCTCAAAGGGAGCTTAAAGACATCACAAGTCCCACGCCCTAGCGTGCCTTTAATCGTCCTACCAGGGAATGGATAATTACCCTCTCGTCCTCGAAGTCACATAGCAGCTCTCTCGACGGCGTGCTTGGCCGTCGAAGGCGGACCATGGGCTGTGGTCCTCTCGGCTCGTTGTCCTCGGGCAGAGCCTCCAGCAGCAGTAGGCAAGATGGTGCCCAGAGCCTCCATCACTCTGAGCTTTTATACTCCTTTCCTGACTTCGTGCTCAATCACCCGGTATGTGTTATTTAAAACATAGTCTTGGCTGGCCGAGGTCGCTCTGCACCTTGCCCCAGGGCGCTGAGGAGCAACCCTCGCAGGTGCCAGCCACAACAATGTGTTAATTATAGGTTTCATGTAAAACTGTCCTGAATAACAAAGACATTTACATATCTTAAATAGATTATATTAATAATCCTAGCCTTGGTGTCCACCGAAGTGTACTGTGGAGTCGTGGAAAGACACGTGTTCAAGAAATTGCGAATTTTACAAACAGTAAGTTTGTATGTTTTGTAAATGTATTTGTAAACCGTTCATATAATTTTTGAAAAGCACGTGGCCTGAAAAAGCCGCACTTTCCACATTTTTGCAGTGAGTTAATAATATTGTTTGTCAATATCGTAAAAACAAATGTAAGGTTAAGTTCGATCAAAGTGTGTGTGTATTGCTGTGTTTGTACGAACACTAACAGCAATGTATATGTATCACGTTTTGTTTTTTAATTAAAGTTAAAAATTTTCGTAGTTAAATAATTTCAATGTCATTTCCATACGAGCAAAATTTTCCACTGCTACATCAAAACTAAAATAAAATCATAATTCCACACATTCGTAAGAACAACAAAATAAGACCGCCTCACACTGTTTCATTTTCCCCTCGAAAAAATCAGAACCCCAAAAAATTTAACTTGGTAATAACAAAAATTAAACTATTTAGAACGCCAACCTAGCTACAATATCCTACATTAATTACTAGACGGAAGTTACATAACGTTAGTATTTCAGTGCTTGTCACGACAGGAAACACGAGGAAAGAGGAAAATGCATGTGTGGATTGGACTCAAACATTTCTTTAAAAACGTCTTCTTCTTTACTGACAAATCCGCTGTGGTGGAAGGATAAATATTGTGGCCGTGCTACTTTTCTAGAATTGTAAAAATTTACCCCACTTACATGAAATAGACTATAACAAAGCCAAAACAATCGAAACTGTTGACTATTAGGGGCCAAAACACAAATGTACACAGCTTATAAGCTTGCTTTTTTAAAATTTTGTTACCTCATATCATCACATAACTGTATCACATATTTGAACAAAGTAAAAACTAAGCGCGAAGGGAGATTCTATTTCAAGCCGTGGAGACGCTTTTGTTACAAAACACATAACTTAACCACTAGACCACCGAACACATGCCATTTAGGGGATGAATAAATGTTATTTCAGGTTTGGTATTAGTAGTTTATTGAATAAATATTTACAATTGAGAATTTGTACATGTACGCACTTGTAATAACATTCCACACGTAAAATAGCCTGTACCATGTTGTGCACAATGTTTAAGGACATACGTGTGTGATGCAAGTTTGTAATAGTTATAACCAATCTTTCCATGCTCATTCATATCGTAAATAAATATATAGGAAAATTATACCTCGATGCAACACAAACACGGGCTGCATTGACTTCATACTACAAGTTATTTATTTCCGTATCATTAACATACACGGCCACATTTAATGCCAACTCCCGCCATATTGGTTTAAACTACGAAATTCTAGCCTGTGAACTGCTCGTGAGTAGTTGAGTCGTTCCGACTCCACTCGTCACGTCGCTCCACATTCGTTTCAACCTTAGAATACCAAATGGTGGTCTGAGCCGACAATTGTAAAGAATATATTGTTTTTCGTCGGAAGGAGGGACTTAGAACAACCGTCCAGGTGTAGCGGCGTGTCTAACGAGCGGCTCGGCGCGAGGTTAAGTCGTGAGGAGCCTGGCTCCCTCAAGTGACCCCCGGAGAATGCGCGCTGAAATCGGATGGTTCGGCTACGGGAGCGAGGGACAGGCCATGGGAGAAAGGGACGAGAAGAAGACAGAGGAGGAAGAGGTAATAGTGAAGGAGAAAGGACAGCATCAAGGTGCATGCAAAGCTGCTACGGCTGGAATCTCCGGCCGTGCAATCCGAGATATCGAGGACGTGGGGTGAGCTTCCCCCTTTCAAAGTCCGTGCACTCTCATCGAAATTGTGGTCGCAATTCTGATTCCAGAGAGCGACTAGACGGGTTAAGGGCCTCCGTTGGAAACATTGCTGTATCCAGGCATGCTGATTTTTTTTTGGTGGACAAAAGGGGGGGGGGGGGGGAGTGGAACTTCCAAAAGTTATTAGGGTATTAAGTATCACAGGCAAAAATTTCAAATTAAAACCTTTTTATTATATTATTTTTGCCTTTAGTTATATGTATATATATTATTCAGAACCGCTGAATAAACTAAAGGCGAATATATAATATATATACTAGATTAAAGATGGATTTTTTTTCTTTCAAATTTCAAAATTTTTACTAGTTGCTTGTTTTCCCCTCATGTGGCCGACCTCCCGTGGCGCTGTAGGCTGGTGCGCCGATAGTCTGGGGTGCGGGAGGTTCTGGGTTCGAATCCTTGGTAAGTTATGTTATAAGTTAATTTATGAGCCATCTGCTAATTAGACTTCAGGCATAACATCGGAGGACGTTAATGAGCCCTGTCATATTCATATTCCAATATTTCCCCTACAGCATTATCGGCACGAGTCAAACTTGCATCAAGCTTGTAATGACAAACCTTTAAGCTTGCATCAATCCTGCTGTGGAAGCAAACCAATTTAAATTAAGATGATTGACTAGCAAAATTGCTGCACGCTCGCCTTGGAAACGTGCAAGCATCATTCAAGCAATCTGCAAGTCTGCCATCAGCAAGTATGTGCGAGTCGTGGGAAATTGTACTTAAATCAAACTTGAATCACACTTTAAGAGAAAAGCTCATTCGGAAAGGAAAATTCAAGTGAAATGGCCTTACCGTCAGCTTACATGCTCTCTGGGATTAAAATATTAACTATGTATGACATGAACATGTTTATGATAAGCACGCCCAACATGGTAACGAGTCTGGTCTCTACCATGGGATAAATTAAATACCCTACATTCTGAAAGTAAATTCACAAAAGGCTTTTGAGGTTGCTTCGTCGTAACATTTAAAGCTACTGAGCTTGTGTATATATCTAAAGGAAGTTGACATTAAAACGCAGTTGGTAAATATATGAATAATATCTTGTTCACTAGACAAATATTGGCATGGTCAGTTACCACAAAATATTTTCTATAGTTGCCAGACTTTTTAAAGTTGAAATTACGTCGGAAAACAATACTACCTCAGAATGAAACCGTAACATTGAGTAGAAATTCGAGTTTTAAAAAATATCCTTACATTTAAAGCATAAGTAAGATGTGCAGTGCACAGAATGTTTCACGACGAAACCGAAAAACTTCATCAGAATGTTCTAGAGATCATTAGCAACAAAAAAATATTATATACACATGTAGGCTATGAAGCCGCGTGACCGAGTTACAGTGATGGAAATGCAATAAACACAACGTGTGTAATTGCTGAATACCTTTACTGACATTGACCAATGTCGGCGGTTTCATAAAAGCTGTTCAAAATGGGCCCCACCTGACCGTAAGCACTCTGCGACACATTGCACCATGGCGTTCTGCCACTGCAGGTCTGCAAGTTCATTACGTAGTTGAATGGAGGCAGCAGTAATCGCTCTTATCAACTGCGTCTTGTTACCATCCGCTGTACATGCTACTCTTTAGGCAGCCCCAGAAGAATGCTAATGGCACATCTTCCAATAACAGTGACAAGTCAGTTTCCAGAAATTGTCTGTAGTGGTGATTATTGATGTTGCCCTGTATGAAATGTGGTCCAGTGAGTTGATTGCAAAGTAATCCGCATCACACTTTCGCTGAAAAACGTTCTTGGAAAATTCTATATTTCACTTCCATCACTGTAATACTAAAGCAGGACTTCATAGACTACATATGACTATTTTATTGTTGTTGACCTCAATAACACGGTGGCGAAGTTTGCGGGTTTTGTCACGAAACAGCGTGTATAAATGCGCGTTAAAGACCAAAAATATATTTATATTTATAATATTTTAATAAAGGTTTACAATAGCATGAAATTTCAGTGACTAATCGCTGGCATATACTATTCCACGTACAAGTTCACTTATTTTTTGGTAGTTCCGAATTGTATCCTTGTTTACAGTGGTTTCCATAGTAACCTTTTTTGGTGTTGACATACTGGGAAAGTTTACAGTAACTGAATGTATTTTTGTAAACATTATCTGCGACACAGGATATCACTGCAAATTCCATAGAAACAGGTTTGCACACGCACTACGATCGAATCAGTGATATCAATCAGTGAAATAGCATTCACTGAAAATCAGTTGATAAGCTACCGCCAACTGGCAAATCAAGCAAATTAGCTGGGAACAAGTGGCTTAAGGCAATGGCACTATCGACATTCAATGAGATCAAGAAATAATTAAGGGAACTTCAGCCAACATATCCAACATATTAGTTATTTGGTACTTATTATCATTCGCTCAACTTTCACTAGTTTTCAATGGGTTAGCTCAATTCTCACTTTTAAGATTTGCAGTGCAAGAGTACCTTCAGAACTGTGAACATAGTGCGCTCGTTCGTGGAACAGACTATCTAATTATCATTAATTTGCAAGATGTAAACATTCATAAAGTGACTAAAAGAATTTGTTTTGTTTCAGTTTCCTGCTTGGTGGTAGCAGTGATGTTGTGCTCGTCTGAGGTTTTGGCGGGAAACATTGTGTTCCCGAAAGCAAACGACCTGCCAGTTTTTGTGGACGACGGTGAGTATTTCACACTTGGTGGGAAGATAAATGGTTCCCTGATTTACTGCCACAAAAGCGTGTGCCGTTGCAAGTTTTTTTTCTCCCGATTACGGGTTAAATAAATATCAGTCAATTCGAAACTGCTGGATTTGTTTGATCTATTACGGACATGTTTCACCACCCACGGTATAAGATGTTCTGAAACTACCTGTCGAAATTTAAACCACGACATTTGTGGGCGGACAGAAACAAGAAACTCTGGTCATAAAATATTCGGAAAGACCATCTAGTATGTTTAAATTGAAGTTGAATGTCGGCAAATGACGCCGGGTGTCTGCAGCCGTATTTACCTGCGTGCAGAACAAGTTGCATAAGAAGAAGGCGAATGGAACAACGCCAGTGCTGCACGCGGCATTATGCGCCACCTATCGGTCAGATGGGTTGCCACTGTCTCACACACAGGCGTCACTGCAGTGGCAGCTGAGCTTGCGTTTCGTGGTTGCCTACGTACAGGCACTGATAGCATGTTGCCCTACCACCGTCGATCAGTTCGCCTTCGTGTCACGCAACTTCTTGTGCTCGCAGGTACATACGGCTGCGAGCACCCGGCGTCGTTTGCCGAAATTCAACTTCAGTTTAAACATACTACACGATCTTTCCGAACATTTCGTGACAAGAGTTTATTGTTTGTGTCCGCCTACAGATGCTGTGGCTGTTCGTGGTTGACTGACAAAATCAGAGTTACTACTGAGATAGTTTGTTATCGCTGGGAACTGGAAAGTTCGCGAATTAATTTTAGGACAAGATAGATTTCAAACATGTATTATATTTTATATGTTTGTAATTGGATCACGCCATATCAGATATGCTCAGGTGAACTCAGAGCCAATAACTAACGTGCAGGGAAAAACGCACCGAATCACATGCCATGTAGTCTGATATGAAACTGGCCACACACTTGGGCAGCTGCCTATCAACAGAATGCTGAAGTTTGAAAATACATAAGAAAATGAAGTGCAGCCTATAGAGTTTTCAAAACGCGAATTTGTTCTGTCCCTAGTAACAGAATAGTACGTAGAGGTTAAATAGCGTGGCGGTTTTTAGCCTACTCTCCGAAGAAAAAAAAGTCTTATGAGATTAATTTTCTGTCTATGTGTATGTATGTGTAGGTGGCTGTGCATTTGTCTGTTACCCCCTCCCCTCACCGAGATTCAATTTATGAATGCATTAACCGAATTCCCCCAAACTCTGTACACATATGGTACTAAGTAAGGACACCAGACTTTCATAGTTTTCGATCACGCCTCGAACTTACTTTCAAAATGGTAGCCATTTTAAAATTTAGGACGATATGTCATCTCAGAAACAATGAAACCGATTTTAAACAAATTTTGTGTGCTGACAACACAAGTAGTAAGCGTGATATTCAGAGGCGAGTATTGTTGTTGGTCCACCATTTTGTAAGAAAGCGCCAGATGAAAAAATTAGTATTTTATGTTATATCTCGAAAAATAGTTAACCTATTTTCGCCAAATTTGGCACATTAGTAATACAATGATTGGCAAGGTAAATAACAGTTATAGAACTCAATTATAAACTTATTTTCGAAACAATACAAATATGTTAGGTTTATTTGATGTTACTACCATTCCGTTTTACCAATTTCAACCAAAATTGTACACTGACAGTATCTACTACAAGCATCATATAAGCCAAAGAAGAAACACTTATTCGCTATTGAATAAACAAAACTTTTATGTTATATCTCGGAAACGACTAAACCAATTTTCTTCGAATTTGGCAAGTAAGTAATACTATGATAGGCCAAGTATATATAAGTAAATTAACTATTAGGTTCCTATTTTAAAAATGGCGGCTATGCAAATATTTTGGTTTTATTTGGTGTAGCTGGCTTACCATTTCACCAATTTTATTAAAATGTTATACGCTGACTCTTTGTATTACAAGCAGAATATAACCTAAACAACAGCCACTTTTGTGCGCAATTTTGAAAGATAGCGAAGCAAGTAAAAATGAAGCTTTCATATTATATCGAAAAAACTACCGAACCAATTTTCGCCAAATTTGGCACGTAGGAAAACATTTAAAAAATGAGTAATTAAACTTTATTGGGCACATATTTTCAAAATGGCGGCAATAATTCATATTTTAGATTTGTATGGTATAACTACCACACCATTTCACCATTTCAACCAAATTTTGTACGCTGACTGTATATATTACAATAATGAAATAAGCCCCAAAAACAAAACTTTTGTTGTCCATTTTGTAAGATAGCGCTACATGAATTAATAAAGGTTTTATGTAATTTCCTCGGGAAAAAATTTAATATATTCCTACCGAATTTGGAAATCAAGTATTAATGCTACAGTTTATATGTACAAGTATGTTTCAATTTTGTCAATCACTTATTTTCAAAATGGCAGCCATTTAAATATTTTTTCATAATGTGCTATATCTTCGAACACATTCTATCAATTCCAACTTTACTTTGTATGCTGCCAGTATATATAACAAACCTCAAATGTGTCTACACGTAACCCCTTTCGTCCTCCATTTTCCAAGATAGTGCCACACGAACAAATAAAGTTTTTATTTCATACCTCGGGAAAAAAACTTTCCGATTCCTACCAAGTATGGCAAACAAGTAGTAGATACTGCGGTAGGTTATGTTAACTAACTTTTTTTTAGGTATGTCAGACACGTGTTTTCAAAATGGTGGCCATGTAGCTATTTTAGTTTGTATATTATGTCGTCGAAACTATGTAATTAATTTTAAAGAAACGTTGTATGATGTGTCATTTTGTAAAATAGTATCACTTGAAAAATTTAAATTATGTGTTATCCGAAAAACAGCCGATTTCTACCAAATTTAATCGACAATAAACACTGATAGATTTTGAGTAGGTCAGACATACATATTTTCAATATAATGGCCACGTAAATATTTTAACTCTTAATTTCTAATCTACGAAACTGCAAAACGAATTTTAACTTAACTTTGTATTCTGACAGTATCAGTTGTATCCACCAAAACTGTCAATGTAAAGTTTTATTTCACAGCCATTTTGTAAGATAGTGCCACATGAAATAATATAGTTTTTATGCCGAATCTCGGGAAACAATCAACCTATATCTTCCGAATATGGCGAAGAAGTTGGACTGAAGTAGGCTAAATTATTTTATATGTTTTAAGTATATGTAAGTCTATTATTTTCTCAATATCACGTTAAAAAACAATTTTGTTTTAGTTTGCTATATCTGCAAAATATGTGACATTTAAATTTAACATTGTATATTTTATCTATGACAATCGAATGTGCTTATTGAAAAACTGTTTGCCTTCTATTTATGAAGATCGTCGCATGATTAATGAATGCCATATCTCGAGGACCAATGAACCGATACGCATACAGAGATCCTCTTTGACAGATTTCTTGCAAAGTAGTGTCAGGTAAGTAATCAGAACATTGTCTTATCTGTGGAATAATTCGGCTAATTTCTACAAGGTTTTGCACACCTACAGGAGGACAAGTGTAGTTACATGATTTAAATGGGATCAGACCATTATTTTAAAAATGGTGGTATTATAAATATCTTTATATGTTTGGTAGATATTTTTAAACAATTTAATAATCTCAATTAATCTTTTTGTGCCGGCATTATCTTTTATTACATCGTGTAAAGAGCCTCTTTTTATGCAATATCTCGGAGACCAATCAACCAATTTCCATGAAATTTTTCACAAAATTAGCAATATGGTACGCCATGTAAACTTATATGTTTTAGTGGCTCAGTCACTTAATTTTCAAAATGATGGCCAAGTAAATGTTTCAGGTTAGTGAAGCCTATCGTTCAAAACATTGGACTGGTTACATCCGAAGTTGATGCTCCGAATCCTACCTCCGTGATGCAGTTGATTTCAAGCTGATTTTTTCTCATCAGTTTTTAAATTGTCTTTGTACTGTTTCACATGTTTCTGGTTTCCTCTCTAATGATGTTGCTGTTCATGAGACGTCAATGCCTACCTACCATCTAAGCTGTCACCTATGTAGATAAAGGTAAGCTCGAAAGTAATTGATTGTTTTCTGTGTGTATGTAGCCACTCTTACTTGCTAAGTGAGGTTCTGGAACGGGTCGACTGGCTGCTGGCTGGCGAGTAACTTACCAGCCGCTGATTGTCGAACGCCGTTCTGACACGTTGTTGGCTAGTCACGCCATTTTTGTGGCAAGTGTTGCGTAACAAGCGGCTGTTTCAGCTCTCTAGCTTCAAGTACTCTGCGCAGCTATTGTTGAGTTGTTGAACAGTGGTTGAGTGTCACCTCGCTGTATTCAGTTTGGAACGGTGGTACTGGCGAGTTATTCGTTTTATTTCTTTCTTACTATCTATCATTCTGTCCAATGAGGAGACGTAATATTCTTGCTGAACACAAATTTCAAGGAGGTGCCGTTTTCGAGCAAATGAGACTTGCAAAAACAACTTCCGAAACATCATTTTACTTTTCCGCAATGTATTTCGTAGACTCAGCGTTAGACATTGAACGATGTGAGGAGAGGAGTTGTTTGACAGTTCTGTTTCTATGCTGCAACGTCCAGCATGAATCTGTTGGCGGAAGCTACCTCCCGTAATTAAACGATTGAATGAGATGCATGCTTGGCTCATGGCACTGTAGTACTCGGGTAATGCGGTAAATATGTTATGTTTCTATTTTCTAGTGTGGACTATCCGCATGTGAAGCACAGGAATTTGGTGAAAAACTTCATTTTAAGATCTGCGTGGGTCAAATGCTACGACAATCTTATGTTATAGATCTATTGAACTTACTACGTTAGCAGATACTTCATGCATATTGCATAACACCGGTAAAGAGGTTAAAATAAATGTCCATAAATACCTTAGGTAGGCAGTAGCTTATGATTCACACGTGGCTTGGAAGGTAGCACGAAGTATTTTGATGCCATTTTTGTTCACAAACCTGGCCTCTCCCTCTTCCACTATTAACTCCCTTTTCCGACACCTTGAAAGAACAAACGCCCATCGTATTTGATTACAAGCTTTCAGTAACCACCATCATCCGTCCTGGTCTAGCTATGTCGACTGGACACACTGAGGTGGTAAGTCAGTGTAAAAAATTTAACTCTGTGCGATTACTCAAACCTTGAGAGAAAATGGGGCAAAATTCGCGGGGACATGCGGTCTCGTACCTAAGCTCACGTAGCAGCAATAAATCAGTGGACTTGGTCGTAATGCACAGAGCAGTCTGCTCCCTCCGCCTTCCTTCACTTTACAGCTTCAGCCAGCCGCAGATCGCCAGCAGCGAGCAGCTTCTCCCTTGTTTTGTTGATTCAGCGACAATGTCTTTTCTGCACTCCGACATCTTCACGTAACATATATTTCGGTGAGCGACTGATCGTGCGATTAGATCGCCGGAGTTCCTATTGCAGTGAACGGAGCACAACTCTCCACAGCTTACAGCCCAGATATTCGAGTCGGAAGTTGGACTTTGCCAATTTTCGGTGCCTCTTCTCACAATAACCCCATTCTCTACCCACCATTATACATTACGTCGCTTATCCGTTCTACACTGACAAAAACAATGTGGTTTTAGGAACTGTTTACTCTTATAAAATAGGGACAGGCATCTAATGGGTAGTAGGTAGCATTTAAATATTGATAACATACCTATACCACAAATGTTTGTTTTATTCCTGCCTATAATTTAACATGCTACTGAACATATTTTTGCTTCAGCGGAGCACTAATTTTTTGCTACAAAACAGCTAGAACATCCAACTGAACAATTTCAACAATATATGTATAATTTCTACAACAATTAGAATTGTAATGACCTAACAGAATGTGAAGAGTTCTGTAGTCAGGATTGAGGTTAGCAGAAACCAAATATTCCCAAAACGTTGCATAATGTTTTTTGTCGAAGGGAAGCCACTATGGTCGCCTCTGTCGTCCGCGTTGTGCCGTTTGTAAACTCATCTGTTCTACACACCGTGTCCACCTCTTGTATATGTTATTTTTAAACACATCTCTCCTACACACTGTGTCAGGCACTCGTATGTGTTGTTTGTAAACACATCACTGCTACCAACTCTATCCACCTTTTGTATATGTTGTTTCTTAACACACCTATTCTACGCACTGAGTCCGGGTCTTGTATGTGTTGTTTGTAAACACATATATTCTAAGCACTGTGTCAGCCACTTGTATATGATGTTTGTAAACAGATATATTCTACACATTGTGTCCACCTCTTGTATATGTTGTTTGTGAACACATCTCTCCTACGCACTGTCAGCGACTTGTATACATTGTTAACACATCTGTTCTATGCACCGTGCACGCCTCTTGCAAACATTGTGTGTAAACCAATTTATTCTACGTAATGTCCCCTAATGTATATGTTGTTTCATCAAGTTATTTGTAACCTTGTAGGTACGCCGTCCTCAATGTTTGTCTATTGGTTACTCTTTCTGGTTTTCTTTCGTAGTTTATTTCATTTGAATACTGACTAGATCCCTGCTACCTATAGAATTATTTGTAAAATTATTTGTGCTAACTTTTTATTTATTCACAAAAGATAACGCTACCGTGTTGTATTTATATTTCATTATTTACTTGTTAAAGTTTTTATGTATTGTTACGAGTTCTCTGCGACTTAATGCAGAGTATTGCAAAGACCTAAGTCCAAATTAATTGCTGAGTCAATAACTTACTACCAATGGTAGAATCATTCAGAAATCATAGATATCTCCAAGTGTCACCTTATAAGACCGGTAAATACAGGGATGTTGTTCGCGCTGTTAGGCACATTCCACACTCTGCAGTCATTAGTATTGTGCATTTTCAAATATATTAAAACTAACATTTATGTAATGTTTACTAGTAAATGGAAGCTCAACGTCGCACCTTCATCACCCTGAAGTCTTTGACCTATATCGCCACTTGGCAAGGCTACCGGGTACAATCTACCCTTCACCTCCAGAGAAAGGCAGGCAAGGACGTGGAAGTGAGTCAGGCAAGCACGTCTATCAGCATATCATCACGACTTGTCTAGCTTCGTTCCACGGGTTTGCCTCGAATTCACAAATTACTACGAACACCTGTCTCTGCATGAAAACTATAGGCCTACGTGCGGGCTTACTTCTCCATTCTATGAAAACACCCTCTAGTAGTATAAAATAGATGGTTCTGGGACACCAGGCGTCAGGCGGTGGAGCCATGGACCCAATTAGCATGTTAAGGTCCATGCCCATAAAAAATTAAAAAATTAACCTCTCTACCAGCAAAAAATTCTAGAACGTAGCATTCCATTCCAACGGCGGTCATATTGTCAGCCAACAAAATCTGTCCAAAACCTATGGTGGCCATTTTCGCAGCCAGTGAAAAAAATTCCCCCCGAAATAGATTTTGTATTATTCCAAATGAGCATATACTTCGACTGCAGCATCTTGAAAGCTAGGAAAAAGTGCCCCGCAACCGATGGCGGCCATTTTGGCAGCCAGGGAAAATTTATTTCCCGATATTGTTTTCCTATTACCCCAAATGAGCGTATACATCGCAGGTGCTCATCTTAGCAGTCAATAAAAAGTTCCCTGCAACCGATGGCAGCCATTTTAGCAGCCAGGGAAAATTTATTTCCCGATATTGTTTTCCTATTACCCCAAATGAGCGTATATGTCACCGGTATCCATTTTGGTAGCCTGGAAAAAGTTCCCCGCAACCAATGGTGGCCATTTTTGCAGCCAGGGAAAAACATTTTACTGACAGGTACCTTAATATGCTAATTACAATCCTTCACCAGATGTCAGGTGTACGAATATCACTACTCACAATGCACTGCCTGGTCGCCAAAATGGCACCCACACACACACACTCACCGACATTTCCTCCATAAGTCCGGCCGCAACGAAGGCCCCACCATCACTAGCCCTTCCTGAGGGGGTCCTCACTATGAAGCCGAGCGGTCATCTTGGCCACACAGGATGAAACCTGACCAGAATAATGAACAGGTACGCATCAGTAAATGTGATATGACCTTAAGCAGCACGAGCCCCTCCCCTCCCCCTTCCACAGAGGTCGTCACGACTAAGTCCTGCCCTTATCATGGCCACACAGGATGAAACCTGACCAGAATAATAAACAAGTACGCATTGCTACATACGACATGACCTTAAGAGGAATATGTAAGCAGATGAGAGAGAGCCAACAGGAGTGAGCTGGACACCCCTGTAGTCGGCCAATAATGTATGCAACAGCTTCCCTTCTCCAGACCAACACTGCGGCGGTGATGGATGTAGGCGAGGGAGAGGTACAGGCGGACCACACGCAGTGCTGCATTTAACTACAACCACATCAATGATAAACGAGTATATGTGTTGTAGCCATCGCCGTGCCAGCACCCACTCGATGTTCTTCAGCACTATCCCGTCGTACTATATCAGCACAACTAGACATACAGCTTCCGCTTCACACCTCTGTGCAGTAAGTGTAACAGTAGTTCGATATATGTTATTTTCACAAACGACTAGAGTGGTGTGATCGACGTACACGCATTACGCAATACATCGCGAGGCTAAAGCGAACCCACTGTACCGATCCCCAAATCACCTGGTCTCTGGGGAAAAAAATAATTTAACTATTCGTTTTGATAGGTCATCAATAACAGCTTAATGGACTATTTGCAGAGAATTTTCAAGACATTGCATGCGTAATAATTGCTTTCTGTGTATATGCCAATAGTAAATTCGCTATAGAAGTGTATAGCATTATGCAGTTCATTTAGCAGTCAAATATTTTACTATATATTACAGGTTGACATGATGTTATTCGTCAGTAATCACCGCTGAGGAAACAGAAAAAAAACAAGGAGCAGTATTTCAATAAAAAGATTTTTTAATACTCAGCTAGAGTGCCTGGGAAAATTTGAAACAAGGTTCAGTGGAAGAAACTAACTCATCGTCAGTGTGGGCTGACAGTATGAAACCACTTAGGTTAACAGCATCCCCCAATGCAATACACCTGTCTAGTAAACAAAAAAAATGTACATGTAACATTAGTAATGTGGCTATAGACCGTTAATGGGAAAACAAAAGCACAGCTGGTGTATAGGAAGTTTCTTGTCGCCACAGGAGCAGGCATTGTGGGAATGTGGCAGGTAAATCGTAGAGCGAGAGGGGGGGGCATAAACTAATTAGTCCTCCCCATCTGCCACATCGTTACATGACATGCATATCAATGGGTGATAGGCGGATGACCACCGGCGATAACACAGTCTTAACCATCATCCTGATAAGATCATGGCCTGTCACTGTGTGGGGGCCCGGGGAGTCCTCCACCTCCACACTGCCTGTATAGTAATGTGCTCATTTAAACAAATTATGATACCACATAACTTTAATTAAGGCATGTTCATGCCTGCACACAGCACTATATTAAAACCATCACACCAGGCTTTAGCAAGGTTTTATACACAGTGTATATAAAGTAAATATTAGCGAACAAACTGCGGGTTTTAACAAGCTGCCTTCAGAAGGCTAATGAAAACAGTATTTAAATAGTAATAGTTCAACATTTCGGAGTGAACCTAGCAGTGCTTTATTTGCTGAAAAAGACGCGCCCAGGCGGCACACACCGCTGGGTTTTGCAGGGCATAAAAAAAAGATGATTTATAAAAATGTAATTTGAACTCTGAGATGCATGCCTTTCATTCGTACCGGGAGACCTGTATAGCTTGCGCACCGAATGCACTGCAGGATAGCTATTGGGAACACACTTGCTGTTGGCACTTCTCATGTGGCACCGGGGTCTGTGCTTTCAGCCAGTGTGCGAAACCATCGCACTCCATGTAGCTCTGCTGCTCCTCCCCTTGGTTGATGGTGTAAGCCACTGTGCAATTTCCCAGCACTGCACTGGTGTAGCCGTCTTCAGGCACGCGTGGTATGCTCATGATGCTGGACTGATGACAGCCAGGCCAGTCGCACCGAACTTATTGGGCTCCTTCAGGTCCCCCAAACCCCCTGCTGACTCCTTCAAAGGCTCGCCCGAACCAGTGCAGCAGCAGGTGCGCAACAAGGGCACAAACAACTTTCTAGCACCTACACTTGCTGTTGCATGTCAGCTTGCTGTCTGTGGTCCTGGCATCATCACTCTCCATACTGTTCAAGTGAAGTACTTGTTCTTAGTTTTAAACACAACACACACTTAAACTACAGGGTAGGTACCATTTGCTGCCCACGAACAGTGTCGTATGTATATCTCCTGTACATTCCTTGCTCCTGCGAAATCTCTTGCCATCCTCCTCATGCAGGGCAAAGTCGACTTGCCTGCACATACTCTGGTGTTCCGTAATGTCTTCAAGTCTGCATGAGTATTGAGGATGTACCCAATGGCAGGAAGGTGACTTGGGACGCAAATGGACGACCACATATCTGTTGTATTTGCTGCACCATTGTATTGTGCTGTGTAATCATCCCAGGCATGGTTCGTACCATCACACACCTGGACCTGCTCTTACCCGAGATCCAGTTTGAACACAACTCATTGGTAGCCCACATAACAGCATTCCTAGAGTTTAGCATCTTCCAGCCAGAACTGCACACAGTCCCATTTGTCGAAGCCCATGGTAGTGATGTTGTTGTTGTTGGTGGTTCACTCTCCTGGAAGCTGTGCCACCAATGACTGCAGGTCGAAACTCATGTCTCTTGGGCGATGCACTCACACTGACTGCACGTGCGATGTAGCGCACATGGCCTCTTATACGTATTTTGCTGGGAGAAACACATTGCAGGTGAGCAGCATACATGGCGTCTTCCACATCACTGTGCCATGCTTCATGACGGTCGTATGCTGTTCGCCTGTGTAAGACTCGGTCCAGCGCGTAAGTCCGGTCAGCTGGTACAGCTCATATGCAGTTGTCCACTGTAACCATACCTGGTGTGCATCACCTTGGTTTGCACATTCCATCAGGGCTGCTGTGGTACACGATAGCTCGGAGTTTGGTCGTAGGTAGCAGACCGGACAGGCGACAATACTGCAGGGTGTTGGAAAGAGGATGAGATAGTCCATCGCTGTGACTCACCCAATGTTCTAGCCTGATGCAACATTTCATGTGATCTGGTCATCCCAGCAGTCTGAAGTGCACTTGGCGGTAGCCGACCATGATCTTGCCATACTTGTCCACGCCCAGCAGGCTAAAGGCATCATACATGTTATGTTGAGAGAGAGAGAGAGAGAGAGAGCGAGAGAGAGATAGAGAGAGAGAGAGAGAGAGAGAGGGCTGGCAAGGTCGCATTTATGAAAACTCGACGGCATGCATCATGTTGCCATTACCTATGAGCTTGATTCTGCGGTATTTTATGTACATGTTACCGTTGTTCATCACTGTCATGTTATTCTTGATCTGTGCATACCGCATCATTAGTCGCACCTGGACTGTTCCTTGCAATAGACCTGTGATGTACGAGCCATATGCTGTTTCGGCCTTCCGGAAGTCCTCCACCACGTACCGTTTGCCCAATGTTAGTTCCGTCAATGCCATGAACTGGGTGTTGCCATTCAATTTCGTGAACAGAGGCTTCATCGTTGTACGAGTGTGTGCATTACAGTGGTCTGTCCTATCCATCGGGATGGGTTTTTATACACCATCGAGCGCTAGCAATACGGTGTCGTCGTCCTCCTCCTTCGTATGTAGCGGTGGTCATGACCACTTGTGGCCGAAGTGGTGTACCGAGCCTTCATACCTATATGTAGATGTACTCCATCGGATGGTCATTACCTTTCCCCCCTACAGTGCCCAAGGACCACACATGCAGCAGTAGTACGTTCATGTCCAGACATGCCCAACCCCACCCACACTTGCGAAATGTGTGACTCAACATGTACAGACACCTCAGTACCAGCAAACAGGAGCAGTTGTACTCCATCTGTACATCGCACACCCTCGTGCTGATGCTAAAATGGATACTTAGCCAGCGCTTCTGTTCTTGTCCAGCGACATAGACGGTGCCCTTGGGCAACATACAAGTGAGTAATTCTCCTATCTTATAGGCTACATTGCCGTCGTCCCAATGTATGCCATGGTAATGTTTCTCCAGCCATGTGTTTGTCACCTTGCTCTTCTCATCGAGCAAGTGCCATAGGAAGGGCGGGAGGAAGGTGGAAGATGCCAAACCACCGTCCTCGTAATCTACACAGATACTATTAACTATGAAGCCACTCTGCGAGATGCAGCCCTGGATGTTCACGAACATTGTGGTGAATGGGAGGTGGTGAGTAGTATATTACGTCAATACCTGCACTATGCAGTCTCGCACATTGTACGTTACAAGACGGTCATGAAATATCAGTTCGTAGACCTGGGTGTCGGTCGGGGAAAGTTGGCATACATCTGGTATGGTACCATGTACATCCCAAACTGAGGTGTACTTTCATGTTTTTGATACATGCATGATCGAATTTCGAGCAATCCATGCCGATAGCATTCTGTTTTCCCTTCTGATATGCAATGATTATGTAGCATGGCTTTTCACTTGGGAAGCTTGTTTTTACATTCCAGTTTATGCTTGTGGCCTGTGAAATGCTCGGGTACGTTTCTAGACTCCATGTGAGAAAAGCCATGCCTATGTTCCTACCCTTCTCGGCATACGTCAACAGTTTCACCCATTCCAACATTTTCGCCTGCATGTGTGGCAGAATCTATTCTATGGACCAGATAGCCAGCATCGTGACTTCAGGCATGGCTGCAGTATCCAGCAAGGCATTAGCTTGCATGTTTGCCATGAGAATAACCAGTTCCTGCTTCGCATTGATAATCACATGTTTATAGTCCTCAGCAAAACCCAACAGCGTGGCAAGAGGAATGCATGTTTCGAATTTCTCCTGTTGGTAGACCAGAACTTGTAGTCCTTCTCGATACCCCAGTAAGCCATTTTTGATATGGGAAGCTGGTTTTGTGTCACCGAGAGGTAAGGCTTCATGGTTGCTGTGATTCCAACATCCCATGTTGCATCTACTATGCTACCATTGAGCTAGTACGCGATGTGGCTTATTGTGTGTAGAATCCCATTCCTGACAACTTTCGTCATCGCCAGTACCGCGTTTCTGGCCTTCAGTATCGCAACTGCAAATAGGAATTACAAGATATGGTATAGACATCTTCGTTTTGGACACGTATATCCGCACCTCGGACGAGGGTTCGTACAGGCTTGGTAGATAAGGTGTGTACACTTGGAGTTCCCACTTGGTGATCGAACCTTCGAACAACGCCAGCTCTGTCATGTTTAGAATATCTCAGTCCATACCACTTAACAGATAGTCCCAATCTGTGCAGGAATCTCACGTTTGCTGATGGATGCTCGCCTTGTATTGATTGTCAGTTTCGTGCAGCAAGCTGATTTTATTACTTTCGCGTGCTTAAAGTTCAGTCAAATCTTTGCATAAATGTGTGGAACTGTGATTTCTTCGCCTTGCAAGTTGATCAGACAGCTGTCCTGGTCGACGATAGACATGAGCCCTTCCTTTACACTGTCAGTGATGACCGGGATGTAAATAGGCATCTTCTGCACATCCACTAGTTTAAACCCCGGTGGCACTATCGCCACGAACTCGTGCAGTGTTTGGCTGGGCAGGCCATTAAGGTATGAGCAGGTCACTAAATTGCAATTTACTTGTATCACGTTCACAGGGAATATGTTTACTGGTAGGGTCAATTTGTGCAAGATATTGTCTTCATACATCCTGTTTTCGAACCCGAACACAGATGCGAGCGTGTAATTTTGTGTGAAATATATGTGGGCAGTTCTGAACATTTTGCTGTGTAGAGTGTTGGCATTGCCGCGCAGCTTCACCATAACTTCCTGTCCCAGTTCTCGCTTCAGGTACTCTTCAATATCCTCTACCTTGTACGATCTGTTTGGTATGTGCGAGGTGCACAGAAGTAAGTTTGAAAGTCTATTAGCATGATTTTCCACACCCCTTTTCGTTTCAGCAGTGGGAAATGTGCAGTTATGAGCTGTTGCCTGAAAGGATCAGCATAATGGACATAACTGATTGGTATGTATGGTGCGTCCCATGTTAAGTAGGAATCTCAGACATAGGTGTCCGCAGTTCCATTCCCGCGGATGCTGCTTGGCCCCATGTGTGTAATAAATCTTAGCACCTCTCATGTAAGTTTTCAGTTTGGATGGGGCCCTTACGTTGTCGTAGCTGTCGTAGTAGTCGACCCTATGTACTTGATTCACATATGCAGTCCAGTGTGTACCGGACCCACGATTGGTATCTAGGTTTACTACCCCTCGCCATGGGCAGTACAGTAGGTGGTCCCACATGAAGACACCCCTAAAGTTGGGTATTCGAAATTTCCGAGCGCACTTGTGTATATCAATGTTCGTGAGTGGTACATCGGGCAGGGCCCTTAAGATCGCTTCCTTCGTCGTCGTCCTGCCGCCGCCCTACGCTTCCTTACACCACCCCCCTTCTTGTACGGGCAGAGGTACAAGCCTTGACAGTATTTTGCTTCCCGCATGGGAGCTTCCATTTCCTATTATGCCTGATCGCTTCCGAGAGTCGTTGGTTTTCTCCTTTAACACTGTTCACTGCTATCGCTATCCCGCTGGCCCCTCTGATTAGACTACTCAGTAGTCCGATGGCCGGTAGGAGAAGCGGCAGGATCCCACAATGCTTAAATTGGTGGTGCAGTTTGCTATATGTGGATGTCTTCTTCTTCATCTTCCTCCTGAACGCCAGGCCCATTCCACGCTTCATCTTCTCTTGCATGGCGTTAGACACTCCCCACACTCCCCATGCAGCCAGCCAGTCATGGAGCTTAGATGTGGGCGAAATCCCTACCATGCGGGCTTTGTCTGCGAGGAACCTGTCCGTCGGCTGTCTATCCTCCAACTTGCAACTTGTTATGTATGCAATGTCGTGCTCCCAGCATGCCTTGTCGAGGGGGTTGATTGGAACGTCCCCTCATCACAATTTCCTCGCTAGCCGGGTACCAGGCCCATACAATTTGTAGCTGCGAATATTTGTTTCGAACAGTAGGTTGTTGATCAGTGTATTCACCAGTCCACATCCCTTCTTGACCTCGCTCCCATGATGCATTACTGAATAGTAATGCTATACGGTCAGCATGTGCACCATACATTTCGCACAACCATAAATATGTGGTTTAGTGGTCCAATCTCAGTACGATGGATATCGTGCCCCAGACTACCATGCTTCCTGTTAGCATCACCACAGACGACGACTCTATGACCCAGGAATCGCGTAATAGGAAACTTCTACCGAACACTGTTCATGCTATCATCGCCGATCCGAGAAACTGTGGGAAGACGTGTGTGCTGCTCAGATTTGTGGAGCATCGCAATGGTCTCTGCTTCGAGAACATTTATCTCTACTCGAAGTCTCTCCAACTGCCAAAATACCTTCCCTGGCACAGGTTCTACAGGCCGTGGATGGACTTCAGTATTTCCCATTTAGCAACAATGCTGATGTCGTGCCGCCGAGCGATGCTAGGCCTAATTCTGTGTTCGAATTCGATGATGTGGCATATGAGAAGCAGAACATGATGCAACAGTACTTCAGCAAGGGTCGCCATGTCGCTGTGGACACTATTTAACTCTGTCAGACGTATTCCCGTATGCCGAAGCAACTTCTGCATGACAATGCCGATTTCCTCGTTCTGTTTCGTATGGATAACCTGAATCTCCGTCATGTATACTCCGATCATGTGAACACCAATATGACTTTCTATAATTTAAAAAATATGTGCTCGTGTTGCTGGCGTGAGCTTCATGGATTTCTTGTCATTGCCATGGCCTTTCTGCCTCACAAGGGCCGGTTTCGACGCAGTTTCGATCAGTTCATTATTATGCACTGATGAACTATGAACTTTGCCATGTGCAAGTTCGGCCATAGCGGCCTGAAGCATGCACCGGACATTTGTATTACATCTACTAATGACGGGAACTGTAGTTTTGGTGAGAAGCGGGTCAAGCATCTTGGGGGACCTAAGCACGGCAGTGATGCAGCGAACATGTCATTTGTCGGCAGCATTACCTCCACGGCTATGGAACCTCTACGAACTACATGTACCACCATCGAGTCTCATCTTCGCTCGCTGAAGTCCGATATGTCTCGGCTCGTGGCCTTGGAGCCGAAGCTTAGTGGCGTGGGCGAGAAACTGGCCAACATATAGACCACTGGGTTACAGGCACTGACTGCTGGTGTTTACAAACTGTCCAGCTTGGGTGCGAAGATGACCACCCTGGAGGACCATATTTATGCTACAAATGTTCTGGTCATGGGTATGGATATTAACCTTGTCGGGCTGGTTGAGTCTGTGTCCAGTCTCACTGATTTTGCCACCGGCGATGTGCTGTGGGTCATCTAAGGGAGGATATTGACCAACACGAATGCTCTGACTGCCAAGATGGAGGGCCAGATTCGCTCGTTGCCTTCTACTGATGTGGAAACGCTTACCGCCACCCTCGGCAGAAAGGTTGAAACTTTGGAGAAGAAACTTGATATTATGGGCGCCCAGTGGCCTTGCCGACCTGACTGCGAAATTCGACAGGGACCTTACTGATAGTACTGCAGGTGCAGGCACGCTGACTGCTTTGACTGCGCAGCTATCCGGTCTGGAATCGAACTTTGCATCCATAAAGAAACACCTGGATGATGTGGGTGTGCAGGTCGGTGGCATACCCTCCCAGAATGAGGGTGTGCTTACACCATTCATGAAGAATCTGGTCGACCTGGACTCGAACGTCTATGCTGTCGGTATGGCATCCGGTCAACTGGCTAGTCAGATATCGACACTCATGGCCGATGTGCAGACCCTCAGCAGTTTGGGCGGTGCACTTACCAGTGTGGCGAAGAAGGTAGATGGCCTGGGCTTTCGTGTTGAGGGTGCTGCAAGCCCTCGTAGCTAAACTGAAGGATCATTTGCTCTTGGCAAGTGCCAATTAGAGCAAGCTGGCTGCTCTGAGTTCTAAGATAGAGCACATCTCCGACATGTTCACGAACCCTGGCCCCGACCTCATGGCCAAACTCTCCTCTGTGGCGGCGTGACTCGACACACTCTGCATGGCTGGCCAGTTACCGTACTTCTGGGGGTACACAGCTGACAGCTGTGGCCAACCTGGATGTGCGAATCGGCAGTGTCATGTTGGGGGTGATTACCAAAATCATTAGCGACATTGGCACCAAGCTCATGTCCCGCATCGGCGTTTTGGGTGTACAGCTTGTTACATTGGAAAATGTACATCGCATGATCTCAAAATGTCTATTTGACATGTGTGTCGGTGAGGACAAGTGGGCTCATTGCAACCATATACAGGATGCGGTCATACGATGCATTGGCAAAGCTGAAGACAGCCTTACCAAGTTGATCGAGCATCGTCACTATATACATATACTGTGTACATTTGACAGTATCAGCGCTATGCTACCCCTGCTGAGGATCTGAGTTATGTCGTTGCGAGTGTTCGCCAATAGTATTTGCTCACCAAGAGGGCACATATGGAGCGTGATGTGTTATTGTTGGAGGTCTTCCAGGCGATAACGTCGCAGTTTGACACGTTGCAGCCACCACCACCTGTTCCCCCTGCTCTGAAGGCTAAGCCGCGCTTTGCACTGAAACACAAGACTACAGCAGAGGAGGAAGCGATCACTGAGGACGATGATGATGTGCCTCTGGCATCTTTGAAACATAAGAAGGTGTGATCCAATACACACTATGGTGCTTTGTAATTATCTCGCTTTGTACATGCCTCGTCTGAGCGATCTACTTATGGTGTATACAGCCATGAGAATAAGTGGTTCCTCGGCGACAAACAAGTCTTCTTTCTGCCCGAAGATGTTATCCATGTAGGGGACATCGTCGTGCAAGCCTCGCCCGACCTCTATGAGTTACTTTTTTAACATTTGGCGGGGAATTATTCCAGTGCTGCACTTCAACAATACCGGCAGTTGTTGCAGTGCACATACACATGTTTGGTGGACAATGATGCTAGCAGTCATGCATATAAGGACGAGACCCACCCTAAATTCGCTATTATCGAAGATATGTTTCCAAACATCAGTGTGAGTGGATAGGGTCTGAAGCTTGATGGTAGCAGCTGGTTGGAATGCGTGTATTGGGATGACATAAACGAGCTTGTGGGCCGCCTACATGCACTCGTTGCATCCTTCCAAGCTGGCAATAAGTCTAACATGAACGAAATATCTTGGAAGAGCTCCGTGAAGCTGCCATATTTTGTGAGTGGAGGGCCTGACCAGCGACTATTTCGAAAGCACAGATCACCACCGAGTTGCATCACCCTGCACAATGGAATTTCCTCATTCGTAAGGTGCTTCTCTTCGGACTTAATGACCTGTTCCAGGCCAAATTGGTGGAAATGATTCCTTATGCCCACATCAATAAAACTTTTGCTAAATCCTGACGGTTATAAACTTTTTCTCCAAATATTGTTGGGCTGTGTGTGTGCCCCGGAATCATGGTGCCGACGTCGCAGCCGCAATTAAATCGGTGTTGGACAAGAGAGTCGCACCAAATAACGTCCAGATGAACAGCGGGAATGAGTCCTAAAACCCTGCATTCTGTGTGCTTATGGATGTGAAGAAGATTCATCACTACTCTACTATCAGCGACTTCAAGGTTTCGATCGTCGAACGTTTCAATCGCACGCTTAAGGGTCTGATGTGGAAGGCATCCTCAGAACAGGGCAAATACCAATGGTGGAATCTGCTTCCTAGACTGCTTACTCAGTACAATACAAGCAAGCATAGGGCGACTGGTCTTCGTCTGTCTGAGATTACTGCAGCAAACGCTGCTTGTCTACTGCAGACTGTGTACCGGCACTCCAAGGTGGTGGACCTGCGACGACCGAGGGCCAAGGTGGGCGACTTTGTCCGTATCTCCAGGAGCAAAGGTATCTTTGACAAATCATATTACCCTAACTGGAGTGTTGAGGTGTTCCGCATCATCAAGGTGAGAGAAATTGCCCTACGCACCTACATGCTCGCCGATATGGCCGGTCAAGAGATCAGCGGTTCTTTCTAAGACTACAAAATCTATGTCCCGAAGTATCCTCATGACTATTTGGTAGAGCAAATGATCCATATATGTGGCGACCAAGTGCTTGTGAAGTGGTTGGGCTTCGATTCCCGGTTCAACCAATGGGTGCCCAAATCATTGCTTACGACTGTGTAATGACTGTACTGTTTCTCGTCGATGTAATGTTTTTTGTGAATAAATAGCATTGCTCTTACCTGTGTATTTGTCTGTCTCTCTCTCTCTCTCTCTCTCTCTCCTTTGTTGCCTCTGCTGTGCGAGATATACATGTGGTGATCTGGTGTGTGGGGGAATCTCGGTTTTTTGTGCCTGCCTGCCTCCCCGTCATATTCTTCTGAGCAGGGCTATACATCATACACATCTGAGAGGGAGAAGCAGGCAGGTGGTCTGGTGTGTGTGTGTGTGGAGAACCTCGTTTTTTGTGGCTCCCTTATTGTTAATGTTATTTGGGCTAGGGTTATACATCTTGTGTCCGAGAGAGGAGGTGGATGGTCTATTAGTATTCCATACCACCAGCAGGGTTACATTTAGTGTTCACATCTTCCTGGTTGGGTGGGTCATTATTCTTCTTTTTGGGTTTCATTGTGTTGTGGCATTTATCTCTCTCTCCTTATCAGCATATTCCGAGATGGCCGGGGCTACGTATAACGTTCTCGACCCCCTGCCCAGGTTGAGTGGGTCATTATTATTCTGGTCAGGTTTCATCCTGTGTGGCCAAGATGGCCGCCCGGCTTCATAGTGAGGACCCCCCTCGGAGAGGGGCCAGTGCTGGCGGGCCCTTCGTCGTGGCTGGATGTATGGAGGACGTGTCTGTGTGTGTGTGTGAGGGCACGATTTTGGCGACCAGGCAGTGCATTATGTGTAGTAGTATTCGCACACCTGGCATCTGGAGGAGGGTTGTTATTAACATATTAAGGACCCCGCCCATAATTATTCCCTGGCTGCCAAGATGGCCGCCGTAGACGTATATGCTCATTTGGAATACGAAATCGATTTGGGGGAATTTATTTCACTGGCTGCCAAAAATGGCTGCCGTCTGGATGAAATGCTACATTTTAGGATTTTCCGCAGGAAGAGAGGCAAATTTTTTAAATTTTTTATTGGCAGGGACATTAATATGCTAATTGGGTCCACAGCTCCACCACCTGACGCCTGGTGTCAGCGAAACATCAGTTTTATACTACTCCTGCTACTTTCGTTTGGTTATCGGCAGCATGTCTTTGTGAGAGGATAGTTTCTTTCCTGACTGAGCCAATCAGAATTTAGTTATTCCAGTGGTGAACATCCGCGATTAGTGGTCGATCACCTGAGACATTTGGTCATTGAAATTATCCAATCACAAAAAAGGATCTGCTTCAAAGGGTTTTGGATTACCACTAGTTATAGCATTTTTTCGTAAAAAATGTTCCCCTATGCACTACTCTGTAAAACACAAGTTTTAACTATTAAGATAAGATAGTGATATAGGCGTTTCATGTTAAAGTGAGCTAAGTGAGCACATACTAATGCCTTATCAGGAGGAATAACGACAAAAAGTTTATATATAATTTTATTGTGGCATTAAACGTTAATATTTTAAGAGCTTTATTATATATATATATATATATATATATAATTCCTTAGACGCACAGCAAATTTTGTAATAACAATTGGCAAAGGGATACAAATAAGCTGTAATGAACTTTTGAGCACGTTCTTAAGAAGTGCTCACTTTACCGTGAACAGCCTATAGTACAGTTAAGAGGTCTAAATTTCAGTCACCCATATTAAATTGTAGCGCAATCTAGTTAACGAATGCCAGTATAATACAAACATCACACGCGTGATCTGACAGCCATTTAAATAGGCGAAATTCAGTAATTAAAATAAATCAGTTATTTTCCTCTAATGTCACGGATCTGGAGAGTTTTTCTAATATTTTCAGAATTAAGATTATTACTGGTTACTAGAAAACGACAGTCATTACTGACGTTTGTTAATAGGGATTTCTCTTTCTTATTAATTCAGAATCACGATGTAAAATAATCAATTTACAGAGGACGTAGTCAAAAAAAACAGCGGAACGTGATAACTAATTTTACGTATGCGTTCCGACAAAGAGCTGGGAGAATCACTGATGCCCGAACAATGAAACTGGAACTGTTGTTTATAGTTTCGTTTCAACTTACGAGTATTGCAGAGTGGACTTTTCCTAGACACACTGACATTCTGTCATACTCGACTCCCAATAAAGTGTGTATTTTTTGTGCAAGAGTGAGAATTCTTTTCACAGCCGTGCTTGTATTTTACCAAGTATACATCTAATCGCTGTTGAAGAAAACAATAGCAGGTGAAATGCCTCTGCGAAATTTAAGGAGATCTACATTTAATATTTAAAGGAGAAACGCCATGCGTGTAAGCTTTATCGTGAAAATACCTAGTTCAGAACCAGTTACGCGACTGTGTGATTTTAATAGCCGCGCTCCTTAGGTATCTACCAGGAAATTACGGGCGTTTGGTGACCGAGTAACTGAATTCCAATCGTCCCAGTCTGGTATAAAATGTCTCCTCACACAGGCACGCGGCCAATAGCACAATGAAATGTGCTAAAGGCTATTCACGATATTGTGAGCACTTTAGAACTGAATCTTAGAAAAAAGTCACTGCTCCTACATGCATACATTTTAATGGGCGCACTGAGTGACATTCGCCGAGTAAAGTTGGTAACGATGGCTGGAAAGTAGTTCCATTTCTTAACGCGGAATAAAAAGATGTTAGGTACCCATTTGCGATAGCTAAACATTAATTCATTCACTTGTTTTTTTTAATGCATCGAAGTGTAGAAATGAGCAGATTTGTAAAGTATTTACTTTCTTAATAATTTCACCGTTTCATTTTATTGATGCATAAATAAAGTGATGAGGCCCATATCCATGTTAACTTTAGATAAAATGGAGGAATACACACCATGCATACGAATAGATCATAAGCAGGGCTTTAAAAAGTGTTAATTTTACCGTGAACAGCCTAAAGTGTGCACGTGCCATGTTGCAATTTAGCCTGCGCGTAAATATTTTCACAAAAACCAGGCGGTTCTAGGCAACATCAAAACAGCTTTAACCCTTTCAAAGGCGAAGGGAACATATCTTCCCACGTGCATTTTTCTTTTCTTGGGCCTAAGGGACACATTATTCCCACCTGATACACGTACTGCCATCTAGAGATATACATACCAAACATATAAATCAAATAGAGTGGGTTCACGTTGATGCTGGAGACATTTGTTTTCGTTATCTGTGCTTTAATGTGCGCATTTTTCGTTACTTGAGAGAGGTTTTCGTGGTTTATTTCAATTTTATTGCTATGTTAAGTTTTAAATGGCAACCACATATATTGTACACTATATAAAACATTGTTTTTAATACATTTTTAGAGCGATTACATGTAATTGTAGAAATAAGAATTGTGTAAACAGCTTTCAACATGTGGAAATAACAATTCCCATGGCCTATTTTCAGTCCGCAGTAAGATGGTGGGAAACATTTTCCCATAACCGTTTTTAGTAATTGGAGCTATTATTCCCGCGTGGTAACATATGCTGCCATCTAACGGCATTATTTGGAACTACAAGAAGCTTGTTTATGTTTTGTGGCTTATAGAGATGCCGTTTATATCTGTAAAATTAATGGAATTTTCAGCCGTGTTGCATTGAAAAACTAAAAATGCAAATAACCCGATGTTCATGTAATATTATGTAACCATGTTTTCGTAGTAATAATTATTATAAATTTGCAGAAATTATTTATACAGATATTTCGAACATATTTATTTGGCCACTTTTGTCAAACAAATTCAAGTTACAGCTGAACATTTCTAGGGATCTACACAGTTTATAGGTATTCTCGCATATCACTCACATAACAGGTTTTACATTTTTTTTTGTTTGTTTTACAATAGGCCTTCACAATGCGAACACTGTCATATAGTATCTATCTTAGAGTACTTCCCACATGCATGCTACTGCACTTCTAATAAAATGCAAAATTGTGCAAATGTGTTTTTTCAAAGATGTAAACTACGTGTCACATTTTTGTTTCATAGCAATTTGTAGTAGCTATGTCTGCTATCAAATGAAAAAAAAAAAGAGATAAGTATAAATGAGGCTGTATTCCAATTGGGATTGAGCTTAGTAATTTGCTATTTGCATGTTGCATTTTGTAACATCCGATTGTAACAATTCGTTTTCCATTGGATTATTACTGTACTACTACTTGGAGTTTGTAATTTGTAGTATTTGAAGCAGAAAAAATGCCAAATGGAAAATCCGGATATACCTGAACGATTTTGCAGTCAATACTGAGACACATGACCATTTTGTTCACAAGAAATTGCCAATTGTAATAAGGCCTGAATAGGTAGATCTTGAAAATTTAGTGTAAATAATATTTATTTGCAGGAACATTTCCGGAATGAAAATGAAATATTGGATTACTTTTTCTCACATCCCGATGAGGAAATGGACTCAGAAAATGAACCAGATGAAGGCGCCAATGACAATGTTCAAGATTTGTCCATAAATTCTGCTGCATCTGGTGTTGGAAGTTCATTGTTAAAGAATATCGAACGTGAAGAAATTGTCCTACAGGGTAGGGACACAGTTATATTTTCACCATCACCTACTGCTTAACTATTTCCAGAATTGATTGTGTTCTCCAACATCTGTATTTCATGACAAAAGTTCAAAAGTAAATTCTAATGATTCAAAATTCCGGTCTGTTGCTGGTACCAGTACATTTCTAGTTACTAGTAATCAAACTCACAAAGCACATTCTTTCAACATGTGTGTGGGATCTTCAAAACTCCTCCTACTTCAGAAATCAGATGAAATGACGACTCATCAAATAATTCCTGAAATTCCATCTCGAGCTAAAAAGACATTTTAAAAGACAAGTAAAGAAAATGATTTCTTCCCTGTTGTAATGGATGATGATACATCATCCACATTGTGAAACAAAAACTTGTAGGCATCGCAAGATCATCATGGAAATTATAATTCCAAGCATAGAAAAATTCAAAACTGGGTGGATACTTCACCAGAAGAAATTAGAGCATTTTTGGCATGCTTATTATAATGGGAATACATCAACTGCCTCACTTGTGCAACTATTGGAGTCCCGATCCAATTCTTGGTGTAGTCGGTGTTTAAAATTATCAGTCTAAAACGTTTCAAAAAACTAGTAGACGTACTGCATCTCAATGATAATTTGGAAGCAAAACCTAAATGCAAGACTGAACATGATAAGCTTCACAAGGTGCAGACACTTGTGAAATCACTGAATGATAACTGCTCCAAAATCTATCACCACTCAAATAACTCTGTTGAGTCTATGATTCCATTCAAAGGAATATCAGGCCTCAAACAATACATGTCCTTGAAGCCTGTCAAGAGAGGCTATAAAGTCTGGTGCCTAGCAGATTCTGTCACAGGCTTCGTTCTCAAATTCGGGATTTACAGTGGAAAAACTGACAGTTCTGGTGATCTTGGACTTGGTGAAAGAGTGGTTTTGTATATTTGCAGTGAGTTGACTGATTCACAAGCTATTGTGGCTTTTGACAATTTCTTTACATCATACAAATTGATAGTGATACTGTTTGAAAATCTAATTTATTCCATTGGTACTGTCTGAGAAAGTAGGAAAGGTCTCACTGACATGTTGAAAAAGAATGACAAGCTACAGGATGGTTTATGTTTTTAGTAAAAGGTCCCATTGCAGCTGTTAAATGGCCAGACTAGAAACCAATTACAGTACTCTGCACTGCAGCCAGTCCTAAGGATACAACTTCCGTAACATGGAAATACAAATATGGAACAAAACCACTATTTCATGCCCAACTGCCATCTTGATGTACAATGCCTTGATGGGAGGTGTTGACCTATTTTACCTACTAAGGGAACGATATGCTGTGAGAAGTAGGTCAATCAAATGGAGGCATAGAATCTTCTACTTTCTACTAGATCTAGCAGTTGTAAATTCATTTATCATTATGAAAACGGTGAAGGGAGATTTAGACTAAATGTCATTCAGAATTCGGCTTGCAAGTTAGCTTATCTCTGGCTACAATTCCAAGAAGCGAAGAGGTAGGCCACCTTTATTTATTGCTTAAGAAAAAAGGGAGCATTGGAGTACCACATGAAGTATGTATGAATGTTGAAAACCTTCCAAAGTAGAACATCAAATACAGGCGGTTTCGGATCTGTAGCACACACAAAGAAGAGAAGAGGACAAGAGCTGAGTGTATGCACTGCAAGGTGGCACTCAGTCTAGGTCTATGATTCAGGCATTTCTGTGAAATGTAGATACATGTTTTAGTGAAGTGTGTGGTTCTCGATCTCATGGAAACAAATTTGAATGTCAGAAAGGTTTGAAGGTGGCTTATGTCTACCCGTAAGTGTTTATGTCTGTAGTGCCAAGGGAAGCTGTATTTTTCCATGCTGTATGGGATGTGTGTCTCCTAGTAAAAAATTTGAATTCTGCCAATATGTGTGTGTGTGTGTGTATGCACATTATATATGTATGCGTATACACAAATGTGTATGCATATGCATATGTGTATATGCATGGTTGTGTATGTGCATATACATAAGTATCCTTGCTGTAGTAAGAATATCATAATTTAAAAATTGGGAAAAAATATTTTACGTAATAGAACACCTAACGAATTATATTTATAGCCAACACGCCAGTATTTTTTGCTGTTACAAGATTGAATGCTTGTATGTGGGAACTATTTTTCCCAGTAATTTAATATTGTAGATGGGCCGCGGGATGACACATTCCCACATACTGTAAAACATTTCTGAAGATATTAAAAAGAGAAGAAAAATATTTCCCATTTATATACACTAGAAAAGAAAATTAATGATTTTTGTCTCTGTACAAAATGTGCCCATGAAAGGGTTAAGACTGAACGGCAGTGGGCGTCTAAATAGCTTGTATATTAACCTACTTGCAAGTCGTTAACAATTTTATAGATAAGTGGCGTTATGAACTAGATTTTCTTCTGGGGAGATTGATTTGCTCGGAAACAAGTTTAAAACACCTCTGGGTGGTTAGGGGGTAGGAGGGAGGATGCTGAGCGATTAGCCTGCTCGCCTCTCACCACAGAGAACCGTGTTCAATCCCCCCGACCGGGGTCACTCCCGGATCTCGGATTTTAGAAATGGGAATCGTGGTCGAACGATGCCGCTGGTTGACGGGTTTTTCTCGGGAATCTCTCGTTTCCCCCGACCTTGCATTGTGACGCTGCTCCATTCTCACCTCATTTCACTCACATCGGCTCTCTCGACCTCGTTGTTAAGAGCCGGCCAAATCTCTCAACTCAACTCAACTCATGTTTAGAACACAATACTTGTTAGCTCGTGCGCGCGGCCTAATGTGGCCCGGCCCGCCAGACTTGGGCTACTGTGCGCGTTGGAGACACGAGAATAAGATAGCGATAAAGGTGAAAATGGCACGAGCATCAAAACCTCTATCGCCTCTACTGACTTGCATGTTTTTCTGCGAGCTGAGTGTAGCTTTCGGTCTTCAAGCGGTCACTTGCAAATTAAAGTGGCAGAAAGTTTTCAGTAAAAATGCATTACTGGACCGCGCGCAGGTTTCGCACATACGTGAAACAGCTTCTTTCGTTGCGCTGCAGAGGCTCAGAAAAGCCACTCCTGTGGCCGAGTGCGTAACAGATGTTCTCTTTTCTGTGCAATAAAGCCAAGGTAGATTTTAGACTTAAAAAATTCTGGGATTGTTAATTGTTTGCTTTAGTTCTCCATTAACTCCGTATGGAGGAAGGCAATAGATAGAAACGATGTTTTACTGGGTGAAAAGTTGGCTATTTCCAGATACAGCGCACTATACGCGTGTCAAACAGTTTTCTTTGCTAGTTGGCTCTCGTGCATGTATCTACCATGCATCTATCTATATACGATTTAATTTTACTGGGCCAGTGAAGATTGTGATGCTCTAAAACATAATGTTGTTACTCGACTTCAAAGAACTAACACTAGTAAAATACTGTGGCATACACCCATAAGAGGATATAATAGCTAGAGTTTTATCGAAAATATGTAATTCGGCTCAAATTTTTTTTAGCTATTTTGTACAGTCTGTAGCAATGAGAAACCACAGCAGAAACTTCGGGCTTCTCTTGTACTCTATCTCTGCGTCTACAGGATAGATACGCATAATGAAGTGGAACAGCGTGTTGTCGGTTCCTTTTATATGGTCGTACCCCTTCTCTAATTGGTTGCGTGAAGCTCTAGAAACGAGTCTTATGTCTGATTGGCTACTGCAGACCGCGAAAAGTTCCCTATTGGCTGTGCTGCCGGACGGCAAGTAGGTTACGGGACGTTGATTGACTAACGACCTTCTGGCATATTTCTGACCAGTGATACTAATTGGCTGGCGTGGGAGATCACCGCAGTTTTCACATCTGTATGTTTCGCTATTCTGTGCCGTGACACCACCTGAGATGTCTACCAGCTTGCGGACTGTGAAATACTCACCGCCAGCGCGAGAAATGCGTTGAAAGTTTTGGATAGTGTAACATATTTCCGCGCGGAAACTTATCGCGAAATGTTAAAAGTTTGCGTATGTTCATGGAAATGTTTACGTAAACACAGTATACGGACATTTTTATTAGAGAAACGCGACCCGTTATAACGGAAGACGCAACTGAGCTCCGTGAATACGGAGCGAGCGTATCCATATGTTCCTCTAGCTTCTTGTTTCGAAAACAAACCTAGCCGAGTCTACACGAATCTCTGTTATAAAGAATGTTATAAAGAAAGTTAAGGGTTCTGCGCAGGAAAGATATCAGCCTCATTTAGACTATCTCAAAATAGAAAAAATTATCACTGGAGATATGTAACAGTTTACCACATGTGAACATTTTAAACATAACTAGAAACAGAAAATGTAACCTTTATCACATTTCTTGAAATAACATATTTACACTCCACCTTCTCACAAGAAAGTCATAGTTGAATGGTAAGACTCATGGACTCTTTTTCAAATCTCGCCCCAGAATACAATATTATGGAATAATCGATTTGAATTTCCTTTTATACACACTAAAACATCAGCATAACCAAAATTAAAGACGTATTCGTGATGTACATTTCTTAAACGGAATTACAGAGAAAAAAACTAGAAAATTTACGGATATGTTTCTATAATACACAAAATGATGTGTGAAATTTACGGAAAAATCTGTTGTTAAAAAGGACGTGTCCGTAGTTTTGCGAAGAGTAGGCCTACTGCAGAATTTTGACGAGCGCTTTTCTGTAAAATGGCTGAAGTTTCTTCAACAATGCGAACACGTTCACTACATCATCTATAGCAAAGCGGACTTGAAAAAGTCTGCAATGTAGTTTTCACGCTAGATAGGCGGGCGCATAATTGTTGTTGCACCCTTCAGAGTTAACATGTGGTAGAGTGATCACGCAAGCTGCGCAGAACAGCTCTCTGTCTCCCAACATTAACATGCCTTTCTGCCAATACGATTATCATAAACCACAAGGATATGATTTTATGTTCGAACACTAGTTAAACAAGTGCTTCGAAGTAAATTTATACTTATGTTCAACTTTTATCTTAATTGAATGAAATAGATCAGTTAAAGTATTTAAATTATGTAAAAGAGGTGGTATTTTGAAAATTAAAATGTAAACACACACTTTCATCACCGTTGTTCATGTACCTGACAGTTGTGTTTGCGTGGGGTACATCAATCTTAGGTACATGCGCCGAAGACGAAACATCGCTGTGCATCGGCAATAGTCTATAGTTTCGCCGGAGCGGAAAAAAACGTCAAGCAAGCCTGGAAAATGTTTCCAGGATTAAGGAAATCGCTTAAAATGTCCGATAATGGCGGCGCTAGCCGCAACCTCACTCGGCACGTGATTGGCCGGCGGGAACGTTACGCCGCCAGAGGTTAATGAAAGTTTAACGTCATTAGTCGTGAGGCCTGCCTCGCTCCCGAACCAGATTAAAACACCGAGCTCGGGGCGGAAAAACCACGTCGGAAATCGAAAATAGCTGATGGAATTGGTCACGATAGTGTGTGATTGCCGAGGAGACTAACCGCTGGGAATAATGGACTGAGGTTTTAATGCGGCGCAACCCACAAAAATATCGATTTGTTAATCTCGCAGAGTATTGCTGGAACTATTTTGTCAGGCACCGAATGTCGAACTCTCCACATTTTGATAATTTTTTAAATCGTTACTTTTAGGATGTAAGTTTTTTTTTCTTTTAATGCGAATTCACTGTGTTTATTTATAGCATTAGTATTATTTATTATTTCGGGACTCATTCGACTTCTCCGGGTTAGCTATTAGTCAATTAGGCCACAAACAGGTGGTAAGAAAACTGATTACAGTTGTTTATTCACACAGTCTCTCTGAATCACGAGCATTCTAATCACTGAATACCAATAACAAGTTTGAATACGGCAAACAGAAGATTTAACAGTGAAATTTTTTATATTACATAGTGACATTTAAGAAAATAAAATTTCTAACCTCGAGTTTTCTCGAACGCATAACTTCTCTGCGTTTACAGAGTATTTGTATTTATGATAATCTACCCCCCCCCCCCCCCCCCCATTTTTCCGTCGCAATTCACGTGCAATTAATATCCTTTGAAACGAGCAATATCGTATCGTCAACTTTGCGGTTATATTCTGGTGACAACTAGGCTATATTACATACTTTTACATGCTTCGAAAAATACCCCTGTGTTATTTATGAGCATAAAAAAAGGCGTAGTGTAAACTGTGACAGTAGACAAGATAAAAGTCGAATAGCCGGTGAGCGCTTGTCATCCACGAGACTTGCTTCCAGGTTTTGTCGTTTACACTATGCATGTTCCTGTACGGACAGCGTTTCGCAGGGCACATAGGTGGGGAAATTTCGATGGTTCGAAACGGGAGCGAAAGTTATCGACCGTGGGCGGACGCTGCTATGCCGGGTGTTATTTAGGCGAGTTCTCGCGCGCGTGTCCGGGGATTACAGCTGTGTGGACGAACGTCGATCGCGCGTCGTAAACAAGGCTTGCGCTAATCGCGCGTGACGCGAGGGCGGTGCGTCGATAGCACACCGTTTCGCAACAACAGTCGATTGCTCGCCGCTGTCGATATCTCGCTGATGTGGCGGCGCCCTAACGTGGTCCGCCGAGGTCGGCCATTTGCAGCTACACCCTATCCAACTGTAGTATTACACATTCCGTACGTTACAAACGAAAGTTGCTATGGGTAACACATCTTTCAAAATATAGTATCTACATTGATGGTTACTTCAAAATTTCCTGAAGCTGTCCTGAAGTTCTGTCCTCCGCAGCCGCATGTCAACCAATCTGAACAAAGTCAAGAAAATTACAGGAAAGCGACTACGCGTAGCATTCGCGCGCACTCAGTGTAGTCTCACGAGACATATTCCTTACAGGCATCACCAGCACACCTATTTCCTCATTAACTGTTTCTATTCGTACTAATTATAGATCATATATTATATTTTATGCAAAGTAAAAACTAAAATGGAACCAAAAATTAAGGTATTAATTTTAACAGAGATGTAAAACGCTTGTTGTACACGACATATTTATGAAACCACCACGTACACGTCAGACGTGGAGTGAATTTTTTAATATTTGATTCAAACAAAAAGCGCGAATATACTGTCGACGTGCATCGTGCGCAGACGAGGCGTGGCAATGTTCACCATGTGTCAGGGTCGTTCTCTAGACAACTACACGTACTGGCTGCCTGGAGGTGGTCGGGCAGCGACGCAGCATTGCAACGCCGTTGGGGGGGGGGGGGGGGGGGATCGCAAACTACCTTAGCGCGTATTCAGTTTCCTCGCAAGTTTAAGCGCTCACTATAATTTTTAGATACAGTAATATGTTCAGAAGTGATACTTAAGAGTATTGTCGCTGTAGTTCAAAACACGGTTTTACCAAAGAATAAATATCGTAAAACAGATACGGGCTATTTACATAAAATATATTAGAGACCACTACCGGACAGCTTAAATAATTTTGCAAGAAAATCTAGCAGCGTTATCACCTCCAGCCAGTAGACAGCAGCACCTCTGTTTAACAGTACATTCCAATGATAGTATAGTTACAATACCAACATGGTGGATATGAGGAAAAAACTTT
The DNA here is from genome assembly GCA_029891345.1 of Dryococelus australis. Classification (NCBI taxonomy): domain Eukaryota; kingdom Metazoa; phylum Arthropoda; class Insecta; order Phasmatodea; family Phasmatidae; genus Dryococelus; species Dryococelus australis. The sequence goes on along the minus strand of CM056997.1, from coordinate 167,613,457 downwards.
CTTTTCTCTACGGAAAGTATATTCAACAACGGCCAAAAATTTAAAGGATGAAAATTAATTCATAAAATGTAAAATGTTTAAAAAGTTATAAAAATGTCTTAACAAATTATAGTTATCACGAATTTTGAAATATTTGTGAAAATATAATAATAGTTACACCTCTTGCCATTAGCTTTTTTTTCGCACACTACGCTATGATATTTATATAGAGTTGTCCGGTATTGTAAGTGTATTTGGTTACAGCGATGTTTGCTAATATTAACACATTTCCACGACCACATTTGTGTTTCATTAACCAAATGCATAACTTGGGGCCAAAATATCGACTTTCATTACTGTCATGGAAAAAATAGATATATTAAAATATACCATAGTATTAAAATTTTTAGCAGGCACAACTGCTTGCAGTGAGACACGTAAGACATCCACGGAGGAACCTTAATTCTCGTACCCGACATCTTCATTTCGGGTTATCCGTGCTTCTCCGAAATAACCCAGGAGAACATCAAGGTTGTTCCTTGATAAAGTATGCTAAGAATTCGGCAGTTGCATTAAGTCATAAATAAATAATGCACTGGTAGGCCTTTATTTAACTGTAGTCGGATCACGCACATACAACAAAGTTAAAAATGTACAGAAACCAACCAAGCAAGCTTGAGAGACTTTATCTAAGTGTAACCTTATTTTAAGTCCCTCTTAATTTTTTTAATTTTTTTTATTTTCTAAACTTTAGGGACAGTTACTGGACGGGAAAAATCCAACAATTCTTTGCACTTCATTAAATGGAAATTTACTGGTATTAACTGAGTGCACACAACGTAAATTACAGTTCTAAGTAAATAACTAGGACAAACTGTAGCCACAGGTTTTCCAAGTGAAAACAAGTTAGACACGTATACTATTAAAAATGATAACGAGCTATAAAAAGTGGTGGCCATTAATTTATATTACTATCGACAAAAAATGTATAGCAATAATCACCTTTATTTGCTGACAGTGAGACAAAACTGGATTATTAATGAAGGACCATGGAAGTAAAATAAAGATGAACGATAATCATAGCTGGCCTTATTATTCACTATTCCGCTGTTTTCGATTTCATTCTCTCAGGATATTTGAGGTGACAGCTGGTACTAAATATAGTTATAAGTGGTACCACAGTGAAACACGTTACTAGACTGCAAATTGAATCATAGATGAAACACGAGTGTAGTTAGGATTTCATTGGCTGACGCATTTATTCTAACAACCCTTGCTAGCAGCAATTGGTGCACATATATTAAAAAGAAAATTATATTCTTTGAACGGTTTCTGTAATAACGCCTCTAACACACATATAGGCTGTTCACGATAAAGTAAGCACTCTTTAAACCCCTCGCAACAGGCATTAAAAGCTAATAAATATATCTTATTGCCGCCTCAGACATTAAATTTTGATGGTGAAATGTATACATAGTGTTTATTGGTCACATTGCAATGTTTATATTAAAAAGTGTTCACTTTACCGTGAAAGGCCTGTACACATATCTATAATCAAATATGTAGGCCTGAATATCTTTAACAAGTTCACTGAGCCAAGTCACGATCACTTCTCACTTTTAGAATGAAACCTTCAAAATTTACTCCCACATATGACCTGTCCTGTTGTTTGCTAAATATACAATATGCCGCAAGAGATTTTATGCTTCTGTTAACATAAGTGTCTTATTGTTCATTAAATTAAATTTTTATTTACATTTTACTTATATATTACTATATTTCGTTTATAATTAATATGGATTTAAAATGAGACAATACATGTGTTAGAAATGCCGAGAGTTCTCATGTAAAATATTATTAGAGTGCACTCAAATAGGGTGCATTGTCCCTTTGATGTAATTTTCCACAGTGGGTTTAAATTTCTTTGTATGAAGCGAAGGAATAGTCCGAAAATAAAACATAAGCAGGGCTTTAGAAAAGTTCCAAATTACCAGAAATGGACCTTAAACAACTAGATTCTCAATCAAAAGAACACCTGTTCAATTCCGTGTTCATTCAACTTAAATTGCCGTTTTCATCGGTTTCCCGCAATCACCCCAAACGAATGCTGCGGGTGGATTCTTGACCGGATTCTACCCTTTTCTTTCTTCTCTGAGCAACTTGCACCATAGCAAATGACCTCGCTGTGAACAAGATGTTTTATGCTACCTACCTGTCTTACCTTAAACCACGTGGAATAAATCACAAGACCTTTTCTTCTCTTGGGGCCGAGGTAGCTGAGCGCTTAAGCCTGCTCGCCTCCCATCACGGCGAACCGGGTTCAATCGCCAGCCGGGTCGCTCACGGATTGTCGTATGTGGGAATCATGCCGGACGATACCGCTGGTGGTCGGCGAGTTATCTCCCGTTTTCCCTGCCTTTTCATTCCAGCGCTGCTCTATACTCAACTCTATCTCCATAATCGGCTCTCAAGACCTCAAGAGCCGCCCAAATATATTCACCTGACTCGCTCACTTGTCTTTTCTTAGTTTGAAAGAGACGCACACTGGGTGTATGATGAGGGCAACTCTAAATAAACGTGGTGTCTAATGAGAATATTTCAATTACAAACCTTTGTACGAAACAGCGGGTGTTCGTCGTCGTGGTGTACATAAGTTGTGTGGAGCAGCGCCTGTGAGTAGGCCATCACCTACACTCGAGTACTATTAGTTGCATATCTCGTAGGCGCCAGCGCTCGCGTTAAAATGTTGGATACCGAAAATTTAAATATTTCATAATTGTACCGAACGTTGTTCAACTATTACACAATGCATGTGATAATTTTCTCGAATAAAAAAATTTGTCCACTTGAAATTTTTTAATAATTCGATGTAAAATCCAAATTGTTTTCTGTTTTTCTTCAGCTGTAACAACAAATACTAACTAAGTTGCACAAATGAAAAAAATTACGACGTAATATAATACCGTGGGCTACCACTTGACATATATGAAATCGCGAAATGACAATTCACGCAATTACAAAAAAAATATGACCTTTTCATTCCTAATTTTTCGCACACACACGCACATATAGTGTGTGTGTGTATGTATGTATGTATGTATGTATGTATGTGTATATATATATATACACACACACATACACACACACACACTATATGTGCGTGTGTGTATATATATATATATATAACTCTGCGTGTGTGCGTGTGTATGGCTTGTCATTTGGTGATTACATATGTGTCACGCGGTAGCCCACTGGATTAGTTTTTATTCAGAATGTTTTCGTTTGTACAACTTATGAATTATTTGTTATTATGGCTGCAGTAAAACAAATATTTTGGATATTCCTCTAATTATTCAAAAAGTAAAGTGTAATATTTTTTTATTCTAGGAAAATATCAGTACATTCAAAGCGTACAAGTCTAAGAATGATTGGTACATATATAACACGATTATCCAAAACTTTTAAACGAGCTGACAGTTTTGCGCAGATGTCGGTCAAAAACTAGTAGCGGCAAGACAGACGCTACGCATCTCTGCCATTAATTTGCTTTCGCCTACACTAGCTGTATACACATTAATGTCCTGCTAACGTGCAGCACCTTAACCACTCTGCCACCTGAGTTCCGCCACTTTGCTGAGAGTTGAGTGCTTATGGTGCGAAACTAGCCGAGTGAAAACTTTCAAACAAAATACACTTTGCGTTATTTGAAGAGAAGAACCGTGTTACAAGAGATAGCAAGTAGCAGTAAGGGAATAAGATATTGTTTATGTTTTTGTTCAGTCTACACGTATTTATTTGCCCGCGGTTTTCAGGCCATTGATATTTAAGAAAGAAACGTCATGTATAATATATTCACTGTTACTTCCAACATTTCTGAAGTCCTGTTAAAGTTTTACTTTCCATGCTATTCCTCTGCCTAATGTAAACAAAGCTTAACCGAAACTATAAATTGATACCAAAGGGACAAGGAACCAAATTCGTGCGCACTTAATTACATCATATTTGGCATAACGAAAACTTCTTACTGGGAATTACCTACACACCTATTTTCTCACTGTTTTTACACATATTGGTTATAAAGTATATATTCAAATGTTAATACACGGTGGAACTGAACTCTACAGACAAATTTCGGCAGGTGATCCCTCATCAGAAAATAGGTCTAAAATATGTACACGAAATATAGCCTAAGTGTACTCCTAAGGGGTGAAAAACGCCCTTGAAAGTGCAGTTGAATCATAACATTTTTCTAGTAACACAGACAGAATGAACGACAAATATCCGAGATTCTGAATACAGCATTATTGAACGACGAAGAACAAAATACAAAAATATGGGCTCCAGTGTCAAACATCATTCATGAAAAGTGAGGGTTTCGCAGCACATTTTTGCCAATTAAAAATATATCTATCACATTGTTTGTTGTTTTGTGTGGATTTGTAATCCACCGTTCATGGTGAATGAACATTCAGTCTTTTGTTTTAAGCTTACTGCCTCCGTTTTCGAGAAATAAATTCATAATTTTCTAACAACGAATCTCAACGTCAGGCCCACAGCAACACACGTGCTGTTTTAAATACCACCATGTAATGTTGGAACAAATCGTGTTTCATGTGCTATCCATGCCTACCCAACAAACTATCGCTGATACACAAGTAGAGCCCGTGGTGGCGCAGTGGCCATACTGCTCGCCTCCCACCACGGCCACGGCGAATCAGACTCGACAGCGGGTGGAGTCAACGATACGGATATTCGTATCTGGGAAACGCGGCAGGCGTTACTATTGGCCAGTGGGTTTATTTTCGAGGCACACCCATTTCACCGCCATGTAGTTTCGCCATTGCTCCATCTCTACCCCACGTGGCCTTCATCGGCATGAATCAATTTCTCTAAAACGGCGGCATTTTGCTTAAAAACACAATGCGGAATGTTTGTTCAACATGTACGGCAGATTACAAATCCACACAATACAACAAACAAAGTGATTCATGTTCATTTTTATTGCCACAAATTTTCTGCCAACCCCACACTTTTAACGGACGATGTTTGATACTGGAGCCCATATTTTTGTACTTTGTATTTCGTTGTTTAAATATGCGGTATTGAGAAACTCAGATATTTATCGTTCAATACAGCTGTGTTACTAGATGAAACATCTGCTTCAACGACACTTTCAAGGGCATTTTTCACCCCTTAGGAATAGTCTTAGGCTATATGTCGAGTAAATATTTAACACCTATTTTGTGATGAGGAATCGCCTGCCGAAGTTTGTCGGTAGAGTTCAGTTCCACCTTGTATAACATACAAGTTAAATTTTACCCAATACAAGGTTCTTTTATGTTAACACAAGCATAAAACTGTTTTGAAACGTGGCTTATTTAGAAAACAACCAAACTCATCAAACTCGGGAAGATTTTCAAAGGTTTGATTCCAAGGGTGTGAAAGAACTGCGAACAGACTATACGAACGTGGCCGGGAAAGATGGACAACGTGTTTATTTGAAAGCGATGCCGAGGAAGGTGACTGAAACAATCTTGAAACCACGTAACATGTAAAAGCCCATCCTTTGGCCCACACTTTGCAGCCACGTTAACAGCGTGTTGGTGAACTTCTGCGAGGGCAGCGATGGGGCGGTGGAAAGAAACGCCTACCACCTTTCCCATATGTGAAAGTCCCCGCCGGTAATCTAACCCATCTTGGCTTGGAGAGAGACGAGTGGTCTGAATATTACACCACCGTGGTTCCCATCAAGCAGTTTACAACCATTTTAAACGTTGTCGTTAGGAATCGTTTAAATTTGATTGTAGTAGCTGCTGGCAAAATGTAGGGAACACAGAAAAGAGATGGCTATCCTGTTGCTAACAATTATAACCATGTTTAGCCTAATATCAAGACAAACTGGGTATTGGAAAAAGAACATTTAAGTAAAAACAGACCGTCATATTGTTTTATGTTAATAAAACTGCGTATTTGTTACAAAATAGTTCAGTAATTTAAAAACTAGTTAATAAACTTTCCCCTTTTAAAATGTTGGTTGAAAATGCCAAAATTTTAACCGGTTTAAAATATTTTTTGTGATCGCAATTCACTTTCCATGTGCGATTGCATAGTTGGTTTTTTACTTACAAAAGATTATAAGAATTAATTTTCTTTGTGTTTGTCGGGTTCTGTCATTTGGGGAGAGTAGATGTTGCTTCTTCGGTGTATTGTGCACGGCTGAGCTCTGATGAGGAGAGGGGGAAGGGGGGGAGGTGTCAGGAGCTGCAAAGGACTTGACTCTTCGGAGGTCGACATGCTACTGAGCTCTGTTCGGTGGTCGATGAATGATTGGGGTTAGGTTGGGCAATGAAATGTGCGATTAGAATACCTATCAATAGAAAAATTAATGGCATTTAAAAATACAGCACTGACTAATTTAGAAGTACTTGTAATGAATGATTACCAATCAGAAAGTATGAATACTGTGATAGTCCTTCGTTCGAAACCCATCAGAGGTAATTAGATTTTCATCGCTAAAGTACTCATAATGAATAACTAAGAATTAAAAATTAAGTATGTGTAACGAGAGCAATTATGATACTAATTACACACATTAATGAGTAGCGAGATTTATTCAACAAGTACAGATATTAATTACAAAAGATAATTGCACATCCATCCCGTACCATTCCCGACTACAGATTGAACTTAGATTGTATTTGTCAGTAATTATAAACCCCGACAAGCTAGCCCGCAGGCCATGCGCTCCAGCAGAAACAGCTATCCCGTGTGTGCCAATTGCCAAGCGACGTCGCCAACCGACTTGAGCTACCCTGCCCACCGACGGGTTCTAGTGCATCAACTGCTATTTTAAAATATTTAATGAAGTGCGTTCCTTAGTTTTTTCCAACCATTTCAGTAAAGTATCATGTTAGCTCTACTGATAACTATATGGCTAATTATATAAAGAATGTTCCCTGATGTTTCCCAGCATTTCAGTTAAATATTACTTTGTGCAAGTTAATCTTACGTCGTAATATTTTAATAAAGACCGTTTCATATATTCAATCGTCTTTCCCGCCATTTCAGTTAAGTATCATGTTAACACTACTGTTAATTTAATGTCATATTATATTAAAGAACATTACTTTGTGTTTCCCCAGAATTTCAGTTAAGTAATAATTTCTGCAAGTTACTTTTACATCGTAATATTTGGTTAAAGACTGTTTAATATGTTCAATTGTGTTTCCCATCATCTCAGTAAAGTATTATATTGTGTAATTTTACATTTATTATATATTAAAATATACTTTTATTAAGTGTGTTAGACATGCTATTCACCGACTATCGTTATGTAGTTTATTTTTAAAACGGCATTGCGCTGTACTTATTTTTATATGTTTGTTAGCCTTTTGTGTTTTCGCTGTAGTATTTCCCATCATATGTACATAATGTTTTTTACTTACAGGATGTGTAAGAATTTTTTTAACCCTAAATAGTAATTTACTTAATAATCATATTCTTTTTAATAAAATTCTCTTTTTATACAAAAAATAAATTTTGTAAACAGGGTTCGTAGAATGAAATAAACATACAATTTTCCTTAAACGAATATAAGGGAAATGATTTAACGCCAGCCAATCTATACTACTTAGCTAGAAAACATTAACATGGTCGGTTTGCAATTGTTGTTGAGTATAAATATTTCCGACAATGTTAAAATAGTTACAGAAAACTGAATGTTTTCATTCATTGTTTTTTTCATTATTTGATATACATTTACAGAATTTGGAATATATTCAAATATCAATAATTCTTCACAGTTTGGATGTATATATCCAATTTTAAGCAATTGTCTTTGAACATATTTTCTTTGAGTTCTAATTACATAATAATCAAATTCAAAATCTTTATGAAATAATTTTAGAAGAATATAAATTGGATTTAAATTTTCGTTTTGTGTTTCTGGTACAAAATGAGGTGCCATTTCTCATATTACCTCATTTCTGCCATCTTGGGCTCTGTGAACGGTTTTTGTGAAATTTTAAATATGACCATCTTTAATTTTATTTATATCTTTTAAACGATTAACTTCATTGTCTATCATTTTTATTTGCTGGTCTTTTATCTCATTCATTTTTATATGCTTTATTTGGCCTTTGAATAATTGCATTACATCTTTTCGAATCTGATATTCACAATGTTTTCTAATTGATGGTAAAACCTCTTCATATAACCAAACTAGAAATTTCTCAACCATTGCCATTTTAGATGAGGGGAAAAATTGAAAAAGACCTGTTTCATTAACAAAACGGTTAGATTTTTTTGGATGACACCAGGTGCCTGTTTTTTACCGATACCTAATTCATAATGTAATTTAAAATATTTTTGTTTTTTTTTCTCTGGTACAGCATCTCTAGGTCGTTTAAAGAGAAGTAATAGAGCAATTTGATTAGCATAGAGCCAAGGATAATTTTTATTATCTAACAACAGTATTTCTTTTTCTTTAAAAATTAAATCTTTTAAATCATATAATATAGCCAATTCTGTATTATTCTCTAGTTATTTTTCTAGTGATTCGGCCATTTCGTATGAGGGGAACTATGTTGTTTTTATTTATCATTTTTATGAAGAAAACAAAAAATTGAATAAAATAATTTTTTTTTTAATATAGCCCAAATTCATTGATAAATATTGTGTGTGGTAGCATATTTGAAGGTGTGAACGATTCGTTCACACCTATACTTTCATAAATATTTTTGTATTTTTCTTTAATTATAGAGCTCTTAATGAGTTCAATTTTATTTTGTTCTGATTCTCTTTTTTGGATAGTGCAAAGAATAAAATATTTCGTAGCGATAATAATTATATAAATCTTCATTTATATACAATTTTTTTTTTTACTGATTCTCTCATAATAATGCCACAATTTGCAGGCCGGATACTCATCCCACCTGAAACACCATATTTAATAAAACACAAAACATCATTAGTGATCAAAACATTTTTCCCTCAAACGAAGTACAGCGATTATTTTTAGCCCTCATCCGACAGATATTGCATTTGGTTGCATATTTGAAGATGTCACTATTTTAGGGACAGCTTTGCAAGCTAAATGAGCTTATCTTCATCATATTACCGCAGCAATTTTTTTCTTCTTAATAAATTTTTTTCTTTCTAAATAACTATAACACAAACTAAAGGATTCTTTGCGCAACAAGTTGAACAATTCACATGAATTTGCTAAACTACAAGATGTAGAAAATAATAAACGGTTAACGGCAGCTAATTTTGAAATTTACGAATCTAATTTTGGTATTAAAAAAAAAAAGTAATTGTATTCTAGATGACAAATTAAAATTTTCATTACCAGAGCGCTATGTCAAGATACTCGATAAAAATTCTTTGAAGCTAATAAATGAGAAGAAAAATATTTTTCTGAAGTATAAAGGTTTAAAAAAAATGAAAAATGGAAAATTTGTCCATAATCTAGAGTTCTCTTAAGTACATTTCTTAAGCATTAGTTAAATTTTTTTCGTTCTTTTTTACAGATTTGTTTCTTTATAAATATGACATGACTTCGCCTATTTTTCCTTGCAGTTTGTCCAATATTTCAAAAGGTGGCGATGGCGCAAGTCCGCCGTCTTATAAATTAGATTAAGAATCTAAAGAGCTCAAAAATTAAGTTCACACGTTTCATTTAAATTTACAAAGCTTACAATTATCACTCGTAGATAACACTAGCGCCAAATATGAACTTCGATAAATGGGTGAATAACTAGAGGAAATAGAAGAAGTGTAAAAAAATTAGTAGAGCTTCGAGTAAAACATTTTTTTTTTTTGTTTCTTTATAAATTAAAATGGAGAGTAGTAGTACAAGCAAGCTATGCAAGAAATTTGGTGAAGTTTTATAACATTGAATGTTTTACACAACATAAACACATACAAGATAAGCACATTAACACCTGTGAAAATTGTTACAATGAATATTCTAGAAGTCCCTATGAGTTAAAAAAAAAGAGGCAGTACTTTGCAAATGTGGAAAATCTGTTTGCAAGGTAAATCTAGAAAAGCACAAAAATACTAAATTTAACAGTGTGATTCATCAAGCAAAACCTGCATAGTACGCTGGGAGAGTAAAAATATTAACGATTTCGCATCTCATAAACACACAATAGATAAGCATTTTAACACTTGGATAAAATGTTATACTGAATATGCTAAACGACATGAGCCAAATAAAGAGAAAGTGCCATGTGAATGCGGAATATTTCTATTTAACCAATATCTAAAAAAGCATAAAAATAGTACCATGCGCATTTACCTAATGGATATTCTAAGTGAAACGCTGCATTTGCCTACTTCATAATTTTTTATTATAATTAAATATATGATATATAGATGGAGACGAGCAACCTAGTGGGTGAGCTAAAAGAAAATAAATTGGAAATTGCGCGAGTTGAGAACTAGGTAAAGAATAAAAAATATAATAATAATACAAATTACATAAAGATTATATTATTGCAAACATTATTCAAAAAAGCTAATATAAATTTAAAAATCCTATCGAGAACCTAAGTAATTTAACAGTTGCTGAACTAAGAACTAAAGTTAAAAGCTTTAACATAAGTAATATGTATAAAATAAGAAAAGCTGATTAAATTACAGCTCTTATGCAAATAGTTAAAAATGAACAAAGAAAAAGAAAATTGCAAATTTATCTTTTCCAAATAGCAAAATAATATACAGAAAAGATAAAAAGGTTTAAAAAGAAATCTTCACCTTTTCCACTAGTATATATGTGAACAAAATATAAAAACTAACACCACATACAAAGTTGAGAAAGCTTTCAAATGCAGGTTATTAACATACACCATTGAAAACAACTTTACTATAGTGTTGCCCAGAAATTTTTTTAGCTTCGGTAAAGCAACAAATATTTAAAATTTTACACGATCAAATTATAAAACTTAGAGCTGTAAAGTCTAACATTAAATTTGCTGCTCATTTTCGAAGCCGAAAAACTGGTGAGATTCGAATATTTGAAGAAATTCTCTCGCACACATATACAATATTGAATGAAGGAGACATTAGAAAAATTTACAAACAAATGAAATAGTTGCACGAATAGAAAACATTGAAATTAGTTTTTCAGATTGGGCTTTACATAGCATAGTCGGGTTGCAACTAGCAATAAATATGTATTATCCATTAAATGGTTCGTCCTATATTGAACTACCAGAAGTGATTAAGAATAAAAAAGAATGCATTAATGTGAATAATGATGGTCAAAAACGTATTTTTGGGCAATAAAATCTGCACTGTTTCCTGCAGAAAAAGACCCACAAAGAGTATCTAAATATAGAAATGTGGGTCTCAATATAAGAAAGCATTAGATAAATTTGAATATCCTATAAAAATGGATGATATTCCAAAAAAGGAAAGACAAAATTATGTTTTTATAAATGTTTACTCTATTGATGATAAATTCAATGTATATACACTATAATATACATAAAATATAAAAGATAAGCACATAACTTTACTTTATTTCGAAAATGGTACAAATTCACATTGCTGTTGGATTAAAGATTTGCCAAAGTTGGTTTCAGCACAAATAACTAAACAAAAAGTAACATTTATTTTTGCGATATGTCTTCAATTTTTTTATTCTCGAGAGAAATTAAATAAACACACAAAATACTGCTAAACAAATGAACTGGTGAAGATAATCATGCCTTCAAAAGGCGAAAAAATAAAAATTGTAAAGCACACCATGAAAGTCCTATTCACAATATATGCCGATTTTGAATTAATTTTAAAGAAAATATCAACCACCAAAATAAATCCAAGAGAAATAAAATAAATTTACTTCATAAAAAATATCCTATTTTAACCGAGGACTATATCGATAATGGTCTTTACAAAGAAATACTAAAAGCAAAACATAAACTTACAACTGCACAAATAAATAACATTTATTTAAAGTTGAATGAATATCATACACAATAAAATATCAGCTACACGAAGCCTCTGCTTTTTGGTATTAAATTGCATCTTCATATGGCGATTATAAACCACCAGATCTATATCAAGACCCATATGCGCATAAAAATTTTATAGAGTCGATAAAAAAAGTAGAAGAAATTGGGGAAATGCATTCGCAAATTGAGCCAATTCATCCACTAACAGAATGAGCTATATGCGAGTGAGAATATTCTAAGGACAATAAAAAAGTGCATCAACATGATCATAAGAGTGGAAATTTTACTAAGTCAGCATGCAACAATTGTAATTTACAATTAAAATTACCAAATTTTGCACCAATTTATTTTCATAGCTTAGTTGGTTATGATTCTCACTTATGTATTAAAGAGTTAGGCTATGATGGAAAAAAGATAGATTTACTGGCGAATAACGAAGAAAAGTTTATTAATTTGGGGGGGGGGGGAACAGAAAATTTGAAGATGCGATTCATACACACATTCATATTTATGGCTAATAGATTATATCAATTGTCTAATTTAACCAAAGAACAAATGAAACACACACAAAAACATTTTACAGAATATATATTAGATTTGGTTATTAAAAAAGGTGTTTACCCTTATTATATGATTAATTATAAAACATTTAACGAAACACAACTTCCACCAAACAGTGAATTTTATAATAAATAAAACGAAAATAGTATATATGATGATGAATATGAACATGCAAAAAATATATGGAACCAATTTAATATAAAAAATATTGCTGAATATCATGATTTATATTTAAAAAAAAGTGATGTACTATTCTTAGCAGCAATATTCGAAAATTTTAGAAACACATTTACGAATTCTTGTGGTCTAGACCCTGTGTGGTACTTTACAGTACCAGGTTTATCGTGAGATGCAATGTTAAAAATTACTAATCAATAACTAGAATTATTACATGATAATGATATGATTTCAATTATTGAAAAGGGAATTTGTGCTTGTGTTTCACAATTTTGTAAGCGATATGATAAACCAAATAACAAATATTTGGAAGATTTTAACTCAAATAAAGAATGAAATTATTTAGCTTATCTCGATGCGATTAATTTATATGGCTGGGCAATGTCTCAGCATCTACCATATGGGGGTTTCGAGTGGGTTTATTATTCATTAATGATTTAGATTATTGGAGTGAAAAAATATTAGATTTGAAAAATGTTTCTGAGTTTGGTTATATATTAGAAGTTGATTTAGAATATCCACAAGAACATAATTTACACAAAGATCTTTCATTTTGTCCAGAAAATAAGTTAGTTCCAGGTATCATTGAATCTAAACTATTAACAACTTTACATAAAAAGGAAAAATATATACTACATTATCGCAGTTTGAAACAGTGACTAAATAATGGACTGAATCTTACAAAAATACATAGAACATTGACATTTAATCAATCTGATTGGTTGAAAAAGTATATGGATTTCAACACAATGGCAAGTACTATGCAAAAAAAAAAGGATTAAAAAAAATTTCTTAACGGATGAATAATTCTGTGTTTGGTAAAACAATGGAGAATATAAGAAACAGAATTGATATAAAACTAGTTTCAAGTGAAAAAATTTGTGAGAAATTAGTGGCCAAGCCAAATCTTAAGAAAAGTATTATATATAATGGGAATCTTGCAACTATTCACATGAATAAAACTAATGTAAAATTAAATAAGCCAATATATTTGGGCATGGCCATTTTGGATATTTCGAAAGAATTAACGTACGATTTTCCTTATAATATTATGAAGCCAAAATATGGTGATAAAATTGAATTGTGTTTTAAAGATACCGGCTCTTATTTTTATGACATTAAAACTGTAGATTTCTGTGAAGACATGGAGTCTATGTTAGATAAATTTGATACATGTGATTATCCAAAAGGCAATATCTATAATATTCCAAAAATAAATAAATTTTTTAGGTAAAATGAAGTATGACTGTAATGGCAAAGTAATTAAAGTATTTGTTGGCTTAAATTCAATATATGACAATGAATTTGATAAGGAGTGAGAAACACAAAATATTTACAATCGAAGTTAATATAATAGCTCTGAGTCTTTGTGAAAAGATAGTTATACTAAAAAATAAAATAAATACTTTGCCAAATTTATAATTAATATTTTTATTCTCCAATAGTGGTGAACACCGCTAGTCAAATCTTCATAATTTAATTAATGAGAGTTAGAACCCAATTTGGGTCCCAACTATTTCTGAAAGAAAAACTTTATGTTTTATTAATGAGAGGTGCGATGAGTAAGAAAAAATATTAAAAGTCAAAGCGCGAATTCTGAGTCAGTGAATCACTGGCACTTCATGCAATAAAATTATTCATCACACTTATTTCTGATAGAAAATTGTTATATATCATGTACCTTTAAGGTGCACTAGCAGTTTACCTACAAATTTTGTAAGAAAATTTTATATTTTATTAACGAGAGATGGTTTCCATTTTGGATACCACCTTCTGAAAGAAAAGTTTTATATTTTATGTACCTCTTGAGGGAGTAATGCTGAGTTATTCCTATCAAATTTTCTAAGAAAAGTTTTATATTTTGGAGATACTAAAGGGGCCCGAAAACATGGTGCCCATTATGTTTTCTAATAAAACAGTAAAATTCTAACTTCTTAAATTTCCAAAACAATGTCGATTCAAGTACCATCAAAGCCTATTAAATTTCCATTTTAGTCTCATTTCTAAAACATTATTAATTTTATAAAAAATTGGATATGGAGGCTCATAAATAACATAGCCTCTAAAACCAAACACAGCTTTTGGTGGAAAACTAGCAATTATGTTAGTCTCCAAGTGACTTGATTCATCATATTTTTTAAACATGCTATATGCCAAGTTACATTAAACATTGATTGTTTTGAAAGGAAAAAAAAATTGGCAATTTAGTGCCCATGACAACTTTGTCTTTTTCCGATAGTTAATTTTCTTTCAAAACTGCGAATATCAGACAAGTAAACAAGTTTATTATCAAACTTGGTTTTAAGTGTTATTCTATTTTTCACATTGTCTGTTACTTCAATTTTATTCGTTGAAAAAGGTTCAATTAAATATATAGCTTATTTTAATTATTCAACATCCTATTAGCCTCTGGGAATATTTCTAACTGTATTTTTATCAACAGCTGGACTCATTTTTTCAATTGTTCAATTAACTTCTTAAATTTTAATATTATTCTCTACATTTGGAGTTAACAAATTTGCATGAAAACTAAATAATGCTATCGATTTATCTTTATGAATTATGTCATAGTGAAGTTTCTTCTCTAGAATAGAAATATTGTTTGTTAACTTGAATACATTATTATTGTCCATTTATTACAAAAAATATTGCAATTGAATAAAAAATGTCGACAGGGTGTTGGTGTTTTAATTTCTGAGGAAACTGCTAAGAATAAAAAAATGATGAGTTATTGCCCGATATTATTAGCGGGATATTTGTAGGGCCCAGCAACCGTGACAATACCAATTTAATGATTAATTTTATTTATAAGACATGATGGCTAAATTTTAATAAACTCTATGTTTGCTCTAAAAGTTTGAATCACCCCAAATATGTTCAATTACAAGAAGATTTTGAAATGATGTCCAAAAAATTTATTATTTTTAAGTAGCAATGGTGAAGTGATTTTATTATATCAATGTGAGAATAATTCTTTAGTTATTTTTGATTGGGTAATATTGTATTAGAAAGATGTAGTCGGCAAATATTTTACTAGAGGTTGGCATAAATATACTGATATTTTTTTATCTTGCTTAGACATATTCCAGAGTCCCCAAACAATTAGTACTAGATGACACAAATTTTCTGTGTATTTTTTTTGACAAGATGACACTAATTTAAAGCATATTTATAATGATTTTGTTGGAGGAGACATGAGTTTTGAGAAATTTAAAGAGATATCTGCCAAGTACTGGGATGAAAACCTTGGTTTTTTCAATATAAGCTTTGAGTATAAAAATGGATATTGGAAAATATTAAAATCAAATCAGAAATTTTTTATTTTAACTCTTGTGAATTCAATATTTGGGTAGTTCCACTGCTGCAACTACTAATAACTTTTACAAATTAGCTTTTCTCCTTCATTTACATGCTTGATAATAACATCTCTAGTATTTTTATAATCCAATATTACAACTTCATCTTTAGTTTATGTGAACCACTTCACCAACTGAAGTGTGGTGTAGTCTTGTAGTGTGAGAAAAATGCTTATCTACACACCTGTCCACAACTAAACTTCAGCCCACTCTCTTAGAGCAAAAAAGCATTTCTGCACTGGGAGGCTGCACTGAATTGCAGCACACACTAATTTTCCTTCTCGGCTAACTCTCATGGCAACAGGAAACATGCTATCTACTGTGCTAACATCTCTGCCATGCTGCTGTCAGTGCGTGCAACCACAAAGATGCAGCAAGTTTACACCTTGCAGAGAACACAGTTGAGAATCCATGCAGCAAGAGTGAATAAAATTATTTCCTCACCAAGCATCCAACAATCACAACCATTAAACTTGTAGCTCACCACATGCAGCATTATCATTGGTGCCTCACTCGCTCAGCCACTTTGGCTCAGTGTCTGAGTGCTTGATTTGTAACTCAAGATTCGGGGTATCGATCCCAGTTGAGAGGATAATTACATTATCACCAAACCATTCAAAGTTGAGCCAAAAAAATTTCAATTGCTCTTGTCCATATATTCTGTATATGAGTATTGGTGTAAGAAATAATGTGTGTATTCCCCATATAGTGCAAGGTGCCTGCAGCATGTGAGAGAGTACAGGGAAAAAATAATAAAAAATACATCACCTCTCCACTAAATAAAATAATAAAAAAAGGTCGGCTGGTGGATGAGGTGAAGGGTTTCTCCAATTGGAGTTTTGTAGGCAGTAAAATAAGACCAGAAAAATAAAAAAATGGAGTCCCTGGCATGACAGATATATCTGTAAACTCCAATAACATAAGGTCCCTGGTAAGGCATTAGGTTGCTCGTAAACCTTTGTGTTTTTTATGGTAACTTGTGTTTACATGTACACATTTTTTATAAATCAGTAAATGTGTAATGAGGATCCAAGCACAAACCAATAATTAGGCTAAAACACGTGCAATTTTCTCGCTTTTAATCAACCTTTTCAAGATCTATTTGAATCATCACCTATCTCTTCAATTTTATCCTCAATACCGAGAAATTTATGGTTAAAATCCCATAAATTTCACCCAAATCTGCTATCTAAATCGAGTGAAGGTTTAAAAAAAACATTATGCCTCTTTATCTTATGGTGGTATTTCCCAGAAAAAATCATATTTTTGATCAAATTTCAAGAAATATTTTTGAATTTTAATTTAAAAATTAAAGTAAATATTTATGTAAATGCCACCAGAAAAGGAGTGGCATTTATGATATTTTATAAGGAGAGTGCTCATGGTTTATATCACAAAATTTGGGTCAAATTTGCTTGATTTTAGAGTAAAACTTGTAAATTTGAGGTGAGAGATGAGATCTTGAAAAAAGTTGAGAAATTGACTTGAGTTTTAGCCTAAATATTGAGTTGTACCCAGAGACTCATTATACATCTACTGTTATAAGCAAGAGAAATGAAGTGGTCGCTAATTTCTGTGCTTTGTGTGCAACAGCCCCCCCCCCCAAGAAAAACATCGATATAGAATAAATGAAACAGCAATTTGTTGCTTACGAACTAGTGATTCTGGACTTACGTAAAGTGTACAACAGAATCAAATGGCAATTGTCAAACTTGTTGGATAGCGAGTGCAATGCTACTAGTATACAAGATTCACCGCAGGCAGCAGTCATGTCAACTTTACCATTGCCTCTGATTACTGTAAATCAAGCTGAGTGGACAGGGTTTTCTCAACTATTTAACTCAATGGTTGGGCAGATTTCTAGCATAAGTAAAGTGCAAAAACTCCACTACTTATTGATCTGTTTGAAGGGAGAACCACAGGACCTGGCAAGCAACATCCCAGTTATTTATAAGAATTATAATATAGTATGGGATTTATTGGAGAAAAGGTATAAAAGTGTACAGCTTACAGCTACCATTCACGTGCAAAAATCCTGCATCTTCCACCCATAAGTAGTAAGAATGATGCATCATATTCAGGTTTTCTGCACACAGAAGAAGAAAATCTTAATGCACTAAAGGCTTTAGATTTTCCAGTTCACAAGTTGAATTTTTTGTTGGTGAATATTTGCTGGAGAAACTTTATGAACCCTTGAGACAGGCATTCGAAATGTCACAGGATAATGAAATTCCATCACACACATGGCTGTTGCGATTTTTGCAAACGCAAATCACTTGCTATGGAACATGCACAGTTGTTGACTCCCTCTGAACCAAGGCCTAACTCATTTAAGACTATTCCAAGTAATAAGATGTCATGTACATATCCTAACAAAATAAGGTCATTAAGTGCAGGTATGCAGCTTGGCCCGGTCAACCCTTGGGAGACCACACTAGTATCAATGGGTGATAAGGCATCTGAAGAACAAAAGTGCTATGTGTGTGATGGATCACATACACTGGCACGATGCCAGTCATTCTTATTGTTTAAACCTTATGAAAAAAGGATACATGTTCTAGAGAAACAGTTGTGCTTCAACTGTCTCAGAGATGGTCATATAGCATGGCAGTATGGATCAAGATTTCGATGTCAATGTTGTGGGGAATCACACCTTACTTTGCTTCACATAGCAGACAATGGAGGGGAAGTAGATCCGATGCCAGAGAAATAATGCTAATGTAGCTGCTTGTCAAGATAGTCCAATGATGATGTGCTCAGGTCAAGGTGTCCAGGACAGGCAAGCAACAACTGTGCTGCTAACCACAGCATTGGTCAAGGTCATGGATGGTGTAGGGAAATTTCAAACTGTGAGAGCCCTACTAGGTGGAGCAACGCAATCATCCGTCATCACAGATGCACGTGTTAAGTGCTTAGGACTAAAGCGTTGACGTTCAATGGTCAACATATCTGGGATTGGGCAGATGTCTGAAGCTGAAGTAAGAGGAGAGGTGGTGTGAAAAATTGCATTGTTGCACTCGAAGTTTTACCTTGTTAATAAATCCTTGATCCTTAACACAATAACAAGAGTCATGTCACCGGCACAGGTAGATACGCAATTTCTTGCTCACCGAAGGGATCTCCCATTGGCAGACCAACAGTTTGCAACACCTGGGGCAATCGAAATGCTTATCTCTGCAGAGGTTGTTGCAGAGGTAATGATGGGTGCCAAAATTGCTGGACAGCCACATGCCTTTCGAACAGAATTTAGTTGGGAGCTGGCTGGAAAAACCATGTGTGAACACAGTCGTCCAGATTCAAGTTCATTGCTTGTGCACTCAAATAGTAGTCTTGACAGCACCCTGCAGATTTCCTGGGACATTGAGGAGGTTCTAGGGGGCAACTTCATTTCCAAGGATGAAATAAATGTGAAATCTTCCATTTAAAAATGATGACTGTGATAATGTATTGGGGAATTCATGCGGGGTGGCTGTCAGGCGACTTTGTGGTGAGGAGCGAAAGGTGGGATGGTTCTCATGTTTGCTCTCTGAAGAGAAACATTTCATGGAGGAATTTGAACTATTAGGCCATATGGAATGTGTAGTACCCTGAAATGTGATGAATATTTTGAAATGGAACTGGCATCTTTATCACATGAAAAACCTGCTTACATCATCCCCTATCAAATAGTTTTGAAGGAAGACAGGGTGTCCTCAAAAGTTAGAGTTGTGTTCGATGCCTCGGCACCGATGGTTAATGGATCATTCCTCAATGATGTGCTCTTGTGTGGTCCCAAGATACAGAAGGATATTTGTGATATTGTACTGAACTTCAGAATGCCAAGTGTAGCACTTACAGCTGATGTGTATAGGATGTACAGGCAGATAGGTATTGACCCATGAGACAGGAATTATCAATCTGTATAGTGGCGACCAACCCCAGACTCACTAGTCAAACTGTATGAATTGAATACTGTGACTTACGGGTTAGCATCCTCACCCTACCAAGCACTGTGTACAATTAAGCAATTGGTAACTGATGGAGCCCAGTACCCCTTAGTAGCACATGTTTTACTGCAGGATGTCTTTGGCGATGGCATTGTCACAGGAACTTCTACCATCACTGAAACTAAAGAGTTAAAGGAACAGCTCATTAGATTATTGGGTACTGGAGGGCATCAACTACATAAACTGTGTCCTAATAGTCAGGAGATGATGGATGATGTAAATGTATCATCTGAGTCTAGAACCCTGGACTGCAGTGAATCTGTGAAGGTGTTGGGGCTGTGCTGGGATCCAGGCCATGACTGCTTCATACACAGGTTACATGTATATGATGCACCAAACACCAAGCAAGGCATTCTTTCAACCATTGCCCACATGTACGGCCCTTGTGGATGATTGACCCCAGTGATCGCAAATAGCAAAATTTTGCTTCAGTTATTATGGACCGAAGATCTTGGCTAGGATGAACCTGATGGACAGGATGCACTTAACCACTGGGATGAGTTTAAGAAGTCACTTAATAGCCTTAGTGAAGTTAAAATTCCTTGGTTTATTCCACTTCAAAGGACCGAGGTGCAGTTTAATTGTGTGACGAGGGACAGAAATGTTCAAGTCAGTCTTCTTTGTTCAAAGTCGAAGGTGGCCCCTTTGAAAACAATCACTGTGCCCAAACTTGACTTATGTGCAGCATTGATATTGAGTAGACTGTGGCAGCACATCAACAGGCTGTATTTTGACAAGAACAAAGAGTTTGAGATTCATACTTTGACAGATTCAAGTGTAGTATTAGCATGGTTACATCTGTCACCACACCATTTGAAGACATTTGCAGTTAACAGAGTGGCAGAGATTCAGGCCATCGTACCCCCCCAGTACATGGAAGCGCATCCCCTCTGAGGAGAACCCAGTAGACATGGCACCACGTGGTTCTCTTCATGAGTAGCTTCTCAGGCATTCGTGGTAGTTCACAGGTCCACCATGGCTGAAGCTTTCACAGGAACACTAGCCAGATACAGGCCATTATACCCAAGAGTCTGTGCCAGAATTGAAGCCACCTGCATCTGTTGTCTTGGTGGCAAACCAGATGGAGTGTAACGGCCCTGAAGATCTGTTTGTTTTGATTGACAAGTCATCTTCGTTGGTCAAGTTGACCTGCATCACAGCATGGGTATTGCGAGCAAGAGCAGCATTCAAGGAAACAAGCCATTCAAAGAGTAATTTTCTGACACTGGAGGAGTTGAGAAATGCTACAGTGACATTGGTCAAACATGTACAATTGTGTAGCTTCAGGGAAGAATATCTGCTCTTCAAAAAGGGAGTAGGTGCCCCAAGGTTACACAGCCACTGATGCCATTTCTCGATTCAAATGGAGTTGTTATGGGTGGGCGGGCGGCTATGCCATTCTTCACTACCAGACACTGCAAAACACCCCATTTTGCTGCCAAAGCAAAGCCAGTTGTCCAGACTGATTATTGTCCATTGTCATACCATCAATTTACATTAAGGGCCATCCACAACCTTGTATCTAGTCCGCAGAGAGTACTGGATAATTTCTGCATGATCTGTGGTGCGAAATGTGATTCACAAATGCATACAGTGTTTTAAGGCCATAACAGTCGCTCACAATCCAGTAATGGGCACACTGCCAATAGCACGATTTTTGTAGGTTCGAGCATTTAGGTCCGTTGGGGTATATTTTGGAGGATCTTTCCATGCCACACCAGTACGAACAAGGAAGAAGGCAACCTTCAAGGTATATATGTCTGTGTTCGTTTGTATGGCCACTAAAGCAAAACACTTGGGGCTGGTCACAGACTTGTCAACTGCAGCTTTTCTGGCTGCATTCAAGCGATTTCGGTCAATAGGAGGCATCACAACTGATGTGCACTCCGATAATGGCACCAACTTTGTGGGAGCACATAAACAACTCAAGGAGGTGTATGCGACATTACTTTTAAAGGATGATGAAGATATTGCAGCTAAGGTGAACCTGGAAGGCTCGAAGTGGCACTTCAACCTTCCAGCAAGTCCAAACTTTGGAGGTCTGTGGGAAGTAGCAATCAAGAGTGCCAAGCAGCATCTATAGAGAGTTGTAAGTACTCAGTTGCTGTCCTTCGAAGAACTCTCAAAGCTCTTTGCACAGGTTTCGGCCATGTTGAATTCGAGACCTCTATGTGCCCTCTCAACAGATCCTCGGGAGTATGATGTTCTGACACTAGGCAACTTCCTTGTGGGTGAGCCATTGGTAGCTATACCTGACCACAATCTGTGTAATATTCCTTTGAATCGTCTTGATCGCTAGCGAATGATCACACAGTTTCACCAACAAGTATGGAATGTGTGGAGTGTGGAGTACCTACATAACCTCCAACAAAGGGGAAAATGGACTTAAACAGTTTCTGACACATGCATCGACCAGTTAGTGCTGCTGAAATACTCCATGTTGCAACCACTAAAGTGGAATACTGCTAGAATATCAGCAGTACATCGAGGCCAAGATGATGTAGTTCGTGTGGTAACCTTAAGAACACCACAGAAGGCGGTAGTACGACCTGTCAACAAGATCTGTCCACTTCCTGTGGATTAAGATCAGTGATAGATTTACCCATTTCATGTTTATATTATATATTTTTATTTTTGCGTGAACTTTAAAATAATAATTTTCGGTGGGCGGTATATTCACGATGTCACTAGTGCATAGTACTCTCTGTGTGTGTGTCACTGGCTGTTTGATTGGCTATACTGGGAACATTGTGTTTGTTTTGACACAGTGCGAATTATCATGGCGGCGGGTGATGGTTTGTATTCGTTCGTTCTCAACTGACTGTAAAATTAGCTTTCCATAAGACAATCTCATAGATTTTTCCTGAGAGATAACAGAGATAAACTTATTTCTCGTTATGTTAATATTTTAATGTTAAAAAATTGGGGAACTGCAATTCATCATTTTGATACTTAAAGTTAGTTATGTTTATGGAACGTAATCCACTGGTAAACCACTATGTCGATCTCTTTATGATCATTGTACTCGAAGTTTATCTTTTTCAAGTAGTCATACTCAAATTAGATTTCCTGGGTTTCTGTAATTTTTGTTTGAAACACAACATTTTTTAGTTCCCTTAATTTTAAAGAATCGACATTTCTTTTGTTCGTGAGGGTGGTGGTAAATTATTTTTAATATTTTGTTTTATTTTTTTTTTATATTTTAATCTTTCGAAATTTATGTGTTTTGGGTAGGTAATAAACTTAATTTTACTAAAAGTGTAATTTCGTAAGGTCTGCTTTTTATGAAGTCGAGTCTTAAGACAATTATATTTAACATATGTTTTACTACCAGAAATTCATTAACATTTCTGAAAGAAACTTTAGAATTAATGTATTTTCACTAAAAACATACATTAAGTAATCTGCAAAGAGATTCATCCGTTATACCAAGAGTAGGGTTTGAAAAATAGTGGTTATATAAATAACAAAGTAATTTTTTAATTATATAGTCAACTGTAATAATATGTCAGGGTTGCAAATTCAGAATAGCTTCGCATAAACCCACACAAATTATATATCTACGTGTTAAACGTCTACTCGCATACATGTTCTGTTGACCTTCAAATTCTGCGATCTTCCCTCAATTTTTTGAGTTGCTATCCTCGTTAATTACTATCAATGTAGGGAAGTAATTTTTCTATATGACTACAATGAAGAGGGCACTCTTCAAAGAATTGGTTAGCATTTCCTTTATGCCTTGTCCATATCCTGGTGCATATCCTTTCCTCAACATGCAAGAATTAATATGGCCAATGACCATCCATGGATACTGTGAAATCGGAGAACTGCTGGGAAAATGAGTGTATTAACTTTACGACGTTTCTTGCTCTTATGTTGGTAGAAAATTTATAAATAAAAATCAGTTACACTACATCCTCGTATACCATTCTATATATTTCTCATACAAAATAACAGCGAATAGGCTTACTACAATCAGCCTGATCGTACGACAGGGGAAAATTTAATTTTTTGAAATGTTTATGAAAATGGTTAAAACAACTATGAACACTTAATTGCATTATTTCCCTATACTGCTCATATGACGGGTGGTACTGCATATAAAATATGGAATAATAAAGAAGTATGTTTACAAAGTATTTGCTTTAACACATTTAATATGTGGTGCGATTGAAACTCTGTAGTCTTAGTGCAACCATAGGAACCAAATTACATTTTTTCCCAAGAATGTCCTTATATTTATTTGCTAACTATAAAAACTGAACTGTATTTAATTTATAAAGCCCAAGAATATAGCCAGTATTTTACACTCTGATCAGTTGAAATACGTAGTTTTAATTGCCACAATATGTCATTTCTTGGGTGTAATCGCTACACGGCTGACTCAACATCTCCGAGAGTTCTGCTAAGTTCAATTCGTCAGCTCACCGCATAAGCTTGGGTTGAATATAGAAAAATAAAATTTAAAAAAAAACCTTTGCGGGGGACTTAGGTAGTACCCGTGCTACAGAATAGTGTAATGGCGTGGTATTTCCTTTGATAAAGGTGCACCCACTCGCTGATTGTTTGCGTGAGCGAGTCTCTGTGGCAGGTTTTGCGTCCGACTTGTAATGCGTGCGGCGAGAAATTCCTAGTTTGTTGTGTTGCCGGCTGACGGCGCTTCAACACGACCCTGGCAAGTGATGACATCTTGCTGTCGAGTGCGGCTGGAGTTCATTATATAAGCCACTGTTTCGCCTCTGTATTCGTGAATATTCTGTTCCTTGGTCCAGGTCGCTAAAGATCTTTCAGATAACAAGGGCCAGGGTTCCAACCTCGGGTGGGCCACAGACGTGCGTGTCCGTTTTATACGTGAATTCAAGTAAACAGTCCATGTCCGAGGCTTACAGTTGACTTCACAGCACAAGGGGGAGTACCTTTGCCGTAACGGTCGTTTCCTTGCTAAAATAGTTAATTGTTCATTATATTTGTGCCAACTATTTCCTCTAAACATTACAGCTAATGTCGTTTCCTGAAAATAAAGAACTTTGTACAGTTTTAGTGCGATCGCATATCAAAATTTAAATTACATATTTTTTGGAACCAAACTGAAAACTTACTCATTCCCACAAGTTATATAGCCCTAGTAATTGTGTGATATAATTACTCTTTTAAAATGCTATTAATTACTTATATATATTTGTATAGACACACAAGTTATTTTATGATTTATTTCTTTCATAATTTTAGTTTCCGGCTATGGGAATTTTAATGATTGTTTAAAAGGCACTTTTTTTTCGAGCACAATTAAAATAAACTCAAACGACATTTCAACTATAGTTGATAATTTGTTACATATTTTATAAATGATTAGGTTTATCTTATGTAAATGTCCCATTGGAGAAACACACTGATTTAAACATGTAAGTGTACAAAAACAATAGATTCTAATTTATTTTCAATTGATGGAAATGACAACGTGCACAAGTTAAAGTGATTTTTAATAACACTTCCAAGTATACTTTGACAATTCTTATGTTGACACATTCAGTCACAGTATCCAATGCATGTGATGTGCGGAAAGGGGATTTGATTACGTAAGTCGCGATCGGCAACCTGGGAGGGAAGAGGGAGTCCGAAACTAGACTGCAGAGGGCAGAAAACTGAACCGCAAATACATAACGTAGAATGTATTCAATAAAAAATATTGAAAGTAGGGAGAGTTAAAATCACATAGAGTTTCTAAATTACTGCTAAATTTACTTCTATTGTGCCGTTGTGAAATTTTTAGAAAATTTTGAGGCACAATTGGTTTTTGTTTACACAGATTTGGGTCTATTTTGAAATTTTGGAAAATTAATAGGCTCTGTATTTCACATAAAAGCTACTAATTCGTTTTTAAATCCATTATATAATTTCTGAAAGTTTCTAAATTTAAGTCTTGTATACACGCATGGGAGATTAATTCAGTTAAGTTACGAGGTAACCCTAATTCCTAGCTTATCAAGAGATTACAAATAACACACAGTAAATATAAATTTTATTCTTTACGATTAAAATTTTGATTTGGTTTATATAGAGTTTTGAAGTAAATTTAATATATAGGGATCATTATTGGCGATCAGCTGGATATTTTTGTTCTTAATTGGGATAGTTAGAATTTTGTATAGTTAATTTTTTTAAATTTGGAATTGAACTTAATCAACTGCAATCAGTTTTAGGGAATCATAACTTAGTTGGTTTGCTAATCACTCAGATATTATTTTTCTTTTGCACGAGACTTGCAATTTAGTTTCTCGTCACGGCCAACATCCAGACAAGGGCGAGATGCGGCCGAGAAAGCTGGGCACACGGCACTCGAGCTGTCCTCCGTGACTTTACTACGGTGTTAACTGAACCGTCGGATGCTGTCGCAACGGTTTCTCTCGCGTTTTCGCCTTAACTTCATCCGGCGCACAGCTCGGCAAGAGCTACTTCAGACCAGAGTAAATTCTAGCCGCGTCCACTGTTTCGCGACTTAAAAGCCTGTACTTTCTACCCGCTAAACCAGCGTTTCTAGCGCTCGGAATGGCATTAGTTCATCTCCGCGCCATCTATCAGGCGCTTTCGAACTAAAGTTTAGCTAACGTCGCCTCCACTGGGCACTGCTAGGCAAGCTCACCTCCTCACACCACGTGCTACGGTATTGGTACGAGCATTCGCCACTGAGCACTTGAAGCAAGCTTAGGCACTTGAAGCTAGCTACACGATTTATGCCACCCGTTTGAGTTCCAGAACATCTACGAAGAATGTAGTCTTAGACGTATCCGTAACGACTACAATGTGGTTGTGTAGTTTCAGCAGTTATGTAGTGCCATAGCGAACTCATGTAGGCTAGTTATTTATTTGTCATTTGGTATCGAGTAAACCTCCGTGTGATAACATGCACCACACGTAGTCAAGTTTCTCCGGTCTCCAGTATGGGTATGTGAGCTACTACTTTTTTATTGAAGTTTTCTCCGCGAGCGTACGTTACTAATTTTCCGTGTTCCTGTCTCCTGTGTGTTTACAGAGGTTTCAGTTTCTGGTCCCACGTAGTTTTCCGTTCCCACTTCACCCCCTCTGTATTCGGCTATCTCACGTAGTCCGTTTCCGTGTTCCGGCATACAACTTTCATTCTGTGTCCATGTCGGTCAGCGCAGCATTTCGTTTGGGCTAAACTTTATTAGTCACGCAGGCAACCTTCTAAATTATTAATATACGTTTCATAGTAATTTGTTTGGGACACTGTCACATGAAGTTAATTTTGTTGATGTTAAAATATAAAGTTCTTTTCAAAATTTACTTATTATTTTTTATTTACATCGAAATATTCAATATAAAATAATTTATTTGAGAGGTCTGCTTCAGAACAATTCACAGTAGAAGGTGTAATAAGGTTCTATATACCGATGTTACATGCCGTTTCTTTCTTTGTAATTTGTATACAAAAATATATGTGGCTGTGACCAATCTGCCATCGAAGATCTGATTTTTTTATTTATATACAAAATACCTTTCACGTAATTTGGCATTAAGCGTTAGTAAGTGTTCTTTTGTTTGCTGGTTTTTAGTAAATTATTGGTACCACCTGAACTTCACGCATCTATTGATTAATTTTTTTATATTTTTAGCAAGATATTTCTAGTAGTTAAATTTCTTGAATTTTGTGATAAGTTATCCCTATTAGATATGTAGACAACTCCCAAGTAATACTTAAAATTTTATTTACTTTCAGTTTTGAAAAGGTAAGGATTTAAAATGCTTTATACAAATAAAAGTATATTTAGATAAAATTTTGTTCTCAAGTGACTTCAGGTACTCATAAAATGGGTTTTTATACGTCATGTTCCTTTCTGAGGAAATGATTTCCTGCAACTCATTACAGCATTTAATTTTAGAACTCAAACATCTTTAAAGACATACGGATACTGCTTTAAATTACTTGCCAACCCACGATAATCACTATTCAAACAGACCTCCTATAAGAAAGTGTGGGACACATCATTCCTTGTTAAAACTAGACTATACTGCACAGTCGCATTAACAGCTGCTCTGCTGCCAATATCATGAAACACTTTTCTGTTGGTCGCGACATATGACAGAGTTATAAAGACAGTTGTACAGTTCGCCGCATAATATTTGTTCGTGGTAATGCCTATAATTATATGTTTATTGGCAACGAGAAGTGTTGACCGTGAAGCAGCATTTTCCCTACTGCAGATGGGGCCGCAGTTGTGTAGTGGCCAGACTACTCGTCTCGCACCCACGCGGGCAGGGCTCTGTTCCTGGCAGGATCGCTCTCGGAATGTCGCATATCGTAATCGTGCCGGACGATACCACTAGTCGGCGGGTTTTCTCGGGTTCTCCCATTTCCCCGCCCTTGCACTCCGGCGTTGCTCCATGCACACCTCAATCACCCTCATCGGCTCTCAATACCTCGATGATAAGAGCGGTCCAAATCTCTTCACTCCACCCCTACTGCAGAGCGCAGTAGTTGCGGTTCCCTGTGTTTCTATTGTTCCTGGTGGTTACTGCTGTATTGCCTCTTTTATAGAAATGTCTCAAATGAAGACGGGTTTTTAAACCCTTTCAGTTACAAACTAATGCGTCTTTAACACTTTGAGAATTGTGGTTATTTATTGGCACTCACAACCAGTCAGAATTGAGTCGTACAATCCACTACAGAAGCACTAATTCTATTTCTAATAGTCTGTATATTTCCACTCACTAACGTCTTATTGATCAAATGGCACCAGGCATGCTTACAATACACTAACAAATTTTTCGGAAATTTTCTTTACTACAGTTGCTCGAACTAGATTTTGCCATAGGCCTGAAAATTGTTAAAGTATTGTAACGGACAATTGTTTTGTTGGGAACTGTGCAAGTGTCAATATAGGGGTCTGTTTTTATGTCGAGACCAATAGAAATATGTTTTGTGTTTGAAGTCATAGGCAGCGGGTGTTTATGAGACTGCAGAATACAGTCTCAGCAATGCTTGATATCTCCAACCATGGGAGGGTCTTTACTTACTGAGGGCCCGCGGTGGCGGAGCGGTTAGCCTGCTCACCCCCACAAAGGCGAACCGGGTTCAATCCCCGGCCGGGTCACTCCCGGGTTTTCGCATGTGGGAATAGTGATGGACGATGCTGCCGGTCGGCGGGTTTTCCGGAATCTCCAGTTTTCCCCGCCATTTCATTCCACCGCTTTTCCATACTCACATCAGTCACCCTCATCGGCTCTCAAGACATCGCTTTTAGGAGCAGCTCAAATCTCTTCACTCACTCACTTTACTGAACACTTCTGTATTTCGTGTACAGTATATATCATTAAATCCAGTTATGTGGTGTAGTATTTGTGGATTACCCCAGAGTGCTTGTAATAACTGTGAGTTATCATATGGTGAATGTTAGTTGTGTGTGTGTGTGTGTGTGTGTGTGCGGCAGCGGCTGCGGAAGGCGGCAGGAAACCAGAGCAGCTGGCTCCGGGGGCGACGGCGACGGAGGCGGCGACGGAGGCGGCGACGGAGGCGGCGACGACGGCAACAACGACTACACTGTCACCTTGTGTGTGGGCTATCGTTTCGTGCTGCCAGCCAGGGCAGTCACTCGTGCGGTCTCGTTGCTTCGAGCTGCTGGGCTGCGGCGGCCACTTCTGGGATGCCAGCCCCTGCAGCGAACAGCTGGCCTGGATCGCCGTGCAGACCGCCGCCTCCTTCTACCAGACTCCACAGGACATGTCCTTGACCATTCACAAGTCCCCGTGATGTCATCCAATAGTCCTTGTGATGTCCGCAACATACAACACATGTCTCCCTGATGTAATTCACAATCCCAGAGATTTCAGTCGTGCCTCAACTGACAATTCCCCATGTGTAATCCACTAGTCCCTGTGATGTCAGCTACACCCCTCACAAGTCCTCATGACATCAGCCATACCCCACACAAATTCCCATGGTGTCATCCACAAGTTCCCGTGATGTCAGCCACACCCCATACTACAAGTCCCTGTGTCATTCACAAGTATACAAATTGTCGGCCACACCCCATACTACAAGTCCCTGTGTCATTCACAAGTATACAAATTGTCGGCCACGCGCAACACAAGTCCCAATTATGTCCTTCACAAGTGTTAGTTATGTCAGTAACGTACAGCACAAGTCCCCGTTATATCATTCAAAAGTCCCATTGATGTCAGCCACACCTTACACAGCAAAAAATTCTTGCGATACTACCCACGACAACTTGTCCCCGCAATGTCAGCAACGTCCCCCACAGCAAGTCCATTTAACATCATCACCATCGACACCCTAGCGGACTAAGCTTCGAAACGTCTGCGTGCCATCATCAACTGGATGTCGACACCCTACTTACACTGTGGAAAACCCTTGTACATTTTACAAACAATTGTTTGTTGGGACATATAAAATTTCGTCTCTATATTACCATGTTAACAATAAATTTGGAGCATAGAATACTTATTTTTTTCAAACTCAGATACAATTTTACACAGTCCACAATAATGTTATGAAATAATTTGTTTTAATTTACATGTAGTACTACAAAAATTATGTCGAAAACCAATTTCCAAATAACTTACTGTAAAAATTAAAACGATTTTTACAGTTACGTTTTCCTGCACTTTCTGAAATAAAAATTAATAATATCTTACAGGTAACTTTCGTTCGCATTGTCGAAGAGAGACATGAAATCTAAGGACTCATTTGGCTGCAAGGCTAGACTTAAAGATACCGTCATTTGTCCATTGTCTTATGTCTCAAACGTGGGTTCGATTTTCCGTACAGCTAACATTATTTATGTTCTACAATAATTACTGAACATGTCCAGGCTAATACCGGCTTGGTTTCATCACATGTTTGCAACGGACGATATTTCCTAGTTTCTCATATTCTGCACTAGGTACTTGTTCCGTCCGTTAAGACTCTGCTTTTAGCGAGACGTCTAGCGACCTGCGGTTTAGGTCACACTGTCTTTGTTGTGCTACACTTTTCATTTACTTGATATCCTGCTGGCCATGTCAAGAATCCCGCCGGTATATCATGCAAGTGAAGTGAGTGAAGAGATTTGGGCGGCTCTTAACATCGAGGTCTTGAGAGTCGATTAGTGTGATCCGAGGTGAGAATCATGAAGCCGCGCCGGAATGAAAGTGCGGGGGAAAAGGGAGATCTCCGAGAAAACCCGACGACCGGCGACATCGTCTGGCACGATTCCTACGTACGAAAAACGGGAGCGACTCCACCGGGAATCGAACCCTGTTCCCCTAGGTGGGTGGCGAGTAGTCTATCCACTTAATCACCGCGGTCCCGCGAGTGACAATAAAGAACAAGTTTTTGAAGTACTGTATACATTGCCATTACATAAACGAGACATGTCCGGGTCTCTAGTAAGCCATTTTGACACTTCTCCAACAGGGAAAGAGGTTCTCAAGCCGGGGGACGTCCTGGCATGTCTGAGGGTGGAGTAGCGGGGTAAACCAAGCAAGGGGGGACGAAATGCGCGCGCAGATCTGGCCGTGCTATCGGCTATTCCGCAAACATCAGTTAACGGCGGGCAATGGCGGACGCAGGACGTTTGCAAAGGCAAGGACAATTTATCCCCAGTGTTACAAAAGTGCACCTGCCCACAATATCCATGAACGACCACACATCATAAAAATGATACAACTGAAATACTACGTAGTTTGTAACACTGTGAAATGTAGAGTAAATTCATTTATGCATACATTTTAACTAAGCATAACTAAACAGTAACTTTAGACCAATGCATTTCATTTGAAACTATAGAAACGTTGTATAGATTTATGTGCTCAAAAGTCGCGACGAGTGTTTTTATTTATAGTGGACTGTCCCGCGTTATAAAGAAAGCCTACATACAGATGTTAAAAAATAAAAAATGAAATAATACACATTAAACAATGCCGCCGTTATGACATATTACACCATACAGTCTAATGTCCATAGACTTTACAAATTCCACTCAATTGAACTGCGTGTAAGCATTATTGCTGTGTAACGGTAGTTTATGTGAAAATGTGGTCTGGATACGCCTAGGTGTTCAAATTATAAAGCCCACGCAAATCATAGTAAATCATTAAGAGTTTATATAAAAATGTTTTAATTACCATGTCAGTTTATGTATTATTTCTAGAATTTCGATTCATGTGCAAAAGTAATGCCACCTGTAAAGATGTTTTCCCAAATAATGCTGGCTTCGGCAGCACGGTGTAATCGTTGCGAAAATATTTATCTAGCCTTTATGATAAAATAATTGTTTGTACTAATTTAACAGTGCGTAATACATTTTTGTATATGATTCATGCCAGCAAATGTTATTCCAAATGCAACGTATATTAAGAGAAAATAATATCTCAATTATGAAACAAAACATGTGTAAATATGCAGTCGTATTTGAAAAGCAATATAAACTAAAACATTAACAGGTTAAAATGATATGCCTGCCAAATTACTAGACAAACAGTTTGGAAACTAACGCTATCGTTACGTAAATTTGTTTGTTGGAGTCGAAGTTACGTTCACACGTATTTGCTCAAGAAGGCGCAGGTTCGATTTCGCGTTTAGCCTATTTGTTTTTGATATAATATAAAAGATAATCTTTGTGTTACAGTTATGGTGCAAATAAAAATATGTTTGATAGCAGATTATATTATTACATTCGCTATTTACCAATGTAATTGAAATACAGGCGTAACTGTAATATTAAATATCTATATATTGCAAGTCCACTTAGTAGGTTAATGTACTTATTACAAGAAAAGGCAAGTATTCAGTTGGGTATTAGTACCCAAGGTTTTACTTGTATAAGTGCAAGACAAAATTACCTATTTAATTCCGCGACAACTGTGTTCTCGCAGTTTTTGCATGGTGGGGCAATGTCTGCTGTATTGTAATCTAGGCTTTTGGCGTAACCCCATACACAACACTCCAACGGATTTAAATACTGTGATCTAGGATGCCACGTTACAGAACCTCCTCTACCTATCCACCGCTCTACAGTGTGTCTGTTTAGATATCGTCTTACAAGTAAAGGCGGTTTACAATAAAATGACCCCCTTTGAAAACAACCGTAGAAAAATAACTCTAACCCTGTCTGAATAAATTTTAACGGGCGCACTGTGTGACACGCGCCTGTGAATTTGGTAGCGATGGGGGTAAAGAAGTTCCATATTTTAACGTCGAATTAATAGTGTTACGCGCTGCTGCCCTGCACTGTGGCGTAGGACCCACCTCATCCCTCCCCTCTTCAGAGATGCCACCTGACCACTCTTTCTGGGAAACCCGTGAATAATGGACAGCGGCCGCCGTCGGGCTGTCGCGCTGTTCGGCGCCTTGCTTGCGTCATGGCCCCCTCCCCTACTGGAGGTTTCGACGGGTCTGGCGACGACGCAAGAATGTTCTGTTGAGACTGGCTGGCGCCTCGGCCCTCCGTGATCCATCAAGCGAGTTGGGGAAGATTCTAGGTGGCAGCCTAAGAGACTAAATATACTGCCGCAACCCACCGGCCGGCAGTCTTTGATGGAGGCCACCTGGCCCAGTGTGCGCGAGCGATGGAAAGTGTGGACTACGACTGAAGATTGCTGGACGACGGCGAGTGAGGTGTTCGTGGCGTGAATGGAAGAGAGGGTGTGAAACCGACAAGTGAAGCCTGCTGTGCGTGAGGGCATTTGGAGGACTCTAGAACATTGCGACTGGCAGGACATGGACTAAACTGAGGTGGGACTGAATGGAAGTGTAATACCTATTTTATTGTAAATGTTCGAACCGACAAATATGGACGCATATATTATAAAATGATTGAATAGGTTGATACACTGTCTATTGGGACTGATCTCTAATTATTAAATTTCATTGATTCTTTGTCGTAATTATAAGTTTTATTAATTGGTGTCAATTGTAAACAGTAAGTGATATCAATTTATTGTGAGATTTTGAGTTCAGAGAATTCTGCTGCAGTTATAGTAAATAAAATATGGAAATTATAGTTACTTATATTATTTGATTAAGACCTCCATCCCGTAACGAACTTGTTTATAGCCCACTAAATTTATATAGAGAGAAATTGTAACAATAATGTTAGGTAACCATGTGTAATAACTTAAATTATATTTCGCTTTCTGCTTTTTTGAAAGCACCTAAGTGTAAAAATAAGCGGATTTGTAAAACATTTTTTCTTCTAATAATTTCACGCTTTCATTTGACCGACGCATGAATAAAGTGTTGAGGCCCATGGCAATGTTAATTTTATGTATGGCGGGAGAACACACAACGTGCATACAAGTAGATCCGAAGCAGAGCTTTCAAATGTGTTCATTTTACCTTGAACAACCAGTAGA
The DNA here is from genome assembly GCA_029891345.1 of Dryococelus australis. Classification (NCBI taxonomy): domain Eukaryota; kingdom Metazoa; phylum Arthropoda; class Insecta; order Phasmatodea; family Phasmatidae; genus Dryococelus; species Dryococelus australis. Next base: position 167,579,065 of record CM056997.1, on the reverse strand, counting down.
TGAAAATGTACATAGTCACCACGTTCACGACACATTGCCTGTGTGTTGTGTAGTACAAGGCTAACGAAATGCGAAAGGGGCCGGATATCGAAAAGGCGACGAGAGGGTGATATAGTAGCGGGCATGTCCACACTGCTGCACTATATTATCTAGCCGCTCGGGTTTCACCCGCGGCTCAACCAGCACACAGATGCCATTATCTCGTAAACGGTTAATTTCCAGACCCAAGTTTACTGGAACATTTTTGCTTCTCTTCATTTGCATGTCTCATCACTACATTTTTGACCATCACTTCAGAAACACCCACATATGCATGCATATATATATATATATATATATATATATATATATATATATATATATATACACACACACACACATATACACACATATTCATATACCGGGTGTAAGGAGTTCCCTTACAGTTGGATCTCACTTATTTCGCTTAATATTTCATTTGATCATAAAATGGTTCACATGTTAAACTAAATCATCATTGAGCATATTACTAAAATTTCCATATAAAGTATTTTGTTAAATTGTTATAATATTACTGTTAATCTGTGCAATTTATATTACATGGAGAACAATATTTATTTTTAAAGAAGTGCAGATATTGTGACGGTAACCAGGGAGAATTTTTGTTTTTACTTGGAATGTTTGGTATGAGCATGAATTGAAAGAGCACTAAATGGAGACTGCAGTAAAAAAAGGTTGGTTGAAATAAGTATACAACTAGTGTCCTGCAGAACCAAATGATTTGTGGATGAAGATGATGTCCTGCAGTCCTGGAGAGTATCGTCCACCCCTGATGATGGCTACATCTACGTGTTGGACCGATGTTACTGTCCAAGTTTCATAACTCATGGTTTGGTGGACCTTTTACTTTGATTGCAACCAGATCTTCATGACTTCGTGTCTGCATTACGTCAAGTAAGGCGTATAATTACCTTTAAAGTTAAATATGTACCAAATCTTCATAATGAACTTTTGTTTCAAACTTCTCCAACCAGTGATTCATCAAAGTGGCTTAGTCTCAGAGGTCTTGATCATTATTTGACGTTAAGCTGAAGTGTCATAATCGAGAGTTTTCGTTGTTTTGTAAGACTGAGTTACTGGCCGATGGCACATGTAGGAGTGCAGTTTCATGGACCATTTGATCGAGCTTAATATTCATTTGCATTTGTTCGTTGTTCAGCTTTCATTGAATATTTAGGAAACATCCAAATTGGATTTTTAAAAGTAATCATATTTTTATTACCATCTTATTCATTTTCTGACAACAGATAGTGGTTCTTCCTTTTTTTAATTTTTAATTGAAGGATTGAAGGGTAGTTGTGACATTTTGTCCTGTGTAGTGTTAAAATTGTCTGTTTATAAAAAAATATAAACTTGATTCTTTTTACATGTGTTTTCTGTCGGTACAGCGTATCTTACGGTTGCACTATTCAATAATTACTAGTACAAGTTTCCGCCATTATGATCCCAGTAAGCATGATGATTTAAGGTGATAGTCTAAAGATAAATTTTTTTTTTTTCACACTTTTTCTTTAATAAAATTAACACGTTTTTGTTAACAAATATACATCTGAAAAGGTGCTCATATCTCTGCATTTATGAACTACACTCTTATACATAATTCTGTACGAAACTCTACACGGGTGAGTCGCCCAAGCCTATTTTTCCGTATCTATGCAATTCGCACACAAAATTAACCATCTAACAGAACATAGACAGTAGCAGAACAGCACGTTCGCGTAGATTCGTTGTTATAAGTACAGTAAGCTGTAAACGTGGTGTTATGTCAGCAATGCGTTGAGAAGCAGTCATTCTAAAAATAAATGCACGTTCGTTTGTATTGAAACAGATTATTGCTATGTGTGCCGAATACGCTGGTATGTAACGGATTGCGTCCTTAGTAGCTAACACACATCTGCGTTGCTTCGAGCCATTGTGTTTCTCCATGTGACAAAACAATACGTCACCACTTACTGTATTGAAGAAAAGAAGTCAAAGCGCACGTAACGATTTTTGGCGATTCTCAATTTCCGCGCCGCTGATTGGTGAAGGCCGACAACGGGCGTCGAATATTCCGATAACAGACCATGCGCCGCGCCGTAACAAGTACGTACAAAACACGGTACTCGATCAACACAAGAAACACTTGTTTTACAATGGAGGAGATGTTTTGTTATATGGGTAATATTGTACGAAAAAATAGCCGCGCGTGTGTATGTATGTATATATATACACATATGCACACACACACACACACTCCTTGCGTAAGGTTTTGTTGTTTGTAAAATCTTAAGCGTAATATAGTTCCATTTAGATCCTTAAAAAGTACCTTTTCTTTTCGAAAATGACTACGTAGAATTATACAAAACTGATATTTTTCTTATTTATTACAACAATAATGATACTAAAAACAATTTGACCCCCGACTGTATACTATTTCTGGAATGTTACTTACTTCTACAGTATGTTGGAATTTCTCTCCCTCTTCCTGAAATCCGGGCTAAACATGGAGTTCAATGTTCGTGGCTGTTTTATGTAACATCCCGTTGTCAATAATACGGTAGGTTTAATTTACAATGTATGATGTTCTGCTTCAACTCATTCAACGCATGGGGGCGCCCAGCGTTCATCCTTTCCTTCAAATAATACAATGCTATAGAAAAAGTACGAGTATGATAAAATCGGATATTTCACCTGATATTAGTTCTCTGAAATGATCGGGTAATTGAAAGCTGTATATAAACGTTATAATCTATTAATTGTGTGAAGAAATGTTCTGTTGAGGCTACACTTGACGCAGAAGCTCAAAATTCTACCATTTAAACCTTGGCATTTAAGTACACAGCTAATTTTTTTTCTGGCTTACAACTGTGAGGAAAAAATTTCTATCAAAGATAAATAATCCAATAACTGGAAGTGTTTTCTTGTTAGATCTACTTGCAAAACTGGTCAAACCTAACAAGAAATTTAAAATGAATTTTTTTTCTCACAATAGACGAAATTTCAAAACTGCCCCACAAAGAAAACGAAGTTCATATGTTTGCGGCACGTGAGCCCGTTGGTATAGCTTTTAAGACTGCCTGATAAGCTTGGTGTCCAAGTACGACTCGCTCGGGACGGGAAATTTTACGCAATAATTTTGAAAACTTCTTCCTTATGCTGCAAAGTTTAATCTGTGCGTAGAAAAGTGCTGGTAGACCATACTGAATTTGTTTTACATAAACCATTTCTTTCGGACTGCTTGCAAGAATTAGGCACAAATGCATTGTTTCATTTAATTTTGTAAAGAAACGCGCTCCAAAGTAACTTGTGTATTTTTACCATAATGACTCGTGAAATTCTACTGTGTAGCAGAGTAGAGAAATATAAATTTTGCTTGTTCTGATTGACATTTGCGGTTTTTTTTTTTGTGTCTTAAATCACTCCTAAAATTTGTGTGTTCAAATATACCTATTTCGGTGAAGATACTCAACGTACATTTAGGTTAAATAGTTTTTTTACTCACCAAGGCAGTGCTATAAATTTTATTTTAGTTTTAAGTTTACACGGTCAAAGACGAGCAAACATGTAATGAAATGTTTTTATTTTACTTCTCATTCCTAGTGCATAAACAACACAGACGATATCAAACCATTTTGTTTCTATACAAGGAGAAAGTAATCGCATGTTAATTTTAATTTACCTACTCAACTCTCTTCCCATAAATCAAAATTGGCATGGACTTAGTACCAATTTCACAAATTCTTATCACAAACTTGTTTTCTAAATTGAAAAAAAAAAATATTGAAAAAAATATCACTATTTTTCTGAAAGAGACAATCATTTTTACTAGTTTACAAAAAAACGCTGGGGCTCACAGCTTTAGTGAATACAGCAACCTACTGGCTGTCAATAGGACAATATTTTAAACTGAAATTTTCCTGATTTAATTTCTTACACAGAAACTTGAACTTATTTTTTTTTCTATGTGTTTAGACCTTTTGGTCATACTGTCATTTTTTATCATCTGAATTGTACTCTGGTTGTCAATGTTGAGGTTTACTGGAATAAATTCACCTGTGAGCTTCTTATATAGATATTTCAAGAACAGCACTTCTATAGTACACTCACTGGCGGCGATGAATTCGCTTTCTGCAGTACTGAGTGATATAATTGGCTGGTTTCTGATAGATCAGGCAACAGGACTCACCATGTATAGGGTGACATAAACTGAAGTACTTCCACGCGATGTCTCATCACCAGCATAATCTGCATCACTGTAGGCGTCAATCAGTTAAATATTGAGATCTATCGAATATCTAAGTCCTAGGTTTCTCGTTCCCTGAATATACCTTAATATCCATTTTAATTTTTTTACATCATGTGCAGTAGGGTTTTCCACTTTTATTGATGCCATGTTGACTGCATATGTTATATCTGGTCTAGACATATTTGACAGGTACAACAGGCTACCAACAGCCTCCCCATATGGAAAATTTACACCTTCCATTCCATTGCAGTCTTGAGAGTTGTCAGTACCTGAAACTGCAGGAGTTGTTGCAGGTTTTGTGCAGTCCATATTGTATGTTTTCAACAACTGGTCCAAGTATGATTCTTGATGGATGTTGACGAAGCCTCTTGCATTTTAAATTTCAAGGCCCACAAAGATTTCAGGGTTTTCAGTAATTTTAACCTCAAATTCAGTTTGAAGTTCATCATTCACGAAGACCGACTTGTCATATGAGTTGATGCAAGCTATGTGCCTTGAGAAAGACAACCTATCTTTAATTCCAAGCACGAGAGGCTTGTTTCAGACCATACAGAGATTTCTTCAGTTTAACGACAGAGCCCTATTCATCTTCAAAACCTTCAGGTACGAGCATGAAAACATCTTGTTCTAAATTACCGTACAGAAAGGCAGTTTTTATGTCAAATTGCTTGAGGGACATATTTTCCTTTTTAGCATAGGCGATGAGGAATCTCAGGGTATTCAATTACACCACAGAGCTGAATGTTTCACTACAATCATACCCTGCTTTCTGTTCACAACCATGTGCGACGAGTCTAGCTTTATATCTGTTGTCATATTTTATCTTAAATACCCATCTACTATAGAGTAACTTCTGATTTCTTGAGATTCCTTTGTCATCAACAAACTGAAAAACACCATTCTTCTTGAGTGAGGACTTTTCTTCCTCTATGTCTTTCAACTATTTATCATTAGCTTCACCGGAAATAACTTCTTTGTAGGACAGCATTACATATTCTTACAAATATTGGGTTTTATTTATGCGTTCTTTTATGTCCTGGTGTTTGCAGTTTTAAATTTAATAGCTGTTTCAGTTAGAGAGTATAGCATTTCTGATGTTTTTGCTGTGTCTTGGTCTGAGGGAAAAAAAATGAAAGGGTTCATCAACTACATAATTTTGAAGCACAGTTGTGTTTCTTCTCACTTCCATACTGTCTGCTAGTCTTACTGATGTTTCCTCAGAATCCACAAGTGAAACTGTACCTGCAATTATTTCTTGTAATGAATTGTTTGTTGCAGAAACCTCAGTTGATTCCACAAATGTTACATCTCTTGAGAGTTTAATTTCCCTCTTTTCTGAGATTCATAGTATGTAGCCATTTGCCGTGTAACCAACCATGATAAATTTGTCACATCTCTTGTACAGTTTTCCTAGCTTCAATTTTTTTTGCATATGCCAGAGACCCGAATCATTTTAGATTGGACAGATCCGGTCATTTTCCATACCACAGTTCGGCAGGAGTTGTGTCGACTGTAGCAGACGGGCTTCTGTTCAGCAGGTACGTTGCAGTGCGTAATGCCTCCCCACGACTCTTTCTATAGGCCAGAGTCGAAAAGGAGTACTCTCGTTTTCTCCATTAACGTCCTGTTCAGTCCCTCTGCTCGTCCATTTGGTTGAGGAGTTACTGCAGGGTCATAGTCTATCTGTATTCCCCTTTCTCGATACCAGTCAGTGAGCTCGTTGGTTACATATTCACCACCCACCCCCCCCCCCCCCCCCCGCAATGACACAGCGAAGTTTGTATACAAGCGAGTTCCATTTTTATTCGGCCTCAACAATGTCGTTTCGGGCAGCATCATAAACATCTGATTTGTTTTTCATCAGACATATCACTGAAAAATGTAATTAGTCGTCCAAGAAGGCCACAAAGTACCTGAAACCATCCACGTTGTGTCAAGTGGCCCACACACATCAGTGTGTATTGTTTCTAGCTCTAGCTCTCGCTCTCTCTCTCTCGCTCTCTCTTGCTCTCTCTCTCTCTCTCTTGCTTTTCCAAAATGGTTTTTATGCTGCTTTGATGTATGATAGGTTTAACATTGGATCTCACTCGTACAGATTTTAAGCTTTTCAAGTCCAAATGATAACGTAGCCAGTTTCTTCATACTATCAACATTCAAATGACCAATTCTACTATGCCATAGATTTAGGTCACTTGTTTGTTAGCTTTCAGACAAAAGTGTTGTTTCATTGCAGTTTAAATTTATATTATAGAGTTCAGTATTGTCCTTATCATCTGTGATTTTAGTTCTACCCTTCAAAATTTTTACATCTTGTCAGTAAATTTGACAACTCCGTCATGTTCTGTAATTTTGTGTACCGATATTAGATTTATTGTTAAACATATAGCACATTTTTCAATACACATTCTTGGTACTCTATAATATCACCTTTGAGCTCGGTACACAGGATTTCATTTTTCTTAGAAGTTATAATTTCAGACTATGCCTGTGACAATGGTCAAAGAATCACTCTTTGTTGATCATGTGGGAAGTACAACCTGAACCTAATACCCAAAATCTCTCAGGATTTCCACTCATTGATTCTGCGAAAAATGAAATCTTTTCCCTGTTACATGTAGTAGACTTGTTGTTTATATCCCCAAAGTAGCAGTAATGAAGTAATTAATGTTATTGTAAATGTGGGTAATGCGGGAAAAGGTGGTGGGGTGGAAGAGAGATTATTTTCCCTCTCAGGTTTACTTGGGGGGGGGGTCCGGCCCCCTTACCCCCACCCCCCTGTTGAAACGTCCCAGTCTTTTATGATTATACTAAAATACAAATGTTTTAGCAATCGTTGGTTTTCCCGTTTATTTCTATCTCTAAAGTTCTACTAGGTGAGCGTGTTGTTAAAATAAAGAAAATTGTATACACTTTTCCTACTGTTCACACTGAAATTGCATTGGTAATACGTGAAGTAGGCGAGCTCACTGGTATCGTGGCGAGACGTGACCTTGAATGAACGACGGGTAGCCGGGAACTGCGGCCATCCAGGTAGGTTTCAGTAACGGCACCTAGAGGAGGAGGTTAGCGCGTGACGACCCTCTCTCGCAAAGCTTCTTCCAAAAAAACTATGTCAACAGAGTACTGTCGGCCCAGGCTTGGGGGGGGGGTAAGGAGGACGAATGCACATACGCCCAGTCTCTGGGAGAGGCTTACAATTTATAATTAACTTGTATCATAACATCCTGCCACGTTTTCTTATTCCAATAAGAAATAAAAATATGTTTGAACTTATTGCAGTGTGGGCACTCCACAGAAAGTTTATTGTTAATAACAGACGGTGGAGCGACAATAGATAATTACCTCATACATACTTTAGAACACAGAGAAGATATCAAAAAAGTTAGAGAGTAGATTTTTTCATTTTTACGAGTAGACAAAATAAAACTCTTCAAGAAAATTATACAAAAGGAGTGTGAAGGTTGTTGACCAAAGTACTCTAATTTGATAATACTCTTACTCAACACATAAGAAAAATATGCCAAGGCTACATAATATTATATAGAAGTTTGATATTTTCTTCTTCTCATAAACGTGAATATTTAGCAAAACAGTAGAGAACAGATTTTTGTGGAAAATTATTAAATTGTGTCTTCTTTTAAACGTGAACAATTAGCAATACAGCAGAGAACGTATGTTTTTTTTTAACTATGTCTAATTCTGAGAGAATTTGCAAAGTTACGGGAGCTGGGCGATCATATTATTAAGATGAAATAAAACATGCAGCTTTCCTAAATGGAGAAGCTCCCAAGACGAAAAAACGACTGCAGGGCAGCCGAGAACCGAAATTATACCCCAGGAAGGGCAGTCATTGGCCACATCATGAACAGTCGATACGCCAAAACCAAGTCCCGAACACCAGAACCGCATGAAGGGGTCAAAGAAGAAAATTACCACATAACAGTGGTAACAAAAACATCCAAAATATTTTGCATGTAAGATTACATGGCGACGGCAAACGCAGCACATAATAGGTGGAGTGAAATGTGTGTTCCAAACGCGAGGCCGTTCGATTAATCGATCACCCAAGCACTGGTCACGAATACATTACAATTGTAAATAGTCAAAGATAATTTTAAAACACCAAATTATTGTTAATTCAGTAATTCCATGAAATAAGAAAATGAAATATCATGATAAGATAATATTACACGTTGATAATTAACCAACACAAGTGTCAAAACTTTTGTTCAATACCAGCCTCGAGGGGCAACAAATTCAATACCGGCTAAAGTTATTTTACAGAGGCAAAATAATAATTTGTACAATTTCGTAAAATAGTGAAATCAAACCAGTTGACAATGCTTATTTTATCCAGAGGTGTTATTACAAGCAAAAAATAAATAAACAGTAAGGCATACAATTAGGCGGAACTATGCCAAAAAGGAAAATTTTGCTAAAAACAACAAATTTAATTTACAATGTACCACAAAGTACGACACATTAGCACAACCGGCACTGGCTTAAAGATTCCAAGGCCCTACTTGGAACTTGGGAGTCCATTTTAGCGTCGGGCCAATCGTTTGTTCGCAAGGTGTCGTCCTAGTTAACGGGAAGTGTCAGCTGAGTGACTAAAAAAAAAGTATGGGGAGCCTTACCCGTAAATAGTAATAGTGGCTGAGTGATTGTTGCTGTCTGCTTGTTCTTTACAGCAGATAGTCGCAAATAGCAACTTATATCCAAACACAATAAAATTATATCCCAGTCATAGTAGAAGGTACTTGCTGAATTTTTTACTCTACTCATGGATGTCCCAGTGCACCAACACAATATTGTCTTTCAATGTGAAAGATAAAGAAACAAACGCGTAATGGAGTAGCTAAATGACAAATTCAAAAGAAAATTACATCAGTACATATGATTAAGTTCAACAATAAGCTCAGTTAGTGTTTGAATGGATCAAACTTTTCATTGTAATTTCGAAATTCGAACTGCATACTATTTATATGGTATCAGTATACTTCCAATAAGTCAGAAATAATATATATTTATACTCTTTATAGTCTATCAAGATTTATAAACTTTTATCAAATTAGAAATCATTATTTACTACCGTCTCTCCAGATGCTTTAAGTCTAGCATATTAAAAGCTTTGCGGTCATCTGCAGGTAATTAATATGACGGAATACTACCATGGTATCATCCGTTTTCCGTTAATTTTCTCCATTTATTTAATAATTGACATAAAATGCATTCGCATGTAAATTTATTAAAAGAAAGTATCCTCACTCCTTGTCAACCTACTGTAACAGAGAAATGAGAAAACGAGAGGATAAAGTGAGGTAGAGAAGGACCAGAGACAAAATGCATTTGCGAGGCAAGCAAAATTACCTCTAGAAAATCCATAAGCTAACAGCAACACCCGCCTAATTTTGACAAACCCACATCGTCTAGTAGAAGGGAAGCACTGCTACATCACGCTGCTGAGAAACCAGTAGTTGAGAACACAGTCATTTAGACATCTGACGAGGGTATGGCCAAGCCCGGCGAGGGTGAGAAAGTACCGCTAGCCATTACGAGCTCTTACAAACTGGCTAGAAGGGAAACGCATACCTATAGCGCGATTATAACTCCGAAAATGCTCTTATGGTTCTGTATTTTCCTGGTTTTCATGCAATGTTTGCTATTCATAGAGGTCTTCAGACTGAGAGCAAGGGTACCTAAAAAAAAAAAAAATAGATTAAGCGTCTTTGAATGCTGAAAGTTTACAGCTATTATCTACGTCAGCCCGAGTCAGCCGAAGAGCTAGTCGTTTACAAGAAACAATAACAATTATTGAACATGATTCACATTACACATAATGAACAGGTCAGAAAGAAAATTGAACGAGCGAACGAGTAAACAGTGAAACAATAGCTTTCATCATATGCAAGTGCATGTAAGATTCGAACGTATTTGTTATAAATAGTGCATAGTATGTACAATGTATCTGAGAAAACACATTTTCGATCAAATTTAGAAACAGTATAATATTTAGCAGTATATCTTACCCATTTGAATACGTAGACTAAATTTACTCTTGTTCTTTATGTGTTTATAACTGCAAATTAAGGAAGGACCTTTATTCACGAACGGAAAAAATGTTAGTATAGTAAAGAAAGGTTTCACAATCCCTTTACTGTAACAGTAGAAGAAGCAATCTTACTATAACAGAATTATTTTCTCTTTGATAAGGTATAGGCTAAAACAAAATTTGCGAATAAAAATCTATTGGCGTACACTAAGTCATCAGAATGTGCCAATGATGCAGTCAAAAACATTTTTACAAGGAATATAAAAAAATTGAAGTTTGGTTTTTTAATTGCCGTTTGTAACTAGGAGGTTCAAGTGAATACTGCCATTCATACTGGACGATGCTGGTTCTATTCCCGGTTTGGCAATCATTTCACTTTTTCAGGGTTTTCTGACCCTCCGCGTTATATAATTTGGCCCACAGGATTATTTATGTCTGAAATAAATGTACACAATAGTCTGTGTTTCTAAACTAAGTGTAATATAACAGGAATTATTCTGCTACGAGGCAGTTGGTGTGTACATACAATCTAATTACTAACGAAACTATTTCACATGTTATTTTTTAATCTATGTATTTGTGTTAATTGTGATTTTTACACTTGCGGCCCGCGGACAAGTCTACAATAAGGGTTGTAGCGCTTTATGAATTCTGAGAGCTTTACTGGGACAAGTGCATGTACGAAATAAAGCCAACCCAAAATAAATTTTAAATATTTATATTACTGAATATTAATCATGGTAGATTAGCTAAATTGAAGCCTAACTTGTATTCATATGATCTGCAGTATCTAAGCACACGTAAGACAATTATTAGTTAGCTCCTAAGCTGTACCCGTGTTATTACGATGCATTCAACTTCTGTTGTATAGTTTGTTGGTCGTCAGTTTTCAATACAGAAGGCCTAGGATTATAAGATGATGGAAATGACGACCTTAATTCGTAATTCATTTTGTCAAAAGAATTTGAATGCTCAGCTCTCACATTAAGATTTATACATTTATGAGTAAGTATGGGGGCTGTATATGACATTCGTGTCAGTATGGTAGCCAATGCGAAAAAATGGCTGCTCTGCAATCTATTCCGTTCTCCCAGCGTTTTGCCACTGTCGATCGCATGGGTCGGACTCTCGACAGCATAGGTTGAAGCTCCTGCTTAGGACTGAATGAATAGAGAATGTCTAAACACCACTAAGTGTACATACATGATTCATTCCCAGTCGCAGCAGGTGGCCACGTCTAGTAGTTACAAAATACGCTATTATCCAGTGAGAGCAGCAATTCCCGAGGCAAATCAATGATTATTTCCGTAGTTCCAAGATCACGGGAAAACTACTTGTGATATCTGCATGTAACAAAAAGCAAAATATCATTAGTGTTCATGTGTATTGTTCTTGAAAGAGTCATGCATTCAAGTTCAAAACTTTATTTGCTATGGCCGAACATCATTAATGGAACTATTTAATTTTAGCGGTATTTTAAAGGCGCATTAGCATGAAATACTAAAGAACCATTGGGTAGTGTGCTCTTACACTATAAGCAAATTTTGTTCCTTAATGTTTGTTTAAAAAAAAGTAATCGACGAAATGCTTTGCAAATTTGTGAGTTCAAAGTATTATTTTCCAATTTGTTATTTAATATTGACCAAGAATTTGTCTTCAATGAACGATATTTGCAACTATTAATCATTAGGATTTCCTCTTTGCTATGGATTTCAAAACTTTCCAATCGTATAGTTAAACTTCATGCTACATTCATTTGAAGACAGTGGGGTGTTTTCGTGTAAGCTGGTTGCGGAGTTAACAGAAAATAAACTCCCATTCTACCTTAATATTGGCTATACACGTTAATTTAGATTTGTATTTCTTCAAAAATTGTCACCACGAAATCTTCTATCTGTGTCAGCGCTAGGAGATGTTAGCTGCCAGCCCTTCTTAGTTTAAACCAATATCTTTAGAATTGGGTGACTGTTCTACTCCAGTGATCGTACACGGATTTTCTTGAGTAGATTAAGGAAAATTTGATTCTAATGGGCTTAAAGGCTTGTTGAGTATTTTTTAGCTGTGTATTGCGGTTGCAGGAAAGGAGGAGTTTCAGAAAGAGTAGGTATCACTTGCCATGGAGAAAAAGGTTACTGTCTCATGCCAAAATTCGGTGTAGGCGTTGGAGTTGCTATTGGTATTCCTAGATTAGGCTGAAAAACATTGCACGTTTAAATCGCCCTTTGGTTTATTTGGAGAAGAAATTAAGCGTTTCTGATCAGAAATTGTATTATAATTTTTTGACACTTAAGCAATACATAAACCGATCCACCTACATGCACATATGCATTTGGTTTTGGAAAACCATAATTTCTATTGCAATTCTGCGAATTATTAGAATTATTTTTCAGGCCATACCCCAGTGAAAATATTTTATTCTTCTTCATTTTGTTCGAAGAATAATAATTTTTTCCTTCCTGACTTTGGCCTTCATTAACAAAATTAGGTCCGTGTGAACCTTTTAGATTACTGCCCGTGAAATATAAGTGAGCAGGGTTTGTTGATGCTCTAGACTGTGAATATGAGGAAAGTGTACGAGGTGGAGCAGGTCTGTCAACTTTTGTATTCGTAACTGATTTTTGCCCCTCAATGCTCCCATGGGGAATGAAGAGTTCGCAAAGGTCTAAATATCTAAACTTCGAACGGGCCAAAAGCGTGCGCAGATAATGTAACTGTCCAATTTGCGAAAGTGGGCATGAGTTAGTGTTTACAAATACAACTCGATAGGAATTCTTTTCGCAGTCGGCAGTCAGAGATCAAGTTAATCGATCTGCGACTACTCGTCTGCGGGCAGCCGACTGCATGACTGCCAATTGATCATTATGGAAGGGGCCTTAGGTGCCTGTCCGCAAACCACATACGCTTAGTACCGGAGTAGTCTGATTGATCGAGTCAAACACCACACGATCTTTGAAGAAGGCACGGGACTAATAACAGAAGAAGTGTCATTAGTGAATGTTCAAAAATATTTTTTTGTTAGTATATAGTTTTCGCTGTGCTGTAGCGTTCTTAATATCCTGACATACATCTTCGAAGCAAACAAATTACTGGCTTGCGCACTGATAGTTACCTTGACTTTGGATCACGAATCACATAGAAATGCAACGAATAGTCGAACGTCTGTAAACTCTACCGCCTCTTTTTGAGCGAGCTGCAGCAATGGTAAATCACGATAAAATGTTGTTCACGATAAAGTGAGCACTTTTTAAAGCCCTGCTTAAGATCTACTTGTAGACACGTTGTGTATCATTTCTTCTTATGTAAAATTAACATTGGCATGGGCCTCATCGTTTTATTAATGCGACCGTCAAATGAAACTGTAAAATTATTAAGAAAGTAAATAGATTACAAGTCTGCTCAATTTTTATATTTCGATGCATTAAAAAAAACAGAAAGCGAAAGCGTAATATTAAGTTATCACAAATGGTTCCCTAACACTTTTTATTCGACGTTAAGATATGGAACTACTTTCCATCCATCGTTACCAACTTTACTGTGCGAATGTCACTGAGTGCGCCCATTAAAATATATGCATGCAGGGCAGTAATTTTTTTTCGGAGTTTAATTTCTAAAGTGCTCACTTTATCGTGAACATCCTTTACTCACATTCCGGGAGAACGTGTATTCAAATACCGGTCCCGACAACATAATTTCGGATTTCCATGGTTCCTACAAATCACTCCGGGTGAATACTGGAGCAGTTCTTCACTACAAATGATGGCAGACACTTTTCCCGCTCCCGCGCTTCTCTGATGAGCAACCTGCTCCGTCTCTAATGACCTCGCTGTCGATGAGACACAAAGTCTTAACCACACACTAAATATTTTATTATACTTCTTCAAACCAATTTGGAAAGCAGTTAGATGAAATTCAAATCTATGAGAGTATTTTATACAAATAAAAAAACTTACATTCTAAAAATTAAGATGCAATAACTTACATTAGTGTAATAACATAAATTAGTGTAATAATGTACATGAGAACATAAGTGTTCCTTTGGTGTATGCCAATGTTGGGTACATGCACAGAAGGCATGTAATCGGTCTACCGCATCTTTAGTCTATGATCCTACCTACCTATACACCACCGTAACGGAGCTCAGCCTTGAATTCCAAGATAAGTATAATCGGAACAGTGAATTTAAGTAAGGGTGAGTTTTGTTTTCAATCTCAGTGAAATTTTGTACTATCGTTTCACGAACCCCATGGCGCCATAGTCCTCGAAGTTTTAATTTTCTAACGTCGTGTCGAATTTAATTTTCCGGGCAACATAGTACAGCAGATTCGCGAATAAAAATGCTGCGCCCGAATCTAATGAAAATGGGACGAAAATTACGTTGACACACATAACTTTTGCTCAGATATGTTACGTTTTAGCAAATATTTGAAAATATTGTGACTTCTCGCATTCCTTATCGAATTCTGTATTTAGGACATGGTTTATGCGTGTGTAGATATCTTTCAGATCTTCATTATTAGTAACCAAGAGTTTCTATTGATCAAGTCGGATGTCAAATGGAGTATTAGCTTTGCTTGCGTACTTCAGACCCCAACAAGAGAAAAATTACAAATACGAGACCAGTTCACTGTAATCTTAACAGACAGTTGTTAAATATTACAGCTAAAAATAACTTTCATTAATCACTGATACTGCAATCTCAGCTTATTAAATTGACATCAATACACCTCACAAAAAATGTTGGAATATTGTGAGATGAGAGAGTTTGGCGTGTTAGGAGTTATGTAGTTCTTTTCTGGTATGACTGGGACAAGTTGAAAACAGCAGATTATAATAGTACACAACCTCCAGACACATTTAAAGTAATCACAAGAGCTGCCCAGATAGAATGGGACCTTATTCTTGAAGATGACTTCAACACATTGATTACAAGCATGCAACGGCGTGTTAGGGGCCTTACAATGCACATAGAGGCCGTACACAGTACTAAGCTGCTGGCAGGTCAAAATCTTTGGCAAGAAAGAGGGAGAAGAGATCATCATTCCCTGAAATATGCCAGAGCAGTTGAGAAAGGTCTGAGAAGGGAAGAGCCACTTACCTATATTTCCAGATAAGTAAAGATATCGTCGCTATTGGATTACAACTGATTATCATTTCAATCAGATAATAACACAACATGGAAACTTAAAATACAAGTTGCATGGACTTAAATTAGTGAATTCTCCTGTTTGTCAGATCTGTCGAGTTGAAGATACTGTCAAGCACGTGACCCTGGAATGCCCGAAGGTTGAAGGCATTAGAATAAAATTACAAAGAAAACCGCAAATACAAGAACTTAACATAAGAAGTATTTCTTCTCATAACGAGACAATAAGATGTTTTGAAGAATTTTTAAAGGAACTTATCAATAAATAAGAGAAATTTTATGCGTTGTTACTGATTAATTCTCCAGAAGAGGAAACAGAGAATTCTCCACAAAGTGTCTTACCCCTGGAACGAATAGTATGAAACCGCTGTAAAAACAGAAAAGTGGGAGCAGACCCACTTCCGGATTGTACACTGGATAATACCGCTACCCATTACAGCCACTACACAGCATACCCACTACACAGTCGGGGATAAACCCGAAGAAAGTCGTAGGAAAATTTAAAAGCATTTATCAGCAGATACCTGATGAGTTGGGGCTTGTCCCCATCGCTGATGAATTGAAGACGACATATATGTCGACCTGGCAACGAACAAGGAACTGATGGAATGCAGTAACAGAGACTAAGACAAGATAACAGGGAAACTAGCCAGGTATAATGCAGACATTAACAATGGGAACGGAACACGCTTTAGACAGGTTTCATTACTAAAGAACTGACTACAGTATGGGGAAGGGGATCCAAAGTATGTACAGCCCCCCCACCCCTCCCCCCTCAACCCTGGATATCGACAGAGAGCGATTGAATCAAAAGTGGTAATATCAGTTAATTAGTCAAGTAGTTCGTGCTGCTATATAATTGCATATATATAAAACAGACTATTCCCGGAAATATGGGGGACTGGGCGTATGGCAGGTTAACCGAGCCACACCACTACTCTAGACTACATGGATGTAGATATAATAGAATAAAGTCATAGAGGTGGAATATCTGCGTGGTCCCGATAGTAAGCCAAACGCCGAAAGCAGAAAGAGGAAATCAAAAGGAAAAGGATAGAAAATCTCTAATACCCCTGCAACACTCAGAAAGGTCCCTGGTGTAGGTGTGATAAGTAAGCGTGTCCCCACCTTTTGTTGGCCATGTAAAAAGAAATATATCTTCTGTGCGACCAAGTCATTTCACCTCTGTATATTTTGTTATTCTGTACCTCTACTTTATTTCCCAGACACGCTCTTAATTTGTGTCGGCTAGCCACGCGGAGCGAGTGGCCTTAAATATTAAAACTCTCGGCCAACAGTAATGAGCGATAACTTGATCGTTTTTTTTTATGTGCGAAGGTCGTGGACCCGGGAGTTACTCTGGTCGCCTGGGGAGGGGACACAAGGGTGGCAAGGCTCGGGACGACACCGCCCTTAGAAATGCTCCACCCCTACAACCTAATCCCCCCTCCTCACCCTTAACATGCAGAACGAGCTCGCGTCAACTAAAGTGGCTTGATGAAGTGGGGGGCGACGCACTTGCTGCACTGTTGGTCCAGGCATGGCACTCAACTGAGGGGGTTGCAGCCCCTTCATTTCAATTACCTCCTCTTCATCTTCCGGCTCTGGCGCCATCTCCTCCCCTTCCCTTCCAAGACATCCTCGTCTCCCTAACGTCTGAGGCGGGCCACTTAGTTCGCGTGCATGCCCTTCCGTCTACCATCGACGGAAGGACGACGAAAATTTCCCTTATCAGATTATTTTTAGAACTTTCTCGGAGCGAATAAGAAAATAGAATTTTCTTCCCTCTGACAGAAATTAAATTTAAGAGAATATTAAAATATGAATTACGGAAGTTGCCATGTTAATAATTTATACAAATATGTATAGCTTTTATGGACACATGTTCAGTCATTCAGTTTGTTCTCTTGCGCACGGCCTTGCCTTGATTGTCTCGTAGTCGTTTCTTTGCATTTACCAATGTTGTCTTGGTTATATTCAGTATAACAGAAACTTTTTCGTTGTGTATCGTTCATACCAATTCAAAGACAATAGACTTTTTGTAACAGGCCGGATTGCAGTGATGAGGCGGGCGAAGCCACGTGAACAGGAAATCCAGCGTGGTCGGCCACAGCAGAGGATCTGAAGTCCAAGCAGCAAGGAGCAGTTCAATACCGCACTAATTGTCTCCTGGAGGCAGTTCTTCACCAATGCCGGCTTCTCTCATTACAGCGTTGTTATCGGCGCACGATGTTGCCTCGTGCTGCCCACTCATCCACCGGAGATCTGCGACTAAGCTCCCCACCTTGCCATTGATCCTCTCGACCAACCAATAGGGAGCTCCCTCTTGCCGACTCACTATACTACCTTCACGGCTACTTCCAACTTTTCTGAAGCCCTGCGAAGTTATACTTTCAGGATATTACTTCGCATCATACAGACAGCTTAGGAGATCACACCAGAGGGTAAACGTGCCACATTTGTGTGCAGTCTGTGTAATATTATATTTATATAAGTACTATTTCTCACTAGGCGTTACCAACACACACCGATTTCCTGTCTTAATTCATATTAGCTATAAATGAAAAATTATAATTTATAGAAAAAGTATAAGTATTAGTTAAATTTAACCGACAGAAGCTATTGTTAGGTAAAAACACAATTACTATTATAAAACACTTTTGGTACATGGCATATTTTGGAAACAGCAAAACACGTCATACATGATGTGTTTTTCAAAGGAAACCGCGAATAAACAATAGGTTCAAGTTCGCATTCTGAATTTGTAAACGCACTTAGTCCTGTTGTGGGAACTTGTGTTCCCGGTTTCGTGACGCGCGCCCTCCGGTAGCATATAAGAAATCAGCGGATCCGGCAGAATGGGAACATTGTCAAATAAGATGTCGTTGCGGTAGGAGAGGTCAAAGAGAAATTATTTAATTTCCTTTCCCATTCAGTGACTGGCCACTTACATGGTAAAATTTGAACCGCACATTCTAGTTAAAGAGAAAATTATTTAAATTTTAAATTTTGCAATGAACAAATTTTTCCTGTATTTTGATTACATTTAATGGTTATGTGACATATAAATGATAACGCAATAAAAATAATATAAATTTATTAGACATATTTTTTGTAGACTAAACGCAAGTATTTTAATTCAAAACGTAATTTTTTTTCGAATTCAAAAGAATACAAACATTAAGTTGGGTTTTAGCTAAAATCTTTATTAAGGTAACGGGAGTGTAATTTTGAAATTTGTATAGAATCAGACATTTGGTAATACGCGTAGTAGTGGTCCAACTTCTAACTGTATGCACTTGAAATTTATTTTAAAAGTTAAAATTGATATACGGGCGAATCACATAACAAAGTTGAAATAAATATTGTTCAAGCTATTCCCATAATATTAAAAAATATTTTGTGCTGTAGCCTATACATTTGTTCAACTTTGGGATTTTCACAAAAAATATAAGTAGTAGGGGTATCCCGGTTTCACTTCATGTTTAACCAGATTAACCCTTTGATAACAAATTAATATAAAAAGGGTTAATCCTTAATCCGATTGTAATCCTATCAAAAAATGCTTGACAATTAATGTTAATCCGATTAAATCGGGTGAGTTTGATTAAAGAAATTTGATAAAATTTCTTTAATGAAAAAGTTTGATAAAATTTTTGATTTTTTTTTTGTGTATGGGCATACTTTAATTTCTTTCTTTCTTTTTGGGTGGAAGCAGCAGGATCTGTGTACGATGTTGACGGTGTGGTGGCGACTGACCAGAGTGGAGGGTTGCAATGTGTGATATAGATGAGATGTGTGATATAGATGAGATGAGTGCAAGAGTATGCTAAGGGTGATTTTTCTTATATTTTTTCAAATTTTGAAGTGTGTGTGGATATTGGTCGTAGATGTTGGTGGTAGATAGGCGAGTATGAAAGATACGTCCTGTATGTATTGAATAATAACAGCATAATTAAGAATGAACACAGTATGTGACTATCACTAAACAAAATCCTGCTAGCCAGTATGAAATTACACAAGGCAGAGTCTCTAAACGAAATATATTTCGATTTGAACATATGACAATGTTTTACATTTTACTGTCTATAAACGTAATCCAGAAATAAAAAGAAACTATGCGACTCCCCTAAAAATTAATTACCAAAGCAAACATGCCCCTATAAATTACTTAATTAACTGACAGTTTTCCTAAACACATTAACATGTTTATACATACAGATTACACATACATTACATGATTCAGCCATGTGAATGATCTCGAACTGCAAAAAAACTCTGAATACGATTTAAACCAGACACAATCATGTACCTGAAATGATATGAAAATAAGTCCGTTCGCTATATGAATGAGTAGCACTTATGTCGAGCTGCGAGTAGAGATGTGCAGCGCCTCCGATAGGCAACTGTATTTAAATTCCGCTAAATGAAAGAAAAAAATTAATTTTTATGAAATTCACTCCACTTGTTAACACAAACAGTATTTTTAAACTGCTAAGAATTTTCATAGACCAAGATCAGAAACGTGATTCGAAAATCTTGTCGCAATATTGACTTAACACATGAAAAAAAGTTTCCCAAAAAAATAATTTTATATTAAAACGATAATCGTGGCAAGCACTAGAGATGAAGGTATGTCACTCTTGCAAATTTAAGAGAATATACGTGTATTTTTACATAACTTTGGTTGAATTTTATTTTATTATTTAAAAAACTAGTTTATATATATATAATATTCTGTTCTCTGCTTATAGAGGCATCATCATGAGGTACCTTGAAGAACTGTAATTGGTGCACAGTTATGTAAAATAAATTATTTTTTTTATTTAAAATGGATTCTATTTCATGCATACATACAAGTTTTAGCTAGAGAAACTTTCTTGTAGACAAGGAGGGACAGAGGTATTTGCTACCTGCCTCTGTAAATTTATTCGGGGCTCACTTTCAATATGTCCCCCTGGGATGTCACAAAAGTTCACCAGCAGGGAATTTTGTTTTCTCCCCCAAGATTCAACTTAAGCGGACCAAGCTTCTCTCAAGATACTGACATGTTGTCTTGTTCCTTTGCAAAACTTCATTAAGTCATTCAACTATGTTTGATTTTCTTCATAATTGTTTTTTTTTTTTTTTTTTTTTTTTTTTGTAATTTCCCCTCTGTCTTCCAAGTTAATTTTTCATTCAAATTTTAATTCTAATGATTGTAAGTTTTTTTAAGTATAGCAAATTGCATCTTCTTCGTGAAAGCAAGCAAACAGTTGTCCTGAATTTTTAAATACAACACATTAGTTTACCAATACTCTTAGGCACCCAGTAATTTCTCTTTACTGTTAAACCATCACTTACCATACACAAAATATAAAAAAAAGAAAAAGTTAGTGATAGGGGAATTTTTCAAACTAATACATAACAAGTCACACACTCTTCCTTTTTAACATTTTACCATACAATATTTTCAAAAAATTCACCCTTAAACCTGAGTATTTACAATATCACACAAAAATATCCAATTTACAACAAGTTCCTTTTACCAAAATTAATCACTTTAGGGTAAAAACACGATTATTTTTTAAAAATACATGTTAGTTATACTTACTAAAAAAACATATTAAAGAAAATACATTATTTTGCCATCAAACAATCATTTTTTACACGAGCACATTAAAACACAACTAAACAGATTTATATACAAAAAAAGGAACAACTGTTTACAACAAACATTGAGTTTACACATTTTCACATTTAGATACAAAAAGCAATAACAACTAATTATAATAGACATTGAGTTCACGCTAAAGCACAATTGAAGAGATTTATGTACAACAATCTTCTAAATTATAAAAAAATATATATTTTTCTGAGAATATTGGTGGATGTCTCTTTCCTAAGTATATACAATATTTACAATCTCTTGTGGAGGTTATAAATATGCTTACTGTGGAGCATTCTTTTAAGGTGTCCCATTCGGGAATAAATTTGCAGGCACACACACCAAATGAATGCTTACAACACACACAGTTTCCACTGTGAATTTAATTTTCTTCTTTGACAAGGGGTAAATATATCGCAGATAATAGTACTAAACTTGTTACGCAAACAGATGGCAGCAGCATTGGATTTTAATGCAGTAGAAGTGATACAATTATTTCTAGATGTTTGTAGATGGTGTAGTCAGCTACGTTGATGTTTGTAGTCAGCTGCAATGATGATAGTAGACAGCTGTAGTCAGCTGTGATGAATATGGAACAGGAGTTGTGTATGGTGGTGGCAGATGGACGTCCTTGGTGGTGTGTAGTGCTGGGAGGTCTATAAATTTATTGTGGTGCTGAAATTAATATATGGAGGGAAAAAAATCTCAGGTATTCGCTTATCATCCATACCTGACAACACTAGAATTGTTACACATTTGGTTTAGAATTGATGAGCACGCGAACGGAACTGATATTGGGTCCCCATTACCCTTGTGTAATTTTCGAGGTAGTCACAATAATCCTCGTACCTGAGTGATTGCAACACATTGGGTATTACCCCCTTTGCCTTGCGAATACATTGCTCATTCGCAACAACGTATGCATAAAGCTTAGGACGTAAACCCACAAAGTGTGTGATTATGCTCCCAGCACATTCATCTTTCATCGCACTGGTGAGGCCTTTGTTCATGTGAGGGAACCCTTGCAGGTAATAAAGCGCATAGTTGGATGTAACCAACCACATCTTTAAATCTGCCATAATTACTTTATAGATATCGCCACAAGCAACAGAATAGATTAGGGAAATGGTGTCACAATAGAGGTGCAAAGCCAGCGAAAGAAATTTTGTACACATGTACTAATACTGGAATTTATAGAGGGAAAATTTAGAAAGGTCGAGAATGTTAACACCAGTGTACAAAGGTTTGTTGAATGCAACAGGACTCTTTCACAACTCGATAAGGACTAAGTTTTCATCGATAATCTACCATGCCTGGAATGTCTGATGTTCTATCAGCTCTGCAGCCCCATAGATCGTGTCATACCTCGAAACGACTCTGATGTCTCATTCCCAGTGGACATTATGCAAGGTTTATCCATAAACGGAATTATTGATCAACTTAAAAAAAACTATTTTTCGAGCATGTTCACAGCCTGGGAATGTTTCTCAATGTTAAAATCGATGTAAGGGGTCATCCATGCCTTCTCTTCGGCTCAAAGTGTTAAACGTGATGAACAGAGTCAAGTTTGGCCATAGTGTTTCCCAGTGTTTAATATTTTTTTTCAGTGGTGCGAGTATTAAAGTTGCTCATGCGAGCCATTCGGGGGTACGCTATTTACTGGGGCCAAAGGCAGATCAGATATTTTATCATGACACACTTCCTGAAAAGACAGATAAACTTCTGCAAAAAAAAAAGTGTCACCTTCATTCACAGTGTTTGCAAAATCCCATGAAGAGAACACATCAGCCTCAACCCACTCGAAAACCAATTGCAAGCTCGGACCACATTGTATTACTGTACAGCCCATTGACATCGAAATAGCATATATACTCCGATGCCACACTGGTGTCGTAGTCCTCACCCATGTTCACATTGTTGGCTTCCGCATGTCTTTTTTAAACCTGGGCAATGTCGCCCCTAACCACACATTCTACAAAAAGATTCATGCCAGGATCAGTCAACAGCTCTAGTCGCGTGCATGTCATTTACAATAAAGCTTCCCATGAAAGAGAAGGAGCTGTGATATACATGGTGGGGTCAAGATCGTAATGAGCCAAACATACGGTCCTGAAATTATCAAAACCATCAGTCAACAAACAAGTGTCCATACATAAGTAATGAATGGCATACTGCATCAAGTTTATGCAGTTGAATGCATCCCATGCAGCATAGGCACGAGCATAATCCTCATCGCTAATGCCTCTGCCTCTCATTGTAAATTGTGTCCTTTGGTGGAAATGACTGGCACATCAGACTGTTGGCGACTTACAGTCATAAGGAAAAACTCCCTTCAATTTTCTCAATTCAAACTGGGTGTTGTCTGGAAACATCGAGAGGGTGATACTCAATTGCGCAGGTTGTAAATTGCCTACCAAAGAAGTTTCCAGAGAGATGCTCATAAATTGGAATGAATCAATAAATCCTAAATTGAAATATTGTGCCTTTCCATTGCAATCAGTCCCATTGGGAATCAGTTTTGTGATACAATTGTATTTCTCTCAATCACTTGAATTTTTCCAGGATTTTCAATTACCATGTTTCCATTGTGTAATGTTACATGATGTTCATCCAAGGGCTTTATAAGAAAGTGAGCATTGTAATTCTGCAGGTTATGGAAAACAGTTACAAACTGTCTTTTCGGCAGTCTGGAACTCAAGTAGCACTTATTATGTGCGCAGCCTCTGATTTCGCCCATCAGATGTTCATGGTCGACCACAATATCATCTGTGCCGAGCAGTTCTTTACAAATAAGAAAACTTTTCTGAATTGCCAACCTAGCTTCATTAGCAGGGGTTTTTTGCTTCATTGGAACAATTATGCTGTAAATTCCTGGACCCCACTTAGTAAGTTCAAGTAATTTATCAACTAATTGATACATACAATCAGCACCCACAAACTCTAAATACTGTGATAAAGCCATATATATGAACAAACCAACAAAATGCTACAAGCACATGGAATATGTTGGTTGATGGTAGTTGTATTAGTTGTTTCATCATTAGGCAAGCAAGTGGACATGGGTTTCAGGCAACTTTCTACAATGCAATAGGCGACGAAACCCAATCTCTGCTGTTTGCTGTAATCTTTTAATTCCAAGTACTTGTCCTTCCCAGTGGGAAAAGTACTGCCTTTTGTTGCTGGCAAAGAATAGTATGACTTGCGAGTTTCTCCTCAGTTCTGAAATACTAAAGACAATGCTCGCAAACAAATTTCTTACGATTAAGTTTACTCATCTGACTACCAACGAACTGTGACACATATCTAATACAGACAAAACATAAACGAGCGTGTTCGTCATGGTGGACAAGAGGAATACGTATAAGTACTACAACCACACCCTTTCCGCAAGGATCGTCAATTATATTGCTATCTGTGTCTACCACAGAGTAGACGTTCATAGAAATAGAATTGTTCTCCTCGAACTTACGAATATTCTGTATGACTACAGGTGCCGACAGATATTCGGTATTTAAAACCAGGTCAGGTTTTGGATATGAAGTAATACTGTGGGCATTTTGTGTGACAGGAAACAAATACTACAATGGCATTGTGGAAACACAGTCCCTCTAGGAAGTCTACATCGACACAACCAAGACAATTGGAAATAAACTTGGGTAGTTTAATGTGCGCAGCACAGATGGTGAATGGCTGATATTGACTCGCATGGATGTCGATGTATGTCAATATTTCGAGACTCTGGCCAGAACCACACACACTGAACTCCTCAAGTCTGTTAGTAAGATATGGAACGATGCCATCATCATAGATTAAACCCACATCGGCTGGGGTGATGCCATTATTGAGCTTAATAAAGGGACTTTACACCTCTGGAAAATATTAGAAAAATCTTTTTAAGGATCTAAATGATTGTTAATTATCCGCACATCATTTAGTCTTCCTGCAAATGCTACGGCATTTGCTGGTATGTCAGGCCTGGCAAAGATTCCACTGAGGCTTGGGAATCGGAAAAGGTTATATTTCGTGGCTGCCTTGGCGAAATATCTCTAACCAACTCGAAAGTCTGTTGAGAAATGGTTAGAGCACTTAAAAATCACAAAATATTCTGAGTGACAGAAATAAGTTGCTATTCAATAGATAAACTTTCTCGTGTAAGAGGGAAGTGGACACACTTTGACCTTTTGGTTTTGACAATCTCTCTGTAAGAGAATCTGTGCTCGAATCACTTAGGTGTAGATCATCCTCCAATATATTAACTTATGTCCACTTATGCAAAGGGACACTGTCTTGAAAGCTTATTTGTTTTTCTGTCTGCGATTTCCAATCGTAATCGCTTATGTATAGATCAAGATGTCAACATTGGATTGCTTACGCTCACCCATTTTCACCTAACTAAAAAATTTTCCTTACTTTCCCCGATATAAAAATTGCAACACCATAATAAATTAAATTGAAGTGACACCCTCATACTGAAAAAAATAAAACTCTTAATAACACACACACACATACACAATATAACTGAAAACATAAGTTTATTACTATCATCCTAGACAAAAGGGCAACAGGTTTTTTTAATTTTTAAATATTATGTTTGTTGGAGACAGACAGGAGCAAGAGCTGTGACTACAAAGATAGAAAGTTAAAAAAATGTTAAAAGTGGACGAGAGGCCGGTAGCTAGCAGGCGAGGAGAAGCACAATAGGGAATAGACTGAGTAAGGTCTCGCCCGCCCAATGGGCCGTGCACTCTGTGAACAGCGTAAGATCCGAGCTTGAAACAAGTCAGGCCGGGTCATGTGCAGGCGGAAGATGTGCACAGAGTGGAGTAGACAAAGTAATGAGAGAATGGGAAATAAAGTACACTAAGCTACCGTTAGTGCTCAGGTGCACCAGCGCGTACAGATGCTCTACCTCTCCTGTGCCCGACCGAAAACCCCTGCCCACTCGACATTCTCAATTTCCCCTCCAACGATTCATCATGTAGACCCTCCAGGCATGCCTGCATTGTGCTGAGGGATGGGAAAAGGAGAAACTTGACACTTCCCCTCCAGCTCTGTCCTTCCACTGTGCCTCTCCGATGCAAAATTTCTAGTTAAGCAGTCCATCTCCAGTATATAATTGACTGTACTTTGCAACATGCCCCTCCTGGCTTCATCTACCTTTCACAAACGTTTGGAACGTGCGGACTATGACTAGCAAAAGAAATTTGTTTTATGTAGACGATATTGCATTTAAATTTTAAGCCCAGTATGGAATAGCAAAAAAAAAAAAAAATTTGAAATACGCTTTTTTAAAATAATGTTCAGTACTAGACACTAATAAATTACGAATTTTTACACTGTAAAAATATTCAAACTTCTATACCATTAAATTAAAGTGGTTTCACGCCAACGAAATCATTTATGCATTTTGTACAGTAAAATTATTTACACCATTAAAAATTGCATTCTAGATTACACCGTAAAAACCATTTATATGGTCGAAAATTTTTATAAATTTTTCGAAAATAAGTTTAGTAACAGAAGTTTTAGCAAGGGGAATTACTCTATTAAACTCCAAGCATTAAAAAGACTTCCCTAAAATCCAAAAAATTTTACACTATAATTAAACATAAAAAAAAATACTTAAAATTCTAATATTTTACACTATAAAAAAAAACATGCATTACTTTTACAACTATTCAAACCTGCATATACATTTAAGTCATGTAATACTCTTACAACTATACAAACATGTATATTTTAAATGTAAAATCTACTGAACCTTAAAAAAAACTTGCAAATTGTCTGTCTCTCTTACACACATTCACATACAACTAGTCTCTCATTTACATTCTCACTTAGAAAAAAATTTCTCAGGGTACTTGGTGATATATGATATATGATTTTCACATACTTTGCGAATATTTAAACAGTTACAAGATGGGTAGGTATGTGTTATTGATGCAACTCTACTTCATATAGTACAACATGCTACTACTTGCGGTTCACCTGTCCTCTCAACTCTGCTAAATAAACTCAAACGTACATAAAAAAATTAACCAGGAACTAAATTTTTTCTCACCTTTCCCCTGTATCCACACACAGTCATACAGATATACACACACTTATTCATAAGCAAAAACCACCCTTAAACATCGTTAAGCACCCTTAATATCTTAAAAATACTTAACTTAACAAATAATCTTAAGTGTGTAATTATTTCATTCAATTTGATAAAAAGTATTATGATTTGAAAGACTTGTTTTACAAATTCAAAGACCAACTGTTTAATTTGATTAAAATTATTACGATTTCAGAGACTTGCTTATGATCTAATAGAAATGTAATTCAGTTTTAACGAATTTCAAAGAAATTTCATTCAGGTGTAATGATTTTTTAAGAAATTTAATTTAAGTGAAACGATTTTTACAGAAATTTCGATCAGTTGTAAAGATTTTCATAGAAATTTCATTAAGTTTGCTAAAAATTCGAACGAAATTCATACAATTTACTCAAAGTTGAAAGAATACACGAAAATCTTTAAACAAAATACCAAAAACCCCACCTTTTTATATTTAAAATTATTCACTTACTTAAACTCTTGTAGCAAAGATGGTTGTTGAAGGAGACCAGAACCCAGGTCATTTGAGCTAAGTGCTACCCTGCTCCGCCAGAAAATCGTTGAGGCAGGCAGGCGGCTGGGCGCTCGCAATCCCATCGAGAGCTCCATGGGAGCCTACCCCGGCAGCGTAGCAAGCGGTCGAACTATCGAAGTTCTAAGGGAGTTCTACTGGTATCTTCTCTGGTAGGCAAGGAGTTGCTTTCACCGTCGCGACAGAAGCAATGGGCGGGCGGGTCCCTAGACCTAGGCACCATAGCATCGCAGACTGGTTCACTGGCTGAGCGCAAGAGGGTAGGAGATGCTACTTCCATGAAGTCATATGAGCAAATGAGCTCAAGTGGGTGTGCACCTCTGTTTATTGTCCATCTCTCTCCTGTGATGCAAAAATTTAAATAACCCTATTCGCCTGAAATGCATATCAAATAGACAATATGTTTTAAGACATTTTAACGCATTTTTAAGCAAATTTAATGCATTAAAACAAGTTCATGAATTTTTTTAAATTTAACATGGATATGCTGTATTTAGCCTTTATATCTCAATTTAACATGTAATTGTCTGTTTTCAAGCTCTGAGGTTTGAAATGCATTGTTATTTAACTATTTCTTGCATGAAAAATTGTCATTACAATACCAACTTTTTGAATTATAAGGATAAATTAATTTAATGATATGATTAAACACATTTTTACGTATGCAAACAAATTCCTGTTTTTTCTATCATTTATTTGTAATTTTATATTTAATTGATTAATCCTTGTAGTTAAAATGGTTAACAATTAATTAATTATAAACGAGCTAATATCATACAAGACCTAGCTGGGAATCGAACCCAGTATCTATATATCTACCCAACACTGAAAATGAGAAACTAGATTACAATCGTACATGATCTAAGTGGTATTTGAACACAGCTTATATCAACCATGTCTTAGCCAGGAATCGAACCTGCAAAGTATACATTACAATTAACCATGGCTTATTCGGTTTTGGAACCCAGAGCATTCTTGCCTAATATGATAACTCTACGTAGGTTGGCAAAAGAATAGACTCATATATCTTTAGTTAAATAGTATTTTTTGGCGAACTAATAGTCTGATTTATTTTTTCTTAAGACTATTTCTTGTTAATGCAACATACTTTTAATAGGAAATTTAAGAATCTCTCTCTGTTGGAGACAAATTATGTGCTTTTCCCTGTCTCTGTGGAGGAAATATTTTTCTTAGCAAAACAAGTTCACTTTTAATAAGGAATAGGTGAAATAAATTTTAAGAAAAACTTTTCTTTTTAAACATTAATTTATTTACAAAATACATACAACCACATACTGTTTCAAAAATTAGCATATCTGTCTCTCTGATGAAGTACATAGTTTTCCAAACACACAAGAAATTATAAATTACTTTAAAAAATATACAAACTAAACACCTGTTTCAATCATAAAACATTATCAATTATGGGATAACAAAACATTTCAACACTTCCAAGTAGAATTCTCTCCAAACATTATCATTCTTAACAAACATAAAAGAATTCGCAATATATTTAAAACAGTTTTTTTTAACACTAGTAAATACAGGATGGCACACAAATTGTTTAAAAAAATACAGGTAGATCCAAAACATATATATATATAATCAATTACACCTTGCTCCGAAACAACCACAGTGTAAAACAAAACATTTAAAACTGGCAAAATAATCAAATCATTCTCCTTTAAAAAAAAACAGTTTTTATAAAGTGTTAGCAATTTCCGTGAACAAAGTTTTCATGCATTTTCTTAAAATTGAATCCAGATCCCCTTCTTGACCTCTGCTTTCAAGGAGTGAGCATTTCTTACACCCTTGATTTTAATGTGTGTGTTTGCACACAAATGTCTTTACAAGTAGGAGCGTGTAAAACAATGCATTCAAATAAATCAGGAACTGATACCACATAATGAGAGTACATATCTTCTATACTAGATAAAAAAAGGTGTGTTTGCAATCATATGATACACTGGACATTTCTTACTGTCACCGCACTGTATGAGTTGGTGACTTATCATCTCCTAGGGAAAAGCAAATTACTTAAAAATTAAAAATACTGTCACAAGTTTTCATAAATCCTCACCAAAGTCTGTTGCACCATAGGGCATAAGTTATATTGGACTTTCCTTGTTTGAGACTGACTTAATGATGAAAACAATGAAAATACATCATGTTGATAGTATGACATCCAACACTCGATTGAGAAGTTTTAGCAAGGAACAATGTATGTATATTGATAAATTCATTCTCAAAATTTGCAAGTTGATGTGTGTTTTAGTGCTAAAATTTATTTTTGCTAATTTTGTTGTTTGATGTACTAACATTGATGAATCACACACAGTATCAGATGTTTCAAACATTTTTCTTCTTCATTATGTGAAGTTACAATGTGTTCACCCTTAAGTTTATGCTTACAATCTACTCTATGCAGTCTGTAATGTTTTACAAGACATTCAGAACTGTTGCAGATAGTTAACGTGTCATCATAAGTAGTTGGTTTACTATGTGCTGTAAAAGCTTGAGAGAAATGCGTATCTTTGAAATGAATGTGTGACACTCAAGTTTCCTTCACAACGAAATGTGAATATAATAAGCTGAAAGTTACAGAACGCAAACCTTAAGTAAAAAACTAATACTTTTATTATATTGGACACAATGAGAACATTGGGATAATTATTCTGAATTAGCCACTTCACATGCATGTAAATTACACATTGATGGAAAAACCAATCCTCCTTATGCGAAAATAAACTTCTGGATGTCCCCACCACATGTCTGCTTCCTATGTACGGTGATTCCTTGGTGATGTCTGGTGAGCTGGTAGTCGATAACTCCGTATCCCTATTCCTCTTATATCTCCTTGCTAAGACTGGCAATCATCAAATCTTCTAATGTTGTTGACAAGTCACTGTCGGGGCGAAGATATCTCACAACACAATGGTTGCATGCTACTCATTCACCAAAGCAAATGCCGAGACGGTTATCGAAAGTGTAGCACCATTATTCTACTTTGTTGCAGACATGAACTTTTAGAATACTGCCATACAGTTTAAAGAAAACTATTCAGTATCCAATTTGTAGGTCCTCGTATATCTCTGTAGGGTTGAATATCCTAGCCATGACTGACGATTTTATACTAGGAACACTCCTTTAGGTAGTCTGCCTGATGTTCTTGCTTTGAAAAACAATGCATTGCCACATGCCATGGGGAGAAGTTAATTCTTGGTCACCACTGTACTATAATGTTGCTTGCATTGTTCTGTACAAACTGTAGTAAGAGAGCAGCAACAACATTCCTTCTGCATAGTGTATTTGATTTTCTTGTAGGACCTGTGTTTCATTATATATACACTGTGAGCTTCGGATTCTAGTTTACCTTCTTTACAAGGTAGCTTGCTGTAAGGACGTAAATTTTATAAAGGACAATAATTTGCCCATAACATAAGTCGAAAACTTTAAAAGCTTTTATTGGATGATTAACAAGAAATGCTTATGTTCATCTCCATTCACATCTGTATCTGTGGTTGACTATATTAATCTTCAATTGGAAACCACCCTCGTCTATATCCTAGAGTAACACTAGTATACTGAAGTGATGAGAAACCTCTCCATTGAAACAAACTCTGATGTATGATTCTCTCTCTTTATATAGATATATTCTTTAAGTTAAAATTAGTTCTTCAACAACAACTTGACACAAACATTACTGTTCCAAACTTCACAGTCCCAAATTCCACACAGTGTTCTTCTTAAAAGACCATTACTGCCTTTTATTTGGTGATGTGTTCCTTATTATTACATGTTTCAGTCCATAAGGTTGTGGTGTCATAAAATTCTCTAATCAATTTATATTTAATTGTTATGAAAACCTGGTTCTTTGGTTGTTTATGTACTACGATATTTAAAACATAGGTCCCAAGAAGAACAGGACAGTTCACTGCCAGGGTGTATATTAAAAATAGGACAGTCTTCCTCTTCATCACACAACAATCATTCTGTATACATACTTTCTCCGAAAATTTTTGCGAAATTCCAATGTTCAGCTCTGTTAAACATCTGTGTTCGAAATAAAAGTGTTACATAGAGACTGGAATCATATTTTCTTGTGTCCTCGAAAAATAGTAGAGTACGTCTTCTCAGCATCGAATTTCTCCATTTTTTCGCAACCTTACACTACCTGGAACAAACCATTTTTCAAAAACTATTATCTCTACACATAGGTGGGATGTGGGTATTAATATTTTTTTTAAAGCTTTGCTTTTACATTGTGAGCAGAATGTTTTTTCCTCGCAGCGATTTGTATTATAGTGTTTGACTATAGAATGAATACTCTAACAATCGTGGTATCTTCTGAAATTTCTTTTTTCAGAATTGGTTAAACTTTTTAAAATTTCCTTCTGCATTTTTCCAAGCATGTGCATGGGATAGACTTCGAGTAATGCATCATTTACACGATGAAAACATTTTTCGAAAGCTATGTCACCAAAGTCGCATTTCATACCATCATATTAACTTCAGGGTTTAAACTATACCAAGGTCTAGGAGATTTAAAGTATAATACCTTAGTGCCATTAGCATTGGTAGGATAAGAAATAGCAAGCTCCTTAATTACAACAGAATTGTCTTGATAGTCTTCGAAACCCTGAGCATAGCACATCATTTCAACATTATTTCTTTATACACAATTTACAAAAAAGTTTTTCTCATATAAATTTTATAAGATGACAGTTCTTGCCTCCGAATTTACGATATTGACTCCAGACAAGTTCATTGCTATATCAGAAATGATTCTAGCTTCAAGTATCTGTTCCAGTCTGCACGACACACAATTCCTCCGCATATGTTGTAAGTTCTCATCATTAGCATAGGCAGGCATGCCGTAAGGATAGTCATCGCAAGGTAAATAGGTTATGTGATCCTCATCAGCTTTTAAATGTCCAGCCAGGAATGAATACATTTATTTTATTTTGTGGCCCACAAAAGAAATTATAAATTCTTTCGGCAACTCTTGCAGTTGGGAATGGTATAAGCTCAAAAAGGTTTCGCCTTCCCATAAGCTAAAATCGCATTGACTGTTTCAACACATTCATATTCACAATTGTCACTATAGTGACCTTGATGCATTATACCTGTTGCGAGCTGATGCAAAGATAAAATCCCCTGTAGATTCTGCATTAATGATTATATAGATGTGGGAAATATTTAGTAAATGTCTATTGTCGTTCTTAGTGTTGATGCCTGGAGCTGTAGTAGATGTGATGCACATCTGCAGCTATTGTCGATGTGATGGGCACCTGTTGTAGTGGACACCTGGTTTCGTTCATGTTACCAACACTTGCTGTTCATGACAATGCTTCCCGAATGCCTGATGTTGCAATTGACACCTGCCATTCTCTATACTACTGCAATGGACATACACTCATTCGCCATGAAGTGATCTTAGCACATGTCAAGTTACAACTGAGAATGAATTAATTTTCTCCTCCTTATATATTGAAAGGATTCAAAATGGTGGCCATTTTCCCATTAATTTACAAGACTTTGGACCTTTCAGTAAAAAAAGGTAAGAATAATGTTGAAAAAAGCTATATTCTAACTCCAAAAAACATGATTTCCGCCTTTATTCATACTGTTTCATCGGAAACTGTTAAAATATTAAATAAATTCAAATACATACATTTTATATTATATTGAATACATTTTGCTATTGGAAAGTTTTTGGATAGACGTAAAAAGAGAGGGAACACATTGGTTGAGCGGTTAACAGGCTCACCTCCCCAGGCATATAATAATTTTAAAAAATTTGCAAAGTGTGGATGTCATGTAAGGCATTGCCATTGATATAAGGGTTTTATCAGAGATCTCTCTCATTTTCCTTATCTCATGCATGCAACCAGGTGTTTCTCCCTTCTTGCCTCATTTCATACTGATCAGCTCTTGAGATCTCATCGTTAAAAGAGATGAGCAATTCTC
The DNA here is from genome assembly GCA_029891345.1 of Dryococelus australis. Taxonomy (NCBI): domain Eukaryota; kingdom Metazoa; phylum Arthropoda; class Insecta; order Phasmatodea; family Phasmatidae; genus Dryococelus; species Dryococelus australis. The sequence goes on along the minus strand of CM056997.1, from coordinate 167,545,354 downwards.
TCACAATATTTTTTCTCTCCTATACAAATAAATATATATCGAATTGATAGTAAGAAAACAATTTCTTAACGAGCGAATAAAATATGTCTTGTTTGAATAATTGTTAAAAACAGTTCTGTTTTAACAAGTCACATATGTCTTGCATTTCTGTTTTTATTAATAAGTTTTCTGGATTATAGTTCAAAGTAGTTGTTTGAATTTAAAAAAATATCTCTCGCATATATTAGGAACTTGATTTCAGGGACTTGTACATTTGTTTAAATTTCACTGCCCATATAGTCAACCTGTTGCATAAGGTTGAAATGACAGCAAGTCAGGCAAAATCACTTGGAGTACGCATTCAGAGCGCTATGGGCCGGCGAGCCAAAGCAGGGAAGCCAAAACTATAAAAACACGTTCTGAATACTGTAGTGAGGGAGGGGTGTGTTGCAGACACCAGGGTGGATTAACGGAGCTCTTCAGAAAAGTAGAATGTCAAGGCACGTCACCTTTGTGGCTGGGGAGGAAGGGGTTCTTAACTCCAGGACCTTCTAGACATGACTTGGGTGGAGGGGGTGGCTGGTATCCTGGAGTTGGGCCAGTTCTGAGGGGTGTTGGTGGGAGGGGTGGCTAAAAGCAGACCACCCCTGATCTGAAAGCATCTACCTAGTTGTCGCCATCTTGATTCAGTGGTGGAAAACTGACAATCGAGAGCAGATAGATGAAGGTCCCCAGGACCTTGCTGACACACCTTGGCAGGAGGGGGTGTAAGGGGTGGCTGGCATCCAGGACTCTGGCCAGTTTTGGGGGGCAGCGGTGGGAGGGGTGGCAACAAGCAGGCATCACCCGATCGGAATACAACAGGCAGTTATTGCCATCTTGCCTTATTGCCAAAAAATTGACAATCACGGGCCGCCTGGGTTAGCACTCTGCCGAGGGGTGGTATGGTGGGAGGTAGGAGAGGGTGTCTACAAGCTGGCAGAGCAATGCGGAGGTTTCCCGCTGCCGGCCGGTATCTTCAGTTGTTCATTAGTGCTTGTAGGAGACAACTTGTACCTTAATAGCTCTCTCTCTCTCTTTCGTCTTCACCGCACCTCTAGAAACTTGGTGGACAATTAGGTTGTGATCGCGGGTTACAGCAACTACGGACAGGCGACCATTGCACCTATCTTCATCTCTAGTGCTTGCCGCGATTAACATTTTAATATAAAAGTATTTTATAGGGGAATTTTTTGTGTTAAGTCGATATTACGATAAGATTTTCCAGTCACATTTCTGAGCTTGGTCTAGGAAAATTCCTAGTAGTTTAAATAGTTTGTGTTAACAAGAGCAGTGAATTTCATAGACTTTTTTTCCCCCTTCATTTGCCATAATTTAAACACAGTTGCCTACCAGATGCGCTACATGTATCTACTCACAGCTCAACAAGTGCTACTCATTCATACATCGAACGAAATTATTTTAATACCTTTTCAGGTACGTGATTGTGTCTGGTTTAAATCTTATTCAGAGTTTTTTTGCAGTACGATATCATTCACCAGACTGAATCGTGTAAGGTACATGTAATTTGTACATGTAAACTTGTTGATGTGCTTAGGAAGACTGTTGTTTAATCAAAATAATTGATAGGGACATTTTTGCTTAGATAATTAATTCATTTAGGAGTCACATGATTTCTTTTTCGATGTGGATTATGTTTAAAAACAGTAAAACATAGTTGTTCGTTTTACTTGTCTCATGTTATTTATTCATATGTGGAACTCTGAAATATATTCCATTTAGAGACTCTGCCTTGTGTGATTTCATACTGGCTAGCTGGATTATGTTTGGTGATAGTCGCATACTTGTGTGTTCGTTCGTTTATCATGCTGTTATTATTCAATACTTTACGTACAGGATATATGTTTTACAGTCACCTACCTACCACCGACATCTACGACCAATATCCATACAAACAAATCAAATTTTGAAAAAATAAGAAAAAATCAGCCATAGCACACGCTTGTACTCAACTCTACTCCTATACAACACATTGCAACCCACCACTCTGATCAGTCGCCTCTAGAACACCACACCGTCGATATCGTGCAGAGCTCCTCTACCCCCACCCAAAAAGAAATTAAGAAAATCAAGTATACACATACAAAAAAAATTCATCAAAAATTCTGATCAAACTTTTTCACAAATTTATTTTATCAAACACACCCAATTTAAACGGGTTAGGATTAAGGATTGAGATTTTTGATCGTATTAAAATTGGATTAAAGATAAACCATTTGATATCAATTTGATATAAAAGGGTTGTTCCGATTAATCAAAAGTGAAGTGTAACTACTAATATATAAACTCAAAATTCTTATAATTTTTCTTATTTAATTCTTTGACTTAATAGTTTGAGAGTGTTTGGCAACAAAACAAATATTTTATATCAAAGAGAAAAATGATGTAAAGTGCTAAAAATTTAGAAAATTATTTTATCCTACGTAACATACTAAAATGGCAATGGTGTGATAAAGCATGATTTATAAATCAGATGCCTTCAGGTACGACTATTTGTTGAATAATTGCGAACCGTGAGAATGAATGCCCTCAGTCATTTCTATGTTTTAAACGTTGCATTTTTCATGGCAAATAAACAGCTGCAAGTTGCTGGCCTTTCCACGGCACAAGTAGAACAAAAAAGCCGAAACTCGGTAATTGGGTTCAGGTTGAGGATTTGTGAGTAAATGAAGAGATTTGGGCGGTCTTAAAAGCGAAGTCTTGAGAGCCGATGAGGATGATTGAAATGAGTATGGAGCAGTACCTGAATAAAAGGGTGGGGAAATAGGAGATCCCCGAAAAAATCCGCCGACCAGTGGCTTCTCCTGGCACAATTCCCGCATACGAAAATTTGGAAAATGCCCGGCCGGGGTTTTTAACCTGGTTTGCCTTGGTGGGAGGTGAGCATACTAACCGCTGAGCCACCGCGGCCCCTTGAATATTTGTAGATTGATGTGACGTCACAGTGCGCGACGACCATGTTGGCTCAAAATTTCTCGTTTTTTTCCTCAAAAAGTCAATTTTTCCTATCAAAATGCACAATTATGGATGTCGACCGCCATGTTTGTTCACATTATGGACCACCACCGCCACATTAGTTTTCTGTGATATTAACCTGGTCCTGGGCGGCCTTCGAGTGAATTTGAACCTCAAAATAAGAACAAAAAGTATTTGTTAAAATATATTTTATATCTAGGAAAATTATTTTTATTGGCCCGGACAGCATATTGTAATTACACAAACATGACCCTGAAAAATGGAGAGAAGTTTTAATCAGCAAAAAGGAAAAAATACTACAAAATAAGACTTTTTTAATGTGGGGATTATATTTAAAAATTGGAAATTCAAAAAATTATAATTTTAAAATTTTGGGAAAAAATTTAAAACTTTTTTTTTTTAGATTCGCATGTAGGACGACGCGGATTTAATTTCCATAAAGATGGTGTGGCACACCCTCTCCCTGTATGGCAACCAGCAATTGACTGTATCTCGCCCATCTATTTAGTTGTATAATATTTAGACGGACTCATCCCAAAACTACCTACCTACCAACAACGAATCGTCGTATTTACGTCACACCCAAATCCCTTCTCCTCACCCCTCTCCTGCCATTTTCCACCATAACTCGACTCCCACCATTACCACTAGAAAGTCTTATTGAGTTATGTGATGGCATGACCTCTTATGATAATAATAGTGTCAAAGTCGCATCACATCACAGATCTTCGTCTGATATGAGTGACATGTTGCTGCCTATTTCGTGATGGCTTTTAACATTCAGTCTGGTGAATTATTTTTTTTGTTTGACTCTTCCATTACATTTAGCTGGGTATTATCATAGATCATGCTCGTAATTACACACATATTTCCAACCAAATTAAAATAATCTTCTCAAATATCAATTACTTGTTCGGACCATTGAACTATTAGAGTAACGATATAAAGATGAAGTGTTCGTTTAGTGGTGTATCTGCGACCAGCATTAAAACTTTTCCTTTGATGGTAGCATCGCTGACTCCAGCTTGATTGCCAGTCTTGTCAGCGATACCATTAGCAAACCATTACTGTTAGACCCTTGAAACTTGACCTTACAATGCCAGCATAAGCTTAATCACCTCCGTGTAACCAACTATGGTCTAGACTCTCTTATAAACATAATTAGCCACCATTTTCTAATCATTGGCAATAGGGCCAACAGACTCACATCGTATGTAACACTTCAGACACCGAGATGCTGCATTAGGCGAGAAGTGCTTTTAGATAGATAATTAGTTTAACATACTGTGAATTTATTTTGTGTTAGATTTTATGCCAACCTAGCATAGCGTTACCTATTCAGTTCAGTGAAAATGTATCAACATGTTTATTCTCAACATAGTCAGCATGACCAAAATCACAGTGATCACAAACATACAGATAGGTTGCCAACCATCAAAGCCATCATACGCGAATCGATATCTAGGGCGACTAGACCACCCGCAAGTCTGACCAACCATACAAACATACCAAACGATCATACCAACAGATTATAAAAACCAACAACCAAAACAAGTATACAATACAGATCAATTGGCAAAACTAACGGACAATGCCAACCGATGATGCTGACCAGACAAACGCATACATCAGCTTACTAGGCCAGCTGACTAAGAAAGCCGATGACCATCCAGCCATACAAAGTGACCAGTTCAACAAGCCAATAGAACCACCCAGGCTTCAAAACAAAAATAAATACTCAGACATCCTAATTAGACCTAAAAGCTTGACCTATAAAAGACCTTAAATATCACCTAAAAATAAGACTAAGTATCAGATCAAAATGTATAGCTCAGAAATTAGACCTCAAAATCAGGCCAAAAATCCGACCACAAAGAGTTCTCAGGAAGTAAACACCTCAAACCAAATTAGGTCGACTATAAACGACCACAGAAAGCTATAGTACTTCCAATTGAATCATTCTCCTTACACACTCGCTCGTATAAATATTTTCTAAAACATACTCTTGCAGTTGATTGTACACAGCACTGAATAATGCAGTATTTTGCAAAACCATAACAAAAAGTTCAAGAAATTAAACAAACACCGCTGCACATACATACATTTCTTATCCTACCTATTTCATACACTCTATCTTTTCCTATCTCAGACGCTTGCCTGTATTGAATATTACCTAATGGTTTCATTTGATATAACCCCTGTCATCGAGTTCACTGATGATTGAATATCTCTTAAATGTGCGAGAAATATCCTACTATTACGAAAGTTGATAAAACCTGAGTCAATTATTACGTTTACTCGAGTCTTCGGGAAATATGTAGCCAATATTTTTACCTCGTCGAGGTAAACCTGGAAGAGGAGGGCTGTCTCAGAGCATCAAGAAAATCACAACTGTCTTCGGTACCAATAGTGTGTTTATTATCGTCTTTAATATCGCAGTTCTCTTTCTCAACAGAGTTTCGTTTCCTTGGCGGTTGAGGTGTCATTGGCGACATTGCTCTTTACGCCTTCTGGTGCTACATTGTAATTTGTTAGCTCGCCCAATACATGTGCCAGTTTAGCAAGCATATATTTCACACGAACACACTGTAGGTATTCTGTGAAAATAGTATGCAGCATATTCGCATGTGGGAGCAACATCAACACATGCTGCTTCTCAGCAGAAGGAACATTATACATGTGTGTTGTGCTTAGTGTGTATATTCAAGATATCACTTCGAGCGAACCACCTATATAACAGTTACTGCAGCTCAGTACGACACGAGACACGTTCTTCAAACATTCATTCTTCTCATGTCAACCCAGGCGTAAACCTTGTCGCAGTACCGGAACTGTCGGAAAACTCGCAAAGAAGGAAAGAAAGTGTGTGTCTTGGCTTCATATTCACCATGGTAAGTCGTAATCCTTGGTAGGTGCGAAACATCTTCAATACAAGGAGAGAACAATAGAAATATTCTACTACTGACGCGCACATCCAGTCTGGAGTTCCACATTTTCTTCATAAAAATGATATGCTTAAAAGCCATAACGCAAATTAGGTATAATATTTTCACACGTCAGTCGATCCTCATATCAAAAACAATCCAATGACACTTTATTCACTCTCTCTGTATAAAGTACATGATGTGTACACTGAGAAAAGTTACGTTTCTCCGAACACCCTCGCACAAGTAGGTCGACGTTTCCACAGTAATTTTATACATTTCAGCACAGCCTGTATTGTTCTAGTAAATTAAGCGACCTTCACTCAGGAAGGGTACGAATAGCGCCCTGGACACAGATGTTTCAAAATGCTTTAGAGAATTTCATTACCTCAGAAAAGATAATTCTAAAAATATTCATCCGGTTTTGGCTTGATCTCTGTTAAAGACAAAGACCGCTGAACACTGGAGGTGTTAATTGTTATGCTTCTCTCTTATATCATGACCGATGTTTTGCAAGCTATTGCTTAACGAAGGCTGGAACCAGACAACTGGATTCTGAAGAAGACGCCGTCAACACCGCACGCTTACTAGCGTTCCCACGACCCCAGATATCGCTCCAGCTGATCAGGTTCGAACTGACAACACACTCACCAACAACTCCGATGCAATGCAGCATGTTTCCCGTATTCGAAGCACTTCACCAAACTTGCTACAAACCATTCATGAACTTGCCCTCTCGAATCTCTTCGCAAAAAAAAAAAAAAACATCGTGAATGTTCAACCTAGTTGGCGAAACATTCCTTGTACTGCTCTAGTTAGGAGCCAATTTTATGCTCACAGAAGACTGTCTGCCATATATTTTAAACGTAAAGTTATAGATGCAATCTAAGAAAACCAACATACGATTTTCGTACGAGAAAGAATCTGAGATAATTGGAAAATATGCAGTTACCATGACTCATTTGCATGCATATATTTACATATAATTATCACATAACATTATGTATAATAATTGTGTAGAATAAATTAAAAACCTTTTTTATTGCTATGTATATTTTATAAATGTTTTTAAGTAAGCCGACAAGTATGACTGTATCGGCCTTGATGGTTGGTAACCTATTTAACGCTGGTCTGTTTGCATGTTTGTAATAACTGTGATTTTGCCTTGCTGACTGTTGAATATAAAATATGTTTAAACATTTTCACTGCATATACTATATGTAATGTTTATTCTAGATTGGTATAAAAGTTAATATAAAGTATATTGAGCATATGTTAATCTGTCTATATAAAAGCACCTCTCGCCTAATGCAGCATCACGCAGTGTATGAGGTGTTACATGCAATGTGAGTCTGATGACCCAAATCACTAACGATTTTAAAATGGTGGCCAAATATGTCTATAACAGGCTCCAAATCATAGTTTGCTATATGGGGATGATTCAGCTTGTGCTGATATTGTACATTTGAAATTTCAAGGGTCTAACCCTAATGGTTTGCGAATGGAATCGCTGACAACACAGGCAATCCAGCTGTAGTCAGCGATGCTATAGGCTATTCACGGTAAAGTGAGCGCGTTTAAGGCCCTGATAAATTTTTCCTTTAAATTAATTTCTACATTTTCGCCACTTTTTAATGTAAACATTGCAATATGACTAATGAACACAGTGTATACATTTCATCACTCTCGTAAGTTAACGTCTGAGACTCCAATAAAATATATTTAATATGGGTTAGTACCTTTCGGAAGGGTCTTAAAAAGTGCTCACTCTACCGTGAACAGTATATACCACCAAATACGATGTTGTGATGCTGGTCGCAGGGTCACCTCACAACGAATGCTTATTCTATATATTATCAAGTGGGAGAAATCTTCATTCTGTATTTGGACGATTTTCTGTGGCGCGACTGTGATGCCGCGAGGCTCGGGATTTTGAAACAGGTGGCCGACATCGTCGGGCCTGTGCTGACATTTCACAGAAGTCCATCGTCGTCGTGTACTACTCCTGTGAAATGGGCAGTTTTCGCCGGCGATCGGCGGGCGCTGTTTACCAAATGCGTGGACATGGAGCTCTGCGTCGACAACCGTGGTTTCGCTGGGTCAGCAGTCGTGGGCGTGCATGTTGTCCCTGTGTTTTTGAGGGGAGGGGTCGATGCACTAAGGCCGACCAATGTGGTCGGTTTTTGGGAGAAAGACAGTCGTACGGATGTGAAATAGTGAGAACGTTCTAACGAGAGTTCAGTTTTCCACTGGGTTTGCCACCGGTAGGACCTAGGCGAAATCGTTATGATTGAAATTCGTTTACATACACATAAGTTGTGCGTTTAGTCCAACGATAAGCGAGTGATGAGAATAAGTTGGCCCGATCCTCGAGCTGGCTATGGCTTTAGACAGCTCAAGAGCGTGTGACGGGTTCGTCCCTCGCCGTCAGCTCCACAGTGGGAAGTGAACCGGGGTTGGATGATTCGTCCAATCACTGAGTGTTAGCCGCAGAACGAGAGGATGGCAGGCTCCACGAGGCTGGAGGGTAATGCACACTATCAAACAGTTAAATTTTTCTATTTGAAATTTGAAATTAAGTTGTAGTTAAGTTAGCCCACAGTTTCTTTTATAATTTTTCCTGTATTTTTAAATGTAATTGTTTATCAATCTGATTCGCCCATATAGACGATTAGGCTTTTGATTATTTTAATTGAAAGCTTAAATTAAAGTTTGAGATTTTAATGAACTCTACAAATTGGATTTAATTTTAACTTGTTCAGCCCCTGTGGAAGTTCTGTATATGCATAATGTTTCTGTTCTGGTTTAGCAGCTGTTACCTCTATTATAATTAATTTCGTATACCAATAACCAATAATGTCAGTCAATTTAACAATGACAAAGTCGCTTCTCAATCAGTGGCGGCCAGCAGTTTAACAAGCCCCGTAGTACTATTGATGTAGCAAGCTTCACCGTCGCCGCCCCCAACCACCCCCCCCCCCCCCAAAAAAATTCAACACATTTTTTTCCCATCGTGTGGGTAAGTAGAGATCACTCCCCTTTCCCCCCTGGAAATATGAGATTTAGTGGGCTACAATGTAGTCATCAACGTATATTTTGCGAAATTTCTTTTTGCACGTCTTGCCGTCTTCTTAGTAAAACTACACTTGTCACAAATTAATCTCCTAAACTTTCCGGTACGTCCAATAGTTTTACCTTTATAAAAACAGTTTTTTTTCTATTGAATGTCAGATGATATAATGTTTTCATTTCAAGAATTTAATACTATTCCAAGGTATTGTTCTCAAAATAATACCTTGCGACATATTTTCGCCCATAACATGTTACACTATTCATCCTTTATTTCGTTAGGATCTGACAAACAGGCAGTGTAGTCATAGAGATGAAGCCCTGTTTCATTCTAAAAACTGACTGGTTTATGAGAAGCTGAAAGACGTATTTGGAACACTATGTACATGTCAGATATCAGCACTGATAACAGTAATTTTCATACTCTGCCACCAAATTCAATACTCGTTTACACATCGAATATGTAGTTGAACTGAAAATGATCAGAACTCACGTCCCACTGTTTTTCTTCCAAAGATATGAGTATGCAGGATAATAGAAGTTCATTAATTGATATGCAATAGAAATTAGTAAATTTAAATGTAAACCAAAATTAGAGCATTATTTTGTATTTAACATTACTAAATGTTACCGAAAACTATTTTTATAACCTTAGCAATACTCTTCGAACTTTCCTTAAGCCATGTAGCAGCAGTAATCAATTGATATTTAATTCGCTGGTAGTTATGTAATTCTATGGATTTGTTAATTATAATATTTACCTTTTAGGTTTTTTTATCTATATTCTACTATTATTTTACAATTAAACCTAGTGGTTTAACATTTTATAAAAGCTAATTTCCAATGAATGTTTTTTTTTTTTTTTTTTTTTTTTTTTTTACAAATTTCAATAGCACTGTAACTTAAAAGTTAATATAATACTAAAAGTACTCTACCGGTAATTAAATACTGAACAAGAGGTCCACTAATTATAGACATTCGTTTTATTCTCTCAGAACATAAGCTACAGTTTGAATTTGATATTTCTGAACCTAAGTCTGTTAGGGATATCAATACATTCTGGGTATGTAGGCGTTGTACAACAAAAGTGAGAATAGTTTTTCTGTTTATGTAACAGAAGCGGAAAATTTTAAGACTCGCATAAATTCACAGTTTCAGGTGTTACAAACAAAAAAATATCTACTGAATTCTGTAGTCTACAAAGCACTTTATTACTTACTATAATCATTGAACTCTAGGCTTTGTGTTCGGCTATAGCAATATGAAACACTACGGGTCGATTGCACAGTTTCGTGAGAAAAATCTTAAGACAAATGCAAACGTCATGTATAACTTAAGAAAAATGTAAGATTTTTCTTTGGTGTTGCACAGTTCTCCGAAAAATATTTTTTTAGTGAGAAAAAACTTAAGTACGAGTGTGTGTGTGTGGGGGGGGGGGGGAACAACATTCTTCGTTCGCGCCGTCTTGTAATCACAAAATAATTCTAATCACGATGGCACGAAAAGATTAAGAAATTTTGTTTATTTTATTTTGCCATCTTCACTTATATAATGACTTCCAGCAAAAAGTTTTTCATTGCAGAAGAAAACATAAAAGCATCGAAGTTAAGAAGAGTGATACACATTCCGTTGCAATTGAAAATAAAGCATGGGAAAAACTTACTGCAGAATTCAACACACGCGAGTTTGTTGCGAAGGTAAGAAAGAACATGATTTTGCTGTTGCACATAACAATACGTTATTACTTTCTTCTCAATGTACTTACATATAAATATTTTTTTTGTCTATGAGCGTGCTGAAGTTAATCAAACTAACGTGAATTTAACCTATAAATAATTAATCTGTTAGTAAGCACGATACAAAAAAGTAAACAAGAATGTAGCTATCTACTACACTCAACACACCATGAATCACCTTATATTTAACATCAACATTTACCGTCAAAATATTGCGGTAAACATTTAAGGATAATACCTAGAAACACGATATTGTCTTCGCAGTATTAGGTATAATGTGAGGTGTCTTCTCTAATAACACAGAGGAAAGTGAATTCTGCCTCCGCTCATCAACACTCAAGTTCCTCAGAGCGGTGATAGTACAAGCCCGAGGCCTTTAGAAAAGGGGGGGGGGGGGGGCTAGGGGCCACTCTTGTTCACCCATTTGTCTCATTTGATTGCGGCGGGTAAAGAGAAGCTATCTAACCCCCTCATCTCACAGTAGTCCTAAAATTGTAATCATGAGCGAAGCTCGCAGCTATCTTTAAGACCTTGCCAAGTCGTCCCGGCCTAGACTTCGGTGTATTTCAGATTCTAAAAATAAAAATTACATAATCATTGTCTGTCGTCGATTCATGGTGTGTTAAATGTTGAGTGTAGAAGAGAGTTATCTTCTTGTTTCTTTTATCTAATTTCTACCGTAAGGCTCAGTTATGGATTTGTCTGTAGTGGATCCGCGGGACATAATTAGTTGGAAGACTATTCCTTTATTTGAAGGTGTTGATAACAAGAATACTGTAATTTGTATGAGCTCTACGCTGTGTTATTTTCTCGGAAGAAGATCAAGTTCGCGATTGGTGATCTAATTTGGCTTTATCAGAAGTTCGTTGGCACTACTGGTAGCATGCATGTACTCGGACATGCTGAAATGATGTTTAATCCATAAATAATAAATAAAAAGTACTTATCGGAATCTTTATCTCATTATTTGTAATCATAATAGTTTGATGTAATTAAAATATGCGATGTAATTATAATAGTTGTGATATAGTTAATTCTTAAAAAAATTTATGTTTATAAATCAGCAAACAATTTTGTTATTCTAACTGCAAGTAACCTTATTATATTAGCAAAGGGTTAGATTAGCTTCCTTAAGAAATGTATCCCACATAATAAATAAATATATAAATACATACATATACAAATGGGGTAGGGGGGAGAAATACCTATTCACTTCTCATTCCTACACCAGATGCTGGTGTAGGTTAATATGACAGGCAATTATGATGTAATGTATATTTTTAGAATCGGAAGTTCACTGAAGTCGAGGCTCTCAAAAGTAAATTTTGGTGTTATAATAGTTTGCTATTTAAGCAATACACTTGTGCGCGTATTATGCCATGAATTTGTAACATAATGGAGTTTGAATTTTGAAAATCGGCCCATTATTTCAATAGTTATGAATTTTTTTTAGTTTCGATGTGGGTGATATTTTTATATAAGGGTGGTATGTCGGCCACTTGAGATAAAACTACTATTTTTCTTTGATTTCATTTCAAACATGTTTCTGCAGTGGTTGTTCCGTAGATTTTGTTGATTGTGCTTTCCATTGACAGTGCAATCGGTCCTAAAACCTAGACTACACAGTAGCATACCGCGCGGTTTACGAAATATTTACGCACAGACGATATTTGGGTACTGCATCTCGTCAGGGTACAGCGCCAGCCAAATAACGCTCCTGTTCGTTATATAAACAATTGTGGGTGCCGAGTGTGAATGGTTCAGTCATGGACAAATTTAACATCATAGTATATGCATTTGCTTCATCACTCATCAAATACAAAGGGATAACATTCTTGCTATAATTAGTAATGGATTGAAATATTAAAATATAGGAAAAAATCTGCGTTAACTAAATTTTATATGAAATGATTAATGAGGAATAAGTACATCCATAGAAAGACTTTTTGTAAAATGACAACTATCGCAAGCTTTGGCATACCCAAACTTTCTAAACTGTCAATTGTAAATATAATTGGGTGAGGCCAGTGTAATTTGGAATCTAAAGTAAATCGTGTATTGTCGTAATGAATAATATAAGTAGGCACTCTTTCATCTTTGTGATGCTTCCTTTTACTAATAATATTTGCTACACAGTAAATTTCTGGTAACTAATAATTAGCAATATTAATTAAACCCCACACAGATACACTATTAGAGAAGTGTAATGAAGATAACAAATCAGAAAGTTCAAACCTACCGCTCTCGTATAAGGTTGAAATATTTTCGAATTCATGCACACCGTAACAAGGAAACCACGAGACGTAATGGTTTAAGAGGGACATATAAATAAACTTTGGTGTTTACTTTTCATTTTATACGTATATGACCTATCTATATCTTAAAGGAAAGAATTCTCTCGCTCGATAAATAATTTCCTGTGCACATCCAGAAAATGACCAAAACAGATAATTGTTTTATTATTTTCCCGTATAACATATATTTAGGAAAGAAAATATTATGACTGTGTAATGGTAAGGAAATATCGTTGATTTGCAAGTAAAATTCTGAATTTTTTTGAGTGTATAATTTTCGAGTGACAATGAGTAAGTTCGAACGTATTTCAGCGACGCGAAGAGAGCACGTAGCGCTGTTGAGCTTCCTGCCTACGTGTAGAAGCTGACAGCGAGGCGCAGATAAGGGCACGTAGCGCTGTTGAGCTTCCTGCCTACGTGTAGAAGCTGACGGCGAGGCGCAGATAAGGGCAAGATTCCTGTGTTTCTCCGCGGCTGCGGCGAGCGCGAGGGACTTGCTGGAGCAGCCACAGTCGTGATCAGCCGCAGTAGAGCATTGGGGAGGTGCCACTGCGCGCGACGATGAAACTTGCAAATAATTATCCATGGCGACAATATGAGCTATAACCAAGTAATATTGCACTGTTAAAGGAAAGTTGCGTCAATTTGGAGTTAACAATACTTAATATTTGAAAAATTGATTAATTGATATATTCGGCAAAATGTATGAACATTTCGCGAGTGCTAGAGCCCGAGAGCATAGCCTCTCTTCTCAGTGCTTTATTTTTGTAGTGTGACTAATCTTTAATTTAGATTGTTAGAATAAATCTATTTTAAATTTGATAACAATTACGCTGCTTGCAGTTTTTCTTCTCCATCTAACTTATATAAATAAACAGTGGAATGAACACTGAACTGGGAATGAACTGACTCCGCACTTAAATGTCCTGTATAGGACGAAAACTAATTAATTTGGATCCTCTCACATGCATCGTAATCATTAAGTAGGCATTGAACGTTTCTTTTAGCCCATGTATGTAGAGCCACCACTTAGGCTTGTTAGCGGTGGAAGTTGTATGGTTTTGTTAGCTGTGGACGTTGTATGGTTTTGTTAGCTGTGGACGTTGTATGGTTTTGTTAGTTGTAGGAGTATCAGCAGCTATGCAGGGTAGCCGGGCACACTCGACATTTGATGGCAGTCGCCGGCTGCATACCACAGTATTTACACTCCAATAGCTTGCTGGTCCGTACAGGTACTTGACATTTCAACAAATGTTTGGAAGAACATGTGTAATTACGAGCATGACCGAAGATCTGCAGAGAAATGTAAGGGAAGTATCTAACATAAAAACTTATTTATAAGATTTTATGCTAAAGAATATAACGAAAGAGGGCAGCATATGTCATTCCTTGCAACAAAAAAAGAACTGTAAGATGGTGTGAGTATGGCCACATTATTTCTCTGCAAGTTCGAGACAACACATGACCTACAACCAATCATAAGCGAGCAATGTTTGAATTCTTAATTTTTTAAAACTAATTTTCCCGATTTCTAGCGAAAAAAAATTACGAAATTTTTATTTTCAGGGTTTAAGTCATGAAAATCTAAGATGGCGTGTGTGGTCATTAAAAAAATTTCTCCAGACATTTAAAAAATATTTTTACGGTATGTTGTGTTTTTCTCGATTGTTCGGGTTTAAGTTTACTCGAAGGTCACTCGGGATAAGGGAAATTGAAATCAAACGTGGCTGTCATGGTCCATAATGTATTCAAACATGGCCGCTGCCCTAGTCCGCAGAGTTTGATTCGGAACATTTTGAATGCCTTGCGGTATTGAAGATATTTTTAGCTCACACATCAAAAAGCTTGGGATATGCCTCGTTTATTTGCGTACTTTAAAAAAAGCCTCAATACACTTTGCTTTTTTGAGAACGTGCGATGGTTGTTTTTTATTTAGCAGGGAGGAAAGGAAAATTTTCAATAAAATATATAAACGCTAAACAAAAACAGAGCGTTTTGAGAGGAAAAAACGGGACATTTACAGACAATGTGCCCTCATGACAATTCTCAATCCTCCAACCCATTGGTCCAGAATCCGCTGTTTACTTCTACTCGTATATCGGTTAGAAATAGCAATGAGGGTAAGAAAGTATTCCCGCCGGGAACGACCTGAATATTATGTTAATCATCGCCATTAATTATACACAATCTTGATAATAGTGTAAGTGAATAGATTTTATTATTAAGTAACTCTGAGGGAAATTTTGCCACACCACGTTGCGGCGAATATCAATCGAACAAGTTTAAATTGAAGTTGGCCGCTTCCCGCTGCATGACGCGACCTCGTCACGTACGAGGTGCTGCAGAAGAGAATTTTTATATTCGCGCTGACTCCGCGAAAGTACTGCAAGTGATTGAGTGAAATATTATTCTAACGGCGTCTCTCGAATAAGAGGCCCAGCGAGTCGCTCAATTGCAAAGCATGCAAGAGTGTGAAGCAAATTTTCGACCGTCTAGGAATAAACTTGGAATTTTCTCTTGGGCGTCACACCGAGCTGATTCCAGCGATTCCGATTGACTAACTGTAAGAAAAGGCATACTTTTTTTTAATAATAATTCGACTCAATTCTACGAACGCGATTTAAAAAAAATTACTTTGGTGGTATACGAACAAATATCCTCATATGCTATAATACTATTGCCACAAAGCCACTGACGTTAACAGAACTACCAAATTACTGAAACCCATCATGTATGACTAATATACATCAGACTAACGGCTGAAGTTTTAACGCTACTCTCGAATGCTCTTTAACAAAACCTGGAACCAAATCTATTTTGTTGTTAATGGTGCACTGGACTAAAAATTGGAATCTTCCTCGCGACACTTTAGCTGTTATTTTCCAGAGGCACCCGTTTAGTTCAAATAGCTGTATAAAGAACGGTTGAAGAAATTAATAATATTAATACATCAAATATTTTAGACGTTAAACTCATAATAGCGAATCCTACTTATTATAATTCGGCGTATTACCACACATTATTGCTGGAACCATCTCAAATCTAAAACAATGATATTTTAAAAATATAATTTAGTTCAACTTGATAGAGAATCCTGTGAATCGGCATTTCTAAACAAATCTTCTTTTAAATTGTCTTTTTCACGAGCGTTGTAATTTCATTTGATATTCGTATATGTGAATTTTTAAATACACCTGTTTTAATATTATCCTATTAATTTGATTCCAAGATAAAACTCTTTGGTAGGGAACTACTTCCAAAGAGAACATCGCTCTCGTTCTCTGTGTTTGCGCAGGAAAGAAGTGTGCTAATGGTAATGTTATTCAAAGTTCCTCAACACAGAACTTCACCGGATGGGACATTTTTCTTTGCTGCATCGTTCTGATAGAGCGTGTTTATAGAAAAAATATTGACACTCATCTTCCTCGCTTCCTCCTCCCATATCATTTACTACTCCAATGCTGGCAGATTTCCTGTATAAGCAGGTCTCTCTCTAAGTGTTTAGCATTTGAGGCAAGGCAATGCAGATATTGTACTTCTGTGACTGCAGTTTCTTGTCAGATATTTTATTAGGAGTGAGAGTTAGTACTTGCAATTTTCAGTGCATCAAGTCCTCGATGTGTTGACAAGAAGTCCCAATAACTGATATAGTGATCAAGGTAATCGTACTCAACATTTAACATTCCAGGCCACTTTCCTTGCTCACACACTAATCTTCGTTATTACATGCTATACGAAGTGAATTAATCGGACTCGCACGTGGATCTCCTATTCCTGTCTCAACTGGCCGTATTCTAAATAATGCGCGGTTTGATATACAAACCAATACTGATACTATGGTAATTCAACTTGTGAAAAAACTTCTGGGTGAATACCTGCGAAACTAGTATTAGGCAATGCACCAAACATTTTACACAATTCCCATCAATAAAATTGCAGGGTAAAGGTGTTTACGTCCCATAGTAAGTTTCGCACGACGGAAAACCTACACGCCAGTTCTTAGCTTTGCGCGTAGCGACGATACTGAGAGAGAGGTCTGTTTCAGCAAACTGAATACTAGTTTGTAATTTTAGGGGCAACGAAATATTGTGTTCTTGAAATTAAATTGTTTTGTTGTTCTTGTTCAGTTGCCTCATACCAGATTTAGTTCGTGCCACTTAAGATTTGTTTGGGCTATGCATATGTAGCGCCAATAGTGCCAAGTTGATATCGACAGTCTAGGAGAGTAAATGCTGTTTCTGTTTTGGAACTTGTGTTTTTTGTCTGTATTGGAAAAACTGGGGTGTGTATTTTTTTTCTCTAAGTTCTTAGATCTTGTTATTCGAGATAATGAGTTATGTATGTTATGGTTTATATATCATTAAATAATGTATTATCGCCCAGCATATTTGCTTTGTTTGTGCGTATTCACATATTGGTGACCCCTACATGATAAAACGCAGTACATCGCTTTCGTGTTTAGCAATATTCAACAAACATGCGACGTCATGACGCATGAAACAACCCGGCAAATCTTTAAAAAATTAACATCCATCAACTTGCTAACTAGATAATTAATTGGGTCAGTAAAAGTTGTGTGTCACAGCAAGAAAAAATGAGGCAACAAATTTCTACAGTTTCTCTGTTCTATTAAGTCGATGAATATGCCGGACTCCGACGAGGAAGCCAAGCTGCTTAAAGAAGTGTCTGGAATCGCGGTTAAAATGCCAGCTTTTTGGCGTAAAAATTCCAACTTTTAGTTCCTTAGGTGGAGTCATAATTCGTAACAGCTAATGTAACTAATGATGTTACGAAATATCATTATGTTTTAGGTTCCATCGAGAGCGAAATAGCAGAAATGATTTATGATTTAATATCCAAACCACTGTCCATCTTAAATGGATCTCAATAAACGACTCATTACTGAGTTCGCGGAAACTGAACAACGCAAGGTAAAGTGGTGGTTGTTTACAGAAACTGGCCTAGGGGACAAAAAGACATCACACTTGCTACGGGAGATGCGAATGCTAGCTGGATACAGCACAAAGGATGACTTCCTTAGGACAATGTTCCTACAGAGACTGCCAGCTAATGCACGTGCCATCCTAACCTCTAGTTGTGACGACTTAAATACTCAAGCTGTCATAGCAGACAAACTCTTAGAAGTAAGCGTACCTGCTTTTTCCCATACATGCGACCACACTCCGGCCGATACACACCTGCCTAAGGTATATAGAGCAGCTGTGAACCACAATTGTGATGGGGCAATTGCCCGCTTATAGCATGAAGTGGCCTCCTTGACTGCATCCATCCAGCAGTTGACAATGCATAGACGCCGCGAGTACAGGTCTCCATCGCGAAACAGACAGCAAGAGTATGACACATGCTGGTACAATCGCAAGTTTAATTAAAATGCCTAGAAATGTATGAAACCTTGAAGCATTAAACCTAGTGTGAGAAACGCGCAGGGTCACCACGGGTAGCGGCGAGTGGTTCTGGCCCTAAGTCATGCCGCTTGTTTGTCACCGACCCCGCGAGTTGATACATATTCCTTATAAACTCCGGTGCAGACATTTCAGTACTTCCTCCATCGGTAAAGGAACGGAATAATTTCTCAACACAAGAACTGTGCACAGCCAATGGCACAGTGATTAAAACTTACGACGAGCCTCAGGTTAGACCTAGGTCTACACAGATCATTTTTCTGACCCTTCTTACCAGCCGATGCACAAATACCAATTATAGATGCTGTTTTTTTTAATTTAACCTACTTGTTGACATCAAGAACTCAAAGTTGTTGGATCATTTTTATTCCCCGTGTACGATTGGCACCTTAGCGGCAGAGGTCAGCATTAGTGCTGCATACAATTCTACCAGGACACAAGTATACCATAATCTTCTAAACTTCCCTGGTACACTCCAAGCCGACCCACTCGTGTTTGCCTGCCTGGTAACGTCATTCATACTATTGAAACAGTGAATCCTCCAATTGAATGTAAAGCCAGTTGTTCGCCTCCCGACAAACTTGCCGCAGCCAAGCTCGTGTTCCAGGAAATGATGAACTTGGTTAATTGTCAGCCATCAAAAAGTCCATGGGCAAGCCCACTGCGCATCGTTAACAAGAAATATGGTTCGTTTACGCCCATGTGGTGACTACCGCCAGCTCAATGGCATCACAAAACGAGACAGGTACCCAGTTCCTCTGTTCAGGACTTCAACTGTGCTCTACATGGTAAAAACATTTTCTCCAAAATCGATATAGTGCGTGCATTCCCTCATATCCCGGTAGACCTTACGGACGTGCCGAAGACTGCAATCATTACACAACTTCGATTGTTTGAATTCTTAAGAATGCCATTCGGTCTACGGAATGCAGCGCAATCATTTCAGAGTTTCATCAACTCCATCCTAAGAGACCTTCCATTTGTGTTTACTTACATTTATGGCATTCTCACTGCCTCGGCAAACGAGGAGGAACATCTTCACCACCTTCGCACCGTTTTTAAACGCCTCAGAAAGTTTCATTTCAACATAAAATTCAGCAAATGTGTCTTCGGAACAGCCAAGGCAACTTTCTTAGGATTCACAATCGACGGTAGAGGCATAACTCCATTGCCTGATCGGGTTGAAGCAATCGCTAAATTTCCATTGACACACACGGTGCTTGAGCTACGTCGTTTCCTCGGCATCATTAACTTATATCGCCGTTGCTTAACATAATCTGCGAAAACTCAAGCTATACTCTGTGAAATCACAAAGGGCTCTGTCAAAAATCACAAGTGGATCATAATTTGGCCGGCAGGAGGAAAATGATCTTTCGAAGACGTCAAATCGAGTTTGGCTAATGCAACACTGCACGTCAATATGCAGATACCCTATTAGTATTCATGGTCGATGCTTCTGACTTTTGCAACAGGTGCCTCCCTACACCAAGTCCATAATGGTTTATTTCGACCTTTGGCGTTCTTCTCGTACATTAAACCGCTTCTGTAAAATGTTTATAGAATTATTAATCACCAATAAATGCAACAGGAAAAAACTGTGACTATCCTAATTGTCACCAAATATACAATAAACTCTCGAGCTGTACTTTCGAACGAGTGTGTTCAAATGAGTGGCCAATCAAATATGTACAGCAGATATAACAAAATATTTTGTTGACAGTCCAATTTCATTTGGCCCAGCACAGAGGTTTTGTTTATTCAAGCAAGTGTTTTGTTAGATAAAAAATACCAATTGTGTTGCTTTTCATGTTTTGTTTACTCAACCAAATAATTTGTTGGGGAAAGAAATTATATTTTTAACCTTGTGCGCCTGATGCGCGAGGCAGTATTATGTCGACCTTGCTTCCGCGCCTCAAGCGCAGGAAACATCACCAGGTAGACGAGTGCCTTAAGGCTCCTGACCGCCGGCAACTTAAATCCGCGGGGGCGATAAGGACGATACTTCAAAGTAATACAAGTGCGCCGTCGCCGCCAAGCGAAGTCTTTCCACTGTCGTGCGTATTCTCGTCCGTCGCACTGCGTTTATCTATGGGACATTCAGAGGTGACCCTAATATTTTATTGGTGGAAAGTCTGCTGAAAGTTTTAGTGCAGGGCACTTGAGTAATATATGACGCATATATTTTGAGACGCAACGCTTTGAAAATGCCTTTCTTAACCGTTTTCGATTACTCAAAATTAATGTGTGTAATGCGTGTGACGTCTTGAAAATACACAACAGCCCTCGTCTGACGTGTATGTGTGTGTGTTATTTTCGTGGATCTGCACACTGGTCGCACGTTTAAAAGCTCAGAGCGGGGAAGATATGTCGCTAAGGCCTTTATCAAGCAGATATCCCGGAATTTGCCTGAATGATTCTGGAAAACAATTGGGAATTAAAATGAAGATGGCCCGAGAGGGAATCAAACTCACGTTCTTCATAATGCAAGAAGGTGAATCTTATCGCTCACCACCCCAATGAAATTTTTTTAAATGGCTACTTGCAACAGCATTTTTTTTTTGTAGAGCCACAAGCAATTGTTTGTTCACTATTTTTCAACACAGACATTAACAGCTATGTGTAATAGCTTTTATAGTCTATTCGAAGTTTCTTCGCACTTTTTGAATAAAAACCTTTGAAAAAATCACCCCATGTAGGACAAACCTGGTAGTTTCCTAAATATTTCATATATCACAAACGTTTTACACTTGCGTGAACATAAAATTACCTTACTTTTGGTAAATTTGAACTAACTTATATTTTACCTATAAATTATAATATTTAATTTATAATTAATGTGAACAAAAACAGGGGAAAATAGGGTTGTTGGTAATGTCCAGTAAGAAGTAGTTCTTATGCAAAATATTATTACATTGTGCGCGTACGGATTTGGTGCGTTGTCGCTTTGGTGCAATTTTCTAGACATACTTAAGCTTTGTTTACATGAGGCAGAGGAACATCCAGGAAATATAACTTTAGCAGGGCTTCAGTTGGAACTAACCGTAAATGGACTATAAATGTATATTATTTGGACGGCGCTAATTTTAAGTAATAAAATTTGTCCAGCGTATTTTTTGAGGACATGGAAGTATCACTGTAAAATTTGGGAAGAGGGAAATTAATCCTTCCCGAACCACTTCAGAATGTACTTAACTCTCTATTGTATCACATGCTATTTCTTTTCTTGAAGAAAACAAGTGTGACAGGTTTGGAAAATATATTTTGTTTTCGCAAAAATTATTTGCGTTAAAATTAAAATATTTTTACAATATCCAAGGGTACACGGTAATATATATTTTATAATTTTTTATGAATATTTCAGCTTTATTAATCTAAGTAAGTGTTGCTTGTACTTTTCTGGCCTCGAATAAAATTTCATTACTCGGTTTTATAATTGCTTCCTTGACAAAGCTTTCCGTAGTTCCTACGAATGATTGTACTCCAGTACATACTGACTATGTAATAATAGAAATGACTTTATAATGAAAAAGCAACTTTTTTGCTATGCAAATATAATTATTGCTGTTTACAAAATAAAAAAGCGTTAAAGATGGGAATTAATAAATTTAAAAAATCTTGCTCTCCACACAATTATTTTCCCCTTCTAACATAGTAGAAGCTAGTTTAAAAAAAAATTGTTCGCCATTAATTAGAATGTGGATAACTTTAAAATTTAGTTATAATTTTAATGTCATTATTTTCAGAACAAAATATGCAATGGTACTTGCAAATAAACAGATCATGATAAATAAAAGTTTTATTTTGGAGTTTTATTTGATATTTGTCATAGGTTTACAGCATTTCGATAACTATGTTCTTAATGTGGAAGGAAAAGATGAATTTATTTTTTTAATAAAGTTTCTTTCCTTTTACCGAAAAAATACTCTAAAAGGTAGGGCCGTGAACTTCATGTTATTCAATCAGTCTTCTATCACCGTGCATGCCAGTCTTACAAAGTGTTATTTGAAAAGATTTTCGGTTTTATAGGAGGCTTGATGTCTGCTGGGAGTGAAGACGAAGAGAGAATGCCCCTTATTCTCTAGAAATTATTAAACTTTAAAGCCACATGGGGAAGGAAATAAAATTACTGTGCAGGAATGAATTTTTAAACGCGATGTATACTAATACTTCGGCATCATCTCATGGTTGTCTCGCACGATAAATATTTAAACGGAGAGAACCCGTTCTTATGGCAACAGAATTACGACTTACAGCTAACGTCGATAAGTGTTTTCCTATGTTACCGTGTCGGATTAAATAAGTAATATGCTACACATGAAATAATGTTTCTGCCAAAATATATAATATGTTTCACCGGTGATAGTAAAATATCGGCATTGCTGTTGTTTTTCCAGTATGTAATCAGATATTAAGAGTAAATGTTGCGAACACGAGTTTTGATTTTCTGTAGTTCAATTTATTTTCAGACACTTACTAAGCATTCCGGCAGAACGGATATGCAATGTTATCTACGCACGATTCCATTTATTGAACTTGTTTATTGTCAGGTATTAAAAAATGTTTCGTTCGTAGTAGGAAATAGAGAAGTCTGGCATAAAGGCGCGTGGCGTAGGATCGGATTCAGCCGGCCGCCATGTTAGAATGTCCCTTGTTTCCCTCAAAATTACCCTTTTCCTCCAAACTCGACTAAATTTCCATAAAAATTTCCCTTCTCTAAAAATTTCCTTTTTTCCTAAAAATTCCCATGTTCCCCAAAGCTGGAGACTGGGATCAGCGACCATGGGTCAGGGATCAGCTACCCTCGTTTCAGTACAAGCGGGAATCAGGACCTTTACCTTTGACCTTCGACCCCAAAAATCCCAAAAGAAAAACAATTTTCAAAAAATTTCGAAAAAATTAAAAAAAAAAAAATCCCAAACTATTTTTATTAGAATAATTAAAACATATTAAAATTTATTATTAAAGATTATTAAAAATTCTTATATCCAGAGGTCATTCCTCACCCATAACCTTTCCCCCGTCTTCGTAGGTGCAAACGATCACCATCTCGGTAGGCGTTACCTGCCCACCATATTTTAAGCTTGTGCCTCGTAACCTTTGACCTTAACCTTGGCCTGTGACATTAACCTTGGCATGTGACCTTGACCTTTATACCTGACCCCACGACCTTGAAAATTAACCTTTACAAAAATATTAGTCAGCAAGCATTATGATACAGGCTACTACCCCCATATTAGATGCAGGTAACCTTAACATGTGACCTTGATTGGCATTGAAAAAAACTAGGGAAAAAATACATAAACGTCAACAAGCATATGACGTTACAGACTATTACCACCATAATAGATGAATAAGACCATGACCTTGACCAACGACTTTGAAACTAAAACTCTAGAAAAAATCCATAAAAGTCAGCAAGCATACGTTACTAATCACTACTCCCATATCGGGTGCCAGTAACCTTGACCTTAACACATGATGTAAGATGACCTTGAAAATTTAAACCTGAAAAAATTAAACATTCTGCACTCGTACATATGTCAAAAACACAAAGACACACACACACCTACACACATACACAAACGCACAGAACACAAAATATTCCAATTTGCAGACAAGACTGATATCATATAAAAAAAACTGGTAGTGTGATCAGGAACACCATTCACATAAATGTTTCCAAGGCGAAATGCATACATATGTACATACTACCCAGCGATGGAGAAATGGAGCTATGGAGTGGTGGAGCTATGTAGCGATGGAGCTATGGAGCTATGGAGCAATGGGGCAATGGAGCAATGGGGCAATGGAGCAATGGAGCAATGGGGCAATGGAGCAATGGGGCAATGGAGTTATGGGGCAATGGAGCTATGGAGCGAGTGGTAGGTGGAGCGAGTCGTAGGTGGTCTGTATGTAGGAGTCATTCGGTAAATTCGGATGGACCTGTTAGAGACGTAGGTGCTAGTGCTAAAGTAGCAGTTAACGTCGGCCATGGTATTCTAGGTACCTCAGCCGAAAAGTTTGCTAGCCCCATTGAAGATTTCGTAGGCGTAACGGCTGAAGAAGTCGATGGCACTGCTGGTACTACTACCAAAAAATTATATGGGATTGTCGTAGCTACCATTAGCTCTGGAGTGTCCAAACACATCGCAAATACAGAATAAGACATAGAAACTAAGCTGCAGAAGCTAGCCGAGATTATGCATCTTTGACGGAGCTGTTATCAATCTGAGTCTCTCAGCCTACAACTTTTCTGAAGAACTGGTAAAGTTCTACTTTCAGTATATTCCTTCACCTCATGAAAAATATGCTTAAAGAGGTCCAGAATATTACAGAATGGGAACAGCGCACCGCATTCGTGCACACTCAGTGTAATGACATTTTGTATAAGAACTATATTTTACGAAGCATTAATAGCACACCTATTTTCTCCCCGTTTCATACGTATTATTTATAAATTAAATATGATGATTTATAGGCACTGTAAAAGTAAAAATTCTATTTAATAAAAAATAAGGCGTATTTAGGTTAACACGGGTATAAAACGCTTCAGTTAAATTACATATTTTGGAAACAAACAAGCACGTCACACATGGGGTGATTTTTTTTAATGTTTCACTACCAAAGTGTCAAGAAAACACGAATAGACTATATTTATTTATAGTAAACAACATAACCATTTATTATATGTATTGACAATGAATGCATCTGCGCTGTTACAGTCGCACAAATTGTGTACAATTTCTTTAATTTTGAGCATATTATGGTCCCCATTTATGAGGTGTGAATCATATACAACTGTCTTTGAACCTATTTTCTTTAAGTTCTAATAACATAATAATCAAATTCAAAATCATTATCAAATAATTTTAGACGAATAATAATTGGATTAAAATTTTGGTTTTGTATTTATGAAGAAAACTTAAATCGAAGAAAATAATTTTGTAAAATAAAGCCCAAATTCATTAATAAATATTGTGTTCGGTTGCATATTTGAAGATGCGAACAATTCGTTCACCCCCAAATTTTCATAAAAATGTATATATTTTTATATAATTATATAGCTCTTAAGTAGTATATTTTCGTTATGAAGATGATAATTATTTAAACATTATTATGAAATATGCTTTGTCTTTTCAAATTTAGGGGTATATGCTCATCACCTCCTGAGATTCCATAATGAATAAGGCACAAAATATCCTTGGTTATCAGCTTATCATCATAAGATTTCAGCACCAAATTTGTTCTTCTTGTTTGAATTTTTTTTTCTAAATAACCACAAAAGAAAAAAAATTGATTCTCTGCTCTGCAAGTTAAACAATTCACTTGAATTCACCAAACTACAAGATGTAGAAAATAATAAATGGATTAGGGCAACAGATTTTGAAATCTATAAATCTTATTTTGGTAAAAAAAAAATTAATTGTATTCTAGATGGCAAATAAAAAATTTTATTACCGGAGCGCTATGTCAAGATACTTGATAAAAATGATTCGAAACTAATAAATGAGACGGGAATTTTTCTATACTGTATAGGTTTAAAAGAAATGGAAAATGGAAAATTTGTCCATGCTAGAGTTCTCTTAAGTATATTTCTTAAGCATTAGTTAATTTTTTAAATTATTTTTAACAAATTTGTTTCTTTATAAATAAGCATGACTTCGCCTATTTTTCTTTGCAGTTTGTCCAATATTTCAAAAGGTGGCAATGGAGCAAGTCCGCCATCTTATAAATTAGATAAAGCAACTGAAGATCTAAACAATTTAGTTCGCACATTTCATTTAAATTTTCATAGCTTACAATTATCACTCTTTGATAACACTAACGACAAATATGAACTTCGAGAAATGAGTGAATATCTAGAGCAAATAGAAGAAGTGTTTAAAAAATTAGTAGAGCTTCGAGTATAACATTTTTGTTTGTCGTCAATGTTATTGGGTAGCACTGAAATGGTGCTACTCGAAAATATACAAAATAATTACAATGTTTATCAAAAAATATGGTTTCTATAAAAATGCACATTTTTTCTTTTTATTATTAAAATTTATTTCTTTATAAATGAAAATGGAGAATAGTAGTATAAGCAAGGAATGTAAAAAATTTGGTGAATTTTTAAACACTGAATGTTTTACACAACATAAACACACACAAGATAAGCACATTAACACCTGTGAAAATTGTTACAATGAATATTCTAGAAGTCCCTATGAGTTAAAAAAAAGAGGTAGTACTTTGCGAAAGTGGAAAATCTGTTTACAAGGTAAATCTCGAAAAACACAAAAATACTAGATTTCACAATACTTATGAAATTTTACAATGTGAATCTTCAAACAAGACCTGCATAGTATGCTGGGAGAGTAAAAATACTAACGATTTCGCATCTCATAAAAACACAATAGATAAGCATTTAAACACTTGCAAAAAATGTTATACCCAATATGCTAAACGACATTATGAGACAAAAAAAGATAAAGTGCCATGTGAATGCGGAATATTTAACCAATCTCTAAAAAGGCATAGAAATGGTAACACGCACATTTAAGGAATGGATATTCTAAGTGGTAATTTTACTAACCCTGTATGTAATAATTGTAATTTTCAATTAAAATTACACAATTTTGTTCCAATTTATTTTCATAACTTAGCTGGTTTGGATGCTCACTTATTCATTAAAGAGCTAAGTTATGGTGGAAAAATATATATTTACTTGCGAATAATGAAAAACTGGAAATTTGAAGATGCGGTTTATAGACGCATATAATTTATGGCCAGTTGTTTAGATAAATTATAATCTAATTTAACTAAAGAACAAATGAAACATACACAAAGACATTTTCCATGCGATATAGTAGATTTGGTCTTTGGGAAAGGTGTTTACACTTATGATTATATCGATAGTTTTAAAAAATTTAACGAAACTGAACTTTCTCAAACGAGTGAATGTTACAATAAATTAAATGAATAACATATCTGAAGACGAATATGAACATGCAAAAAACATATGGAATAAATTTAATATAAAAATCCTTGCGGAATATCATGACATATTGAAATGTTATGTACTACTGTTGACAGATATATTCGAAAATTTTAGAGATTCATGGATAAATGCATATGGTCTAGACTCTGCATAGTATTTTTCAGCACCGGGTTTGTCTTGGGAAGAGATGTAAAAAATTACTAAACAACCACTAGATTTATAGCATGATGATATGATTTTAATGGTAGAAAAAGAAATTAGAGGCAAAATTTCACAATGTTGTAAGCGAATGTTAAAGCTTACAACAAATATTTAGAAGATTTTAACTCAAATCAAGAATCTAATTATTTAGCATATCTCGATGTGAATAATGTATGTGGTTGGGCAATGTCACGACATTTACCATATGGATTTTTAGTATGGATTGATTACACAGAAATTAATTTAGATTTTTGGCAAGAATATATATTACATTTTAAGGATGATTCACAATACGGTTACATATTATAAGGTGATTTAGAATATCCACATGAACTACATATTTTACACAAAGCTCTTCAATTTTGTCCAGAAAATAAGGCAGTTCCAGGAACAAAAGAATCTAAATTATTAATAACTTTGCACAACAAAGTAAAGTATGTACAACAATATTGCAGTTTAAAACAGTGCTTAAATAATGGATTAAGGCTTACAAAAATGCATAGAATATTGAAGTTGAATCAGTCTGATTGGTTAAAAAAGTATATAGATTTGAATACTGATAAGGACTAACACCAAAAATGAGTTTGAAAAGGACTGTTACAAACTGATGAATAATTATGTGTTGGTAAAACAATGGAAAATATAAGAAACAGAGTAGATATATGGCTGGTTTCAAGTGAAAAAGGTTGCGAAAAATTTGTTGCAAAACCAAATTTCAAAATAAGTTCTATATTTAATGAGAATTTTGCAGCCTTTAATATGAACAAGACTAGTGTGACATTTATTACATCTATTTATGTGGGTATGTCCATTTCAGATATATCAAAAGAACTGATGTACGATTTCCATTATAAAGTGATGAAAGCCAGATATAAAGATAAAATTGAAATGTGCTTTCAAGACTCCGATTCATACTTTTATAACATTAAAACAGGGGATTTCTACGAAGACATGAAGTCGATGTTAGATAAATAAGATAGAAGTGATTATCCAAAGAAAATCTATAACATGCCCCAAATAAATAAAAATGTTTTAGGTAAAATGAAAGATGGTATAATTAAAGAATTTGTTGGCTTAAGATCAAAGATGTGTGCATATAGAGTTGAGGATAAAGAAAACAAAAGAGCAAAAGGCGTGAAAAAATGTGTAATCAATAATAGAATTACATTTTATGACTAAGAAATATGTGTGATGACAAAATTCAATATAGAACAATTAATTTAATGAGTGAGAATTACAAAATATATACAATCGAAGTTAGTAATGTCGCATTCAGGCATTGTGATAAAAAGAGGATAATAGAAAATAAAATCGGTACACTGCCATATGAATATCGACATTTATAATTTTGTTAAATATAAAGGGGTACTCGCAGTCCCCCCCCCCCCATATATTTTCTAAGAAAAGTTTTACATTTTATGAATGAGGCTTGGTATGCATTTTGCATGCCAACTATTCCTGAAAGACAATTTTTTTTAATTGGAGAGGTAGAATAAGTAAGAAAAATCAAATGATTTCAGTGTCAGTGATTCACTAACACCAGGCGCTATCCAAAATTTATAATTTTATTAATGAGAGTTGGTATCCATTTTGGATACCAACTATTTCTGAAATAAAAGTTTTATATTTTATGTACCTCTTAAGGGAGTAACACCGAGTTACTCCAGTCCAATTTTCTAACGAAAGTTTTATATTTTATGTATCTCTTAAGGGCAATTGGCAGAACCCCTTTAAATTTTCTAATAAAATCTAGACCCATCTTGGAGACAGGTATTAAAATTTCCAAGCTAGTTGAGTCTTCACATTTCAAACATCTTTAATCTCCAAAACAAAGTAAATATAAGAACCATTAAAATCAAACAATTTACCATTTTTGTCTCATTTCTAAGACAATATAATTAAAACTTTCATTATTTATTTTATAAAAAATTTGAATTAGGGCTTTAAAGCTAGCATAATATTTAAAAACCAAACATAGTGTTTGGTGGAAAAATAGCAATTATATCAGTTTCTGAATGATTAGACTCGTCATCCTTTATGAACATAGTATATGACAAGTTACAATGAATATTTATTGTTTTATATGGATTAAAATTGGGCAATTTAGTGCCCACGACAACTTTCTCCTTTTCAATAGTAGTATTTCTTTCAAAAGCAAGAATATCAGATAATACATCATTAATTTTAATATCAATCTTAGTTTTAATCGATATTCTGTTATTCACACTGTCTCTTGTTATTTCAATGTTGTTTGCAGAAAATGGATAAATTGAATTTACAGCTTCTTTCAAAGATTCAACATCGTATTGGCCTCTAGGAATGGTGATAACCTCTCTTATCAACAGTAGCACTCAATTTTTCGATTGCTGTTATAGTGTCATTGTCTATATTTGGAGTCCAATATATTGTGTGAAATCTAATCAATGCTATAGATTTATCTTTATGAATTATATCATAGTGAAGTTTCTTCTAATAGATATAACAATTATCTGTTACTTGAATACTTTATTATCCATTTATTACAAAAATTATGTTATTAAATGAAGAAAGTCGATTGGGGTATTGGTGATTTGATTTCCGAAGGGGTGTTAATAAAAATAAGAAACCAATTTGATTATTAATTTTATTTATAAGAATGGTTGGTTAAATTTAAATAAATTATGTTAGTTCAAAAAGTTAAAATCAACCAACATTTATTCAGCTACAAAATTACTGGTGTCTTATCCCAGCAAGTTTAATGAAAAAAATGGCTTATTTGTTAAATAGCAAGTATGACATGATTTCACTAGATCAGTGTTAAAAATAATTCTTTAGTTATTTACGATTATGTAATTTTAGATGATCAAAATGTGTTCGGCGAATATTTTACTGGAGGTCGGCATAAAAATATTGATTTTTTTATTTGGCACAGACATATTCGAGGGTGCCCAAACAATTGGTACTAGATAATACAAATTTTCTGTATATATTTAGACAAGATGATACAAACCTCAGAAATATATATTGTGATTTTGTTGGTGGCGATATGCCATATGAAAAATTTAAAGAGATCTGTGCAAAGTACTGGGGCGAAAACTATGGTTTTTTAACATTAGATTTGAGTATAAAAATTAATAGTGGAAAGTATGTAAATCAAATAAAAGATTTTATATTTTAACTCTTGTGGATTGTATATGAGAATTCTTTATCTTTTTTTATGGCCCTCGCCCATTTACAGACTACAAGAAAAAAACAATCTTACAGTGCACTCTGCCTCGATACGAGTTTTCCTTGTCTGCGATGACAGCGAACTCTAGCCACAGCAGGAAGCATGTTAACACACAACTGTGCTGATATCTACCTGCACTGCAGGGAACTTTCAGCGAGGCACTGCAAGGGGTTTTCTAGCTATCTACTCGCCAACCTCTGAACACACTGTGCAACTCTTGATAACAGGCCTTCAGCTCGCCGCATACAGCATTTTTATTGGATTGCCGCTCGCTCAACCACTGTGGCTCAGTGGTAGAGTGTCTCTTGTAACTCAAAGGATGTGGGTTCGAAACCCTGGCCGGAGAGGATAATTTAATAGTGCGAATATGTGGCGCCCATATTTGCATTGTTAAATCACCACCAAGACATTCTAAATTTGAGCAAAAAATATATACAATTTCATTCCTCTTGCCCATATATTCTATATATGAGTATTGACACAAATAAAAATGGTACCCTCAAGCTACCAGCAAAAATTACTCTCCAAATGACAAAAGTAATATGACAAATGCATAAACTGAAGTGTTCTCCATATTATGTAAGGTGCCAGCATCATATGAGGAAGGGGTACCATACAAATAATAAATATATTATAATAAATATATTATAATAAATATATTATAAGAAAATTAATAAAGAAACTCCCTACCACTCCACTAAAAAAAAATAGGCCGGCCGGTGGAGAGGTAGAGGGTTATCCAATTGGAGTTTCGTTGGTGCTAATTAAGGCCAGAAAAATATATAACAGGTCATTGGCGAGGTATGACAGCACCTAAACCTGGAAGGTCCCTGACATTGGCATTAAGTTGCTCAAAATCATTTTATTTTTTTAAAAGGGATAGCATTTTTTATAAATCCAGTAGATGTATATTGCAGATCCTAGCACAACTCAATAATTATGCCAAAATTCAAGCAAATTTCTCACTTTCAAGCAACTTTTTCAAAACATACTCGAGGCATCGTCTATCTCTTCAATTTATCCTCAAAATCAAAGAATTTAAGGTGAAAATCAAGCTGATTTGATCCAAATCTGCAATCTAAATCAACTGAGATTTTTAAAAAACTCTTTGTGCCAGTTCTTCTTGTGCCTTATTTGAAAGCAAAAACATCATATTTTTGATAAAAATTTCTGTGAATTTTTTTTTACTAATTTATTTGGCTTGCAAATTTGCAGTAAATCTTTACTTATTTGACTGGAAAAAGAACCTGTTATCAATGACTTTTTTCAAAGTGCACTTGATTTCGATAGCAGATTTGAGACAAATTAGCTTGATATTAGAGTAAAATTGGTAGTAAATTTGAAGAGATAAAAGAGATTAAAGAGATTTTGAAAAAAGTTGAGAAATTTGCTCGAATTTAAGCCTAGTTATTGGGTTGTGCTAGGAACTGCAATAGACTTCTACTGCTCGGCTAGGCCTGAATATGTGAACATGAAATTACAGTTACAGAAAATGTTGTGAAACATGAAACCAAAGACTGTGTGTGGTGAATTTGCCACAAAAACAATAACAAAGAAGAGCATCTATCTATAACAATTACCTGTATTTACCAAGACCGAGGAAGAGAGATAAATGTGAATGTACATATGTGCGGAAGGAATAAACAATAAAAGACTTGTACAAACCAACTTGGAGCATAATGTAAACAAGAAGGGCATAGAATGCCTTTACGACTTTGCATCGTGTTGCTCACAGAAAGAGGGGTGGGCGGTCGGCGCCACACGAACAGCGAACACATGAGCAAAGTAAAAAGAAAAGTGAAATTTAATTCCTAGTTGGCGATCACAAGGAAAGTATGAGGAATAAGTTTGTGCCTGTGATACGACGCTCCACAACATTGTTATAAGTATGTAACAAAGACCAATAAGCCTAGGTGTATCTATCAATGACGCTACTTAATGCCCTAATAACTAGGTACAATGACAGGACATGCAAGAACACACGTAAATTACACTAGAATTGACAGCAGGCCACTAGGCATGCATGTGTTGGTAACAGTGCCGCTGCAGTTATAAAAGAAGCAGGTTGGTACCGTAGTGCACTCCGCACCAGATGGTGTGCTGAAAACAGTACGAGTATGCAAACCACTGCCCTGGCAGTTTACAGAGGCGTCAGCTGGGTGACATGGTCTGAGTCACACAGCATATACACACCTGCATACATGTTACCCAAGGACATTGTGCCCCACGTGCACCCTTGAAGATATGTGCATGTGATATTATACATATGTAGAACCTAAATAATTGACATAATGCTTAACATAAAAACTGTACCACAAACTAAGTAAAAACACAATAGACTTAGCTGGACAGAGAAGTCCCAGCATGAAATAGGCTTGCCTAGATAAGCTTATTGCAGTAAACATACATATTGCCTGTATTGAGACAACTTAACAATTTAAACTTATATTAGTTCTTTCTAGCTGTGATTCAGTAACAATGAGAGATGCAGCATCTTGATAAACAATACTATAAGAATAGTAAAAACTAAAATCAATGTGCTGTTAGAAATATAATTATACATTCCCTGATCAAGGAAATAATAGGTGGTACTAGCTGGCAGGGTGAAACGATAATGTGACATGTGAAATGGTTGTATTACAGGAAGAGATACACGTTTAATCTGCCATTGCATATCCAAGGCGCCAGATAAATTATTAAATTGTATACCAGACGTAATTACAAGTTGGTGTAATTCAATTGCATTTTCCTTTAGCCAATATATCGTCACCACAGTGTGAACTCTGTACATAAGGGGGGGGGGGGGGGAGGGAGCACGAACATCGCAAAGGTGGCTTGCATCAATAATAACGGAGGTGTTAACAAGAACCTGGCAGTCGCATGGTACCTGAATTTCAACATTACCCAAATGATGGTCGACAACATGTCTATCGAGGGAGTGAGTAACACAACACAAAGTCAAGTCTACTGGCAGATGGGAAATAACATATTGATGGGGTAAGATTTGAATTAAATGCAATTGCTGGTCAGAGGAGCGTGAATATTTGCATTTTGTTAAGAGGGTATTAAAAACATGTAATTTAATTGCTGCAGGTGGCAAAGAAACAACTATGGATATAAAATTATCTAATTTGTTGTTAAACTTGATTTAAAACATCACTTACCAAAGTTGGGACACCATTGTTTATTGGTTAGTTTATGTAGTGTATCTAATAACACAGCTTGCCAACACATTTCTAATGTTGTGGAATATTTGGGGAAATGGCCAAGAAGCAGTTGGTATCCGACTAATAACAACACGACGTTGGGCCAATGTAGACCCGGGTGTCATATTTGTTCTGCCAACATTAATTTTCGAATGTTGGACCAACCTTGGATCAAAGGTTGGGCCAGCATTGGCCAACTAAAAATTGCTGCTGGGAAAGGAGATGAGAAGAAACAGCTCAGGAGAAAGAAGTTAAAAGTGTTGACGCGATGTCCGTCGCCATGGAAACGAGGCAGCCAAACCGAGTTACCCCGTGTTCGGGATCCATCGACTGCAAATTGTGATATATTCATTGAACTGGTGACTTTCCCAGCCCACAGCAGCACGGTCGATGGCACGTACTAACTCTTCCCTGAACTTTCCTTTAGGAAACTTCCATCCAGCCAATCAGGCATTCTACTATGGTTCCAGGTTTTCGTTAAGGATTCTACTTTCAACGGAAGTAAGCTAGTCAGAATTTCTAGGTGACAAAAGTGCAAACAGCTTGTCGTTACACTGGAGGTTCTATTTTCAGATAGTGTAACACAGGCGTAACAATTTGTACACATTCACAGATGTGAGATCCCACAGATCGCACTAAGTAAATTGGAGATATAATATACATAGAAACTTGTTAAATATGTTTTTCAATAGTTGGAGTATGAAGTTTGCTTGTTAATAGTGACATAATATTTTTTTTAAAAACCTTATCTCGATTTTTTATAAACAGTTAACATTAAATAAATGTATTCTAAACAAAATTTTACAGTGTATTTTTGAAAATTATAAAATTTTTATGCATTCATTACTGTACTGTCACAGGGCATATGCAATTTTTTTTTAATTCTTGAAATATAAATAAACTTAATGTCCTCTTTCTTACTTCATTTCACCAAATGATTCACACATTCTCGGCACCACTTCTTGTAGTATTGCAAGTAAATAAGTGCTTCGCAACTACTGCACAAATAAGCTGTCTTCCTCTTCTTCTTATCTGAACATAGTAAACATGTTTTTGTTTAGTTTTCCGGCAGTATCTTTTCATTTCCTGCATCGTCATCTGGTTTCATGTCCGTTCCTAGGACTCGCGCTATAGACATAAGAATCTCTCTTGGAAATCATCTGTTCATGAGTTTTTCTTGCAAGGCAGGTTTAGTCAGCTATTTGGCTAGTGTTTTCATGAAAATGATACTAGTAATTGGTTTACTGTCTTGTAATGAATGGTAAACAATAAATGCACTGAGAGAATTCATATCTAGGAGACGGAAAATAACACCATACCAACGCCTGGATCGTAGTCTCGAGCAGTATTTGTAACGCTTTTCATCAACTGTGCCAACACCATCTTTTATTTTGTTGTAGTGAGCTATTATTGCAGGTTAGTTTGTTTCGGGGTCAACTTCTGCAGAGTGATGCATTGTGGAAATCTGGAGTACAGCCTTCCAATTTTTTTTACAAATGAGAGAGTAGTGTCGTATTCTTGGTAAAACAGTACAAATCTCATCCAGTGTTTCTTTTACTTGATGGAAGGAATTCATTTGGCATCTCTTTTCTATTCCTTCTTATTGTACCAACCAAAGTTACAAAGTCAGTCCCTTTTCCCTCAAATCTTCAGCAAGTTCAATAGAAATATACCAGTTACTGCAACTGATGTTTCGGTTACTGTGCTATCGGTTTGCGTAGTCTAAGTACTGCCTGAGTAGGAATAGAAAAATTTTGCTCTTCAGGATCAAGTGCAAACCCTTCAGTTCCATTTCCACAATGCAAGTACACATAGTAAACAAAGTATATTTTAGATTCTGCCAGAATTTGAGCTTTTAGGTCATATTTTGCAGCTTTGGAAGGTATACAAATTTTGAACTTGCACCGACCTCTGAAGGGAATAAGTATTTCATCAATTGTAGCATTTGCACCCAAAAATACCAATTTCGAGACTTCTTGGCAAATTCATGCAAAATTTCTCATCTAGCAGCTGCTAAGCCAGAAGCTGCACGCACTCCTGTTATTTGGGTTATCAAAATGCAAGCAAGTCAAAATAATTGCGAATTTTGTTCTTAACATTGTTGTTCGAGAAATGTTCTGGCCTATACCATCCGTAGTCAAAATAGAACACATGGATTCATTATTTGATTTCAAGATAGCACTATAAATCAATGATCGTAGGAAACTTTTAATTTCCTTGACTGTTCAAGGCCTAATGTCTCCTTTGTCAGGATAGGCATATATATTCCATATAGCATTAGTTTATGTATTTGTCCATCTAACAATAATGTTCACCATGTTATCAATAAAATAGCGTCCATAAGACCCTTTGATCCCTGAATGTCCCCCCTCCCCCCGAGATTAGCATGCTATGATGTAATTTTCAATTTATTATGTGATCGGGTTCTGTCATTTCTAGTAGGCACCGCTGCAGACCATTTGAAACTATTTATACTATAATGATAATTTTTAGGCCTACCTGCATCGTCAATTTCGCTATCCCATAGGATCACCTGTGCTGGTATTGTTTTCGCCTTAATCCTTACTGTCATAAGATTAACACGAACTGGTGTTATGATCCCTAAGAATACATTCACCATCCTTTTGATCTGAATAGACTATTAGATACATCGCTTCCTATTTCATTTAAAACTGCTTGCACTTTTTAGTGGAAATTCGGGTCATCGAGTATAGTCTATGATCCAGTATTGCGCGAAATTATTGCATAGTTTCCATGGAAAATGTTCGAAAACTCGGCTAACGAAAAAAAAATATCACTGAACGTAAAGCTAACACTAAGAGAGACGTGCGGTCCGTGGGACCACTGCGAAGCTAGTAAAGGAAATGTGTATCAGATAAACACTGGTCGTGCCTGTGGCAGACAAAATACTGAATAGTAGGAAGCTACTTCAGATAACTAGTCCCCAAGGTCACTGGTTGCTGGGGCCAGAGGGCAGGAAAATACTGCGTTGTCCTAGGAACCTCACGTCTGTCCTTTCGTCTTACAATGGAGGTTCTCTTGTCAGAGTCGGCGGAGTCATTCTGCCTTTCACCTGACTTGCACATTATACATCCATATGAATTGTTTGCAAATGTTCTCAAGTGTTGTGGTGATGAATTTAGGTTTTATTTACAGAATAAATTGTTGGTAGCGAATATAGACGGAAATAGTGGTTAATTTGTTTTCCAGTACACAAAAACTAGTGTTGTAATTTTAAAAAAATGTTGGTCTTCCCCACAAAATATGAAGCCAAACAAATTTTAAAATGAAGCTTTGCGATAGTTTAGATGTAAAACAATTAAGTGACAACTACTTTTAGTTTTTTACCTGTGTGGTGAAGTAATCGTCGTTTCCAAATTTTTATCATCATATTGTGCATGTAGGTGTAATTTCCTTACGTTTAAAGGGAAAAAAATTCACAAAAGGTCATAAATAAAATAAACTTTTATTAAAATATGTGTGTGTTTGTCATTGAAGACTAAATTAAAAAGCAATGGAAGGCAACTGTTTTAGGGATCTTTAATAGAAATATTACGCGTGTGAGACACTAGCGGTTGGCCTGATTGGGGACGGGATGAGAGAAAGACTATAGTATATTAGCAGTTTCTTCACATCTTTTGAGTCAAACCTTTGAGAAAGCACTCCATGCAGGACATTTGTTTTTTTTTTTCACCCTAAATACGCTTTGTAACACAAAAATTGTATACTTGTGTTAACAGAGATACTTATTTAGATTAAATTTACATTTTAATTATACAATAACTTTAATATATATTTAATTTATAAACAATATGAATAACAAGATATAAATTAGGTGTGTTGGTGACGCCTAGTAAGAAATAGTTCTTACACAGAGTGCGCATTAATGTGGCGCGTTGTCTCTTTGGTGTAATTTTTTAGTTTCAGTCAAGCTTTGTTTGCATGGGGCGGAGGAATATCCTTGAAGTAGAACGTTAGCAGGTCTCCAGAAATATTGCAAGTAACCATGAATGGAATAGAGAAGTTAGGGGGGAAGATGAGATAGGGCAATGGCAGGGTTGTGTGTGTGATAACAGATGGCTGAGGTGTGACTGACCTCGCCGAAGAGATGAAGTCGCCTCAGGCAGGAGTATGGAGAATGTGAGGCAGTGGTCCAGACCTGCTCGTGCGCAACCCTCCACCCTCCTAAGCTTCGGCTTGGGCAGGCCTCTCTAAGTCATAACAGTCTGCGGAACACTGCACACAGAAGAGAAGCACTTACAATGAAGTAAGTCCCTCGCCTAGTACGAGACATTAGTTATTCTTCACAACTGCATTCCGCAGTCTCATTAACGCCTGCTGTCAATAAATTCAGTCGTGAGTGCCCTTTAATTTGAGGGGAGGGGGAGCTCTGTGGTTTAGTGGCTAGAAAGATCGCCATCCTACCAATTCGGACCAGATTCTATTCCCAGCGGTATGGCTCTCGGATTTTCGCACATGGGACGTTGCCGCAGGGGGACTGGTTTTCTCCGGGATCTTCCAATCTTCCCTCATCTGATCTCTAGAACTCGTTAATAGCAGCCTAAATCTTCCCCCATAATGCCATTGGTCCTGAGTTATGACAACATATACTGATAGTTTTTCAGTCCCGAACAAAATGTTACATGTTGCAACACCTCAAATAGCATGATAATCTGTGATAGAAATGTTTAAAGCACACGCTGACCCGGAGATGTTTTCGCCTATCAGGTTCACAAGCGCGGGAGCAGTAAGGATGACATTTCCACATACTTCAGTTGCGCTATCGCTGCTAAGTGCAAGACTGTCTGTACTGATGTGCAGTTCTAAAAGTGTTGCCTGTAACTATGGTACTTTACGTGGTGACCCTAACGTTGTTATTGGTGGAAAGTATGTAGTAAGGTTAAATTAAGGCTCGTAGTCAGGGGTCGAATGTAATTTGCTTCAAAAATTGTGCCAAGTCTGAAGTCTCAATTGCAATTGGTTACATGCATGTCGCACAAGTTTTTTACTTATTGTCCAGTCAGGAGGTCATTCGCTGCAGAGGGGGGATATATTTCAAAATGGCGGCAGGGTATGTCATCGCACGCGAACAACGGCCAGAAGTCTAAAACCCTCAGTTGGATTAAAAAAAAAGCTTTTAAGAAGAAATGTGCAGAATAAAATAAGGAACATTTTTGGTTTGTGCTGAAAATCCGTACGTCTGGCCGTTTTTTTAGTTATAGAGCCCGAACTCAATTTTTTGTGTGTGTGTTATGCTAGGTGTTATGCAATCAACATTATACAACATATAGTTTTCACGATATAGAGTTCTACTTAAAATAATGTTGAGAATTTCATGGAGAACACATTTTGTCTTCACAAAAAATTTCGCGAGTGTCTCCATTTTTGAGTTATAGAGGCCTTATTCTGTCCTGGTTTCTATTTTATGGTGTTTTGTTAAAACTATTTGTTATTCCTTCAGAACAGTTTGTTGTTTTGGATTTTTTCTAATATTTTTTGTCTTGTTGTAGGCTATCAGGTTGCTTATAAAGTTTAAGCAAGTATATTATTTAATACAAAATTTCTGTGAAATGAAATGTATGAAGGTAGCGTAGACGAATATACACATGAGTGTATTCTTAGTGTCACACTATTTTGAAGTTATGAAGTTACAAAGTTATGTTTACAATATATACAGGACATAGTAAGTGTAAATTACACGGATTATAAATAGGCTGTATCCATATAAAATAGCAAAAAAAAAAAAAACTAATTGGTTTCATTTTACAGGCACTGAAAACAACACAATTATTCGGAATCGTCAGTCGCAGCAGACTTTTGGGTTCTATTTTCACAGACGTCACCAAAGTCACACAAATCAGTATAAGACATTTCACCAATCCTTTTGCTGCTGCAAACTTGTTTTACATCCTGTTGAGCATGCACATTTCTTTAAAGAAAGAATGACGTCAGGTGCTGGTGGAAGTGTGCAGTACTGTGGCACAAAGACTCCTCCCTTCTCTATCCATAAGAACAGTGTTAGTTGTGGTACTAATAGTTGTGGTGTAGTGGACGTATTCATCAGTATGGAATGGTAGTAGGCTCTTTTGATGTGCGCTATTAATGCCACCATTGTGGAGGGAAGTTCTCTACCTTCTTTACCAAATTTGGCAAAAATATACCACCAAAGTTCTGGAATGGATTCTATGTCACATTTACGTGGTCGGTACAAACGAAAGACATATGTTTTCAATTGTCTGTTGATATCTTCTGGTATTTCTGCTTCTTTTGCATACGAAGAATATGCTTGTAAAATATTGTGGTCACTTTCCATAAAAGCTTTCAACTGAAAAATCAGACCTTTCGTTGCAAAGCTGCCTGCGTTGTCACAGCCTTTAAAACTGTACCAGCCAATCAAACCTTGTTTGATTGGCTGGTACACCATTCAATGTTTACCTAGGCGACAATAGTTCTTTTGAATACTGAGTTTGTCTTTCCCTTTAATAAGTGTTTTAATAGGAGGCAGGAGTGGGTATGATCCAGTAAGTAACACACACATATCTGTATCGAGAGAATACACATCAAGAACTGTTTGTATATGCTTCAGTGCAATGTCTACAGCATGTAAACTAATCTGCTGATCGGCTTCCTACAGATTATGATGACCCTGCTGCATATCTCGCATAGCCACCATGTTGTGCAAAGACTGGTTCGATACATATTTGCTGTCGAAGGCTATTAGAACATCTTTGTTATAAGTATATAGTTAGCTCTGCTTTAGTTTTCATATGCAGCAGAAACTTCTTAGGACTAGAAATTTTAGTACCGACTCTGACATAATAGTGAACAATATCCGATTTACCAGTTGTCTTTTGACGAGTTTTATCATCCATAGAGCCTTCAATGTAGTAGACAAAAAGAACTCTGACATCATAGCCATGTGTCAAAACAAATATCCTTTTAACAAATATTTCCACTAACTGATGGGCACAAGTTATCTTTTTCACTCTGTAATGCATAGAAAATACACATGGCATCAATTACAAGAGCTTTTCTCATAGTTGTACTCACGTGAGTTAATACATGTGTCATATTTTCAGGCAGCTCTAGTGATGATATCTGTGACAAGTACATGCTTGTTAGACACCATATGCATGGAACCTTCAGAGTTTAAATTTGATGGTGAACAAACATGGAAGTAATATTCACTAATGATATCTTTTGGAACTAAATCAGGGTGAGTCCTAACTACCACAAGTAATCTCGCAATGAGGTTTCATTCTTCTTTTAAACTGACTAATTCTCCTTTCACTTTAGTTTTCATTGCAGCTCCACATTCCTTGAAATACAAATACCTATTGCGTTTTTGTGGCTCCAACAACCCGGTTGATCAGCCTTTCATTCACAAATTTATCAAATAATAGCTTTCCACTTTCATACTGATTTAGTATATCATTAGCTACAGGCTGTGCTGGAACAGAAAAAGAAATCAAATTATGTAGATATTTTTTTGAAAAAGGATTTCCCTCCTTTGAAAGAGCTTGGCATAATTTTGCAGCATTGCATACATTTATTCTGCCCTTTTAATAAAACTCTCGTGATGGAGGGGAGATCTTCGTGTGCTCTCTATTCCTGCATATGCCTTGAATTCTTCAACAATGGAGCTCAATACAGGTGCGATAATGAAATATTTATCCAGAACTTTGGGGTTTCGAGTTATCCCAACAAATCCACCTGTTCTTGTTTTCATTTTTTTGTGTTGTTTGCCTATAGCATGAACGGGATCAAGTGCTGTGAATGGGACATCACTGTTACTTATAACAAAGTTTCCGTCATCAGAAAATTGAAAGCTTCTGTATCCATTGTTTCTAGTTCACACATATCGGCAATATACAGAGGTACCCCATCTTGCATAGTTCAGTTGGTCGTGTGCATGAAAGTACACACATACTTCCTCCAGGGAATCCCAGTGCAGTTTCCAGTAGCCATTTCTAGTTGCTGATATAAATGTCATAAGATTTATAACCTTTTTCACGTAATTTATAAGAAATTTATGTACACCTTCACCCTTTGATAAGCTGCAATGAATTTTGTTGAAAATTTAACATTTTTCTAGTTTTGCTTGTGTGTCTAAGAATTTAGGTTTAAGACAATCGGTATCCTCTTTGCTATTGAACGTGCTTCTAAGTTCATCCATTACATTATTAATGCTGTCTCTGTCGTCTGGTGACATCACTTCTTAGACAAATAGTGTAAAAAGAGCAGTTAAAGTTGTAAGATGTGCTTCTATGCCCCTGTAGACATGACGTCCTTCATGAATTTGCTGTTTAACTGATGGACCATACAGCCCAGAAACTTCCCATGCAAGATCTGTACCACTGCCTTCAATGTATTTGCCCAAACATCTCAGTAGTGCCATTGTGTGTAATGAGCCAAGACGAAAAATGGCAATATATTTGTAGTTTTCCATTTTCATTGCACGGCCAAACAACTCTCCATCGAGTGTAATAATTGGTCTCTTTCCTTCACCTATTAGTCATGAAATGATTTTCTGAGCATGGCACAGGATAGTTCGTAATACTGGCAAATCTGTTGGACTCCCATCATACAGTGGTGCAACGATTCCTACATCAGACTTCTCTATTGGTTCAGAAATGTGGGAATTAAATGATGCCCATGTGGGTATATTTGCTAATAATATCTCTAACATCAGCAATCATAGTTTCGTCTACTTCATTTACATTTTCCCCAGTTTCAAAGACTTCCAAATCATCTACTGTGTCTGTCAATTTTTTTTCCTCACAGGAGAACATCAGTATCCAATAGAATGTCGTCTTCTGACTGCTCTCAATTCTGTGATCGAATTTTACAAAATTGGGTTGTGTAGTATACTGAACATCAGAAATAAATGCTCTTTTACATGTCTCATATTTCACAGATATTCTTTGAGACAAAGATCTGGGACCAGTGTTTTCGATCAAAACCAATTTTGAGCGAATGAATGGTTTTCCAGTACAGCATTTCTGTGCTATCATTAGATCTGCACCATGGAATGAACATTTGTCCCCACCTAAATTTACATTGTCAGCAGCAAATATTGGCCTTATGCCTCTCTTGACAAACCTTGGTGAAAGGGAGTTTCATTTTCTGCACTGGAAATTACACCCCTTGCTATCTGTGTTATTCTCTCACAATAAGCATATGATAGACAAATTCAAATTATGAAAGGTGTCTACGTCACCTTTTGATCGGTTCTCTTTGTAAAACATTAAAGCAGTTCCAACATTTAGAGGTGTTTGCTTTTTTCTTACATTACCTCGCTCCACTGGTTTATACTTAGCCTGTGGTTTGGTTTGGGGTAATGATACGATATGCTGCACTGTTTTTTGTGGTCTTCTCCACCTCAACATCTATTTTATCACTTAACCGATCTGTCGTACCTACAACAATCCACTCAATGAGTTGTTTAATTTTTTTTTTGGGGTTTTTAAAGTCGAAGAAATTGCTATTGAATTTCCAGTTTTCCATTTAATGGATTTATTTCCTTGCAGTAT
Source organism: Dryococelus australis (assembly GCA_029891345.1). Classification (NCBI taxonomy): domain Eukaryota; kingdom Metazoa; phylum Arthropoda; class Insecta; order Phasmatodea; family Phasmatidae; genus Dryococelus; species Dryococelus australis. The sequence continues at coordinate 167,501,765 of CM056997.1, read as the reverse complement.
CAGGTGCTGTCATAATAACTTCCATTTTAGAACCAGTGTCATTTTTGCAGCCATTGTCTCCAACTATTTCTCCTATGGTTGAAGAGGAGAAAACTTCTACAGGTTTGGATCCATACTTCACAAAATCAATACCTGGTATAGTAGTTGGCATAAGGTCTTTGATGTATGGTTTGAAGTTTCTCTCTTCACTGAAAAGACCCCTTTGTGAAAGGAATTACTTGTAAGTTTTGTGTATAGTGTTCCATTTTTGTTCTTATGCCATTTTTTTACAATATTCAGTAGCTCCAAGTTGTAGACAGATTTTCCAACTGTATCAACTGTTTCCTCTTGTTCAGATTGGCAGAGTGTTTCTATTCTCAGGCAGTTTCGATGGTATCTAAGGTTTTGGGCAAATTCATCTTTACTTTCCTGAAGAAAGGACAATCTAGCTCTCACTGACTCATGCTTGCTGTATAGTTTTATATTGAGAAACTTTTTTTCCCCATTTCATTATAACAGACACTAAAAGTCACCTCTGCATCAGATATCTGGTAAAATACACACAATTTCTCATACAACTTCCTGCTCTTTTGATGTAATTCACACGATTTTTCTTTTTCGTTTGGTCTGCATCTCTTCTTGGAAATCAAGGCCAATTCGTTAGCTTTCTGTTTCTCAGCTTTCTGCAAGTTCCGTTTGTGGCAAACAGTTCAAAATGCCGACCAACATCTTTCCTCTTTGATGAATACTCTTTAATATTGTTTACGATTATTCACTTATTTTGGACCAGGCGTCTTTCTGCACTCTGTTACAAATAACACATACTTTTGCTACTTTGTCTGCCACGGCTGAAGTCAATCTCTTGGTAAATCATTCACATCTTCAACAATCTTGCAACAAAAAAAATATTTTTTGTGACTGCATTTCGTACAATGGATAATGAACAGGACGAAAATGTCACATAAGGAAAAAAGCCAACAGATTAAGTCCTCTAGAACTCGAGAATGGCGGCAGTCACGTAATTTTTGACAAATACATAAAATGTTCATCATTAAATTCTCAACATTTTTTGTTCTAAAGAAAATTCTATAAACTAAATATTTTTCAAGATATAAAGTCGACACCATTACAACACCAACCATAATATACAAAAAAAAATATTCCAGTCTCTATAACTAAAAACGGCAAGACTTACGAATTTTCAACATAAACCAGAAATGTTTCTAATTTAATTCTGTACATTTATTGCTGAAAGAGTTTAATACAACTGATGGTTTTCGAGATATGGAAGTTTTTCGCATGCGCTGCCATGCCCTTCAGCCATTTTGTACCACAACCGCCCTCCTTTGCAGTGAAGGACCCTCTGACTGGACAAGTAAAAAATTTATATCTGAAATGCATTTAACCTAGTGCAGTTGCGAAATCAGACTTGGCACAAATTTTAAAGTAGGCCCTTATTTTTGACATTGGACCCCTGACTATCATATCGATGTTTCTCTTATCCGGCAACGGCAGTCAGACGAAGTGGTATATGCCGACGTTGAAGGTCTCGAAAATTACATTTATAGCATCTGAGATGTTCTTCAGTGCCCAACTATCCTACTCTGCAGTGTTTTTTCTTTTCGGAGGTAAAAATAGTGGCGACACGTTTAATAGTTACTTCAAAACACGCCTTATTTCAAAAACTTGCAAAGCACTCAAGTTCCACGTAGGTGCCCCCCATAATAATGAAAGTAAAAAATGAAGTTTTAAAGTTACATGATTTGGCACTCAAGTAGAATAAGACGGCGGAACATTTATGACTTGACCGACTCCGAACATTATGGATACCAACCAGGTTCTCATATGATTTGTTGTTAGGCCGGGAGCCAGGCGCAAACAATATGCGGTTAATAGTAAGGCAAAGTTCCTCCGAAGGCCGCGACTAGTGAATGTGGCTGGTCACCCAACTACCATATTGGATCCAGGTGTCCTAAAACTTGACGTTTGTCTGCCATATTGGAAGCCAGTACATCGCCATCTTCGATTATGGCATTTTGTTTTTGCACTTTTTCCTCTATCATTCCATCTTGTATTGCCATGGTCTATTATCCCATGTTGTCTTTCATGCTCTATTATTCCATGTTATATTTTCATACTCTATCTTTCCATGTTGTTTTTTTTAGTGATCTATCATTCTGTCTGTGATTCAATCTTGTCTCATTCATTCCATCTCTTTCTATCTTGTCACCTTTGCCCGCCATCTACGTATTTTCGTCGCCTAAGTCGATGAACGACACTGGAGTGTGTCCGCCATATTGTTTGCAGTAATTCCTTCATCGTCTCCTATGGGCGCTCTTGTATCTCTCGCTCGGCCACCATGTTGGTTCTAGAGTTGGCTGCTAAGGACACAGCTTTTTTTATTTCGGAGCTCAAAATATCGTCTGGAGGAGGACGGGATCGAACTACTGAAACTTGGGTCGGCATGCAGATGCCTTAGACCACTCTGCTATCGAGATATGTGTTGGGACACGAGTTTAAAAGAAGTATATGTATATTGTCATGTGTATGGAGGAAAAAAATTATATTTTAAAAAGGCTTGATTTTGTTGTCATTATTTCAGAATAATAATTTTTTAAATAACTTTGTTAAATATTTTTTTATTAGAAATTATGAAAATACGTAATTAAAAATTGTACATATTTTTTTAAATATCATTTAGGTTCTGGAGTTGAGTTTTCTAAAATGCATGGATAGACAGGGCTGTTGGCCATGTCAAATCAATCGCAAAACGTTCAGAAATCTAGAAAATGAGGTATAAGTAAATGAATAGAATTATTTTATTTGAATTTATTTCATTTATCATTTGAAAATTGCCATTATCTTTAAAAAAATACAGTAAAATGTATCAAAAATGTATTTTTAATGCAAGATCGATTTATAAAATATAAATCGTGTTAATTTACACTTCCCCATGACAGCTCGTAATATTTTAAAGAATAAAAATATACATAGCTACTTATGCAATGATAGGAAATATTTATTAATATCTGCTACAACAGCCATCAAATGAGAGGCTGCCATTCCCTCATACAATTACAGAAGTTTATTAAACCTGTTATACATTTTTTTTCAAACAATGCATATATGGCTCATGGCCACGTTTATTGGAAAGCTTTTTTTTTTCTGGGGAACTGTTAAGAACATGGTGTCCGCAGAGAAGATACGCGACGTTCGATACATGCGTCAGCGCATTATCGCAGCGGTCGAAGCCATACCGCCTGTCATGCTGGCACGAACATGGGAGGAGATTTAATATCGTTTAGACGTGTGCAGGTCACAAATGGGGCGCACATCGAAGTGTACTGAACACCGCAGAAACTTGGAGGTATGACCTCTCTTCTCATATTGTTGTTTCAGTAATATTGTCTGCGCTTCATACCGAAAACTGCTTGTGTAACCCCGGAGTTCCTTTATAAACATTCTGTATATATCAATCTAAAACGCTTTAGTAGAAAAATGTTTTATTAAAAACCTTTCGTTATTTTCAGTCGGGGTCTGAATCATATGTGCCTATGCTGATATTGATTCTTTTTATGTATTCTTTTTGAATAATTTTGTAGCTGACCACATTTTTTCGCAAGTAAGCAAGTACATATGTACAGGCATATGCGAATATAATTTGCGAACTCTTAGGAGGCAGGCTGGTGAAATTCAGTTTGCAAGTATCATTTATATCCACAGGAATGTGTGTTTAAGCACTGTATAACCATAGTTATTAGCCAATGTGTTTGCTTCGTAGTGGTGATTTAAGTAAATCAGTTTATTAAAAAACTTGTTATGATATATAGGTAATAAAAAATATAAAATGTGTGTGTTCAGAAAATACTTATATTACAAGAAAAACAATTTTAAATATAGTTTCAAGTTGCTTACACAAGCTGAGATGATCCTACTTTCACATAAGCCATTGTCAAAGTATGCCTCTGAGATGATACACCAACTGCTTATAACATACATGTATGCAAGCTCTAAGTCATAAAATGACAACCAATCATACGACACCATTAATACATTGTTCAGACACCGACCAGCCAATCACCGAATTGCCACGTGATTGCAGCTGGCCAATCGCATGCAGGCATTGAGACATCACATGCATGGACAGACAGGGCAGTTGACCATGACATAATTGAACAATTCTGTGCTTGCATGGGTAACAGCAGTATATTTTCAGAGGCCTGCACGTGCACGGTGTCATTAACTTGAGTCTGCATACATACGTGCTTCCACATCGTTTTCGCAATCTACATGGTGTCAGATAGCCTAGTTAACTTGGGTAATAATAGCCGTGTGTATTTTCACGGGCCTTCAGCTGCATGGTGTCAGGTTACTGGAGTCTGTGCATGTATGGGTTTCTACATGGTTTTCACACCTGCTCAGTGATTTAAAGATGAACTTTCCATCTTGGATTCTGCCGCTTTGTTTTTGCACTTTTTGCCCTATCGTTGAGATTTATGATGTTCTCTGTTAATAAAAATGGTTGTGAAATGTGATAATATGATTTAATTTCTTTTCGCCCACCTACACATGTTGAACTGTCATAACTGGATAGAATTTAAAAAATCAAATGGAATGTAACCTAACCTAAGTATGTACCTACTGTAATTGTTTTAATAACACTAGGAGAGAGGAGCACATGGCAGTGCTGGCTGCAGCCTGCATAGTTTTTCACGAAGGCAAGGCGAGTGTAGCGCGCTGGCTACGACTAGAAGGCACAGTGCTTAATGCATGTTACGGTAACAGCCGGACGCTGCATGGAGGCGTCCCCGTGGTCTAACTCGGCCTTGGCAGGATTAAACGCACGAACCGCTATGCATAATTCGTAAGTATTAAAACATCGCGTTTTAAAATAACTAATCAAATTTGGCTTATGCACGTACTCAAGCACGTTGAAGGAAATAAAGGCGTTTCGTAATTGTTATTCGCACACACAGGTGGCACAGTCCGAGGTTTTTTTTACGCATAGTGACACAGGTTCCAACATTTTAGACACGCACGCGCGCACGTATATAAAAACATACAGATGCATGCTTGATATAAAGAGAGAAAAAATATTACTGTCGCGCCTGGAGTATGTTCGTTTACCTGTTGGAGAGTGTTTGAAAATATACATTTCTTTCCATGATTCACCATTAAAAAAATTACACTCTTGTATATTCGCTCGCTATAAATACTAGTTACTAGTACGCAAGTACATTTAATATTTACTGTCTTACAGGCTGTGTGTGTACAGTATGTAGGTTGTATTAAATTATTTTTTATACGCGGCATTTGCCTGGTAATACATTGATCGTAAATTATTTATTATTAGGGGCAGGAATAGAGCAAATACGACGGAAACTTGGAGACAGACTACGATCCCTATTACCGATGCAAAGTTCAATGCAATACCTGGTTTGCAGGAATAAATTAACCTCGAACAGTTTCGGGGGAAAAAATGTAATTGTAGTCTATGCTGAAGACCTTCAAAAGCGTGAGCTATTCGTATTGTATCCGTAGAATTGATTGTTTTTGGCATGAAAACAGATTATGCAGATACAAAATTTATATTCTATATTTTTCAAAAACAATATATTTCACTGATTAGGTAGGATCGTAAAAGCAGGCGCGTAATATCTATACATACGAAATGGGAAATTAGCTATTATGCATCCTGTAAGACAGGTGTTATAAATCACGAAATTTACGTGTGACTAAGGCTGTAAATCTGTCTACAGTGTGATTATTTTAAGCCTTGACGTAACGTTTCTACTACGTCTAACATTATTCTTCAAAGATAAATTAGAACAGTCTCGGTGTAGCCATTAGTGATCGCAAATAATTTTCGTAAACACTCTTGTTCACAGCTGCGTAGCACGCTGCCCCGCCAGGCTTCGATGCTCGACGGGAATGCTTCCCGAATTGTTTGTTTCGTGATGGACCTTGTCCCGGTGGGTTTTCTCGGATGTCTCCGGTTTCATTGAATCACTACCTTATCTCCTATCAGCCTAATCGGCGCCACCGATGAGATGTTTTTCGTGTTAAACACGAACTGCTTTTATCGAATAAAATATTATGTGTGATTTTGCACATTTCATCGGCATACCTCATCGTGTCATTCCCCATTGTTCTTCTAGTAAGTTTATGTAAAAATTGATCAGTATGTCAACATTTTTTTCTTCAATTTATAGCAGATGGAGTGTCTGACTGTCTGAAGTCTCCGATACCTCTGAGGGTGTGCTGGTTTTGTAGCCAGGCTTCCAACACTGCGCGCTGGGGCTCGATTCCCGGGAGGGGTGGCTATTTGTCAGTTTTTGGTTTGTTTTCGTAAAGTGCTCCCATATATTTTTAAAATTTTAAATGTATGGCAGAAGGCCTTCTGAGAGAATAAGGCGATCTCCTTAAAGGATATGTACCTGAAATGTCCCTCTATTTAGATGGATCATTCACTATGTGTTTCGTGAAGTGATTTGAAGGGGAAGCTCGTACAATGGATAGATCGTTCGTGAAATGCTTCGCAGACGGAGAAGCATGCTTCTGGACATCGAATATGATGGCAAATGTGTCGTCGGTTTGAGTTCCGATAGAGTGGTGCTACATCGACGATCAAGTGCGTGCTCGAAAGTGAGCGGCATGGACGATGAGTTATCCAGCGTCTGCTCGTTTAACTCGAGAATTCGTCAGGAAATAGCTTGTAAAACAGAATCGGCCATGCACCATATAATAAATGGCTGATACTTGACACGACATTCATAATGAACCATAAATAACACATGTTTATCCATAATGACCCATAGGGAACCATAAATGATCCATAATGACTCAAAAACATAAATGACACCTGGTTGTGGTGCATGTGGTACTGATTGTGGTGCTGAATGTGGAGCATTTTGCAAGTGACTAATTCCGAGAAAATGTTATTTCGTTTATCGTCAAACTGAACTTTCTGTTCAATTGGAGGGATTCACATACAATAATGTAAATACGTGGCAGTGTTTATGCCACAAAATAAATAATTAAAGTAATTAATTATGCCTCCATGCACTGAAATTATTTTATTCGGCGTTTAAAAATAAATGGAACCCATATTTCATAATGTGCTCGAATATAGCTCTGCAGAGATTGTCAAATTTTTAATACAAGCAAGTGCTTCAGATACGACACTCGCACTCGCCGCAGATATCAATACAAGTAAAAGTTATTACTTTCATACTCTTAAAGGTTTCCAAGCACAATTACTTTAAAACGCGACGAAGCCTTAAAAGAACAGATTCTGTGAAGTACAAACTCTTACACGGAGAGAAAGTGAGGTACTAAAGCCTCCTAAAATGGGAAATAATAAAATAGAAAGAAAGTAACATTAGTAAGACGGTTTCTCTTTTATATTAGAAAAGCGAGCGCTTTCGGCCATAACAATTTTAGTTTTCAAATATACATAATGTTTCTGGTTCTCTTTTTTTCAACTTACGTATGCTCCGAAGGGCGAATTTTTTTCTCCCGCCGTGAACGGAGCTATCTCACGTAACTTCTTGTTACGCTTCCTACCTTTTCAAAATCTAAACTTGTAAATTCCAGCCATCTGATTAAACCGTAATGATATTAATAAGGTACAAACATTATCACGGTTAGTTTGAACCTCTTTCAAAGATAATCCAGCAGAATAATAATAAAACTCTTATATGAAGCGCAAGATTATAAAGGTTAACTTTATTTTCTATATTTCTGAATCAGGTGTATAGATACGGATGGGGAATACAAATATTCTCATTAAATCTTTACCTATCGTTTTGTTTCAATCTTCGATAGCAATTGTTGTATGTATGACCAACAATTTTTGAAAGCTAGCATAATGAGGAAATAAAATGTAAATATATTCGTCGTTCAAAATCCGTTGCTGCTAAGAAGAGCATCAAATCCGTGAAGGTTCTAGGCCAGCTGTCGACATGACTCAGAATTCAAACAGCTAAATTGGTGTCACGTTGTTTGAAATCCACACAGACAGAGTATTTAGTAATTTTTACCCTTTCTCTATATAACCAGGCAATGTGAAATATTTCACGATTATATACTCACTCTCACACCTTTATTGCCTATTTATGTACTTTTAAAAAGGGAAGTTTCTTGGAATGGCCCCCCCAATATTACCTCGGGAATAAGCTCTCGTTCGGCAGTACTTAAGGAAAGTATATTGTTTTAATTCAGCGGAGACTTTTTACACCATTGATTCTTTTTCGCGTGTTGGAATATTAATTAGTGAATATTTTTAACACTATATAATTGAATTTTTTTATTTTGAATTTGTTCTAAAATTTGTAGAAAATTTGTCTTTTACGATGAGCGTGGAAAGTTTCCAAACAATATCTTTTATAAACTTCTACACCTACAAATTAGTCAGGTTCGTGGATGAGTCAAGCTACTTTACTTTTATTGCCGTTTAAAAATTTGAAAATTCGGATTATTCTCTCCTTCCATTTCCATTTCAATCTTCGAAATTCAGTTACAGGAAAGTTATTTCCCTCTACCCCACGTCAAGAACACACCCTGTATCTTGTGTGTGCTGGAATCTCGCGAGAGGAATTCATTGCTCCCGTTCAGTGTCGGTTACGGGAAAGGTCTGACCTGAGCGCCGTAAGATCGGGGCAGTCGTGGGAAGAGACGCAAATCGCCGGCTATCTCCCTCGCACTACCCCTCACCATCATTCCTGCCGGCAACCCCTTGTTAAAATTTCAGAGCCACTGTCGTCCTCGCTGCTTGTTCCCGGGGTATTACTGCACGTATCCAGGAATTGAGAGCCAGCGATGCTCATGGATAAGGGTCGACTGCCTGCACAGCGCGACGATGCTTGCCCGTCACGCGTTACTGACAAGCACAAAGCAAACACGCAAGGCTCGGCTGCACCTATTACGCTGAAAACTTCGTGTTGTCACAATTTTACTATAACAAGTATTATTGGAAATATTTACTTACAGAAAATTTACAAGATACAGGCTGTTTAATAATTTTGCTTCTAATTTTCACTACGTCTTATTTCCTGCTTGCAAAAAGGCAGGAACCTATTGATTAAATATAAATATTTTCCCGACTTTTTACAATCATATAATACAAATTTAAAATTATGCTCAAAAATTTCAAACAACTCCTCAAGTGAAAATGTTCTCCATTTGCACAGTGCCAGTTATTGTACAGTGTCAGTTATTAGTGTGCATCCTAAAATCTACGACGCGAAAACTAGAATTTCGGCACCAAGGATTCTAACGGGCAAGGCTAGGTGCGATCATCCTCTTGCTTACACAAAATTTTATATTCTTTTTTGTAAACATTATTTTAGACTAATTTTTATAAGATTTCCTGTACAAACGTATAAGTACCACATTGTTACATTATTTTTATTATATGCTCAAATTAGTTTCAAACATTAAACAAAAACTTATGAATGTTTTAGTATGGTTGACCTTTTCTTTTTTTTTTACAGTTTAGTTACAATGATGTTATTTAATTTTTTTTAGTGAAAAACGTTAAAAACCATAAGTGAATTATTAAGGAATATTAAAAACACAAGATTCATAACAGTTATAACTTACCGAGTAACGTGGAATGGAGACAGTTTTCGAATGCTTGTGAGGGTGAAGTGAAATGAGTATGAAGCAGCACCGAAATGAAAGGACGGGTTAAAGGGGGATCTCTGAGAAAACCCACCAGCCAGCGGCATCATCCGGTATGATGCCCACACCCGAAAATTCTGGAGTGACGCCGCCTTTGAAGGCACCTCATACCGGCTGGCAGCTGCAAACTTTAGTAGGAAATCCCATGTTAAGAAAATTTCGCCTCAGTGCGTTAATTTTCAAGATAGGCGTTTCAAACAAAATGTATTCTTCACGAATTTTTTAGCAGGAAATCACTACGAGCATATAGTTTCAGTATGGACAGACAGTATGTACACGTCTCGTCACAAAAAATTAGCGATCTCGTGTAGCTGAAAATATTTCTAAGTCCCACTTCGGGTATGTTCGGCAGACTACCCCCTCCCAAATCTCAGGTGCGTGCAGTGGAATGGGCGTGGCTAACTGCTGCAGGGAACATGGCTTTGGAGGAAAAAGCATACAAAACTCTAATAATATTTCTTTCAGCTCAGTTTTGTCCGAATATATACCAACACATTGTATGTATTGCAGTTAAAGTAAATTAGTGGCGAAAACCGCCGGAATGATGAGATAGTCTGTATCAGATCAGAGAAGCAAATAGTAAAGGATAAAATTGGACAGACCACTTTGAACCGCTGGAAAAAACTACTTCCAAATCATGCATAATTTTAAATTTTTAATAAGCTATTGCGTTATAAATCCCCTTGCCAACATACACATGAGATCTTTGAAAACAAAGTGATGATCACTAAAAACATTAAATTATACATAATGTTAAATAATGTTTTCCTATGTAAGATGATTAGAGACCATGAAATGTGTCGGAATCAACGGTTTGAAGTCTAGACTTCACAATCCAATGGATACTCCATAAACTACTGTATATTCAACGCGTACTTCTTCAGTAAGTGACCAATATTACTCTAAAACACACAGCACGTTATCCCAAAAGTCTTTCTTGCAAGTTTCGTATTTGCTTCACACATTCCTGAGTGAGCCTTGTTTACTGTAATCCAATGCAAAGGTGGATTACGTCTATAAGTGAGTAAAGTTTAGCTTGTCCTCAAAATTATTCGCGCAGTTTTCCTGTTCCATGTGATGATAATGCGGAAAAGTTAAACAATTTCGATCCCTTCACAAAGTAAAAACCTATTTGCATGCACCGTGATGATTACCCGACATGTCTTAACCAAATTTGAATTACAGGAAATAGTTATTGATTACTAAAGTGTTATAGGACGAAATTACTACAATATTATCTGCGGGAGTGATTAGTCTCTTGAAAGATCTACGATAATTAAAAAATACTCAAAATATTCACCTTTAAAAAAGTAATAACATAAATACAACACGTGCAGCGAGCTACTAGATATATTTCGAAGCAAAATATTCCCATTAAATAAATGTTTTGCATTAAAGTGAGCACTTCTTGATGCCTCTTGCATTTAATATATGGATGTATGCACCCAAATGTCAATAAAGATTACGTATTAAGTCGTAACTCAGTTTTAATTTTCAATTATGCACGAACTGAATTTAAATAAAAATGTTTGCATCTACCATGCGTGTGTTATAGCACCGTAACGAAAAGTGTAAAGAACTCACTTTGACGCGAACAGCCTCTAGTACCGTTACATCTAAGCTGGACAGTTCAACTCGACGTATTGCGTCATTATGTGGTTTCTCACCCAACTGCCTCCATTGGCGATTCGTGTTAGTAATGTTTAGTAACCCAATTTGAAACACTTGGTGGCTGGAAGAAACCACACTGACGAGTCCCCTAACTGATAAGTGAATACATGTGTAAGTGTGCTTTCTAGCAATTCGTATCTCAATGTTTGACACCATGTTATGCGGATGCTAGCCGCTGTGGCGTACACAACTACAATTTTTTAAATAAAATGTCACATTGTGATTGCAAACATGATTGGCTAACATTCTATATATATTTTGTTATAAATCGTTGTCAATCCCAGAACTACAAAATAAGTAAAATATATCCCAATTTGATACTTGCTTTATCTTAGACTGTTTTACACACGAAACATTCGCACATGTAAACATTTACTAAATAAATGATTATTCTAAGAAGTACCTTCCTTGCGGGATAAAGTATAGCATTTTATAAGGTTGAGTCCAAATTGGTTGACCAAAAAACGAAAGTTTAACCGTCAGAAGACTGTATTCAGTGTCTGTAAGAAATACACAAATAGAGATAGAGAATTGAATTTTCTTTACAACACATCTACCAAAATCTGACTTCCAAAACCGTAGATGTTATACTGAGGTAAAGGGTTGAGGGAGTGGAGGTACGTTTTAAAGATTATTAGTATGACGTGCAGTCAAATGGAATGATAAATGTCTTGCAGGCAAATCCATTCAGATCCACTGAAGAGTCATTTCCAGTGATTGTTTAGCATTATTTACTGATTTATCAACAATTTGTGCTACTTTATAATCCTTTATTCTCCGTTTATTATGTTTAGTTGTGCAAGTCAGAAAAGGAATAAATTCTCAGTAACAATTCAGTTTGTAATGTTGTGAGTAGTATATTGGCTCAAAGGGCGGGGTGACAGGAGAGGAGTAACCATCGCCGCCATGTTGGAATATCCCTTTTGTCCATTTTTCCCTCAAAATTTCCCTTTCTTCCCTAACAATCAAATGTCCCTACATTTTTTCCTTTTTCCTTAAAAATTTATCTTTTTCCCTCAAAAAATTATTGATTTATCAGTCAGATTAGTGACCATGGGTAAGATCAGGGAGCCAGATCATCGACCCAGGTGACCGGGATTCGAGACCGGGATTCGAGACCGTGGGGTTGTCCCAAAAAATCAAAAAAAGAATAAAAAAAACCATTGACAAAATTTAAAAAAATATGAAAAAATAAAATATTCTAAAAATCATATTGCTATAAGTATTACAAATTATTTTAAAAACATAAAAAAATGTTTAAATATCGTTAAACAAATGTATCAATAAAATGTATTATATATAATTAAAAACCATTAAAAACTAATTAGAAAATTATCGATTCAAATTTATTTAAAACCGATAAAAATATATATAAATTATTATTTAAAATTAATAAATAAATATTTAAAACATCGCTTAAAATTGTATTTAAGAATGAACTTTCCAGAGGTTATCCCTCACCCATACCCATTCCACCGTCTTGAAAGGTGCAAACGACGACATTCGTGATAGATGGCCACCATCTTGGAAGGCGACCGCCATCTTGGTCGACATCACCTGTCCGTCATATTGGATGCAGGTAACAGTGACCTCAACCCCATGACCTTGAATGACTTTGAAAACAAAAACTAAAGAAAAATACTTAAAAGTCGGCAAGTATATTACATTACAGACTACTACCATCATATTTAATTATTCCAACATGTTCAACGCCATTTATAATTTAGCAGGTGTAACTATAAGCCTGTTCAAGAAGAAAATATGAATTACATCCTAAGCCCTCTGATAAGCATTGTAAGAATTATTGGCTGCCATGTTGGTTTAGTTGATGTTATGACTACTTAATATATAATTATCATATGTACTACTTTGACCTCAATCAAGGCAATATGGTCCAACATGCTTTAAAATTCTTGTATGTATAGTTGTATGCCGTTTTCAATCCACTGTAGTTATAGCTGCCAAATTTATGACAGGTGCAACTTGTGTCCTCGGACAAGGCGATTTGGCCATAATGCTTTATGTCTTCTGGTAGACACAGTTTCCTACAATTTGCAATATGGTGAACCTATATATGACATATTCATATGAAGCACTCGCGATATCAAACAAGGTGATATATATGGACTATTATACAACAAATCTTCATTAACCCTTTGGATAAACCTGTTACTGATGCCAGAATAGTTGGAAACCCTATCAGCTGCTTTGTTGATCGTCATTCCTTAACACTTATACCTATTTAGCCTCGCGGTCACAACACCTACTCATACTTTTTACTACTTACCTTTCAATTCTATAAATAGCCTTCTTATGTATTCCTAAACATTCGACATCTATTGAAATCTAAATCAGCAGTTAAACTGCATGTGTTGGAGTAATGTTTCTAGAATGGATGCTAGAAAGCCAGAGCTGCGTACGTAGTTGTTTCACCTCTCCCCAACAAACCCCCGCACCCACGTTCAAACAAGTGTCACGAGGTCTGGCGCAGACAGTAGCTTGCTTCTTGAACGCTGACCCGGACCTGGTCGAGCGAGCGTATATATTTCTGCTCCGTAACTAGGCCAAACAATCCTATAGGGCATTTGGAAAGCTTTCAGTCATTCTCGTACAAATATCCCTGCAACTGAGCGTGCAGTGTCATCTCTTTTCGAAATATTTTTAGTGCTTAAAGTTTAGAGATAACTTACCTGCATTATCTACAGGTCATGGCATGGCAAAGTAATATTTTCGGCTATTCTTTTATACTGGTTTCATCAGCTACATTGTTTTTATTACTGTTAATAAAATATTCTTTAAAGTGAGCACTTTTAGGCAAGCATAGCCGTTTAAAACGTTGCGCTGATATTAATACACTTAAACACGCTTGGTTTTAGTGGGTTAGTACATATTTTCTGTTATGACATCATTATGTATATAAGACATAACTATAATCCAATAGTGAACATTAATCATTCGCGGGGCCGCAGTGGTGTAGTGGTTAGAATACTCTCCTCCCACCATGGAGAACCGGGTTCGATTTCCGGCCAGATCTCCCCCGGATTTTTGCATGTGGGAAGCGTGCAGGACGATGCCGCTGGTCGGCGAGTTTTCTCACTGATCTCCCATTTCCCCACCTTTGCATTCCGACGCTGCTCCATACTCATTTCGCTTTACCCTAAAGGGCTCTCAAGACCTCGGTGTTAAGAGCCGCCCAAATCCCTTCACTCGCTCATTAAGCATTCCGCCTACCAGGACGTATTTTGTCCAGAAGGGCGAAGCGCTGAGGACGACCCAGGCACGCACATCACATGCGCCATCATCTCTATGTGCAAAGTGCTGAACAAGTGTGCAGTCTTTCCTTCAGAAACGTATCTCTGAGATAACTTTAAAACAGGGCCTATTTCATAAAATATTTGTAACATTTTCTGATTACCAAACAATAAAGTAAGAATATATTTAGCTTCTAGTTCCTTGTCATGCATTTACATCGTAATCCTGTATTCGTAAACCGAGCTTTCACCCATGCACGAAAACGGCAATGCTGAATATCTGTTTACATTTGGACAGCTTCGTTTGGCGTGAATATATAATGAACCAGTCTTTAGTGTGAAATCATCCAACGGACACCCTGGAAAATGCTTTTAGTAAAGAGTATAGATAACCGTGCCGTTGGTAATATCTGCCCGCTGCAGCGCCCGTCCGTGTCCAGCCCATTACCGACTGACGAGGGAGCTCAAGCGCCACGATGTCTGGCGCGGACAGTAGTGCGAGTTGCAAGCACTGGAAACCTCATACAGCCAGGCGGACTATGAAGCGGTTGAATGGGGGAAACCACCTGACTGCGTGTTTGTTTTGCCTAGGCACTAGGCATACCTTGTATAAAAAGACGTCCACTAGGCTTATTTACTCGAACAAATTCTCACTTAAGAAATAAAATCGACTTCATTATTTGTTCATGCAAAAATATATTTGGAAAGCAACGTTAGGGCGCAAACTTGAGATTGTTTTTAATTATGTATTTATTCATTGTTACACGTATACATTAGATTAACAAAATTATAGTTTGATAAAATAATCGAATACACTGTTAGTGCATTGTAATTGTTTCTGTACACTTTTTCATGGCATGTGTCTTCTCTTTTACAATTTAGTTACTTGTTTTAATTTTCTCACCAAACATTTAATTGTAGGGCTGGAAGTGTTAACACTAACAAGGGAAATTTAGTCTGTGTATTACAGACCACAAGATTAACCGAAGCTGAGTATTTGGGAGTTTCATAAGAAAAAAAAAGTCTTCCGCAAAGATTCATGGTTTTGAACAAAATCATAATTTAGTCTGCAAGTTGTAACATGATAGGGAAATTCGTAAGGCGCGTACAGAACCCGTATTTCACGTCATACCTAAGTGACATTTGCAAGTAATATATGATATTCGTTCGTCACAAAATTAACATTAACTTTTACATTTATTTTGTAAAAGCTACCAGAGAAACCTAAAGCTCCGCATTTTACTTGTATTTTAGTGCCTCGTTAAGTCAGCAAGAAAGGCAAATAATCTCGCTTCCTTGAATACCGCCATGTAGAAGCAGAGGCCTTCCATCCAAGTCAAATGTTGTAATACCATTTTATGTATAATGTTATAATGCCATTATATGTCAAATGTTTTAATGCGGACTACCCAATAAAGCCATAGTAATCAAATATACCGGTTTCTACTGTTGTGTTAAGCGAGCGAGGAGGTGACGTATCAGGTCGGAGATGCATGCAGCAGCGAAAAAACGCTGCAACTTACGTCATTATATTTGGACTACAGTATCGTAGTCCCCCGTTCAATTTCCTAGAGGGCCGTGCTTTTTAAAAGTTATCGTATAAAGCGAAGAAAATATACACATTTAGGACGATTAACTGAACTAGCTTATAAAGTTTTGAAATCTGGCACTTGAACTTGTCAAAGCTGTCAGAAAACATGCGAGATGCCCTCGGGAATCTTAGTTGTACAATGTCTCTCATTTCAGAATGGTCGCCAATTAAAGAAATTAATCCAGTTTTTAACAAACAGCTACAATATATTTTTCTGCATAGGAAATTGTGTAGAGAATAAAATGTTCTACAAAAAATGTTTTGATTCGTTGTGTCGATATTTTAATGGCTTAGAATACGCTCTCAATTAAACTTTAAGAGACGTATATTTGCGCATATAAGTACCCACTTTATCAACGATAAAAAGAAAGTTAAGCTGGATGACTTTGATAGTTCCTGTATTATTTTATGTCAAACAACATTTAACCTACCAACATGGACCCAGAAAGTAATTCTTCCAGATATTTTGTAATGTATAACATGTTTTGCTTAAAGCACTTATAAAGCCTCATTTCATTCGAATGTTTATTTTCAATGTGCTGTGTTATTTCGTTCAAATTTCCGAATTTCCGATAACCTTCACTAGTACATGTGCAATATTTCAAAATTGTATGACCCCCACCTCCTCCCCCTCACTGTTTTTTTCGTTCCTTGGTTACACGGTTCCGTGGTTATAGATAAGCAATCCAAATGTTCGTACGGCCGCCATTTTAAGAATAAGTTACCGACTCACGTAAAACATATATGTTTATTTGATCATCGTGGTTAATCTTGTTTGCCAAATTAGGTAGTAATAGGTTTATTGTTTCCCGACATTTGACACAATATACTGTCGTGTAGCGCTACCTTACAATATGGCGGACAAAAGAGAAAATGAACCAGCATGTTTAATAGATGTAGGTGATGCGTTCAACACACCAAGTTTGGTTGAAATTGGCCAAACAGTATGGTACACTGTATACCAAATGAACCTAAAATATTTATATAGTTACCATGTCGAAAACAAGTTTCTTACACATTTAAATCGCATATGTTAACATGGCATACAAAATATTAGATACAGTATACGAAGTGTGGTTGAAATTGGTCACATCGTTTCATATACACAGTATAGTTACCAAAGTGTCTATATCATCAACCATTTAAAAATAAATGCCTGGCCCAATTAATTCATAACAGCGTACGTCTTGTTTGTCAAATTCGGTAGGAACGTTTAGATTATTTTTACGAGTGAGGATACAATGATTTAATTTTTTCGTGTTGTGCTATATTGCAAAAAGGTGAACGAAATTGGTTATTTCTTGGCATATTTAATGTTTAGGCGATATGTTCTTCATATCAAATTTAATAGCATTAGATTATATGTATGTGTGAGGATATACAAGCACATATTTATATGTCAAAATTAAATAAATATTTAGCATGGCTTTGAAAATATAGCAAGTTCCACATTAATCTTAAATGCATAAGGTACCATGGTATACTATAGGCTTTAATGGTACTAGTTAGCTTCAAAACGTGGCAGGAATCTATTGTGTAATTTCTGAGATATGATGTTAAAAATTATTGTTTTCATGATGTGCTACCTTCCACAATGGCGAACCAATATGAACGTACCTTCCTAGATTAAAGACGTACATGATCAAATGTGAAAATGCAATATTTGCTATTACCTAGTGAAATAATTCCCCAGATATCAAACAGCACCCTATTCTATTAAAATAGCAGCCGTTTTGAAAATAAGCAAACGGCTTGGCAGAACATTGTAAAATTGGATGTCCTTACTAAGATATATATGTACCGAATTTGGTGAAATGTTTCACGGGTTCGAATGTTATGAGCGGACATACAGTATATCATAGAAAGACATTTGCGTGATTACATAAGCCCATTTTCCCAAGGAAAGTAGCTTAAAGTTAAATGGATTAGAATGTTTCTAGTTAATCAAGGAAATATGGTGGAACAATACTTTATTTAGAATTATAAAACAACCGTTAAATACAGCAGCACCGCACTATTTTCGAAATATATTGTGTATGACAGAAAATAAATTTCTCGTAAGAAAAAATAAGTAAATAATTTAAATATAAGCTGAGCATAAGTTTTTTTAATGTTTAAATGGATTCAGAAACTAGGGGCGTGTCTTGTTAGGTTTCCTCGCATGTCTTGGTTTCACAGAATTCTTTGTGGATGTCATTATTTTGGTTTTCCTTAATTAATATAGCTTAATGATGTGTACTTAACATCTTGTTGGTTCAGCGATGCAATGAGATACCGTTTAAACCAAAATATTCAGTTTGACTTCATGCTCCATACTCTAACGCAGAAGAAAACAATGAGAATAATAAGTCTGGCGGAAGAAAGTTTACCTCCGCTTGAGATATAATTTAGGTAACGCCACACTCAAAAATATCTACTGGAATCACTCTCCAAAATGTTGTGTTGCTTTTGTTGCCTTCTATAAAACAGGTGGTAATTAATCTTCTTACTTCGCAACCCGTACAACAAATATTTACTGATCTCTGGCATGGGGATAATATATTATGTAATCATGTTCGAATCCTATTTATGCTTATATTCACGAGGAATTCACGCGTCACACTTTATGATTGTTTAGTTTTGTGCGGAGTGTACGAAGTCAGGAATGCGATTCCCTAACGTACAATATACAGGCTACGTAAATAAACATACAGTATGTGCTGTCATGATTACGGACGGTATACGTAGCGACGTGTGCAGAGCTCAGGGCAGGTGCCAGTGCATATACAGTAGTTAGATGGCGGAGGCCAAGTTGAGCAGGCTGTTGTAGCAGCCTGCCTGTCTATGTGGGTCCCTCGCAGATCTAAGTGTTACACTGCCGTTTTGATGGCGTGGAGTACAGTGACGTTCGCTGTTCGCTACTGTCTCTCAGACCCAAACACAGTGATTAATAATTGATATTGCTGTTTCGTATATGTACTATATACAACATATGTTACAGTTCGCAACGTTTCTTAAAGCTACAATTTTACTCACAATTACCACTTCCGCAAAATGGCAATTAGGTAAACATGCAGCAAGCGAATTCTTCTCAAGTGTTTAAAATTAAGTCTCCGAATCACAAAGGGTATAATCATCATTGCCCTGCAAGACGATATTTGGAGACCACAGTTACATACATTTTAATGAATAAGTATATAATATACACATAACTAGTTATCAGTTAAGCTTTTGCCATGCGGGGTTCCGGATTTGTTTATTTATTCGTTGGTCACGCAATAAACAACTAATTCCAAGATTATGTCCATTGAACAGTAATTATAAAGATAGGGAAAGCTTTTTTTTTGTTATTTGTATTGGTATGCTTTGAACTAGATGTAGAATTGTCTGTTTCTCTAGTGTTTCCTTTAGAATTTTCGAGGTTAAAATGTAACAAATCCAAGGTCACAAAAGCCAGTAGATATGCCTGCTACAGAACCAAAATGACAGATTATCAGTAATCTATCATTAGTATCTTAGAGCCACGTTCGTCGATCCAGTATTAAAATCGTCCAAATAAAGAGGCGTATAATTAAAGGGGTAGATTAAATATCTATCGTATGTTGTGCAACTGAAAACAACAATATGACAGGACTCGCACTAGATGCACATGTTAGGATGATATACAGCATGTACTTATATTTGGACCGGAAATGACGGTAAAAGCACATTTCTGTTCATGATACATTTTTATGATATCCCTCCTTCCACGGTCTTCATGAAATTATTATAACTAATTTCTTTATTGTATTTATAATACGACAGTTAAACTTCCATTTTTCACAATATCATCATGTAGGATTTGAGGCTGCTGCCTGATATTGACACTATGTTGATGTAACTGTATTTGGATAAGTGATGTTCTGTTTTGGCAAAATGTGATCATTGGATGGAACAATGTACTGTACCGTCGAACTAAAACGATAACAAGAAATTTAATTTCAATTCTTCAATTAAAATATCTGTGTACACAATGAACTTACCGACTGACTGACTCATTCACCAATATACAGACAAAACGGCTAGATGCAAAGCTTGGAAATATAGTGATGGCTTTCCTTCTGGATGCAGACACCCACTGAGAAAGGATTTTCCCAAATTTAACCCCTCAGAGGGTGAAAGGAGGTAAAGCATGTTTTTGAGAACTTCTGATTAGCTGATTACTCCGACGAGGTATGATAGTTCTTTTAGCTTAAAAATTTACCCTATACATATACCGCAAAACTGATTTCAGTATTATTTGAAATTCAACAACTGAGGGTGAAAAGCGGTAAAATATATGTTCGAGGATCCCTCAATATCTTATTCACCTAATGAGATATCGCTATGCTCTGAACTTTAAATGATAACGAATAAACATATTTTAAAATTTAACCATTAAGAGGGTGAAAAGTGTTCAAATATGCTATCGACATCTCCATAATCGCGCAAATGGTCGAATGCAGTCCATTACCCCGAGGCGTTCCTGAACATCTACTCTTATTGACTATAACAACACAAGTTTCTTCTTATGTTTGTTTGTCCTTTTAGCTTTAACATGAGGAAAAAGTGATCCCTGTTATTTTGATATTTGTTTGAGATAATTTGAATCCAACAACTCTGGCAAGATTTGTACAACAAAAATAATGGTAAAGAATTCTATATTTAATTTTTTTAATGTAACAAATAAAATGTACATTTTTTTATATTTCAGTTATCCTAAAGACAAAAACAGACTAATTCAACTGGACAATTTTATAGCAATAAACTACAAAAAATGCAGATTTAAAAAGTTGGTGAGAGCATATCTCCAATAGGATGCTCTAAATACTAAACATTGTAAACTCTGAGTGTCACTGCAGCTGAACTGACGCTATAAACGTTGTTAGTGTACGCGAAGATAGAGGGAAGTGTACAGAGAGAGAGAGCGAGAGAGAGAGAGAGAAACTCGCAGTGTTGCCAGGTATACAGATTCGTTTGAGTCAACGTCTAGAACTTACGACAACCCATTACTTCACGCTACCAGGCGCGTGGCGAGTGGCAAGGTATTTTAATTGCCCCTGACCACGCGGACAAGATATCAAGCAAGCAATATGTCATAACCACGGCGAAAATACATTGAAAATGATGTGGCTCAATTTTGCGTCGTAAAGAAGCGGGAAATCGGTTCACGTATTGTATAATTTATAGCATGCATGCCGACTTACGTACATATCTGCTCAAGGCTGTTCACAGAAAAGTGAGCACATTTGAGGCATTTGTTACTTTTTTTTCTTTCAGCCATTTTTAACCTATAACCACATTTTAAAATAAATATGACCATGTACGTAATAAACGTAGTGTGTTTATTCTACCGCACTCTGAAGTTAAAGCATAAGGCTAAAGTAATATATATTTATTGACTATTACTCCATATAAAAGGGCTTGCAAAAGCACTCAATTTACCGTAAATGGCCTATAAAATGCAGGCAACCACGGCGTAGACAGAAACACTATAACTTACAAAATAAAAGCTCTTGGCAAGAGGGTTTTTGCAGTTGAACCGAATGTATTCTATCCCTGTGCATTTGAAGTGGGAAGTAGAAAAGAAATACAGTACCGATCAATGATTTACAAAAACCAGGCTGTTCCGTACACTCTCTTCAGACATTTTGAAGGAAAGGTTTACAAACAAAAATCAAAGCGAATAAAACAAAGTGTATCGGTTCAGTAAATTGTAGGTTTGTGAAATACGTAAAGTCCATACATACAAAAATATAACAAAAACAAATATTATTAAACCCCAAAGAATTCATACAAACTGTTACAAGTAATGAATACCGTAGGTGACTGTACAATGTTTCGTAAAATCGTATAAAAGTACAAACATGCTGAGACAAATCGAGGGGTGGATGGCGTAGGGAAGAAAATTATATTGAGAAACTAAATTCGTCAGAGATCTTTTACCAGTCCATACGCTATAACAGAGACCTACGAAATACTTTCAAAGCCACTGTCGCCAATGACAATGAGAAGAGTGCTAAGCAATAGTGACTTAAGTGCTTAATGCAAGAACATCACAGAAGTAATCGTATGCAAACAAATATAATTATAAGAAGAGACTTAACTTCATGAAGGTATATTTACAGAACGATTTCTGGACTGATGTAATATATCCAGATGGGAGTAAATTCAAGGTTTTCGGTCATGACAGTCCACCAAAAGTGTGGAGAAAATCCAATAAAGAGATACATCCCCAACATTCTGATCCTACCGTCAAGCATTGTGTGGGTTCGGTTATGGTGTGAGGGTGCATGAGTGCATATGGCATAGGTGAACTGACATTTATAGATTGACTATTGGATCAATAAAATTATACTTACCTGTTTAAACATAATTTGCGACCTAATGCCATACAACTTGATGTAGTAATGAACATTTTACTAGGATAATGGTACTAAGCGTCAGTCCTGTGCAATACGAATATGGCTGCTGTATAATTGTCCTCGTGTAATAGAAACTGCACCGGAATCAAACTTAAATTCAATAGAACATATTTGGGCATACTTAAACATAAAGCTACGAAAACATCATATTTCAAGCACGCGGCGGGACTTGAAGGATCAAAACCTTCATGAGTGGAACAATATCCCTCCCAGTGTCATACAAACGGTAATAAAGTCAATGCCAGGACTTTCGAGAAGCGTTCTGAAGCAAAAGTGAGGTCATGCTAAATATTAAATGGAGAATTTATTTTGTTTATGTTGAAGTACGAAAACATTTGTTCTTCGTAGGAAGGTGTATGAACATTTCTGATTCGGAGAACGTGCATTTATTTACATTTGTGTAATATATTGCTTTGTTTCTTTTATATGGATTATTTTTTATTTGTTGAATTTTATGAAATCTAATACAAAATGCAGCTGGACGCATACGTGTGTGTCAACATAATTGCTTATTGTACAGACGTCGTGAAAGGAACAGGGCGTTTGAATATTTAGGATCATCACTGTATATACACATCCTTAATTTTACCAATGACACTAAACCGAAAAGAATTGGTATACAATTCAAAGCTACATATTTTCTAAAAACTATAATACGTAGTATATTTTTCCTCCTAACCTCAACGTTCACTTGGTAGCACTGTTGGTAAGGTAATGGACTATAAGCTGGATGCTTTATGTTCAAATCCCGGACACGACAAAGAGTTAGTTACTTTGGTATCGAAATTACGTAGAATTCCAAAATATAAACAGTGAACGTTGGAAATATGTTTATTTTTCTTAATGACGTCCTTAAATTCAATATAAACAATATTTAATTCACTGCACGCAATTGGTTTTAATGTATTCAATCAGTGAAATTGTTTCACTGAAACAATAAGTGTTTCCCACCGATTCTAAGTGTATATACTTTCACTGATCCGAGCAGTTTAATTTCACTGCGAATCAGTGGTTTTCCACTAATATGAATTAAAAGGGTACCTATACGTAAGTTGCCACGTTCTTAAAAAAATTATAGCCTAAGCATTATTCGATGCTG
Source organism: Dryococelus australis (assembly GCA_029891345.1). Lineage (NCBI taxonomy): Eukaryota > Metazoa > Arthropoda > Insecta > Phasmatodea > Phasmatidae > Dryococelus > Dryococelus australis. Next base: position 167,478,068 of record CM056997.1, on the reverse strand, counting down.
TATTTTAAAACATGTGGTTAATTTCCACATTATTTCAAGAGCATTATTACTACGCGTAAATAAGTTCACCAAGCACGACGGACAATACAGATTACTGTATTCACATTTTTTTTAAATATTATGTAAGTTAAGATTGCCATTTTAAGTTTCGGGAATATTATTTACTTTTCTGAAGATTTATATACATTGTACATAGTATTTTATTCACATGCATACAATGTTCGGAGAAGCATCTTGCAAATGAAGGTAGCATCATAATATGAATAAAGTGTCATCAGGAAGCATAATTTTATATAAGGAAATCCGTGTATTACTTTTATAAGCGATGCAAGCTTGCCTAAGCGTTCATACGGGTATTCACACAGTACTTCTACAGTTTTAAGCCTGACAGCAAATTAAGGTGATCAACAGTCTTATGGCATTCTAATGTTAATTCTGGTTTAGTTTTGAATTTTCTATATATAGTCTCGTATTTGTCTTTATTTGAAATGTTGAAAAATCATTACTTGATTTAAATTTTTCCTCTAAAAAAATGTTTTTCATATTTTTATAATGATGCGTAAGTGCACTAAGTTCCTATATACGAAAATGAAAAGCAGTACACAGTTTTAGATTAGAGTAGTTTAATTTGGAGTAAAATAAAGCTTACTTCAAAGAACATTATTGTAGATTGAATTTAGTTTTTCTTCAAATGGATAAAACAAATGTTTTATATATTATTTTAATTCTTCGTCTGTACTGATATCGTTGCGATTTAGCATTTTGTAGAAACTTTTAATGAAACTCGTGATTCTCATACATTTCAGCTGATTCAGTGATACGGCATATTAATCGAAATTATATATTCACAACTAAAAGATGACACGTATATACAACAACGAGATACAAACTATGAACAACAGTGTACCCGATTTGATAGTGACAACTATGAAATGTATGAAAACTATATGAAAGAAAAATACTGTAAATCTTCAAGGCCAAGCAATTCCTCAACGCAATCGTGCTCAGCTATAGACAAATTCTGTAGACAGTGAGTTCTGTACAACATCGCGGTTGTACAGGCTAACAGCGTCAATTTTCAGGAATGTAATCAAACGAAAGAAACCTACCCTTTAAGACAGTCGCTTTTATTCCAGACAAATTTAGCAGCAGCAAGTACTTGTGGGATTGTAGGAGACGACAGACTTTAGGAAATCTAGTGTTTAAAAAAACCGGTGAATAAATTTTCTAATTTGTCTTTAGTGAATGGGATGATAACATTTGCCTTGCAGTAACAAAAAAACGGAAACTGAAATTGAGGGAGAAAAAAGACTGGTAGGCTGACTTCCAGATACAGGATTACTTTCGAACTGCAGGAAGGAAATGCTACGATTTCATCGTATTCTTGAATGCAGACCTATTTGTGGGAGGTAGAGAACATAACAATAAATAATAGGATTAAATATTACATCCCCTAATACGTAAATTTTACTACGAATATGCAGTATATTGCCGGAAATTGTAGATGGTGAGATCCCTCCATGACGAGGGTTAGAGAAATTAATTTCATTTTTGACGATATAGACAAATAACGAATATAAAGGATCAGTAGAGCTGCACATAACTGTAAGTTCAGCTTAGGTGAATAGTTAGATTTAAACCTACATTTGGTAAACAGCTATCACTTTGGAACGAAATACATATAAAATCTTATTTAGGAAGTTTATACGCAGTTAAATTTTGCGAGTGTTTCTCGGTATGTCGCCGGCTTAAATTTTTAATTGTCTATTACTCAAAACGCACATTTACTTCATGTACGTTTTTCCCAAACACTGTTTACAATATCTAAAATAGTGAGGATTTTAATGGGACAAATATATTATAGTAACATTTTGTGGTACTGCTTGACAGTACAAAATACTGTGCAGTTTTACATCAGGGTTGCCACCTTTTTTCCATTGGAAAATTCCCTACATCTCCCTGATTTCCAGACAAACATAATATTTTTTCCTTGATATTTTTCTAACATTTTTGTTTCTGTACTTTGCTTTATAACACTTTTAAACGAAAATACTTCTCTGGTTTTACAAAAGTAATCACTACATAGACTGCAAAGAAAAATGCCTAAGCATTTAGTTCACAATCATTAAAACAATTTTATATGATAATACAGCGGTGCACGATTGATGAAATAACTGAAAAATATATTATGTATACCACAATTCCCTGACATTTAGCTAACTTGTTTGAAATTCTCTGACATTTTCCTGTTTTCCAGGTTTCCCACACCTGTGGTAACCCTGATCACGCTTTTGTCAGATGTTAAATGTAGCCCTCAGTTTGGCATGTGTTATGTCATGGTCTATAAAAATAATAGTTATTACTTTTGGCTACTAGTGTTGTCAACATAAAACTGCAGAATATAATGTGTTCTTTTGCTGGTGCTTAAATTTGTCTTAGGCGTATTGAAAAATGTATGTTAAAAGTAACAATTGCAATTAAAATTAAGTTTCTCTAATTAATTTCATTTTCTAACAAAGCATTGAGATTTTAAGTTTAAGATTTTAAAGTTTAATTTTACAATGATATTGGTCTGGAACGAAAAGGGTTTACAATACTAATTTGCATTATTATGTCAGTGGCTAAAATGAAACATATTTCCCAACTATATAGAGATTCAAAAATTTAAATAAAGAATTTTATTCAAGGTAATTATCCAGATTAAAATATATTTTATTATTATCTGCTCTTTCTGTGGTTGTTATAGAAGGGGATGTAGTGGTTTAGTTGTAAGTTCACCAGCCAGTTCCACGGTATTGCATCTGAATCTCGAACACACATGAACAAGGTTCGAATACTGGCATACGAGAACTGTGGTGGATATTGTCGATGGCGTGTGTAGTATTACAGGTAGCTCCGTTTCTCTAAAATAATACCATATCAGTTTTTCTTTACGTGCTTCACTTGTTCACAGGTTAAACTTATACTGTATTCGATTGATTCTAAACAATGTTTAGTTTCGTTGTGTCAAAGTTTCACTAACCAATACTTTTATTGCTCCAATGCCATACTTTATAAGTTGGTCTTTGCATGAAACTGAAATATACTATTTTTGAAGGCACTGAATTTACTCACACCACAAAAGATAGTCACCATGTTTATATCTATCTATAATTTGATGCCTTTCTGTTGTTCTGGCACTGTGTGATTATGGTTGTCAAAATTTAAAGCACAAAATTAAATGGAGACCATAATTACTCACAGCAAAAGGTATTAATTTTATTATTGAACTTCGTAATTTCTTTTACAGGTTCTCACATTCCTTAATCTTATTTGTTGCACTCCTATTTGAGATGAAAATAATTCTATGGCAGAAACATTCGTGGGGGGCGCGACACTTCAGTACTACAGCAACAAATGCAGAGGACGATGTTCAACGTTCTAGTCCCCCCCCCACCCCCCTCAAACCGTCTGACCATCTGTTAACGTGGCAATGTTGCACTACTAGCACTTCATAGCCGTGTCTGCTGCGGCGGTCGGCAGTGGCGAGTGGCAGATTCACTACACTGGCGCGCTGCCTGGGCATGTTTAACTGGGATTGAAGCCTTACTGATGTTCTTTGGGGCTCCATTAATTTTAAAGGTTGTTCACGATAAAGTTAACATTTTTGAAATCAACCTTAGAAAAAGTCACTGCTCCTACCTGCATATATTTTAACGGGCACCCCGAGTGACATGCGTCCAATAAAGTTGGTAACGTTGAATGGGAACCCAGCAAACACAGCCTGTCTGCAAATTGTCGGCTCGATACCTGTACTGTTAGCAACTGTTGGTTCAATACCAGAAGATAGCCATCTGACAACGGCGTGATGTCTTTTTTGAGACAGATTGCAAGCCACTAGAAAAAAATCAATGACCCGCGGTATTTTTAGGGTAACAGATGGATATCATCGGAAATATGTCGGCATGGTATCGCAGAGCAAACATCTTAAAAATGTTTCTGGGCGTAGTCCCATACAGCATCTTTGTCTTTTCGGTAAGCTGGCCATGATCTTATCTATTCTGGCTCAGTAATGTCTTCGAGACTTTTGGTAATACACACATTTACAATTGGTAACACGCGATGTTCACGTGAATAATATTTAATAATGTGTTTTGTAAGATAAAGTAGTAATCTACAATTAAAGAAAGTGTCATACACCTATTTGAAGTGTTGCAAGTGGTTTGTTATATTTCTTTCATGCACATTTATATTTAATAACAAATGGTTCATATCACAAAGAAGTGGTCTACATTTAAATAAGTAGTAACATTTAGAATTATTGGTTCTGAGTTGTGTATGGGTGAATGGTTCCACAGTCCAGCCTCGCTTGCATTCAATTCTTGTGCATACAACTCTGGCCTACCAAGTATAAAAGAGGGCTACATATCCCAGTCCACTCACCAACTAGCGAGCAGGAACGTTGGGTCTTCCTGGCATTAGTAAAGCTCAGACAACTGAAGGGTACACATTGCTCATTGAGGTTAGGTATGTATATATTTTTCTAACTTTACCTTTTCTGGACTTCAAAATAATTTAATGTCTCGAATTCTTCCAAAAGCTTCTTTTATAGGGACTTAGATTTTTTCAAAGTTCACTTATGGGGACTTTGATTTTTTCCACACTTATGAGACATCGATTTTCTTTCAAAGTTTCACTTATTGGGATTTTGTTTATCTTCAAAGTATCAACTACGGGGACTTTGAATGTTTTTAAAAACTTTACTTACAGGGACTTTCATTTATTTCGACATCTTGTTGACTTTAAAATATTTTGATATCTAGGGGACTTTGACTTTTTTCTACACTTTCAGGTAGTTTGGTTTTTTGTACAGTCTTGGGGACTTTAACGATTATTGGACTTAACATCCTGTAGACTTAAACTTGTATGAGGATTTGTGTGTACGTTTTTTGACTTACTTCTATCTTGAAGTAATTTAGACCTCTGTAGACTTGTTGTAACTTGTTGAAACTTGTCGAGGGTGTTTTCTACGATAATATGCACACATACTTTTTTTGTTTGCCTTTCCTTTTAGGAAATGTGTCACATCTCTATAATTTTTTTCTTTTTGTTTCAGGTCCAGTTTTTTTGACTAGCTTTTTGGTGAGTAGTGATAATTTATTAATATGGAAGGCTCTTGAAGTAGAAAGCGTCATGGCGTTAATTCGGGATCGGATAGTTCTTCTGATATAGAAATTTATTCTGGTTTGTTGTCTAGATCTGAAACCTATTCAAGTTCCGGTTCCTCGATGTCCAACATATCTTCGTCGTCAGACTTTCCATGCATCCTTTTGGATATTGGGTTTGGGCGAAGAATTGTGGACGTACAAATAATTAATGATAAAACTCAAACAGATGCAGATTTCATTAAATTTTTCCAGAGATGCAAAGCATCAGTCCTGGCCTTTAGCAATGATGCACCCAGGCCTTTCAAATGTTATGCCACCATAGTGACTAATTTCTTTAAGAACACTCTTTCTCCATTATTCAAATGTCTGACATTTATTACTTATATATCATATCTCATATTATTACATAACTTAGCAAGTTTTCTGCCAAAGCAGCATCTGGGGGATGAAGCTGATATTGCAGATAGACATACACATCTCCCAATAGAGACTATTCACCATAGATGCTTTTCACATAAACCTACCTAAGTTTATTGCAGATATGAATCCTTCCATTAATGTGCTGTGCCCGGAAGACCAGTGCTTCCTGTACTCAATACTAGAATCTTTATTTCTTATTACAATGAATGTCAGCAGATCCATTTTGTATCCAAGACCTTTCTAGATTCGGAATACGCAGGGATTGTCGATGCCTCTAGTATTGAATGAAATCAAACAATTCGAGGGCTGAAATAACATTTTAATTAATGTCTACTCTGTTGTAGACAAAGGTATGAATATTTTTGATGAATTGTTTGATAATGCAAAGGAAGGGCTCCTTGTACCCATACGGATATCTCCTGTTCATCATGAGCACCATGTAAACATGTTGGGAATCCATGCTAGTGATAGTATTGCCCACTTGCATTTTGCATTGATAAAGAATATGTCACGACTGCCTTGCAGCCAATTAAGTAAGGAACAATCTACAAAATGTATTTGCGACTGTTGTTTCCAGTATTTCAGAACTAAGGGGTAACTCGCAAACAATGCAGAATCATAGCAACAACACAATGTAAAAAGAAAAGTATCTTACACTTAAAGATTCTTCCACTCAGCAAAGCATGGGTTTTGTTGCATAATGTGATACTGCTTCTTATCTCAAACCTATGCCCACTTGTTTACCTAATAATGACAGTAGCAGCACAACAACCACAATAAGCATGTACCATATGCTTGCAGCATTCTGCTCATATGTGCTTATGATTCTAGTTTGTCACAGTACCACAAGTTTTGGGTGAAGATTGTATGTACAGGAGGGTTGATAAATTAGTTGAATTGACAAAGTGGGTTGCAGACATACACAGCTTAACTGTTCCAATGAAGCAATTTAACATAGCCAAGAGAATTATATTAATGGCTCAAATAGTCAATTATGAAATAAGCCATTTGGGATAGTTTTTGTGTTCGATCACGATCATTTAACGATTGCAGTGCGAGGCCCCACACATAATTTATCCAAAAGGCATGCGGAAGCCAATAATGTTTACATAAGAGAAAAGTACGACCCCAGGGTGCCAGTTAAAATATGCTACTTTGACGTAAACAGCCTGTACATCCACACTATTAAAAACAGGCTACCGATTAGGAATTTCAAGTTAGTTGAGTAAGGTGTGTTTTCGACATGGGATTTTGCCAACCTAGAATATTATATTGTGTCGCCAAAACAATGGCGACATGAATTTTTTCGCGGAAGTGGATTTCCCTTTCCAGAAATATGTCATGATGCCCTAGCTGATCTGCCTCTTGCCCCAGTATCTGGTATACCTCCAATCGGCATGACAGTGGAAAAATGATTATTATTTGCTGGGAAACACTGAAGCACAATTTGAAGTATGGATCCAAAATTGGCCCTACTCATCATGTTCTATGTTTTAAGCAGGCAGGATGGATGGCTCTGTACTTCGAATTCAACATTCAGAAATGTGCTCAGGCTGCGAACACATTCGAGAAATTGTTTTTTTTAATTAATGAACTATTAAATTCTATGGAAAGACTTTGCAGAATGTCAATCGGGAAAGTGACATACATTTCCAATCGCGATATGACACTATATACTGGGCGGCAGAACTGTTTGGGCGACCTCCATTCAAGACAGGGCAGATCCTCGATGAGAATTTAGTCCTTACCCAAATGGGAAAGTTCTCTGTGAAATTCAACAATCACTTATATACTGGTGTTTCCATCCTAGATTTATCTAAATTATACCTCAATTATTTTCATTACAGTTATATGGCTCAGAATTTTTCTAAGCAGGCTTTCTATCTTTTATATTGTGATATACATTCCCCGATTTATGAAGTTTATTGCCAAGATATTTATAAAACTATATGCCCTGATTTAGCCACACGAACTGACACACACAAACATGCACCATATAATATGCAAAAGTTACCATTGGTGAACAAAGGAGTTGCAGGGTTTATGAATGCTGTGGTCGTATCATCACAAACCTTGTAGGCCTACGCCCTAAACTTTATTCGTACATTCTTTCCCATCAACAGTGTGTGAATAAAGCAAATGAGACAAAGCCTAATGTGTTGCAATATCTCCTATACTGGGATTATGTGGATTGCCTAGTCAAAATTCACTAGTTATGGGAACCCAGTTTCACTTCCTTTCGCATGGCCATGATGTCTTCACCGAAAGTGTAACTAAAGTCGCCTTGTCGAGTAATGACGACAAACGGTATGTTGGGTCGAATAACATGACTACATTACTTTCACGGCACTATAAAATTCCACAATATATTCATCCCTACTCGCCAACACCTTCCGACCGAGAGGAACAACTCTGTCAGGCCAACCACCTGCCAATACCTGTCGACCGAGACCACCACCTCTGTCAGGCGACCGCCATAATCTCTATCAATTTATACTGATGAGCAGCCATCACAAACATCTGCTGTGTGGGTGTATCCACCACCAACATCCATAAATCTTCAACATCTGATGTATGGATCTTTCCACTAACAACATCTGTAAACAATCAACACCGACATGATGTATGGGTCTTTCCACTACCATAATTTGTAAACCAGTAACATCGACATCTGCTGTATGGGTCTTTACACTACCAACATCTGCTGTGTAACTTCATTATCTGCTGTGTGGGTCACAGTACCAATAACATTTGCTGCGTGGGTATATCCGCCACCACCATTGTCAGTGGGCTGACATCAAAATCTGCTGTGTAACTTAATTGTATGTTGTGTTGGTCCAATCACCAATGCAAATTCCATGCTGCCTTCCACTACAAGACCATCATTCAACACCGAATGATGACCATCACTCGCCAGCGATGAAAAAAAAACCTGTAAAAATGATTGTCTTGAAATAGGTGATGGTTAATAAATAGTGTTTAAAACTTATTGTGTTTTACATTTCTTTTTTACCTTAACTTAAACATCCTAACTAAAATGCCTTCTTTGATGTAGTTAATGCGGTTCTCATATCAACATAATAAATTTAGTACACATAACAAATATTTTAGTAAACAGCAGTTGATTTATTTAAAATACATATTGCTTTTCTGCAAACATGAACTCTGGCCATTAAGGTGGGTGAGTAACTGAGTAGTCTATTATTCTAGGCGAAACGCTGACAAGCATATACGCCTTTCAGACCTGCAAAATGTAAATGCTTATAGGATAATAACATTATCAATAAAATAATGCGTCAATTGAAATGGGCAATAAAAAACAGTTCCCTAAACAATTCCATTACGAAGCCCATATGTTATATGTACGAGAATTATTTAATATTTATTCTCTTATAAAACTTCATATACCGACAAATTGAATGTTATTCCTTTGAGCAGTAATAAGTGAGCATACGATGAAAATGTCCCCCAAATACAGTACATCGCATCGTGAGACATTAAGCAGCTGATCCGTCATAGAATATACCTTTGGGAATAATGATAATGATATATGTATATCAACCACTATAATAACAGATATTATTGGTGCACTTCAAAATGGCCACGCCCTTTATCTCAGAGGACTGTTAATATATAACAAACGAGTTCTCTGTGGAAAAGTAAATTAAAACACAGCGAGAACATACTGCAGCAGCCAATAAAATGCTATTCCCGGCATATACTATTTAATATGCAGCCCATTCGGAGGTGTAGACTTCCTTTGGTATTTAACGCTATCAGGTAAAACTAAAAGTAGAATCATATGATGTTCCTAACGATATTATGTTTTTATGTTTATGCACTACTTTTAACATTAATTATATTTGTGCATCATATTACGAATTTTTTGTCCATCATTATGATAATTAAGTTAACAAATGGATAGTCTGTGTATATTGTTTATACAGAAGTGCCAGTTATATTGGTGTATTGATATGACAGCATTTTTAAAAATAATTTCTTCAAGACACTACTAAAATCCAGGAAGTTACACTTATTCGTATTGCTTAAAAGTCAGTCTCATTTTTCATGAATAGTCATGATTAATAAAACGTTTGAAATTTTGCGGATCGTGGACAGCATTTGTATGCAAATGATCTTGTGCCCCTTATTTTGTAACAAATCATTGAATTAAAAAATGGTAACAACTTTGGATAAGTAACTAGATGGTTAATTTTTAAACCGTTTTTTTTTTTATGTTTCAGTAGAAATTTGCTCCAGTATCTAGAATTAAAATGATTAATTGAAAAAAGTAAACTTTATGGAGGAAAGTACGTATACCAAGCTATGAAGCCAGTTAACTTTACAAGTTTATTTTAATTTATTTCCTGAGATAACGTTAATTTGGGGATCTAATTTTTGTGAAATATTTCTAACAAAATATTATAACTTATGGTATATAATGTGTAGTCCGGACTATTTTCTTCTACGACATGACATCGTTCTGTTTAATTACATTGCTAGAGGCGTGAGATATTCTTGGAAATGTGTTCGAGGCTTATAGTCTGACTTAATAACTCTTTATGCCTGACTCGCGGCTGAGTCGTCTCGCCCTTCTCGGCTTAATACCTCTGCTCGCCGCGCGAAACAAAATTTGCAGAGCGGGAGGGCGGAGTCTCCTAGAAAGTTGGACGCCGTAATGAAATAACCTCGGAGCCGCAACGGTTATGGCCGCAGCGCCTTCGTGCTGGGAGGCGAGCATTTCACTCACGTCCGCAGGCAAGGACGAAATTGGCAACAAGACAAGGACACTCGCTAAGGGATGATGATGGTTGATGAAGGGAGGGGGAGGAGGAGTCTGTAAAAAAAACTGCTGCCACGAGCAGACGTGAGCTAGACAGAGCTTGGCGAGAGAGGGGAGGAGACGACGTTAGCTGAACATAATTGAGAGGAGGTTGGCGCCATGCGTGCGTGGTGGACATTCGCCGACTTTTAAACAAGCTGCGATGAGGAAACTGGCCATCTAAGACCAGTGGAGCGGGTTTCAAGGAGCGATGCGGTCTGCTCGCGACAGTGCTTGATAACGGCGCCAACATACCCCTTACCAATACATTTATTATTAATTTCCTGTGCTGAAACTGGAACATCTTTGTTGGTCTATTATTTACATGACTCTCGCCACATTTATAAAAAAAAATGTTCAACAAGTAGTATTTGTGTGTATAGGCTGTACTAGCAGCAGAGGCAAGCATTTTCCTGGAGTGTTTTGGGGATCCATGGGAAACTGAAATCAAGATGGTTGGACAACAATTCCAATCAGGTCCTTCCAAATGCGAGTTCCAGCGTATTCACAAAGTCTTGGTCATCGCTGACAACCTGAACGAACAAAATTTAGTTTGTTTTAATGTGTCGGGTGAATTCTAGCTCTAATGTTATCACACAAGAAACAAGTGCAAAAAAAAAAAACCAAACTAAGTAAAGATTAAATTTTCCACATAAGAACACCACTTTTGCATAGGAAGTCGTTTTACTCCAAATGTTCACCTTAAACAAAAGAACACTGATTTAGAAGTCTTGTATTATTAAGGGATCTCCCAGCTTCCTAAGATGATAGAAATTGATACTGTAGGTCAAGTTGACGGAGCAACTTTAAGCATGCATATTGTCAATTCGAGCGTTGGTTCTCATGTCCTGTCTGGACCGTTGTCATCAGAGCACTTGCAAAGGTTTACTTTCATATTTAGAACTACATACTTTTTAAATTAATAATTTTAGAGAGACTAAGTTGGGCAATAAAAGCGAGACCAAAGCTAGCCGAAAAACGTTTACTAAAAACAAAATGTTTATTAAACTAAAACTTTGTCAATTTCAATAACCAACTGTCACTCCTTGCAACAAATGCTATCGAAGATCAGTGATGCTAGGAGAAAAGCTCTCTCATTCAATCATCACGTAAAATACGCGAAATGTATTAATGAGTTTCCCGAATTTCGTGTAATCGAATTTATAAGCTATAGGGTTGTTACATGTATTTATGTGATGCCAACGAACTTAGATTACATACAACCATTCCACGGTTTAAAAATGAAAGGAATGAAAGGATAGTATTAATATAATCACAGGTTTTACTACATGCTGTGTGCAAAACCAAGGTACAAAAAGTAGTAGGGGCGTGTTCGTCCTAACTCAAAAGGGGATGTCGCCTTTTTTGCTTAACCTAATAAATTTGATATCAAACGGTTAATTAAATTGATTGAAAGGGTTAGTAAAAAGGGTTAATCAGATTGAAAGGGTAAAATTTATTTAAAAGGTTAAATTTATTGCAAGGGTTAAATGATTTGAAAGGGTTAAATGTGTGGAAAGGGTTATTTTTTATTCTACATCTTTCTTTCCTTTTATGGGTAGCATAGGTTTGTGCGATATTGACGGTTTGGTGCCTTCAGGCATCTGACAATAGTGGTGAGTTGCAGTATGTTGTATAGGTGTTGAGTTGAGTATAAGAGTGTGCTAAGGTTATATTTTTTCTAATTTTGATGTGTTTGTAGGGATGTTGGTGGTATATAGGGGATTGTTATGAATATATTTATCACACGAGAGAATTTGAGAGTATTTAAACGATTTGTAAGAGTGACCTAAGTGTAAATCTTATTATTCAAAGGGGATATTACTCGTAGACGATAGATAGGCGTTTATTTACGAATATCTTTATCACAAGAGGAAATTTCATAGTATTTTGCGTATGAATAAATTGCACACATCGAATCGAAAATTTCAAATACTCACAAAGGCGTGAATAATAAGTGTAATTACATGACTCCCCAGTATGAAATTAAACTTAAGGTGATTTTACTACCCTGAGCATAGAAATATAATTAACACGAGAGAGAATTTTAGCTACACGAATAAAATTTGGTGTCGACAAGTGTAAACTCACTACACAATGACAATTACGTGACTGTGAAATTAACGATCTACAACAAAACATCCCTATAAATTAAACAAACAAGATATATATGATACCTCTCGCACATACCATACACGTCCGTCTGCTTATGAGACTAGCAAGGAGAAACTTAAGAAACATAATCCACATGTAAAAAGAAATTAATTGAAAGACATGCATAATAAAAATTGCACCTCTCCTTAAACATGTATTTCTGACTGCGAACTCACTGTAGCACTGTTCGATTATAGACTTCCACTCTGAAATTTTAAACAAAACGAATATTAAAAAAAAAAACACATTATGAAATTGCACCTGGAGCTCCCCGACAACACATCCATCTACCTCGGAGGTCACTCGATGAATGAGTGGATGGTATGATGTGTGCCTGCTATAAGCGGTTATGTGGAGCACTGCCAACATCCATCCACCTCGGAGGCTGGTGAATCAATGAAGCGAACTTACGTCTAGAGCCTGACTATATATACATAGAGAGCATTTGGTGGCTGATAAGTAACCGAGTAGAAATTTAAGAATGACAGAACCTATTTCCATACCAAGCTACTATTAATGACTTGATTCTTCCTACAAGTATGTGAATGTATAAAAGTGAATTACTTAAGAATTATGTATATACTACAAATTTGTTTCATCAAGCCTGGTAAATAGAGCACACTTGGTAACAAAAATGCGAAATCTACTGAGTTCAGAAATAGGATTCCACGATAAACACACATCACACGATAAATTATAAACTTATAATATTTCACACTATAGTTTACTAAGACTGAATGAGATCTGAACCCTGGAGCATATAATGTTTTTTAACAAGAATCTCAGCTGTCACACTCCGAAGCCTGGTGTATCTGAAGTAGCTATTGAGATTTACACCGTCTAGTCCAAGCTTCTATGAACAACTGAAGATGGTGGCAACTGGATACATGGGTGCAGATGGCTCCTAAGCTCCTTCACCCTTCGCCAGAGCATGCTGCTCTGCCCTTGAGGTTACTCATCCCTCTGCTCTCGATTGTCAATTTTTCGCGACTGTGGCAAAATGGAGCCAACTGGCTAAATATGGTCACATCACTACCGACCTCCCTGCATCACACCCCACCTCCCACCACCACCCTCGCCAGAGTGACGTATCCTGGGGTCAGTCACCGGTCTTCCCTAATTGTGAATTTTTCGCCACTGAGGCAAGATGGTGATGGCTGGCTAGAGAGATTCACATTGCCCCCACTTGCCTGTATACATCCCCTACCCTCCACCCCTTGCGAGAGGGATGTGACACTGTCCACGCAGCTCCAACCCCCTTCCCTTCACAGTGAGCCCAGAATGCATTTATTCGAATATCCTGATAGGTGGCCTGTCCACACAGCCGACCCTCGCTGCTGATCCAGGGTAAGGCATCTTCGTGCAGCAAAGTTTGGAATCTTCTGAATGCGTTAACGTGTCTTATTTGCAGGTTTTCTCAGGGTATCACCAGAGTGCGATTGTATGAGCTTTTTGTCCTGAGAAAACACACACTGTGATGGTGTGCAGTGCTTACTAAAGAGTGACATGGTGCCACTCTTTAGATTTAGAGACGTGTAACTATAGCTCTCTGCTAAGTGTTGGGTTTTAACCAACAGGACAAAGGTGCTGTGCACTACACCTCCCCCCCCCCCTCAATGTGTGCAGTTGGTGGAAATGAGTGAAGGTGTTTAATAAACTGTTCAGCTAACAGAAAGTGTGTTGCCAGAAGTTCTTCACCGGCTAAGAGGGTAGCGTGGAAAAAGGGTAAAGACAGCACCAGGTTGGGCAGTGGTTTCCACTGCTAGCCCGAGTCAGAGGCCAAGAGCCTTGAGGTTTCAAACTTCACACGTAATGGGTGGACTCCTGGTTCCTTGTGTTTCAAGAGCCCCCAACATAACCATACAGTAGCTCCAGTGGTGAGCGAAAGGTGTTTGTAAAAACTGCAACCTGACCCAAAGTGTGTAAATGGGTAAACCAATTAATTACTTGCAAAGAGTTATGGACAGCTCCACCAACTGGAACCAGGTACATCCTCCTACTAAGGAGGAGTATAAATGTATAATGAAGATGTACACACTGGTGTGGCACTAGGAGGGAAAGGCCATGGAGGAAATGGTGGAGGATTCATATGGGTAGGCAAAAGATGGCTAGATTACTGGTGGCAGCTGAGGGTGGCAGCAGTCAGCCAGAGAAGGACCCAGTCCTGGAAGTCACGGAGAGGGATGCTGGTCCCAAGAAGGAGTCCACCGAGGTGAGAGCACCCCCTCGGGAGGAGATGGCAGAGCAGATCATTAACATTCAGGATATGCAAATGGAAGCATCAAAAGTGTTGGAGGAGGTGGTGGAATATGCAACGGATGACAGTTGGAAGGTCAACAAAGAATAGACGAACTTCCTCTTGCCAAGTGTTATGAGGATGAAGATGCTGCTCAACCTACAGCTGCTTAAGAATGCAGAACTGGCATCGGAGAATAAGGTGTTAAAGGCACTTCTCCAGCAGCCGAGTCAGGGAATATCTAGACTGACTCAGCCCCAGGTGAAGCCACAGTCATTCGCAGAAATTGTGAAGGAACAGAAAGAGAGAAAGGAAAAGGAAATGGGAATGTCCCAAGAACCACAGTGGCAGGAAGTTATGGGGAGGAGGCAGGCGAGCAAGCCCACAGTCCTCATATATCCAATTGAGAAGGAAGGAAAGTCACAGATTACAAAGTAAAAACTAAAGACATTGAACCCTGTGCATGAGCAACTCCACATTAAGAATGGGAGGCAAGTAGCAAAGTGTTGGCTACTTTGGAAGCAGAGGACGAGAAGACATTCCTCGAGCTGAGAAATTAAAAACAAATGGAGGAACTTGGATTGAGAGTATAGGGTCCAAAAAGGAGAGACACAAAATTAATTATGATTGACATACCACACGAGTAACATAACCCATTTTTTCTGGACACCATCTGTGCCCAGAATTTCAGGGAATCACATAAGTAAATAAAAGCTAAGGGAGAACGCAACATTGTGTTTCAGAATGGGACCTCGACAGAACAAGGAGAAGATAAACCTCGCCTTCGAAGTGACCCCTCCCTTGCGGAAGATGCTAGTGGACAGTGGAATGCTATACAAAGAGTTCCAAAGGTGTAAGGTACAGGACTATATAGTCCCAGACCAATGCTTTAAATATCAGGGTTACAGGCATATATGGGATAAATGCAGGAGCGAAATGGTCTGCTCTTGTTGTGAGAAGGGGCATAAGTTTGCAGAATGTAAGGAAAAGAATGCCCCGGCCAAATGTGCCAACTGTGTGAAAGAGAAACAAAAGGAAACAAACCATAGGAGTGGTTTTCTGGACTGCCCAATACACCAGAGAATGTTAGCTCTGGAACTTGGCATGACTATGACTAGTCAGCTCGTGCCGCTATGGTTAGGCAGATTAACCTGCAGAGCTGCATTTTCTACAATGGAACTGTACAGAGTAGTGATGGAGCAACACCTAGATATGGTACTGGTGCAGGAACCTTACCTGCTCAGGGGAAAAATACCAAGTCACCAAGGTTGGTTCACTGTATTTGGAGAAAATCCGATGGCTGGGCTATGGGTAGTATGCAACCCCGAGATAAATTATATCCTGATGGAAGCTCTGTCGACCACGCACCATGTGTGTGTCAAGGTGGAAATGGGAAAGAGGAGTGTGATGATTTTATCATCATACTTCCAACCTCAATACCCATTGGATAGATATCTAAACCAGTGTGAAAACATACTCAACAGAGCAAGTGAAAGGAACATTATATTTGGCGTGGACATCAACACCAAATCGGATTTGTGGAATTCTCCAAGGACAGACGACCGAGGGGAGGAAGTCAGTAAGTACCTCATGGAGAGGAACCTGCAGGTTATGAATACACCTGGATATATAGCGACCTATGTGTCGCCTGTCCACGATACAGAATCGTATCTAGGTGTGACTGTAGCAACGGCACATGTGGCTGGTTGTGTTGAGGACTGGAGTGTCTCAGATGAAGTGGAAAGTGACCACAGAATGATTCTGTTCATCATCCAGAAGGATGGTAAGGGAAGCACAACACCAGAGATGCCGCCTCTTCACATTTCAACATAGTGCTGCTATGTGGTCTTAATACTTATAAGAAAAGAAAATTGCAAATGCCATTGGATAAGAGAGCTGAAAATGGGGGAAATAGTGATGAGGGCTTGTGAGAAAGCAATCCCGAGAATGCACAGAAAAGCAGCCCTGCCATCCCTGGTGGGATGATGAGCTGGAGGTCCACAGGGAAGAGGTGAGATACCCCAGGAAAAATTTTAAGAGAACTTATCATCCAAAGAATAGGTTATGAGCAGTGGAGTGGTACAATCTCGCAAGATGGGAGTAAAAACACGTGGTAAGAAATAAAAGTCAACCAGTCTGGAGAGAGCTGGTCACAGATAGGGAGAATGAATAACCATGGGGCTTGGTTTACTGGTTGGGGACAGGAAAGATTAAGAGCTCAGAGGAGCTACCTGCACTCAATGCCAATGGACGTCTGTTGCAGAAACCTGAGGAGATCACGAGGTACATGATTGAAGTACTGTTGCCAGATGATACTCCGATAGGTAAAATGGAGTATTACCTCCAGATAAGGGCTGCCAAGCAATTGCCCATGGAGAGAGTGGATACAGCACCTTTCTATTTGCAGGAGTTGAATAATATAGTCAGAAAGACTAAACTTAAGAAAACTCCAGGAATAGATAGAATGATAGGGAAAATGCTCCTCCGGTCATATCCGAGGATACAGGAGTTATTGGAACTGTACAATAACTGCCTACAGGAGGTGGAAGAAATCTGAGAATGGCCAAGTGTTACAGGGAAATAACCCTGTTGCCTGTACTGGGAAAGTAGCTAGAGAGCATTGTTAACAAATATGCTGATGAAATACTTTATGTGGTACAAGGTATCCATCCAAAGCAATATGGGTTTATGGGGGGGGGGGTAAAAGTACAGAAATGGCAGTGGTCGATCAGGTGAGAAACTACAATATCCCGGGATATATCGGGGGCATTCAACAATGCACAGTGGTGACAGATTCTGTGGCAGCTGCGGTTGTTGCAGTGCCCTAAGAATGTATATGAGAGAATAAAGAGCTTTCTGGATGAAAGAATTTGTACACTGTATATGGGAACGCAAAGAGAGGAGAAGGTGCTGAGAAAGGGCTGTCCACAAGGATCAGTCCTTGTACCTATCCTACGGAATGTGATCTTCAAGGGGCTGCTCAGGCTGGACCTACCACATAGCTGCATGATATATGGATATGCAGATGATGGGCTACTTTTGATCCCAACCTGGTCACAGAGAGAAATAGAAGAAAAGGTGGATACTGCTTTGAAGAGCATAGAGGGCTGGCCTGAGAGGTTCAAACTGAACTTCTCAGTCGAGAAGATGAACAGAATATTGCCAAGGGAAATTTGAAGTAACATTCAGTGATCAGGTTTGGGAGTAGAGTGATCAAGATGGTCACAGAATTGAAACATTTCGGTGTAATCTTGGAGAGCCATCTTGCATTCCATGCTTAAGTATGCTATGTGGTATGTAAGGCTGTGGTGATGTTTCAGAGGCTGAGAGCATTGGCACCTCCGAAATCGGGACTTGGCTTTTGGACAACAAAGTTAATGTACAGATCAGTTTTCTTGCCCATTCTCACCTATGCATGTGGGGCATGGTTACATGATATGAAGAGAGTCCATGGCAAGAGAAACATTAATAAGTGCACAGATATCTGCACTGTTGGGGACCACAAAGGCCTATAGGGCAGCTTCTAACGATTCATTGCAGGTAGTAGCCGAGGTAATCCCTCTAAATCTGCTAGTGGTTGAAATAGAAGAAATTGAAAAAAGAAAATAAGGAGGTATTACATCTGAGGAAATTAGAGCAAGGAAGGAAACAACACTAACCACGTGGCAGACTATATGGGAGAATACTGAGAAAGGGAGAACTACATTTTACTCCGGACTGTCCCCGAACTCATCACTTCTCCAGCCACTTCTCCAGACGCAACCTCTGCGGGACAATTGGGAAGACCTCAAGTAAGGAGGGGTATCTCACCTCACATTCGACTACAATTATACAGGAATATGCTCCTGTACACGGAAATGGAAATATCAAGCTGGATGTCTCTAGTGAAATGAATGATAGTGAGAAAGGAACCCCCCCCCCTCCACCACAAAGCCTGACAACGTAAGAAAGGAAAAGATAGGGGAGGAGTTGCCTAAGTCTAGATCTATAATGAAAGTTGTAGACCTGGAGCAACAGGCAACACAAGACCAGAGTAAGGAAACTCAGAATAGAGATTGATGGCCATGTAGTTGGAATCCAGTGGTGTTTATTCGGGAGGGCTTTGCTCGTGCTACTTGTAATATGAGTAGGCTACAAAGAGACAGTAGGAGAAGAACTGTCAGTTCAATAAACCGTGCCAGGAAGGTGTGGGAAACAGGGTTGCCTGTGGAGAAGGTTAAAACTAGACACCCAGGGGGAAACCGATGTCTATAGGGAAATCTTCCTCCACAAACAACTACTGAGAAGGAAGGAACGCAATGCCAGTCACAGAAATATAGGTGACTATCAACTGGCCAGATGAGAATAATGTGGTAGATGTGTTATTACAGGCATGGCCTGTAAGAGCACACCTGAAAACCCCATTTTGGAAAACCCCACTTTGGATGTATGATGAATCATACGGGGAGCCCATCTTTCCCAGTTGGAAGAACTAACAATGCTAATGGCAGCTGTGGACCTGGTAGTCAGGCGAATACAGGGAGGGGACAGAATCCTCTTCCCTAGGATAGAGGCAGTCGACAGGCTCGTCGTCGCCCAGGCGGGCCTGTTAACACAGCAGGAAGTGCTCCTGAGCTTGTTCAGGGAGTGCTATTGACATGTGGGGGAAGGTTATTGACGAAACACAGATTTACAAGTATGCCTCCAAACATATGGGAGGCTTACCTTTGATTACAACAAGCCCTTCATGGGGTACACTGTGGTCAGGTATTAGTCATCCTTTTGGACGGCATCCTACCTAACAACAAGTCTGCACCAATACCTAAACATGACCTGAGTTTCCCTTGAAGGAACCAGAAAATACTGGACAAGGCAACAACACCTGGACAAGTAAATTTGGCCAAGTTCCCAATGATGACACGGTTTGTAATGGTACACGACACCGGATTTCCGCTTCAAGAGAATTCAGATTGATGGAGGTTGAAAGGGGGAAGGGTGATCGAAAAGGAGTCCATATGCTCCCTTGTCGGTTGTGCCGAACTCAGGATGGAGGAACATTAATTAGGAAGAAAATCAGGAAAGCCATATCCCTCCCACCACACTTATGTCATTCACTCGCAGAACATGTCAAATTGGATTAGACAACTAAACCTGGACAGAACTTCCCATCTTTTAGGAAAAGTCATTCCGACTATCAACAAATTATTTACATTGCAAAGAGATATCCGAGACAAATAACGTTGTTCCATACAACTTAGGGAATCGACATAACGAATTATCAGACAATGTTAGTGGGGAAAAACGAAATATATATTACATACACATGTTTGAAACAGAATACAATTGGGACAATCACAGATCAAAATGGTTTATTCAACAGACTAGCTTCCTACTAACCAAATCGTTTAGTAAACAAAGTATTTAAAAATTCCTTACAAAATACTTCTAAACCCAACTCTCCCTCCTACATTCCTGAAATTAAATAATTATTTATTAATTTTAATCGAATACCAACTAAAGACATATTCTAACATAAGTAGATTTAATCACATGGTGAAATAGTATGCATACCCCTGCAATTAACATACAAATATTAGAATAGAAGACATTTTATCATCATTAATTAAACCTGATACTGTTCAAAACAGTACATTCATACAGAAACAAGTTAGTTGTCATTCTGACATTGTGAGGTGAACATCTATTCGGAAGTAAACTCTCACCTCACACAGAAGATTATTCATTCAATCAACATTGATGAAAATGGAGACATCACCGAATAAATTACACTGCATGTACTGCGGGAAAATTTCCACTTTCGCCTACAATGTTCACAGACATGAAAGAAGCGAATGTTTGAGAAATTCATCTTGTATGATTCTTTACTGCAAATACTCTTTTCACCAGTTCGCACAAATGGATAACTTGAGTCGTCATGTCAAGACCTGTAGAAAAATATCTCCCTCCTGAGAAAGTAAATGTACCGTCTACACTACATAATATCACAGGAGAGGAAAATAATGTTATTACATGAAATGACATACAATCGGATTGTATGAAATATACAATAACACGTGAACATAACGATTTTCGACACAAACTACTGCAACCTGCTGAGAAGACCAATGTCGGTGACAATACACCTAGTTTTTTTAAGCAAAGTAAAGTGGATATTTATGATGAAACATCAGTTGAAGACAGTAGTGAGGATTTCAGTGATACTGTTGAAGTCATTCCTTCAACAAATGCTGTGAAGAAGGCATAAGGCATTAACGCTCGTTACATATTACTTGAAGACCCGAATGAATTTCCATGTTTTGTGTAATAACAGTGTTACTTGACGAATAAATTAGGTTTTTTGAGGAATAAAATATGTTTTGTGGAATAAACAGTGTTATCTGAGGAATAAATGCGGTTGTTTGAGGAATAAGGAATGAGTAACGATTTGAGGAATAAGGAACTGACAAACAGCCTATAACATATAAAAAGTACTAAAAATTTTGGTATCTATGGTTGTGAATTGTCCTATACTTTTTAGTGCTATGTTTTGTAACATTCTGTAGTATCCTAATTTTGTTAATAAATATATTTTTAAAATAGAATATTTTTTACGTCTATTGGCCTATTCCTTATTAATAGTAAATATGTTTTCCTAACAAAAAAATTCTCCCCCCAGAGACTTGTGAGAGGATAGTACTTAATTGGTCTCCATCAAAGAGAAATTGTTAAATTTTCTATTAAATGTATTTTGCATTTACACATAAAGATAAAATCCAAAGGGAAAGTTCTGGAAGCGAGCACTCTACCCACTTTTCCTTAACTAACTTTATAATATGCCATCCCAGATAAGGCTTGGTTGATATAAACTGGGTTTGAGTCCCGGATAGATCAAGTACGAGTGTAATCTCGTTTCGAACTTTCAGTGTTGGGTAGCTATGATTGTAATACGTAGATTCTGGGTTCGAGTCTCGAGTTAGATACGAATGTAATCTTGTAAAAGGAATAACGAACGTACACTGTTAATTAAACTAACATAAATTCGTTGGTGCACGTGAAGAAGCTAGTCTAAATGTGTGGAAATGCAAGTTGAAATGTATAACATTCTGGTTGTAAATACCTCGTATTGTGAAAAGTTTGTATTGGAATAATAATAGTTCGTGTACGAAATCGTTAAATAAGAACATAACTCAAATCTATTGGCTTAAAAAAGGACAAATACACGTTGAATTCTAACATACAAATGCTAAATTTAAAAAAAAAATCTTGTAAAATTCGTTTAAATGCACTATATTTGCTTAAAAATGTTTTAAAACCGTTTCTGTTACATAATTTGTAGGGTTAATAGAATTAGATACCAAATTACGAAATATAAAATTTGCTATAAGGGAGAGTGATGGGCTATAAATAGCATCTCCCACCCACTGGAGCTCATTTGCTGCTGTGACTTCATGGAGGTAACGTCTCCCACCCTCTCACGCTCGGACAGCCTGTGAACTGACCCGTGGTGCTAGGGTGTCTAGTTCAAGGACACTGTTGACCCATCTTCCAGCCGCTAGCGGGACCTGACGTGACGGGGTTGTGCCGTGAATAAATTTCTCACTTCTAGTTCTACAGCCCGCAGGGAATTCACCCACTTTCTCGGGAATTAGGTTGACCACACGTTTGCTGCAGTAAACCCCTAGGACTTTCGCCTGCCTAGTTGAGGTAGCGCTCATACAGCTTGACCTTGAATTCAGGTTTTGTTCGAATCCTATCAGCTCGACTGACCTGGGTTCGGGTCTTGTTCCACACCCACCATCTTCGCTACTAAGTGGTTAGTTTCGGAATTTTTAAATTCGTTTCCAACATTTACGTGATAAATCATTCAATTTTCCGCATCTTCTTTAAACTGAATAATTTGTGTGAATTTCGTTAAAATTTTAACAACAGCGTTAAGACTCGAAATAAAGTTTTGACAAATTGAATTACATGTCTTTGGAATTGTAAAACAAGTCTTTATAATCGTAGATGTTTTTATCAAATTGAATGACTGGTCTTTGAAATCGTTAAACAAGTAATTGAAATTGTAAAACAATTCTTTGGAATTGTTAATGCATGTGTGTGTATAACTCTGTGAGTGTGTGAGTGAGAGTGCATGACTGAGTGTGTGAATGCAGGGGAAAGCGGCGAAAAAAATTTAATTCCAGATGACATTTTTTATCTCTATTTGAATTTATTTAGCAGAGTTGATAGGGACATACAGGTGAATCGCCAGAAGTAGCTGATGCACTATATGGAATAAGGCTGTGTTAATAACTCATACCTGGCTCTCTTTTCACCTTTTAAATATTCGCAAAGTATGTGCAAATCATCTAGAATTTATCACCAAGTACTTTGGTTAAAGAAAATTTTTGGTCAAGAGAGAGAGAGAGTGTGTGTTGTGTGTGTGTGTGTGTGTGTGTGCGCGCGTGTGTGTGCGCGTGCGTGCGTGTGTGAGAGAGATTTTCAAGTATTTTACATCTGAAATGCAAGTATGCAGGATTGTATAGTTGTAAAAGTATTACAGGTTTGAATTTAATTAAAAATGACTTGAATGTGTATGTAGGTTTTTATAGTTTTAAAAGTATTACACGATTAGTTTTAAAGAGTAAAATAATAGGATTTCAACTATTTTTAAGAATTTGTTTAAAATATTTAGACAAGTTTCATAATGTCTTGAGTGTGACAGATTAATTAGAGATTCTAAAAATTTCGTTATTAAACTTACTTTCGGAAAATTTATAGAATTAATTTTTATAGAGTAAATGATTTTTACGGTGTACCCTAGAACACATGTTTTGACGGTGTAATATTGATAAAACTTTCTTACTGTGTAATATTTACAAATGTTTTTGTCGGTGTAATATTCATAAATGATTAGGAGGGTGTAAACTATTTTAAGGTATACACTACTTTGACGGTGTAAGATTAAAAACTGAAAAAATAGCGAATTTTGAAATGTAAAGTTTTTTTCTCACAAAAATAAGTTTTAAACTGGGCTTAAACTGAAATGCAACAGCGTGAGTTTAAATTTCACTGTTACATTCTAAACGAAAGCCGCATGTCTGGGGCGAAAAGTAAATCTTGTGAAAGGCGAGGGCGAGACAGGTCGCAAAGGGCGGTAATTCTATACTGGAGACGGGCTGCGGGCTGAAAGTTATCGGTGATAAGGGCTGGAGGGGGAAGTGTCAACTATCTACCTTTCCTCTCCCCCAGCTTATCGCAAAGACTGCTGCAGTGTGTGCTGCACCAGCATTAATTTAGGGATATAGAAGCGTGGCAAAACAATAAACATAACACAAAGCCAGTAGTCCCTAAACAATGCCAGGACAGACACAAAACTCGTGGACCAGGCTGTGTACAGCGTGCATGCATTTATAACTAAAGTTTTATTTGTAAAGAAACAATGGTCGAACCTTTCCTTGGATGCCAAGCATCTAGCTCAAAGGTAATTTAGTTTGAGATTAAGAGCATAAACTCCCCTTCAATATTGAATCAAAATAGGATTTTAAAAAATTATTTTCATATGGAATATTATAAAAAAATTATTCACTCATGTAATAAGAAAAAAAATTGATTTATGTTTAAAGGTAATAAATATACACAGAAATCGGATGGTGCAACAAATAATTATTTATTTAACTCTTTGCAACAAAAAATAACTTAAATCTCAGGTGACATATTATCATAGGTTCATGTGATTGCTTTACCAAATTTTGGAGAAAAATTTGGTGATCCCATTACCAACTTTAAGTAATAGGATGAACAAAAGCGTTTACACACACACAATTATTACAAAGACGGCCCCTGCATATGGCCGAATAAGTTAGATTACCACTTCACATCTTCGTTAGAAAGGGATTTAAAAGAAAATATGTTTATTATAATAATTTCTTTTTTCCTTTCAATTTTGGGTGTTTTCCTGATTGGGTTGGACTGCTGTCAGAACTATTTGTTTTGAAAGATTCGAAAGTTCAGGCCATGCCTACAGCATGCACAAGCAAAATTAATTAAAAGTTCATTTTGGCCTGTAGTTGTTCAGCCGAGGAAACTATGGCCATGACGGCATTTCCTGGATGCTCTGCTCCGCGATAATGCAATGCTGTAATCAGGACCACATCCTGTGTCAAAGGCCTGTTTTAAGGCATCACGATCGTGCGACGAAGGAATGGCACATGCTTGTATTGGGAGTACACCCGCACCGCTAAATTCACAGTTAAATAAATCCATGAAAACTTGGACATCGCCCAAAAAAACATATAGCATCGCGTGGCAAAAAAAAAAAAGAAACACTTACCCTTAGCGGGATTACAAAGTAATTACACCAGATGACTGATGAATGCAGAAGAGAAAAATATTAGAACTGTTCAAGCCATATTGAATACTTGGAGAAGGCCGGAAAAGACGCCTGAGGAAAACGATGCGACCAACAGTCGATTCCGAGAATAACCAACCCAAACAATAAATCGATGTATGCCATTTCACGATTTCTTTAATATAAATAACTATGAGAATTACAAGTTATCATACATAAAATTAGTATGAAAAAACATTAATTAGCAAATATTATGTTTAATATGGAACACAATTAATAAGCTTAAAACACCAGCTGTCTTTCATGAAATTAATAACAAGTAACATAATGACAGTTACACAAATTGACAAATATTTTTGTAACGAACTAATTAAGGAAACTAATTAAATTTAATATTACTCTTCAATAAAACGTAAATATTTTTAATACAGTGCATTGACACTATATCTTGTAAAACACGAATTAATTATGAAAGTATTAAAATTATTACACAGTATTATTACTGGAACATCAATAACTGGCATACAGTTTAGTCTTTGCTTAGCAACAATAAGGTTTGTGGAAGCAGTAAATTACTATGCTTCTAATTAGTAAAATTCCAGAATCCAAAATTATTAACAGATTTAAATTATCATTAAATTACAAAAGTTACATTGACACATACTAGGAAAGAACTAAGTCACCGGAACAGTGACTCGAAAGCACTTAACAGTGACACAATGTTTACCATAAAAAACAAATAAAAAATAGATTTTGAAACCCTAAAAAAAATTTTGCCGAGAGAAAATATTCCCAGAAAGGGAACACGAACCCTCGCAAGCACAGAACACAAAGGTGTGTGCCACACGCGATGAGTCGTTGGTGGGCAAGGGAGAATGTTGAACAGGCGAGGGTTGTCAAACAGTCGGAGTGTGTCCGGAAGGTAGCGCTCGTTGCGGACAGCGATAGTTTAGTGAACCATTCCCTCGCTCGCAGCTCCACGGGACCCTAAACTCCAGCCCGCCCGTGCGAAGTTCGTTCGTTCGCTGCTCCATACTCACATCTCTTCACCACCGTCAGCTCACGAGACCCAAGTTTCGCTCGCTCCCCAAACACACTCAATTCTCGGCTATACGCTAACTGGCTTTGTACACGAGACTTTAGAATGACTCGTACCCATTTCTTTTTTAAAAACACGTCGCTATAGTCGACTGATTTTCCTAAATAAATTAAAGTTCTTAAAAATAATAATTATTAATGTTAGTGTTAATTACAACTATGACGTGATGAAGGAATAAAGTGGTGTTATTTTTCTCTGTTTTCAGCACGACCTACGCATATGATATTAATTGTACTATTGTAGTAGAAAAAAAAAAATTAGATTCGCTTTCTGTATCCTTAATGAAAAGACCGGTTTCAGAAGTAATAAGTGATAAAGCGAATGATTCAATGAAATTTACAACTCCTAGAAATTAACTATTGCTCACATTTGCAATTCCTAAAATTACCTATAACATTTTATAATCAGTTTCATTATAAATTGGAATACTACGGAAGGAATTATGTATTTGCTGTGTGGCTTCTGCAGAAAGAACTTACAGCTCTGCGCAGCGTGCGTCGCATGAAAGAACGAGCTAAGGAATGAAAAATTCAAGAAAGCAGTTTTAGTGTGATTTCTGCCAGAAACATTTGCTCGGGGGGATAATTTGAATAGACATTGTAAAATTCGTAACACAGGTTCTCCAACTCCACATCCACTTGCTCCACAATTTGCACCACATTCTGAGACAATACCACAATCATCCCCTCAACATCTCAATTAGCACCTCACATAGCTCCACAGTCAGCGCCACATGGTCCATTGTTAGCTCCGCATAGTTCACCTACTGCAAATCACTTAACATTTCCAGCTCTACCTAATTCACTACCTTCAGAAAGAAGATATGTTTATTCAGGGATCAAAAGTAATTCGATCCCCAAGCCCAAGTGAAGACTACATCATCTAGTCTCAAATAAGAGTTGTGGCTAGCGCGTTCGCCGGCAGGTTAACATGATGTACGGATAATTAACGATAGGGGTAACACTGGCGCGTATAGCGACATCCACATGTTTCAATACGGGCTATTCAAAGCTGGTAACAACAACTCTAAGTAAGCCATGTTTATTAGCGATAAGAAGGTTGGCATTCTGACGCTGCTTCATTACGCGCCTCGCTTCACCCTTATCAGCTCTTAAGACCCGGTTTCGAGAACCACCAAAATCTCTTCTAGAAGGTTTGAATACAATTAGAAATCCGTAAATCGGATGCTGTCTTACTAGAGGCTATTAAATAACATCTATCTAAATGTTTTTTCTCTCACTACTGCAGTTAGTGTCATAATATCTTCTGTCTTGTGATATACATCACCACGACTGTCAATGATGACCATCTGCCGCCACCACATGCAGTTCCTGTTCCACACTCATCGCAGCTGTCTACAACTGTTTGCAACACCTGTTGCATCATCATCAATGCTGCTGCTGCTCCCTGTTTGCCTATCTGTAAGGCATGACTGCCCTATCAAAAATACAACTGTCTTCGATAAATTGCTATGTGTGAGAGTGTGTTGTACCCCAATATTCGGTGTGTGTATATGTGAGAGTGTGTGTTGTACCCCAATCATTCAGTGCGTGTATGTGTGTGAGAGTGTGTTGTACTCCAATCATTCGGTGTGTGTATATGTGTGAGTGTGTTGTACACCAATCATTCGGTGCGTGCGTGCGCGTGTGCATCGAAAACATCCTGGATGTGATGTGCTGTACATGATCAATGTACATCCATAGCGATTAAGTTACTTCTTAATATTTTAATCTATTTTGTATTTTTTATCTTGTAATATGTGTCACAATTTTGTAACAATAGTAGTAATAGCAGCAATAGTAGTAGTATAGCAGTACTAATAGTGGTCGTAGTGGTAGGTTTTAGATGTAAATAAGTATGATGAAATGCTTGATAGTTTAAATCATAAAAATGTCTTGTTAATGTTTGGTACTTTAGATTTTAATATGAATGTTGTTTATTGCATTATTTTGTTTTTGTTTTAAAGTATGTTAAAATGGTTTTGTATACATTTATTAATTTATAAAAAAATTGTGATTGGAAATGTCTTTTAGTGTGTGTATATGGTTGTTATAAACTAGATGTAAATATTTACCTTATAAGATTGATTTTGAAAAGAATTTTGAATAAAAATGTTTCTATATTAAATTTGATTACTGTGAGTTGT
The DNA here is from genome assembly GCA_029891345.1 of Dryococelus australis. Lineage (NCBI taxonomy): Eukaryota > Metazoa > Arthropoda > Insecta > Phasmatodea > Phasmatidae > Dryococelus > Dryococelus australis. The sequence continues at coordinate 167,449,732 of CM056997.1, read as the reverse complement.
TATTTATTAGTTTGAAAATTCCCTGTGTCATTAATATGTGTTCATTACTTAATCAAAATAAAAGAAAAATCTTGGTGATTATCAATGTTGATTTTAATTCGAAGACTGGTAACAACAAAAAAATAATAATTAGAAGTTGTTCGATGTTAAGTTGATCAGGGAGGAAAAAACTAACATTTCAATTTAAATGTAATAAAACAAACACAGTCTGAAGGGAGAACTTACATTAAATGCTGGAGAGAAACGAACATGTTTGAATGAATTTTTAAACGGAAGAGAGGAACAGGCTTGAATATCTCGAGAAAACTTTACTGTGCTGTTGGTAAAGTGCAGTAGTGAATTTAACGAAACTGATAGTCTATTCACGCAAAACATTTAGAAAGAGCCTTCGGCGTCACACCACAATATTTCTCCGCTGCCCTACAACTCTACAGCAAACACTGGCAGAATTCAACGAACCTTCAAATTAAAAAATATTTTTCCTTTGCAACATTAAGATTACAATTGTTGCATAATCAAAACGCAGGTGTCTGGCGGTGAAAAACACGGTCATACTTTACACAAAATCAGAAAACATAATTGAAAACTTTTTAGAAAATAAAATTCATCTCTGTTACATATTATTTTATTGACTTAATTACATAGTAGGAGAGTATAATTATCAATATAAGATAGTATTTGTTTTAAAAAATTGAAACATTCACTAATAAAGTTGAACGATATTGTATTATATTCCCCTATACGATAGTGCAGGCGAAAATATTAAGTTGTTAGCTCTGAAAGTTCTCAGTGGTAATGTCCAACAGTGAAACATTAAATTAAAGTTTCTGGCTTAGAGACAGTCTTCACTTGGATTCCTTGTCAAATTCAAGAAAAGTGTTATGTTTTACAGACTAAATTAAGCAAATATATTCCTGTTTTCTTAATCAGTATATTGTTCATCATATTTATGCTAACCATACATGGAAATTTTCCATTTATGTACCCTAACAGGTTTTTCAATGTGATAAAAAAATTATATATAAGATATTTTTAAAACTTTGTGTAACTCTGTACGAAAAGGGAAGAAAAACTTTTTTCATAAATATTTGTTCACTTTTGATATATGTCTTCTGTATATATTTTTCCCCTGTGTAATAGATCTTGCAAAGTGAATATTAATTTTATCAAATAGAAGACATAATATTTTACTGGAGAGAATTCAAAAAAATAGGAAAATGTTTTGTCCTTGCTATTCTTAATGGTTAAAATCGTTGGCCTGAAATGCCCTTCCCACCAGGGATGGGGATGTCCTTGACTGCTTCCTTTGTGAAAAGCTAGGCACCTGAGTTGTCTCCAGGTTATAATAAAACCAAAATGCATTCTGCGGCGATTTGTTGAACCCAGGCTCGCAACCCCTGAAATCTCAGTTTCTGTTGTTATTACTATTGGAAAAAAATTTAAATTTAACCTTGAATACAGCATAATAACGGCATGCTCTGAACTTAGGCCATAAACATGCAAAGGTTTTCTTCTGTGACTGGAGCTATCATGTACAACGGTAGAGTAACAAGATGTTGGATTTTGTTCAAAATATTGATAAATTTGACAGCATTTAACAAGCTAGAGCTTAATTTGCCATGTACACTAGTTTCAATAGCATTCTTTAGGTCAAACAGTTACAGTCTAACAATCAAGGATTCTGTTACTTTCAACACCGTTGAGTTCAAATCAATTCTAAGATTCATAATAATAAAAATTTTATCAATTAATGTTTGTACTGTTATACTCAGGGAGCGGTAAAATTTTTTATAATGTTCCAAATAGTAAGAAGCCAACTTTTTAATATTCTTGGTATTATTTAGCACACATTCGTCTAAGTTATTGATGACCAAAATATGATTCTCTAAATTAGTGGCAATGTCATCTTCAGTATCCGGAACAGAGTTCAACCTTTTTTCTTAGTGGGCACGATCTTCTGAGTCCATAGTTCCAAACAGAGTTTTAACAATTTTCCCGCCAAAATACATCATACCTCTCTTTTGCCGCGATTCAGAAGAAAGAGGGACGTTAAGGTACCAATCTCAGAATTGAAATTTAAAGCACTTTATCGCAATTGTGCAACGGAATAGAGGCATTTTTTATCCACAGTGACATTTTTAGGTTGAAGTTTTCCAGACTGATCATGAACAGAAATAACCGACTGGATAAGCGTATCAAGTTGGGAGCACTCTTCTTGGAGTTCTCGAAGGTCAAAATCATGCACAATAGAAAAAAACTGTTCGAAACTAAAATGTCATCTTCCTTTTCAAAAACTGCACCAGTATTGAAAATGGTTACCGTTACTGAAGAGCAGAAAGGTGCCAAAACAAACACCAAGAAAACCAGAGGCATGGTGAAGTCCAGGAGGGCACAATAATCTCCCACCAAAAAAGAGACAGTGTACACTAGAACAAAAAGAATAATTCCCAAAGAACTATCCAAGAACTAATAATCCTTATACAGCCCAACATGAGTTCCATTGCAAATAGCATCCATAACATATTTTAAAAAGTTGCACAACAAAATGTAAAAGGAAAATAATTGGTAGACTCTATATAGATGCTGGGGAGTGGGTGATCAGTCGACTGCCAAAGCAAAGGTCTGGATGCAAGATGCAATTTAGAAATAAAATATACATAGATACATTGATATTTAGTTTCGTGGAGTACTCCAAGGAGATAAATAATAACTGGCAAGTAGGGCCTGCAGTATCCTAACACTGTCAAAACTCAAGTAGAATCCTTTGAATAAAACTTCTTCAAATGGGAGATGTGTGCACGCGTACAAGCTCCAGTTTCAGGATTAGGCAGCCTGGCTATGACAGAGGTTAAAAATTGCTCAATCCTATAAGGACTAGCCCAACGAAACGACAACTTTGCCATTTTTTTTAACAATGGCCTTATTTATAAGATGCCTCTTTAACAACACCAACTCACCTACTTTAAAAATATTTTGAACTCTGTTAGCATTCTACAGCTTACGCATCCTTTCATGAGCAGGTTTTAAATTTAAGGGCAGAAGCCCAGACATCCCTTATATTACTGACATCGCCTGAAAGCAAATCACCAAGTTCCAACAAATTAGACAACTGGTTGAACGTCAAGTAAGTAAACCAACTTAAATGGGGTGGACTTGTGAGCTACATGTCGCGCATAAATGAAAGCCATTTGGAGTCAATGTAAATTCCTATCCCAGTTCGTCTGATCCTTCGCATGAAATTCAATAAGGGCTGAACGGAAATTCCTATTAAAACGCTTTGCATGCGAGGGAGGAGGATTGTACGGGGACAGAGTAGTATGTTTGATTCCAAAAGAAAAGCACATGTGTTTGAAATGTTTGGACGTAAATTGAGATCCATTATCAGAAACTATTGATGAAGGAATACCAAAATTCTGAAAAATATTCACCTGAAGGACATGTGTAGTTGATAGCACAGTGGCATTTCTCAAAGGTATTAACCATAATATTTTGGAAAACGCATCTACACACACCAAAAGCATAGCATGACCAGATTTACTACAAGATAGGGGTCCAACAAAATCAATAAATAACTTTTGCACTGGCCTCTCTGCAATTTCAGAAGTGAGAAATCCTAAATGGGTATTTTGCGCAGGTTTGCTCATGGTACATAAGTTACACATCTTTACTCGATCTGCAATTTCAGCATTCATTTTCTTCCAAATAAAATGTTTTCTGACGGCCTGAATGGTCTTATAAATTCCTAGGTGTCCACCTATGGGAGAAGAATGAAAATTCTCAAATACCATACCTTCCAAAACGTTAGGCAAAGCAATGCATTTTTTGTTGTCACGAGACGTACAGAATAAGACACGTTTAGTAAGGAAAAGGATTTTTGTTCAACACTAGACTGTAAATTTTTAATGATTGATTTCAATTCTGAATCTTGTTCTTGGTAATTTTTAATTTATCAAAAGCCGAAGGGAATTCAGTCAAAAGATTGCAAGTTACTAAATTTTCAGTTTCTGCTAAGACCTTAGTTCCTTCATACATGCATGAGGGCGCATCTGCAACAACATTCTGGGTACCCTTAATATGTTGGACCTTAAATTTTAGTGAAGACATATTCATCACCCAATTACCTATCTTCCCTAACTGGCGTGGGTGTGCTAAGAGCCATGATATGGCGTGATTATCTGTTTCAAGCAAAAATTCTAAATGTTCAAGGTACTCACGAAATTTGTCAACATCAAAAACCATAGCTAAACACTCTAATTCATAAATTGTAGATGCCTTTCTTTCCTAGGATGCCAAGGTGCGCGAGGCAAAAGCATCCGGTTGACGTACTCCAATTTCCTTTAATCAAACTGCACCAACTGCCAAACCTGATGCATCTCTCTGCAAGATAAATTGTTTAGTGAAATCAGCCATATGCAAAACAGGAGGGTTAATTATGTCTGACTTTAGGGTTTCAAAAGACTTTTGTTGGTATGCACCCCACTCAAATTTAACATTTTTCCTATGTACCTGATTGAGGGGTGCAGCCTTCTCTACTAAATTCTGTATAAATTTGCCAAAGAACTGAATCATGCCAATAAAGCGGACTATGCCCTCTGTGTCTATAGGTTGGGGGAAATTTCGAATGGCTTTTGTTCTTTCTGGGTCAATGGAAATTCCCTGACTAGAAATTGTATGACCCAGAAAGGAAATTTCAGGTACAGCAAATTTAACCTCGGCCAGGTTTACAGTCAAACCGGCCTTTTTTAATCTGAAAAATACTTCTAAGTGAGTTAAATGTTCCTCAAAAATTTTCTGAATTAACAGCCAAGTCGTCCAGATAACTACAAACAAACTTAAATTTTATGCCGTTGAAGATTTTATTTAGTACTTGGGGACCTGTTTCTAAGACGAAAGGAACAGGAGTGAATTGATATAAATTCCACGTCACGCAGGAACTAGTTATGGGCTTAGATTCTTTACTAAGAGGAATTTGGTGGCAAGCAGCATTTAGATGTATAGTAATAAAAATCCTACCCTTACTGAACCTATAAAAGGCAGAGTGCAAGTCTGGTAAAGGCACATATTTAATTTCAATTTTCTGATTTAGTTTGTGGTATTGAATTACCATACAATGAATGCCATTAGGCTTAGGGATGAGAAAAACTGGACTTGCATATCGTGAAGTAGATTGTTCAATTACTCTCTTCTCAATCAGGTCTTGGACCTGTAATTTTAGTAACTCCATTTTTTGAGGGATCAAGTGGCAAGGTTGACTCTTAACCGGTTCTTGGTCCAAAAGTTTGATTTTGTATTGCAGGATTTTTGTGAGGCCTAACTCTGGGGTAAAAACGTTTGGAACGTGATCACACATTTTCTGAAACTTTTCCTGCTCTTACTGAGACAAATGAACAAAATGATTTCCTGAAGCTTTCATTTCACATCCTGCATTAATTTCTGCAACCGGGACATGATTACCTAAAAAGGAAATTCTCTTTTGGGGCAAATTAAAAAAAAAAAATGTGTTGCTCTTGAATATCTAGTACTAGCCCTGTTTTTCTCATGAAATCTGCTCCAATAATAACATCTAAACTTATCTCGTCAGTAACGAGACATTTTACCATCCAAGTTAAACGAGAGATTTTTAGTTTGATTACAGCACAACAAGAAATAGGCAATGGGGCTTTAGAAGCAGTGAAATATTTGAGATAGTTATCTTCAACTGATCTTATGAGGTTTAAATCAAGAAAACTTTTGAAAAGACTGTTGGAAATAATAGTATGTGCAGAACCTGAATCAACCAGTGTGCCCTCAGATAAAGAACCCAGATTTACTTCAACACGGGGGTACTTACTTTTCTAACGCCAACAACATTAGGAAAAGATATACGACACAAATCAACAACATTCGGCTCACGCTCACTGTGAACATCAGGTTATCCAAACAACGGCTGAAAAAGGGTACAAGTGTCAACTCTGGGAGATATGCGAGTGTCGTGAGAGACTTGACTAGGTTTACAATAAAGGCGAGGACAGTCGCTCACTTTTCCTCCTCGCTGGGCATGTTTTCTAACTGAAAACTTCTGGCAACTACATGCCAAACCTTTTTACAAATATAACACACAGGCGGGTTGCGTTTACTGGTGGTAGGTTCTTGTTTACATGCCTCGTTTCCCTGATGAGCAAAATTAGGAACTTTAGTGTCTTTCCCTGCCACTGAAGGTTATTTTTTCAATAGGTTTCTTTCCTCCCTTTCATTTTGTATAGAGAAGGAGCCTAACTTATTTTGTGAGGGTTTCTGATAAATATTATGTTTAGATGAGAAATCTGGTTTTTCATGCCTCTGGTCGTCATAACGGATGTTCTGAGAGTGGATGCACATCCTGTCTAAGCCTGCAAAGTTTGTTAGCTATTCAAAAAAGACTAGCCGGATACGTTCATAGGGTGCAAAGCCTTCCAAAATGTTGTCAGCCACCTCTTGTTCACTTAATGACGACAAGCTTAGTACTAATGTAGCCTCTTTAATACTACTAAAGTAAACGAAGTGCCTCATAAGGACCTTGCGAACTATTAATATACTTAAGGCGTAATTCATTCAAAAGCCTAGCAGGAATAAATAAATGTATTACGTCTGCATGATATGCATCAAAATTGAGGCGCTGTGCAATGGCTAACTGTGTGTGTTCGGTTAATAGTCCCGTGGTAAAAGTAAAAATTACCTCCAGTAATTGCGATGTGGTACTGTGCGACTCTGGTGTAACCGAAGTATGATTTTCAAAAATTCTACAAAACTTGGTTATGTCTAACCGATCGGTCAAGGGTCCTTTAACATGCTCTCAGGGGGGTGCGGAATATTTCCAAAAACAGACGAGGGTGTGCGATATACACTTGCATAAACTGTAGGAGTCATTAACTCCGGATACAAATATAGATGTGGGAGTAGATCCAAAAGTGTGAGCAGAGGAAGGATGTGTTGTTGCGATACCAGCGCCTAAATTAAAAACAGGTGATATGGAAATAGGACATGTGGTAGAAGGGGGTATTCCTAAAACTTGGTTTTGGTTGTGAGAAGTGGAAGGGCCTTGGAGGGCAAGAGCACTAATTTGGTCTGTCAGACTAGCAAGTATACTTTCCTGCTGTGTGGTAGGAACAATAGAGAGATTACTTTCTGCACGATTAACATTTACAACCATAACTGCTACTTCAATAACATGCTGCAGGGATGCAACCTGCGAGTCAGATAGGGCTTCACTTGACGAGCTAATGAGATTCTTTGCCCGTCGCTCAAGGTGAGCCAGTTTTTTTTTTTTTTACTCTAGCATAATTTGAAGTACTTTGCTCTTCTTCCAAGTTTTCAACAATTTTAATCAAGGGAAAAATCTTCGGCGCACAAGCTTCGTATTCTGACTTAACCTCACTCTCAGAGAATTGTGTGGGGGAAAGAGGTAAATTTTCATTGATAGCCCCCACACAAAATTTCACGTAGCTCAGCCACTGTGAGGTCAGTGGGCTGAATGCCTTGCACTTTCAACTCCAGGATGAGCTCAGCTCATACTTTAACAACCATTCAGGCACAATAGTGGTCGGCATGGTGGAACACAAAGTATATATGTATAGCTCACCATAAGAAACAAAGGGGCACGATACAGTAAATTCTATATATATATATATATATATATATATATATATATATATATATATATATATATATATATAGAGAGAGAGAGAGAGAGAGAGAGAGAGAGAGAGAGAGAGAGGGAGAGAGTGTTCACCATAAAAAACAAAAGAGGCAAGACACAGTAGATAAATAATATTGTACAAAACTTAACCTAAAAAAAAAAAAAACCTTCAGGAGCACCCGCGATAAGAAAGGGATGTGCAAACAACTTCAAAGGGGTCGCACAAACAGAAAATTACCCCACGACATAAAGGCAAATCCAAAATGCAATGGACCTACAAATCTACTACCACTTAATATTGATCCACCTCTCAGCGCCCAGGTTAAGAGCCCAAAAGAGATAATAGCCATAGAAATTTCTTTTTGGGAAAAACGCCCCAACTGAGGGACTCTCAACCTAGTGCCAATGTGCCCCAGAGGAGAACATGAAAGATAAGTAATTCTCCGCTCAAATGAAACTCTTTGGTGTTGTAAATAGATATGTCATATCAAACACAGCGCCCAGCCCAAAATAAATTTTCTCACCTCCTTGATCCTAAGTAAGGCACTCCTATGTAAAACCAACAACGTTATAGCATGACACAAATAAAATAATTATTGGTTTAGTTGTCAAGTGATACTTCAAATCCATAGATGGTAATTAGAAAAAGCGGACTGTTACAAATAAAACCATAACTTACGTTAACCTTTAAAAAGGTTTTTTTTTTTTTTTTTTTTTTTTTACAATTTTTTCCCTCATCAGTTGACTACAAATATCCAAAAACAAGAAATAACAATAATATACAGTTTCCTATCCAGCAAGAGTATTTTTACATTAATATCAGCGTTTTTGCCATAGAGTTACATTAATATTTTTTTCCGCAAATTTCACACAGTAAAGTTAACCAGAGGAAAGGAGGGTGCACCCAAACTTTAGTGTTACGGATCACACAAGGTTATATGTTAAATAAGTTAACGCACAAAAATAAAATATTACCTTTTGAAACCAGTCTTGTTACATTATTTTAAGCATTAAATTTTACTTTGTTATTGCCAAAATTAAATAATAAATTAACAAATTTAGTGTTACATCTTGTCCAGAACATGCGCACAGCAAGCGCAATAAATTTAGTCCTTAAGTGCCATGTTTGAAGTTTTAGTCGTCACATCATGCACAAGGAGAATGCTGAAAATTTAAAAAATCTGACCATGCGGTTTTGGACGAAAATTCGGCGTGGGCAGCGACACACAGCTCGGCAATTTAACACATGTTGTCCAAGAAAGATGCCGCAAGGGGCAGGCAGGTAAGCCTGCACATGGGCTCAGTTACATTTCCCTGGGGCAATCTTGGACCGCACTAAGAAATATATTTTTAAACGAAATTAAAAAATGTATAACTTTCGTTACAAGCACTAACAGGGGTGAGGCAATAAAAGTTGCAAAGATTCCACTTACCAAGGCGGCAGTGTTGAAATCCTACATACTATAAATTATGAAACTCTTCAGCAGTTTATTTGCACTTACAACGTGGTGGAAACGGAATGAAGAAGGAGTAGGCAGCAAATTCCTTTGTGCATGGAGTGGCTTGGACAAAGTTCCAAAAGTCATGATATGGCTACTCGATAAATATGGAAACACCATAACACGAGTGTTAAACGTAGTGGAAAATTCCACGACAAAAATTTTAGAATCACCAAATTTCGAAGGTAATAAAAAAACAATGACATGAGGACGTTGGCAAGAAAAAAGAATCAAAGAAATACAACGAACATTAACTTCACTAAGATCAAAACTTAACAACAATTTTTTGTTATTTACTTGCATTATTATAGTACATGTGCTGCTATCTATCACAGTGGCAAATAAAATACCACAAGTTTTAGACACCATTGAATATTACCAAAAATAATAATAGTATTTCGTATCAAGGCAGTTTGCAGCATTTAAAACAATGAAAAAGTAAACAAGATTAATAGGTTTACAAAGTTATAGTCTGCTCAGTATTAAGAGAAATAAAGAAATAAAAAATTTGTTTCAAACAAATTTGAAATTACCATTAAACGAAAGTAGTGTCCCGAAGAGTAACAAGTAAGCAAAATAAAAACGGGCTTTACAAGACAAGCTATAAAAAAAAAAAAAAAAAAAAAAAAAAAAAAGGCCATTTAAGAGGAAAGAAGTAGCAGAGGGAGGGAACATGCCGTATCATGGCACAAAGTGAGAAACTAGATTACAATTGTACTTGATCTAACAAGGATTTGCACCCAGCTTATATCAACCATATCTTACCCGGGAACCAAACCCGCAAAGTATATATTACAATTAACCATGACTTATCCGAGATTCGAACCCAGAACCTCCAACTAATGCGTAATCTGATTACGGAGGACGGCGAAAGAAAAAACTGTATTTATAATTTTTCCAGCAGACATTTTGTCAGATTCAATTATATCTTTAATTGAATAGTATTTTATGCGAACTACATAGTCTGTCCGTTATCTGATGTTTTTCTTTGCAAGACTCTTTCTTGTTAATGCAACATACAGTGGAAGCCCTAAACACCGCGGCCTGGTATACCGCGGATTCGGTTATCCCGCGGGGCAATTTATGCCCCCTGGCCTGAATAAATAAGTGGAAAGTGTGAGGTTAGGTAGGAGTGTGGTGTGTCGGCGGGTGGTCGTGAGTCGGGGACATTGATGGATGAGGCGGAGGAAGCGGGAGAGCTTTCTCCCTCCTTTCAGTGCCGAGATATATTTTACTGATTCATTACTGCCAATGTTGTATGTTTTTCCGTATTCAGTTTAGTTGGCGTGGTGCGAAGATTTGATGGAAGAATTCCTAGTGGTCCGTTTTTTATGTAACCCTATTATAACTGTTCCGCTGTTTGGTAGTAAACAGGCCAAACAAAAGATACTGTGGCAACATTTCCATCTTATCTAGACGTTGGATCAGTATGGGGGGATGGCATGGCCATATTTCAAACTGTATATCATACTCGCAAGTGTCCTGCTGTCGCGCATTCACTGGCACTTACAAGTTAACATGAAATGTGCGTGTGCTGTATAGCATAACACATTTAAACAGTTACAATTATTCTGTGCCAAAATGTTTTAACTAAAGTACGTTGAAATACGCTGGAATACTGTCGCGAAATGGATGCCGACTTCTGGCCGACTTTGAGACGCGCCTCGAAATGTGTATTTCTAAGTACTTTACAGGCCTATTATTAATCTCCTATGGTATATAACACTACGTAATATATACCGGCTATAAGATATGTCTTCCCATTTTCGAAAAAAAAATTCCGAGTCGACGAGCTATTGTGGACAAGGCTTAATAAAGAAAATGGACCTTTCTTCTTTGCATGCCACAAATAATTCCCATTATTTTTTTTATTTTTTTTTCCTTTTGAAAATACTAATCAGACGAGCAAGCGACATGTTTCACAACACATCAGGTGCTGATAGAATCCATCTGCAGTGCAAGCGTGTTTCGACTTATGATTAGGTTTATTTGGACGTGAGCTTCGTTCCTCATCCTCACGTCTGCCAAACCAGGCCCAGCAGGTGGCGGGAGTGAACCCCCTTCTCCAACCCGCATGACAAAGAACTCGCAGTGAACACCGCCCTTGGTGGAATAACTACATCCTTTGCCTTGAAAATATGATATTTCTAGTTATTCTTGCTGGAATGCATGTGACCCTTCATCACAGCATGTTTCTCTTCTTCTATTTCCCTCCCTTGGGTGCTGTCAAGTTCACTGATGCAGATAAAAAAAATTAAGTTCCGATAACAAGGGACTAAACGTTTCACGAGTTATGGCTGTAAACAACAACACTTGTCCTGTGTTTGACAGATAGGTGCCACGCCACATTAGAACACTGGCTTTTTTTTTTTTTGCTACTATACTCGGTCACTCCCGGAATAGCACGGAAAGCTATAACGCGGATCTGAGTAATGTCCCCCAACATAGGGCTTTTACTGTACTTTTGATAGAAAATATGTCTCTCTCTCTCTCTCTCTCTCTCTCTCTCTCTCTCTCTCTCTCGCTCTCTCTGTTGGAGAAAATATTTTTCTTACCAAAAAAGTTCTCTTTTAATAAGGAATAGGTTAAATAAACGTACAAAAGGAATTCATTTTACATCATATTTATTGACAAAATATACAAAAATATTTTAATTTTTACTTCGGAAAACAGTATATATGATGTTTAAAAACATATTCAAAATTACACACTAGTTTCAAAACATTATCACACACAGAATCAAACAAGTATAGGATGACACAAAACATTTTAACACTAGCAAGTTGACCTTGCTCCAAAAACACCAAACATTTCCATTCTAAACAAACACAATTGAACTCACAATATATTTGCAACATTTTGAAGAGACAAATTATAAACCCATAAACAAATACAGAATGTCGCACAAATTACACAATTTCAAAAAATACAGGTAGATAATTTTTCTATAAATCAAATATTTTTATAAACTGTTAGCAACTTCTGTGAACAAAGTTTTCATGCATTTTATTAATATTAGATCCAGATCTCCTTCTTGACCTCTGCTTTCAAGGAATGAGCATTTGTTATGCCCTGGTTTTAAACTGTCTTTTTGCACACAAACTTCTTTACAAGTAGCAGCATGTAAAACAATGCTTTCAACCAAATCAAGTTATGATTCCACATAATGAAAGTCTTGTTGTCACCACATTGTATGAGTTCATGACTCTTTATCTCCTATAGGAAAATTTATTAATTTAAAATGAAATATATTGCCCCAAGTCTCTGTAAATTCTCGCAAAAGCCCGTTGAATGATAGGGTGTAAGTTATATTGGACTTTCCTTGTTTGAGACTGACATAATGATATGTAGGATGAAAATACATCATGTTGCTAGTATGAGATCCAACACTTGGCTGAGAAGATTTTGGCAAGGAATGATGTATTTGTATATTGATAAATTCATTCTTTAAATTTTCAAGTTGAAATGTGTTTAAGGGATAAATTATATTTTTGATAATTTTATTGCTCGATGTATGTAAAATTTTGATGAATCACACCCAGTACGAGACGTGTAACCAAACTTGTTTTTTCTATAGTGATATAAAGTATGAAGATTGTTATCACGTTCTTCGAAATACTGATAGGGAAAAAAAGTGTGTGTATTATGAACAAGATGTTTCAAACATTTTTCTTCCTCACAATATGAAGTTACAATGCGTTCGCCAGTAAGCTTACACTTAGGATCTACTTTGTGCAGTATGTAGTGTTATACAAGACATTCAGAACTGTTGCAGATAGTTAAAGTGTCATCATAAGTAGTTGGTTTCCTATGTGCTGTCAAAGCTTTAGAGAAATATGTACATTTGAATTGATTGTACGAGTCACACATTTTCTTTACAACAAAATATGAATATGCTATGCTATAGGTTACAGAATACAAACATATAGTAATAAACACATACTTGCAAATCAGCGAGAACATTATTCTGAATTAGCCACTTCACACATAAAAATTACACATTGACGGAAAAACTAATCCTCCTTGTTCGGAAATGAAGTTGCGGATGTACCTGTTGCATGTCTCCTTCCAACGAACGGTGATTCCCTGGTGAGGTCTGGTGAGCTGGTATACAATTTCACTATGTCCATGATCCTCTTCAATCTCCTCGCTAAGACTGGCAATCATAAAATCTTCTAATGTTGTGGGCAAATCACTGTCAGGGCGAATATATCTCAAAACACAATCGTTGCATGCTATTCCTTCACCAAACAAATGCCAAAACTGTTGTCGAAAGTGTAGCATCAATGTTCTATATTGTTGCAGACATGACCTTGTAGAATACAATCATATGGTTTGAAGAAAATTCTTCTGTATCCTATTTGCAGGACTTTGTATAAGTCTGTAGAGTCAAAGATTCTAGCCTTGACTGACGATTATATACTGAATGCTCTCCTTTATATAGTCTGCCAGATGTTCTTGCTTTGAAAAACTTTACAATTCCACGTGCCAAAGGGAGAAGTTAATTCTTGGTTAGCGATATGCGTATAATGTTGGTTGTTGTTGCATTTTCCTGCCAAACTGTAGTAAGAGAACAGTAACTACACTCCTTCTGCATAATATATACGATTTTCTCGAAGGACTTGCGTTTGGTGATATATCCACTGTGAGCTTCAAATTCTAGTTTTTCTTCACTAAGGTAGCTTGCTGTCAGGACGTAAATTATATAATGAACAATAATTTCACCCTTAACATACATCGAAAACTTTAAGTAAAAGTTCATGTTGGACTGATTAATGAGAAATGCCAAAGTTCATCTCTGTTGCACATCTGGATCTGTAGTGAACTATCTTCATCTTCAATTCGAAACCACGCTTGTCTATATCCTTGAACAACACTGGTGTACTGAAGTGATGAGTCAAACCTCTCTATCGTAACTGAAGCTCTGGTGTACGAACCTCTCTCTTTATATAGTCAGATGTTCTTCCAGTTTGTGGTAAAATTAGTTCTTCACCTACAACTTTGTTAGATCAAATTTACAGACACAAATATTACTGTTCAAAATCTCACAGTCGCACATTCCACATGGTGCTCGTAGAACTTTGTTAGTACTTTGTATTTGCATGATGTGTTCCTTATTATTACATGTTTCAGTCCATAATCGATTTATATTTAATTTGATGTAAACCTGGTTGTTTGGTAACTTCTACACTGCGGTTTTTAAAACACAGGTCCCAAGAGAAATAGGGTACTTCGCTGACACGTCGCATATTAAACACCGGATAGTCTTCTTCATTACACAACATTCTTACTGTATGTATGCTTTCTCCGAAACATTTAGCGAAATTCCAATGTTCATCGCCGTTGCACATCTGTGTTTGGAAGTATATGTTGCCTAGAGACTGAAACCATACTTTCTTGTGTCCTCGAAAAATAGTGGAGTATGTCTTCTCAGGGTAGAATTTCTCAATTTTTTGCGAAATCATACATTACCTGGCACAAACCATTTTTCGTAAATTAATATATCTGCATGTAGGTAGGATGTTGATACAAATACCCTTTTAAAGCTTCCCTTTTACATAGTAAACAGAATGTTTTTTTCCTCACAGTGATTTGTAATATAGTGCTTGTCTATTGAATGAATACTCGAACAATCGTGGTATCTTCTGATATTTATTACTTCTGCAATGATTAAACTTTTTAAAATTCCTTAAGCATTTTTCAAAGCATGTATATGGGATAGTCTTCCAGTAACGCATAATTTACATATTGAAAAAGTTTTTCGAAAGCTATGTCACCAGAGACCCATTTCAGGTTATGTATATATAAGTCTGTTCCCAAAATATCATTTTAACTTCAGGTTTTAAACTGTACCGAGGTCTAGGAGATTTAAAGCATAATACTTTAGAGTCATTAGCATTAGTTGCATAAGAAATAGTAAGCTCCTTAATTACAAAGCAGTTGTCTTGGTATTTTTCGAAACCCTGAGCATAGCACATCATTTTTACATTATTTTTATACACTATTTACAAAAAGTCCATCTCTCGCTCTTTCTCTCATAAAATGTATCTCAATTGATTTATAAGAAGACAGTGCTCGCCTTGGTATCTACTTCAACTCCAGATGAGCCCATTGTTATATCTGGAATGATTATATCATCAAGTAGCTATTCCAACCTGCGTGATTTACAATCCCTCTGCATATGTTGTAAGTTCTCATCATTAGCAAAGGTAAGCATGCCGTAAGGACAGTCTTCACATGGCAAATAGGATACAATATCCTCATCAGCTTGTAAATGTTCATCTAGGAATGGATACACTAGTTTTATTTTGTGACCCACAATAGAAATTAAAAATTCTTTCGGCAATACTCGCAGTTGGGAATGTTCTAAGCTTAATAAAGTTTTCGCCTTCCCATAAGCTAAAATTGCATTGAACGTTTCAACACATTCAGAATTAGAATTGTCACAACAGTGACCTTGATGTATTGTACCTGTTGGAAGCTGATGGAAATATGAAATCCCTTGTATATCGAGATGATGTAATGAAGTTGTAGTAGACGTCTGGCATTGTAGACATCTGTCGTTGTAATAGACGTCTGGAGCTGTAGACGTCGGGAGCTGTAGTGAATGATGTAGTGGACGTCTGTCGTTATAGAGGATGCCTGGGTTTGTAGTAGATGTTTGGAGTTGTAGTAAACGCGTAAAGTCGCACTACTGCTAATGCTATGCACACACACACACACACATGATGTGACCTTAGCAGATGCTGACTTAAAAGTGAGAAAAAATTAATTAATTCTTCCTTATATAGTAAAACAGTTTCAAAATGGCTGCATTTGTCCTTGAAATTTATGTTAATTTTGCATTTTAGGAAAATCAGTTGAAGCATAGTGAAATTTGACAGATTTCAGCTCTGATAGCTGTCATTTCTAGCCGGATGTGTTATTTCAGTAATATCACGCTGGGAATTTTATTTTCTGACAAAAACAAGTCAAAAATATATACATATGATATGGTAGAAGTTCAGAAGTGGGAGAACTACACGAAAAATATGAACAAATATTTAAAAACAGATTGAATATGTATGCACATGTCATGTCTTGTATCGTAGTACTTAAAACTTGAATAAAGATGCATGTTTGTCATTACTTGCAAAAAAAAGTCTTCTTGCTGTGTTGGTAATAAAATTTATAAGTGATTAGTTAAAAGTTGTTGGAAAATGGGAATAATGTTTGCCGGATACTGGAAAATAATAATTTTCTGGAAAATGGTTTATATATTTTAATTGAATTTATTGTGTGTTGAAGACATTTTGAATGTATTTCTTAGTGATGAGGAAAAATTAAGTTTTACTGGCATCAGTTGTGAAATTTTAATTCGCTGGGAATACACCACGCTCTTGCGTGACCCTGGATCAGCAGCAAGGGTGGCATCGGAGAAGAATCAGACTTTTTGGGCGAAGACAGCTTCTGGACTAGGGGTGGGTGGGATGGTCTGGATTCTTGACCGCAAGGCACATCACTCTGGTAAGGGATGGAGGGTAGGGGATGCCTACGAGCAAGCAGGGTCGATGTGAAGTCCTCTAGTCAGTCGTCGCCATCTTGGAACATTGCCAAAAAAAATTGACAATCCAGGACAGAGGGTTGAGTAATTTCAAGGAATGATTAGCATGCTCTCATGAGGGGTGGGGAGGTCACGAACCATCTGCACCACTGTATCCAGTCGGCACCAGGGTCAATGCATGCTATAATTTTATTGGCAAGCTACTGTTTGCAGGGAGCAGTAGTAGTGTTGATCTCCCCAATAAAGGGGGAGGGGGTCCAAGAGCCCTCTCCCAGAAAAATTTGGATTTCAAGATGCAAATTGGTGCCATTTAAACATTTTTTTATACCTAAATATAAAACACACCACTTGTAAAAATATTAATATTTTTTAACATAAAATTTGCACGAGTGAAAAATATTACAAAGATACCTTCATCAAACACGGAACATTGTCCACTAAAAATCAATATTATTTTAATACCCATCGACAGTGAGGTATTTACATATGGAGCAATTTTCTTTGTGCAAAAGTGTAGACACGAAAAATGGTTATTTGTTTGTGTAAAGATGGAAAACAGTAAACTCTATTTCAGCCAAATTCTTTAAGAGGCAAAAACGAATTTTTTTTAACTTCATAATGCTCGTGTTTTTAAACAGCATTATACAGATTGTTAAGGTCACAATGCCCAGTTGCAGTCCACGTGTTAACATCCTTTGAAAACAACAAATATGGCGAGCAAAACAATTTTGTTTAGGCTGTTACATCCAATTAACCATGTGTGTTTCTGAAAACATTTTTTTTTTATTTCATACAAAATTACCTTTCTTGTGTGTTGTCGTGATCGTAGGTTCAGGTGTCGGCCTACCCTATTTTATGATGTCACATTTTTCCTGAAAAGTACCTTAAACTAAATATAAGTTAGAATTTAATATTTATTTTAAATATAACATTGTCAGGAAACTGTCTGGGCAACCACTGCTTGCCTTGCTTGCCCTAACGATATGCTACAGGTCGCCGCCATCTTCAGTTGCTCATAGAAGTTTGGACTAGACAGATTTATACCTCAACAGCTCCTTCAAACACACCGGGCTTCGGAGTGTGGTAGCTGCAATTTTCGTTAAGGGCTATTAAATGCTCCGGGGTTCAGATCTCGTTCACAGTATTCATAAACTATAGTGGCAAATATTATAAGTTTTTTAACTTATCGGAAAATATAAATTTCCATGTGATAGTGCGATATAGAGCATTCGTTATTTTTTATAATCGTCTCAAGTACGTTTCTGAGCTCGGTCGACGAAAGTTCGTACCATTTAAACTCGTATTTGTGTTAACAAGTGTGCTCTATTTACCAGACTTTATGGAAATTTGTAGTACATCCGCTATTTTTAAATAATTAACTTTTAAACATTCACATACTTGTAGGACGAATCAAGTTGTTAATAGTAGCTTGGGAGGGAAATAGGTTCTGTTAGTCGTAAATTTCAACTCAGGTGCCTTTAAGACACCGGCTACACTACGCATATATAAGCAGGTGCACGTCATACGATCCATCATTCACTGACTGACCTCCGAGGTGTACGGATGTGTTATCGGGGAGCTACATTTAATTAGCTTCCCTTATATTATTCTTTTTACAGTGCACTCACAGAGACATCCACTCATACACGAACACGCCAGGAGTAATGTGATAGGGGTCCAGTATCGCGCAGGCCTTCCTCTAGACAGGCGAAGTGCACCAAGCAACTCGCCTTGGCATCAGTCCCACAAGTGGACGAAACACCTGTGGACAGATGTTGACCCACGATGACTGGATAACTACTCACACCTCCCTGCCATTTGTAGTTGCAGGATATTGGGTGTGAATATACCTCTTCACCACGTCACATAAATGCTCATTGTGGTACATATCGGGCGAACGAGGTGGCCACAGCAGTCGTTGAAACTCTCCAGAATTCTCTTCGGACAAATTCTGGACTACTTGGGCTCGATGACACGCTACGTAATCCTGCTAGATTATCCCAACTTTGTGGGGACACGTAGAGTCCATGAATGACTGCAATGCAATGCAATATCATGACCAGCACACACTGACATGTCACAGCACAACCTGGACAGTTACAAGACATGACGGTACGATGGCGCCACCTACTATAACCTTCACATACAGCTCGCTATGCCGTGACGTTTTGAGTGTTAGTGTAGTTTCATAACCTGTAAAACCCAAAGTAGATGATTTTTACAACTCCGTTGATACCACTGCATTCACAATTATTATTGCCACCTCGATGTGAAGCAACTTGTAAGGTTCTATTAACAATTTGATGATATGGTATATCTGAGAGAAGTACAGCAAATATCTTCCTTTCTTTTGACGGGATGTGTGTAGCCATATGTGGTGTTTATTACTGGGCGTTTCCAGCGAGTAGCTACGTCGACGCCGGTCAAGAAGAAAATTCATAATTTCAAATTTATGCGAAATACAATCCAACTTGCAGATAAGTATTTTCTCCTCGCATGAAAAGAATTTAGACTGCATATATTTTTTCTGCATAACGGCATGCCAGAATCAAAATTTTAGTGATTTTGGGGCGTGCAATTAATAAAAACTAACTCAATCCCCGAAATTAGATAGTTCATGTTGAAATAAGACACTTAGTTACTTAAAATAGTCTCTTAAATCTTGCTGTGAAATGTTTTCGTTGTTTTTAAAAATTGCTCAAAGTAAGGACACACTTGCATAATACAGTAGAGCCTCGATTATCCAAGCTGATGTGGATCAGACTGACCGTGGATAACCAAAACTCGGATAATACGGACTTGTAAAATAAATATAGTATTTATTATTATTAGTGTATAGTTGTCTTTTGTAAATTCAAATTTTCAAATAAATTTTATTTCATTTCATTATTAATTTGAAGGTCCCTCATGAATGGCGGTTAACTTTTAACGTAGTTTAATGGCATATTCTGGGATGGCTCTTTCTTCTTCCACTGGACGTCCAAACAGTAGGTCACCAGGGAGGTGGAGCTCTCTCCCAAACAGCATCCTTTAATATGTTATCCTTGTAGACTCGTGGACTGCCTAACTATATGCCAGGAAAAATAAGGGAATCTTGGGAGTCCCAATCTTTCTGGTTGTTTTTTACGAAGATAGCCAGATTCCGTTCTAGTGTACAGTTTAGCCTTTAGAACATCCCTTCCGACTGTGGGTGTAATGCTGTGATACGAGTTTTCTTCATTCCTAAGATCCTTGTTACCCCTTGGAAAAGAATGGCTTCAAAATTTAGTCTTTAATCGGAATGAAACTAAAGGGGCCCTTCAAATCTGGAGAAAACATGTTCTACATGTGTATCAGCTACTGTGCCAGCCTCTTGGTTTGACACCAGTATGACCCCGGTCCACTTTGTGAAATAGTATTGTGCCACCAGAATGAACCTATCCCCACTCTCAGTGATCGGTAGTGGACCGAGAATGACCAATGCCATCCTCTCGAATGGGGCCCCTACATTGTATTTTTGAACGGGACCTCATCCTTTAATCCTCTGACTCTTCCTCGCACTGCATGTATCACACAGACAGCACCACTTCTCAACATCCTCTCGACAATACAGCCAATATAATTTCATTCGGACTCTGTCAAGGGTCTTATTTACACCTAAGTGACCACCTGCTGCTATTTTATGCAGTTCTCTTAACACTTCTGGGATATGGCACTCTCGTGGGACCAATCGTAAATTACTTTGTTTCCCATCATTACTTTCCCAGTTCCTGTAAAGCACACCATTCTGTATTACAAGGAAATTCCATTGTTCCCAATATGTCTTGACTGTCATGCCTTGACTGGATATCTACTCCAATATTTGTTGACACCCAGTTTCCTTCCACTCCAATATTGGATGCAATATGGGGTCACTTAGCTGATCATTTATAATGGTGTTTTCGTCCCATGTAGGTAACCCATCGCAAGATACAGGGCCTTGAATTATTGTTCTCTTTGCTTTCCACGATACACCAATCTTTTCCTCCTGGTGTTCGCAATGACGACAGAATGGTTTGCGCAGTCTCCTGGAGAATGCATCTGCATTGCTGTGAAGGCGTCCAGGCCTGTGATGTATTTCAAAGTCATATTCTTTTGGGTGCTGTATCCACCAGGATATTCGACCTCCGGCATTCTTGAGATTTAGCAGCCAGTGTAGTGAAGTATGATCAGTTCTTAGGATAAAGTGTCTCCCATAAATATATGGGTGAAAATGTACAATTGCCTTCACTACAGCCAGTAGCACCCTGTGCGTCACACAGTAATTTATTTTGGGCTTGTGTCGCACCTTATTGAAGTAATCTAATGGCCTCTCCTCCCTAAATTTGAGAGAACACAGCTCCGATACCAACATCACTTATGTCAGTATCCAGAATGAATTCACCCTCTATACTCGAGAAGCCCAGTCTTGTGGGAGATATTAGGATTTCGAAAGTCAATTAAAAGCAATTTCGCACTCTGGTTTCAATAAAATTTCCTTTTTGCTTCAGTCAATTCATGCAGAGGCTTAGCGATTGTGACAAACCCAGGCACAAATTGACGCTAGTAAGCAGATAAGCCCAGGAAATTTCGCATGTCAGTTTTATCCTTTGGTAGAGGCCAATCTCTCATTGTCCTGGTATTCTCAGGGCCAGTTTCAATCCCGTGGGACAACACACCATTGCCCAAGAAATAAATTTTCTTTTGGAAAACGGTCTATTTCTTGGGAACTAATATCAAGTTGGGTGCAGTGACTTTCTGAAAAACAGAATCTAATCATGTCCGGTGCTCTTCGAATGTTCTTCCAGTTGCCACAATGTCGTCTAGGCACACCTGACAAAAATCTTAGGTCAAAACTTTTTCCATCAGTCGTCCGAAGGTGGCAGGGGCATTGCATAGCCCAAAGGGCTTAACATTGACTTGCCAGGTTCTTTTTCCTTGGACACAAAAGTCAGTATTTTCCTTGTCTTCCATGGCCACCTCGCATTGCCAATACCTGCTCTTCATGTCTAAGAGTAGAAAACCACTGTGCACCTGCTAGGCTATTCGGAGTGTCGTCTATCCTAGGGAGTAGGAGAAAATTTATTGGTTCGATCATTAAGTTGGTTGTAATCAACACAAAATCTAATAGAGCAATCTTTCTTTTTAACAAGCACAATGGGAGAAAACCATGGATTGACCGATGGCTATATCACATCTAAATCCCTTATCTCTTTCTGAATACGATCAACCACATCATGTGAAGCTGCAGTAGTTGCCTTTGTAGCTGCTTTATGGGCCTGGAATCCCGTGTCAATGTGATGGCATGCGACATTAGTTCTACCAAGGTCAGTGAGCTCACAGGAGAAAGAACCTCTATTTATATGTAGCAATTGTGAAACTGTCCTGTCCTGTCTACAGTTGACGTTTTCTCTTGTTCTTGTCAGCAGATCCTCCATAGCATCTCCTCCATAGCATCTGGAAGAGCCCAGTCAGTATGTTGTGGCAGTAAAGCTCCTAGAACATTTGGAAGTACATGTGAAACTTGGTTGCAAATGCCTGTTGTAGCCCCCTCCTCAAGATGGATAGCACTGTCAGATAAATTAATCATCCTAAGAGGCAAACTGTCCGATTTTGAAGAAATCAGCGACCTTGTTACAATGACACTATCCAGTAAAATGTCACCTTTCTGGGCTGTTTCGATTACGCCCAACCACTTGACAAATTTTACCCGGCATCTGCCCGGAATAACCACTTCGCTGTAAGCAAGGAACACAGTCAACTGATTACACACTACTGGGCAGCTCATTGGTGATGATAAATGTCGTCGTGTTGTCACTACCAACTCGGTACTACCTACCCATGACACCCCCAGTCGAGTATCGATACAGCATTCAAAGCTTATGTAATACAAGACCCAACATGCATTGCTCCTCTATTTCTGCTATGTATATATCATGCACTATGTTAAGGTTACCGAGCTGTAAAAGTACCCTTCTGTTGCCTTTGACTGGTGTGGATTCGCCCATTACTGTAGTTAAGTAGCAGCGGTCCATGCTCTTATCAGATGATCGCTGAAGGGAACAACCGAGAATGTCCAGTTTTACCACTGTTATAGTCTCCCCTGGGTCAACGACAATCTGACAAGAAACATCATCTAGACTCCCCTCTAGCAATATGGTATCCAAATCCTGTTTCAGTG
Source organism: Dryococelus australis (assembly GCA_029891345.1). Taxonomy (NCBI): domain Eukaryota; kingdom Metazoa; phylum Arthropoda; class Insecta; order Phasmatodea; family Phasmatidae; genus Dryococelus; species Dryococelus australis. The sequence goes on along the minus strand of CM056997.1, from coordinate 167,426,858 downwards.
AACGCACCTGCAAAAACATTGGGGCCTTCCCTCCAGAAATCACCGACCTTTGGCCCTCAAGACCAGTGTTTACAAGTTTCCCGAAGACGTTGCACCCTCACCTGCCTCTTGGTGCCTGCTCCCTGATTGCTTCTGCTGCTGAGGGCAGTTAGCTCTCAGATGCCCTGGCTGTCCACTTCTTGAAGGCACTTACTTATTGTTATATTTGTTGTTCAACACTGTCTACCCTCTCAATAAACTGTCAATTCTCATATCCACTAAGACAATTTTATTGTTCATTAATATTCTATCTTTCTGCCCACATTCTCAATAGCACTGTCTATTTTCCTGTCCGCCAATTCGCTAAAACTGTATTTTCTTATCCATTTTGTGGACTACATCACTGACAGTGTCTATTTTCTTATCTATCATTTTACTAACACAATTTTTTGGCTATTTGCATGTTTATTAACACTATTTATTTTACAATTTACATTTCTATTGACACTATCTAAAACATTATTAATTTGACTATTTAAATTTTCATCAACACTGCTAATTTGGCTATTTACAGATTCCCTGACACTATTTATTTGGCTGTGCAGTCCTTCAAACAAAGTACGGAGTACTTCATGTCTGGCGACATTTACCTAGTCAGCAGTCACAAATTTATAAATATTTGCTTGGCGCAGAATTATGATTATTATTATACTCACAAATTTATCATGCTTGTTAATAACCTACCGTAATACTAAGTACTATTTTTTTAATTAGTTTTATAAAATGCCTCCATCCTGCTTCTGACACCAGTGTAACAATTTCTCGCTCGAAATTCTGTGGGCTAAACCAAGATCGTTAAGGGATAGAGACCTTAATTAAATAAAAGATTTAATAATATTTTCCTAATTATATTTACTACCACTACAAACAAAATTCTCTCTACTCAACATCTCACAATAAATTGCTATCATTTTGTTTAGAATTAATGACTTCAACTAATACAATTTATAATTACCTCAAAGAAAGCAATGGAATTTAATTAATTAATTAAAAATTAGTCCCAATAGACAGATTATCAAAACCTATTCCATTATTTCAAAAATTATGTGTCCGTATTTGACAGGTCAAATTATTTACGATAAAAACTGTATTACATGTCCATTCCGTCAACCTCAGTTTAGTCCATGTCCCGCCAGTCCTCAATGTTCTAGAGTTCTCCTAGCGCCCTCACGTACAGTAAGCTTCACTCGTCGGGTATCACGCCCTCTAGTCCATTCACATTGTAAACACATCGTCCGCTACCGCCTTGTAGTCTTCCGTCGTCGTCCATCTTCTTCACTGATTCCCGATTACCGCACTCAGCCCTAAGGCTTCTATCACGACTGCTGGCCGCTGGACCACTGCAGTATTTAAATGGTCTTAAGTCGTCATCCAGAAATTTCGCTAATTCCCTAGTTGCACCGTGTCTTAATTCCCAGAATATTCTTGTGCCTCCTGTTGGCTTCTTCAGGGGATGGAGGAGTAGGGGCTGTGACGCCAGCCAGTCTCGCTACTGTCAACCATTCATAAGCTTACCAGAAAGGGTAGAGAACAAGGCAGCGAGCACGTCGTTCCGCGGGGTGAGGAGGATCGAGGTGGGTCACCCCCTACAGCGCCGGACAGCAGTCCGGTGCTAGCTGCAGCTCATAACAATAACATGCAATAAATACCGTTGCATTTTAACAATTAAAAACACAAATAATTACATATTATGGAGTAAAAATGCAGGTATACATAATAAAGTACAACCATTAGACACTAATAACAGCAGTACAACTTATAATAATGTGTCAATAACTATATTTGCATGTTAATCGAAATAGTACAGTAGCAAAACTGAATAAACGAAAAATTATTAGCAGGACTAATTAATTTTGTTACCTTCTTCTTCTCCTCAACCTTTAAGTTGGTGGGTAACATGCATATCTTCCAAGCGTTTTCTTTATTTGGCTAACATCTTTAAGTGGAAAAGGTGTGCTTGCCATTAATACTGTCTAAAAAATTTACTCTTGGTCTTCCTTTTCTCCTTCTACCTTCCAGCTTCCCTTCAAATAAAGTGGTGCACCAGTCAGAATGACGAAGCAAGTGGCAAACGAAGCTATTTCTTCTCTTGTTTAAGGTTTCAACCACGATGCGTGTTTTATTTGGTCTTTTGAGGACGTTCTCGTGTGACTTTATCAGTCCAAAGTTTTCCTAGAAGTCGACGCCAGCACCATATTTTAAATGCTCCGAGTCTCAGTACTTCTGCTTTTCACAGGGTCCATGTTTCTGACCCATACCTTGCAACACTCCATACAAAGCTTTTCACGAAATGCTTTCGTACGTCTATGTTGATGATCTTAGATGTTAGTAGACATTTCTTTTTTGAGAACGCTTCCTTCGCCTGTGCAATTCGGGCAGTTACTTATCTTGTATATTTTCCGTGAGCTGTGAATTCATTTCCCAATTATTTGAATTCCTTTACTTGGTCTAGTTTTTCTCTATCCATCAACACGTTGACAATTTGGTCACCAGCCCTAGTGCATGTCATCATCTTGGTTTCTTTGTGTTCATTCTCATACCGCACCTCTCTTTAAGTAATTCGTTCATGTGATTTAGTGCATTTCCAAATCTCTTTCATTCTCAGTTATCAGTTCTATATCATCTGCATATCGTATGGTACTATATAACTTGCCATTTATTTTTATGCCATGATTTTTAGTATCTAAGAATTCCTTTATGGCTTCTTCAATATAAATGTTAAATAATAGTGGTGATAGTCTGCATCCTTGTCTTACACCCTTTCCAACTTTTACTTCCACTCTTTCTTTGCCAATCAATGCTCTCTGGTCCTTGTAAAGAGTGTTCTACTGTCCCTGTAGTCTATTTTCAGCTTTCTTAGGATTGCAAGCAGCACATTCCAATTTACGTTATCGAAAGCTCTCTCTATGTCAATGTACGCAATTACCATTGGTCTGTCTATTTCTGGTGATTTTTAGATAATGACTCAGACTTAGGATGGCTTCTCGTGTGACTTTTACTTTCCTGAATCCAAACTATTCTTCTGAAATATTATCTTCTATTTTCCTCTCTATCCGGTGGTAGATAATTTGAGTTATGATTTTAGTGGCATGGGAGAGGAGGCTTAGCGTTCTATGATCTTCACACATCTGTGCTTTATGCTTTTTTAGGATCGGAATAAGGATAGTTTGCTCAAAATCTTTTGGAATTTACCCTGTTATGTAAATTTCATTTATTAGCTTGTATAGATTGTATTTGGCTTTTTCTCCTAAGGCCTGTAAGATCTCTGCAAGGATTTCATCTGGTGCTGAAACCTTTCTTTGTTTCAAACCTTTCAGGGCCTTATCAAATTCTTCTGATTATTGGTGGTTCTACCTCATTAACTACCACTTGGTCCTCACTTTGAAGGACCTCCGTTTCTAAAATTCCTTGCTAGAGTTCTTCTGTGTATTCCTTCCAACGTAGCGCTACTTCATTTTCTTTAGTTAAGACTTTGCCATTCGTACTCCGTATGATTTTCAATACTTTTTTTCTTGTCCTAAATGGTTTCGGTACCTCGGCGATTCCTCTCTCGCGGTTACCTTTTAGCATATGTTCATCTCTATCTTTGCACTTCTGTTCGTACCGTTCTTCTCTTACTATCCTTGTTTCTCTGTTAATCTTGTTCCGCAGTCTTGTCCGACTGCGGAACAAGATTAACAGAGAAACAAGGATAGTACTTTGCACTTCCTACGTTCTTCCATTAACTCCACCAGTATGTATCCAGTGTTGCAAGGTTTGTATACTATCTTTTCATTTCTTCCAAAAAATGCATCAGCTTTTTGAGTTATTTTCCTTGTTTTATTGTCCCATTTCTCCTGTACACTACTTCCCGACATCTTCGTGAGGTCAATTCTTTCGCAAGTATTTTTCTTTGAACTCGTTTAAAGCTCGCTTGTTACTTTTTACCTTGCAGATGTTCCATCTTTTACATGATTGTTTGATTTTTTTTTTCTAAATCGCAATTGGCTCGTCATTAATACCAGATTGTGGTCCGAGTCTACACCTGGGCCTGGATGGTCATATTATTTAGCTTGATTGCGATAGCGGTCTTTTATCATAATACAATCCATCTGGTATCTGTCACCATTTCCTGGCATTGTCCAGGTGTATCTTCTCCGCTTTGATTGTTCGAAGTATGTATTCGTAATCGCCAGCCTATGACTTTTGCAGAACTCTATAAGCCTGTTCCCTCTTTCATTCCTATTTTGTTATGTCAACAGGAAAATGTACCAATATAATACTTAAATCGCCTCAGATTTACGAAAAACAAACTGACTTTTTTGGATATATTTCACGGTTGGTTTTTCAGTCATTAGCAGTTTAGCTTACCGAACGAGTGGGTATCATAGGCTCTGAAGATGAAATTAGATAATAACCGAGTTTTTAACTCGCCAAAAACTTTGTCGAGTGAGCAGTAATGCGCTAGACGCAGTCTGGCTCGATCTTCACGTGTGCAGTTGTGTGAGCCAGAGAGAGAGAGAGAGAGAGAGAGAGAGGGGGGGGGGGTAGGAAGGGAGGACGGGGGATGACAAAAGAAAGAGAAGCAGACGAGTGCGAAAATGCTGTCTGAAAACTTCTACCTCGCGTATAGCTCTCTTGTCGTTGGCAGTGACAGGCGGGAAAATCTTGATGCTACAGGACTGAAAATAAAACTGACGGCTTCCAGGAAAATGCGTCCTTACAAAATAACAACAGATAGTCGTGGTAAAATTATAAACACCACTGCGTTCGCAACGTACTTTTACGGTTTTTCGAAGTCCAAGTACTTTGGTTAAAATTCTCTCAAAATAAAATTGTTTCATAGTTTATACTCTAAACAATGTATATTTAACTTTTGTTGACTCATAAAAAATTACTTCCTGTAAACAAACATTTTCCCGTAAAAATATTATTATATAATCACACATTATTACTGGTTTTCCTAGAACTAATTAAAACTTTGCGTGAGATACATAGAAACAAAATAAAAATTTCTGCGAAGTTGGGAAATATTAGCTATACTCGTGTGATGGGTTATCAGAACACATGTACAGTGCAGAGGGGGCGGGCCAGATTATTCAAACTTCGCTGCAGAATGCAGGAATAAATTACCTTAACATTCTAAGGTTTTTTTTTTTTCAAAGAGGAAACGGAAGAAGTAAATTAGTTTTCTTGTTACACTAGCTAGGTATATTTTTGGAGAGCTATTAACAATATGGCAATTTTAGCATCGAGCAATTTTCGATCACAGACCGAAACAAATTTAAATTATTTTATTTAATTTTTTTGACACTTAATGCTTTTTTCAATAACAATATGTTTTCAAATCATATGTATTAATTACAGCACCATTCTTCATGACACTGATAATTATTTTAGAAATGAATCAGGTGCTGCCTATTAAATACACTTAATGATATTTTCTGCAGAGTAACTATTTTGCTGTTGACATCTTTATGGTATCCATCTAAAAAAAGCTATATAAATCCATATTTAAATGAAGATAATAAATTTAATTAATTGCTTAGCTTTAATTTGGAATGATCACTAATACAGCGTTAAAAATGGCATACACTGAGAAAAAAAACCGAACGAAACCTTTGTTTGTATACAGCCAAAAATATATTTAATAGCCTTAACCAAATATTTTGTTGAAAAAAAAAAATTTGCAAGCAAAAAATTTACTTTTATTCGTCTAACAAAATATACGTATGAATAGACTAATCCTCTGTGTTGGGTAAAAGAAATTAGACTGTCAACAGGATAGTCTGTTGAATCCACATATATATATATATATATATATATATATATATATATATATATATATATATATATATATATATATATATATATTTGATTGACTAATTTGATTGATTTCGTCCGAAAATACATCTCGAGAGTTTGTTTGTATTTTTTTGTAACAATTACGATAGTAACAGTGTTTGTTAGTGAATCTATTGATGCGCAATTCGTATAAACACACAAATAAAACAAGCTCAACAGGAAACTGAAAAGTAAAGCTGTAAAACGTGAAATAATTATCTGCGCACATTGTATAGTATACGTAGTAGAGTATCTATATTTGAAAACATTGATCAATAGTCACATTAGCAGCAGTTACAGACTTTCTTTCGTAGATCAGGGGTAGGGCGGCCGACTTGTAGTCGGAGGGTCGCGCGTTCGGGGCCCAGTGCCTCCGACGCTGCAGACTTTCAGTTCGCTTGTCGCACTGGGTATTTGTCAGCAATTCGATCTCACTATAGCTTTGTCAATAGAAAATATCACAACAAATCCAAATGAAGGACAACAACAAAAAAAAAATGCTAAGGCGTCGTGCTTGGACGCAGGTGTTCGAGGTTCGAAACTCGGTCAAACGACCGAAGTTTTTTATATCTACCCAAACTGTTGAATTTACGTGAATCCAAACTAATATTCAGTTGCATCAACGAAAGCATTAGTTGTAGCAACCAAACTTCTGTCTGTGGCAACCAAATAAGAAAAATTAATTATTTGGTTTCAGCGACATAATATTTAATTGCCCCTATACTAATAAATAATTTGGCTACGCCAAACAAAAATTTTGATACAACAAAACCTTATACTTTCATCTGAGAGACGTGTGAAGGCATTTAAAAAAAATACCAAAGTACATACAAAATATCTTAACAGTCCTTTATTAGTGATCGCTTTGAAGTTATAAAATTATTGACGTTATATGCCAAAATTCTGTAAGACTAATCGCCTCTCATACTGATTTGATCTTCATAGAAACTGTAACATTTAATATTAACCTTGCTTTACTAAGGAAAATGTTGCAGGTCAATAGAATATAAATAATCAGGAATAACGCTTTGTTTAGAAATAATATAATTTCATATGTAACAAAGTTATATCCAGAATGATACTTTTACTACAGTAATAATAATTCTTGTAATATTTAGAATTCCAGGGGGTATAACGGCAGCTTGTACGAGCGTCAAAGATTTTGTTTGGTTCGAGCTGACGACTAATTGCTTAAATCCTGAGGCATCCCATGGATTAGATCTGGACTACTCTCCACGTTAGCGATTATGGCCTTCGGAGATCCGCACCCTGCGTAATATATAATGAAATAAAATAATACGGAAATTATAACCTTTGTTAACAAAAGTTCTGGTAAATAACTGTGTATGCGTTTAAGAACCATCAAATTAGAATACTTGAAAGATCACAATGAATACCAGTGACAAACTATCATAAGCGCAAAGCATGTTCACCAATATCAGTTCAGGAGCCAGAGCTGAAATATATTCCCTGATGTAAACACAAAGCCGGATCTTGCTGTTCCCGACAGCCTTAGCCTGATTGGTCACTGGACTGTACATAATATTGCGAGAGTAACTTCTTGCGGAGACTAGATATCACTAGCTAGTGGCACTAGTTTACGTCATTTTCATGTAGCAAGGGCAAAGAAGTAGTATTCTTGTTATGGCTTACCTGCACATAATATTGTACTAGGGTACCAAGCCCGTGACTTTTTTTTTGTATTGTCACGGGGCTAGAACTGTTACCATGTTAAATAATTTGGTTATCATATAAAGACTGAAAAAATATTGCATAGATATATGTACGTAATTAATGACATGATGTGAAATTAACTCAACATTGAAGCGACTGCGGCCCCACTTAATATAGTTATATCCACTGAGCCACTAAGGTCCCACTTGGAATCGCTCAATCCACTGAGACACTAAGGCCCCACTTGGAATCTCTCTATACACTGAGCCACTAAAGCCCCCACTTAACTCAACATTGAAGCGAGATATTTAAAGTAAACGAAACTGATATTCCACTACCTTCATATCTCTATGCAATAACCTCTATGCATTAATTTTACCCTGGGGATTTGCTCTGCAAAAATTTGAAGAACTTCTACTGAGTTTCAAGGGACTTAGAGGTATTAAAGACGTACAGACAGACAGATATCGTCTACTTATATAATAGGATACCTGAAATGTGGTCAATTTAAATTTCACTTTCTACATCCACAAACCTCAACTCGTCTCCATCACTGAAGCACCATCTATCTTTTAACTACTACCACTCGAAACCTAACTGTCCATCCACAAAGAAAGTATTTGGCCCTATGTTTATAGTAAACATGAACAAAAATGTTATGCTGGTTTAATCTCTTGTCGGATAGATTTCACAACTCTGTGAAATACTAGCGGTGATGTCATTTGGTGTAGGCTGCTGTCCTTACGAAAAGTCAACTTTCTTCTTGATTGGGCAGACCGTATCTTTCATTGGAAGCTGTATTTATCCTTATGCAGAAGCTCAAGATAATTTATGTGCATAACCATCACCATGAAGCAATTCCGACCAGTCGAGCAATAGAAATCCTACATATACAAGATTATCTAAAAATATGCCCTCATGCTGTAGATGTGTAACATATTGTTTCATACGCCTGAGGAGCGTATCTAAGATCGTGAGGGATGGAAGTCTTAAAAAAACAGAACTAAATTTGATTTTCAAATTATTCACACAGCTATTATTTACAGCATTTAATTATCTAAATACTCAGCCACTCAACAACCACTTCCGGTACGGAGTCCCGTCGCATTTAGGGCCTATACGTGAGTCGCCTATATTTCACACGCACCCCGGAGTCACTCAGAGAGAAATGAGGTCAGTTAACCAGAGCATTCTTCAGATGTCTCAAAGACACCCGATACCTAAGGTCGAGAGCAGCATGCGCCCTGATAGGCAGAACAGGTACGTTTTATAAGCATTCCTTTGTGAGAAGCAGCTGCGTCTCCAGTTGCCACTGATAGTGCGCGCGCATCAATAAATCATCCGTGACACTCACGCTCGCAGAGCGGCCGCCTCTAACAAAATTACTACGCGCTTGCTTACCGTGACTTCTGCCGCGCGGACGAGCGGAAGAGGGGCCCAGAGAGCAGTGATATGATAATGGGCGACAAGTCAATGAAATTGTTTGAATGACAGGCAAGCGATAAACCAAGAAGCGCGTATCGGTTCCACAAAGCCTCCCGCCACGCATACCTCTGCATGGAGTCGAGATAGTCCTTTTTGCGGCGTACGCTACTGACCTTGCTTGTATTGCATGTGTACATTTATCTGAAGAATATTCGAGTAGTTTACTGCCTTAGTTGCTCTCAGCTAGACTCGGGGTGTGGCGAACCTTCCAGGTCAAGGCCAGCGGCTATAAAAAAGCGCGTCGGGCCTCCGAGCCCGGAGTTTGTGTATGGACGAGTGGCTGGAGTTTCTGTGATAGATAAGCGAAACGAGTGGCGAGAGAAGTGATCAGCGGGACCATCGGCGCAGAGAATAGTGCGACTGGCAGGTTGGACTATTGAAAAGGATGCGTGAGCGAAGGACATAAGAAATGATGGCAACAGACAAACTGAACGTGTGTTAATGATGAATATGAGTTAATTGACTATAACCAAACAGAGACATAAATAAGGACGTTAATTAGATTTGAAATATACATCAAATATTGCTCTCACTGAGAAATAAAGAGTTTAATGGAGATTGATAGTTTAATTCTATAAATAACAACAGTGCGAATAAATTTTAAAAATCAAATTTAGTTAAGTTATTTTTATTAAGACCCCCATCTCTCACGAACTCAGATGCGCCTCTCCGGCGTCTTGCAACAATATTTTCACTGCAGATCGTTCAGTCCAGGATTGCTGGCTTCGCCACTGGTATTATTTCCTATTGAGTTACTTCCTATTGATTACATTTCTCGACGATTAATTTTATTTTCTATAAGTTCTCCGGGAGAAGCATTAGCCACTTTTAAAAAATATTTTTTGAAGTTGTTTGCAGCCAGCTATCTGATTTGTTTGTAGATTATGTACAGTTTCAACAAAGGAGTTATTAAAGTAGTAAAATTATTATTTCTGTATCAACAGGTAAGCTCATGCGTTTACTGCTATGTCAATTAGCATTTAAAGTCTACAAAATCTCTAATATCTCACATTTCTCGTACCGTCTTAACACCAAAACTAATAATTTATGCACATCACAAGCTTTCACTTCTAACTAAACGTTGACATTGATAATAGTTAAAAACCTGTAATAATGGAACTGTTGCTGAAATACCTGTGGTTCATTAACCATAGAATCATAGATCGTAGTAAAACGTCTGGGAAATAGCCACATAATTTACATAAAGAAGAGAAACATTTTAGTAGTAAACGCAATATTAGATGATAATTTATTATGTTTTTAAATATCTCCTGCATTAATGGCTATTATAATAGTTTTGCATATAGTAAGAATAATTTGTTTTCCAATGATTTGCAATTGTTTAGTGCTAATTTTAATTATGTCTGTTTCTGTTCGTTTGTGCATGTACATTTTCAGTCAAATTATGCTTACCTTTAGGAGAGAAGACCATTGCTATAACAAACCATGATTGTTGATTCGCTAGACAAAGTAGCCGTCATGTGATTGGCCGTTTTCGACGGGCGTAGTTTTTAAGTTAGCTGTTTTTGTGCAAGCTTTTACGACAGACAGAGAAAGAAACGCTAGGCCGGGTGTAGGCTAACTGTGGTTACGTGCCTGGTAGGGAATTATATTAGATATGTAGGGAAAGTGTTGCGAGTGTCGGGATTTTATATTTCAGCAGACTTATTAATTATCGCGGAACATTTTATAAAAAAAAAAAGAAGAGGTCTGCAGTGTGAACGAAATATTTATTTTATTTAGCTTAGTTCGAGGCCCGCGATACGTCAAAGGTAGATAACAGGACTGTAGTGCGTGTACCTAGGCCCGTGAGCATAAATTACAGAAGATTTCTGCTGATGTCCCGAGGCCGTGTATTATTCCTGCAGGGGGGACAGAGACAGAGAGAGAGAGCGAGAGCGATTGTTTTCCCTACCATTTATTCGCCTGCGTTGAGTAACTACTATTTCAGCTTCAATTTTTAAGTATGACCGACTCTTGTATTAACACTGGTGTAGCGTCAGACGCGATCTTTATTTCATAAACTGACGCATGAAGTATTTATGGTTGAATAATTTCATTATACACCCAATGAAGTAAAATTAAATGCCCAGCTCTCGGAAACGGTGTGAGCATAATATATTATTGCTGAGAAGTAACATAAGTATTTATTAAAAGGGCTATTACAAGAGCAGCATAAAATTAAGGCTTCGTCACCTGGTATCCTGCTTAAGTTACGGCCACTAGTATAGCATGTAGTGTATATTTGCATAGGTTCGTTGTTTTTTGCATCATTCCGAGTTTAAATATTGTGGTTCAGTAATGTATGTTTTATGGTTATGATTTTACGTTAATAAACGTAGGATTATTTTTAATTTTAATGAGAGTTTGTTTTAAAGTAGCTACCATAGTAGATGTGTTCTGGATTTAAGGGAGTATTTTGTCTGCCTGTGTAGTGCTCTGTCAGTCAGTTACAGTTGAGTCCAAGTGATTTAATGGCAAGCGTGTCTTTGAAAGATACCCCATGCACTTATGGTGTGTGTCGCTATTTCAAATTGCAAAATGAATTTTAGCCCACAAAACCCCGAGAACATACATACGCTCTACCTAGCTCACACACTTATTTACATACCTATTTCCACACACTGTCCACCGTAAATTGTGGGGCCCTAGTATTGTAGTTATCCAAGAAAAACACTACACTAATTCACCGAGTTAATTAACAGACAGTTCGGACCACGTACAATATTAGAAAGTTGACTCCAATTAATTATAGGAGATTTGAATACATCACTATTATGGAGACATTCACAGAAATCACGGAATCAACAGCTGAGGAAAGCACTGATACACATACCTTGGAAATGGAAAGACAGGATTTACATGTACCCAGCACTAGCACTGAAGAACAAGTTATGTTATCAGACATAAACCTGACCACGGATACGGTAACACCAAACACTATGGATATGTTAAATTTGTTGCCAGCCTTATTTTAAAAAATAGAACGAACGGGAGCAAAAACGAGAATGCAGATCGAGAGTATTGGTAGTGGACAGGTAGCCACACGAGCTCAAATCGAAAATACTAGGTGTGCGCATGTAGAACAAATTAGCACAGTCACCGAGGGTTTTAAAAGAAGGATAAGCGGCCTACAAGAAGAGGTGCAGTCAAGAGAAGAGGTGGCGCAAACTGCCGCCAATCTAAAGGGAGTAGACCTGCAGCTAACCGAGATACAGATTTTGTTAATGACCTGGTGGAAGAGCAGTTGGAATCCTTAAATCACCACATGGAGAGCAAATGGAGCCTAATGGAGAGAGCGCACCACGAAGTTATAAGCAAGATTACTACCCAGGTTTCTGAAGTAGGAGAGCGAATAAACAAATTAAACCAAGTAGTGGACTCAATGTCAAATCTACAAATAACCAACTCACCGCTTGCCAATGTACCCACATATACAGGTGAGAGTAGCCCACTGACCGATAACTCGCCTCGAAAACAGAATACAGTGAGCCACCCGTATACTCATTCTGCACCAACATCCAACCACATTTCTACTTTAATGCTTCGTCCGTCGAAATTATGGGCGGAACAACTCGCACAGTTCGAGGCTCAAGTAGGTGAAAATCCCGTTAAATACTTACTAAAGTTTGAGGAGTATTCAAACCTGTTCGACCTATCTGATCACGACCTGTTAAGATGTCTTATTCTATCTCTTAAGTCCACTGCATACGATTGGTGGGAGGTGGCAAAAGTTTATGTAAATACCTACTCATAATTTTGCACTCTGTTTCTTGAACAATTTTGGAACAGAAAAATCCAAGGACATTTAAGAGCTCAACTCCACGCAGAGAGGTTCTATCCTGGCAGAGATAAAACCCTAGAAGCCCATTTGTCCGAGGTGTACGACAAGTCAAGATACCTGAATCCACCTCTAAGCGATGGAGAGTTTATCGCTATGATGTTAAACCAGTTACCGTACAATTTTGAACGCATTGGTCGGGACGCCTGGACCATAACGTAACACACAAAAAATCACGTACAAATTTCGTTAAAAATGATTCAAAACTCGGGTTGGCATTCCAACTGTGGGCCCTTTAGTATACTGTATAATTTTATTCTTCAACCAAAACTGTCTAGCAACCTGCATTGTATGTTTCATACACCATGTACTAATACGGGGTTTATTCTAGCATGTTTTTACTTAAGTTTCACTGAGATGGTTCTTCCACGTAGACTAGTATTGTGATTTAATCCACTTTGTGGCAAGAGTGCTGGATGCGAGCTAATTTTTAGGTTTTAACTCAAATAAATAATATGACCTTGACCCATATTGAGATGTCTTCTATATTGAAGTTTTTTTTATAAATAATTAAATTACTTTAGAAGAAGTTAAGTTTGCTAGTATTTTCCAGCTATGTAGGATACGGAGTAGGTGACGGTTCGACTTAAAGGTGATATGCAGATTACGGTATGAACGAAGAAGAGAAGTGAGTTGGAGTGGGGTGGGGTAAGGTGTTGACGAAGGAGGAGATTATGTAAGGAAGGGAGGGTGAGGGGGAGAATGTTAAGACTATGTGATTGATTGGACGTGGGTCAGTCATCTGCTGGATGTGGTAATGGAGGGGGGGGGGGAGGCAGTAGTAGGTAAAAGTATGTTCAGGCATAAGTGCGTGGGGCATCGGAGCTGGATCCGGGGGAGCCACCTTGTTGTTCATCATCCTACCGCCATCTTGGATGTAATTTACCTTTTACCCCTGACCCATGACCTTTCACCTGTGACCTTGAACCGGGGACTTTTGACCCCAAAAATCTTCAATCCCCAAAATAATCCCCAAAAAATTATTTGAAAATTTCTAAAAGAATTCCAAAAATATTTATTATTAATAAATTATTTGAATTTATTAAAAAAATTTAAAATATTCCCAAAGGTTTTTTTTATTTGTCCCGTAGATGGCGAGAGGTATCAACGACCCAAAGTCAGACTCATGTGACGGAGTCAGATCAAGTAGACCAGTTAGGACCTTTAACCTTTGACCCCAAAAATACAAACAATTCAAATAATTAATAAATTAAAAAACAACTATTTATAATTAAATTATAATTTAACTAAAAATTTATTAATTTTTTTAACTTACATTTCTGAAGGTCTTCCTGCACCACACTTAGCAGACGACTGACTCCCTCACCCACACTCCCCTCACATATACTCATTACGTAATCTTGATTTTTTAGTTCGTCATTTGTTTATACATTACTGGAGGCCACCACATTGGTAGGCAACCGCCATCTTGGTAGGCGTCCACCATCTTGGTAGGCGACAACCACCTTGGAAGACATCACCCATCTGCCATTTTAGATATAGATTACCTCGATCTTGACCCCAAGACCTTGAATGACCTTGAAAACCAAAACTCGCCAGAAATATCTAAATATAAACAAGCACATGATATTACAGACTACTACCACCATATTAGATGCAGACTACATCGACCTTGACCCCATGACCTTGAATGATCTTGAAAACCAAAACTGGAGAAAAAATACCTAAAAGTCATGAAGCACTTGACATTACAGAATACTACCACCTAGGGGCCAGTGTGGCTGAGCGATTAGCACGCTCGCCTCCCACCAAGGCGAACCAGGTTCACTCCCCGGCCAGGTTACCGGATTTTCGCAAGTGGGTATCGTACCGGCCGATGTCGGTCGGCGGGTTTTCTCGGGGATCTCCTACTTCCCCCGCCCCTTTCCTTCTGGCGCCGCTCTATTTTCACTTCAATCACCCTCATCGGTTCTGAAGACCTTGACGTTAAGAGCCACCCAAATCTCTTCACTCACCCACTCACTACTACCACCATATTAGATGCAGACTACCTCAAGCTTTACCCTAACATTGAACGAATTTAAATACAAAAACTCGATAAAAAGACATAAAAGTTGACCAGCATAGTACCTTACAGCCCACTATCACCATATAAGATGCAGGTGACATTGAAATTATAAGTTAATTTGAAAAAATCGGGTATATCATACTATTAGCGACCACATGCACGAGTATGTTACAATCATGATGTGGACCAGAATTGTTATAGACTTAATTGGCGCTAATTCAAATTTCTATACTGCCAGGCCCTGGAGAATTTGAATATATGAGTGCAGCTAGGACGATATTCATCCACTCTCTTTCCACACACCAATCCACACTAATCCATCCACCAATCCTTACCAATCCACCCAATCCTCACAAATCCTCCCCAATCCATCTAATCATTCACCAATCCACCCAATCAATGACTAATCTACCCATTCATTCATCTACCCACCTAATCACCTTCGCCAATCATCACCAGTCCTCATTGCCATGCCTACCAATCCACCCTCTCCTCCTCACAAATCCTCACCTATCCACCCAATCATTCACCAATCATCTTCACCAATCCATGGGCTTGACTGCCTCAATCCATATAAGAAAAAATACGATTCAGCTACTGTCTCTAAAGTTTGTACATGTCGACAGAAATAACGTTTGTGTATGCAACCAGTTATGCGTGCATTTGTATACTAAAGTTTTTATTATCATTATAGTTACTGATCTAAACTTTTATTAGCGAGTGATAATAGCAGCACCCTGTTGTGGGTGATAAAAGGATACGAGATACAAAAAAGAACAAAAAATAATAACGTTTTATTATTTTGTACTTACATTTTCAGAAGAGAGCAGTTCATCACATCATCTGATATAATCCTGAGCATTAATTTCTCTTATGATCGAAACTACCTCTTTCATGGTCGAGTAATCCCTACATTGTTGCTTATTGAGCAAATACCTAAGTCTGTCTACAAGTTTGTTGGGATCTTCGGTAAACATATCGTCAATATACTCGACATATTCCGCCTTCTTCGCATCACTTGTCGAAGGAAACTTGCTGGGGAAATGTGTGGGATCGTCAAGGGAAAAATTACGGTATTCAACACTATCACTGTCCTCAGTCATCATCAATGCTGTCTTCACGATCGTCTTCACTTCCTGCCTCATAATAAATATCAGGTTAACTTTTCTTTCAAGCATGAGTGGTATATTCATCAGTATTTAGAGCTAACAGTCGTTTATTTTGAAGTTCATCGACTTCACAAGAACCTCTTACAAGTGTACGTTCCGTACAAACCGGCTGTGCTACACTCATTGCGTATTTAGCATTAATTGTCCCGTCATAATCGTCTGCGGAACCAGTACCAATTGATGTAGCAGGAGGTACTGATTGATGACATCACTTGCTGGCTCCCAGGATCTTGCAAAAGCTGCATGTTACCATTGTCGTTATTCTTCATCGCGCGAAAAGGTCTCTCATGTCGCCGAGCATTTTGACCATAGGTGAACACTCGATCGCAGAATCGACACTTATGGAAAATAAAATAAAACGCCTAAAATTGAGCTAGTGTGCAGTGAAAAGCGACTTTAAAAACTGGTAGCAAAACCAACATTCTTAGACAGGACGTTATACAAAGAAAATATTTCTCTCCTCCATCTACACAATGACTTCATTCTCTTTGATACGCCTATCCATGCAGTGTTCGCTGCCCTGGAACTGTCAGAAACTTTAATGTATAATTTCTATTATGATGAAATTAAGGCTCTGTGTGTAGTTGACCTATAGCTGTTATACATAGATTCATTTTTAGGAGTTTTTTTTATATTTTCCATAAGTTTTCCAAATGTTGCATTATTCGCCAAATTATAGAATTCCTTCTCAAAGTTGTTGGTGGTCGCCTGTCGCTTCGCAGCTTTGAGCTCGATGCAGAGTTTTAGCCAGGGATTTTCTTCAAATGCAAGTACACAATGTATTTTCGTAAGCTTCACGCCATGTTCGAGAGCCTGTTTTAGGTTGCGGTAGTGGACGATGTATTTTTTCTTGTCTCCCAGAGTCATCAGTTTCGAATGCTTGGAGCCAGGTAGACACTGGTTAACAGGAAGAAATGGTAAATCACGATGTTCCTCGTGCAGGGTCGTGAGGTACTCGACATCCACCTCGAGAATATTACCTGTCGCCCCGTCATCTGGAGTGGATATGACGTCAATGTTGGTATTTACCCACGTGAAATTACATATTGCGAGCAGTAAACTCATATCCCAGCCATACAGGTTGTTTGCATCATCGAGGTACTGCAGGTATATTGTCGGCTTGCTGGGGTCGTATTTTTCCGGTGCATATATGTTATTTGCTACCACACGATATTTAACGCACTGTGCAATGCCATCAAGAATTGCATTTACAATAAATATATGCATGTCGTAGTCCGTTAGAAGTTCCAACTCAAGCCCCGCTATACGCAACATAGCATCAAAAGCGAACCCTGAAGCGCTGATTTAACTAACGCAATCGAGCTTGAACGTGGAAATGCAGAGATCCCTAAAGTTTTCAAATTCATCGGACAGGAGGAGCACGTCGGTCTTCAAATACAATTCTGAATATGTCTTAAGACTGCTACAGTAAACTCTTGCCATACTTACTGAGCACGAGTGTATTCTTCGTCGCTGATTCCCTAGTCCGTCAGCTTGTTAAAGAAAGCGTATTTAGGAGGTATCTGTGGCTCGTTCAGCTTCTCCCATGAGTCTATGTATCATAAGTGAAAATGCCTTTGTATGTGATGAGTGGTAGTTGGTTGGGGGTGAAGAATTTACAGTGTTGATAAATTTCACAGGTGTCATGTACATGGAAAGGATGCCAGACTGTGGGCCATGAAATGAAATGTATCAGCAAACTGGATAGAAAAACGATCACCCAGCTGTTTTGGAAAAATAATTGTCTTCTCACCCGTGTGTGGAATAATGTTTATACCTTTTGTATCGCAGTCAAGATGTTTGGTAATCAAGGTTTCCGTCGTAGCTGAGGTTATGGAAATTTACAGTCAGTTTTTTAGGGCGGCGGCGCAGCAAATTGCAGCTGCTGTATGCAAGACCTATGTAGCGCCCGGTGAAGTGGTCGTGGTCCCTCACTTTACAATTTTCGTGAGTGAACACAGAATCGCAGTATCTCCATCTCGTCGCCTGTGAGTAGCCTGATTTTTTCTGGGGGGGGGGAGGGGGGGGGTGATCAATATCATTTGCTTCGAAGTGGTGTAAATATATTTTACTTCTGTGCCAATATTCACTATGGTGTTCATAAATTTGTTTTCCGCATCTTCACCCATGTATATAATGGGATCCTGTCTCAACGTGGATGTAAGTGCTGCTGGAATTGAACTATTGGTGACTTGCACCTATATACAAAAACTGTAGGCCTCATGCTTCTGATATGCGTACGTGTAGGCGCAACAGGAGTCCGATTCGCAGGTCTGAATGAGTTTGAGTATTGCCTCGAAATCAGCACATACGACTATCGGCAATTTATTCATGTGGTGGTAATTCTTGAATTTCAAAATGGGTGGCCGACCATCCTTCCCTAGCTGTGCCATTTCGGTGTGTAGTGGAGCATTCACTTTGCAGTATTGCTTGCGTTCTTCTAGGCACTGCTGTCCTGTCAGCCCATATTTCCTCGCCTGTTCGTCGTAATACGTGAAGAAACGCTTACATATGTGGATCTTGTGACCATGGGCTGTCAACTGCGATCTTAACAAATGTTCTAAATTCTTTATACAAGAGTAGTGTGCCTTCCCATCTTCGGTGGTAAGGAGAAGGAAGTCGACGTACTGAACCTTTTCTTCTTTGGCTACTCGTATGGGATAAATTTTCTGGTTCTCGCCTATATCATAAATGTTCACAGATACTGACGCATTGTTTTTCTCGGAAACTGTGATATGCTAAATTGTGTAGGGAACTTGAGGACTGAAAAGTCAAATTTAGTTTCGAGAGCTTTGTTGCGGTGATTGATTTACTGACAGTTTTTCCTTTCTATAAAACCTGCTCGAACGGCTCATTTAAAGCAAATGTGGTCAATTGTGTTTTGTTGATTAATCACAGCCTTCTTGTTCTTGATAGATTCTGGCAAGTCAATGTACGACAAGACTCGAAGAGGGCCCAGCTTGTTTATACGGAGCTGTAGGTGATTGACTGACGACAGTGTCCATGCCCAAACCATGCTCCTTGTACGTTTCCTCCTCTTTACATATTTCTTCTACGCTGCTTCGTACCACCTTCTCATTATCGCTAGCCTCGAATAATGGTAATTTTTTGTTTTGTTTTGAAAGCCCTCTTGTCGGTACCTTTGTCGAACGGTTCTGGTTGTGTATAGTTACACTCAAGCCACACATTAAATATAGTTGGACCCTGCTCTGGTAGTTCATCGGTGAGCTGGTCAATGATATTTTTCTTCATCTGAGCCAAAAAATTACAAATATCTCTCTTCGACCTACTTATATTTTCAGCCACATATGTCTTTTAATTATGTCGGAAAGCAATTTTAGCTTATACGAAACTATTTGCATTAACATACCCAGACGCGACGGTCGCTGGTACGAAGGTGGATTAACATTTTGAAACCTTGGTTTTGCAATATGCACTTTCATACATTCTGGTGAAGGAGACTGTACATGAGTAATTTTGGTTGGTGTAGGTCCTGCAGGTGTGCAGGTTTTTGCGTGTCTCTGCAAGTTATCGCGCCTAGCAAATGTCAGTCTACAATCCGTGCACTTGTGTACTACTCCATCTGTATTCATCGCACAACCATACTTCTTGTGCTTTCGTGCATCGTAGTAGGTGAACACGAAAATTTTATCGTAAAAGCGACATGAGTGATGGTGTAATGGTTCAGTAGATGGCACCGATGTAATTGAAGATGCCTACGAGGGTACCACGAACGACATCGATGGCGATATATGCAGCTCATCTGGGGCCGCTGAACGTACAGACAAAGATGAAGTCGGGACATCGTTTGTAGGCACACCATTAAAAGTACGCTCCATCTTGATTTCTGCAGGAAAAAGAAAAGAGAATGAATGGATCTGATAATTGCAAGGTATAAGTGGTATACAATATAGACTATAGGTATAATTACGAGTATGAATGATAATATAAAGGTATAAGGGATCTGCATCATACAAAATGGAATAAACTTAGGTATATTTACGAGCAAAAATGATAATTCCCTACAGAATCTTATGGAAGAGCTGGTCATGTAAAAAAAAAAAAAAAACGCTTACCAGTCAGAATGTTAAGAAGGTCAGGAGAGAGAAGACGATCTGTCAGCTGTCACATCAGACGAAGAACTGAGACGATGTGCGACTCTATCCGCCTTGTATACCCCCAGAGCCTGAGATGTCACGTGAGCAAGTCAATCATGAACGAGCAATGTCACGTGACTGCCATGTGACACACTTACGATGATATACAATAGAAGAGCAATGACATGTGACCCCATGCGACACACACTTAAAAAAATGCTATATGCATACATACTGTGAACAATGACAGCAAAAATCCGATGACCTGTAAGGTTAACTGTAGGGACAATACACCCTTGTGGTGTGGTGTGGTTGTAATTTATTTGTTTGTTTTCAGTCACTCAGAAAAACGAAGAGACATTTAAACACATGCTTAAAGTCTTCCTTTAGTATGCTTGGGTTATCATGGATGGTATATTGGGTTATAAGTTTATCCAATATATCTGTCTTGTGATTGCTGGTATATGTCGAATGGTGTGGACATTGTGTGTGTTTCGGAGAGTCCTGTATTGTTAAAGGTGCGCTTGAGTTAGAAATTGTGTGGTATGGAGATCAGTAGAGCAGAAGGCTTGCACGAGTTGCAGTGGGTGGAACATTGAATGTTAAGGTGCCTGCTCGCGAGTTATATAAGTATTAGACAGGATTCATTTAGGAAGCTTAGTTTGACAGTGACAGACGTAGAACTTTGTCGAGAAGAATATATGGTCTACGATTCTGGCTAGATGCTTGCTAGAATGGACTGTCTTGGTCCGTGTATAAGCAATTTATATTAATTATGTGCTGGTGTAAAGATATTATGTGAATAGCGTGGAAAATTTTAAGGATTCTGTTTGTAGTCTGAAATATGTAAATAAATAATTTTTAAAAAGTCCTTAATTTCTCGCTGATGATGTATCCTGCCTGATATGTAGACTATATTACAGTGCTTTATTTATTCGTTTGTACATACATTAAAACAAAACTCTCAGTAGCATGCCTATACCTAGAAAACAGACGAGGCAGTGAATAATGAGACTTCAAGAGAGGGTCTGGAAATGTAGTTGAGAGAACTATGTATTATTTCAACACAATATTAAAAAAAAAAACTTAAAGAATAAATTTTAAAGTCGGTTAAAAATACAGATTTACGATTTGACATGCCCTATGCCTATAAAACCAAGATGGCTAACAGAATCATACAAATATACTTGAAGAAAATTAGAGGTCGTAACTGCTGAGCACCTTCGGGTACGTTCGACATACCCGAGTCGAAGGCTTCCGAGCACCTCCTGAGTCGAGCCGAAGATAGCCGAGCTCGTCCGAGACTAGCCGAAGCCATCTAGTCGACCAGACGCACAAGCCGCTGCGGCTTTTATTTAAAATACATTGAACCAGACTCGCTATAAGTAAACTACTGACTGACTTTAAATTTATACTTTTCGAACTCGTAAAGTCAAGAGTGCGTGACTTTACCTTTGGCAGTTCCATTGTGTCAAGCTCCATAAGAAACAACATGTCGGAAAGCAAATGTAAAGTGAAATCGTAAAATCAAATATTAAAGTTGTCAATTGTGTAAGCGCTTTAGGTTAGCAGGCTACAGACTATGGTTTCACTTCTGTGTGTTACTTGTTCTGCGGCGACGTGCTCGCAGAGGCAGTGGGCGCCTGACCCGAGACGTACTTTGTGGATGTTGCTGTCTGTGGATTGCGGGTTCCGTACAGGAGATAAGAGGCCAGGCCATATCCACGACGCTGCTGCCACAGCGGCCTCTGTCGAGCTCCGACATTCTTCCCGCAATGCTAAGCCCCTGGTCCGGCTTGTAGGGATTGGCAGCCCTGAGCGCCCTCCCACGGCTGCCAACTGCGCCGCCCTAAGATGATTTGCGAGCGGCGCTGTGCTCTATCTCTCGAAAGAGAGCTTATTGCCCGGCATGCCCGCGTCTCTGCAGTAATTGTGCCGCATCGCTCAGGCTTGTACCGCCAACCGACACACTTCATCTACTGGGATTAAGGGCAGGATGCCAGCGGCAGGTTTCGACTCGTTAATTGCTATAAACTGCCGAAATGACCACAGCGAGGCGTAAATATTCTGTATTATAATTACGTTTACTTTCTTGTACCAACTGTCGTAAACAAATGTGACACTTATACGGTGGTAACTACAGGGTTTCAAAAGTAGAATATTATGGGCAAGACATTCAAATGAAACACAAACACGCCGTCTTAATATTCAATTCTTGCCGTTTTATCACTTAACTGGCTCATTGGAGAAAGAAACCAGTGACAAGACTTCGACACGCTAATTAAATAATATGTAAAGTGTGGGTAAATATTCACATTATCGTTGGAAAATGGACACCGAAGTTACTGGCATTTTTATTCTCATAATAAGGCCAAAATGTTCAGTGTCGTAGTAAATTGGTTTATACGATAGAAACAAATTGGCAAGATAAAGTTCTTTGGATTTGGCTGCCGTTGTTTTCAAATGCTTGGCATCTTGGTTGTTTCTTCCGTAATTTCAAATAACAGTTGCAGTCCCCCAACTTTAGCTGAAGCTACGTAGATGCAGTCTACTGCTGCAGCTCCACGCTGAAGATGGTAACTGCAACTGTCATTCAAAGCATGTGAGGCGGTCTGGATGTGATAATCATCAACACTGTTAACTGGGACTGAAAATTCCTGCTCTAGAAGGCAAACGAATCAACGTAGATGCGAATCCCCGTTGGTCACCAATTGCAATTGAGGCCATAAGAGTCCCACGAACGTCCTTTAATATATTAAGCAAGTTTATTTTTGTACAAAAATTTTCCCTTTGTTATCACTGAATGTGGTAGTATCAATTGCTTTTTTTTTTTTTTTCTTTTTACAAATCTTTGTAATGAAAATTTATGACCAGACACAAAAATTGCAAGCTAGGCTAAGCAAAGAGGAATACCTAATGAATTCATTTTTAACTTGTCCCGGTTCCAGTTATGCCGGTATTTTACAATGGTTTCAGATGTGGAGCTAATCACGTAAAAATTATAAGTTGTATTTCAAAATAAGTGTTAAAATGTTCTCTATGCCTTGACTAGCTTGGCTTTCGAATATTGACTCCGAAAATTAAATTATAAAAAAATACTTAAATCTGAGATGGCAAGGATACTTACCTATTAGTTCTTTATTTTTGGGTCTAAAAACTGTACAATTAACGTAATTGATTGTCTATCTGTATATCTGTAGTCAAGCATAACACCCGGTAATTGCCGGATACCACTGGTATAGGCTGTTCACGGTAAAGTTAGCACTTTTGAGGCCCTAGTTACTTTTTTCGTTCAGCCTTTGTTTATACTTTAACCCCCCTTTTCAAATAAATATTGCCATATAAATATTAAACACAGTGTGCATAGTCCACTGCAACCGGAAGTTAACAAATAAAATATATCTATTGACTATTATTCCAAATGAGAGGGCATTCAAAACTACTCATTTTACCATGAACATCATATATTTCGGCGAACTTGAGATACTTTACAGTAATCATTTATGTTTCATGTTCCCAAATGACGTGACTTGTTTACAATATTCGAGGAACTAGTTTTGTAGTATGTTTTATTGCTCTCAAATGACCTGAGAAGCAATACGATACTGACGAAAGGGAACATTGCTGCTATTATTTTACGTCTGACAGAAAGTAGCTATGTAACGGACGGAACTTGCTGATATTACTTATAGCTGGCTCCAAACACGAAAACAGACTGAGTGAAATTTGAGGCCACGCCACGAGTGGGCGTCGGAAAGCCACTGGGGCCAATTTTTCAAAGCGTCAAGTGACGAGCATAAATGCAGTTATAAGCTAAATGCAGTTATAAGGAATAAATGACAAGTGACAAGCTACAAGAAAGTGAAATTTTACATTATAACAAGTGTCTCGATTTACTCCTCCTTCAATTTTCTTGTCAAATACCATGTGGGGAGGCAACACTCTCCGAGTGACGGACTTTCCAGCAGGGACCCGTAGGTGCTAGTTATCCCCGAGAAAACACGTCGGCAAGCGGCATCGTCCAGCACGATTCCCACGTACAAAAATCCGGGGGAGTGAACCAACCGGGTATCGAACCCGGATCGCCTTGGTGGAGGCGAGCGCCCTAGCCACTGCGCCATCATATTCTATGAGACGTGTTGTGAGCATATTAGTGTGATGAGAAATTTTTAAATAGGCCTAAGCGATAAATTTCTCATTAAGTTGTTTTCCCATAAAATGTGACTGTGGCCTAAAATTCAAAAGAGGGATATTTGAATATACCAAGGAGAAGTGTTAGGAGGAGGCAGATAACATACCACAAAAAAGGATTAGCTATAAAAATTAAATATACTGTAAAAATTACTATTATACGTGTTACAGCATGTTAGTTGATTTGTGATGCATGTGGCAAAATAATTTAATTGCATTACAATTTCAAGCTTTCAAATCTCTAAGTACCTGTAATAGGCAAAGACCATGCAACCGCTTCCCAGTCATTCTTGATCTAACCCAAGATTTGACTGGCCGGAGAGTAGAAACAGAGCATTCGGCTGTAGCAACACTGGCCGGAATAGTACACAGAATTTGCAGAAGCAGGCGAAATGAAGGAAATATGTCTGTGTCACAGTCACCCAATACTTCAAGCTCACTCTCTGGTATTTCCTTGGTCGTTTGTTTTCTCCATTTGGCTTCCTATAAGTTAAATTCCCCAAGAAAATCCCAGATACTGTTGACGCAGAATCTTGTTGCAAAAATGAATCGTATTTTTTTGTAAACTACTTCATTTCTTGCTCCATGCATTCGTTTGATGTATTTCATTTAAAAATACATACTACTTGCCATCAGAAGTCTTTAAATTTAAAGTCTATAGAAATGCTTCTGAAAATCTAGCTGAAAGATCAGGCACCACATAGTCTAACAGTGGTGTTTAAATTGACCTACAATAATATTCTTCACAGGTTGATGATGGATGATTTTCTCTGTATGTCTGCGTTCTGACTGTTTGGGAGTTAGTACAACCAAGCTAAAAGGCAAAAGTTACACATTCCACATATGCTTTCCTCAAATCATTTACATGATTTTCATGATTATTTTTGAGAGCATTAATAGTATCTGCAAAGGTGTAAGAAGCATAGTGAACATAAAGCGATTTTTTTTTTTTTTAGTAAACGACTTAGTTGGAGTGTATATTTCAGCACTTCAATCGGGGATAAGAGAGAAATAATGAAATCACTGCTATATATATAATGCACAAATGTTGATGCTTTTAATGCTTTCTTGGCATCTTATATATCTTACCAATAGCATTGAAACATTTAGGAAGAGCATCGCAAAAACTAATGATGGAATCGAGAGGCACACAAGTACAACTGTTTGATACTGTAAACGGAAAGGGTTGGAGAGGGGAGGTAACCTTCTGTGCCATGCGCCCTTGACCAATCAGAGCTAATTATATTCTTGCAACACAAAACAGTGTAACTGTGTGTGTGTGGTACATTTTATAAAGCACAGGGTAAAGTATTAATTTAAATATGTATTTTTTTTTATTTTCACTTGACAATTTTTTTAGAACAGTCTCGGAAGGGGCCTTGACCCCTATGGTCCCCCCTCTGGATTCGCCGCTGCTTCAAAACAACTACAATAACAACGGCAACAAAAAAAGTGGGTTGGTGCGCGGGTTAGCGCCACAAAGTTTTAGGTTTTAGAGAAATTTCCGTGTCGCGGAACCTTTTTTTTTTAGTAATTTTATGTGATACATTATTGGTCTTTATAATTTAAGTTATTGCCAGAAAACGCTTATTTCTGCAACATTTTCGTATAAAAGCAATAATACAAACCACGGCTAAATAAAAAACACAGGCAGCCGATTGCAATTTACAGTTACTTGTGCATTATTGCTTTCATCCAAAGAAATTCTAGAAATAAACGTTTTCTTACAATAACAAATTATAAACGACAATAATGTATCACATAAAATAACTAAACATTTCATTACACGACGGAGATTTGAACTGTAAAACCAATAGCTTCACGATTCAAACCCGCGCACTAACCCACGTTGCTACGCTCACAACTAGAAAATTGACTGTGTAAATGCGTATTTCAAATTATGTAACAGGAGAGATGTTAACCCCCACACATAAAAGCTTTATTATTAGTGTAGTGATATTTTCCCCTTCTTTTAGTCTCCTAACGTATAAACTTGTTTAATTACGGAAAGCACAATATTCATTATTATGATAGTTAAAGATAAATATTTAAACAATTTAACAATGTTTTAATTAGTCGCGTAAACGTCCGTTGTGCATAAATGTGAAAATAGTATAATACCTTTTTTTTATATACATAAGCAGTGTCGTTACTAACACTGTTTTCCATATATTAATTGCCTAGTACTTGTACTCAGAACTTAAATAAATACAGTCTTCAGGACAAAAAAAAATAGTCTTCGTACTTTTTGGATATACCACATAGCTCCTACATATAATATTTGATTGCATTTGTAGCCCTGCCAACTGCAGAATGTCTGACATTTGCGAGTTGTTTTTGCTTGCCATTTACAATTTTCCGTTAGCACTATGTAACGCGAGGGTATAAACTGATGCATTCTTTCTTCTCTTCTGCTATAGAAATTCTTATGTCTTCTGTTGTGCCCATGGGTATAGCAGAAGGTACCAGAAATTTGGTATCGTGTATGGACAGTTTTAAAGGCTTTTCACGATAAAGTGAGCACTTTTGTAATCAACCTTACAAAAAAGTCACTGCCCTGTGCCTGCATACATTTAAACGGGCGCACTGAGTCACATATTCCCAGTGAAGTTGGTAATGAAGGTTGGAAAATAGTTCCTTATCTTAACTTCGAATAAAAAGTGTTAGGCCACCATTTGTGATGGCGTAAATTATTTCTTTCGTTTTCTGTATTTTTTTATACAACGATGTATGAAAGTGAAAAGTTTGTAAAGTATCGACTTGTATAATAATTTCAGAGTTTCACTTGACCAACGCATGAATAAAAGATAAGGCCCATGGCAATGTTAATTTTACATAAGGCGGAAGAATACACTAAGTACTCACAAGTAAATCTTAAGCAGTATTTTCAACAGTGCTCATTTTACCGTGAACAGCCTATAGTAAGACTTGCTTTGAGAAATAGTGCCCTTGTTCAGCTTCTGGCTGTATGAGTGTGGTCAAGGAGACCGGAGAGCGCGAACTGGAAAACAATTCGGTGCTTACAATGAGCTCTTGTGTGACGGTGAGGGTGAAATGAGGTGAGGGTGAGCAGTAGTGGAATGAAGGTGTGGGGGAAAGGGGAGCGACCTGAGAAAACCTGCCGTACACGGCAGCGTCCGTCACGTTTGCCACATCCTGGTGACACCGCCAGGAATCGAACCCAGGTTCGCCGTAATGAGAGGCTATAAGTCTAACCACTGCATCAAAATATATATCGTGAGAAGCGCCTGCGTGTTTTCGCCGTCATAGACACTCAGATCGTTGAAGGGGAGCAGGCCGTACGAAACGTGTGAATAATTGTTGGCAAAACAGCGTGAGTTGCTCGTCCCACAAGTTCGAGAAACTTCTCTGTCATGCTCGAAGAAGCGCCTACGATTGCCAGATTACTGTTCATCTGATACAATCTCGTGATGTTAAGACAAATGCGAATAGCAGAGTATGGGCTCCTATCAATTAAATTATGTTCAAGTAATATGAAAGGAAATGCGATTCTGCAAGTGCTTCATGCACGTATCATAATATCAACGTCAATAGTGAAAGACATCAACTGTGCGACCCTTTAATGAAAATAAAACTGATATTTAGCCTACTTTCCGAAGTATCGAAAAGGCCTATGAGATCAATTTCCTGTCTGTGTTTATGTGTATGTATGTATGTGTGTTATGTGTGTGTGTCCCACCCTTCCAATTTTTGAACGCGTTTACCGAATTTCACCAGACTTGGTACAGATATATTACTTAGTAGGGTCGCATGACTTTTATAAATTTCAACCACATCGGGCACTTACTTGCAAACTGGCGGTCATTTCCAAATTTGTGTTGATATGTCATATCTCGGGAATCATTCAATCGTTTGAAACCAAATTGTGTATGCTGGCAGAGCATAGTGTAAGCACTAAATTTTAAGGTGGATAGTTTTGTTGGTCCACCATTTTGTAAAATAGCACCAAATCAAGAAATATTTTTCATTATATCTCGAAAACTATTTAACAAATTCTAGCCCAATTTGGCAGATAAGTAAAACTATAATAGTCGAAGTAAACATAAGTGATTGAACTTGACTAGGTACTTACTTTAAAAATGGCGACCAAATTTTTTTTTTTAGGGTTTATTCTGAATATCTGCCATTTCATTACAAATTTTTGACCAAATATCGTATAGACCTACTGGAAGGATATGTTAGAAGCATCATATAACCTATGAAAACACAAACACTTTTGTGGGCCATTTTGGAAGATAGCGCCATAAGATTACGTAAAGTTATGTCATATCTCGGTAAAAAAAATGTTTCATTCCTACCGAATTTGGCAAACAAGTAGTACTGATGTTGATGATGATGTTAATTTATGGGTTCAAAGATTACAAGACACTTAGTTTTAAAATGGTGGCCACATAGCTCTATCATCGAAATTATGTAATCAATTCTAACATAACTCTGTATTTTGGCCGTAGTTATTAGATCTATCATCTTTAACTACAAGGAGCATATTTTCTCCACCCTTTTGTATGATAGCTCTATGCAAACAAAGTTTCATGTCATATCTCGGAAAACAATTGACCAATTCCTAAGGAATTTTGCAAACCTAGTACTGCAGCAAATGGTGTAAAATTGCATGTTTTAAGTACGTCAGAAATGTATTCTTAAAACTGAGTATATTTAGTTCTTTAGTTTTAAATGTTTTATCAAGGAAACAATGTTATCATTTCCAACTTATAATTATTTGCTGGCAGTAGATATTACAAAGGACAACTATATTTACACCGAGCATCTTCTACCCACCATTTTGTAAGACAGCGGTATGCGAATATACAATATTTTATGCCATATCCCAGGAAACAATTGACGAATTCCTACCAAATTTTGCAAACAAATAGTTCTGCAGCAGGTGATGTAAACCAGTAGGTTTGAAGTAGGTAAGGCACTCATTTTCAAAATGGTGACTATATAATTATTTTAGCTCAGTATATTTTACTAGCGAAATAAATTCCATCTGAAGTTTGTATGCAGGCAGTGCCAATTACAATTTTCAAATATGTCTATGCAGAGCCTCATTTCTCTTCCATTTGGTTTGATATTCCCACCAATAAAAAATACATTTCTTATCTCATGTTTTGGGAAACAATCAACCCATTCTTACAAAATTTGGCGAAGATGTTGTACTGTGGTAAGCCATATTAATATGTGTATTTCTTAAGTATGACACATTCAAAATTATGGCTATAAAATCATTTTAATTTTATTTGCTACATCTACGAAGTAATGTAATATATTTTAAATTAACTTTGTAAATTGGCAGTATACAATAATTCATTGTGCTACTACATTAGATGATTTCCTTCATTTGTGAAGATCATCATACAAAAATTATGGAGGTTTGCTGTCGTATCTCGAGGATCAATCAACCGGTTCCCACCAAATGTAACACTGTATCATTAAAGATAATTTGTACCCAATTGTGAACACTATAAATGCTATGGACGTCAATGTAAACTTCCATGATTTAAATGGGCAAGACAACGATGTTCAAATAGTGGCGTCCTAAATAATTAAGGTAGTTTTCCACATATAATAAACAATTAAAACTAATTCAATCAAATGTTGTATGTAGACATTATATGTTAGAAGCATAGTATTTATAGCCTCTTTTACTTTGGAAAATTGGTACATCAAATAAGAAAAATAAGTTTGTTATGTCATATCTCAGGGACCAAACAATCGATTTACACCAAATTATTCACACAAGTAACGCTACAGTAGTCCATGTAAACTAACATGTTATATGTGATTCAGTCACTTTTCTTCAAAATGATGGGTCTATAAATATTTTAGGTTAATTAATCCTATCATTTGAAACATCAGACTGAAAAAATCCGAAGTTGATGCTCCGAATCCGACCCCCATTATGCAGTGCATTGTACTCTAGCTTAGTGTACAGGGTTATCTGGTTTAGGTCCAGGGTTAGGGCACGCGTGTATTCGTAACTGTCTTAGTAATATTGTATACGTTTCTGGTTTCATCTCTAATGTTATTGCTTTCAAAAAGAAGTCAAAACCTACCTAACAACAAAGATTTTAATAATTTATGTAAAAATGAATTGCACCCATGTTGAGGAAAGCAGACTTATTAGTTATATCAGTAACATCTTTTTTCTTTTTAAGCCACAGAAAACTAACGAGATATTGTACCAGTTTCAGAAATAAAGTCGAATAATTGATTGTGGAATAGGTTCGACGTAAGCTTCTCAGTTTCGCTAACTTCTGTTTTGGAGTACTGCAATCAGTATATGTATGTGTAATATATATATATATATATATATATATATATATATAATACACACACACACACACACACACATTATATATAAGTTATTTTTGCCTGCGTCCTCCCACTTTTTCTGGTAGTCTATTCTGAAGACAGTTTGCCAAGGAAATTAAAATTAGGCTTGTTAGAAAAAACAGCATATAGATTCTTGCCTTCAGCTCAGAAGAAGTCTTGTGTCGAGCACCTGACCCACCGCAGTCTTAGTTCAAAAATATAACCCTTTAAAGATTAAATAATAACTTGAGATTGCTGCTATGTGAAGATAAATACACCAGCAGAGTTGCTCTTAAAAACCTCACGTATTTCTCTACAAATAAATCTGAAAAAACTAATATTCCAGTCTAGTCCACATAAAATCAAAGGAAACGACTATCGCCGAACGCGTAACTTTTTTATTACTGAGATTTAGCTTGATTTTATGTCATCAAAAATTGAATTATTTATCAAAAGAGCAAATGTTTCATAATCAATATTAATAAGGGCACAATAGTGGCACTCATACAGGTATATGGCACTTGGATTTTAACATATAATCTGCGTTCGTCCTCTTTCGAATGGAATTTTGCTGATATTCCTGTACGAAATTTCGACTTCCATATCTGTAGCAGGTACAAAGTCCTTGGCGTGAAGATAGGTGGAGTGACGACTTCTATAGACCGTTCACGGTAAAGCGAGCACTTTTTGAAGCTGTTTCATCAGACATAATAACCAATTAATACTTTTTCTTGTGGCCTCGGACTTTTGGTTTTGCGTATGGTGAATGTATACACTGTGTTCATTACTCACGCGGCAGGGTTTACGTTAACAAGTGGTGGAAGGATATAAATTGGTTGGAAAAATAAAAAGTAACTAGGGCTTCAGAAGTGCTCACTATATCGTGAACGGGATATAGGTGACAGAACGCGTTATGACGCTGGTACAAAGCGAACATACTAACAAGTTTGCTACAGCCAAGTCTACGCTGTCATTAAGCAACTTGCGGGTGTGAGGAGAAAATCCAAACGACGCTCATTATGGTCGGAGCGCTCATAATGTTACGGACGCTATCATCATTCACGGAGAGTAATGGTGCGTTGGACGCGCTAAGGAGGTTGTCAAAGCTTGTCACGAGCCGTTCTTCCATTACTCAGACAAAGAGAAACCGGCGGCGCACCCCAGAACAAACAGACAAATGGCTCTTCCCTCTCGATCCTGGAGTTCAGGACTTGGGCGAGAGACGTGACTAATTACTCGCCTCATTCAACACTCGGACGCATAAAATATGGCGCCCCGTCTTCTGCTTGCCCGGCCCACACTCAAGCAATTGAAGTTCCCGGAGTTTTCAACTCGCAAGTGATGTCGCACTCTTCTCCTGCTCCTTTAGTTTATCACTTCAAAATGATAACCTGAAAAGAAATAACTTGCGTATTCTGTGTCTAGTGCTTCTAAACAGGGTGTCGTTCTCAACCTCGCGTTTATTAAAAAGTTATAGTCCTTGCTGCAAAGTTGTTTCTCGTGGAAATATTCGTTTAGGATTGCTTACAAATCGGAATAATTTCACGGCTATTTTTGAAAGAGTATAGATTACAATGCAAAATGAAAATGGTGCTAGCTAGACTGGAATACGGAAGAGTAATAACACTGCGAATTGAATTTCTTCCGTAGTTTCCTTATAGAGAGCTGAACCCAGTAAGACTCGTGGTTCGCTCAGCCTAGACTAAACTCTTAATCATAAACAATGAGAAGTGAACTAATTAAGTAAAAACCAGTGAAAACCTGTGAAAATTGAGCGACTGATATTGAGTGTCAGCTAACTAATTAAATTAATATGATAACTGAATTGCACTTATTTATTTGAGAACCCCACTGAATGTCAAGAACTGCACTGCTATGAGTCACTTGTTCCAAGTTCATTTCCTTGATTTGCCAGTCGGCAGTAATTTATCAACTGACTTTTAATGAATGTTATTTCATTGACTTATATCACTGATCCAGGCTTGAGTGTACCAACGCTGTGGTTCTCGGGTTGATCTCGGACGTCGAAGAGTGAGGGAAATCTCAGAACGAAAATTCTCATTTGGCTGGGTCTGCAGACGCTACAATGTTGTCGAGACGTTATACTTTTCTCCCCCATCTTAAATTTCACTGTCGCTCCACTCCCAGCTACCCCGAATACTTGCGAACATTTTTACCTCTGCCAGGCTCGCATGAAATTTAAATTTCAAGTGCTGGAGCACACACACAATATTTGTCTGGGCCGTCAATAGTGTCAATATAGGCTATTCACACGGTAAAATGTGCACTTTTGAAAGCCCTGCTTAAGATCTACTTGTATGTGTATGTGTATTCTTGCGCCTTATGTAAGATTAATATTGTCATGGGTCACCTCACTTTATCCATGCATCGTTCAAGTGAAACGGTGAAATTATTATAAAAGCAAACATGTGACAAATCTTCTCATTTTTTTACTTCGATGAATTAAAAAATATCAGAAAGGGAAATAAATAATTGAAGCTATCACAAAGGTTTACCTAGCATTTTTCCGTTCGACGCTAAGATATTGAACTGCTTTCCTTCCATAGTCAATAACTTTACTGGGCGCATGCCACTTGGGGCGCCAGTTACAATATATGCAGGTAGGATCAGTGACTTTTCTGTATGGTTGATTTCAAAAGTGCTCACTTTATAACGCTGTGTCACATGTCGGAGTCGATATAGTGTGTGTGTCTGACGGCGATCACAATACCACACAGAAAATAGTTTGACGGTGTGACTACAGTATTGATTATACTACATCAGTAATTTTTTTGTCACTGAACCGTCAGTGTCTAAGGTTGCTGTTAAAGTAATATATTAAGCTAACAATGTTAATATAAACAGTAAGTACTTTTGTAACAACATAACTTCTTTACTGTTCTGTCAACATTAAGGGGGTGTTTATGTTGCGGCAAAACACATTTTGTGTTCAACGGATGTAAACATTTCTGTTAATGATCTTGTTTTTGCTATGCTTAGAAAACATTACGATGTAAAATAAATTATGTACAATCATCTTGTCACAAAAACAAATCTAAATAACGAGTAAAAATTGACGTCTGGATTGGGAATCGAACCTGCGCTTAGAGGGACTAACGTCCAACCAACTGCTCTGTCTTAACATGTTTGACTGTGTTGCATATTGTAAGTATTCAGTACGATGTAACAACAAACTGCACTTATCTTTTGTTACGTGGAAATACTTTACGCTTTGTTAATATTTGCATAATTGGCACACGTAAACTGCTTCGCATGTCTTGAGAGCTGGTCTAGGCTACACATATTTCTCAAACTATGATTTAAAATTTAATAACAGTGGTTTCTTTTAACGAGGTTATCGCTGTTCACTACTATCCGCCACTTTACAACGCCAAGACAGAGTGAACTTGTGTTGGTTGGAGACTTCTTTAACGTCGCAGTAACACAACATATTTTGTTCTTCCTGATATTTTTAGCGTAATACAGAATTCGGTCGTGTCAACATTACTTAGAGAATTTATTAACATAACAACTTCACCAATATATTTGCATTATAGTAATATAAGACTTTGTAAATGGTTAACATAATTAACTGTCACAACGTTATTAATTTTACTGCAACATAAACGTTTAAAGAAATGCCTCAATAGTAATTTTTTTTTTGTTGCAAGAACATTCGACTTGTTCCTGTGCAGCAGGTTGCCAGCACGGTATGGCTTCCGGCACTTGTGCCTCATGTGGGCAGCAGGTGTTTACGAGACCGAGGTATACAGTCTCAACAACGGTTGATGTCTCCCACCATGTGAGATACTTTACCTACTGGACGTTGTTTTCTACTGTGTACAGTGTACATCATTACATGAAGTTCCAGTAACATCCCGTAGATACGATTCTGAAAAAAGTGTTTATAGTCAAACTGGAAACACAATCGTTTTTTTCATTTTGCTATGCAGTCATATAACGAATATGAGCATTACGTTATTTATATGATTAATACATTTATTATAATTTGGTTGGTATTTATTTGTATAGATGTAGTAATTCTACATTATTTGCACAGGTTAAACTGCTGAGTGGTGTTTAATTATCACCTTTCTTTATATTACTTATTATCATCCCGAAATGCAGATGAGATTGTCCAGAAAATATTTAACATTCAGAATAATTTTTGTGTAAAATTATTTTATCGATATGATTTTCTGTGAAGCACACTTGCCTATTTGTGTATCGCTAGTTGATTTTAACTGTTTCTTATTATTGGTTTAAATATCATATCCCAAATACAACTACTTGTATAGCAGAACAATTTATAGGCGATACTTCCAAATTTGTAGAAACAATATTAATGTAATTTAGAATGCGTTAATACAATCAATAATTTCATGACAGTACAAATTATATTATATGTAACAGTAGAATGGCCTTTGAAGACATTTGAATTTAATTACAAGAATTTTAATTTGTAAAACCGATTTAATGATTAAAGAGAATTAATGAGCGTATTCGTCATAGTAGAGCGTTTGTTTGACTCCTACCTTAGGTAGTTATTTATTTCAGTTTTGAGCTGTTTTAAGCCCACGACACCTTCAAACGTAACGCCCAAAAGCGGGAAAATGGCACAATATAAAGTTAAATGCTGGAAGTTAAATTAAAATGTCCGCTTTCAGTTACATACCAAACGTATAAACTACCTACGTTCGATAATGACAAATAAACATAATAGATTTCTCGCTCGTCTAACTGCATAATGATAAAGCAAAAGTAAAATCTGTATCACTACGCATTATTTTTCCCAGCTTTTTAAAATAAATGTAAGTTCAGAAATAATTATCTGATGATAAAGGGAACCTTTAACATTTTCATGAATTATGGTTGGTAGCTGAATAGCGGTAAGTTTACTTAATGTCATTACGAAACAGCTCAAGTATCTACAACCGACTTGTATACCTCGTGAAGGGGACTGCAATATAAATACTTAATATAATCCAGTCACGGTTACTTTCAACTTTTCTGAAGTCCTGATGAACTTCTACTTCCAGGATATTCCTCCGCCTAGTGCAAACCAAGCTCGACTAATATCGAAAATTAAACCAAAGGAACAACGCACCGCATTCGTGCGCACTAACTGTAATAATATGTTGAATGGGAACTATTTCTTACCAGACAATAACAATACACCCATTGTCTCTCTGCTTTTATTCATATTAATTATAACTGAAATAACATGGTTTTTGGACAAAATACAATAAAAGTTCAATCTCAACACAATTGAAGAAATTTTATTTTAACTCAAGTATGAAACGATCTGAAAAATGACGTATTTTGGAAACAACCAAACATGTCGTATATGTATGATTTTTTAAAAGTTCTATAGAAAAAGTGTGAAGAAATCGTTAATTGACTATACGTATAAGGCAGAAAGGAGACATCCACCAACACACTGAGCATAACTGCGTCGCCAGTAACAGTTTAAATACGACACTTATGGCAGTGCGATGTGCTCCATTAGAGTGAGCGAGTATGTCTGGCAATGCAAGTGCAAGAGTGGCCCAAGTGACAATAAGAATAACCGGGGAGAAGGCCTTGGAGACGGGGATACTAATTCCAGGCACCCTTTTTCGCGGAGAGGACAAAAAGAAAAGGTACCCCCCAACGCAAGCCACGCTCCACCCACCTCGCCCCAACCCCTCTGCTGTGCTGTGATTGGCCAATTCCCCATCCTATCGCCCCTGCCCATCATTTCCAATCCTTCCCCTACGAGATGTTACGTGATTGCTGTTGTTTAATGGTGGGGCTACCCCTTCATAGATATGGTTTACCCCTCCCTTCCCCCCCATCGCATTGAGGTACGCTGTGATTGGCTAAATGGTTGTTTTAGCACGAAAGGCACAAGGGACATTTGGGGAGAGTAGATGTTGCCTCTATAGTGTCTTGCACACAAATGAAAATGAGCTCTGATGTAGAACATGGGGATTGGGGGAAGTGGTGCTTCTTCAGTGTTTGGCACACGGCTGAGCTCTGAGGGAGTCGGGAACAGCATACGAGTCGATTATACAGCGTCCAACGAGCAACTGAGGTTGGGTGGCGAATTGTGCAATTAGAACAATTGAATAATGATCTTTACAAATCCAGCAATCGAATAACAACAAATTTAATAATTACTGTTACAAATGAATTAACGAGCAATGAGTAACTACTAAGTACTAATAATGAATAATTATCAATTGTACATAGTGCAATTACAAATTACCAATTAAACAAGTACAATTACTGAGATTATTTTTTGTTCGAAGCCCATTGGAGGTAATTAGATTTTTATCGCTTAATTAATTATTTCGTAATAAAGAATTACTGTCTAATGTAATGTCAATTGCACAAGTACCGATAGTAAGTATGCAGTAAGTACAATTCCCAATTGCACAATTACCGTCATCCTATTGCACAAGTACAAAAATTAATTGCACATCTATTCGTTACCACTGCCCACTCACAATTTAACTGAGATTGTATTTGTCATTAATTATAAACCCCGCCAGCCATGAGCTTCAGCAGAACTAGCTCGGGATCCGATCGCCTGTTGTCCGCACTCCTCTCAGCTATCCCTTGTGCATCATCGACCAAGCGAATTCCCCAACCGAATCGTGGTACCATCATCGCTCGTGGTCCTTAGCATATCAGATGTTAATTAAAAATATTAAGTGATGTGCTTGTGACATCTTCCTTCGAGTTTCCAGCGATTTCAGTAAAGCATTATTTAATGTTAAAAATCCTCAAAATTTGGGTAGGTTAATTTTACATCATCTCACAACATAGTGTTAGAATTTATCTCTCTAGAAATTAAGTGGGCCATAACAAGTTCGTTATGGGGTGGAGGTCATAATCAAATAAAATAATTAATTATAACTTCCTTATTTTACGTACAATAATTACAGCAAAACTCTCTGAACTCAAAATCTCACAATATATTGATATCACTTTCTGTTCACAATCGTCACCAAACAATAACATTTATAATTACGACAAAGAAATCAACGACATTATTAACAAAAGATCAGTCCCAATAGACAGTTAACCAACCTATTCAATTATTTTATAATTTATACATCCATATTTGACAGTTCGAATATTTCCAATAAAATCAGTATTACACTTCCATTCAGCCCCACCTCAGTTCAGTCCATGTCCTGCCAGTCGCAATGTTCTAGAGTTCTCCAAATGCCCTCGCACACAGTAGGCTTCACTCGTCAGTTTCATACCTTCTCGTCCTTTCAAGCCACAAACAACTCGGCCAGACGGCCTCCATCAAAGACTGCCGGCCGCTGGGTTGCGGCAGAATATATAGTGTCTTAGGCCGCCACCTAGTATCTTCCCCAACTAGCGTGATGAGACGCGGAGGGACGAGGAGCCAGCCAGTCTCGCCAGAACATTCTTGCATCGTCGCTAGACCCATCGAAACCTCCTGCAGGGGAGAGGGGCCATGACGCATGCAAGGCGCCGAGCAGTGGGACAGACCGACCACCTGTCCATTATTCACGGGTTTCCCAGAAAGGGGGTCAGGAGGCCACCCTGGCAGAGGGGAGGATTGAGGTGGGTCCACCGCCACAGTCCCGGGCAGCAGAACGTAATAATAGTATTTTAAAATATAATTTAATGAAGTGTGTTAGACACGTATTCCTGCTACTATTCAAGGCATGCGCCAACTATTCACACACTGTTTATCATGCTTTAAAACTAGTTTGGAGTTACAATTTTAATATATATATAATTACTAAAATGTGTTAAGGTTGGAAATGCACAACTACTACTACTTGTCTGGCACGTAAACTGATCTACATTTACTGTTAACAAAGCACAAGGCAACATCCAATGTCTGTAACAAGCTGGACTGTGAAGCAATACTACATGGACTTTTTTTTAAATCTGAACATTGCCGCCATGAGCCAGTGCGCAGTACCAGACGACAGCTCTGGCCTGCTCGCTCCAACACAACAGCCACATGCTAACCAAATGTTTATAAAGTGACTTTTTAATTATGTAGATCGTTTATACTTGTTACCTGGTATTTACTTACATATACTATAATATTAACATAAATTATTCTCACATACACACATTTTACAAACAGCGTCTCCTGTTTTTCACTAGTTTTTAAATACTTAAATTAATAAAAAAACTACATTTTAATTAAAAAATTTAACAATTACTATTAAAACATGTTCCTAGTAGTCTTAGTGTTCAGTTGTGCTTAATCGTGTAAGCTTCTGATTATTATTTTAACTTGTATTACCATTTTACATGTTACCTCTTTCAGAAATTGCATCCATTGTTTTGTTTCCACTAATTTATTATATTTCTTCACACTTTATAACATGGTAAAAATTTGCATGTTGGAATTAAACAGCGGTGTCTCGTTAGGGCAAGCAAGGCAAGCAGTGCTTGCCCAGAGTTTCCTGACAAATATTTAAAATAAGTATTAAATTCTAACTTATATTTACTTTAAGGTAACTTTTCACTCATGCGGTACACATTCTACTCGGGAAACAATATTGTAGATTATAAGAAAACAACTCGTTCGTTGACCAGCAAAACCAAGATGTTTGGAAGCGCTGTAAGTAATGCTTTCAGCAGGTAGGCGGTCGCAATGGTTAACCAGCCGTTGGAGGGGGGGGGGGGCAGGGTAGGAAGACTGCCTGGGGAGGGACGGGGGCTTATGGCTGCGTCAACCTCTGTTAGAAGCTACGATGGTAGTACTTATCTTCACCGAACTGAAGTGGACATAGCCGAAGCTGGCCTAGCCACAGGCAGTTGGCGTTGTGTAGTTTACAGTAACTAGACCCATGCATTAGCAGGTTCGTGCGCACAACACGAATCGTATTGTTTTTATTTAATTTAGTTTTTGCACTGAGAATGTTATACATATTCGTGCGCGATGTATTCCCTGCATAAAAATTATAAAATTACCGTGTGAGACTGAGAACCGTGTAGATAGAATGAGTGCAACAGAACATGTGGATGTGTGGATTACGGGTGAAGCATTTTTCCAGCAGTTCTTTCACTTTTCAGGAAAGATGTGATATAAAAGAGGGTAGGCCGACATAATTTCCAATTATTTTTTTTACAAGAAACATTTGTGGTTATCTGGATG
This sequence comes from Dryococelus australis, assembly GCA_029891345.1. Lineage (NCBI taxonomy): Eukaryota > Metazoa > Arthropoda > Insecta > Phasmatodea > Phasmatidae > Dryococelus > Dryococelus australis. The sequence continues at coordinate 167,387,029 of CM056997.1, read as the reverse complement.
TAACAGCCTAAACAAAAACTTTTGCTGGCCATATTTATTGTTTTCAAAGGATGTTAACACGTGGACTACAACTGGGTTTTGTGACCTTAATCTGTGCAATGCTGTTCAAAAACACGAGCGTTCTGAAGTTCACAAATTCGTTTTTGCCTGTTAAAGAATTTGGTAAAAATAGCGTTGGCTGCTTTCCATATTTGCACAAACGAATAATCATTTTTTGTGTCTACACTTCTGTACAAACAAAATTGCTCCATATGTAAATACCTCACTGTCGGCGGGTATTAAAATAATATTGATTTTGAGTGGACAAGGCTCCGGGTTTGATGAAGGTAACTTTGTAATATTTTACACTCGGGCAAATTTTATGTTTCAAAAATATCAATATTTTTACAAGCGGTGTATTTTATATTTGGGTACGAAAAATGTGTAAATGGCACCATTTTGCACCTTGAAATCCAAATTTTCTCGGGGGAGGGCCCTTAAAACCCACTCCCCCTTTATTGGGGGAATCAACACCACTACTGCCCCCTGCACACAGTATCTTGCCTATGAAATTATAGCACACATCGCCACTGATTAAATCTGCATTTGTGTTATCGTAAAGACTTTTATGCGCGTAAACACAGCAGGGGAGATATGTAAATATGCTTCTCTTTCCTGCTCGTCATGCCTGCCAGACCTCCCCTACAGTGGCGGCTGGTGACTTTTGAAACTGGGAGGGCTGTGGCGATCCTAACTCAGATAATTACAAATAGCATTTTTTTTAAATAGGCACAGTGATAAATATTGTGCTTACGACAGGCTTATGTAAGTGTAGTTTTTGCAGCTACATATAAACATTAAGTGCAGTTGTTTGAAGAAAAACGTTATCATCACTCGATTTGTAATTGTCAACACGATGTGGCTACTGGTTCAGATATAATCACTGGCACAGGTATGTGTTTGATTAAAGTTTGTGTAGGTTATATACCTTCCAACCAGTACCCATGAGGTGTGGTACACTACACGAGACGATGAGAAATTATATATAGGCTGTTCACGGTAAAGTGAGTCATTTTTAAGGCACTTCAAAAATTTTCCTTTCAACCAATTTCTATCATTCTGCTGCTTTTTAACATAAACATTACAATGTGACCAATAAAGACAGTGTATACATATCACAACTCTCCAAAGTTAATGCCTGAGGCTGTAATAAATAAATATATATATATATATATATATATATATATATATATATATATATATATATATATATATGTGTGTGTGTGTGTGTTTAATGCATGTTGGGAGGGCCTTAAAAAGTTCTCACTTTACCGTGAACAGCCTATAATAATACTAATTCTACCATACTAATGAAGATAATAACTTAAATATACTAAAACAAATATTTTTAAAACCCAATACTAATTTACATACAGTACATACAAAATGCGTATCAAATTTAGAGGATGAAAGTGGCATATCTTAATTAATGTATTTGTAAACAAAATGCATTCGTCAACCTGTACGCACTATCTAACTGGCAATGAATATTCATCTTACGAATCACTGAAAATTGTATGGCATTATTTATATGCTATGAATATGATGTATATCTTTTTGTCTCCCAAATGTTTCACATATTTTACCCAATTGGCAGTATACACGGGATCACTAGGTTTCACTAGCAAAAAGAATGAAACAAAACAATGCATTTCTAACTTCACACCCTCATAGCCAGTCCGCGAAATTATATGAATTTAACGTTGAATTTCCGCATATACGAACCACTGCGTTTACCATCGTGGCATTGTTGTTTTGTTATATATACCTGTGGCCTTTCTGGTCTAAAATTTATAACCTCTAGTTTATTCCCGTAATTCAAAATCTTTGTCGTAATAAGGTTTTAAATGATACTCTGTGAATTATCCATTATTTACAAGTTTACATAGCACGACATGAACAACACTTCAACCCTGCTTCTGACCGATGCTCACGGCTCATCATTAACAACAAACTTCTTAAGAATATTACACACGACTTTTAACGATACCTATAATTAAAAACTATTTGAAATAAATACAAGAATTGTTAAGAAATGTGTGACAACTGCAAAAGAGCAGAGCGCGAAAGTGCACATACAAAACATGTAGTATATAACTGTAGAACACATTCTGTTTACAGTGGAATTCGAAGTTCCAGTTTTGGTAGCCCTGTCAAGTTCCAGGAAACCATTTTTGTGTTCGAGCAGGGGCGCGCCCAGCTCTCTCTCTCTCTGATTTACACCATGTGATTGGCTGAAAAGTGGCGAGCTCCTGAAGTCTCCCCTCCCTCCGCAGACCGATAGCCAACTGTTACAGCCGTCTCTCTCTCTCTCTCTCTATATATATATATATATATATATATATATATATATATATATATATATATATATATATATATATACACACACACACACACACACTCTCATTCCACCCACTTCGCGGCGAATAATTTGTAGACCCGCCACTCGACATTTCCAAAAACGTTTCCCTCATGACAAGAGACTTGTCCATCTCAAAAACATTAGCTGCGAAATAACATCCGTATTCGTACACAGTTATTTGCTGAGTAGCACATAAGTAGAGGTCTGCGTTCTGAGATATTATTAGGAGCGCTGTGCCCCGAAACCCTCCCTCAGCAGCCGCCACTGCACCAGCCAATGCAAAGAAGCTCGGCGAAGAAGTGTGTAATTGGAGAATTGTTGCCAGAGGCGCCACCAGACCTACCCCCCCCCCTCTTTTCTCACTCTCCCCCACCCCCTTTTTTTTTTTCTCTGCACACACTGCTTCTCTGAGAGGTAAGAACATGAGCCATGCCAGCCGCCAAGTTAAACACTGTCTTTAGTCACCTACATTGGTCATTAAAAAAAGTTTGTATTTGCTACATAGCATAATTTCTTCATATATATCTGTTTTAAGCATACATGTGTGTAGCTATCTCTTACAAGGTACGAATCATGATGTTAACATTTCTTATTATCTTTTGTAAACAAATGTGTAATTGTTAGTCAATAATAACGATCGATGCGAGACTGAATACTGCATGCATAACCCAAAGAGCTAATGTATATATATATATATATATATATATATATATATATATGGGATAATTAATTTCTTAAATGTCCTAAAATATGTATGATAACTATCATCTTCGCTTTGCGTATCGCAACTGCCGTTATTTAACTATTAATAGTTTGAAAGTAGAACACTGAGTAAATAAGACTATGCGATTCAGGTCAAGGAAAGGAAATTCTAGGGAGCAGGTGTTGTGAATGGCAAGGTAAATATATGTGTGTAATAAGCTATGAATAAAACTTCACGAGATAGTATTTACATATTGGTTCGAGACTCGTACTTTACATTCAGATACAAACACTTTTTCATTCCGATACAAAGTTTATCATTCCGATACAATCACTATCATTCCTATATAAACTTTTCATTCCAATACAAACATTTTTCATTCCAATACAAAGTTTTTCATTCCGATACAAACTTTTTTCTTTCCCTTACAAAATTTTCATTTCTATACAAACTTTGTCACTCCGAGACAAACTGTGTAACAAGTAACCCTACACCGCGAACATCGCCCCGAAAGACAGCTTCGCTTGTGAGGAGAATTCACACTTACACGAAGATTACACACAAACACATACACACACAGTATAACACACATACACACACCATGATACACTATAACACACATTCGAAAAATTCATTTGCACTTACCATACCAGCCAGCTGCAAAATTCCTAGCAGTAAACTTAAGGAGCAAAACTAAATATTTGACAACTATATCATACAACTCAAATGAACAAACCATACAAAAACAGACACAATCATTTAATGAAACCATTTAAACCTATACAACTAACAGCATACCATCTCCATCACATCGTAGAAGATTGGAAGTCAGTATTACTACTTCTAAATATTCCTTCCATACTCACCATCGGGTATTACTAAAAGTTTATAGTAGAACACCGGTATTTTTCCATCTAATGTTAGAATAATCAAATAAGCTCAGTACTCGATTTCACATCAACAGAGAGACATACTTCATTTTCAAACACAAATTCCTACACCCTAATGTAACTGTGTAATGTGGTGCGCGGCACTCTTAAAATTATGTAACACGTAGAGCCCTCTGGAGTATACACAGTATCATAATAGCCCGTATGTTGGAGTGACCACTTTTTATTCTGAAAATGTGCAAAACATAACCTAGGCCGACTCAGTGTAATATCCAGAACTTTAATTTATGCACCAGATGACTAAACAGAATACTGTGTGTGTTGGTAATACTTGTGAGTCAGTAAACGAATAAAATGAAATAAATACTGTTCCAAAGAAATCTGTTTATGCTCGGCTGTGCTCAGTTTAGGACCCAGTATGTAAGATGCGTGGAAACTCGCCTTTGACAACACCACCTTCGTTACTGGCAAACAATTATCTGCCACACATACAGCAGAGAAACTTAATGTACACAACTTTAATACACCTTTAACACTGATTAGAACAAATGTTTCACCCGATAAGTTTAATATAGGGAGAGAACATTAGGCTTACATACCCTTTAAATTTATTTCACACGCTTGTCAAGAGTGCACAGTATTATTTACATACACATATTCACATTTCAACAAAACATTTGTGTAAATAACGCAAACCTATTTATTACATACTTAAAAACATTCTACAATATTTACATATTACAGAAATAATGAAAAACAATCACTAGGTACTGCATTACATTGGTTTACATTTGACTAAATGTTTGACTAATATAGACTTGCTTGTAAATAATCACCCACACAACAGAAGTCTGTGTACAACATGCTCAGGATACTGAAAATAATCGCTCGTCATGTAACGATACATATTACTACATAAAATGAATAATTTGAAACAAAAATTGCATTTATATTCTGAAACCGTAGAGTTATCCACCCCAAAATTTTCGCAAAAAGTTAAAATATTTTTCAGTTTGTATATGATAAGTAAACACAGACTGGCATTTATTACAATATATATATTTTTTTTTAACTATGTTTCCAAAAAAATATATTTTCTATCTTTTCAATTTTCGAAGTGAAGTAACTTTCTTCCTGCAGGAATTTCACTGTTGTTGAGGTTTTGCACACTCTTCCAATATAGGAAGTGGCGACACTATCGATTTACTAATTGTTCTTGTTAACGACATTTTGTAATTAATCTCATTCTTCCCTTATGCGTTCCCTTTTTTAAACAAACATAGATATACTCTACATCGGTATACTTTCAACTGGGGATTCTTGGAATATGTTTTCATTTCAGTTTGATGAATATAACGATAAATGACAGAAGAAAGCTTACTTTAAAAAAGGATAAACTTCACGAAACCATTCAACTCTAAGAAGATAAGTTTCGCGAGAATGTAGAAAATATTAAAGTGTATGACTGTTTAAACTCTAGAAAGATATAAAGTGTAGACTATGTTAAAGGTTCGAAAATGTTAAGAGTTCGAAGCTTAGGAAAAATAAACAAAATTTTAAATACTCTGTTCGGACTCGTTCTCTGTGTCATTCCATTCATTGTTCGTTATAGAGATCCCATCCTGTCGGCTCTCCGAGCCCTGGTGCACGCCAACTGAGAACCTTAGTAAGCCTGCGGGGTGAAAGTGTGTGTGTGTGTGTCTTGGGGTATGTATATGTATGTGCATGTGGGTGTGTGAACAGGCACATTTGCCCCTCCATGTCTAGTGGGTTATAAAGCACTGGCTGATGGTTTAAGACGAAATCTCCCTTTCTCTCCGACGAGACTATATGCGAGATTGCGTAAATGAATGCACCCCTCCCCCCCCCCAAATCGCTTGTGTGATTCAATGCATAAAATACTAAATGTCTTGCTTGGGAATTTAACCCAGTAATCCAAAACTAACATTACATTAACTGCTTTAAGCAATAATACAATCCAAAAACAATTTTTTTGTTAAATTCGAAAAATAAAACAATATTAAATGCTGAGAAGATTAAGTGCTGAAAGGGAAGTGCCCAAAGGGTTGTACCGACAGGGGCAATTAACATAACCCTTGGATTACAATTATGAAAACAATTCCATTTAATAACATATTTTATTGACAGCACCTTGGTACAAATGCAAAATTCATGGAACAATTTGCAATTAAAGTGTAAACTCACCGTGCATAAAATAAGGTAAACCTGTCCAAAATCTCATAAAAAATATTTTAAACGCACTATTATACATTTAATTAACATACGACATTTTGCCAATATAGCAACAGCCCAATCCTTCTACCTTATAATAGGGCGTCTCAATAAAATATACGCTCGAACAACAACATGAGATGCCTCCCGGCTGAGCGTAAGTGACAATTACCCTACTAAAAATATTTATTCATTCTGAGATCAAACCAAAGTCTTATTAAAACCAAAGCAGCACATGTTTCTGAACACATCTAAAATATTCCCAATGGCTTCGCAAAGAACCTTAACATTCAAGCGACTCAATTAAAGCTAGCTCTTATCCCGTTAGGAAAAGTAAATATTTCGGTGTAAGCACTCTTCTCACAAGAAATAATTAAAAACCGTAATGCGTGCCTGCACTATTTAACGTGCTATGACATAACAGGAATATTTCATTGTGCATGCCAAACTTTATCACATACGCACATGTCACTGTGAACATCACTCAGCAAGAGACACGTACGATAAGATGGACATATTAAAAACTATTTAAAAACTAGTAAGCGGCAAAGCCAACCTAATAACGGCCCATTAAAGCTGCACCGCCCTAAAAAAATAACGTTTACTAAACACACAAAAAAAACCAATTTGGAAGCGCGTTAGTATAAAGCAATATGGGGCAACCAATGGGGCGGCTTAAACTAGGCACGCGCCTAATAAGAAAATTCACACCAGCTACCAACGCCAAAAAACTACGTAATAATAATTTAGACCGTGCGACCCAAAAAAAGACAGCAAGCTCTAAGAATTAACACTGTAAACTTCATTACTGACAATTATTCGAGTGCCAAGCCAATTGCGTAGTACACTCTCATGTTGCACCCCCAGTTGATGGCCGAGATACAGTTTAACAGGCCCACCCCAGGCAAGCAGAGAGGGCGTCGATTCAGAAGCGGCGGCGCGAATGCAAATATGACATTCAATTAAACATCGGGGTGCACTCGTAGAAGGGGAGGCGTGGTAGGGGCAATGGTAGGAGAAAGGAAGGGGAACCATGCCTCCAGCGAGGTTGGGGAAACAGTGCTGCGCGCTGTGACGGTGGGACACTATCTAGGCGGCGGGATTATCAAATTCCGTCGCAGGGTTAAGAGTCTAATGGAAGTGACCGAAGGGTTGTGTGCCTAAAGGGTTAAGTGCCTAAAGCTTTAAGTGACCGACGAGGTTAAGTTACCAAAGGGTTAATTGGTCAAAGGCTTTGCTTATACGTTTGTGTGGGTCTGATGCAGACATACTACACTGTAAGCATGCCCTGTGGTAAGGTAGCTGATGTGTTGCATTTGATGTTAGGAGTGATTACATTATTAATTTAAAAATAAAAGGGCTTAATGCAAATTTGACCCTATTGCTCTTATCTATATCGTGGGTGATGTGTATGTTATGAATATGTTGACTGTAGCTTTGGTAGATGAGAAATTATGAAAAATTATGCTTATAAAAGGATTAAGGCATAATTGAACTTGTCAGAAAGGCATTAAGACCTAAAAGACCTTACCATCGTGTTGGATATCGGGTATGATGACTGTTATGAATTTAATCCCTATAACTTCAACAGTTCAGAAATAAGGACTACATTTATAAAAAGGCTTAACTCAAAATGACCTTGGCAGAAAGGCCATAAGACTTAAATGACTTTACAATGATGGTGTTTGTCGGGTAGGGTGCATGTTTTATGCATTTGATCACTATAGCATTGAGATGGTTCGGATATTATGACATTTACAAAAGGACTTAAATGCCTAACTGATCTCGTCAGAAAGGGTTTAGAACTTAAATGATACGTTTTAAGGCAAGCGATGCATTGCATTTCATTCTCAGAGTGGTAACATTATTAATTTACAAATAAAAATATATTGCTTCTATGCTTACTAAAATGTCAATATGACGATGGTTATAGTTACATAATATTTTTTTTCTGACGACATATTCTTATCTGTTTAAAAAATACGAATCTTTTGACGTTTAACGCGATATATTTGTTTGTAAAAGTTATAGTAATATATTTTTAATTTAAATACTTAACTTTTCTTTAAAAATTTCATATTACAAATTCTATGTTTGTGTTTCCATAAACGAAATTTTCATGAAAATTCGAGTTCGTAGACATAGCACTCCATACATGTATGTTTGACCTTTTTAAAGTGTTAATTACAATTATTACACTAACACATAACTTTTTTAAAATAAAAATACGATTTATTCATGTACTACAAATTTGTTTTGAATGTACGAGTTTACATTTGTGTATTTTTTATACATCAATAAAAGGTTGATTTCAACTTATGTTTATGGGGCTCAGGTGGAAGGAACGTCGAGTTATCGAGCCAAGGGTCTGTCGTTCGAGCCCACTGTGTTGCAATATTTTTATGCTGTATTAAAGCATTATAAATAGTATGCAGACAATTGTCTTACTCTTGCAGCCGATGCCAGTGCTCTTAGCAACAGATAACAGTATTAAGCAGCAGTGACTTCGGTGCGCGAGAGAGACTCACGCTACCTAGCAGCCATTGCGAGAACTTGACATAACGATTGATCGAACTTGCCCCCCATATAGCGAACAACTCTACAGCTAGGGTTGCGGCCAATGACGACATCATCTCTGCCTAACAAGCAAGTATATAACTGAACACAGCCTACCTCATATGGAAATGAATGGAAGGGGGAGGGATTAGGGAGGGATAAGCAATCACAGAACATCAGAGGGGAGGGTGAAGTTATAGTGTATAGGTGTAGATAGCCCTATGAGATTAGGTTGGAGAACCTGCCATATCGCAGCAGGAACCCATTAATTCTATAAGTAATCACAGTATAGCTCGTTGTGCAGGAGGATGAGGGGTAGGGGTGTTGGTGTTGTTGGTGAAGGGTTGGAGAGGTGTGTTAATGTAACAGGCAACTGGTGTAGATAACCCCAGGAGAGGAGAGCCTAGAATCTTGCAGCATGCATCCAATTAATTCCTAATGTAATTACAGCATTGCTCGTTATGAAGGAGGATGACGAGGGGAGAGGGTAGGGCTGTATGAATGTGAATGTGTGAAAAGGGGTGTTAGTGCATAAGCTATCAGTTGTAGATAACCACAGTATAGCTCGTTGTGAAGGAGGTAGGTGAGATGACGTGAACAGGTAGAGCAAGTGGAGCATGCAAAGACGATTGCAGAGCTGATAGTGGTGCAGATAGTGGTGCTTATTGTGGATGTGGAGGTGACTGTGAAGGTTGACTTGGATATGGATAAAGTGAGATGAAACCCCTTCCCAGGTTAATCTTATGGCACTACGAATGATTTGGGTTATCATTCAAGATTTTCCAGGACATAGTTCCTTGCTTAGTATTTTGAAAATGCTACGTGTGTTCTACTTACAATGGTTTTCTGTTGGATAATTTGAATTGCTGATTTGGTGTTATGGTCTATGAAATTGAGGTTTTGTTAAGGTTGGCGTGTTGACTATGGTACACTGTATGGTTAATGGTATTATTTGAATTTATGTTTTGCAGTTACATGATGACATGGTTTATCAGAGTAATTCGCTGGATTATTTCATAGGAAAGCTTATGTGCTTGCTTTGTTATCTTCGAAGATATAAAGTGAATTCTTTATTATATAATTGATATATTGTAGATAATTACTGATATTGTTTGTTTATGTAAATAGGATAATGAATGATAGAATACCTTGCTAGGACTATATGTAGAAATAGCTTTTTAGACAGTTTTTTTTACCGCGAGTACAATATGACATCAGAATATTATGTGTTATTAAAAAAAAATTTTGATGGGTGTTAGGATGCTTGCGTTATAAATTTTGTTGATGTGCATTAATTATGATTGGGCATTGGGGAATGTTGCTTGACATATTTAATTACAGATATGGTTATAGGGTTGAGATCTCTGTTTCTAGCAAATGAACCATTGATATATCGAGCTGTGGAAAAAAAATTAATATTTAATTCTATTCGGTAATGTATTTTGTAATGGTTTTATTATAATATCTGCTCATATGGTTTGCTAATAGAGTGTATTTTGGTAAATGTCTGCATCCGCTTAAGTATTTTATTTGCAATATTATACATGAAAGTATATTTATGTATGACTTTGAGTTTTTCTGTGTATGTGTTTTTCAGTTTGTAAATAAATTTCACCAACGTTTAAGAGTACTTTTCTGTAATTATAACAAAAATTTTCTAGGAGTGGTCAAATTGTTTGTAAGGAGGGGTCATACTGTATGCTTGGAAGGCCAAATGTTTGCGAGGGTTGTAAATATGTTCAGTTCGCATTTTGATATCGATTTTATTAAGAAAATACGTAAATCTTGTAGGGTAAATATTCTATCCCAACCATTTGCGAGATTGGAAATGGATAACTATATTTGCGTTGCTAAGGAAGCTTAGTAGGTAAATATTCCGGCATCCTTCTGGAGTGATTTCCGGAAAGCAATGGGGAAAAAGAAAGAACTGTAAATGGATTTGGTTGAAAACAAACCCATTTCGTTCCGAATGCGGAAATAAATAAAGACTTTTCTCTGGTATGATATTCAAGGAATTGTTTATAGAATGCTTTTTCAAAAAAGAGTTTTGGAAAAATGTAACTTTTTAAGCTTACATGTTGTACCTCAAGAATAATTAAATTTCCAGCGGGGATGATTTTCTCCTCGTATGTTTGTAAGTTCGCGGAATGTATAGAAATTTAGCTAGTTACCTCAGTCTTTGTTTGGGTGTTTACATGTATTCCTGAAAAATAATTATGTGTTCTTAATAGCATGTAATTTATAACCCTGTATCTAAACAATTTTCCTTTTCAGGGACGAAGGGACACTTAAACCGACTACTCTAACAAATTCCCCCCCCCCCCCCCCAAAAAAAAATTAGGATTTATAAAAACAGTAAAAAAATATTTAAGAAATTTAAAGTGATACTTTTCATATATGATATTTGGTCTCCCCATATGTTAGTTTCTTCTTGGAAATTATAAAGGGATGGTGAGTTTAGATCAGTGGTGCAAGTTGGGATTGCAGAGAGATGTTTACCCCTCAGTGTTTGAAGACCGACTGAGTTCCGATCACTACTAGCACCGGCGTTGACGAACTGGGTTTGTTGGCGTTTCGTCTGATGAACCACCACCAGGTTGCGCTTCTGGCTGTAGGTTAATTTTTTAAGAGTCTCGCATGATTATAATTTTTTTAAGCTACCATCTTAAGAACAGTTTAATTTCACAAAAAAATAATTTTTCATATGTGTAATTATTTCCGGTTTATTACTACCTTTAAAAAATTATAAAACCTCGCAGCAAACATTAGAAACAAATTAAAAGTGTCGTTATTGTAAAAAAGAGTACTACGATGCGGGAAAGTTACATTCTCATGAATGACAATGTCGCAGTAAACCTATTCGCCATATACATAGATATTTTTAATGAAAATGGTTATTTGATGTTAGCGATAAACTAAACCTACATGCTGTGAGATGCTGCGGATTAAATCCTGCAAAGGGTGAACTATCTCTTCGATTTCAGTGTCAACATTGGCATAAATAATTAAACATAGTCGCAATATACGTTCGAATGAAATAATTAGTTTTGTAAAGAAGTCTGAGTGTATGAGGTATTACTGCACAGAGTGTGATCACACACTTACAAGGAATTCTACATCAACAAGGCATTCAGCGGTATGTATAGGTAAGGCTTCGAGGGGATAAATCCTGTATGTCGTTTCTGTGAATAAACATTTACCTCCTATTGTTATGTTCAACGAACTGAAATGAGAGCATATCCCTAGAATCCTCAATTGAAAGTATACCGATGTAGAATATGTTTATGTTTGTTTTAGAAAGAGGATGCATTAAGGAAGAATGAGATTATTTGCAAAATGTTCTTAACAAGAAAAAGTAGTGAATCGATTGTGTCATCGCCTCCTATATTGGAAGAGAATGTAAAACATCAACAACAGTGAAAATCCTGCGGGAAGAAAGTTACTTCGCTTCGCAAATTGAGAAGATAGAGGAAATTTTTTTTTTTTCGGCAACATAGTTAGAAATATTCTTGTAATAAATGTCAGTCTGTGTTTCTGATCATGTACAACTTAAAAAAAAAATTGTTAACTTCTTGCGAAAGTGTTTGTGTGGATAAATGTATAGTTTCAGTATGTACGTGCAATTTTTGTTCGAAATTATTCACTTCACGTAGTAATATGTATCGTCACATGACAAGCAATAGTTTTACGTATCCTGAGTGTGTACCGACTTATGCTGTGTGGATGATTATTTACAAGTAAGTCTATATTTGCCAAACATTTAGTCAAATGAAAACCCAATGTAATGCAGTACTGGTACTTTTTCATGATTTCTGTATATATTTTTAGGTAAAATGCAAATATTATACAATGTTTGTAAGGATGCAATAAATATGTTTGAGTTGTTATACAAAAATGTTTTGTGGGATGGTAAATATGATTGAGTGTATGTAAATAATAATATGTACTTTTGTCAAGTGTGTGAAATAAAATTAAAGTGTATGCAAGCCTAATGTTTCTATTCATTCTCTCCCTCCATTAAACTGATCGGGAGAAACATTTAGTCTAATCAGTTTTATAGGTGTATATAAGATGGTATTTATTGTCATAAAATATAAATTTTTTCATTTGATAGTTGCATCAATGTCTAGATATATAAAAAAATTGTAAGCTATGAGGATATAAGAATGTCAAATGTATGTATATACATGATTGGTGTAGCCTTTGTAATGGACTTCGATGGCAATTCCAATGGAACTTGCTGAAAGCATTTTTCCAGTAAAGGGGAAAATATGAATGAAGACAGGAAAACTTCTATTAATTAATTAAAATGAGATTTTTTTGGAACACAAGTAAAAATAAACAATATTTCGTTTCCTCGTAATTATTTGTGTTTGTTTTGAATATGTATATAAAGATAATTGTATCACTTCAGTAAGATCTCGAAGGTCATACATCCTCCAGTAGCGATCACATTGACACTAGTTACGTTGTAGGAGATCATTTATATTTGAAAATGAGGTATGTATCTTTGATGATGTGAAATGGAGTACTGAACTTATTCGATTATCCTAGCATTAGATGAAAAAATACCGGTGTTTTACTATAATACTTTTAATAAAATCTGATGGTGAGTATGGAAGGAATATTTAGAAGTAGTAATACTGACTTCCAATCTTCTACGATATGATGGAGATGGTATGCGATTTACTAGAAGCAATAATTTTGAATATGCGTTAGAAGATTTTTTAATGTATTGTTATCTTCTCTGGTTTGATTGGTTGGTATGTTTTTGGAAAAGAATGTCGGGTGGTATGCTGTTAGTGCTATAGGTTGAAATGGTTCCATAATATGATCGTGTCTGTTTTTGTACAGTTTGTTCATTTGAGTTGTATGATATATTGATATAGTTGTCAAGTATTTAGTTTTGCTTGTAAAGATTTAATGCTAGGGGTTTTGCCACTGGCTGGTATGGTATATGCAAATGAATTGTGAGATTATGTGTGCATGTTATTCTGTGTGTTTGTGTGTATGTGTGTTACACTGTGTGTGTTTGTGTGTAATCTTTGTGTAAGTGAGAACTCTCCTCACATGTGAAGGTGTCCCACAGAGCGATGTACAAGGTGTAGGATTACTTGTTATGCAGTTTGTATTGGAATGACAAAGATTGTACCGGAATGAAGTTAGAATCGGAATGAAAATTTTGCATGGAATGAAAAATGTTTGTAATGGAATGAAAAACCTTTGTATCGGAATGAAAAAACTTTGTATCGGAATGAAAAAACTTTGTATCGGAGTGAAAATGTTTGTATCGGAATGAAAAGACTTTGTATTGGAATGAAAAAAGTGTGCATCAGAAATACATACGTTTGTATCAGAATTTAAAGCACGAATCTCGAACCAATATGTAAATACTTCTTCGTGTAGTTATTCATTGCTTATTACACAAATCCATTTAACTTGTCAATCACAAAACCCACTCCCTAGAATTTTCTCTCCTTGACCTGAATTGCACAGGCTTGTTTACTCAGTGTTTGACATTCAAACTCTTAAGAAAAACGTTTGCCTCTAGAGACAAACTGGAAAACGTATAGTGAAATCATCACACTATATTCTTGAAAGCGTTAATCATTATTTTCAAGAAGTACTGTGGATGAGTTGAAACTTCCTGGGCAGCACTTATTATAATATCGACTTGACCACCGCTGAGGATGTATTGAGTAGATACCTGCCAGATTCGCGTAATTATTTGGGGACACGTTTAACTTTAAACACACATAACTTTTTGCAATAAGTTTGACATTGGACAATACTTTTTTTGACACGCTCTAGGAAAAAGATTTGCGTTCGCGCTACTTGCATGAACCACATGTAACCCAGCTGAATTATAAAACGGTAAACCTTAAAGAAAAACAGCAAAATGATAGAAGTGATTTCAGCCCAGGTATACACAGAAGTGTGAAATTAAGTAGAAGTAATCAAAATAGCTCCAGATCATTGAAACCAGAAAAACAGCGATCCAGTTGAAATCCGTGCTACTTAATGATTATTTCAGTGCCTAGAGTTCAATGTTTGATTGCGATTTACTATGAATTCCAGTGAATGCCACTACTTAGAATTCGACATCATTCGACAAATTCAGCAGTTGGCAGCAGCTTTAAAAATTGACATTGACATTCATTAACTAGCATTTCCGTTTTTGGTTTCACAGATTTATGTTTGAAGTTTACAGGATTTTTATCCTCGTAAGTTTCCCAGCCCTTATCTTCTTTCTCCAGTTTGCGATTTCGGCGGAGAAGATAAAACTGTGAACCACATATTGGCAACGCGTCCGGAGATCTGCGAGGAAGTGAAGAGGCAAACTGCACAGATTCCTGCGGACTTCGAAATGAAGGAGATCAAGAAGGTTCAGGAAGTAAAAAACTAAGGGATCAGGTTGCAACAAAAAAACTTTACGAAGATAAGAAAAATTTGTCGAGTAGCTGAGAGCGCAAAACTCGTGTGATCCAAGACGCGTCGCTCGGAAACAGGAGGACCAGTACGTACTATCCGAGAACAGCGCTTTTGTCATTGCGAAAAGGACAGTTTTAAACAAAACCAATCAGCAAGAGCTCTAGGGAATGTCTTCTACCGTGACAACACATTCGGTTCCTCATAATGACTGAGCATCAGGAGCGAGTGTAGCTCGGGCGAATCTAATACGTAAATTTCTCCAGACTTGACGAAAAAATTCCACTCCTCAACAAACACCATCGTGAAGAATATACTAAGTTTTTGAATAACTACGCAAATTAACAGGATTCAACATAAATAATATTAAGCATTATATAATATTTGGTTGTAATACTGTGAACACGACACTACTGTACATTGGTCAACAGCCGGCCAATAAAGAACGTTTTACACTACAGTGTGGTATGTGATATTGTGTGGACCAGTAGCAGACTGGTACAGAGACAAAGTAACTGGTTTTTTTTTTGCTGTGGTGGATATATATGAGTAATTTATAACTTATCTCCAATATCTATATTTATATCCAGACTTGAAACACTTAATTTATGATTCTAAATATTGCAACTGAGTAACATTTCGGTGTATCACGCGCTTGCCTGTAGTAACCACTCGATTATTGGCCCGGCCCTATTGTATTTTTGGCACCAACTCATCCTGAGGCAGTGTTTTAATGTCGTCTTCAATCCATGCAATTTGCACGGAAGATTCTAGCTCCATTCGGCTTTGATCTGTTGCTGCATGAATCCCAACTCAACAACACTGCACAATCTGCACAACCTCACCGCTTTATATATAAGAAATTTTATAAATTAAAAAAATATATTTCAGTAAAAATACTTGCATCTAAGAATAATATATAAAACATAAATTTAAGTATTTTGCAGGAATGGCCAATGTCGCCCTTCGGTACAGGCCGATAGCAGGTGGCATAATCGATACTACATATTATGTGTTGATAATAGAATCAAATATGCCTGGTGCTGCCAGTGAAACCTATACTTTAAACACATAAATAACGATGTAGCCTGGACATACATAGGCGATGTCAACATATGGAATATAATATGGTAGTCGCACGAGGGTGAGACGCAAACTAAAAAATAAATGACAATAAAAAACAAACATGGAGAAATGCACCTAGCAAGATGACTGCCTCCCAAAAATGGCAGCCTCCAGTAACATATATAAACAAATGGCGCAAAACAACAAGGCACCCTCCAGTAACATGTATGAACAAATGACGAACGAAAAAATCAAAATGGCAGAATGAGTATAGATGAGGGGAGTTGGGGTGAGGGAGTTAGTCTTCTGCTGGGGATGGAACGAATGTGACTAATGGTGGAGCTGTGAGGGCCTATGTAAATGGAAATTAAAAAAAAAATTTTTTTTAAGGTTGTTAAATTTTTTTTTTTGGGATTTGCAAAGAATTTTCGAAGGTCAGTGGTCAAGGTCGAAAGTCATTGGTTTTTCTCTCCTGACCCCTCGGTCACTGATCCCAGTTACCAGGGTTGCTGATTCCTGACCCTAGGTCGCGAATACCTCTCGCTTGCTCCGGGAAAATTGGAATTTTTAGGGATTTTTGGTGGAGTTTGAGAGGAAAAAGGGAAATTTTAAAAGGGAAAAAGGAAAAAAAATATGGCGAATAGTGACGAAACAAGATGGCCGGCCGGCTCCTGGCTCTTGTGCCCGAACACACACGAATTCACATCTGGCGAGCCCTCATATTACCACTTCTCTATGCATCCACCATCTGGGCATACGTTCATCCATCCGCATACAATAAGGGTCTACGCATCATCCTTGGCTGGCCACGATACATACCTGTCGAACTTCTGTATCGCCTGGGCAACGTAGAGCCGCCAACCCACCTGATCAGACGCCATGCCGAGAAATTCTACCGCAAGGTGAGAAACCACCCAAACCCAACCATCTCCAGCATCGCACTCTACGATTCCGGCATCCAGCATCCACACCGCAGACTCCTGGACTTCCTCGACTTTCTCTTCCCTCCTGATCCACCCTAACAACGAGATGTGCCACCGGCTGACCCTTGAGCGTGTGAAGTGCGGGAGTGGTATCACATAGGTATACCTCGAGTGCAGGTTATGATCATTTAGTTTCCTTCCAAATTCAGTGATCCATCCGTACATAAATTCAGTGTTCCGGCCTTTCTTTTTCAGTATTCCCTTGTAGTTCTCATGTATTTCTATATCGTAATTTTTTATATGTATATATATATATATATATATATATATATATATATACATATACACATATATACATATATATAGTAAAAATTACAGGCAAGATAGATATATATATATCTTGCCTGTAATTTTTACTAACATAATTTCTGGCCTCAAATTTTTTCATTCCGTTTCGTACATTTGTAAATATTCAGATGTTCCTAATCCTTTCATCCTTGTAAATATATACCTTTTGTAAATAATGTTGTGTAAATGTATGTTCCATTTCTCACTGTACATATCATATCTGCATGTGTATAGGCTATTTGTTTCCCTGAATGTGTATAGTCTTTAAATCTCTTAATTTTAGTTCACCCATATGTAAATATGTAAACATATTTTGGATATTATTCCCCCTATTGTAAACATGTAAATAATTGTATTGTAGTTGCTGATCACCCCTTTTATTGATGTACAGCAGGTTTTTCCCCATTGTGTTATTCCTGTTAACTATAGTTAGGATAATTTACAATGCTTATTTAGTAAGTCCTGATCATTGGTTTTAAGAATTTCAATGTAAGCTCGAAAGAGCACTCGCTGAAGCGAGCTTATTAACAATGTAAGGCTAGTACACCTAATGTACTATTTTTTTTGTACGGCACGATTTAATAAAATTAGACAAAAACTGAGGACATCCCTTACATAATTTTACCCCCAGTATACCAAAACAAATATTTGGCTGTAATAGGTCACATGGCTTCCAAAACACCGACATAGTAATATAAATATATATATATATATGTTGCGATCACCCCAGAAAGTGACATGTGAAGTATGAGGTGTCTTGAGAACGAGACTGTCGATGAGTTCTTTCATAATTTATTCTCGTTGCCACCCAAAGCTCCTGGATAGTTGTAGAGGAGCTTAATGCCCCACAGTTCGATGTTCAAGTGAGTCCCAAGCATGCTCGACAGGGCTGAGATCTAATGACCTGACTAGCATGTTCAAACGAGAGATAAGTAGGTTTCATGCTATCATCCTCAAATGCAGCTCAATGTGGATGGGAGAGGTCATCCATCAACAGGAAACGTAAACTCATCACACTTTATTTATGGAGAATAGAATCTGTGTACACCTGAACTGTCACAAAGCTATCGTCAAACATGAAGATATGTGCGTTAGTTCAACATGATGCTGCTCTAGACCACTGGCGTGTGGTGAACTGTTGCGAGGTAAGCTCGCGTTAGCTGTGTGTTGTGCCCCGTTGCTAGTTTACATTTCCACTCCTAAAACGTAATTCGGTAGCTGACGCTACAGGACACGTGTAGTGGGTCCCTTTCTGCTCGCTTGTGAGCGGTCTGAATGCACTCAGTTTCCCCAGGCTGCACAGTGATTACTGGCTTCTGCTGCGTGCACCGAGAATGTACAGCAGTGGACAAGCTCCAGCTTGCTTTGTAACACTTCACCAAACACCACTGCTCTAGACCAATATCCATTACCTACAAAATGGTCCTCTTTAATGCCGCCTGCCATACTGTATCTATTTTCTCATTATGCTATAAATAAACACTCTCGTATACACTGCGAAGACTAAAAATAGAATTGTCTGTACAACCGGACACAAGCCCTCTTCTAACTACTCCTCGCCCGAGGTTCACTGCATTGTGCTTACCTGGCAGTTTTGGTTAATGCAATAAGCGCATCTCGCAGGCCTCTGGGTATACTGATCAACTTAACATAAACACTGGCATACAGTATACTTATGCATACTTGTGCCTGGGATTGCCCTCATGTCCTACGTCATCTGGCAGTCAACACCAAATAACGCTTTAATATGCGGCATTTTACTCCTTATAAAGTGTAGTTGGTTGACGCTTGACCTTGCTGCTGCACCGAACAACATCTAAATAACATAAGCAGGTGTATTTCGCGAAAAAGTTTATGACCATGTTAGACTTCAATACCCTATGTCCAGAAGCACAACTTCCATTGGACATTGGCTGTGTGTCTACGTGAGAAGACATGTTCTTTTTTAGCTGGGCCTATCGTAGTAAAGTACTAAGATACTGAACGTCCATAATCAGCAGTGGGGTCAATGAGGCACGTGACATTTAAAATCATCCAACCACTAAAGAGCATACGAACAAGTGTTTTGGAGTACAACTGGTCATGAAATATTTTCGCAAAAACACCTGGCTCTAATAATTACACAGAAATCCCTTTAATACGATCGTACCCATTCGCTGGTTGTCTGTGCGAGGCTATGGAACAGACATTGTGTCTCATTGGCAGCCACATGTTGCGAAGCGCTTCCTATTGGCTCAGCTGCCGGGCCGACAGGCGAGTAAGTTAGCAGGGGCTGATAGGCTAAAGGCATTCCGGAACTCTAGCCAGTTATGGCGTTCTACTGCCGTGTACGGTCCGAGTTCCTGGTAGAAGAGGTTGTTTCATCTTAGTTATTCTGTGCCCGCACCCTGGAGATGACTGTGTGATCATTAGGGCTTGGAGAACCATCATCCGAGTGGTTCCTCCCTTCAATCGCCTGATGATTCTTACTCGCTGAATGCTGTCTAATATCTTAGCCGCTAAGGTGGAATGCACGTCAGCTGCAGGTCAAGAATTCCCACACTCTTGCTCAGCTCTGTTACACTTATTTCAGCGCTGGACTCATTCTGCCTGTAACACACTTAAAATTCGATATCGTGGTCTATGTAGGCATCCCCTTCTACAGCCAGCTCGGAAACACAATATGGTAGCCGTACCATTGTAATGTTAGGAAAAAAAATATTGGTCTTCCTTAAATTAAAATTTAACAATTATTCTATATTTTCTAACATAAATGTATAGTATAGGTTTTTATTCAAACGTATTCTAGTAATTTTACTGTTTTGTACTGGGTAAGCAGGTGGAGGATTGTAGAGTCATTTATATAGCAAACTTAAAGTTGCTGAATCACACTTCATATTTTAGGTGGCTCCTACCTTCCACTCAGTATTCAGCACATTAGAAGGTGTCCAGCACGAAGTTCCTCTTCTACAGTGTAAAAATATTTGTAATTTTTATCGAGAAATTCTTCGTAATATTACAAATGCTTCTAACAGTACAAAGATTTCTCTTGTAAAACTACAAATAACGTGTTTGTAGTATAGCTCAAGAAATGTTTGTACTATAATGACCAGTTTTCACGAGTTTAAGGAAAATGACGGTCACTAAACATTGTAAAACCATATTTAGCTGCTTGTGCAACAACTATGGCTGCAAGGAAAAATGTATTGCAAGTTTTAATACCGTAAAACAACACTTAAAGCAACTCAAATAATCATATTAGAACGACAATTTCAATAAAAAGTGACCATATTATTCATTAACTCTTAATGTTTCCTAACTTCACATAACTCTTTAAATCAGCTGCCAATACCTCGTTGTTAAGAGCCGTCCAAATCTCTTAACTCAACAACATACATCTTAAAACGAAATAAATGTATCTCTTCCTATTAACCAAATAAATAAATATTTTGTAGGTACTTGCAGCTATATATACCGTAAAATTAAGTTTTAAGTACGTAGGGTAAGTTGGCCTTGTGACTAAGGGCGACAGCTAATGATACAAAAGGTGTGAGTTCTAGCCCCCTTGCTGACAAAGTATGATTTATTTTTCCGTAAATTGCATTTTGAAATAGTTTTCTTAGTTATTCTCTGTTATTAATTTACCAATTTTTTTTCTAGAAGGAAAAGAAGTAATTTTATCTGTGGTGTGAGTATTTCTTGCATGGTCTTCCTTCAACATTCAGAATAAGCAATCCGCAGTGTGAGGATCTCCTGCATGTTGTTCCTACAACCTGCACAACAAGTAATCTGTGGTGTGAGGAATTCCTGTGTGGTGTTCCTACAACATTCAGAACAAGCAATCCACGGTGTGAGAACCACCTGCGTGTTGTTCCTACAACCTGCAGAATGAGCAATCCACAGTGTGATGACTTCCTGTATGTTGTTTCTAAAACATGCAGAACAAGCAATCCAAGGTGTGAGAACTTCCTGCGTTTTGTTCCTACAACCCACAGAGAAAGCAATCCACTGTGTGAGGACTTCCTACGTGTCATTCCTGCAACAGGCGCGCACACTTGATACAACTTCCACTCTGAAATTATGCTTGTCAAGTGGTGTGGTCACCAGAAGCCAGGGCTGGCAGGTGATGCGCGAGAGTCAAGAATGATGCAACCTCGGTGGGCCAGCCCGGCTATTTGTAAAACATCCCCCACCAAGGAAGGTTGTGAAGCCAGGCAGGGCACTATATAAGGCTGGAGCGATGGCGGCTCGTGGCCATCTTGATTCCAGAGGACGACGGGATGGCTTCAGAGAGGACCATTAGGCCAGTGATCCTGATTTAACGCCAGTCGCTGCCACTGTCGGGGAGGTCTACACGAAAGTGACGACGAGACAAAGCCAGGGTAAATATAATCCCAGTAGGGCACCCTTGGTCGTGAGGCGTTAGGGCCATCGTGTAAACCTTAAGACTTCCTCAGAGTCACGAGCACCTTAATTACAATTGTTGAAATAGGTCAGCAGGACCTCTTAACTATACTTGATAACTGCAGAGCAGATATTTGGTTAATTGTAACGTAACGCCAAGAACAATTAAATGTGATATTGTGTATAAGCTGTGAGTTTAATAAATATAGTATTTTGTATATAGACTGTTCTATTCTTCTGGTTAGGTCTATCCCCCTTCCTTGCAAGGCCTGATTCATCCCCAGGATAGGTCACAGCAAATGGAGGCAGCCGAAGCTTCCAACGTCCCCTTTATTGCACCCACAGCTTAAAGTAAAGTAAGTTACAGTTTCAATCGGTGGAAGATAGCATTCATATTCTAGCAGTCAAATTAAACCTTAGTAATAATTATAAACGAGTATCAACTTCCACCAGCCCAGCGGGTTGCATTCCCTAGCAAATCGTGCAGGTTATACGAAATTAAATTCAGGAGTGAACACGCATTGAGGCAAATGTGTTATTACTTTCATTTCAAATCATTGCATTGGTATTTCCGATTAAAATCAAAATACAGAACTGCCTAATAATCCCCGCCACCCACCATTTTAACCCCTGTCAGAAAGCTTTAAAGCCAACAATCTTTAGTAACCATGATAGAACGATAGTAAATAGTAGTGACTTTGTGCACTTGCTAAAGTCATTCAACACCGCTGAGTGTCGCTCTATTCAGCGAATTCCAGCCACACCAGCATGCACAGTAAAAAGAGCCGCGTTGCAGTTTCCTCGGTATGCCAAGACGCTCATTCTCATATAGTGAGTGTGTGTGGGCTTTCGCTTGTTTAAAAGTTAATGCTTGATAATTCACTGCTGCTTTTTGGACCATTTGCTTTGCTTTACACAAATTTCCACACCTTGTGTACACTAAGTGGAAATTAAACATCATAAAACGTTTTGTGTGTGAATGTTAACAGTTAAGACCATATACACAGTAGACTTACTGCTATGAAGTCATGAGTACAACAAATACATCTGCGACTAAATCGATTAACAAAATTGGAAAACATGCCAAACTTGATTTAACCGACTCTTAACTGCGCATTAGAGGAAAAACAAAGACAATTAACAAAATAACTTATAACATTACCAGAACACCTCCAGACATTAGCCACACAACAATATGGAGCAAGTAATTATTCATTTTCAGATATAAACAAACACACCATACATGAGACAAGCATGAGCTTGTCTCATTTATGTCACTTCATGTCACTTCTCATGTATGTCACTTCAAGCAACTGAGATATTAGTTATTTCCATTTGACCACAAACACAGAAACCAAAGAACATGAATACACGAACAATGAAAACTCAGCATACCATTATGCAAATGCCGTGAATGAAACGACACAAACACCACAAACAGCCAACATGGTAAACACTCCACCGGCAAACATCATTGTACAACAACCTATTCAAATACCCATATTTTCAGGATACGATAAAGAAAAATGGCCAGATTTCTTTGAACACTATGACCATGCAGCCGAAAATAATAACTGGTCTGAGGAGGACAAATGCAAAAAGTTAAATTACTATGTAAACGAGTCAGCTAAGAATACTTTAGATAATTACACACAAACACATGTCGATGAGATAACTTGGCAAGGTATTGTACGCAAACTCAAAACCACATTCTCCACACCGGCCATTGAAGAGCACCAAAAAACCACTTATGTTTACCACAAAACAGAAACTCGATGAGAGTGCGCAAAAACATATCGAAACACTCATGTTCGATAGTCGCAAATACAATCCCAATGTAACTAATACCGACTTCATAGATATATTATGGCGACCCCTGCTACCTTCCATAGCAAATAAAATTGTTGCCCTTAAAAATGACACCATTGAAGACATTATGACCAATGTTCAAAGAGCGGAATTGGGTATTTTCAGGTATAATCGCAATATCAGGGTACGAAACATTGTCGGACACAGATTCCTTATGAGCAGAAGTTGTGAAATTCAAATAGGAAATCGCGAACATGGCGATATCAACCCATAAATGCAAGCATTTCCACAACCCACCTCACACTCAACAAAAGTACAGACACACTACTTTCTAACAAAATCGTCGGCCATTTGTACCAAAGGCAGACTATACACCACAACAGCAAAAATATGCTAATCGCCAGTCTTTCAACACAATCAAATCAAACAAACACACCACCCACGGAATTTTGCCTATTCACATCACAAATGAGGTGCACACTCCATTACACAGGCCTCAGAGAAGGGAATATTACAGAGCATAGTCAGACTACAACCACTCCCCATACACCAACAGGCAGACTGGCCCCTTAGGGTAAAATGGGCACAGATACAACAACCGCAGAATAATTGTACGCAACAACACTTCAGGTACAAAACAGTCAGGTAGAGTCCTTAAGCAATGATAGTAAAAGTCAGGTCCGCCTGCAGGCAATTCACGCAGGAAAAATGCAACGGAAAGACATGTACCACCCGAGGCGAAAGTTTTGCGTGTTATTGACGAGTGCCAGGTGCTATTCGCGAAAAGAGTTCCAAATCACACATACATGGAAATTGCCACACTTAATTCCCGCAGGGAAGAGTTTCAAATGCTACAGCGATTGCAGAGACCGCAAAATAAAACAAATGTCAAACAAGGAAACATAGCATACAGGACACCTTGTATTACATTCTGCGACCCACAAAGTATGTCAGGGAAAATTAGCATGAATTCCGAAAACACCTACAAGGCCAAGATGGTAAAGAAATAAATCGCCGTTCATGACACATGACATTCCTTGCATCGTGGAAGCGCCAGCATGCAACAAGACCGTGTCGAAAGAATGTAAACACAAGCAAAATATTGACGTCATGGCTTCAAGTTCAGCGTTCGTCGGGCCACGGTCGGAAGTGTCGTCCATGTGAGCTCTGTGTTTTAACACAAATCATCGCGTAGACAATTGCCCATTGTTCCTCAATCAGACACTACAATTTCAAATCGATATTGCAGCACAGTTGAGCAAATTCAAACGAAGGTTCGTGATTGGTGAAACAAGTATTAAATTACCATGCGTGGGAACACACAGTCCCATAAACAACAACACAGAACCAGTTGGCAGTGATAAAGAGACTATACCAGTCACCAAGGACGAGTGTTGCTCTGGTTATGTCAAAACATCAACACCGCCCATCCTAGTGAGACTTGCTGGTAAAACATATAATGCCTTACTGGATACAGGATGATCTTGTTCCTGTATGGCTACTACTTTAGAGAATAAAGACAAACGTATGCCAGTAGGTGCAACTGAGGATATTGATGTACCAAAATATAATGAAAAGTCAACAAATATTTATGGTCACAATTTTTCTCAAGAATCCTTGCTCATTGAAAATTTAAAACTATATATCATTGTCAGTGTTGACTTTATCAAATGTTATGATGTCCCTATTTTAACAAAAGATCTAATGTTTGTTTTCGCATCAAATAATAATAAAATATTTGAAATACCATAAATACCTACACAATTGAATTCGATCGCAGTAATTGCATCTAATATCATATCAATAAAAATACTACAACCTATGACAGTATCAACCAGAAATTGTTGGGTAATATTAATCCTCTGCTACCAACTCATCACATAAAAGAAATGCAGGTATTATTGGAAGAATACATCAATCTCTTTGTTAGTTAGATTCATGAATTAACATAAACAAATGCATATGAAATAACACTTGATTTAAATATGGATAAGCCGGTACACACTCGGCCATATAAGATAAATCCCAAACTGTGAGAAGATAATTTAGTCCAAACACAGCAGATGTTAGACTCGCGAATCATAATCCCTTCAGAATCATCATACACTGCACCGTCTCTAGTTATTCCCAAATGTCAGGGAAGGATCAGATTCCTCGTCGATTGCTGAATCAACATTTAACTAAAGTACAATACCCAATCCCAAGAATGGAAGACATTATCACTAAACTCCAGAATTTCAAATATATTACATATATTAATATGTTTAGCGGATTTTACGCAATACCAGTCTGTAAGGAAGACAGGCATAAGCTAGCTTTTGGTGTGGATAGAATCTGACTTTATGAGTATGCCCATATGCGTATGGGCCTCGCCACAAGTCCTAACTACTTCCAAAACTTTGTAGATATTATGTTAGGACCGCTGTGCTGGCATACAGTGGTGGCATATATCGATGATATATTTACTATCGGAAACACGTTCGCTGAACATCTAGAAAATATCCATAAGGTTATAGAGGGATTGAGAAAATTCAATGTTAAAATCAACAGCAAGGAATGCAATTTGCCCACCATTAAATTAAAATCGTCGGGCATTATATAACGCCTCAAAGGATACAAACTGATCTGGAAAAGATACTGACGATACAACAAATGGCACAGCCTAAGAACATTAAACTTGGAACTTTTCTAGGCCTTACATCTTACTTAAGGCACTACATACTTAATACGCCCAGATAGCAGAGCCACTAACGGAATAAACTAAGGAGACACCATTTAAATGGGGCGTAGAGGAACAACTAGCATTTCAAAGGTTGAAAACAGCATTAAATAACCCGACCATTTTAGCTAAATTTGATGATAGCCGGCGAAGAATACTAGCGTGTGGTGCACCAGAAACCGCTATAGGTGCTGTGCTATTGCAGGAAAACCCCATGACCAAAGAACTCGATATTATTGCTTTCGCCTCAAAGAAATTATCCTTAAATGAAAGAAAATGGCCAGCAATGAAAAGAGAGCTATCAGCCATTAAGCATTTCGATATTTATTTTAAACAGTATCTTTATGGATATAAATTCGTTATAGAAACAGACTATGCAAGTTTACGATATTTAAAGTCCATGGCTGAACATAATGTAAGGATCCAGAAGATGGCCATTGCATTAACCGAATATTATTTCGAGACTAAAATAGTATAAGGTAAATTAAACACCCTTGCCGATGCACTGATTGTCCATTTTACACAGAATTAGCTGAATCACTATTGCAAGATCCTACAAAAGATAACAAAATAAAAAAACAGTATCTAAATATATCACTAACAACTGGGCCGACATTAAATAATTGATGAAACACGATTTCCATACTACAGACAAGGCACCAATCACCAAATTGATCATTTACACAGAATATTTACCTATGCAGGCAATTGCAGAATCTGTCACCACAATTTACAATGTCAATATGGAAATTATTATGAAAACACTCCGAACAAAGTCTCTACAGCATGTCTTGATCCTAGATTGCATTGTCGTATACTTATCACTTATAACAATGAGAAACTTTCCTACCTACCTGTATATATCCATGAGCAGGAATATATCAAAGATGACGACGATACTCACATTTTATTATTACCGTTCACTGACCAGCCAGCATCGCCGTTTTTAACCGAATATGCAAACAACCCCCATATTCAACAATTAAAGATAGCTCTAACAGACCCAGACAATGCTACTCCCAAATATCGCCACATTGTTAGCTGGTACGCCATTTCCGGTAACGGCAAAATTTACATGAAGCATCATAACCAGTCCAGCAAGCGTAAATTGATACTTGTACTGAAATATTACATCTCTGAAATTATAATAGCCCATCACGACGCGCTGTTAGATGGGGGATATTTTGGTCAGTATAAGATGTTGGAAAAAATTTTAAAACAGCTTGCTATTGGGATACGATGAATAAAGATGTAAAAGAGTGTGTAAAGAACTGTCCCACATGTCAACTTATTAAAGCATCCAATCAGAAGCATGTAGGACAAATGACACCCATTCTGCCCCCTCCACCCTCTGCCACAGTCATAGGGTCTTGACGCAAAAGAGCTGCTATAGACTTCAGTCCGCGGCAATAAATATGTATTAGTCATGACCCAGTTTGCCACTCGCTATGCCGTCGCCCACCCCATACAAACAGTTTATGCCGTAACTTGTGCTAATTTTGTAAAAGATGTCATTTTAGAATTTGCTTACCCGAAATCCATCCTTACGACCAGAGGGACTTAATTTAATAATGAGTTGATGACGGAACTCTTGCATAAATTACAAATCAAGAAATTACAAACTACGGCATACAATCCAGCTTGTAATGATTTGACTGAGCAAGTTAATAATATTCTATCCCAACATCTAACTTCTTGTGCCAGCGACAATCCAACTCACTGGGACAAGTATGTCCCATATATAATTTTAAATTATAATACGACCGTAAACCATAGTACAAAGTTCACCCTTTCTTCCTCTTGCATGCGGTTGAAGCTATCCAGCCATCGCGCGTCATTAGTCATTTGTATTCCACTCGCGCTAACGATTGGTTCGAACGGCTTAAACACATACGAGAGCAAACACGTGTTAATTTGGTTGCTGCCCAGCAACAGAAACGGAATTTTGACAGCAAACATCGCCCTAACGAACTAAAAGTAGGACAATTTGTGTGGGTGAAAACACACGCCGACATAAGGTGTTTTCATTTGAATTTAAAGACCCTACAGAATCGTCAATGTACTCTAGCACTCTATGATTGCAGTATAAATACGTAAGAGAGGAGTTAATAAGATAGACTCTCTCAGCACTCGAATTGTAAAACTTGCCAATGTACGACAGTAGCATTCCTCTATGTTACAGGGGAGAACATTTGTGAACCAACAATATTCCAGCTCCAGGATGTACCAGGCTGCCCACTGCGTCCTGCTACATTTGTTGAGCCTTGCAGGGATTATGAGTGCAGATCCACTGTATACAACACAATGGTATCTACTTCAGCCAGCTGACGCCGCTAATTCAGTAACCAGAAATGCCACTACTACGATTTCTGCAACTATTGCAGGAACATAGAACATCGGTCAATATAGAAGAAAGCGCATAGCGATATTCGATAATTATGAATTTTGTAATTACTAAATAAATGTAACTGACATGTATATTATGTGCTATGTGTGCCCCTTTTTTTCACATGTACATTGACCAAGGCCATGGGCAGCCACTGTAAATATGGTACTACCAGGGGTACCAACAGGAAAAGTTGTTTTTATTTACACTTCACAAATTTTTTGGGTTTAAACTACTCACGTTGAAGCGACTCAGCTATCCTTAAGAGAAGGCATATCCTTCTACTTTATTAATGATGCTATAAACAAAGACTGGAAAATTTTGCATGCCAACTTGCCAACAGTGCAGTATGTTTCACATAAGAATAATGTGATGTCCAATTATGTGTTCTCAGTCATGTCCCAAAAACATTTTAACTCTGCCAGTTCGTCATTTATTATTGTATTACTGATGGCAATAGGTTTGCCTTACTATAAGTAGAAAAATATATCAATTCTATTGGAAAAAGCCATCTCAGTCAGTGGTTGACGTGTTCCTGACATCAACCTTGTGCCCGTTTGTTCCATCTCAGACGTATCAACCACACGGCAACACTCGACGATCGACATTAGGTCGCGGTCCTGATCAGTGCAGGTTGACAAGAACGACGTTTATACTTTTCTTGCCGCCCTGCAACTCGTGGCCGCAGGTCAAAATATTTAACATTCATCACAAGAGGTAGCACTCATGATGAATAGATATGTGGCCTAAATGAGTGTGTCCCCTGAACTCACGACCGTTAAATGCAACAGCCATTGGAGGGATCACTGGGATAAGCGGTGCTGCTTATTCCCAAAGCTTTCCGATGTGTGTGATTTCGACGGGCCCCGTGGCCGAATCCGGAATGCGGCATGGCCCCAAGTGATATCAAAAGACGGGGAATCACATTCCCGGAGCAAGTGCAAACTGATGAGCGGCTCCCTAGCTGCAGTAACTAGTTAGAGCCTTTTTAGTCATTTTTAGCGTTGATTGCACCACAACTAATTAGGGAAACCGTCCGCTCCAGCACAGAGAGTTGATAACATATTATGATGAAATCCGTCTCTCGTCATATCCATATGTATTCCTGTAATTATCACCATTACGACACAAGCCGATATTAATATGTTAATTATAAGAGTGAACATGTAATCATGTATCGAGAATCAGCCACCTGAGGCATCATTTCATTTAATATCACCCTTCAAGTGCGACGACATACTCGTGACGTCACATTCTTAGCCATATCTGGGACTTCGGCGTTTACGAGTATGTCACCAACATGTTTTAGTTCAGTAATCATAATAATGTACAGTGTCAGTTTCATTAATCATGTTGATTATGAAGTTCCTTTTTTTTTTTTTTTCATTTTGGCACCAGATTCGCCGGACGTGAGGTGAAGCCGACGCTATGTCGTTAGTCAGATTTCAACACTCCACACAACCGACAGAGTAGGCAGTAAGCTCCACGTTATCCCCTTCAGCACTTCACTTTAAGCTGTAAAATTTCATTTCAATAGTTAACATTAATCCAGGAACATTTGATAACTTTCTTCAGCGAAGGGGACGCCTTCCTGCATCCTGAGGCATCATACCAGGACTTCATGCACGATATAATTTAAGACCTACGCCTTGTTTCAGCAGTAGTGACCACCAGCAGCTCCAGAGTGCCGGGTCCACTTAAGAAAAGGGTACACTTCTAATGTGCAGTAACATTTGGTTGTACCTTTTCGGTAATAAAACAGTCATACCCTAATAGACGTGTTTTATTGCTTAACTCTCCTGAATTCATCAGGTACTGCGCCCTCATAGCAGCATCATCTTAAAGTGTATTTCAGTATATATGTTTTGCATTTACGGGGATTGCCTCCCACAAGCAGAGTAAACTCAGTGATAATATACGAGTGCGAAGTGGCCGACAGCTTCGCCCCAAAGGAAATATTTTATAATCAACATAATTTAATTGACAAATTAACTCTCCTTTATATTGATAGAATATCCAGAGTAGCCGCAAGACGTCAACTGTACGACTCCATTCAACATTGTTCGCTCTCCGAATGTGGCGCAGGGGCACATCAATTCTTGTCCTCCACCTGCTCCCAGGTGGGACACGAACACATCACAGCACCTCTGGAGGCACAGTACGTCATGGTAATCACACTTAAAATGTCAGTTAGAAACCCCAAAGCGCTTATAACAAAGACAAAAGAAGTAATCTATTTAAAGCACTACTAACAGCTTGACAAAACATTGAAATGTAATTGAAAATATATTGTACATCAGGTAGGGCCTCAGCTAACACGGCAGGCCTGTAGAGAGTTCCTGGGCTACAAAGTGTTCACCTGCCCACGTGTTGACCAGTGTGTAGAAAGCACATTCTCTTAGCTGACCCAGTAAACAAGTCTTGCACAGTAAACAGTCAGCAAAATGAACACTAGGTTTCGCCAGAGGTCAGGACTGCTGTAGGTTACTTCGGGTTTAAGCGCTAGAGCACATTCAAGGCAGGAAAGTACCACGAAGCGATTACTCCAATATATTTACCTTTGTAATCATTTAAGACTTACCAGGTCTGTGTATATTTGTAAATGTAAGTTTCCAGTTCACATACCCACAAAATAAGCATGGTTCATTTTTGTTAGGATAAGAGCGTAATTTTCATCAACTAAAACTGGTAAATTGAACTACTTTTAAAATATGTTTCCATAACGTCAACACTGCCACGTGTCACATAAGTTTGAATTCATTTTCAATCACATTATGGGGGAGTGTATCATTAAAATCGTGCATATAAACCCTTTCCCAAATACCTTCATGGTCGGCACCGAAGATTTTATTGTTCTAATGCAATTTATGGGGTACTTTTCATATAGTTATGGAGTCGAACGCACCTCCCTCTCATTCCTATGATCACATGAAAACTTAGTGATAAACTATTACCGTGCTGGCACACACACTAGTCAAAGAATTGTAAATACCTGTTAATATTTCTAGTCTCTACAACCAGTTTGCTAAATGTGTTAAGAATTACTACTTCAGTCTGCTGAATAGTCATAAGTGTGTAAATAATGTTCAAATAAATAGCTAACATCTAAATCTATATATGATGATGTAGAATTAGATAGTTTAAAGAGAGCTGAATTACAGGCAAAGGAATTATCCAGCCAATCACAGTAACCATGAACACATATAAAATAATCCTTAGTAAATATAGGTTTTAACTTCGAATATGGTAGTATTACTTGTCAAAGACGAACATCTTTATGTTTTTATGAAATCGCAAATGACATTTCCTATAGAAAAAGTCGAATTGAGTTGTCAAATAAGAATACTAGACATGATATTCTTAGAACCAACTATTCTCTGTATAACACACGTATTCAAATGTCAATATTTTACGAAACTTGTATCAAAATAATTTTCAAATGAGTGCTCTTTTTCTTTTCTTTGTGAACGATATCTTAACCTCACGACTCACAGCGCCCTAGGGGAAATAGCGAAATAAGTGCGCGATGGACACTGATTAATTAAATACCTTGCCGGCTTCCGAGGACAAGAGAGACCTCTTCCAGTAGCACCTCACAACCCCTACTGATGGTACCGGGTTCAACCCTCCGCTGCTGAGCCGCCCGACTGTTCTTCGGCCTGGCCTCACCTACAACCTTCCTATCATATAGTCCAATGTACCATGCGGGGACGCATGGATTTAATGGGAACAGGGGGCCTTGGTGTGGTCATCATAAGCCAGGGCTGGCAGGCGACGCGCGAAAGTCCAGGATGGTGCGACCTCGGCAGGCCAGCCCGGCTGTTTGTAAAATGTTCCCCGCCAAGGAAGGTTGTGAGGCCAGGCAGGGCACTATATTAAGCTGGAGAGATGGTGGCTCGCGGCCATCTTGATTCCAGAGGACGACGGGATAACTTCAGAGAGGACCATTAGGCCAATGGTCCTGATTCGACGCCAGCCGCTGCCACTATCGGGGAGGTCTGCACGAAGGTGACGACGAGACAAAGTCAGGGTAAATATAATTCCAGTAGGGCACCCTTGGTCGTGAGGCGTTAGGGTCATCGTGTATACCTTAAGACTCCCTTCACGATCGCATTAATTACAATTGTTGAAATAGGTCAGCAAGACCTCTTAACTATACTTGATAACTGTGGAGCAGATATTTGGTTAATTTTAACGCAACGCCCGGAACAATTAAATGTGATAGTGTATAAGCCGCGAGTTTAATAAATATAGTATTCTGTATATTGAGTGTTCTATTCTTCTGGTTACGACTATCCCCCTTCCTTGCCTGGCCTGATTCATCCCCAGGACAGGTCACAGCACACAGCAGTAGAAATGTTAAAAATTATGTTATTGCAGTTCTGTGACAAACCCATCTGTTCTTGGGATTTTACCTTACGTGTACCATTATAGCTACCGCTATTCATCACGCACTATTTACACCACAGATCAATCTCGCCAAATATAGGACGACAGTCCCTGGAGAAGGAGTTCAAAAGTATTAGGCTTGTCTAATTTCAGATTCTTACATAATAACACTAACCGAGCTACGTCGAAGAAATTCCGCGTAGCACAGCACTGTAATCGTTAACAATACTCGAGACAGTTCGCCAGGAATAATTTGTACATTCTGTTCAGTCCCGAATTAAAACCATAACACTGGTAAAATGCTTACAACTATATAATTTACTCGTACCATATGTCCAGTTATTCGGTTCTTGGTGGAGTGTTGTGTCTGTGATGGGAGTTTTACTTGCTTCCTGCCTCAACATAACCATTTACTTCTGCCACCTCCTGGTAACAGCGTGAGATAAATACAGCTTTAGGAACCTAATTTCACTAGGTATAATCCTGATAGACTTTTAATGTAGAGACAGAATCAACTGGTTGTTAATACAATGTAAAACATTTTAACCTAGGTGGAAATTCCAGCCCTACTCTATGCTGTGCCCTTGTCTGTGACTGTATGTGCAACTGCATTTCAAGTCCCATATGTTAGAATAAATTAGTTTCTTCGAAAGAAACAACTTTATCACTGTATGGGTTGTCTAGGCGGAACTGTAACATACAAAAGTAATATTCTAATGCTAGTACAGAAGCTTTGTTCCTGCTTCTCTGAACTTGATTACAAAACTGTTTTTTTTTTTTTTTTTACTGCATTCTCTGAGAAAGCTTCCGTCTACGATCATTTATTTCGTTTCTACCTAGTACCGTTACACCTCTCTTTTTAGTCATACGCAACATTTTTAAGAGAAATAAATTACTTTCGTATTCCCTAAGTATGAGCGCACATTATTTACGAGGCTACATATTAATTATTTCCTCCGGCGGTTGATAGATGAAGGCACTTGTCTTGTCAGCGAAAATTTCGTCTGGGAACTTGCAAGACGCACTGTGATAACATGTGCGGTTGCGAAGTTATTTATTTAATATGAGATGTCACTAGAATCGCCATCTAAATTAGTTTTATAAGCGTCAAATAGATTTATCAATAATCAGTGATTTACAAATACAGATAACGAGCACTAGATGTGTGAAATGCTAGTTAATACAACACGTGTTATCGGCGACTTCCTGCTTTGAAGAGCTGTTATCTCGGACCAATACATCCACCTACCTATAAACAACTAGGGGACCCAGCCCATGACCTTTTTTTTGTATTGTCACGAGGCTAGAACAGTTACCATGTAAAAAAACTTGGTTATCATACAAAGGCTGAAACGAATATTGCATAGATATATCTAGGTAATAATGAAATGATGTGAAATTAACTCAACATTGAAGCGACTGCCATCCTATTTAATATTTCTCTATCCACTGATCCACTAAGGGCCCACTTGGTATCTCTCTATCAACTGAGCTACTAAGGCCCCATTTGATATACATCTATCCACCTGGGCACTGCGGCCCCACTTGATATAGTTATATCCACTAAGCCACTGCAGCCCCACTAACAGTTCTATCCACTGAGCCACTAGGACTCCACTTGAAACCGCTCTATCCACTTTGCCACCGTGGCCCCACTTAATTAACTCAACATTCAAGCGAGACATTTAAAGTAAACAAAAATGATATTCCATTACCTTCATTTCTCTATAAAATATTCTCTATGCATTAATACAAAACTTTTCACAGGAATAAAGTAATTAAAAAACGAGTTTTTAGGATAAAAGGTAATGATTGCGTAATCTGATCTTGCTGAAATTCGAACTTGGTCTGTATTTTACCCTGAGGATTCGCTCTGCAAAAATTGAAGAACTTCCGTTCAGATTAAAGTACTTAGAGATATTAAAGACGGACAGACAGGCAGAGACAAAGATCATCTACTTATTACATAGGATTTTGTACGGAGAAACGGCACTACGAAAAGTAGATAGTTTGCAAGACCATCATAATAATTACCCTTGTCGTAAGTAAAAAAAATTGAATACTTATTTTTACGAATATATTACTAATCACTGATTCTATGCACATCCATTTCAGCGACGAAAGTTACCATTCATTTAACTGAAGTGAATGTAAATTTAAAAAATCGTTCAAAATAGGTTTTGACATTAAAACCAGGGTTGCATTTGTGCAGTGGTTAGACTACTAGTCTCCCACCAATACCAACCGGATTCGATTCCCGGCGGGGTTGCCTCTGGATTTTCACATGCCGGAATCATGCCGGACGATGCCGCTTGTCGGCGGGTTTTCTCGAGGATCTCCTGTTTCCCCCGTCCCTTCAACATCGTGTTCACCTCGCTTCCCCCTCATCGTCTCTCAAGACCTCAATGTTAAAAGTCACCTAAATCTCTTCACTCAATTTTCAGTCACTCACACTACAGCCAACATTCACTTTCATACAACCACAGTATTGTAACGATTTCTCTCTCGAAATTCAGTGGACTAATCAAGGTCGTTAAGGTATGGAGTTTTTAAAAAAATAAAAGAGTTAATTATAATGCCCTAATGTTATTTACAATAACAGACGAAATTCTCTCAACTCAACATCTCGCACATCTCACAAAAAATCGATATCACTTACCGTTTACAATTGATGACTTCAACTATGTTTTTTATAAAACGTAAATTTTGAAATTTACATATATAAAAAATGGATAACGTTTTTCCAATAACAATTTTATGTAGCAATATTCTCTGAGAAAATCGCGTCAACTTGTCTTTTGTTTGAAATAGTTATCTTTAAAATTGACGCAATGAAAAGGAATTTCGTTTAACATTTATTCCGCATTTGACGTTCGTGACTGCCGGCTTGATAGGCAGGCACGTTAAATGAGTACACTCCAGCAAATATCTTACAGTGCTGTAAAATAACTACGATCTTCATGTGCAGCATAAATCATTTTTCTGAGAACAGTGGTTGTGCGTATTACTTTTTTTTTTAAATTAGTTTTACATGATGCCGGTCGGGTATCGCACCTCCATTAGAAGCCACTCTATTTCTACATATTAGAAGATGCCCTACTAGAAGACGTCACAAGAGCTCACTTCTTTAAAACATAATTCAATAAATCGAAACGCTGTTCGTGTAGAAGCGGGTCAGGAACAAAACGAGATTTACTATGGCAGAGTTCGGCTTAGGCCTATGGAGAATACCTGCCGATAGGTGCGCTGGTGTCCCAAAAATGGCACTTTACCTGGCGGTATATGGAGCCATTCTATTATTTGTGTGTTAAAGTTCGTGTTTTGTTCGAATTGTGATGAATACTTGAGCCATTCAAAATTTTAAGTTATATTAGCTTTAGTCTGTAACTATTATTCACGCCCTCCAATGGCGTTTACAAACGAAAACAGCACAAATACTACCGTATTTGTCATTGAGCACTCGTAAGCAAGCTTATTTAAATGGGAAAACGTTACGAATTTAGGTGAGAAAAAATAAATATAGCTGCCATCAAATGGAACTTCGTACTTACCTACTTTCCCTTAATGAAACTGCGCTGGAAATCTTAAAAATAATATTTTTAACTATTTCACTTTTTTTTTTCTTATTCAGTTGCCATATTTAGATAAAGTATGTGTAAGCCAACATTTTGCAAAATCCAATTCACGACGGAATATAAAAAAACATGTAAATATATTTTGTCATGTTCCCACTCTGGTGCAGAAGATGTATTTAGTTCTTTACATAGGTTCTAACATAATAAAAATCGGAAAATGTTACAAAATTATATTTATTTAATGAAAATGGCATTTAACTCATTTACTTAAAAACAAAAGAAAAAATCGCAGTACACAAGCAACACGGACAGACAGTGGCGGCGATATATATATATATATATAAAGTTGGTAAACTAATAAAACTGAGCTTGCTGTCCTGAGGAGAAGAAACTTGAAAGCAGGTTATCGCAGACGGAGAGGCAAAGTCGCTGCTGTGGCATCCGTGAATGCTAGTGATACATGCAGGCTGGTAGGCGGACAGAACGCTATCGAAGCTGCATGGTTTCAGGAGACCGATGGCTTCCCGTGTGTTAACAGGCGCGCAACGAGTTCTCTACACGAAGTGCCACACAGAAGAGCCGAAACTCGCCGATGCAAGGCGCGCAACTCTGCTGTGCTGTCCCAGACAAGTCGCTCCCGCCTGCATGCCTGGATGCCGTTTCAACTGTGTTCCAGAGTGTTTGAAATACACGCTTTCCCCACGAAACTATTCAACGCCCGTGCAATGTGCTCCTCTACGAGATGAACACACTCATCAGACGAAGGCTGTAGATTTCTTTCAAAATGACACGCATGTTAGAAACACAATTTAGAGTACTCCAAAACGTCTGAAAATGCCTTTTTCAAAGCACTACAACTTAAAATATATGCACCACACACATACAAAACTACTGAAAGGACCTGCACTGAAACTTCTTACAAACTTTTCACCAATAAATAACCTCTGAAAATGACATAGGCACACAATCACGCAGTGAGACGAGAACACTGCACACCAGTCACAGCCTTGCGCGTAGCGGTGATGGCGCACTTAATGCTCGTGCCAGTGTCGTCGTTATTGCTCCAGTGCTTCTCGACCACCAATGCGGAGAAGAGAGGTAGGTAGGCGGAAGCCTCCAGACATACACAAAATATGAGTTGGACCGATTTCCCTACTTGAGCGCATGCACCCACCATTGACCTACCCCACACTAAACACTGATCAACATGTTGGTTTACATCTTAATTTTCAAAACACAAGCGCTATGAAATAATTTAAATACTGTTACAAATTTGGATTTTTTAAATTTATTCTAATTTCACTAATAACACAGGTCAATAGGGTTTGGTATCATGAATACAAATCGCTCATTTTGCATATTATTTGGTTGCTCATTTCATATATGATGTGTAAAAAAGGCCAGCACGTCACATTTTTGTGTTATAGAGTATCTTCAGTTTATAAAGAGGTAATTGTCTTTGGAATATTTAACTGCAGTAGTTGGCAGTACTGTTTATTTATATTGGTAAAAATTGGAGGGAAATATGTGTCATAACCTCAAATGTTTTGCTGGTGTTGTTGTGAAAAATGTTCGGTTACTTGAGTGTAAATTTCAGTGTTGTAATGGATAAATGTCGTCGAGTGTGTGTTAATACACCACATAAATTTTTCTATGTTTGTGGACAGTACATTATAAAATCTCAGAGTCGTAGTTTAACTAGAACTATAAAGCAAGCATACTACTTGTATTTTGGTTGTCATGTTAGTGATCAATACGAACAATGGGCTCCCCATGTGTGTTGCATTACGTGTTATGTTATCTTGTCTGAATGGGTGAAAGGTAAGAAACAATCAATGTAATTTTCAGTTTCAATGGGTGTGGCATGAGCCTACCAATCACTTTGATGACTGCTACTTTTTCTTGACTAAAACTGCAGGTTATTAAAAAATAACAAGTGCACAATGGAATACCATAACGTTCCTTCCGCTATAAGGCCAGCTCCTCATGGAATATGTCTACCCACACCTCCAGTGAACTGGGCAGACATACATTTATCTTCATCTGAGGAAGACGATCAGCCACATACAACTGATCGTGGTGCAGACCTCGCATACATTCCACAAAATGCACGTGAGCCTCATATTATACAACAGAATGAAGTAAATGATCTTGTACGGGATCTGGGCCTATCAAAGCAATAGTCTGAGCTTTTAGGTTCAAGACTTCAAGAGTGGAATCTCCATGCCAAGGGAGCAAAAGTAACAATGTTTAGAAAGAGAAATATGGTATTGTCTAAATTTTTCAGTATGCAGGATTGTTTGTGTTTCTGCATAGATATTTCGGGGTAAATGAACGATATTGGAATAACAAATAACCTCTTGGAGTGGCGTTTGTTTGTAGGCTATTCAAAATTTTCCTCAAAGGTGTACTTCCGCACAATGGAAATCAGAAACCTCCTGTTCC
The DNA here is from genome assembly GCA_029891345.1 of Dryococelus australis. Classification (NCBI taxonomy): domain Eukaryota; kingdom Metazoa; phylum Arthropoda; class Insecta; order Phasmatodea; family Phasmatidae; genus Dryococelus; species Dryococelus australis. The sequence goes on along the minus strand of CM056997.1, from coordinate 167,347,776 downwards.
AGTAGCACATCCTTTGGGAAGAAAAGATATTTATGAAAGTATGGAAAAAGTACTCATTGCCTTACAATATGGCAGGTACAAATGGCAAATATGTGGTGATTTGAAAGTTATCGCCTTGCTGCTTGGGCATCAAGGTGGCTTCACAAATCTTTACTGCTTTCTGTGTTTATGGGATAGTAGGGCTACAGAGAAACATTACAAAACAAACTGCTGGCCCAAGAGAGAGACCTTTATTCCTCAAAAGAGTAACATCAAGTATAAGCCATTAGTTGATTCTTCAAAGGATCTTATTCCGCCATTGCATATAAAACTTGGTCTCACGAAGAATTTCGTAAAGGTAATGGACAAAAATGTTGCGGGGTTTTCGTATTTAAAGGACATATTTCCCAAAATAAGTGATGATAAGTTGAAAGAAGGTAATGTTATTGTATCGCAGATTAGAATGCCAATGAATGGTACTGGCTTTGAAGACAGTCTGAACTTGTTAGAGTGGACTGCATGGAAATCTTTTGTATCTGTGGTCAGGGTTTTTTTTTGTGTGGAACAATAAAGAAGCAAACTATAGTCAGCTTGTTATGATCTTCTGAAAACCTACGACAACCTTGGATGCAGGATGTCTTTGAAGATCCATTTCTGCATTCGCACCTTGACATTTTCCCCGAGAACCTAGGAGCTGTCAGTGATGAGCAAGGGGGACGATTCCATCAGGATATATGTATTATGGAGGACAGGTGCCAAAGCAGATGGGATCCAGCCCTGATGGGCGATTACTGCTGTTTTTTGCAAAGGGATGACACCTCCACTCATAAAAGGAAAAAAATTAACCAAGCTATTAACTTTTCATTCTTGTAATTTACGTTTTCATTGTGTGGTTGAAATGTAAGGTAAAACCAACACGATTAAAATCATTCTGTTGAGAAAAAACATTTAATAACTGCAATTTCATTCTAAACAAGTGTTACGTCAATATAAAAAACGAACTGTAATTGGTTAATATTAATATTATGTTAAGGCCCAAAAAAAACTGTACGTCCTGCAGTATTTTAATGGTCGTATTATAATTCAGTACACCATAAATAGTAAAGAAAAACACCTTTTTACATTGATGTTATTGAAAAAAAAGTTTAAATTTGTTGGCCAGTGTAATTATTTAAAGGGTGTATAGGAATATCACAAGGCACTCGTCTAATTATTAGTGTTCTAATTTCATATACCATCTAAATCGTTTATGGTAGTCTTATTGACAGCAAAGCATTGACACTGAGAATGATCTTGCCCAGCTATCGTGATCACTCTACCACATTTCAACTGCACGTTTTGCTAGTTCATGGACCCGAGGTTAATTTTAGTTGGCGTTCGAGGTATGGCGATAAGGAAGACAATAACCCGAGCTGCCAGCGCCCCTTCGCCGAAACGCGCAAGGCTCTGAACTGGCATGCAGTGTTCTCGTCGCACTGTGTGTGTACCTTTGAGACTTTAAGCGGTGACTTATTTTTTTGGTGGAAAGTCTGTAGAAAGTTTCAATCCAGGGCTCTTCAATAGTTTTGCATATACCTGATGCATAGGTATATTTTAAGATACAGTGCTTTAAAAGAGCTAAATTTTTTAGCCGTCTTGGAGTATTCTGAAATGGTGTTTCTAACGTGAGTCACATTTTCAAAGTACTCAACAACTCTCCACCCGCCTTCCATCAACAAGTTGGCGCTGGCCCGAGCGCCTACCACACACGTCAAACTCAACATCAAGATCTGGTAGTTCCCTCATCTTCCAACCAGCGTAGGATGCTGCTCGTGCTATTCGCGGTATCTACGCAATTTCAAAGTCGAACCTCTGAAAAATCACCCAAATTACGGCGTGTTTGGTTTTTCTTACCCATGTCATGTATCACTACCGTTTTATGCTTGTGTTAACATTAAAGTATCTTATTTCTTTGTCAAACTGAATTTTAACGTATCTTATGTTGTATTTAATTGATAGTACTCAACAACTCTCGTCTGAAGTGTATGCTCTTGCCATAGATGAGCACACTGGACGCACTTTTAATAGTTTCGTGGGAAAACGTGTATTTAAAAGCAGATGTAAAATATGTGTGTTTGTAATGCCTAATAATACATAGTTCTCATGGAAAATATTACTGAACAGAGTCCACGCGAAAGTGAAGCATTGCTGTAATTTTGTAAGACTTGGTTCAGGTTGGTTTGCGTGAGGCAGGGGAATAGCCTGCGTATAAAAGTTGAGCAGGGCTTCATAAAAGTTGTAAGTAACTGTAAGTAGACTAAAGACGGTGGCGGCCTGGCCCAGTTTGAAACTCGCCGTGCAAGAACGAGTGATGAGCGGCCATCTTTCCAGCAGTGTTGCCAATACTGAGTTTAATGTTAACCCGCACGTGCAAACTAAAATACCCGATTTTACCCACAAGTTGGTAAAAAAAATTGATGAGCAAAGGAAAGAATTTTAAAAATACTAAACAAAGGTCAGTTTAAGGTAAATTTTGTGTAGGGTTACGTAGTAGTCGTGTGCATAAGAAAGTGTACACATAAAATTAAAAAAGAGAGATAGTTTTTTTTTTTTTGTGAAGCCAACATACTATTTAAAATTAACACAAATACATTTACTGAAAACTGACTGACATTTCACCATTGAGATTACCCACACTGGCTGTTGGATTAGATTTGCTACTAATCAGTATCCTTAATGCAGACACTAGAAAAGGTAATGTAATCTATTATGTAGGCCTGGACTTTGTGTTGGCTTATTTATTTTATATTAGATTTCACTCAGTTGATCCCATATATGGTCTAGAGTGGTCTAGAGGGCAACTGGGACATGAAGTATGTCAATTTGTTACACATATACATATTTAGCACCATGGAAAAGTAGGAATACTGGAATGTAACTAGACTGTTTCTAAAAAATACCACTGCCACATGTGGTTGGCGAAGCATCTGTAGACCCTATTGGATTGCATGAAAAATATGGTAAAAAAATAAGTTTTAGCTCAAGACACTGCTACAGCAACTCGAATTTAACAATTGATTATTATGACTTAGTTTTATTAATTTTATTTTAGTAGGTTTTCCAAACTACTTTTCTAATTGCTAAATTGTATTTCATAACAGTCGTAGGCGTAGCGTGACACTAAATTTTGGGTGGAAAAAAGGGGGGGGGGGGGGGGGCACATTGCCTAAAGTATTTTTTAGTAAAACTACGAATTAAATGTGTAAATTTACAAGAACTTACTTGGAAATGTATAAGTACGGCAATAATTCTGTATAAAAGTTGTCTAGAAATTTCATTAATCTAATGTAGGCAGACATACGTGTAATATAAAAAAAATGGTCATTAACACAGTTGTAAAAGTCAGTGTTACTGTTGAGTAAAAGTAAATTATATATAAAACACATTAAAAAGTTTTCGTTGTGAATAAGAAATCGAAATGAGTTTGAAAAATAATGCAAAATTTAAGACCTATTACTAAAGTTTATACAAGCATCAGCGAATAACCAACATTAATTCGATTGCAGTGCACACACATCATGTATTCAGTAAGATCAGAAATGCAAATTAGGAAAAGTTACAAATGTTTGATAAAATAAACTTAACTAAAAGTTTTCGCTCTAAATAGGAAATTAAAATGACAATGAATATGAGCACTGTTACACTTGCTACAGTTGTTTAAAAAGACTATTCGTCATCTTCTGTAAAATCAAAGTTGTGGAAATAAACCTGAATTTAATATTATAAAATACATGTATCTCTCTTGTAACTCCTTCATTCAAGGGTTCTTTCCATTTTAGGAGAAGTTCCGAAATGTGTTTAATTTTGTTGTAGTCATTCTTTGAAAATCTAATTTACAGATAAACTATATCAGAGTCGCAGTGCGCAAAGTTTCGTTTTATAGGTAGAATATTTTTAATTATTTTGTATTTGGGGGGGGGGGGGCTGCCCCTCCCCCCAATCGACCCTTATGTTACGCCTATGATAACAGTTATCGACTTCCATTCACAACGAGAAAAAAATACATTTTTTAATAATATCAGGAACACGTGTTTATTTATAAACAGTTTTAAAACGCAATTGAGCATGAAATTTAGATATTAATGCTCTTACGCTCAGTATACAACATACAGGGACACCAAATGCACATAAAACAACGCGACAAGATTTTCGTCAACTGCAACGACTGACGAAGCGCCATGTCGGGCAAACGCCTATATAATTGGTTTCGGCCGGGTGCGAATGTCGATTGTGCACTGTGCTGCTACAGCGCTGAGCTGCGCTGCGCTGCGCTGCGCGGGTAAAGGCTGTTCACGATAAAGTGAGCACTTTATAAATGAACCTCAGAAAAAAGTCCCTGACCCTGCATCCATGTATCTTAATAGGCACACTGAGTGGCATTCGCCCAGTAAAGTTGGTAACGATGAGGCAAGTAGTTCCATATCGTAACATCGAATAAAAAGTGGTAGGTTACCAATTGTGATAACTTAAAATTATTTCTTTAGCTTTTAATGTTTTTTAAAGACTCGGAAGTGTAAGAATGAGTTGGCTTATAAAGTATTTACTTTATTAATATTTTCACAGATCATTTGATCGGTGCATGGATAAAGTGATGAGGTCCATGGCAATGTTAATTTTATATGCCGGGTTCGCACGCCATACAGAATGATTCAGTAGCATCGTAGACTCCAGAGAGCAAGGCTCTGCCACGATGCGCTCCGGTGGCCTGCACCATTTGTGACTGATCATGTAGTTTTCAATAGTTTAATTTATTTTTACCGTAACCGTTTATACTTCAGCCACTGGAGACACCAGTCCTCCTTTCCTAGGATTTAAATAACTTATAGAAGTGTAAATGTTCATTTAATACATTGTAATGCCTTCATGTCTTTTTTTTATCAGTATAGTCTAGCAGGTGGACAAAGGCCGGCACCGCAAGTAAAGTGTTCACCATGAGTGATGTGTAGCAATTACGGAAAGTAAACCTACAATGGTAAGAAATTACATGTGTTTTCCATTCGCTAAGCCTTCGGGTGTATCCGGTATTGGGACCCTTAAAAGCCTGCCAAAAGTACTTTACCTTGGATTAGTGTTATTGTTCACAATTATTTCAGTTATGCGATAATTCAGTAGTTCAGCATCAGGCATGTAGCTCAGCCTTTAATACGCCCAGCGTTTAGTGAACAAAGGAGTTATTAACACGAGAGGTAATGAAGTCAGCGGAGGAAAATTACGTTTAGGCGTTAAGGCCTGCAATCTTCTCTACCCAACTGCAATGGGAACATCAAGAACAACGCAACAGGCCAACAACAGTGTTCTGGCATCTTCCAGATGCCTTCCAGCCGCCTGGAACAATGCACCACATGGTGTGGCGAAAGCACGCCAAAACAACATAGTGGCAGCCACCGCAACAGAAGCGCCATTCACGTGCAGGAGAGCAGCCATCACACTGCCCATCACCTCCTCAGTGCTGGACAAAGGAGGGTGCATCCGCACCTGCCCCTCTCCAAACTACAGCATCAACACCAGCTGGGGGTATCGATCGGGCAGTGGGTCACGTGAGCCGGCGCTCACCCCTCTCCCCCTTCACCATTCAGTTACACATCTAGCGGGTGCAGTGGGGGGGGGGGTCAGCCGCATGAGGGGAAGGTGCGCCCTCCCTTCAACACCATACTGCACATCCATGCCGAGCACTTAGTCATCATGGCTGGCAAGATGCACGTGGGTGCACTGGCACCACTGTGTCTTAAATGCTTGCCTCCTCTCCCACAGGCTGTAGTGACCAAGTATGAACTAAGCACTCAACACTAACGTTGCAACTGTAAGCCCAGTTTTCCCTCAGCTACATCACGAACAATCGCAATTGAAAAGGCAGTGGCAGTGAAATAGAAAAACAAATCCCCAACAAACTGGTTCACATTCCGGACAACCAACAAACCAAAAACCAAATGTTTACAAATTATAAACAACCTAAATTGTACAGTAATTTATCGTATGCAGGGTAGGAGGCACTAACACTTCATTATACCATATGACAACTGCAATATCTCGAGTGCCTGAATGCGAGCGAAACCACAACCATAATGGGACTGACATTCATGTTCAAACAGTGCAGCCAAACGTAAAAACCCAAAACACAGTTTACAATAGGGATGATTTCCTCATGGGACTAGAGCAACAGATAACCACATGTAGTAAAAAGGACTGCCAAGGAGGTGAAGGCAGTGACATCAAAGTGTCGTATTTGTGAAATGCAGATGTACGAACGATATATGACATCTGGCTAGAGACTGACAGCAAAAGGGAAGAAATTCACGTGTCACGACTGTACGGCGGCCAATGTAAATAAACAGCTCTCGCACACCACAGCACGCACATAGTGTATTTCAACAAAAACACGCCGACACCCAGTCAACACCGAAACTACAAGCTTGGCCTCAGCACCTTTCCCATTCATAACATCTTCTCCATACCTCTTACAAGTACTGGCCTTTTATCCTATACACATATTTCCATGCCACCAGTAATGCCAACCATCACCAAACCTTTTCATTTTGTTCAGACCATAAAAACACAAGCAGTTACAGACCAGCAGCTGGCCACAGGAGAGCGGAAGGCAACCAGAAACCATTGCGACCAAAACAACTCCACCGCTAAGAGCGACTGTTACCACCACACTGGCTAAATTCGAGACCTTGCCAACCTTTGCTATAACACGCAACAAAGATCCGGTCACCTTTTTAAGCGATTGTAGATCTCACTTAAAAAGGTATGGGATGTGTAAAGGAGTGTGCCAGCTGTATCATAGCGCAACTTCACTGAGAAGCACGCTCTTGGTAGCACTCACTAAACCACTATGGATTACAATGGGACGAATATCTCCAGTCATTCTAGTGCCACTTTGGAGGAACCGTCACACCACTCCAGGTGCATAGTAAGCTCACACTGGAAGAACAGCAGGTGAATGAGTCACTGATGTCATTCATCATGCAAAAAAATTCACTTGGTTGGCCATTCCACTCACACCTGCCTGAACAGGAGGTACTTGAAGTAATTGTTGAGACTATACACCCCGATATTCATGCTGCGTTGGTACCTTTATTGGACAGTACAATGGATGAACTAATGCACGCAGTGATCATCCTAGAGCACAACCCATGCCAGCTGTGCCATGTTCTGAGTGGTACACGGTGGTGCTACGAGCATGCGAGTGAAACCAGGAAGAGTCAAAGTGAAAATCAAAACAACCAAAAATCCAAACATTTCGGACATTTGGACAAAATTTATAATAATTATTCACCACCCGACAATACTCAAAGTCACAATGTAAACAACCAAAAGGAATATAGTGCAGTGCTAGTGTGGGAAATAATAATACCAAGTTGATAAAAGCAAACCACCACGGTGACCATGTTGATACTGTGTTGGTGAAATTTATCATTGGAACAGCCAGTGCCCCAACAACCTGCATCTGACCAACACAAAAGAAAATTCCAGCAGCTAGCAAGGAAATGGGAAGCAGGGGTAAGAAGGCCAGGTGCTCGCGAAGCCCCAGTCCCATCAAAACAACTGGAAGCGACACCACAAAAAGCTCTCCTAAACCAGGTTAATAGCAGTCAGGCGTGGTTTATCCGCATACTTGTTACTGTCAACGAACAACATTGTCATGCATTGATTTACACTGCAGCTTCACATAATTTCTTGAAACCACATTTTGTAAATACAGGGTGTCACACCTACCAACCATGAGATTAGAATAGCCACTAACCAGCACAGCAGCACAGTATTATGGCAAGCCACAGTAACCATACGAGTGCATGATAGAGAAACAAAAACAACAGCCATAATCACACCAGAAAATAGAGAGGACATAATTGATGAGTGTAGTAATTAACTGAACAAAACGCAGTTGTTGAGCCCGCTGCATGCCGCATACATTTTGGAGCGAAAGAGCAGTGCACTGTTTATAACTTGGACAGGCGTCCAGCTTATAGTTAACTCACTGTATCCTTAGGGGATATCGATTAAGACGTACTACCTGAACATCAGGCAGCTTTTCAGCAATTGCTAAGTGAAAGAGTCAAAGTAGGGACTTTATTCCTCATATAATGCCTTGCACCACACGATGGTCCCCGAACACGAGATTCTGCTAATAGAAGAAGGAACTATATGTGCACCACCTCATAGCTATCAGCCACTTCATAGATACATTATTCGGCAACAAATCCAAGAGATCCTTAAAAATGGTGTGATAAACCCACAGATAGCCAGTTCAACTCGGCAATCACGCTCGCATAAAAAACGATGGTACCTGGAAATTTTGTGTATATTTCAGACTGATCAACCAGGTGACATGAAGCACACTACTACCATACATAAGCATTAAGGACATGCTTAGCTCACTCTACCAAGCAAAAGTCATGACCTCACTAGACCTGAAAAGAGGGCACTGGCAAGTCCTCAAGTCAGAGGACTGGGGAAAGGCGGCTTTCATGGCCCCCGATGGGAGGCGATTCCGATTTTGCACAATGCTGTTTGTGCTTAAAAGTGCACCTGCCACCTTTCAGGTGATGAAGGTCCGAGTGCTGGATGGCCTCATCGGCGAATTCACACTCGCTTAATTGGATGACATGGTAGTGTGGTCATCGAGCTGGGAAGAACATCTGCACCACTTGTCAATTGCCTGACCTGAACCATGAGTAAATCCCACATAGGAAACAAGTTTGGACTTCCTCAGTCGCATGGTCGACAGTGCGGGCAACAAGCCAAATCCGGAACAGTTTAGGTTGATTGACAAATACCCACAACCACGCATGTGAAAACAGCTCAAAGATATTCTGGCTAATAAATTGACCCTGGGAGCACATTGAAACTTTCGTAGTCATCACTGCACCACTGATGGACTTGTCGTTTCCAATGGGACAGTGCCACTGACGAGGCTTTTGCAAACATCAAACAGCAATTCAGATCATGCCCGACCTTGGCGAGGTGCGACCCCAGTCGGCATTTGTACCTGCAAACCAATGCCAGCCACGAAGGACTTGGGGCTGTGTTGTATCAGTGTGATGATGACGGAGACAACAATGTCATCGATTTCGCTAGTGCCAAATTCAGCCAAAAAGAAAGGTGATAATATGATGTCAACATGCGAGAGTGCTTGGCCATTTTCTGGATCATCAAGAAATATAGGGCCTGAATACAGTATCAGAGGTTCACACTGTGTACTGATAATCAATACAAATTATGGTTACACTAGGCACGAGGCGAGGATTAAGTTAACCATATGGGCACTCCTCCTGGAGGCATACGATTTCATTGTAACACATCCCAGGAATGTAAAATCAGTTCGCAGATGCACTATTGCAGACTCCCAGCATCGGCATCATAGTGCAAAACGATGCAGAGTGGGAAAAGATAATGCCACAAATACCACAAGAACCATCACAGGAGGTGAGTGTGTAACAGCTATACAATGTGAACAATGACGTCTTGGTGAATATTGTATTGTGATGTGGAGCAGACATACCTTGGATTCACACTCACCCAGGCAAAAAAGCACGCGTGCGAACAACAGAATGCTGAGTGATGGCGAAAAATTGATGACCGCCTTAAAACGTATTCTCTGAGTAAACAACAATAAAAGTGGCAGCTGTTCGTTCCCTAGTTTGCACTAGAGAAAGTGGTTGGATATGCACACAGTAGCAGTGTGGTAAGGCACCGGGAACTGACCAGACCATCCGTAACATAAGGGAACTTTTTTTGGCCAGGTTTCACCAAACATGTGCGTCAGCAATTGAAACAATGTCATAAGTGCGATCAGTTCAAGGCAAGACGAGCGGATGGAGTTCAATATCAGTAACTGTGTCTTACCCCAAAGTCCTTTTGGAACATTTTGCTTCGACCTTATTGGGTCGTATCTCAGAACAGCAGGAGGAAACGCTTCATAAAAGTTGTCACAGAAATTTTTTTTTTAAATGGGTGGAAACATGTCCTGCAAGCAGCACACCCACTTCCAATATAGCACGAATGTTAAGTGATGACTTTTTTCCAAGGTCGAGATACACGAAAAATCGACAGATAATGGGAAATTACTTTTTTGGGGAAAGGGGCGAGAGTTTTGTACCAGTTGGGGGGGGGGGGGTGTGAAACATAAAAACGGCAGTATAACAACCGTGCGAATACCACTGAGTGCTCCAATCAGGGATTAAAGGTGCAACTGCGTGTCTGTGCTGGCGACCAGCATGCTAAGTGGGTTGACCACATGACAACTGCCGTCTTTGCCCTCTGCCAGCATTTCGATGCCACCACGACTAAACATCTTCCGACATGCTGTTGAGGCATAACTTTAATCTGTGGGGCGAGGCCAACTGCCTGCAGGTAGGGGAATTAGTAACCCAGCCAGAAGTGACACTCGGCGTGAACGCCACCAACAACAGCAGTGCGATACGTGCCAACACCAAAACGAGTACACTGCCAAGTGACTGCTAAACACCACACGGCTGCCACCAGCACTGCAAGTGAGACAGATGTATGTACGTTCTCAGCCCCAGTCTGCAGACCACAGAGACTTATTCGCTGGCTTCGCAGTGAAGTGGAGCAGGCCGCACCGAATCACCAAAAACTATGCACCCTCCAGCTACTTAGACCGACTTGCAAGGAGAGGCATTAGGGTGCATAGGGACGACATCCGGCTGTCGCCGGGTGACATCGCCGACGAGATCACACCGGGCATCCTGAAGCCCCATGAAAACGATGTGTCTGCCGGGCTCTCTCGGGTAGCAGGAGCGGAGGAATGTGCACCTGCACCTCCTTGAGGAGGGTCTATTCCAGCACTATGAGGTGTGGCCATCTCGATGCCAGCTGCTCCCAACACCAAGAAGAAGAGGTACCACACCTGGTGACCCATGATGCCGATACTACTCTCGAGCATCTCCAGGGAGGTACAGCGGAGCATGGTGCATCACCACATCCCCGGATGCACCACCAGCTAGGACCAGAAGCCTGACGTCGCCCGGTGCACCAGTGCCCTGTGGGGCACGCCTGACAGCTCGTCTAATTGCCATTGTTGGTACGGCACCTACCAGCACCGCCGATCAACCACGAGCAATATCACAGGTGGCACAATGTCACTCTGGGTGGCAACACCACCTGTGGAAGCCACGGCGTCCGAAGTTGTGGCACACCCAATATCGGAGGGGTCCACGGCCTCGACGTCACCCTCACCCGGTGGCACTCTAGGATCCCCTGCCGCAGTGTCCATGGTGCCAGGGAGATAGCCGGGGGTGTCTGCCGCTGGCGAGGGGCTGGCCATCCACAGCAGGCCAGTAACGAGATTGCCATCATCGGTTGGGAGGACACCAGCAGGTGGAAACCCTGCTGGTCGCTACCTGCCCGGATCACTCCCGGCAGCAGCAGAGAAGATGACAACAACAGCAGCACGAGCACAAGCAGTGATGGCGGCAGCAAGGGGAGTGAGTCGGCCAGCTCGTCCCGCCTTTGCTGATCACATCGGCGGCCATAGCCACCCTGGGCATGCCTGATGTGCAGGGGCACCACAGTATCCCACGCACCAGGAGAGGCCCCCTGCAGGACCAAAATCTGCAGCTGCTCCAGCATTGTGCGGGCTTACCAGGAGGAACGTACATCCTACATGTTAGGGAACATGGCCATTGACAGCCTTCCAAAAGCACAATACCATGGATTAGTGTTATTGTGCATGCAATTATTTCAGCTACGCAATAATTTAGTAATTCAGTATCAGGCATGTGGGTCACCCTTTAATAGGTCCACCATTTACTAAACAAAGCAGTGATCAACATGGGGGGTAATTAATTCAGCGAGGAAAATTACATCCGGACGTTATGGCCTGCAGCAGCTTAACGACACCAAGAGTCTCAAGCATCATCAATATTGGTGCTGCCTCCGGTGATGCCTGACGCCAGTCGGGTGATTCTCTCATCAGAAATTCCTTAATCTCACTGCCCCTCAAAACCTCTTCTACACTTAATCACTCAACCACTCTGTGTTAACAAGATTTATGAAATCAACTAAGTAAGTAAATTTTCGCATATAAGTTAAGATATAAAAATACAAAAAAATTAACTGTAAGAATAATTCTTTGTAACATTCAGCTCGTCCATTACTAGAATCAAAATATTCAGTCATAGAATAAAAATAATGGAAATGTAAAAAGTATATTAAGTTATGTTTAAATGATTTTTTGACACCGAAACGAAGATCTTTCTACTGAGGTAGAAGGAAGTTAAATATATTGATAGCAGGGAAGTGAACTGCTTTCTGTTTGAGGGACAGAGACGCTGTGGGAAAATGCAGGTTTATGGTGCATCTAGTTTTATAATTATGAACATCAATGTTTAATTTAAAACTTGAAGTGAGCCTGTGGTTGTACCCTTCAGACCGTTTGCCCGGCCACACACTCAGCATCTCTGCAGCAGGCACCAGCATGCTATGACATTTTGTCTCGCAGTGTAACCAGTTAAGTTAGTACGGTTGGCGTAGTGAGTGTAGTGCATTACAACAACGTGCAAGCAAGAGTAAGGTACAGCGACCAAAAGGGCCTAACAGCTAAGGCAAGGACCCAATGAGTATGGGAGCTGTAAAAAATACTCCTGCAGAATTAATGCAAGTGTTTATTGTGTTTTGTTGAGTTTTTCATGTAAAGTGTAGTGTATCATTTCATTTGTTCACTCACTTTTCATATTACCGAAATACAAGTGTTTTGTTTTGTATTATTCCGTAATGCAGAGTATTTTTATGGCATGTTTATTATCTGAAGGGTCCAATGTGTTAAAATGTATTGAATAAGTTATGATAAGCCTTAAGGGCTTACCAAACAAAGCATTTGGGGGAACATAGACAGATGGTAGACTCTAATTTCACTATTATGTTAATATATTATGTTATTCTTTAAAACATTACAATGTTTATATCAATTGATTTACAATACTGAAAAAATAATAATTTAAGTTATGGGAGTGTTAATAATATTGAATGCTATCAAGATACTGATTCTACATTACGCCACACCATTATAGAGTTAACTACAGTCTTTACTTAAGTCACCAGATCGTTATTACCTTGACGCTGTTGCCGAAAGCTGCTCATCGTGTAGTATCGCTACAGTAGTTCTTGGCACATTCTTTATTGCTTCAGCTAGTGTCCTCATCGTCTGGCTGTGGTAAGATCTCCCTTTGAGCATCCGCCGGCGCTATATACTCTTCTTGGATTTACAAAACATATCATTGTTTACAAACTGACTCGCTGCCTGGGGCCTCGCCCTGAATACATGTCGCTTCTCTGAAAATGTCGCGTCTAGGCATGTACTAGAGGTACTCTTACCCACAACCGCACCAAAGTTTTAAAAGGACATAATACTCTGCATGCCATGTCCCGGCAACTTAGTGGCACACAGCCCTCGGAAAAATCAGTTACTAATGAGAACTTACAGGGGTCGGTTTGCGTCGGTGCGTGTCGCACGCTCCGGGCAGCATACAACTGAAGCCATCAGCTCTTTCCAAGCCCGTTTGCCCAGCGTCGTCGGCATCCGCTGCAGGGATCAGCACTCTACCGGCTCACCAGTTAAGCAGTACACTGCATTGGTTACGCCAGAACAGCCATTTCACGAGTGCGGCTAGTGGTGCCGATTCCAGCACTCATGTCGTAAGCGCATGTGGAACGAAAATAAGTGTAAGGTGCAGAGCAGACAAGTTCTCCCGCATGCACATGTACTAGAAGTAGATCCAGTTAAATAGGGCGTAAGCTAACAAGCTTCAATTACAAGATGCTCAAGGATGCCTGTTCACGAAGAATGATTGCATAAAGCCCTAAAGTATTTTAAGTACCCCAGTGGGACTCAAGGTATATTTTTGATATATTCTGTTATTTTCAATCTTCACATGCTTCATCCTCACCTCATTACATTCGGTGCTTTTTATGTATTAAAGAGTTTCATGTCGAGTGTATACAATTGTGCCACGATTGCATCCAGGTAAGCAACGTGAGTTAGTATTAAGAACTGCAGGGTGTAAGAAAATAGTCCACGCGGCCTGCCTGCCCGCCAACGGCGGCCGGCATGCTGCGTAAGAAAGTTATTAGTCATTATATGGTGTCTCGTGGAAGATAGAGTGCTGAGGGGGGTAGACGTGCGCTCAGGCGGCACTTTAACTTTTGTACTAATAATTTCATTGTCATAGACTTTAATAAGCGGAACCATTTGTTTTATCGCTGCCCGAGACACTCCACCCCTCTCCTTCCCATGGCTAGCATCGCCTGGGCAGGCATAACTTCCATTTAATTGTTTTGTGGCCTCGTGCCTTTTGGTCAGTGTTACCTACCCGGTAGGTTGAAGCCCGGGAAAATTTTGTAAAGTGTGTCAGTAGAGGAGTTTAATAAAATCCACTGATTTACACAAGGAAGTATATGCGTCTTCATTCGGGTTGCCTGTGGGTTTCAGGGTCATGGGCCCTCACCTTTCCTGCAATTTCATGACTATTTGCATAGTGTTTTATGTGTATTATTTAAGTGTTTATGTATTTGTTTACTTAATTAATGGGTGTGTATGTCGCCCTGATAACTCACCGCGTATTACGCATACTGCAGTCATTTTCACTTAAGGAGCAACACCGGAAGAAGGTTGCCTTTGGCCGTCGGCACACGACCCTGATAAATAATCTGCTCTACACTACAAGTTGGTATTGCATTCATGCAATGCCTGGCGTCCAAGTACTACAACAGAGGTTTGAAGAGTTTTCATGATAAATATCCTAACCGAATTCTCAACATTAAATTGAACACCTTTTGCTCCACCATCCAACGTCAAATGTCGCCCAACATCGTGGCGATATCCTTCCGGCAATATTTCATAGCATCTGACCAATCTGAAATTTTTCCAAATTTTTCCCCAGAATTTCAAATTTCGAACTCCTATCAGAAAATTCCCCGCTTCTACTGACAAACGCCAGCATCAAGATTGCATACAGAAAAACTAGAGTGTGCAACTGGAGTCGTGGTACGCCATCCCGACGTCCAAATACACCAGAAAACTGAAGCTCACGGTAAAGTTGCAAAAGCGCACGAACTCTGGAAGGACACCACCATTGCGGCAACTACGAGGGAGAACATGAAGGGTAGCAGACAGCTGCCATTTTGGAGTGCTGTGACGCCAGCCACGCTGCGCCACCCAGGCGCCAGCAGCAGGGCAAAGGGTCTGCGAGATTTTCCCCTCCACCCATGCCGCGATGAGAAGGAGAAACGAAAAGGGGGTCGAACAGCCACCATTCCATTCTCCTGACCACGCTGCCGACCAGCTGAGCAGGTGGCTGACCCTCTGGTCTTGTACCGCACCGTAGAGATCTGCCGCGCCATTACGTCACCTATGCCGCGCCAAGTGTCGCCCGCTCCTGCGCCGGTTCTTCTGCGCAGCCACGTGGAGTTGTTTACAAAACCCAACATGGCTGACCGGACATTTAGCGATGCACCGGCGTTGCTGTGTCCGCACTGCTTATACCTACTTCAACAGGATTTAGTTGCGATGTACGAGCGTGGTACAGAACATTGTAAATGCCGACAGTCCAGCCCAACTAAAATCCGCGCCACTGTCACCCGCGAGTGTAACAGTGACCATGCGAACTTTTCGGAAAAACAAACCCGTCAAAATTTCTCAAAGTAGTCTCAATCAAGTTGGTGCAAAAGTCGCTTCAGGACTGTCAACAGTAAATGTCAACAATCCCAAGTGAATTTTTACTCATCTTAGAAATTATCAAATAATAGTCGTTCTGCAAGATTTTTGTCTAATATATATCAATTGGTTTCGATACGTGAAATATGTGCACAGATAAATTATGATGAATTATCAAATCAGAAACTTCGTAACTTAAATGCGTTTCACTGTTCATGTACAGTAAGTGTATATATATATATTGTCTAATGGATATGATGTAGGCCTACTCTTACAGTGTTATATGTTCATCAGTTGTTTGGAGAAATGAATATCAAATATTTGGTGATGAATTATTATATTTCCTGCTGGTGACTTCGTAGTTAGCTGTTCACTTATTGCGTTCCTAATATAAAAACGAATGTGTATGGACAGTGAGTTACGTTATTGATAATAAAACTGAACGTTTACATTAATTGGGCGTCACTTTAATCGAATAGATTTGCGCTTATTGTAATTCTAAGGAGTTTTTCATGTCGCATAGTTGTTCTGTTTGTAAGAGAAGTGTTCACTGACGGGACACACGAGTAAAACTGTTACAGTTTCTTCATAATTTCTGTTGATCTAAATTTTTAATAAACCTATGTTAGACTTTTAATGATGTTTTGGAAATATTCTCATTGAGAGTACAGTAACTTGTCAGTAAGCCTTGAAAATTTATTTGTTTTATCCTAATGACTTTTGCAATGGCGATGAGCAGTTCAATTAAAATCTTTTATTGCGGACGTACGCCTATGCAGTGCTAAGCTGCCACGAAACCGAGAGCCTGAAAATAAAACGTAAAACAAGCCTACATTGGCTATTGTTAAAAACTAAAGGACGAACGGCATAGGTCTATATAGTTCAGTAGTACTGCTATTCGTTTTTAAAGAGATTTTTGCAATTTTTTAGATTTTTTTAAAATTCTACTATGATAACTTTAACATTTTGTTAATATCGCCATTGCACTTTTTAACAAAATTATTAACACTTTATTTATACGAGTGCTACCAAAATTTAATTTCATATCGGTGTAAACTACAGTAGACAAATGTGTTTCCCATGTAATATCTGTCTTAGGATATGACAAATTTTTGATAAACCGATAATCAAGAACTGTGATGCATTTTGATTAAATATATACGCTGTTCATTATATCGCTAAATAAATTATTTTTATTGTTGTTTTGAAACCGCGTTCTTATATTCAAAAAGAGTCGTCAGCTGAGCTGTGAAAAGTAAATGGCAGTGAATTTGCTAAACACTGCCCTTAAAGGTATTTTAATAATATTAAATATAGAAGGATAAGAAAAATGTATAAAAGCATTAAAGAGAATAGTTAACTTGGTTAGAGAAAGAATAGCGCATAATGATAGCACTTACATTAAAACAAATTATTAAAACACGTATATAGAATGTAGTAAAGGAACATAGACTTTTACAAAAGCCCTGCCACAGTGAGAGGAAAGTTTTTCTGTAGATCCTATAATTAACTGTTAAGATTTCAATTAACGTTTTATTGAAGTCATCAAATGCGCAGTGTATATTAAACAAGCGTTTGCAATGAGGCTTCAGAATTAATAATGGACATATGATTGGCAACGAGACAGATGAAGGCCTATAATATAGGCTATGTGTACCTTTCAGTATCTACAGAAACCAATATTTCCATGAACAGACAATGTGTACAGAGTAGTAAAAAATAGATCGGAAACACTGCCAGAGATTTCGGAAAAAAAAAAAAAAAAAAAAAAAAAAAAAATATATATATATATATATATATATATATATATATATATATATATATATATATATATATATATATATATATAGAAAATACTTATATACACAATATATGGCCTAGCTCTAGTCCTGAGGGAGCTTCAGTCTCGTGAACATGTAACAACGAAATGTGTTTATTTCCAGGAAATAAAACACTATTGTAGGTGGGACGATATGCGTCAGTGGTGGCGATGCAGGTATGCAACAGTGTCTCACCGATAACAGCACCGGTGATAGTAACAGCTAGGGACGCAACCTTATTTATGTAGAAATTATTCGTAATGTGATATAGACTACATTTACGACTGAAAAATGTTCTGCATGCCAAAGTTAACGAAATGGTCGCTGTGTTGTAGTTATGCACTAAGTAGAACCTTTTGGAGACCCCAGCAGCACATAATAGCTAAAGAGTGGCACCTCATAATTTCATTATGACAGGGGTTCTCCGTATCATAGTTGAGTGGCCACCAGCCCCATAAAATAATAAAATAACACAGACTACTGCCCCAAAAGCAGTGTTTTATAACACGTTACTGTAGCATTTACGAGGGAGAATAGCTCTTACAAAGGAAGAGTAAGACCATATTTCCCCATAATTCGCCGCAGTGATCAATGAAAAAAATTTGTAATTGAGAAAAAATCCTTAATATTGGCAATGTGTTTGTTTAAATTTAAATTATTTATACTGATTTTTTCATTGACAGAGAATTCTTGCTATTAATGAGGAATTTTAATGCGAACCGTGTGCTAACTACAAAAACATGACAAACAGCTTAATTCACATGATAAAACAAAATAATGAATTTGTTTTTGCAAAAATATTGGCTTAGTGGTATCAAAAACCATACAAGTGACAATAACTGATAGTTAGACACAGAAATTATTTTCATATTTGAATTAAATAAATATATAACATAAAATATAGATGTACGCCGTAATGAACAGTAAATTAAAACACATCTTACAAAAACATTTCAGCTCAATGCTCAATTACCAGCTGTAACATACGGAAGTGAAACGAGGATGGCAACAAAGAAAGCCACAACAATACATGTTGCAGAAATTTAATTTTTTATAAACTAATGATGATGAATAATTCTTCTGTGAATCTACTATATTTATTACCGTACCACATTCATGTGAATATTATTTAAAAGGTATGCGTATGAACACCAGTCGAACTACTACAGATACAGTGTCTTGAAAATGTCTGTATCGTAGCACTAATGTGTTGAGATGATTCTCAAAATAATAAACGAATCGCCTTTTATATTATCACACACTGTGTCGATGTAAAGAGCGTCTATGCCAGCTGCAGAAACAAGCAACTAGTTATTTAATCATCCAGGAGACCATTTTGAAGCAGTGTTTTCTGAGTGGAAAGAGGCGATGACAGGCCAGTATGTTACCTGCTACCTCAGCCAGCGGGATTACAGAGGGTCTGAAGGGGGGTGAGTGTGTTGACAACAAGTGATGGGATTAGCAGACAGCAGGAGGCGATGGTCATTGTGGTTTCTGGTCGCACAGGTGCAGCAACTTTCCCAGGGGGAGTGAAGGAAGAGTTTTGGACGGCTCTTAACATCGGGGTTCCGAGAAAAAAAAGTACACTTGTCCAGTTTCTTCAATGCAAATATTTTTTAAGCTAAAAAACCAAATAACAAAAATTTCATACAAGCTAAATTATAGAACTTTCATCTGAAATAATTGAATATTTATCTTTATGTAAACATTGTAGGAGGGCGGCAAAATGAAAGTGTCACACTATCATTCTGCTATTTAGCTTACTTTGATAGAAAATTGGAAGTTTGAGTTTAACCTGAGTGGAATGTGTACCTAAACTCTTTTTAAGTTATTTATTGTCCGTGATATTTTTAGCAAAATGTATTGACACAGTGAACCGTACAACATACATGTTTATTCTAGTAATCGATATTTTCGCCTATATCGCTGAAATGTTTTGATTGTTAATGGAAACCATGAATCTTATTAATCATTATTTTGTGTTTCGCAGAGCAGTGTATATGAAACAAAATAAACTAAACGTATGTGAAATTGCAAAGGTGCAATAATATCAGCTAAGTTTTAAAGACTACATAAAATATATACATTAATCGAGTAAACGTTTATAAGATCAATAAATTTTATGTGATGATTTTGAAATATTTTTTTCGGTTCGTACTTAGTTTTAAGTGTTGTAACTAAATGAAATGTTTTGACAAACTTAGTCACTGCCGCAATTTTTGCTCATAAAAAATTACCTTATAAAATATTTTTAGTTTATTATATATAATAAACTAATTATTCCTAATAATATACAAATAATAAAAAATAGTATTAAAATGAGCAAACATTTTAGGGCTGATGAAATCTCTCAATATGTTTGCTTTCCTTTGCATATTGAATTGCTCCTGAACAAAACAATGAAGCCTTTGTTTGACTCATCGGTTTTCTTAAAATGTACCAGGTTACATTAGTGCTGTGACACCGTTACTCATGCGAACCTACACTCATTCTGTAAATAATTTTGTCAAAACATTGAGACATTTTTTATTTTAACCACTGAATGCAATGTTTACACATATTTATTATAATTAAATTAAAATCTATATAATCTATTATGTAAAAATGAAAATGAACGATCAAATATATTAACAAACCGTTTAACATTAATAATTTATTGCATATCGTCTATATGTTACAGAACAACTACTATAAGAACGCCACACATTCAAATAGTGCGAGTTTTTGAACATAAAATAATTATACTTCATTAAATTTTCGGTTAACCTAGTTTTGCATGAAAATTCTCTTAAAAGTATCGAATGGCAGCAATTTCAACTGTAAAAGAACTCCCGACTTTATCAGCCATTTCGTATAAAGCATTTACTTTGTTCTATACGTCTTCAGCCATAGCACTAAATGCTACTTAATCTTCCCTAGAGGCAGGAACGGGACAAAAGGGACGGAATGCAAGGGAGTGGGAGACTAGAATTTCCCGATAAAAACAACCACGTTTCCCGCATGTAAAATTCGTGCGATCCGGGAATTAAGATAACTGAACTGTAAAATTTAGTAGTCCCTGCTTAGCAGCGAAATAACGAATCAATGAAAGTGAAATAAGCATTTTATGGAGCAATGACACGGCGTGTTTAGTTTCGTTATGAAACAAAATACGCCTTGTCATTGCTCCATAAAACGCAGAGTATTTACAGATCCCACTTGGCCTATCCGTTCAGGCTAACTTCTTACCGGAATGATCACCATCAAGTAAATACTTGCTGCAAAATAAACTGTTAACTATGCAACATAGAACCACATTTGTTCTCGTATTCTTCCACTAGGCTTACTGCTGCATCATAAACGTGGAGCAGTTTCGAATTGAAACACATTTGTACTAAAAAGGTAACACATTTAATGAATAAATACTTCATAGGAATCTTCAGCGGATGAAAAGATGAGGCTAATACAAATGTGCTCGTGTATGTGCACACGCGCGACACAAGCAGCCTATCGTCGTGTCCGTGTATGTGCAGTGTACTTGCGTGTATAGGCCTGTAAGTCGTATATGTATCTTTACTCCTCCCACCGTTTCATTCTTTTTAACTTAATGCAATATTTGGTACTGTTATAATCATTTTGTGATTTTCTGTATTTTATACTTATTTGTTGTACTTCGTAAATTTTTTCTATATTGTGTATATTTAAATTAAGTATTAAATTGAACCCAGGGAAGAACAGTTGTAATGGAGCAATACGAAAAAAAAGAGACCACGATTTAACTGCACTTTGAAGCTGGAAAGAAATAATACACAAATAAACAAAACTTAGTGAATTAAATGCGATTTGGGGGTGCCAAATATGCTACAAGACAAAATGGTATTCATTCGAAATAGAGCCGCAAACATCCATCTAAGAAAGGCATATTCATGCCCAGCTCTAGATAATCAGAAATTCTCAAGTTATATATTCTTTACCAAAAAAATTGAACTTCTTTTACGTGTTGTTTTACTTGTAATTTAAGTGATTTCTTATTACTGCGTTACTCGCAATTTCTCCTCCTCTTTTCGCAATTGATCCTTACGATACGTCTAGTCATTATTGTACTGTTACAGTTCAGTGTTCCGCCAATACTGCGATAGCCATTTGTGTGTTAGTAGTTTTTACCGTTTGGTCACCTCTTACCAGCCGTGACAAAAGCAGGTAGCCTCGTCTGGCGTTAACCCCAGTGGGAATCCCAGCATAAACAGGACAGCGGATTACACCAGTCTCGACAGCACGCACTCCAAATGACCGACAGTGGTAGACTGCAAAGTAAGCTGTCATGTATGCCATAAAGCCAACACTCTACTTTTATTTTGCTCACGTAATGTTTGCACATATGCCAGTCACGGTAAAGTGAGCACTTTTGAAAGCCCTCTCATTTTGAATAATAGTCAATAAATATATTTTATTTTAACCTTATATGTTAACTCCCGAGTGTGGTGGAACATTCACATGTGTTTACTACTTTCATAGCAATATTTGTTTAAAAGGGTGGTTAAAGGAAAAAAAATGACAAAGAAAAAGTAACTAGGATTCAAAAGTGCTCACATTACCATGAACAGTTTATAACAACCTTTCACACAATTTTATTAATTTTCCAATTAGACTGCAATATTTTAAGGAATATAAAGTATTGCCAGGGCAAAGAATATTCAATTGCCATAAACGTCTGTCTAAGTACGTTTTTACTTTACATAGTTGTAAAATGTATATAGGAATATAGTAATTAAATTGGTATACTCACAATGATCATTCACGTTAATACATATAACCCTCGTACGTCTAAATTATCCCTCATACACATTCTATGGCAAAGTAATCCAACCAACATCAATTCACAAAACTACATATTTACCTCAATCAGTTCACTCGTCTGGCACGACACACGTTGAAACGTGTTTATACTTGCGGTTAAAACACTCATTTACGATCTTGTAACTTGACAATGTAGCTTAAAAACAGAATGTAGACTAACATTTTACTAGGTAAATTTTCGATATTTATCACAGAAGGAAACAAAACCTTCACATCAAACATTGACAACGCATCAAGGAAACACGCCATTGCATATTGTGACTAAGTTTTGCCAACCTCCACGTAACCGATTCGCCATCACATCTGAATATACAATTTAATAAATATTTCAATACTGAAATCAGTTTCTACTATAAATTGCGAATTCAAGCAACATAATGTGTACTAATAACCATTACATTTCATAAATTAAAAAACAACTTGACTTTCCTGTCATTACAGCGCTGGCCGCTGGGAAAACGTGACATTGCAAAACAGAACAGAGTCCACGGAAACCAAATAAATGACACAAGCTGTCCTAGATGAAAAAAAGAAGACACCAGGAAACGACGAAATGTACCTACTAGTGCGCTACACGGGACGTAAAAATTAATATTTTCAACGAATTATAAATATATGTTTTTCTATCATTGTCACACGAAATGGACCTGTTTCAGTTCATTAACTATTCGTATGATTTTATAAAACTTAATCAACAGTTTTTTAAAGTGTTACTACTTCTTTCTGGCCACCCCCGACGTACCACGTTTATCCCTTATTCGAATTCATATAGACTACAAAGTAAGTAATATTATTAATTTGCAAATTAAATATATATCAAAGTTTTAAATAACCCTATAATGCAGTCCTGGCGCATAAATGGCATAACAAAACCATTGTAGTGATAACCGATTTCTTTGTGGACGATCTAAACATGTTTGACCTGGGGTAATATTTCTAAGTATTGATTCCAAAGTGTGAAGTCGACATGAATGACCTATAATAAAGGCAGGCCCCAGACTAGCAAATATATCGCTACAATGGGACGAATGGAAACTAAATGGTGCGGGATGGGGGTTGTACCTAATTTTGTTACCAATAAACTGTGTTTCAAGCACACCATAATCGACAACTTATCAAAATATAATGTAAAAGAACTCTTCTTGGAAGTAAAATACAAAAATTATATGAATGTTCCGGACCCTTTACAGGCCGCTTAACCATACCGAGAACTATCCTGCTTTGAACTGGCTAATGAAAGCTTTATTTTCAAATATAATTATATGATAGTGCTAGGTTATTTCAACACTACTTACTGAAACATTATAATATCGATGTGAAATACTTAGTTAATATTTTACAAATATCTGAACTTACGGACAAATCCGTCTAGAAAAACGCTTAGTAGATCTCACCATTGTTAAAATTTTTTAGCAAATTGCATGACACAGGTCGATACTGACTTTCGGGCCTTACAGAACATAATCTAGTTCACTTAACTTACATAACTTTCGTTCCAAAACCCCGTAATGTAGTACATAAATTAATTCGCGACTATCATCAGATAGTCTCATTTATTTATACTAGATCTGATAAACCTAACCTGGCTTATAGTGTTAGACACTAATATGACCTGCAAAAAAAATTGGGGAACGACATTACTATCGAACTATTTGATAGACGCACACTTAACAAATTTGTAAGGTACAAAACCCGCAACGCTCCTTGGATGATACTAACAGAGAAAATGAAAGAACGAAATTAGGCAAAGAAAAAATATATAAAACCAAAGACAAGATAATCAAGCCCGTTTTAGAGTTTCACATAATAGTGTTAAGTAGTGCATATACGTTAAGTATTACTAGAATATTTCACATAAATTCCTGGATACACCTTGTTACCGAGCAGGATATCGAACATGATTGCTACACCGAACACGGAAACCAGATAAGAACCGCGGGCATTTTGAATAACAGAGATGTTGTTTAATCAACATGGGCCTTATACCTCACTGAGTCGCCCCCGAATGAAGATGAAGAGAGAATGGATGTTGCGTCTGCCGTAGGCGAGAATGATACCAGCCGTCGGCAACACTATCAAGATGAAGACGTTCCTAACCGACTTAAAATAGAGCCGTGGCTATAACACTTTAGAGTTTATAATAATTAATTCACTTTCAGCTTCCCGGAGTTGGTAATAAAGTTAAATTTAATGAGAGTTATGTTAATTATTTAATATAAAAAATATTTAAGATGTGGAATTTTGAATGAAGATAATTAAGTGCCGCCTCTGAGCTGTGTCTTCTCCAAGCCAAATGGAAGTAATTTGCCCCTTCTTGATTGATAGGGCATAACAACCTGCTACCATGTTCCTGAGAAACAGTCGGGTTTTGACCTGGAACCAAGTCAGTCAACGAATACACAATTTATAAATTCATTAGTACTGAAAAAACGAATGTCGCAGGAGTACATTGCTAAAATATACAAATGAAAAAATTATTCACTCATTTTGTGCTCCCATGATAACACATATTCATCTACTTTTTGCGATATTCAGTCTTCCTTGGGCAAATAAATGGTTCTAGAACTATTCCTGTC
The DNA here is from genome assembly GCA_029891345.1 of Dryococelus australis. Classification (NCBI taxonomy): domain Eukaryota; kingdom Metazoa; phylum Arthropoda; class Insecta; order Phasmatodea; family Phasmatidae; genus Dryococelus; species Dryococelus australis. The sequence goes on along the minus strand of CM056997.1, from coordinate 167,322,850 downwards.
GTAATAACAAAATTACAACCTGAAAGAATATAAGGATCTGCAGCCGATTAGTATTCTTCCTGCATCGTCAAAATTAATTGAAAACTTTGGTTAAGGACAGTTAGTCTCGCATGCAGAAAGAGAAAATCTTCCGTATGAGAAGCAATCGAACTTCTGAGCTGGATATTGTATAAATATCATACGATAGTTGATGTGACTACCAGTATTTACAAAGCAGTAGACTAATTATCGATCAAGGGTGAGCATTTGTGAATTCAATGTCAGCATAATTTCACAGACTTACAGTGACAGAGAAGAGAATAACCTCTGCATATCACCCACAGGCAAATGGCCTTGTCGAATGCCAAAATAGAATGATAAAAAATGGACTGCTGAAAATTTTGCTGGAAAATAATAACACGATTGGCCTAGTGCTATCCAAGGAGTGTTGTTGCGCACAAATGCAGTAAGCATAGTTCAACTGGCTACTCCCCATTTTTCCTGTTATATCAAAGAGAGCCTATCTTTCCAGTTGACACATTAAATGAATATGGGATACAAAATGACAAAGAAACGTGTGTACCAAGAGTTTAAATTAATTAATTGACAGTGCAGAACAGAAAAAAAATATGGCCTCTATTCTGGCCTAGAAGAAAAAATTTGATTCGTGTGTCACAGAAGATATAAAACAGTCGCAAGGAAAACAGCGTGATATGTATGACAAGAGACATGAAATACAGAACAGTAGAATAGGAGTCGGTGACAATCTTTTGGCGAGAAATGTGCGGCGAGATGATAGGAAGGAAGGATGGTGCGATAGACCCTGGACTAGCCAATACATTGTGGTGACTATAACTTGCAGTGGAGGGGGAGCTACAAAATGTTAATACTGGCAGTGTTGTTAAGCGATAGCACAACATTTCATATTTGAAGTTCTTGAAAAGAACGTCGTACTCTGACGCGTCTGAGGATGAGGCATTGAATATATTTGATCAGCTCAAAAACACAAATGACTTTCAAATTATAGATGTGATCAATCAGAAAAACCAGAGTCGAGTTTTCTTTCTTGTTGACAGCAAATGGCAAGAAGTACAAATTATTTGGAATTTTTTTTCAACAGCAGATGAAATGGTTTCATGAACCCAAAGCTTTAGGTTTTCCCAAAGAAATGCATCAAACCATAGCTGATGGTAATTGTTGGCGTTTGTTATATCTGGAACTGAGAATTATCACATGATTCTAAGGTCACGTATTCTTAAATTCATGTCAATAAACGAAGATGGAATAAGTGTCTTACAGGAAGGGATGACAGATTATATTTGTAAAACCGAAATGTTCAATGACAAATTTTGGGCAACTGAGGTAGAGCGGTTTTCCACTGCCATAATGCTTCAAACTAACATTTATATGTTCTGTAGAAATAGATATTCAATGCTAATTCAATGAAATTCAATGCCAATGGTCAATGGCAGCTTGATTGAAAAACTTCAGAACCCTACGATCAATTTATGTACATTACAAACACCAATCTCACTATTATGTAGTATTGTGTGTAACAGGCTGCAAAGCGTAAAACTATTCAATGCTTGTCGTTCAGTAGGTATTATAATGCCCAAAAGTACAATTTGCTATGCATAAATATATTCAGCCTACTTTCTGATGGAAGGAAGGTTTATCAGATAACCTTTCCTGCTAGTGGTGTGTGTGTGTGTGTGTGTGTGTGTGTGTGTGTGTGTGTGTGTGTGTGTGTGTGTAGCTTATTGTGTTTCCCCAAACCAATTTTTGAAAGCGTGGACCTTTTTTTTTTTTACCAAAGTCGGTACACTGATAGCGCTTTGTAATGACACCTCACTTTCATGACACCTCAACATAACTCATTGTCGCAAATAAATTTCCAAAAAATTGTCAACTTTAAATCGCCATTTTCAAAGAGAGTGCCATAGAAAAAATAAAACTGATGCCTGATGTCTCAGCAACCGCTCAACCAATACTTATCAAATTTGGTTTTCCAGTAGTACAGTGATAATCAACTTTAAGTTGAAGTAGAGCAATTGCCTATGGAGCACTGCACCCGACTATACAAGGTGAAAACTCATTAAAATATTAGTACAGATGCCATTACAATTATCAGAAAAATGTGATATATTGTGTATATGATATAAGAATGTATATATTTTGCAACATTATAACGTATCTTACCAAAATATAATTTTTAAATGTAAAAAATTAATCGATTAAAGGAGTTCGCATTTTAACCAAATTGAAATGAAACAGCCCTTTACGACTGGAGTAAACATTGTGTTTAACATATGATGGCACCTCCAGTGCGTGTAATGATGTACTTCATATATACATTAAATTTAATGTGGGGAGAGTGGCTGAATTTCTGAATATTGATGTCTAGCGGAAATGAACTGGTGTACTGCCACGTGATATTACTCGGTAAAGGGCGCTAGCGTCTGCTCGAAGCCAGGCGAACTCCGACTCCAGACGTTCTCTGCGTACCCAACTCACCTTCTTACACACCACGACAAACAATAGTTTGCCAATAAGCTGAACAGCTATTCTGACATGCAAAGACTCTTAAACCTACTTTGCGTTCTTTCAGATTCAGTTTACATATATTAGGAGAGGATACAAACCAAGAAATCATGAAGAGAAAAGAATACGAAAACACGTTAGACACAATGTAATTCCCGGCAATTATCCTTTTATTCAATAAAAATATTCAGGTATGTGTAAACTTAAAAATCAATGCAGGAAAATGGAACAATCTAACAACTCTGAAGGGCGATGACAATATTAAAGAAAATATTTTTAGAACCTACACTGCCGTTAGGAAGTGGCCGGGCGTAACGGCCGTTAGCATATACGAAAGTCTGACGTAACACACTTACACTGTAAAATCCTCTCTTAAATGAAAAAATGTCTCAGTTCAAAAAATATACTTATATTATGCCTCTGGTGTGGCTGATACCGTTAAAAACACCAAAGCTCTCACTCGGGTTTCTTGTGGTTAGTAAAAATGTTCTGGATTAAGCTACGGACGCCTAGCCATCATCGCGTCGGGTTTAAATGTCTAGAAAAAAAAGGCATCTTGTCTGTACTAGATACGTAACAAAATTGAGTACTGTAGGTCTTACGTTACCGTAGAGTTGATCTCGAAGAATAATGCCATTTAATTTGTAGGAACAGGACACGATCAAATCGTGTAGGCTCAGGATGCAACAATAAAAAGTGTAGAGGTTCTGTCTTACGGGGCTCATAGCTCACGAACGTAGCGACGTGTAACTACCTGACTAATTACTAAACAGCTGCCTATATACTAAAACGGAGGAGCTCTTTCACACTCTACTCGACGTTAGTACACAAATAAAAAAAAAAAATTAAAGATAGCTGTTAAAACTGAACACCCTAAAATCTAACTTAAAATCCTAGGCCTCGTCCAACATCTGGACGGGCATCCTGTTCTAACGTTTTGATACTTCGGAAGATGGCGGCAGAGAGAACGATATTCTAACCGAAATGGACCTGCCTACCCTATGCTGGCTCTCCCGGCAATAGAGGTGCAGGGTTCCAACCTGCTGACCAATCGAATGACTCGCTACGTAAATCTAAACTGACTCACTCCAAAACGACCTAAATCCCTAATCCATAGAATTTAAGGTCTCATAGAAATGTAATAAAAATATAGAAAAACAGCCCTCAAACATTAACAAACAGTTGAGACCGTGAAAAAGTAATTAATATAAAATATTATTTTAAAACACAAACAAAAAACAAAACTAGCTAACTAAATGCATTTACACATGAATATTGCAATTCGTAAATCTAATTATTTAAAATCCTAACCATGAGAACATAGGCAAAAAAATTAAATAAATTATATATGTCACAACATACGGAAAATTACCAAAGTGAAATATAAGCAAATTTAAACATGTGAAAAGTGCATAAATTATATTGACAAGATGTAGAAATAGTGAAAAATGTGGACGTTACAAAATTTAACAACACTTCCAATTTGGATGCTTCAGAAAGTCGAATTTACAAGAAAATCTTCTTCAAGATTGATTGCCACAAGAGTGTTTCAATTTCCCTCTAGAATTAAGTGGACTAAACCAAGTTCGTTACGGGTCTTAATTAAATAGAAGTGATAATTATAATTTCCTAATTATATTTACAATAACTACAAACAAGACTCTCTCAACTCAACATCACACAATAAATTTATATCTCTTACTGACTCCAAATAATACAATTTTTAATTACCACAAAGAAATAAATCAAATTAAATAATTAAAAATCTGTTCCAATAGACAGTGTATCAACCTATTCAATCATTTAATAAAGTATGCGTCCATATTTGACGATTCCAATATTTACAATCAAGTATGTATTACATGTCCATTCAGTCCCACCTCAGTTCAGTCCATGTCCCACTAGTCCGCAATGTTCTAGAGTCCTCGGAGCGCCCTCACGCACAGTAGGCTTCACTCGTCGGTTTCACACCTTCTCGTCCATTCACACCACGAACACCTCGTCCGCATCGCACCACACTTATCTTCACGGCCGCACTCGGCTAGATTGCCTTCGCCAAGGACTGCTGGCCGCTGGACCGCGGCAGCATATATAGTGTCGTAAACCGTCACCCAGAATTTTCTCTAACTCGCGCGCTGCGCCGACCGAACGTCCTAATTCCCAGAATATTCATGGGCTTCCTACAGGTGTCGGCCTCTTCGGCGGGGGGAGAGGAGGGCCTGTGATGCCAGCCAGTCTCACCGGAATAGTCTTGCGTCTCATGTCAGCTTCTTCAGCGGGGGAAGGGGGAACTGTGACGTAAGTAAGTCTCGCTGCTGTCAGTTATTTACGGGCTTCCCAGAATTGGGGCAACCACCCAGCGAGCGCATCTTTCCTGGAAGAGGGGAGGGATGATGAGGCGAGTCACCCCAGGCCAGGTATAAGGGGAGCCAGTGGCAGGTGCTAGCTACAGCCCGTAACAATGCCCCTAATGTCTGATCTTCCCGAACAGACTCTCCAACATCAGGACCTACATACAGTGCCAATTGGTCTAAGTGGATAACCTTAGCCTTCGCCCAAGAGCCCTGTCGACAAATCCGGTAGACCACATAATTTATTTGCTCAGGACTCTGTACGGGCCTTCCCAAGATTTTTGTAGCTTCGGACAATATCCCTTCTTCCTTTGAGAGTTGTACATCCACACCAGCTGTCCTTAAAAAGTATCCTCAGGCATTCTTTAGTCATATCATGTTTCCATTCTGTCACTATTAAATCGATGGACCATTGCTGGTGCAATTTGGCTTATAATGGGAATTTTCATGGCTCCCACTTTTCGCAGATAGTTTCTTCAAATTACGCACACACACACACGTATGTATATATGTGTGTCTTATATAATTATAGAATACTTGTAAATATATAGTGGTGGAAATATCAACGGTAAAATGCTTTAGAGATGTAGGTATGCCAAATGTAGGTAATAGTAAATAAAAGGCAATTAAAAACAAAGGGAAGTTTATATCGATGGTATGAATAATTATTTTTAAGAGATACAGTTACATATATGGTGAAAGCATGGTTAGCAATCAGTAGGCCATCTGATGGCTGTGAAATGGTGCATAGATGGGCCATTGCTGTTGTAAGCATATGGGCCATGCTTGGGCCATTTGTGTTCACCACACCAGGGCTAGCTATGGTCAGAGTATGGCTAGTTACTGGTGCCACTTCAGGACCAGCAATGGTACTGGGTGCATGCCGACTGTACACCATCAATAGGCTATATGTGGTTTGCTGCATGGTATACGACTGAAGGTGTAATGCTGTGGCACTGGTTTATTCATTCCTGAAATCCTTGTTGCCTCTAGGAAAAGAGCTGCTTCAAAATTTCTTCTTTGAGAATAATGGCTTAAATCGATATGTTGGGGGTCGAAAGTAGTACCTATGAATATATTTGGGGGGTCTAAAAATCACCAGTTTAAAAATGGTCGTTAGGTATGATTATAAAATATCTTAATGTATAATGGTGTGTGTGTGCTTGTGACAGGTCGTAAGCATTACCTACATTCAACTTTGGTGTCTCTAAATCTACCAGTTCGGAAAGGAAGGCCAATATGCTTATAAATTTAGCTATGACATACTGGTCTGTATTAGCTTGTTGGGGGTCCCAAGCATTACCTACAATTAAATTTTTGGTGTCTCCAAGCCTACCAGTTCGGAATTGATGGCCAGATATGCTTATAAATTAAGCTAATTCACTGGTCATTTTCCTTGGATATCCCTGCGATAAGGAATAAAAATTTACTAGCGAATTTCCAGGGGGGATAAACATTCTCAGGTAGTATTTAATTTCTTGATATTGATGATTGTGCAATTTTATTTGTATGCTGATACATTATGGAGCACTTTTATGAAGTGTTTAGTTTTTAATTGGATTAATTTTTGTTTAAAAAGTATGTATGTGTTGGTGTAAGCTATAGATCAGTGAGCTTTTGAATGCATGGGTTTCATATCGATTATATATATATATATATATATATATATATATATATATATATATATATATATATATATGTGTGTGTGTGTGTGTGTGTGTGTGTGTGTGAAACAAAGGTGAACAATAATTCCAATTAATAATGAACATCTGACAGTTTACATAGTAGTTCCAATGATTCTGTGTTTGTTTTTTTGTAACTTGATGTGCTGTTATACAAATGACAAATTGTAATAGATCTTATAGATGTTATTATTACAGCCTCTGAATACTCTACCCACTGAGCGACTGCAGCACCACATTTTTGGTGTAATAGCCACTAAGCCACCGCGACCCTCTTGAACGTTGCTCTATCCACTAAGCAACTGCAGCGCCAATTTTGGGTGCTCTAGCCACTACACCACCATGGCCCTCTTGAACATTGCTCTATCCACTAAGCAACTGCTGCGCCACTTTTTTTGGTGCTCTAGCCACTACGCCAACACGACCATCTTGAACGTTGCTCTATCCACTAAGTAACTGCGGCGCCAATTTTGGATACTCTAGCCATTATGCCACAACGGCCTCACTTTTGGTTGTTCTAACCACTACGCCACCGCGACCCTCTTGGACGTTGCTCTACACACTGAGCATCTGCAGCATTAATTTTGTGTGCTCTAGCCACTAAGCCACAGCGGCCTCACTTTTGGTTGTTCTAGCCACTAAGCCACCGCGACCCTGCTTCAATGTTGCTCTACCCACTGAGTAACTGCTGCGCCAATTTTTTGTGCTCTAGATACTACGCCACCGCGGCCCCGCTTGAACATTGCTCTACCCACTGATCAACTGCGGCGCCAATATTGGTAGCTCTAGCCACTGCTCCACCACAGCCTCCCTTTTGTTGTTCTAGCCACTAAGCCAACGCAGTCTCGCTTGAACGTTGCTCTACCCACTGAACAATTGCGGCGCCAATTTTGGGTGCTTTAGCCACTGAACTACCACGGCCTCACTTTTGGTTGTTCTAGCCATGAAGCCACTGTGACCCCGCTTGAACATTGCTCTACCCACTGAGTAACTGCTGCGCCAATTTTGGGTGCTCTAACCACTAAGCCACCACGGCCTCAGTTTTGTTTGCTCTATTTGCAATGCTACCGTGGCCGCGCTTGAACGTTGCTCTGTCCACTGAGCAACTGCTGCACCAATGTTGGGTGCTCTAGCCACTACGCCTCCGTGGCCTCAGTTTTGTTTGCTGCATTCACTACGCCACCGCGGCCCCGCTTGAACGTTGCTCTGCCCACTGAGCAACTGCGGAGTCAATTATGGGTGCTCTAGCCACTAACCCTCCACGGCCCCAATTTTAGAGTTCTAGCCACTAACTCACTGCGGTACCACTTTTGTTTGCGCCATCTGCTGACCCACGGATGCCCCATTTTTGTGTGTTGTAGCCACTAAGCCATTGCGGCTCTACGTGCGGAGGAGTACAAATTTACTGATCATTTGACTTCTTTTTCTTTGACCACGCCTGTGCTAGGTAGTAAAAATTCACTGGTGAATTTTTCAATGGGGGTAAACTTTCACTGGTAGTATCAAACCCAATGTTACACCGGCAAAAATTGCGCACCCGCCTCATCCCTGCAGATACTATACTATGGCGCGCTAACATTGGCACAATGCGTGTCGTACCCGGCCCCGAACCATCCGCATAAACACCGAGGATACAAGGATACCGAATAACCAAGTTAGTGAGGATGGAACGATGCAAGAAGTCTCAGTGTGTTCGGTGCCTGTGGACCAAGTGCTAACTTGTAAAAAAAAACGCCATTCTCCCCACCACTCACCGAGTGACATCCCTCACCATTGCCGAGCATGGCCAGTAACAATGGTAAAATTGACATGCCACTCTTACGCAAAACATATGCAACATGCGCAAATACCATTGTACAGTCACAAATACAAAATTACACTGAACAAAAGCAACTGAATTACATATAAACAATTGCATCTGATAGCTTGTCACATTGCTGCAGCAATTCAGGGACTGAACGCACCACTTCTCAAGTGTTTACATGGCTCATGCAACTGCTTGCAACCAGGGTCCGCATGTACAATTCAAGCACGTGTTCGGGCCACCAAGGCCAAGCAAAGAGTTAACATTTTTTTTTGTTGTTTTTGCTTGTATTGTAAGTGTAAAAAACGCGCTGTCAGAATGTAAACATTGACATTGTATCCTGGACGAGACATTTCTAAACAAGGCAGAGACATTTATTACAATCATATTCACGCCTGTTTGTTTAACCTGGCAGTACGGACAGCGCAGCCATGTGTGTGTTGACATTCAGCACACTCGTTATTCGGACACGCGGCAGGGTGGGAGTGGTGAGTCATACTTCCTCCCTTCCTCTCCTTGCCAAATGTCAACTCGTCAGTCATCATGGTGCACAGGGCGGGGATACTTCATCTGCCTCTCCACCCCTATTAAACATCAGCTCAGAGCCAGGGGTTCGAGCTTCATGTCAGTCATAATGTCGAATACAGCAACACTATGCGTGGGATCGTCATGCTCCACCTAGACCACAGCACGTCCACCACAACAATTCACCACATTAGCAAGAGAGGAGACAAGCAGTGTATATATGGGAGTCAAAGTCAAGCCAGCACTACAAGTAACCAGGCAGTGATGTCCGCCATGAATGGCGGTGTGGTGAGGGAAGAGGCAGAAGGAGCTCCCAGTGTTAATACAAGCAGCACGGAAATGGAACAGCCGATAGTAGACGTGGACAACCAGGCGCCCCACTATGGCGGAAGCGCTGATGAGCCCCCTGGTGAAGTCCCAGCAAAGGAATGTGGAGTGGCACTTCGGGGGTACCAGCAGGAGAAACATATGGTCCGGCATCATCCGACACACAGGCATTGGCAGGAGTGAGCCCTATGGCCTGCATAGAGGTGTACAACAGCTCCTGGTAGCTCCTGCATACTGAGGACCCTGATACTGGACGCTGAAGCTCATGTAGAGGTCCGTGTTCCTACCCATCCTCATGTACGCGTGTGGGGTGTGGTTCCTGGAGGCAGAGAGAGTCCATGGAAAGAGAACCATAAACAGTGCTCAAAGAGCTGCACTGTTGGGAATCACCAAAGCTTACATGACAGCTTCAAGTAAGGCTCTCCAGCTGGTTGCTGGAGAGATCCCTCTGGATCTGGTAGTGGTTCAAAAATGTGAAATTGCTTGCAGGAGAAGGCGGGGAGTTATTCCTCTAGTTGATTTGAAAGCAATAAAGGAAGCCACACTGACAGAAGGGCAGACCAGATGGGACCTTAGCGATTAGGGCAGACTCATGCATGGGATATTTCCGAGTGTCCAGGAGAGACCATCTGGAGATGTGGCTCGAAGTGGTCCACTATTCGGCACAGTTCTTGACCAGCCATGGAATCTTCTGGGCAAAGCTGTTCTCCATGAGCTTGGTGGATGACCCCATGTGTGTGGTGTGGGATGGATGACACCTCCACTCATGCATTGGAGTGCCCCAAGAGTGAGGACCAGAAATTATAATTTATGGGGAACCATGGCCCTCTCTGTCTTGGGGACATGCTCCGGGACAGGAATACGACCAAGGAAGTACTAAGATATCTAACAAAGATAGGAAAACGCAGGGAAGAGTTTGACGTCTGGTGGACTGGTCGCCGGTTGAGCCAGGATCTGGACAGTTCGGAGGTGGAGGAGGAGGAGGAGGATGAGTCTGGGAACGATGATGAGAACCAACATGCGTGATCCATATTCCCAGTAATCATTCTGGATGAAGGGGGTGGCCCTCAAAACACCCTTCCCCTAAATGGGACTAATGAACCAGCTAAGGTGCATGGGAAGGTGCCCTGCGAACCTCCCTCCAGGAAATAAGCAATCTGGAAAAGGAAAATAGAGTTTCTGAAGTCCAGATCGATAATGCGAGTTATCGATCTTGAGCCTTACCGAATGAGAGGTCAAGGTCAGGAAGACGAAATAACATATGGATGGTCTTGTACATGGAATCCTGTGATGTTCAACCAGGAGGGCTTTGCTTGTGTTAGCAATAGCATGAGCAAGCTCAAAAGAGATAACAGACGAAGAACAGTCTGTGCCATGTCCCGAGCCAGGGAGGTATGGTCAATGGGAGTACCGATGGAGGAGGTACAGACCAATCAACCAAGGGAAACCGAGTTTGAGATGGAAGTCTTCCTCCATAAGTTGCTTGTTATGAAATCCGAAGGGACTCCTGAGGAAGTGAAAACCGTAGAAATAGACTGGCCGGATGAGAAGAACATGGTGGACGTTGCTGTACAGGCATGGCCTGCACAAGTGGACCTGGAAGACTCGCAATGGTTGTATGAGGAAACCATCAGGGGAGCGATGCTCACCAGGCTGGAAGACCAAGTCATGCTGGCATCTGCTCTGGCGCCAGTCGTAAGGAACATGGAGGGAGGGGTCAGGGTAATGTTCCCCAAAAAGGAGACACTGGACAGGCTTGTCGTTGCCCAGGCAGGCCTGCCCACCAAACCAGATGAACTAATAACACTCCTGAAGGAGTGTTACTGGCGAAGGGGTGAAAGGTTCGTTGAATCTGACATCCTTAAGGAGGCCATCCGTACATACGGGAGGCGTACTTTTGACTACAGCAAGCCCTTCACCGGGTACACTGCGGTCAGGTACTAGTCCAACCACGGATGGCAATCTTACCATAGTCATGGACTTGCCACACTGAAAGTGACATGCCCCCGGCGGGAAGGGCCTGGCCGGGCAGGGGAAGGAACTCAGGCAGAGAAGGGAAGAACAGTAAAGGAAGAAAATAGAGGAATTCTCCCCCACGCGCCTCCAACTGTCCGGTCAGAGATACCGGACACGACAACAAAACCTGGATATGTCAATATTCCCGATTGTGTCATCCGTATGTATCTGACGTGTGGAGAGCATCAAGATTTCAAATTGTGACTAACAGTAGAGAGGTACTTGTATGTCTATATATGTTGCAGGACGCAGGAAAGGAACGTAGCGAATAGTAGTGAATGAATGTATGTGTGCATGAGTGCATAATACAGAGTGAGCAGTTGGTTTCGACTAAAGCTCTTTGCGCCCGGGGACGAGGTGGCAGGGAATATTTCTGGTTACCGGGCATTCCCCAAAACTAAGCCCCGCACAGCACGAGCGCAATGAACCAAGAATGCAGTTAAGGGGTATACCACCATGCTTAAATTCACCGGAGGACAAGTGCGGACGCGAAATGGTAGTTAGTGTATGTATCAGTAGTTCGTGTAGTTTTCTTTATATCTTTCGGACAGCATGGAAATTTCAAAATTGCAAAGTTCCCAGTGGCACCTGAGATCATAGCCGATTTAGCTTTTTGCTTGTGGGGGCTAACAGCTTGGTTAGAAAGCAGAGCTCCAGGTATGACCTTTTAATAGGTATCGGCCACCTGGAGGGGAGGTTTGTAGAGGCCAATGCTGGTTCCACCGGGAATTTTGTTCAACAGCGCAGTGCCGCAAATTGCGACTGTTGGGGCAAGAGAGCAGGGAGCAGCCCTGGTACTTCCCTGGTGGACATGGAAGAGGAGGAGCTATCTCCTGCCATGGAAACACCCACTTCAAGCAAGGAAGTCGACGAGAGTCTGGAGGTCGGGGAACAGGCCCTGTCTACAGAAACAGTGATACTGGGTCGCCACTGGTCTCAGATTAAGTGAAGTATTAAGTGAAGGGGGCAATGAGGATAGCGGGTCGACCGGCTCGCTACTGCTCCGACGTTCCAAGAAGCGAAAACATCCGCCGCGGGACTTCACCACCTGCAGTAACGCCACAGCGCGCCACGGAGTGCAAGTCCGCCAACAGCAGCAGAAGCACAACGTGAGATTGCTGGAGCGTAGGGAACCCTGTGCACTACATCCTCGCCGCAGGAAGCAGAAGAACCGCTCCTGTTGTGAGTGACTTGATGGCTGTAAACGACCTCGCCTGTCGTGGGGGGGGGGGGGGCGCGTTTGACGCCATCCGCTCTCCCTAAGACCGTTTGCCCGCCGTCGCCGGTATCCGCTGCAGGGATCGGCACTATACTGGACGCTCGTGTGCACCGGTTAAGCAGTACATCGCATTGGTTACGCCAGAACAGCCATTTCACGAGTGCGGCCAGTGATGCCGATACCATTGTTCGAGTCGTGAGCCCAAGTGCAACGAAAATAAATGAAAGGTGCAGAGCAAACACATGTGCCCACGCGCACGTGTTAAAACAGGGCGTAAGCTAACAAGCTTCAATTACAAATACTCAAGGACGCCTGTTCACGCAACATGATTGCATAAAGCCCTAAAGTATTTTAAGTGCCCCAGCAAGCCTCGGGGTATCTTTTTGTTATTTTTTGTTATTTTCATTCTTCATGTGTTTAATCCTCACCTCATTCCATTCGGTGCTTTTTATGTATTGAAAGGGTTTTATGTCTAGTGTATACAATTATGCCACGATTGCATCCAGGTAAGCAACGTGAGTTAGTATTAAGAACTGCAGGGTGTAAGAAAATAGTCCACGCGGCCTGCCTGCCCGCCAACGGCGGCCGGCATGCTGCGTAAGAAAGTTATTAGTCATTATATGGTGTCTCGTGGAAGATAGATTGATGAGGGGGGTAGACGTGCGGACCGACGGGGTCGTTTTCGTGCGCTCAGGCGGCCCTTTAACTTTTGTACTAATAATTTCATTGTCATGGGCTTTAATAAACGGAACCATTTGTTTTATCGCTGCCCGAGACACTCCACCCCTCTCCTTCCCATAGCTAGCATCGCCTGGGAAGGCATAACTTCCATTTGTTTTGTGGCCTCGTGCCTTTTGGTCAGTGTTACCTACCCTGCGGGTTTAAGCCCGGGAACGTGTTGTAAAGTGTCTGCCAGTAGAGGAGTTTAATAAAATTCACTGATTTACACAAGGAAGTATATGAATCTTCATTCGGGTTGCCTACGGGATTTAGAGGCACGGGTCCTCACATTTCTCACAATTTCATGAGTATTTGCAAAGTGTTTTACACTGTACTTTGTCAATGTTTATGTCTTCCTTTACTTCATTAACGGGTGTGTGGGGTCGCCCTGAGAACTCACCGCGTATTACACGTACCGCAGTAATTTTCACTTAAGGAGCAACACCGGAAGGATGACACCTTTAGTCGTCGGCACACGGCCCTGGGAAGAATCTGCTCTACACTACAAGTTGGTATTGCACACATGCAATGCCTAGCGCCCAAGTATAACAACAGAGGTTTGAAGAGTTTTCACGGTAAATATCCTGCCCGAACTCCCGACCTTAAATTGAACACATTTTTTTGCTCCACCATCCATCGTCACAACTTTTGCATCGCCATTCATAAGTTTAGCAATAGTCTTTAATTTACTGTAACTGTGTGATTTAGCCACCCGGAGACACAACCCCTTCTTCCCCAGTGCTAGCATCAACTGCAGAATCTTAAATGTGGAAAGTAATTTTCTTTGGCTGCGCGTCAATTTACCGTGTAGCCCTACTGGTGGGCCAAGTACAGTAACGATCTTAAAGTGTCCGCGCAGGGTGGAAATGTAGTGTATTCTGCAACGTTAAAATATACATGTTTGCAACGGCCTGTATTTATTTCTGCGCAGTGCCTTCGGGCGTTTCAAGGCACGGGACCCTTACAGCCAGACAATTCAATTCTTACCTTATCCATACAGTCAGGTGATCAGTGAATGATCTCAGTAATGCAGTTTTGAGGCGTGTAGGCCAGGCTTTAATAGGCCCACAGTTTAGCAAACATCAAAGGAAAACTTACGTCCGGGTGTATGGTCCGCAGCACCCTGAGAGCACCTAGAGTCTACTGTTCCAACAACATCGTCTCCGCCAACCAGTGGTGTCTGGTGCCTAGTGGGGTAGTATCGTCCTCACCAAAATTCCTTACCCACAACTTCACAGCCCCTTAAACGTCAGGTAACCCAAAGCCATCCAACCACTCTGCGTTAAATGGCGCCCAACTTTGTGGCAACTCTTACGACACAGAGCCACATGTTAAATTGTCTAAATGATAAGAAACTAAACTAAAAATAAATTTGATATATTGTCATGTGAGTGAGATTTTTAAAAGAAATTCGTGTATTCTTTTATTCATGATACCGTTCGATTTCGCATTTATGAGAAGACTAGCGTCATATGCAAATAAAACAATATCCGCATTAGACTGTACGTACGCTGATAGGTGATTAATAAAAATTAAGAAAGGCAGGGGACCAAATATTTGACTCTGTGGTACACCATGTTCAATATATTCATAATATGATACACGCAAAGTCTTGAAATAAGTTTTTGTCTGAGATAACTGTTTTTTTGCATACGTTTGTTGCCATACTATTGTTAGTCCGAGGACCACCTTGCATCAGTAAGGCCTAACGTTTAGTCCGGGTTTTAGGGTAGGACTAACGAAGCATTATAGCCAAAAAGAAACGTGGCGAACATAAAATAAGACAGTTTCGCTAATATTATATGCGAGTGAAAGCTATATAAAGTTTACGAAACAGAAAAAATTCGTTCAAGGCCGATTCTGTCTATCTGTATGCAAAAATATGACTATCTCATTGATGAAATATTCCGTGGATAACATTTTAAAATAAATATAATCATAATACATCAGTGTTAAGTAAAATCAATGTCTTTCTATTTCTGTGTCAACCAAATGCCTTCTCTAAAAAAAGATTCTTACCATACGTGATATAAATATTTTCATAGAGGATTGTAATACAAATGGCACTTTGATAATACATATGGTAAAGTACCTTGAAGTAAATGTATAGGCAGCTCATGTCCCCGTAGCTTAGCGGTAGGGTGGCCGACTTTTAGTCGAGAGGTGGCGCCCAGGCCCCTCCGCGGCGGAATTTCAGTTCGCTTGTCGCACTGGTAATTGTTCTGCAAGTCGGTCTAACTTGTGATTGTCAACGTCACTTCAACACAACTACAGCGACAAAAAAATGGTTACATCGTGGGATGATGTGCACTAGGCTACAAGTTCCAATTTTCTCTGGGTAAGAAAATATTTACTATTTTATAATGTATTTTTGTAATATATTCAGCATTAAAATACAAATGTGTTATTATTATAAAGACAGTATTGGCATAAGTAAATGGAACCAGCCCATGCTACCATTGCATAGGGGTGTGCTATGAAAAATTAAATCAATATGGGACAATAAGATTATTAGTATATATAATTGTTTCGTTCTCCATAGTTTAGTATTACAATATGTTATGAAGAGTCAGATATATAAAAAATTTAAAAAATTCTTTGTTTCGAAATTTAAAAAAAAATATATATACTTTTTAACATACGCTTGCTATCGAAGCAAATAATCCCTATACAGAAATTTGAGTGAACACGTGATATTTCAACCTGCTATTCACATTTACCAAGCAGGAACCTAATCCACTGCTCTACACCGTTATAAATGCTTCCGGCTTTACAAATTAAAATATTTCATTACATTTAATCATAAATAAAATATTGACTAAGTTTCAATTAACAAAAAATTTGATCATTAGGTAAAGTAACCATATCTGTTTGAATTGATTGAATCTCTTTTGAATGTGTGTGTTGTCTCAAATGTGATATTCCTTTCTTAGTAAATGATTTATTTGAGACGAGAATCTGCAATGCGCATACGCAGTAAACCTGGCAACAGTGTACTTCAATGATCATTCGACTAAAGTTAGTCCCTCTTTAGTCGGGGTTTATGAATACGATATAGTTAGTCCACCCTTTGTCCGGACTAATCGCAGACTAACTCCGAGGAAGATCATCTCTGGAACATCCTTGGACGAAGATATACGAATGACCCTAGTTTTCTGAACTGACATTTAAATTTATACATGCGTATAAATTTAATATTTCAAAATTAAACTGCATATGCACTGACATGCAACGCACTGAACAACAATGGATTTGAAAAACTAAGAAATTTAAATGGGTCAAGTAATGGTCAATTTACATTTATCAGTGATTTTGAACATTTATGTGCCTCAGAGCAGAATACCATCATTTTACCCGAATCTGGTAAATACCCACTTTTTTTTTAAAGGTGAAAACTATAAAGGGTACCACATTTCCAATACGTGTATGGTAAGCATTGCTTAATTTGCGTCTATGAAATTTATAACAGCTGCTTCCCCCCCAAGCCCATTTGCCCGCCGTCGCCGGCGACCGCTACAGGAAGCAAGCACTCTGCCGGGCGCTCGTGCGCACCGGTTGAGTAGTGCGCCGCATCAGTCAACGGAATTTGCTACTTCACAATTGTGACGAATAGTGGTCACGTAAGCGCTCGTGACGTGAGAGCAGGTGCAGAGCAAGTAGTGAAAGATGCAACACAACCTCGCGCGCATGTGTTTGAAAGGAGATCCTGTTAACTCCGGCATAAGTGAACTTGCGGGAACTTTGAGACGCTCAAGAACGCCCGTCCACGCAATACAATTACATGACACCCTATAATGATTTAAGCGTCCTACAAGCCTAAGTGTACTTGTCATTTTTCTGTTATTTCCTTTTATCGCGTGGTTCACCGCCATTTAACCTCAAACAGTGTTTTATGCTTATTAAAGGGTTATCATGTCTAGCGTATTGGTTATGCAGGAGTTGGAAGTAATTAAGCAGCATGTATATGTTTTGCAAGAGTTTTTGGGTGTAAGTAAGTAGTCCGCGTGGCTTACTTGGCCGCCAAACTGGCTAGCATGTCGTGCCGGAGTAGTTGGCAATTCTACGGTGTCTCGAGGAAGTGTGCATGTTGACCGACGGGGTCGTATTCGCGCGCTTGGGCGGCGCATCAAATCTTGAACTGATCATTTTAACTACAACAGACTTTAGCTTACCGGAACCTCGTTACTTTTACCGCCCATGATTCTTCACTTCTCCCTTCCCGTGGAATAACATTGCCTGGGGAGGCCTCATTTTTCAAGTTAATTATTGGTGACTACGTGCCATTTTTGCTAGTGTTACCCTGCCCGCTGGTGAAGTCCGGTAAGTATTACAAGTTTTTCCTGGAGGAACGTTTAATAAAACCCCTTGAAATTACGCGAGATGTACTTGCATTCGGGTTGCCTACGGGCAATAGGGGCACGGGCCTCCACCTTTCCCGTCATTTTCTAGTTTACTATGCCAAGTCTTTCCAGTGTGTTTTGTATCTACGTTTGCATAATTAATGGATGTGTGAGTTGCCCCAAGACCTAACCGCGTAATAAGCATATTACTGGTAAGGTATTTTTATTATTTACAACGAATGGAGCACCCCTGGAAGAATATCGCTGTGACTATCGGCACACAACCCTGGAAGGAGTCTGCTCTACATCACCGATTCGGCATTGCACCCTGCAATGTCTGGCACCCACAGTCATCATTCGCGGTTTGTTGAGAAACTGCGGTAAAATATCTCCCCAAACTCCTAACCCAAAAATTAATCATTTTGCTCCACCGGGCTAACGTGAGAATAAACGCCACTGTAATTTGAAGAGACTGCCGTCAACAAGCGTTGCTTTATTTTTAACACCCGCGACTGCAAAACTGAAATAAATAAAGGCTTATGGGCTTTATTGTTGAACGTTTAAGAATAAAGGCTCATGGGCTTTATTGTTGAACGTTTAAGACACTGAGGGAGTGCCGAGGCTGACGTCAGCACTCACATCAAAAGCATTTCGGATCTAAATGTATGCCTCTTAACTGGTGAGATGTCATGACATTTGTGACTGTACATATTCCACAGTTTTGCAATTTCTCCTTTTCCCACTATCGGAAACATAAATTTCTGTTATTTCGGCCCTTTGACAATGAAATGTTCAAATGTAAATTGCTAAACTAAATAACAGACCATGATTTCCTGAACACGTCGTCAGAAGTTGTTAAGAGGCAACGTGCGAAATTCCGGGAGCGACCACGCCAGGAATCAAACCCGGTTCGCGCCTAGGTGGGAGGCGAGCAGTTTGCCCACTACATCACTACCGCAGTCCCCCCCCCCCCTCGTAAAGCTCCTGTGTGTTACCTCAGAGAAACATAAATTACACAAGTCTTGAATTTCCGTTTTTCTAGACGAGCAGCAATGTTTTGCTGCTGTATGCTAGTTGTAATTACTACGCTATGTTATATGCAACTGTTTGCTCTTGTTTTGAACGATTGCAGTACCCTCATAGACAAACTGAAGGAAAACGCCTTAAAAATTATTCAGTTACATAATTTACAAACGACAGAGCAAATATATGGTATTTTTATTTAACATTTTAATACTTTAGTAATTTAAAGTTCTCTCAAAATTTTATTACAATATACGTGTGCATAAAAGCTATCAAAGTAGTTCGAAAAAGACTTCGCAGTTGATATTTGAATTCACTTATCTGTCTGAAAGAGCACACAAATATAATAGTTGCTGTTACTAAGATAAGTCAAAACAAACAAATTCAATTTTCGATAATAGTTTAACCTACGACCTACGACATAAGACGTAGTGGTAGGGGAGGGGTTCAATACCACTTTTGATTAATCGTATTAACCCTTTGATATCAAAGGGCTAATCCTTAATCAGATCAATATTTGTTAATCCTATTTTAGATCCATGAAATTATTTCGTTAATCCTTAATCCGACCTTAATCCTATCGATTTTTTCTAATTCTCATGGGATAAAATGTAATGAAACTTTGATTGATTGGATTAATTTAATTGAATGAATAAATCAATATTGTTGTGGCAAGTGTTTGGTATATTTAAATTAGTTTCCTTCTTTATTTTTGGGTGGGGGATGGGAAGCAGCTCTGGTAGACGTTGTCAGCACGACGAATGGCACTCTATGAGGCGTGCCTGTTTGGGGACAGGGTATATATATATATGTGTTGAGTTTTGTGCATGAGCGTCATAAGTGTTTTTGGGTTTGGAGGGGGGTATTGCTCGTAGACGGTGTTGGGAGATAGGCAACTTTGAATGATTCGATTTACGTCTTGCATGTTAGTAATGACAAACAGAAGAACTTACGAGTAAACGATTAAATAGAGTACCGTTTCCGAATGCAATTAAACCGCTGACGTCATACACTAGAGAAATGTAGGAGTATTTAAACGTCATACAAGAAAAAACGAATGACGGATCCCAGCTATGAAAAGAAATTAAATGGTTTTAATATACATCCGTTGGGTTCGAGAGATCGCAGAACGAATGACTTATAGCGTGTATTTCTGGGAAATGAAATCTACCCCGTCTGATTAGATATGCGTTTAAAAATTAATCAGTTAAACGGCTAACGAACACAAGTACGTGACTATCACTAAATGAATTACGGAACCCAGCTATCCTGTTTTTTAAATTAATGAAATCGCACAAGCACCTCCCAAAACACGCCTGTCTGTCTGCGAGGTCGCCGCAACACTGACTTGGATATAGCACTTACATCCAGTTATAAGCTGTGTCGAGGTGTTGAGAGCAAACAGAATCCGCGTGTGTGTAGGCCTACGTCTGATTATAGACTGAGCTGAAAAACTCGGAAATTAACTATTTATGTGACAAATGGATAAAAATCATGTTCACATACTAATATATAAATTACACTAATTGAATTAAAAAACACGCAATGAAATGTCACAAGCAGCTCTCCCAAAACACGTCCGTCCACCTGCGAGCTCCGTGAAGCAATTACTGCAGTGTATGACGTGCGGAGACTTATAAGCGTGGCCTACGTCTGTCCGGCTGGGAGGTCAGTCAATGAATGAGGTGTGGAGCCGGTCGGCATCTGACAGAACACTTAGTTGAAATTATGGCAAAAACTGTGAATACGACTAACAGAACCTATTTCCCTGCCAAGCTACTATTAACGACTTCATTGCACTACATCCTACAACAGAAAATAAAACGATATATTTTTTTAAAAACCCAAATTTTTAATGCGAGTTTTACTATTGTAAGAATAATTCACTTTTGACACAAATTTCCGTCTAAGCGTAGGGACACTCGGATGACTTAATCTCGTAAAGCGTGATCCTGTAACACTTTATAGAAACGTACTTTATATTATTGTTAATTCACTAACTTCCTCTAAGAAAAATTATTTAAAATAACGGACGTACTACAAATTTTCCGTTAAGTCTGTGAAATTTACGGCAATAGTTACCGAAACAATAGTTCAAAATGCTACCAAGTTTCGTCGACCAAGCTCACATTAAATAGTTTATTAGTGTTAATAAATGTTATTTCGATTGGGGGCTTGTGACGTCGTAGTCTTACCTCACTGATTAAATTGTTTATTTGTGTTAAATAATGTTAATTCGAATGGGTGCTTGTGGCGACGTGTGTGTGTGTGTGTGTGTGTGTGTGTGTGTGCGCGCGCGCGCGCGCGCGCGCATGCATGAGTGCAGGGGAAAATTGTTTCAATAAATTCTAGGTGGGTTGTTGATGTATATTTGAGAGGAATTTAATAGAATTTAGAGGGGCGTACTGAATTACCACCATTATTCTTATAATTGACATAAGGCGAGACAACCTCTCAAATTCACGCCCTCTTGACACACTGAAATACTCGCAAAAATATGTTAAAACCATCTAGAATAAAATACCAAGTACTCTGGCAAAAATATTTTTAAAAATAGTAAGTTTGCGAGTATGAGTGCAGGGGAAAGATGATGCGATTTAGTTAGTTTTACGTAGTTTAAAGAGCTGTTTAAGTGTGGGTTGTTATATGTGTATGAGGTATAAATTATGGAACGGCTAAAACAAGCGATAACTACGCCGCTCATGGTGTACACAAGTTTGATGGTGTCGAGTAACTCAGATTATTTTTAAATGTGCATTTATGATGTAAAGTTTTCCTTACAAAAATAACGTCTAAACTGGGTTTAAAATTATCTGTAATAGTGCGAGTTTAAATTTCACTGTAATATTGTAATCTAAACTAAGTCCGCATACTTCAAAAGTAAAAGATGTGAGAGTCGAGGCGAGCCAGGTCAGGAAACTCATTGCATAGTGGAGACTAGCTGTAGACCGGCAATTTGTGTCGCGGACTGGAGTCGTCGGAGAGGCGGGGGTGGAGAGGAAGTGTCGAGTCTCCCTCCTAGCTCTATCATACAGGCGGCAGTGGCACAGGCACACAGGTGACTGTAGGCTCTGTGTGCTTAGCGCTAGCAGGGAAAGGGGAGCATGCTTGGATGGTGGTGCCCGCTGCAAACAGCGACAGTTTACTGAACCATTTTTAGTTCTCTTGCCCGCTCCGTGCTGTGCGCATCTCCCATCACCATGTGCGAGCCAAGCTGTCTTGTTTCGTGTTGCTCTGAAAATTTTTCTCCCATCAGCTCTTGTAACCTAAGTTTCGCCCGATCCCCTAAGCTCTCAATTCTCGGGCGTCCACTACCTGGCTTTGTCCACAAGGCTTTAGAATGACTCTTTCCCCATATATTTTTTAAACACACAGCTCTCACTTCTACCTTTCCCAAAGAAACAGATCTTCCCTCAAAATTTTTTATTTATATTAAAGCAGTCTTTTATGTTAGTATTATAAGATTTATTACAACTATGTCATAGGGGAATTAAAGTGGGCACCTTTTTCACTGTTTTCAGAACTAGGAGGGCACTTCAAGTTAATTTATTGTGGTGTTGTAAACGTTATATCGAGGAAACTAAAGAAATGTTTTGTTATTTTTAATGGGTGAGCATAAGCGACAAAGTATTGACAGTCTGCTTGAAGATCTTTATGCAAGTGATTCAGATTCTAAATTGCTGACGGAAAGACAGTCTACAGCAAGCTGTTGAGACAGTGTCCCTTTGCCTAAGCGTGCACTAGTTTATCTACTGGAGGATGTTCTCTACCAAAAAAAATTCGAGCATGGATTTACTTAATGAGAGATCACTAAAAAACAAAGGTCAAAATGTGTCAGCTTCCCCCAAACATGAGAAGGCTGGTCTTTTGAATGGTGACTTATTTCTATCAGACTGAAAATTTTGTGATTCGGAGAGTGCTCCGTCCATTTCACAACCGACTTTCGAGTCTATTCGATATATTTCGCAAAGGGAGCAGGAAAACAATTCGTTTTTGGACTCCGCAGCCTCACTGGAAGCTTTGCCAGACCTGACGTATGAGCTATTGGCTACAGTATTCGTGGGAAGAGCAAATTTGCCAGACCTGACGTATGAGCTATTGGCTACAGTATTCGTGGGAAGAGCAAATTTGCCAGACCTGACGTATGAGCTATTGGCTACAGTATTCGTGGGAAGAGCAAATAACGTGCGGATACTTAACGATAGGCTTAACTGTTATGCTAACTTTTCTCGTTTCTTATTAAGCTTAATAATGGCATCACACCGACCAGTTAGAGTTTCAGTTACTGTAGTGTGTAAGTACTTGAAATCCCTCATGGCGGAGGAAGAGACAACAGAAAAATTCTATTTTCAAAGCAAAGCCCTCCCTGCCCTACACACATTCAATGTGGGTTAATCTATGATAATGGTATCGTCCCTTATCTCACAAACAGGCTTGAGGAGTTTAGTGTGCATGTATCTGGCTGGAGTCTGCAAATATTGACATGCATGGATATACATGTGTTTCAATACCCAGCATTCGCAATCGGTGCTGCACACACTAAACTGCCAAAGTTTATTGCAAATAGGAAAGCTTGTGTCGATGTAGACTGCCCAGAGGGGATGTGTTTCCACTATGCCATCGTAGCATCTTTATTTCCTGCCACACAACATGATTACAGAACTACATCATATCGAAAACCTCACCAGGTTTTGAATACTGAAGGTCTGTCGACACCTTTAGTCATACAGGATTTTCGCAAGTTCGAGGGGAACAATTTTATTTCTCTCAATGTCTACTGTGTGGTGGACAAAGCTAGCAAATAATTGACGAAACTTGCGAAAAGGGTGGGGTTGTAGTACCCATGTGTATTTCTCCTGTACATCATTACAACAATGTGAATATTTTGGTGATTCGTGCTAGTGGAAATGCTGATCATTTGCATTTTGCATGTATTAGGAATATGTCACGGCTGGTTTGTAGTCAGCTGAGTGCGAAGAAGAGTGGAAAACATATTTGCGATCGTTGACTCCAGTACTTTGTTAGTGAGAAGAACCTCGCACGTAATACTATTCTTTGCCAGCAACAAAAGGCTGTTCGCAGTACTTTCCACACTGGGAACAAGTACTTTGAATTTAAGGATTACAGCAAATGGCAAATATTGGATTTCATCGCCTATTGCATTGTAGAAAGTTGCCTGAAACCCATATCCACTTGCTTGCCTAATGATGAAACAAGTAATACAACTACCATCAACCAAGTACCAAATGTTTTTAGCATTTTGTTAGTCTGCTCATACTATCTGAGTTTATATAACTATTTTGAGTTTGTGGGTGCTGATTGTATGTACCAATTAGTTAGTAAATTAGTTGAACTTATAATAAAGTGGGTTGCAGGGATTTACAGCATGACAGGTTTTGTATAACGTCAACAAACATAGCTTTCGCAGGTCAGTATAGAGACAAGTAATTTTTTCATTTCAGGAAATTTCCCACTTCAATTCAAAAGAAAAGGCAGGACGAGAAGAAAATGTAAAAAATTAAAGATTCAGCCAATGTAAGTAGAAAATATCAGTCCAAGGACCAGGTAGGCACTAGTAAGCAATTAGGAAAAAAATGTCATTATTGTAAACAGCTTAAGCATTTTAGGAAAGAGCATAAAATATTGCAAGAAAAATTGACAAAGCAAAATGTAAAAAAAAAAAACTTAGCGCGGTGGTCTAAATAACAACAAAAAAAGTTTAGATCACCTAAAAAAAAAAAAAAAAAAATCAAAGAAATAAAAAGCACAATATCAAAAGAAATTGCATATAAAGATAGTCAGTGTGTTTTGTGAAAGATTTTGTGGGAGATGATTTAGGAAATAAGTGGCATTGTTTTAGTAACAGAAGTTGCAGGAAATGTATTTAAAACAGATATTTTAAAAAGAGGAAATATAATATAGTACCAGCGACCAAACAATTTTTGCCATATCTTACCACATTATGTCCTCTTGAAATCAATGGTATTGTGGTTACAGGTTCTGTGCTTAATTTTATTTCAGGATCAGTTTTTCATAAATTACAGGATGAGGAATTTGTGAAAAGTACGCAGCCAGTAAACATAAAGTATGTCACAGCTTTATACCAACCTTTGTCAGTCAGTATAGCTGCCACGGTAAAAATTAAAGTCGATTTGTTTTCATGGGTTTACCCATTTTTAGTATGCGATACTATTGGAACTGAGCTCATTCTGGGATCTGATGTAATCTGAAAAACTGGTAAGGCATTTACATACAAACGAGGCCTATTATGTTTGGATGTCATAATCAAGTTATCATTCCATTTTTAATTGCAGTGTGAAAAGGGGAGTACAAGTGGCTGAAAATAGTAACAATCAGAGTCCCCAAGCATGAAAGCATCTTGACCAAGAAAAACAAAGGGTCATAGGAAATGTGTGTGCTGATTTTCCAGACGTTTTAACTTTAAAATTAGGTCGCACAAATTTAATCGAGTATGAGATTAAGCTGCTGGATTCTAAACGTGTAAACCCCCATCCTTATGATTTGGCAGCTCCCAAAATGTAAATTATAGGGAATAGAATTCAGGAATTATTAGACAAAATAATAGAACCATCCAAATGCTCTTTCAGTTCTCTAGCTTTTCTAGTACCCAAGGGGAAAGACCATCATTTAGTGGTGGATTATCAACCCATAAACATACAGATAGATATATAAAGTGTACCATTACTAAATTTGAACTCAGTCTTTCACTGGTTTAGCACGGCTAAGAATTTCAGTGTTTTCAACCTAAATTCTTCATACCACCTAATTCCTCTGACCAAGGAATCAAAACATGTCACTGGATTTTGTGTACCGTGGAACTTGTTCCAATACAAGATTGTACCCTTCTGTTTGGTTATAGGAGCCCAAATACTCGCACGACTTCTTGACCAGGTCTTGGGAAATGTTAAGTTTAAGTATGTATTTAATTACTTAGATCACTTGATAGGGTATTCTGAAAGTTTTGGCCAGCATATGGCCCATTTGAAAGAAATATTGGAAAGATTGCATAAGGCAGGTCTTACGGCTAATCTTAAGATGTTAAAGTTTGCAGTTAAGGAAATTTCTTACCTGCTGTATTCCTGAAAATTCGTCTCTATTGATCCAGATAGAACAAAATCAATTATAAATTTCCCTTCGCCCAAAGACGCAAAAGCATTTAACGTTTCATAGGCATGGTGAACTTTCATTCTTAATTCATCCCAAAATTCGCTTAACATGCTGCGTCACTGAATTCCCTGGGGAAGAAGGGAGCAAAATTTGTTTGGGGTAAAGAACAGCAAGAAGCATTCCAGGTTTTTGAAACAAGCTATTTGCTAGTCGCCCTGTTCTTAGAACGGCAGATTTCTCAAAGCATTTTATCCTGCAAACAGATATCTGAAATACAACACTGGGTGCTGTGTTGTCACAAGAGATTGATGGACAGAGGCTGGCCATCGCATTTGCTTCCCGCACTTTGACGCATCAAAGAGAAAAGCTTCGTCATTATATGAATTAGTATGTTTGGTAGCTGTATTCGGAATTGATAAGTTTAGGCAATTTTTGGAACAGAAGGAATTTATACTTGAAACCGATAATCAGGCACTTTCATGTTTACTAGCCCATTTAAATCAGTTAGGAAAATTGTATCGCTGGATAGTTAAAATTTCTTCTCTCAAGTTCAAAATTCAACTTATCAGAGGTACACAAAACAATATCACAGATGTATTGACTCGTATATTTGAGAACTACCCTGAGGAAACCTCTTCTCAACAGGATACGAACATTTGTAGTGCTTTTCTAAGAGACTTTCCTTAGGCAGTTCAAGATATAGAGATCCGTCAGAAGTCAGACCCTTATTTTAATGTTATCATTGATCAGATTCGGAAGGGTACTGCACCGAAATAGTACAAAACTGTCGATGTCTTTCATTGCAAGTCTCTTTCCTCTAAGCAGTATAAAATTGTTTTGCCTAAGAATCTCCTTGACATAGTGCTCCAGTAGTTAAATTCATCTCCATTAGGAGTCCATCTTCGAATTTACAAAACAATAAATTCAAATAGGCGTACTGTTATGGCTTGGGCAAGCCTTGGTTACACCGCTTGCCTGAATGTGCCATCACACGCGTAAAGAGAGCGAGAACACGAACTACGGGGTGTTATGACAACAGTTCAATGTTTGAAAAACAAGTGCCATACTTAAGCCAGCCGGGCATCGATCGCGGGTCTTACCACAGCCAGCCTCCGACAGACCAAGATGGGAAGATGACAGGGGCTTTGTCCGCCGTAGCCACAACGATGATCAGCCTTTGGCATTATTAATAAGGTGAAGATGTTCCAGTAGTTCCACGCAGCTCATAACAGACTTTACTTAGACATTCGTGCGTGGCATAAATCATTAACTATACACTAAAGTAATTACATTAAACAAAAATATCTTACTAATATCGTGCTCCCCCGAAGTATAGGACGTAAATGTAATGTAATTTAAAAGCATCGTTAAACATAATGTAAATCGTTGTGCTATTGGTATTTAAAACATATGAAGTTAGACTATTATTACGTGTTATATTCAGTTTAGCATGCTCCCCCCTTATATCTTGTATGGCTCCTCAAATGGGAACATAATGGTAAAGCTGCCGGCCCGATCCAACCTCTCGCGGTAAACTAACATAAATAATTTGGCTATAATCATAACATTGGTGGAGACTAGGTGATCTGACATTTCGTACTTGGAAATTTCCCCTTTCTATGCCTTCCATGCTTCATATACTCAAACAATTACCAGTATCTCGTAGTCGTTGGGAGATGGCAATTTTCTGGCAATTTTGTACATGTTAAAAGAGAACGAGTATATACAACTGCCAGTCAATAATCGACCCAACTGCAATGTAGGTGTTTCCGACTCTTAGCTGATCAACTGGTGCTACATGCGCTCATATTTTAATTTGTGTAAATCGTCAGACGTGGAAGATTAAGCATACAGCTGGCTCGCCTGTGAGGAAATATCGTAACCAAAATTTCTGGTGAAATCCTTTCATCTGCAGTGCTAAATGGAGAGGGTAAGGAGTGGATACATAGCTGATTTATAGTCCAAGGTACCAAAGTTTTTAGGAATGTACGGTCGCATAACTATAAATCAGCGGACGGAAATGCCAGAGGCAATTAAGATTACCATCACCTACAAACTAGTGCGAGAGCGTTGCGGTTGTCTCATTAATCTTAAGTACCCCAGTTTTTATGATAAGGTATTTTACACGTTCTCGTTACGCCAACATAAAATATAGCATATAAAATTTAGGTCATTACATATAAGATTTAAAGCCATTATGTTATTTGCGAACATGTCTTGTAACAAACTATAACTATTAACACTCGCCGAATAGCTATTTGTCTTTTGGCTTTTACATAGTAATTTTTCTGTACGCATTATTAATATTTTGGTAAATTATTTCCTACCATTTTCGACAAGTTTTTTTTCTTTATTTAGGGTAAGTTTGTGGAATAATGCCACTAATTCACAATTTTTGCCATAAATTTTACACTTATAAGCATAAAGTTGTAAATCTTTTTTCAGAAGGTAGCTGTATCATTTGGGAAAACAACGCAAATATTTTTCTCTAAAATATACATATTTTAACAATATTTTAAAAATTTTTCTGTTGTGTGTAAAATGGCGTTATTGCCAGATATGGCGGGGAATATCGCCAAGAATAGATTTTTTAAAATAAAAATACCAAAACTTAAATATGTACTGTTTGCAACACATTCATTATTTTTTAAAACATTTTACAAACTCACTTATCAATAAAAAGAATTATATATGTTGGCAAAAATAGTATAAAATTTCTTAGAAAACTTTAACAAATATCAATGGCTTTAAAATAGACCAATTTGAATAAAAGAAAAACCTTATTCGCAGTTAAGTCTTTTAAATATTCTTACAAAAATCCAATCAAACATTTTAAGTTCACTTAGTTATTTACAAAACCCAGATATTGGCCTAAGTTTAAAAGATTTTAATTATGCTATAAAACAATGAAAGAAATATAAAAATGTGTCATCACACAGTGACGAAATTGAATGACTTAAAAGTCTTTCCTAAGTCAAAAAAGGGAGAGACAAAATTATTATGGCCCATGTAAATCCTAAACCCAAAATATTTACAAGCCTAATTAGATGTTAAAACATTATAGTCACTGCTGCTGCTTTCAGAGAGCAGACCACGCCCATCGGAACACAAGTTACACAAACCAAATTTTGAAATGTTTCCCTTATCGCAAATTTTGTGGTACTACATTTTACACTCCACACACTGGATCCACAGCACGTTCTTAGACTTGTAGTAGTTTCGGCCACAGTCCGCACAGTGCATGTCATCATTATTCTTACGACTTCTCACACTACGTTTATGCACAGGCGTAGTAGATGGCTGGTCGGCATTCCCTTCAACACCTTTGGAAAACAATTGACGAGTCACCCGAGTAGCTTTCACATTTAAGGAATGTCTAGTTTTCTGGGTGTTTCGGATAATTTTAGGCGTGGCAATCAGACTATGTACAGTCGCTAACGATGTTGATGTAGTTTGAGTGTTGTTGCTGGTTGACGATGCTGTAGGTGTTGCTGGGATTGTGGATGTCTCCTAAGTGCAAGAAGTCGCAGAAGAACTTGAAGGCGTAGCTGGTAGTGGTGTGCAATCTGATACATCACTAGGAGCAACAGCTGTCTCTGGTATTGCTTTTGGATTGAACGGAAATATTTCAGTAGCTCTAAATCCAGACATTGCATTCTCAGGGGTAGCTGCTTGTGTCCAGCCTTCATCAAACATATTTCTGAACTGTAGATTCCCTAGTGGTCTTCCTGGATTTTTCGTTCGGAAATTGTCCACTGCCGAGTTCCAATAAACTTTCAACGACTTAAAGAAACTTTGGTATAGGGGTTGTAATTCATGGCTGCAATGTGCAGGCAAACTGTATAGCTGTATCTCTTAACTTTCAGCAACGTCAAGCACACTTATCTAAATGACTGCGGTGATCATCAAATATGAGCAAAAATTTTCCAAATTTAAGTGACGTAAGAAGTTACAAAATTCTTCTTCCGTAATATATCCTTTAGAGGCCATTGCAAAAACATAGCCATTTTGAAGGTCACCACCAAATTTTTTTTTTTAATACAGTCCTTTATACAATATCATAGGGGTAATCCGGTTTGTGCCAGTAGCGTTAGTGAAAGTCACAACAGTTACAGTTTCGCCTTTTTCTCCACGAGTTGCTGCATGTTCACGTTTACAACTTTTTTTATGCTAGAACTAGCATCGAACAATTGTAGGTGAACTGCAACCCACTCTAATCGACATTGTAAATAAGGTGGGGATGATTGTAAAGATTCATTTTGTCTATAGTTTTTCCTAACATTCCTAACAATTCTAAGTGTGCACTAACCATTTCCTTATTGAACCTCATGAGCTTGCCATAGCTAAAATTCTCAGCCTTTCTTATAACAATATCATTATTTCTTCTCATGAAGTCATAAAACCAGTCTTTGCCCGCATTGTTGTTTGAGAAGGGATGGAGAATTCCTCTCTCATCGCATATCTGAAAAGCAAATTAGCAAATCTGATTTCAAGTCCTTCCAAAACCTTCCTGCTGCAATCTAATCACCCTTATTTTGGAATATTTCCTCTATATCAGCACTTAAGACCACATTACGCCCAATTTTACGTTTCGGTGTTCTGTCCTCTCTTTTCAAACAATCCCTCAGTGTTCGTCTAGGAATTTTATGTTGCATTGAAGCTGCTGCCACAGACAATCCTTATTTTACATTTTTTATTCCATTCTGTATATTACCTTCTGTTTTCCATTTTACCCTTATATTTTGGCACTTTTTCCCCCATTGCAGCAATATTTCCATCTGTAATATGGAAAGAAATATGTTACCCTCTTCGTAAACATATTAACGGCACAATGCCAAGTTTTAATTAAAACTGCCACCGCTACACCGGTGTGCTAAATATTCACCACATCGTGCACCGTTTCATTTGAAGCAAATTTAGTAATTATTATTTTATTTTTACAACACTAAAAATGATGTTACAAAAATGGTTATCACAAAATACCTTTAACCGTAGGCCCTACAAACTATTCGCCTTAGTCCTCGTTATAAGAGAAACAAAACGTGGCGTTATTGCCCGAGTCTCTGTAAAAGAAATTAAATATTGTGTTATTTCCCGCCATGCACGTGGCGATATTTCCCGAAACATTTTCTTTTCTAACCTCAACCGAATATCCTAACATGCCCCAAAAACATTGTTTTACGACATAAAAATATACGCTTTTAAATACTGAATATGCTGACATGACACTTATCGTGTGGAAGTGGATTTGTAGAAATAAATGGGCTTACCTAAAATGGTACTGAAAATGTTTGATGTTTTATTTCCTCCCATGCGCACTCAGAAACACTCGCAAAATCCTTGAAACGAAACTGCTGACCGAAAGTGGATGACAACAATGAAGAGGGGCGAGGGGACAGTGAGCTTCGTTTCAGGGAAGATACATACCACACCATCTATCGTACTTGCTGCAAACTACGTATACAATTGGAAATGGCGTTATTACCTGCCTGGCGTTATTCGACGAAGTTACCCTATTTACCTATAAATTTAATTTCGTATTGCAGTATTTCCTGGTGGCTGAGACATTCTCAAGCTAACCGTAGCTTGTTTACCCCAACAAAATATCAATACAATACCGTAATCCGTAAGTTAGTATGTTAGCCAGTCTTGCAACAGGTGAAAGACTTTAAACGCACAACATTTAAAAGTCATTCCACTTAAATGAGATATTGTGCTCTTCTAAGCATTTATGAATATGTGAGTAAAGTTTAATTCATATTTCTAATGATATTAAGAACTGAATAAGCCACATTTACAGCATCTATTTGAACCGTTTAATTTGCATCTGTGATTTTAATTAAAACAGAACCGAACAAAACATTCTAATTCACAGTTCGTTTAATACTCTTTTGTGACAATGCAAAAGTTTTTGCGAGAACAACGATAACATTAAAACTGGGATTTATTTGAGACTGGTTAATTTCTCCAGCTGATTCAATTACATCGTTAACATCTCTGTAATGTTGTCTCTTACAAGTAATTCAAGAATGATAAAAGTACCGTTTTATCAACAATTAAAATTATGTAGCTTGACTTTGGAGTCATAAGAAGTTTTCTGGAGATACGCCGCGAAAACTGGAAAAATATCCAGGACTTGTGGTTTTCTAGTAGTTTCCTTTGCATAACTGTAAAAATATCATTTATAGTTTTCTGTAACGACGTGATGTGATTTTTTTTTATATGAGCTTACAGTCGCGTTATTACCACACGCCTTATTTTAGACAAGTTCCCAGCAAGGTAGTGTTACAGATCATATACGCTCATTTCCATGTCATACAGCTAGTATGCTAATTAACACGTGTGTTGTTTTGTACTCTATGACACCTACATATTTTTGGCTATGTTTAAATACTTATTTATTTTAATTTGAATAATTCTGCTATTTTACATATTTGACTATTATTTCTAAATGTCCAATCTCAGTTAGAACCCACCATTCTTTTTTTTATTTTTTTGTATGTTAGTCTAGGAAACTTTATGGAAGCCAGGATATTAATCCGAGTATTTTAGCTGCTTAATTTAAGTACGTGACTTAATGATTATTCAATTCGTCCCATTTCAGTATTTATTATTTTTATTTTTCCATATTGTTTGTTTTCTTTTATTTACAGTTTTAATTGTATTTGGTGTTAAGCTATTTCTGTGACGTAATGGACCTGAAGTAGCTGAGCTCCATTGATAAGACTTGACAACGGAGATACCGGAAGTCAGGGGCTTCTGGGTACGGATCTGACGATCGAGAGACTTTTTTTGAGAGTCGGGATTTCATGAGCGAAATCTCTGGCATCATCATAAATTAGTACAGTGTTTTTGTACCCTGAAGTGAATATAATAAACAGGCTAGCTTGGCAAGGGAAGAAGAGGCCAAAGCCTAGCTGCGTTAGTTAATTTTATTAGTGGACGCTGTCTACGAGGAGAGCCGACACCGACGCCACGACGCCATGCTGGTAGCGTCAGCGTGACTTCATATTAAGATGACGCCACCTAATTTTCGGCCAAAATTTTTGTGACAGTTATTCTGATTTTTGGAAGTTTAAGATACAGAAGAGAGGTCACTTATTAATTCAGCCCATTAGTCACACGCTAACCGAATTGAGCTAGTTACCGCAGCAAAAACTATTTGAACTTTTCATTTGATTTCGTATTAAATTGAGAGTGAAGAACTAATCTACTAATTTTGATTGGAACTTAACTTTGTTGGAGAACTTTGAGACTTTTCTATAATTTTTGAAGAGATTACGAACTTAAGTCAGATATGTGTGATAGTGATCAGAATGTGTAATGCTATGGTTTAATGGAGCTCACTACGTGTAACTTGTTTAAGAGGCACTTGAACTACAGACACTTTTAATCTGAACACAGTTTAATAAATCTACAGTTTACATAACTATTTTGAAAGCAACTTAAAGACATTAAATATTATTTAATTTTTTAATTTAAGTAATTCTTGTTTTCGAATG
This sequence comes from Dryococelus australis, assembly GCA_029891345.1. NCBI lineage: Eukaryota > Metazoa > Arthropoda > Insecta > Phasmatodea > Phasmatidae > Dryococelus > Dryococelus australis. The sequence goes on along the minus strand of CM056997.1, from coordinate 167,289,693 downwards.
GTGGTAATATTTTAACGAGTTTAAATTAATTGCAGAACCAAATTTCAATTAACTGGTTGAATTTTCCGTACACGGTTAAACTGTTTTATTTTGATTTTTAATTGTTATTTCTCTGTTTTGAATTAAATATAATTATTAACATTTTGACGTCTTTTATTGGTAATGCTGCACCACACCTACCAGATTTTCTTTTACAAAGACGATAATGTGCTTCTTGAAAAGTTTGAAAGTCGTGTGTGTAGTGAACGCCAGTGCATGCAAATGCCCTTACAGAGTTACTGAGACGACCAGCACGTCGTTGGAGAGTAAGTTATCGAGGTAAAAAAGGTCAAACACGCATTCTCTTACACGCATTCTGGGTTACACATATTTCTCTTCTACACATTGGTCATTAGCAATGATTGATAATCCTAATAATTTTATCCACAAAGTCCACACATATTAAACATACCCCAGTTTTACTGAAATAGCACAGTGGCGCCATTGCGTGGTGCTATAGGAACCCTAATTTGCATAGCAAGGGATAGTTCCCAATTTCTCACGAAACTTCACAGCGGCTTTGAACCTGGCAGCTAAGGAGTTTGGTTGTTTCTCCACCGAATGTTCCCAAAATAGCACAGTAGGTAGGGAGCAAGACGTTTCTCGTAATGTTGACTCCTGTATTTTTCTTTTGGCATGGAGATTTCAGGCAGTTTCTTGTCAAACGAGCGTGGAGAAAGTTGAGGTTGTTCAGAGTTTTCGCTTATGGCTTTGCACTGTTAGCCAGAAAATAAAATTAAAATTTTTATCATTCACAATGTACATTTTACTGGACGAATTAATTCTAATTTGAGGTAAAGATTATGATTTCGTATAATCCTTTACCTCAAGAGTTAAGATGAACGTGAGCTATATTTTAATCTCGCGGATCGCCTTTTTGCTTTGGTTTTACTGTTCGAAGTGTCCTGAGATGTCACGAGTTATCATATGTATCGGGTTTACTAACCAGTTCTCAGCTTTGAAGTAATTCTGGTTAGTAGTGGTTTCACTGTGCGCCGGAAACAATGAAACTACCCATTTTATTTTAAATATAATTATTGTTACAGTAACGAAATTTTGGCGTACATAAATAGGTTTAACGTCCCTCTACGATCAATGTTTGAAATATCACATTTTCGTAAGAAATTGTTTAAAACTAATGAAATTCAAAGAAATTGTGTGTGTGCGCGTAACGCCCATTTGTAGCACGGTACCAGGAAATGTAGGTGTCTGCCGGCAAATCACGGGCGTTTAGTATGAGAAAATAACTTAATTCTGATTTGCACAATCAGGTATAAAACGTCTGCTCACATGGGCACGTGGCCAACAGCACATGGCAATTTGTATGTTTACACATCGTATTTTGAAGTATATACTTAGTACATATATTATAGCGAAAATTCACTGGCTCTAACTACAGAGTAATTTTGAAAGTTTGCACTCCCAGTACACATGGCTATGGCGCAGACCGAACATGTATGCAAAGGGAGAAAAATATTACTTTGAGTAAAATCTTCCCTGGTATAAGAGAGCAGGAAGTCCCGATATGAGCAAGATAAACCAGCCACCTCCATATCGATGCCTGAGCTTCATCGCAGAAGTAGAGGGCGTGGTCCAAGGAAATTATATACAGTTTCACATCTAGAGATGCCGGGATGTATATGCCACAGGATTAAAGTATTTCCCCTGTAAACAGACAATAAATTTTCACTGAAAGCCAGGAAACAATAATTTTGCACAAGGTAAATACAAGAGATATTTTCGCTCATTTAATTTTAAATATTGAAACAACACTGTTTGCAAACACACATCATTCTAGTTAGGCTATTCATTAGTAAAATTTTTCACCTTTTGAAACCTTACGTTAAACATCTTGCATTAAAACAAAACATTCAAAATATTCAATGTGTTTTTAAACATGTATAGCGGAAGAAATGCGTATTTTCGAGAGCAAAATTCAAAGTTTCATGCATGTGTAAAAAAAGCTTCCCAGCCAAGATCTTTGACTACGCTATCTATCAGAAAATTGTATATTTGAACAAATATACACCCATTTTATTTTAAAAATACTACATTTCGACATATTATTAATAAAATACTATGTAGTGAGGCCGGAATCTATCGGAGTTTAAATATGTCAAATTCTACGATATGTCAATAATTTTTCTAAAAAATCTATATTTAAGCATATTTAAAGGTAAATGGTGGTCATTTTGAATCCATATAATATATAAGAAGAAATAAATTATTTTTTTCTCGGTGTTAAACCAACAGCTTGCAAGCACACATCATGTGCGTGCATGTGCATTTCATTAGCAGTAGTGAGACTTACACGTTCACACTGAGAACGATGCCAGACACTTAGTACATCAGGCGTCCACAGCAAGAACTGCGACAGACATCCACTACAACATCAGAGCCTACAACAGCATCGAGATCTACAATGCAGAATCTACAGAGGATTACATCTCTCTCTGCATCAGCCCACAACAGGTATAATGCATCAAGGTCACTGGTGTGACAATTGTGATGAAGACTGTGTTGAAGTATTCAATGCGATTCTAGCATATCGAAAGGCGAAAACGATATTGAGTTTAGACTGTTCTCAATTGTGGGTGCTGCCAAAAGAGTTTATCATTACTTTTGCTAGTATATCCCTTCCTTCCTGAACATTTACAAGCGAATGAGGATATAGTGTCGTATCTTCCATGAAGACTGCCCTTATGGCATGCTCACTTTCGTTAAGAATGAGAACTTACAAAATATGCGGAGGGATTGTATGTCGTGCAGGTTGGAATAGCTAATTGAAGGTAGAATTATCCCAGATGTAGTAATGGACGATTCCGGGATTGACGAAGTGGATTCCAAGGCGACCACTCATATCTTATAAATAGCATGATTGGAGATTTTTTGTACGTGCTGTATAACTTGAGTGTAAAAATAAATAACGTTACAATGAAGTGCTATGCACAAGCTTTCGAAAATTGTCAAGACAACTCTTTTGTAATTAAAGAGATTGCAATCTCATATGCGACTGGTGGTAATGACACAAAAGTATTAAGCTTTAAATCTCCCAGGCCTTGGTTCTAATTTAAAACCTGAAGTTAAAATGATGTTTTGGGAACAGACTTACGCGATACATGACCTAAAATGGGCCTCTGGTGGCATAGATTATGAAGAGCATTTCCAATGTGTGAATGACGCACTCCTGGAAGATTATCCAGTATACTTACTTGGAAAAATGCAGAAGGAATATTAATTCAATGGTAAAACGTTATAACAGTAATAAAAGTGAGAGAAAAATGTTCTGTTCGCAATGCAAAAGCGAAGCTTTAAGAGAGTTTGTGTACCAGCATCCTACCTACATGTAAAGATAAAATATATTAATTTTTAAAAATTGTTTGTTACAGGTGTATAGAATACCTGCACAAGATTTCGAATAAATTGAGACATTCAATCTGCAGCAGACATACAAAAGTGATATCCCAAGATAAAACAAAGTATGGTTCAAGTCTCTAAACAATTCGTACTTCCAATTCCAGATGTGCAATGGAGTTGATCACTGGAATTTTTCACAAGGTTTCAAAGGAAATATAAAGAATGAGTTTTGTTTTATGAACAAGATGGCTGCTTGGGTTTTAATACGAGACCTGATAGCTAACTGCCCTGTTCTTCTTGGGATATGTTTGTTAAAACTAGAAGTGAAGAAATAACTTAAGAACCAGGACTTACACAAATAAAATATACATCGAGTAGAGAGTTGTACGACTTCCCTACCTTGTGGACTGAAACATGTTATAACAAACAACACTTTATGCAAATGAAAGGAAGTAACCAAATTAAAATATCACCTTGTGGAATGTGGGACTGTGAGGTTTGGCAGAGTAACTTTTGTGGTTGTACATTCTATTTATCCAAGATGTTGTTAAAGAACTAATATTATCCCAAACTGGAAGAAAATCTCAGCATACTACTATGCATATGTTATGATGGAGAGGTTCTACCCATCACTTCCTCATGCCAGTGTTACACCAGGACACAGGCGAGCGTGGTTTTTAGACTTGAAGACAGTCCACTGCAGATTCAGATGTATAACGGAGAATAACATTGGTGTTACTTGTTAATCAGTCCCGATTATACTTTAAAAGTTTTCGATATTTGTTTTGGGAGAAGATTTTGCCCTTTGTTAAATTTACATCCTAACAGCAAGCTACCTTGCAGTGAGAGTCACAAGCATTTGAAGCTCAAAGTGCAGACATCACAAAATGTGTATCCTACAAGAAAATCAAATACATCATGCAGAAGGAATGTAGTAGTTGTTCTCTTCCTACACTATGGAGCGAACAACATAACAAGGAACATTTTATGTATATAGGAAACCAAGCATTAACTACTCTGTGTGGCATCTGGAACTGCAAAGTTTGGTTAAGTAAGAACAATTAAATGACATACCCCGACTATATATAGGAGAGAATTTAGTATTAAATCGTCAGTCATGGCTAGTATCTTCAACCCAATAGATGTATGCGAGGTCCTGCAAATAGGATAAAGAACAATTTTCTTTAAACCATACAATGGTATTTTACAAGTTCAAGTATGCAACAATATAGAACATTGGTGCTACACTCTCGATAACAGTCTCGACAGCCCCTTTGGTGAAGGAATAGCATGCAATAATTATGCTGTGAGATATCTCCACCCCGACAGTGAACTGCCACCTACATTAGAATATTTGAGGATAGTCAGCCTTACAGAGGAGCTTGAAGAGGAGCATGGAAAAGGAGTAATAACCTACCAACTCACGACACCTCACCAGGGAATCACCATTCGCTGGAAGGAGACCTGTTACACAGACATCCACAACTTTATTTTCGAACAAGGAGTTACAGTTTTCACATCAATGTGCTAAATATATGCATGTGGTGTGGCAAATTCTGAATAATGTTCTCGCCAATTTGCAAGTATCAGTTTACTGAAAAGGGTTTGTATTCTGTAACTTATGGGTTGCCATATTCATATGTTACTTTTTAAGGAAATGTGTAATTCAGACATTCATTTCAAGTGTAAATACTGGTATGAATGTTCGATATCACATAATATGCCATGTACTTATGATTCTAGTTTAACTGATTGCAACAGCTGGAAATGTCTTGTAAACCATTACAGGCTGCGCAGAGTAGATAGAAGGTGTAAGCTTAAGGGCGAGCACTTTTAGCAACATCTTGTGAGCAAGAACAATGTTTGAAATATCTTATTTATACTACAGGCAATGTTTTGTCATGTCAGTATTTCGAGGAATTTGGCAATGATATTCATATTTTATATCATTATCATAAAAAATTTGGTTAAACATCACATACTGGGTGTTTTTCGTCAATGTATGTCGAGCAATAAAACAAGCAAAAATAAAATTTAGCCCTCAAAAACCTTTTAACTTGTAAATATAGAGGCTTATTATATGTACATTGTTTCTTACTAAATTGTTCTCAGTCGGGTGCTGGATAGCAGACGTGTAACACTGTGTATTTTCCTCCTGGAAACCATTACATTAGTGTTAAACCAGTAAAGTCGAACATTTCTTGCACACTATTGTGATTGGCGGATTCTCCATATATTTACGGAAACTTGCGACAGTATCTTCCATTTTAAAGTGATTTATTTTCACTAGAAAATAAGAGTCATGAACTAATTCAATGAAGTGATAGTTCGAAATATCCTGTGTTTTACATGACTGCAACAACACCTCTTCCATTATGTCGAATCGTATCCAGACTTAGTTGAAAGTATTGTTTTATATTCCCCCAAATTAAAAGATGTTTGTTTTCAAACAGATAGGTTTAAGCCAGGACATAAGAAACGCTCCCTCTTTGAAATTTGAGTTCAATAAGGGGATCTGGATCCTATATAAAGATAATGCACAAAAACCTTGTTTACAGAAGTTGCTAACAGCTCCTAAAATATTTCTGTAATTATGTTTGTGAAACATTTTGTGTAAGTTTTGCTATCTATGCCCGTTTCTTAAAAATGTATATATTTTGAATCAACCTGTACTTAGTTGTTAAAAATTATTTGCTAATTTTTTAAACAACCTGTATTTGTGTATATTTTGAAACAATTGTCTAATATGTGCTATGTTTTGGAACATCGTGTACTGATGTGTATGTTTTGAAAGAATATTGTAACTAAATTTTTGGATCAACCTGTATTATGTAATGGTAAGAAATTTGGCAATAAATTTATGTTGTGAAATGATTTTGTTCTTACTTTTATTTAACCTCACCTCTTAAGAAGTGTATTTGTTTTCTATGAAAGGAATTATATATAGATGAATAAAATGTCTCAACAGAGCGAGAGCGAGAGCGAGAGAGAGTGAGAGCAAAAGAGAGAGAGAGCAAGAGAGAGAGACACACACATACCCACACTTAACCCTTTTTATGCGACGTTAAAAAATGGAACTACTTACCATCCATCATTACTAACTTTACTGGGCGCATGTCACTCAAAGCACCCATTGAAATATGTTAAGGTAGGGGCAGTGACTTTTTTCTTAGGTTGATTTCAAAAGTACTCACTTTATAGTGAACAGCCTTTAAACAATTATACTTATATGCTGGAATTTGAATATATTCCAGTGCTGTTTAACGTCAGGTCTGGCTCTTAAGTCAAGAATTAAATATTTAAAACTAGATATTGATGTAGCTAATTTCCTTTTATTTTAGTAAATAATTGTAGGCCACTCTTGGCTTTGTTGCCAAGTTTTCTGAGTTATTCATTTGTTATGTTTTATCAGCCAGACTACAGCGAAAATCATTAGGGGCAAACTATAAATTAATTAAGACGACTACATACATGGACAGGAATAATTGATTTAATATTAAACAATTATGTACTTCACTTAGACAGAGATAAACTCTTGTACCCTACATCTAAATAAAAAGGACGAAGTTGAGACATTCGCTGCCCGAAGAATACGCACTGCACCCGCACACGACAGAAAGGTGCTGTGATCGATCGAATTGCAGACGCATACTTAAGAGCTGAGCATACTGAAGAGCTAGCATACTAATGCGACCAGGGAGAGACGTGGAGTCGAGTGGAGAGATTTAGGCCTCTCGTAACATCAAGGTTTTGAGGGCTGGTGGGGATGAAGTGAAGTGCGTACGGAGCATCACCGGAATGTAAAGGGAAATGGGAGGTCTCCGAGAAAACCCGTATACAAGTACATCGTCTGGCACAATACCCACATGGGAAAATTCGGTAGCGACCCCGCTGGAAATTGAACCCCGTTCGTCTAGTTGGGAGGCGGCCCATAGGGACAGACTTGTACAAGTTTGGTGAGGAAGGATGCGTTGTCTTTGCTGGAAAAACACCCGAGCAGTCTGTGAGAAATATTATAAGGTATATATTACCTTCTTCTATACCCATTGGAAGTCGAAGGGTGGAGCGAATTTACACGAAATGGGCGTAATTCATCGTTTACAAGTGATAAAAATCACTATTTTCTTCAGTTCTGTAGTCATTCTGCGTGTACCATCGGGACTTAAAGAAGCGAACTTATAATAATTGTTTTCTATAAAAATACAATTATAAAAAATAGGTAGTGTTACGCTCCTTAAATGCTGTCCGTAGCCACACATCAGTGCAGAATATTTAGCAGGATTTGTAATAACAGGGCATATTTATGAAGCTCTAAACGCTTCTTTCTGCGATACGAAGGCGAGGCTCTTAATACGGAGTCTTCAACAATCAAAGACAAGAAATTCAATAGCAAAAAGTAAATAAATGGTCTTATTGGTTAAATGAAACCGTGAAACCATTTCAGGTGCGGTGAGATGTGCAGATTGTGGATATGTAGAACCCTGTCAGTTCCGTCCTCGCTCTGAACATCTGCTCATTGAGAAACGCGTTTTTTGGTTTTCCGGTAGAGTAACACTGCTGCAAGCTGTTGGTGTACGCAGTATCGCGATTAGATAGTCAAATCGTTATATCCCCCCCCTTTTTTTAACACGCAGCCTACTTCTGGTACTACCGGTAAATTGAAACAGTCACTACGCATGTCCAGCAAATAATTTTAAGAACAAATAGCTGTCTTATAATGTAGCCAAATAAGCTCAGCATTCATTCCTCTTACATTACAATTTTCACGTCTTCTTGTTCTCTGGTGGCATAAGGAAATATATTTTTTTCCAGAAAGACACTTCACGTAGCGTGTTTCTTTTCAAACTGCCATCACTATTATTTGGTTATAATTTCGTACATTTACGTACTGTTATTTTGCTTTGAGTAAAATGGACATACAGGAATTTCGTCTACAGCTTTTAACGTGTTATTGTATTTGCAGTATACAAAGAACAAGATCGTAAATATACTATGGTAAAAAATACGTATCAATAATTTAATATTTTAGGAAAAGTTCAAACTTACAATGTTACCGTAATTGTATTTTTAATATTCCTGCAGACGGAGTAAGTAGTAATGTTACGACTGTAACGTTGACAAAAATGTGCTATAATCTATTCGCGGTTCCTTCGCCCTTTTAAAATAAAACGTTTGAAAAATCACTCCATGAACGACGTGTTTAGTTATTTCCTAAGTACGTCAGGCATGTATCACAAACGTTATATACCTGTTTTAACATGAACGTATCTTATTATTCGTTAAATTGGAGTTTTGCCTGCATTTTATTTATGGACTAGCAGCCCACCATCGCTTCACTCAAGTTTTATGGAGTTATTGAAATACATACTTATATGTGCGACTACTCGTGACTACCTGCGAGTACCCGCGACTACGGAAACTTCAGCACGTGCTTACTGGCGCCCATCGGTGCTCGCTCGCACATCCCATCCTGCAGTTGCATTTGGAACATAAAGATTTAAAAATTAATATGTAATACATAAGATGTAAGATTTAAATCTTAAGACCTAAGACATACGTTTTAAGTCTTATATCTTACATCGTAAGACTAAACACTTAAGATGCAAGACTTAAGACTTAGCCGGAAGGGCCTAACTTCCTATTGGGGCAGCGTGGGGTATAGAAAGCCAACGCTTCCCCAAATCCCAAGAAAATCGATCGAAAAAGGCACCTTCCAGGGCGAAAAGGCGACAAACACACCGCTCTGGTCTCAGCAAATCTTACAAGGGGCGGGTGAGGATGGTTTTAATAAGGGGGGTAGGGGTCGATAGCTAAAGGTCCAAGGGCGTGCAGAGTAAAGCCCACGCTCTAATTTTTCTCCTGATAGGTTTACAAATTTTGAAATTTCTCAAGGATTTTTTAGTAACTAAACAAAATCGATGTCCATCTGGAATACTTTAGCTTTCTAATAGTGAAAGAATTGTGAGAATCGGCCGTGTGGTTTCTGAGATTACACGACATGTAAACAAATGAACAAATAAGCATATAAATATACTTACTTACTTCTTTGTAATATTAGTAATTAAAAAGTATAGATTATAATAATTCATTTATAATAAATACGAATAAAAGCAGTGAGAAAACGTGTGCGTTAGTAACGTCTAGTAAGAAATAGTTCTCATGCAAAATATCATTAGAGCTGAGTGCGCACGAGTTCGGTGCGTTGTCATTTGGTATAATTTTGTAGACTTATTTAAGCTTAGCTTGCACGAGGCGGAGGAATATCTCGGAAGCAGGACTTCAGAAAAGTGTGAAGTAACAGTGAATGGACTATAACGAAAACATCTATAGTTAAGTACGCCCACATTTTGCAATTGAATGTCTTACGAGAAAAAATATTGAAACTTTCATGGAAATAACGTTAGGCCTTCTGAGAATACTTTGAAACAAAATGTAACAGAGATGAATTAATGTACAATATGATTACTAACGATAAACGCCGTCCTTGTTGTGAGTGAGGCTGTGCCACAATGTGGTTGCAGACACCTACGATGTAACAATCTCACTCCAAGGCGATTTCGGTTCGATCCTTTATGAATCACAGTACGGATTGCCAATGTGAATACACATGACGGTGTTCGCAAACGAATGGTGGGTTTTCTCAGGATTCTCCCGTGCAATGCATTCTACCGTAGCTCCAGCTTGAAGGTTCAGTTCCGTATCACATTTCATGTATGACCATGAAAAATATGTGGGTGCTTCACTCCACCCGAGAAACTTCTGCTCGGGCTACAGGAGATCTAATAGTGAAAATTATGTTAAAATGTTACGTCTATTAATAAAATAGGTGAGTATAATCGTCAGAAAGGCGGGATACTGTGTGCTAGAGTGATATAAATGTTAAACTTCTAACAGTGGTTTACAAACTGTTTGAATATAAGTGACCAAATTTGGATAATTGAGAAATTATTTGTATCTTAAAAATTGTGTAATACAGCGTAAAACGTAATTAATGTACAGTTATTTTCGTTATGAGTTGGTACTTATAGATAGCACGGTAACTATAATGCTAAGATGACTAAATGAAACTTCGGTGGCTTGGTTGTCAAATATAATGTCAAAAATAGCCAGAATACTACAATTATGTTACTGTAGGCATAAAACGTACACTTCGAGATCTTACAAGTTTACAATTGTTTGATTATTCGTATAACTAATTTTTACGTCACTCTAATCTGCAATAGGTATGTGATCAATTAAGTTTGCTTGACTGGTAGCGAATACCCGTCTAGTTGAGTGGTGATCCACCACAGACACTCCAGCCAGGTACAGTTATTTTCAATTTGGTGACATACAGAGGTTACTACTTCGAACTCACCCACTTTACTAATGCGTTGGCTAGTGAAACAGAAAAAATATTAGAAAATTAATTATTTCACAAATTTGCTAACTGTTACACTTGCATGCATTAAAAGAAAGCAGATAGAAAAAAAGTCACTTCAGTATTTACAAACTAGGGGACACAACCCTTGACTTTTTTTTACTGTATTGTCACGGTGCTGGAATAGTTACCATGTTAAAAAATTTGGTTATCATACAAAGATTGAAAAAAAATATTGCATAGATATATGAAATTAACTCAATATTGGAGCGACTGCGGGCCCATTTAATATTTCTCTATCCACTTGGCCACTGCGGCCCCACTTGGAATCCCTCTATCCACTTAGCTACTAAAGCCCCATTTGATATATATCTATCCATTTGATCACTGTGGTCCCACTTGATATAGTTCTATCCACTAAGCCACTGCAGCCCCACTAACATAGTTCTATCCACTGAGTCACTAAGACTCTACTTGAAACCGCTCTATCCAATGTGCCCCCACTTAATTAACTCAACATTGAAGCGAGACATTTAAAGAAAACAAAAATGACATTCCATTACCTTCATATCTCTATGCAATATTCCCTATGTATTAATACAAAACTTTCATAGGAAAAAAGTAAAAAGGAATTAGTGTTTAGGGTAAGAGGTAATGATTGCGTAATCTGATCTTGCTAAAATTCTAACTTTACCTGTATTTTACCCTGAGGATTCGCTCTGCAAAATTTGAATAACTTCTGTTGAGTTTCAAGGAACTTAGAGTTAGGGCCTATTAAAGACGGACGGACAGAAACAGATATCGTCTCATTATATAGTAGATATTTACAAAACACTTTTAATTCAAAGTAAATACATGGAACTAGTTCCCCTGCGTCGTTGCCATGGTTACCAACTACAGTGACGAATGACAGTCACTGCGCCAGTTAAAATATATGCACGCAAAGGTAGCGCCATTTTTGAAAAGCTAATTTCAGTAGTGCTCAGTTTAACCGTGAACCATCTATAGTTAAAATAACCTTTGCTCCAGTCCGTTCAGCTAAGTAATTTCATACTTTGGGTCTGCCAACTTAAAATCACGTAGTTGTGAATTTTATGAAAACTGATCGTGACGCAATGTTACGTCTCCCATGTGTTCATATAAGGCACGGCGCAGTAATATTACGGCTAAGTCCATAAAAAAACTGTTAGAATCAGGAAACATCGTACGAGATTAGTAGAATAATATGGATGAATTTGGCGCATCGGGACCTGAGACCGAGTTCGAAGCTGTTCATAGTGTATCATTCTGGTCCACCCGTGGCCATTTTTCCCTTCAAAATCAAACATTTTCTATCAAAATTGTTCTTTATTTTCTATTAAATTTCTCCCCCCCCCCCCTTTTAAAATCTCCCGTTTTTCCTCAAAAAACCACCGATCCCCCTAGCTGCAAAAACAAGCCGCAGAAACTAAATCCTCGATCCATCGGAAGTATTTGGGAAGCCCGTTTCTCGAGGGCAGTGCAGAAACGGCCATAGAAGTTAGCGTATAACAAATCGATACACAGGGTCCAGGGTCTGGAGTAAGACCTGAGTATTAGCAATGTTGGTTCTATCAGTCATCTTGTAAGCCATGTTGGATGTCGATGACCTTGACCTTTGACCGTGTCACCGGGGCTCTTTGGCCTTGGAAAAACATAAAAATTCCCGAAAAATCACCAAAAAAAATCCCAAAAACGTATGAAAATTATTTTAAAAATATTTAAAAAATAATAACATAAAAAATCTTAATATTCAGGCTTCGAAAGTGACGAGGGACTGGAACCGACCAGCAACCATGTTACGAAGTCACCCAACAGCCATTTTGAACTCGTGTTCTTGACCTTAACCCATGACCTTGAGCCTATAATAGTGCCTTGGGATGACCGTGAAAATGAAAACTCGAGACAAATTTGTAAAAATTTAATACACTAAAAAAGGTAAGCGAGTACGTTACATTACTGAATACTACAGCCATATTGGATTAAAGTGACCTTGACCTTCGCCCCAGTGACCATTGACCTTGAATTCAACTATTCGTCAAAAAACCAGGACATTTTATAAGTATTTACAAAAAATCACTAAAAAAAAATAGAAATTATGTTTTTAAAAATAATTTAAAAACTTACATTTCTGGAGGTCCCCCACAGTACCACTTCCAGGATACGACTGATTTCTCTACAATGAATTACATTGAATTAACATTCCCCTCCCCTTCCCAATCAACTTTTCTCATTCTAACGAATGCACTCCACCCACCATATTGGTATTTTCGTTTGTAATTTGTTTACATTTTGAACACCTGATGACATCAACCAACATGGTTGACTGGATGACGTTCACCTTGAACTCACATCTGTGACATTGACCTCGTGCGTATGACCTTGGATAAACTTGTACCCAAAAAAATTCTAAAAACTTTAATAAAATCTAGAATATTCCAAACACAATATATATATATATATAACAATTTAAAAATGAATAAATACTTGTGTATTCGTGATTCTTTCGATCAATCTGAGAATATTTCTATCAATCGGAACCACAATCAGCACCACAGCCAACACCGATAGCTTTCAATCGTTCTGTCAATCTTTCCATCAATCTGTCAATCTTTCCATCAATCTACCACAATCTTTACATCAAGATATCAATATTTCCATCAATATTTTAATTTTTCCATCAATATTTCACCTTCTTTACATCAATATATCCATCAATCTTTCACAATATCTACATAAATCTTTCAATCTTTCCACAATATTTGAATCTTCCCATCAATGTTTCGCAATCTTTCCATCAATCTTTCACAACCTTTCCATCAACCATCAATCCATGTATTTGTCGTCAGACTCATCCATACATATTTAAAAAATATATATTCACCAACTGTCTCCAAAATTTGTGTAGCCTATGATGACAGACTAAATGAAATGTTTATTTTTCACTAATTATACATTTTGAATGCTAAAGTCTTTATTATTATTCTATATGCAGATTATGTCATCAGTAGACGAGCGCTCATAGCACCTGTCTACAGTTGTGAGGGAAAAAAGGATACGGCAACATACAATAGTAAAGAACAGAAAACAATTATTTTATAACACTAATTTATTATTATTTTGTAAATGCAATTTCATAAGAGGGCAGTTCTTCACTTCGTGTAATAAAACACCTGCCCTTCAGTTCTCTAATTATTGAAGATATTTCGACAATGCGTGAGAGATCCCCACGTTTTCGCAGGTCAATCAAATATCTGAACCTATTAACAAGTTTATTCTGGTCTTCGGCAAATAGGTAGCCAGTGGCCTCTGCGTTTTCTGTCTTCTTCACGTCGCTTGTTGCTGAAAATGTGTTCGAGAGGTGTGTCAGTATATGGATAAAATCGTAATCATTGTCTTTAGCGCTATCGCTGTCTTCATGTTCATTTTCATAAATGCTCACTTCATGGTGATCTTCACCTTCTGTTTTATATTCTATATTAAGTTTACTTTCCTTTGCAGCATTTGTTGTATGCTCATCAGTATTTAGAGCCAACGACCGTTTATTTTGAAGTTTTTCGACTCCACGCGAAAGTCTTGCAAGTGTACATGTACATTTCACACAAACACACTGCACTGATTTCGTCTTTACAATTAACTATCATCATAATCACCTGTCGAATCGATACTCGTCGATGCAACAAAAGGTATTGGGCACAACACTTGCTGACTCCCAGAAGACGAGTCCTTGCAGATCTGGGCAGGCTCTTTCGAAGTATCGCCTTGCACAAACTGCATGCCACCAATGTCGTAATGCTTCATCGCACGAAAAGGGCTCTTCGTGCAAGCCATTCTCTCATGCTCACGAACATATTGGCAATATGTGAAAACTCGATCGCAGAATCGGCACTGGCGACAACCAGTTAGTGATGATTCAAGTCACGGCTCCATACTCGTTGAGGTCAAAGACAGCACTTCGTATTCGGAATTCATCTTCGTGGTACAACGAGAGAGCACTTCCAAATCGATATTCACATCACGGTGTCTGAACGTTAACTGTAATTTTGTTCTATATAAATGCGGTTCTTTTTACAGCAAAGGTCCTAGCTTGTGCCCTACATTTTCCCTTCGAAAGTGAAGAGTGTTTTCTGGAAAAATAATAATTTGTAATATGCTCTCTAAAAAATATTCAGTTTAACTATTTTTACATTAATTTCGTTTCCGTTTTTATAACTAATGTTAGGTATTATAAAACGGTAAATACATGTGGAGGGTAAGCAAAGTTGGAAGTTGCGTTTGTTAGTAGAAATTGCTTACCCTGTAAAAAAAAACTGTTTAAATGAGGCGGAGGAATACCTATCCTGGAAGTAGAACTTTAGCAGGGCTTCAGGTAAGTTGCACGTAACTGTGAATGGACTAACTCTGTGGTATCGCCGAGTGACGAGCCCTCACAGGTCTACAAAACCCCATATATTTTGTAGACACGTATCCAAGAACTTTGAGGAGCGCCGCCATGGATTTAAAATCGAGAGAAACGAGCAGAGGGGGAGGGGGGGGGGTTACCGACAAGAAATACTGAAACTATGGGAAATAATAAACGGTTTCCTTAAACGGCGAGAGAAAAGTACAAAGATACGGACGTATTTTAATCTGTGGGCTTTCATCGAGTGTAATAAAACCCCACTGTTGCACATCAAATTTACGCAGTACAGCGTCACGACGGAAACACTGCACGCCTCGCCCGTAGCAGCGATGAGACACTAGGCGTGCGTGTTAGTGTCGCCCGTATTGCTCCCTCGCTTCTCGACCTTAGACGCACAGCTCCAACTAACTCTTAATGGTATTAATAATCAGGACGAAGGAATTAAATGAGTTTCATCAATAAATATTTATGGAAATAGCTGGATTAATACCTGAAATCAAAGTAAAATTAATTCACTACCTCACGGATTAAAGGGGCCGCGGTCGTATAGTGGATATATTGCGCTAACCGGGTTCAATTCCCGGCAGGGTCACTCTGGGGTTTTCGCATGTGGGAATTGTGCCGAAGTATGCCGCTGGTCAGAGGGGTTTCCTTAGGGATCTCCCGCTTCCCCCGCCCTTTCATTCCAGCGCCGCTCCATCTTAGGGCTTCAATTCATGTCATGTTCAGGGACGACGGGTACCTACGGGACTCAGCTGGAAAACCCGTCTCTCGGAGGGTGTTGCCTCGCCCTGGGTCCACTCCCATACGCATTTATTATTGTTATGTGTTTAAAAATATATAATAGCGTTCCAGTGCTGCTGGTACCAAATAGATTTGGTTGACGACTATTTTATTAATTTTTTGTTAACCTGTACGGGTTACTCAGAAGCATTGTTTTAAGCCTTCAGATAAATACCGCCATGGTCTACTCTCTTTAGTTGGGAGAGTAAGGGGACTGAATGTTTACATACATTTTTCGTGTTTAAATCCCAGTTGCGGAATGTTTTTTTCAACTTCAGTTGTTTAACCCAGCTGCCAAATAATTTTAGGTTTTTTAAAATGAAGTAGTTTGTTTATTTTAACAATGTCTATGCTCCATTTTAATTAATATAATTTCATTTAAATAACAAAATAATATTAAATAATGTGTGTGTTAAATCAGACACTCCATTGTAGTCATTAAAATAAATAAATCCAACAATTTCTGCACAGTTTTAACAAATCTCTTATCAGTGTAGGCCTATTCATTATTTTTTATTTCGCTATCGTGTATTCCTTTATATACAAGAACACACAAAGACACTAGAGAGTGAAAAACAATTCTGGTAAGAAATAATTACTTCTTTACTAAATGCATCTAAGCAGTCCACTTAAATTATTTATATAAATGAATCACTTGGTGCAAAAACCCCTGAAGTCCATATTTGGGCAAAATTGATTTTGTGCCATCACACTATACAGGTTATATAGATACATTAATTTGTGTGAAAATATTTCACGTCTACTGCAAACTGTGGTTGCAGGAGGCGACAAGAAATCTTGTTTTGTTTAAGACACCCCTTATATCCTGGACATGAGGGGTTTGTATTCAAATTGTGAGGTTGGCAATTAATACCGCACATTCCGTTGTTACTCCTTTGTCCTTGTGTTGTAAATGTACATTTGCGACAGTCAGTTCACTGTCGTTTGTGGTGGCGTTTGTTTATGTGTGTGTAAAGTGTCAACTATTCATTACAAAAATGGCATCCATAAGTAGTGAGATAACTGTGCCCAAACGAAGAAAAGGTGTAAAAAGTGTGATTGAAGCAGATCATACTTAAAAGCTGACACTTGCTATCAGAGAAGCATTTATTTGTGAACAAATATAATCGTCAACATGTGCACCCACGTGCATTTGTAATATTATTCTATGCTTACGTTACTTTAAATAACAGTTTCCCGCCAACAAGACCGACTGCTCTGTACTGAATAGTCGTAGTCTTTTTTTTTTTTTTTTACTTAATATATAAAATACGACTATTTCTTTCAACGTTTAAGGAAATCACACCAATGCACACGACCTGAAAAGTTCCATTGGGAACCAAAATGTAAGAGAACACACATTCCTTTCTTCTGCACGGATCTTAACGCATAGTATAACGCTTAAATATTTATATTATAAACCCAGCTTTACTTCAGACGTCACTTCTTACACTGCATTAAGGTGTGAAGGTGTATTTAAACACAGCAATATCAATAAATTTCTCCGTTCATTGTGTACAGTTGTTACCAAGAATAAGAGATATATTTCTTAATACCTTGACTGTGTCAAAAATCTTTCGTTTACTCTGGAATGTTTGTCGTCTCATAGCCTACAATGGCAATTGCAACAATTTATGATCACTGTGTAAAATTTGGAATTATTTGTGACAGTAGGAAATTCTTCTGTGTTAACTTTGTTCCATGCTTACATAATTATACTTTCCTTTTCCTAAAAATAGTTATTTTCTGCGTGCCCCATATTTTGTTGAATGAATAAATTCATTTTTACTTAACGACCACTCATTTTGTTTGCACGATTAAACTATACGAAGGAAATAATTTTATAAGATGTACGATCATCTTCATAACGAGGAGTGCTAATTCATACAACAAGTGTAGTTTCGATTCGTTTATCATGAGTATTCCTCCTCTTTACAAGCATTCCCCTACCACTTAACAGTGTCAATTGTAATACGTTAGTATAATACTTCAGTATATAGTGTATCATATTCTTTAAACAGTTTTTTTTCCTGTAAGGCTTTTACAAAACGTTTATAACTTCATCATTTTCAACATAGTAGCTCGTACATGGACATTTAAAAATGGAAATAAAGTGATATGTTATGATCGAAACTACTGTACCTGCCCGGTATCCAGATAGCAAGTATAGGTTATGTGTGATGACACGACTGAGATAATTCAGCATAGACTAGATTACTAACTTACACCTACCCGTAGTCTCCTCCGGGGTCAGGAACTCCGTTCCTCAGAAATACTCGTGTTGTTCTCTCTTTAACAAACTCTTACCTTAGAGAGAAATGCTGGAAGCAATACCGACCCCTTAGCATATTTTATAGAACAACCTTCACTCAGTTTCCAAATACTACTAAAGAAATACTGGCCATAAATAACCTAATTCGATTTTATTCAAATCTTTAAGAAAAATTAAAACACCTCACCTCTGCTTTAGACAGTAAGATTTTTTAAAGATTCTCCATGTTCATAAAATTGAATTAATTAATTTAACTTTAAAAATGAGTAGGTGTAAAACATAAACATGACAATTTGAATTATTATTGTATTATAGATTTTAAAAAAATTAAATAATAGTGTGGTGACTGCAACTGGAGTAGCCGAACCCGGTAAAACTTGCCATTGTTCAATCAATAAGCAATTTATAATGAATATCTGCGGGTCATATTGGACTGGAAAAATACTGAGCGTCTATAGCTTGTACAAAATGGCTTCCGGGTAGCTTCCCTCCATTCATATTAATCTGCGGCCATCTTTCCATAAATGTATTAAATCTTACGAATTCCGTAGTCGTCTCGCTGATCCTTCCCCGGGCGTCATCCTGAAGTTCCCCGATGTCACTGGTCCTCGGTGCAATCCCAACAAGCTTCTATAACTTTCGGGTTATCGAAACCTGGTACGACGATACTACAGTCCAACTGTCGTACCACACGGAATCGCGGACGTCGAAACTAAATTATTCCTCTAAACACGTATGAAGGCCATGCAGACGCCTTCTATACTTCTCCCTACTCACGTCTTCACCCGTAGGCTGTCTGCTACCCCTCGACGACGAGACTTGGACTTTCCCTACACAAATTAAATCAAATCTACCGGGTCTGGGACACCGTCACAGCCCGCCTGACGGATCAAAAACAAACATGACTTCCTCTAACGTTACCTCATAAGGCCTAGCTTAACTCGACTCTTTAATCATGGTGCGGTTACTCCAGTTCATCACGAGGTTGCCATGGCAATCATAAACAACGGCTCATGTTTACCGTCACGTAACTTGAAATCAACACATTACAACGGGAAACATTTATAACAATGACATGTACGAAATATTAATAATTATATACTAAAATATAAGTAAAATAAATTATGTTACTAAACATGACGTGAAAATACATATTACTACACATATGAAACAATATTCAAATCCAATAAAATTAATTCAGTTTAGTAACAGTGCATAAATAATCATAGATGGCGCACCGCATATTAAAGTCCTTCAAACACAGGCGTTACATTCCGATATTTAAAAATGGTTTAAGAAGTTTCTGGTGCCTAAATTCTGCTAGAGGCGTGAGTCGTTTAAGCCGGCCTTACACGATACCCAATTTCTGCTACTTCCGGTTATACTCATGGGTACAATAGACGGCATACAAGTTTATACAGCAGAAGGGAGGGATGAACGCATCCGTTCATGCCCACACGTTACCTTAAGTGCTAATAGAAACTTGTAAATGGCAGGCAAAACTCGCAGGGGACAGGGTTACAAATGCTACCAAATGTTATATGTATAATCGGTTGACGACTGGAACAGACTTTTGAACAACGCCTTAATCGTCAGCTGCATGCATCGTTATTACAAACAGTGACTGGCGCGGGTATAGTTAGTTTGGCAGCACGGAAAGAGAATATAGTTATAATGTTTTGATTTTGTATCTATTGCATAAAAATGGGAGTATGAAAGATTCCGAGAAAGTCTGTTCCAGTCGTGAACGGACTATAGGTGCTTTATGGTGCATCCACAAAATACGACCATTGTTTCTTCCATCTGAAACTGCATTGATTTAGGTTTTTAAGTACAAGTACTATTAATGTATTGCAAATGATATGAGTAACGGCACTGGAAAACAAAGTAATGTATTCACATGTATGTACGATGGACACTTACTTCACTCATTAAAACATTGGCATGTTATTTAAACAGGGCCGTAGCCAGAAATGTACTGGGTGGTTTTATTTTTTGAAAAGGGGGGGGGGGGGGGTGAAGAGAGATTTTATATTTATATTTTTGGACAAAATACCAAAGCTGTATTAGTAAATATTTATGGTTAGAAAATCTTTGTAATCAATGGGTTCATATACAGATTTGTAACCACAAATTACTAGAAATTTTCTTTATGTTCAAGGGAGATTACACATACCTTGAATTAAAATAAAACAAAACTTGTAATTTGGTTTTCAAATTTTATTTTGATTACTTTATTTTCATTTCGGTAGGGTGGGGGGATATGTCCCGATATCACCCCCAATGGCGGCTATGCCCCTGTATTTTTATGTGCATCATTAATGAGCATTATATAATGAATCACGTGCTCTCCGTAATTAAACAAGCTTTTACGGCTTTAAGGCCAAAAGAACACAGAACTGTTACAGTATTAAACTTAAGGCATTCATGTGGGCCTATTAACATTACTCACGCTATACAGCTGAAATTTATCTACGTTAGAAACAAATCGAGTTGAATAGTAACTAACCACAGCTTGCCGAATGTAGTGTACTGTTACTTGCGTATTATTGCTTTTAGACAAAGATATTCTGGAAATAAACGTTTTCTAACAATAAAATAAGTTATAAACAGCAATAATGTATCACATAAGAAAATTTGTTACCAGTCTGTGATTTTAACTCTAGAGCCTAAATTTATGTGGTGCAGACCTGCGCACCAACCTACTGCTTACGAAACATTAAGGTATATATACCACATAAATACACAGTTATCGCAGGAGTGGTCAGAAAATTTAAACTGAGGAAGTCCACTCTAGGTATTTCTTCACTCAATGGCTAAACCTAAAAACCAGAAGCAAGAAGGCCAGTATGCGGGTACGGTATCAACGTATCCTTGGGAACGTGTGTATTTAGAGGTAATGGGTCCTTTGCCCCGGAAAATGTCTACGTCCTGGTAGTTATAGATAATGTCAGCAAATTTTAAATACCTTTTCCATTAAGTGTTATAAACGCCGTAGAAAATCTGTAAGGTAGAAAAACCGACAACTCTACGTAATTTTTGTCTCAGGAGTTCAGAGATTTGAATTTTATATGAGGGGTAAAATAGTTCTAACTGCTCCGTAAGACTTTCAGGCAAAGTTTGTGGAATGGGTGAATTATAACATTAAAATTGCCTTACGCAGTTTTCAGCCAGATAAGCAACGTCACTGGGATGATGTATTACACTTATTGTTTATATACTTTAAATAATATAGTTCATAGTGTTCACACATATGCACCAGCTGAGTGTTTTGGGGCGCCGTTTGATGCACCAGGGAACATCCGGACGAAGAGAATTTCTTAACGTTCTCGAAGCTTTTGAAAAATGAATATATACTTAGGTCTCACACAGGCGCGGGGAGACAGCACAGGATTCAATTGTAGGGAAGAACTGCTCTTCCTTAGATAATTTAAGGAGGAGAGAGGGGGAGGGATTTGCTGCCATTTTAATCGAAGTTATGTAAGCTTAAAAAAATATTCATTTAATGTAATTTTGTGGTGAAAAGATATTTTCTCCAGCGTTTCTATAAATTTTTATATTAAAATGTTATATATAAATTAGGGGAATTAAAAAAAAAATGAAAATTATATAATATACCGATATAATCTTTGTTAGAACCTTTCACTGAAGTAAACCCAATACCTTTTCGAACATACTGGTGAGGTCTCGGGAGTAGTAAGCATATGGGGAAACCGGAAACACATGGATCAAGGAGTGTCTCGGTGGCTCGGCTGGGCGCCGGCCACCATGTTGGACTCCGGACTTCCCGCTCTGTCATTCCGATCACATGACCGCCATGTTCGATTCCACTATCTGGGTACCCAGTATGCCGCCATGTTCGTAGCCAGTACACCACCATATTGGGCCGCCATTTTTGTAGCCAGTACGCCGCCATATTGTACCACCATATTGGTAACAAGTATGTCGTTTTTTCATGCCCTTGCATTCCGAGGGTTTTATCAGAGTGGTCCCACTTCTTCAATCTTTCATTACTTTATTTACTTCATTTCTTTATATTTCTTTCTCTTCCTCTTATTTCTTTCTCTTCCTCTCCGAGGGTTTTCTCCGAATGCTTCTATAGTATATTCTCTTTTACATTCTTTCTTTTTCTTTCCTTATTTCTTCCGTTCTTTATATCTTTCTCACCTTATTTCCTTTCTCTCCCATTAGTTCGTCATTTGTTTACATTGGCTGTCATTTAACTCTCACCTCCGTTCGACTGTCGTCTTGGTTTTTTCGTTTGACATATTTCGCTCACATTCATTCGATGCCATCTTTATTTACATGAAGGCTACCATCTTTGCTTTGTCATTTGTTTCCCATATTAGTTCTGGCTTCAGCCAGTAGGTGGCATGCGAGTCGTTCGATTAGTCTATCTTGTATCTATCGCATGCGCTCGGCCACCATATTGGCCCTGGAATTGGGCGCTTGGGGCGCTGCTGTTTTCTACAACTCAAAATATAATATCGAATGGGTGCGGGATCGAACTGCCAGACCTTGAATTGCCAGACTAATGCCTCAGACCACTCGGCTATTGCGACAAGCGCTGGGACAAGAGCTTTTAAGAAGTATATAGTTAGGAGACGAGTAAATTATATCTTGTCTCTTTTTAAATACATTATATTTTTTATTTCTTGTATACCTTTTAAGTTTTTTTTTTTACATTTTAAGTATTAATTTTATATTATATAATTTTTATAAATAATATATTTAATAATGTTTTTTTAAGCCATTTTATTATTCTGGTTTAACTTAAATATATATTCTTTAAGATTTAACTTACATACTTTTTCGAGTATTTTATTTTAATTATTTTTTAATTAATATATAATTTATAATATATTTTATTAAACTTTTTAAGTGTATCGGGTAAGTGTCTACAGAAGATAAGAATATGTCGTCAGGATATATTATTACTTGAATATGACCAGCAACATAGTATATTTTTATAAGCATACACAAAATTGTTTTAGTATATATATGCCAGGTGTTGTATATTATGAACGTTGATTATTCGCACATTTTCGATTTTTATTTACATATAATATATATTTTTAATATCCCAGACTTAAGTATTTTATGTAGGGACTTCTATATTGAACGTAGAATAATCCTTACTCCTATGTAATGTAATGCCTGTCAATTTTTTCCAGCACACCATCCCAGAAACAGTTCAGTCTCCACTTCATCTAACATAAGATCATTAAACCTAACTTCACCTAACCTAACTTCTTCTAACCTAAACTCACATAACGTAAGATAACCAAACCCAATAATCTTGTGAGAACTTAAATACATTTTATTTCTCTCGATATTCACTGAACTTAAACACCACACTCTAGTCATCGCAAGACCCCTCTTCACCCTCCTCCATCCAGTCTTACTTAACTATATTGAATTGTACCGAGTACAAACACATATATAACACCTTTCACCATGAAATTAGCTTGCCTCATCCATGCTATTAACAATACAGGCAATATAAACCATCATGCCACAGAATTACTGATCAATAATAACAGTGAACTATACTGCCTGCCATTTCAGTCCATCTAACCTTACCAGTTAAACACATAAATAAGCCATACTAGCTGCCGAACCAATTAAATATTCCAATCATAAGCTCCAACCATGCTATAATAAGATCAGTATAATCGTCTTAATTTAAAAAAATAACACCCAACCATACTAACCAACCATACCAGCTAAGCTTTCTGCCCCTCTCATACTAACAAAACATCCCATCAAAACATTCCTCTCTTACAGGAACGAATCGCATAATTAAAACAATTAAATGTGATCAAATTATCCCAATCAACATAACAGTTATACCAACCATACAAGAAACTAACTCTATAACCAAGTCATTCTTGTGTGCATTCCACCCCACGTCAGGACTTTGAATATTATTTATTTTTCTCGACATCAACTTAACCTAACCTACAATCCAAGTAAAAATTCCATTTATATCAACTTCGCTGTCCACCTCGTGTGGGACTTGGAAGACATTTTCATATTGCGTAGGACACGGAACATTTTTAACTTAGTCACGCCCATTATACCCCATGTAGGGACTTTGAAAGATTTACTAACCTAACCTATCAAAGCCACCGACTTTAGGAACTTAATAGACTCAGAAATGACAACTTTAGGTACAAGGAAAAATATACTAAAAATTAAATTTAACTAATTCAATTATGCTAATAGTGACTCCACCACCAACATCGCCACTGCCTTAGTATACTCAGATATGTCATTTAGAGAATTTTGGAGTCATTTAGAGTAATTTTGGAGTCATTTAGAGTAATTTTGATTCAAATAGTCAAGGGTGAAGAGTCAAGCGTCAAATAATCGGTCTTGTGAGTGGTGGTCTGACAGTAGTCAGCTTTAAGTGTGACCATGAGTTCAAGCTGAACGAACATAACGCGAGGACGAAATATATTTTGACATTAAAACGAACTTATTCACCGGCAACGAAGATTAGTTAGCAGCTATTGTTGACCATTTAGAACGAGTACTTTAACCCTCCTACGACATGCTTGCGCATTAATGTTGATTTAAACTGAATTAATAAGTATTTTAGACAAGCAGATTACTATCAATATATACATTTTAAATTTATTTTTGTTTTTATTCCCATTCATATTATCGTCGCTAGACTGACCAAGTGGCGTAAGTGCCACATAGACAAATTTACAGGAGAGACCTTTAAATAAAAGTGACACGAACTACACTCCTCTGGTTTAATAAGTAATACAGCAGTGTACAAGGTAATGGGCCATTATGTAGTACTATATATTTGTGTTTATACCACAGTATGAAATGTTTTTGCATAAAAAAGGCCTAAATGGAGATACGCCAGTTTGACTGTCTTGAATGAGTAGGTATCGTATCATCCTTGGCAGTTACGCCAATTCATATCTGCTTCGAATTCATGTTTTGAATAAAGAGAAATATAATTCAATGACATTTTACCTATGCTAAGGGTACAGTATAGGAAAAAAAGTGAAATGTGTCGTATAATACTAAACTATAGTAATGGTTGTAGTGTTTGTCATGAAGGCAATACTGACACAGCACAACAATGTTTTACTGAAGAGTCACTTATTTGTAGCAGATGTCTTCGGGGGCTGTGCAAGTTGTGGTAGCACTTTGTGTCACTGCTGATACACAGGGTTACGAACCACAGGATTGGGGCCGATAAAAAGTGTGACCAAGTCCTTGTACTTTTCGTAGGCCAAAGGTGTGTGAGTAACATTGAGTTTGGATACAGCGTGTTTCATTGGAATCCAAAGCTTGATGTTCGAGAGATAGACTCTCATATATAGCATTAGTGTAACTACTTTTGATGTACTATATGTTCGACAAGTCTTTGCGGTTGAGGAGCGAGTGTGCTGTTGTCTGTTGACAACTAGACTTTGTCATGCCAGGGGTATAGCGCGGAAGATGGGCAATTACACTCCATGAACATGCATAATAGACTCTAGGAGGCTAATGAACACAGCACATGCTGTTTAGCCGTAACTCCTGGACCCTCGTCATTGTTTATGAACTCATGTTTCGTCCCTATACACTACAGGTTTGTTACGTCAATTTACATTTTGCCGCAGTGCACGTAGATAGGCTGTACGCCGCGCGCGACTATGTCACTTCGCTCCGTTAACATAGCATGTTTACATTTTTTTAAAATTTAAATCCAATGGATTTAATAATTTACCAAAATGCATCCTTCTTCCCGCAGAACGGTACCTTTTCTTTCACAGCATTAGGGAGTTTACACAGAGTGGGAATTCCTTTTGCGCACTTCATAATATTCCAAGAACATTCGGCGCACGGCACTTTAATCGAATTCGTCAAATTCTATCTTCTTTTGCCGTGGATGACGTTTACCTGGGTTGGGAATGGCAGTCTCGTCATTGTCGGCTATCTCACACTGTCTGGCAATGTTAAACACTGTCTTTTCACTTACACTTAATGCTTTGGCCGCCCGTTCTACTGCTTTGTCTAATGGGATGATGAGACCTCGTTTATTTTCTTCTTTACAAAATTGTAAAACATTGTAAATAATCTTTCTACTTTGTGACTGATTCGCTTCCCTTGATTTCTTTCGAGGAGTCTCCATTGTGTACGTAAGCCCCGATTATTTGTCAACTCACATTTCGTTCTGTTATGTAACGATAACACTAATAATAATACTTTTACTTTACAGATGAAATACCAGCAGCGATAAATGCTCATGGCGATCTTTTCAGACACACACAACACTCCGGTACAACGAGCGCGGCTCACAGGTGCCCGTGCGTAGTGTTGCAGACTGTACATTGCTGTCTGCACGACGCTATTGCGTCATACCAAACATGTAGCTCCCCCGACTGCCACCGGTAATTACTTATCAGACAGGTAGTAAATAAAGTTGACGTCTGTTGTCACCAGAACTTCACATATTGCAGTCCATTTGACTGGTTTTGCTGAGTTGAAGGTCTTTATAGTTTTGATTCTAATGTCTTCATAGAGTTTATTATAGTCTAAGACCTCATTTTTATTGCATTTCTCGAACTTTATATGGAGCAGCACGGTGTGCAAGAGTAATTATTGGTGGTAGTTGGCAGGGAATGAAAACATCACCAGCGTGAGACAAAACTGTTGAAATTGCACTGTGCGCAGAATCTCCATCGCTTTGTCCATTGTGTAGGAAGTTGAGGGTAATTGCACGAAAGCTGGCGGAGTGCCTCAAGATTTGCAGGAGCATTGTAATGACTAATCTGTTTTTGTTCTGCCCAGCAGCTCCATCGGAGAACAGATGAACGTCCTCTATTCCTTCTTGATCAAGCATGTGAAGGAAGATAGCAAGACATGTAGGTAATTCACAAGACACCATCCTACTGATCGCCTCGTACTACAAGAAGCAGAGGCAGTGCTTGTTTCCAATGTTATAAATGGCACAATTGTAGTTTGACAGACGACGCTTGTCAGATATTTTACTCTCTTTAAAATAGGTAAATAGATAATCTGTCTCAGATCAAACAGTGCCGCAACAACTTTATCTGGATGTTGTTTCACTAGTTCCTTGGCTGTGGCCTTATACTGTCACAATCAAATCACACCAATAAAAGTGTCACAGTTAACATATACTGCAGAAATTTGAATACACATTAATTACCTAAAACATGTTAGAACTTTAGGATAATAGAGGAAAAAATACATTGGGGTATTGAAGTTGTACCACGATGTAATCACCATTTAAGAGACAAATGTGGGCTGATGAAGTGGCGTAAACACTGTTACTGGCACTTACACCACTTTGTGTGTTCAAGATTCAAGTATATATGCCGCTTAAGTCAAAAGCACGAATATTCCCTACATCAATACAGACAAGACAGAGATATGTCACTCCGTCAGGTTATAGATGCACACATTAGAAATCTTTAGGTGAAGTATCTCATTTTTGGCGAATTTGGCGCTTACACCACATCATCAGTCGAACGACGTTATGTTATTCAATAGATATATAATGGCAGAATATCGGCTCTACTAACAGCCCTCAGACTTAATATACACACTACTCAAACTATAATTCAAGAATACCACAGCCCAAACTAACCTATTTCGTATAAGATGCAGTAAATATATGTTGATTATAAAAATATTAATTTTATTTTTATTTTTTAAAAATATTACAAAAAGGCGTACCTTATATATAAAACACAGCATTTTTTGCACGAAATTGATTGCACACATAATAAATTATACATAATAGGCAAAAAAATTACAATATTCTTCAATTATTCTTCAATATATATACAACTTTGTTGTAGGTTACAGTCTTTTATGGATTTTGCTATTCACACTTGTGTTGTCCTTGTGCGAAAAATATAATGGTATTTATTACACCGATACAATGTGCAGGGCGGGTTATGTAGGTAACTACATTTTAGAGGGCATGTACCAAAGTCACAAGAGACCTGCTTACAGCAAACCTCATACCGGGGGTACTGATGAGAAATGCACTTCATCTTTACAGGTCTTTGCATGCCTAAATATATCGTCGCTACGGCTGATCTACTTACAGCACCTGTCACACAAATATGACATACGACAGGGATTCGTGGCACAATTAAAATGCTCATGTCTCCTTGCGGTGTTACTGTAGGCAAATACCTGGTCACAGAAACGACATCTACAATGTCGGAATGGTTCAGCAGAGGTGGTTGGCCGTACAGCTGTTTCGGGAACAGACATTGATGGTCCAATTGATGAAGTTGCCTCAGCTGAAGAACTAGATAACATTTCTGATTAACTAGATAACATTTTTCAAGACCCTAGAAATTCCGGTACATACATATGGACCTCAGCCTAAGAGGTCGATGGTGCTTCTGGTGCCACTCCCGAAGTCGTCGATGACAGCACTGGTGCAGTCGATGGCACTGTTGGTACCACTCCTAAAGAAGTCTATGGCAACACTACTGTAGTTAACCCTTCCAAATAAGTCGATGGTACTGCAGTGTTGGCAGAAGATGCTGGTAGTGATGTAGCCATCACAGCTGAAGAAGTTGATGGCAGCACTGCTGCATGTCATCCATCTGAAGAACTCAATGGTTCCGAGTTGATCGTATATTCACTCCAAGGTACTGGGCTGAGACCAAGTGGAGACGAAGGCTCTGCGGGAGACCAATCTGTATCCTCTGGTGTGCTTTACTTCTTCGGCAGCAGAACAGAGACATCTTCGTCAATGTTAAGGTTATAAATTTCCCCATCACTCGATGAGTCGTAGAGCTCAGTTCCCCAGTTGTCAGACATTTTGAGCTAACTGTTACTAGATTTCAACTGGGGTCTGGTATTTATATGCCTGTCATATCAAGTGGAAAAACTACCAAAGTCCAATACCATTTTTCAACTCAGCATTTAATCCGAGTGTTGGGGGCAGCTGACCTTGCCAATGTCAAGAGCAGTGGTAACTTCCGTCAGAGACAACTATGGCTGATTCGGATGTTCAGTTGCGTCAGCTGTGGCAGGATCTTCCTCAAGAGAACATCAGATATTTGTATGCCTGCAGGTCCGACCTTATCGCCGTCTTTCTCCATGCTAAAGGTTATCCAACACCATACCAATTGCATCTTGCAAGCATTGGCCCCCTGCATTACGTGCTTGGTATAGTACAATATTTTACTGTTTTCTGTGCACATAATAGCGTGTCCTGCGGCTGTACCCACTTAAGTGCCCCTGCGGTGGCACTTCCAAGGTATTGTATTGGCAAATGAGTGTAGTTCCGTCGGTAATCGTGTATTTCCAAAACTCTGCAAAGCAATTCAAACGCGAGATATATGGGCACCTTAAGAAATATTTCTGTGAGTGCTAATTTTACATTATTTTGTTTTGTGTGTTTCAACTTCGAAAATCAGAATTGCTCATGCTGTGGAGAAATAGAGCTTAATTAGGGAGAGGTGGTACTCGTATAGAGACTGCTCTGTGCTCTCCAAGGGGCGGCGATGAGACTATCTCTCATGACGTCACGAGCCCGATGCCGCCCAGCCGATCCGCTCAAATCCCCTCACCCCACTCCATCAAACATCATCCTCCCGGTGATCATCGTTTCCTCTCGGCCTGCAACTTCCCGGCCAGAGAAGATAACCGTATCCCTGTTCTCCTGGATGGCCTCTCAAAGTCCCCGTCTCCCGAGACCTGGAGATGTTGCTTTCCGTCCGTAGTCGGCATCGTCTCCCCGGCTTCCATCCGTCTATGGCATTTACAGGCCGATTATCGCTAAACCCCTGCCGTCTCAGACAAAAGACTTCTCTCTTTACCGTCTCTTAGTCCCCACTGTCTAGCCTCCCTGCGCCATTCTCTTAAATAGGTCCCGATGGTCGTGTGTCTAAATTGACAGCCACTGTTAAACAGGATATATATCGTGTTCCTCCAGATTAATTACCACAATCGTCATGCTATATGAACGAGGAAATTATAGACTGACATTCACACATATAATTAGGTAATTGAATATTGTTTTTAAATACCAAAATGTAAGAAATTTTCTCAGTAACATATAACGGAAATATAGATAGCCTATTCTATGTTCATGCAAATATGTCAAACAATGCCGAACATCCAATACTAAGTAGTTTGTTCAGAGTCAGCAGAAATATCTAAAACAGTACAAAAATATACAAATTAACAATACACTGAATAGCGATACTTTTCTTTTATTCAGCGCGTGAAGCTCTTTATTTGCTTTGTTTTTTCATTTGAGGTAGTATAAGACTGCAGTCATTTTATTTCATTTTACAAGATATGGGCCCATGGCGTGAAGTGAATATGAGGAATCATTTTGCGAGTTTTGAATATCTACTACATATTTCTGCATCGTTAATACCTCGTGACACAAAATGGTATTCTGGTGTCAAACTAAAAAAGGCTGACAACTGGGCTAAACTCAGTTGCCGAGAGTAGTGGTCTTGTGGAGAGATATTGCGTAATGTTTTTAAAAGGAGGCAGTGAGGCTCATGAGGTTTGTGAGACTGGTGATATTCGGCTCGACTCGGAAGCGTTCGACAGACTTCTACGTACTTCGGGCCATTCTATACGTACTCCGGTTCGTTTCGGGATTGACGGACGTACAAGAAGATGCTCAACGGATATGATCACTAATGTCGTATGCTTACCTATGCGTTTATGCGAGCCGGTGACCATATTGATTTTGTAGGTATGTGATGTGCCAAATTGAAAATCTGTATTTAATATTACAAGATATAAAATGCGGATGCTGGCACGTTTTTATAAATCTCAACAATCAAACAAAATAAGAAGAAACTATAATTCCAAAAAATTAACAAAATAAAAAGAAATTAAAATTTAAAGAAATCTACAAAATATCAATATAATTTAAACTATAAATTATAAAAAAATATTAAAAAATTAAAAACAAAACAATGTTAGTTCGAAATGTAATATTATGGATTGAATGATTTTTTTTATCTTTTACAAATCCTTAATAACAAATATAATTTCCTTCTTCATTCATAATTTTTCAATCTCTATTGTCAATAACTGTAACATATCCATTGGGCAAAATAATTTTAAAACTTTCATTCAAAACACATTTTTGCCATACATTTGATCCAAAATTTAAAGTTTTGATTTTCATTTATTTTATTTTATTCTAACTCATTTAGTTTTATAAACTCGATTGAGTAATTTACCTGGTTGAGCACTGGATCCGTCTTTATTTATCATAAGAATTTATTTCATTTTGAAAAACATTATTTTTATTTTGTTTAATTTTTGTTTAATATACAATTATTAATATTTTTTGCAATTCATAACAGTGGTATTTTTCTCAAAATATTTTTTAAAAATAATTCTTATTTTGTTAAATATTAAAATTTTTTATAATAATTAAGAATGGCTCCAGTGCTCAACAAGTTGAATCACTCAATCAAGTTTATAAAACGAAATGAGTTATAATTAAATAAAAAACTTTTTGAAAATATTCCATAGAAAAAAATTCACTCAAGTTCACCAGTATTTCTACTATACCAGGGACTTTATTCATTGATGACTAATGAGACTTTCGTCTGCTCCAAAGGTCAACCGTTCACACACATTATATATGTAATTTTTATACCAGGCGTTTTTAAGTGACAGAACCTCACTTGGAGAAATTCCTTGCGCTGTCTTTCCGGCCGGTTCTCTTTTCCAATTCTCTCTTTATTTACAGGATGTGTAAGGAATATTATAATTTGGATGCCTCAGTTGTGTTAATTAGGGTGCCAACTCATTAACACAACTGAAACTTTGTTGTGTCCGGCAAAGGACATACATCCAGCATGTTTATCTGAAAACGAGTTAGAGCATTCATTCGAGACAAGTGCATAGTGAAGGGTTGTCCTGACTGTTATTGTGCGACTATACGCATATTTACTTAATAATGAGGGAAAGGAGGGCATTATTAAGTAAATATACCACAAAGATTAGCCGAGGTTCGAACCAACAACCATTGTGTTATAAGTAACACAGCTTATCCCAGGACTACCGAGTAAGATGTAAAATCTGCCCTTAAAAGTTCTTTATGAGATAACAAAGTCACTAGAGTGAAACAATATTTTTTCGCGTAGTGTTCAAGAGCTCCAGTTCCCTACAAAATGTAAGTCTCGTTATGTGTTTTCGCCTGTCTGTTATTAAATTCAGCTGTGCACATTTTTCTTACCTTTGTCGAATAGTTTGGAACAACTCTGGAAGGTCACTATGTATGCTGCCTCGTCTTCAGAGAAAAATACGTAGCAAATTCGGCACCCGACATCAAGAGGGCCGTCGAAGCAGCAGCGAGTCGACCAACATAGTAGCTGCCTCAGCTTCATCAATCCAATTACTGGAAGTGCCCGCGCTTGCAGCCCGGCCAGACGAAAGATTGGCGTGTCTCACTACTATTGGCTACGCCTTGGTGATGTCAGCGGTGATGCCAAGTGATGCAAGTTAAAAGTGATAAAATGCTCACGAACAGGAAAGGAAATACTGTCGTCGTATAGTTCTGAAAGCCCTCTATTTAAAAATACATTTTTTTTTTCATATTGGTTAAATTTAATGTACCAAATTAAATGCTGAACAACCCATTGCCAAATCTATTAAATGTGATGTAGTGGCGAGGGGTGAGGAAAGGATTTTTAAAATAGATATGCATTTTTGGAGCTGGTGTGCTTGATTCTCATACTCTGGAGGTTTTCACAATGGAGATACAAATTTTAATATTTAAATAAATAGTTGTAAATGTAGAAGAAAGGTAGACAATTTTAAAGAGCTAGCATTTGACAAGAATGTTTTTAATGTTTTCAAATTGAAGTTCTGTAAAAAGGAAAACTATCTTAAAGTATGCAGTTTTTGGGGATGATACTTTGAAAATATACCAAAGTAATGTAATGCTGTGAGATCATAGAAATCATTATAAATATTTCTGTAGAAATTATGTTAACATTTTAGCTGAATATTTTATATAACTATTTAAATGTTGTTTTTTTTCATAAAAGATTATGAATTATTTTATTAAACATTTGGTATAAAAGTATTTATGCAAAGTGTTCAAGAAAATGATTTCAAGTTTTGTAAGTATGAATTATTTAACTTTCCATAAAATGTTTACCAGTCGCAACCACGTAAATAATAAAGCTTGAAAGGTTTGAGAAAACATACCAGGGCATCTTTGCGAGACCACATGAACCCGACAAACATTAAATGGCTATCTTTCTGCTGCCTTCTGCTGATGGGGGTTTTTCGGGGGTGTTTTCCTAATTATCTAGCCCACAGGGAATAGACGGGGTGAACAAAACTGCGTACTCTGCTGTGCGTTTTGCATAAGCTGGAACTGTCAG
Organism: Dryococelus australis; assembly: GCA_029891345.1. Taxonomy (NCBI): domain Eukaryota; kingdom Metazoa; phylum Arthropoda; class Insecta; order Phasmatodea; family Phasmatidae; genus Dryococelus; species Dryococelus australis. The sequence goes on along the minus strand of CM056997.1, from coordinate 167,256,085 downwards.
GGACAATTAGTGTACACTTCAGATCTTTAGATTACAGGGGTTTTGTAAACGTTAGTACAGAGTGCATGTCTTCTCGATCGTGTGCGCCAGCTGAAAGATTTATTATTTGCGAACAATGCCAAAAGTTTGGGTGCAGCATCTGTCCAAAGCAACCCTCTCGCAAATGTTGAAACGTGCGGGGGAGGATGTTAAAGGTGATGAGTCAAATGAGTAGCTAGGTATAAAGGCCTATGGGATGGTGAAGAAAATGGATCACAACATGAAATTACAACGTAAAGATGTTACGTTATGTAGAGGTGATTTTACTATGGTTTAAATTTTTTTTATTTATTTTTTATTTTTTTAGCTCTAACGTTGATTATTTCAGTTCAAAGTTAGCTCTGCAGTGGATCGGGCCATTCAGAGTTTAGCGAGTTTTAACACAATTTACTTCACCAGTTTCTGAGCTACAGTTTCCAAATAAAGGGTTTAAAGTTTATATAAACCTACTAAAATATTTTATGTTAAAGTGAATTAAAAGTGCTATTACATTTTTCAAGAATTCATATGAATGACATTAGGTACTTCTTCTAGCCACTCCAGCAATATCTCCTGCAGGAAATCCGGTAATGGGCTTCATTAATATTGTTTGTGTACATATGTATTTATTATTAGTTTTGGCGAATAGAATGTTATATATTCTAATATTTCTGTAAAAATATCATAATCGAAATTTAATTTGTTTCTTATTAAATTTTAAAAAAATCTTCATGATATGATTCTAGGTTATAATTATTTTTTAGATAAGATTTTAATCATTAAGTGGATAATATGTACAATAATGAAATAATTTTTTATTGTTTTACATTAAATAATGTTTATCCTTATACTAGTTCAAAACAAAATTCAGTAAAATATGATTTTTTTAAATAGTTTGAATAACCATTATAATTATTTATCTAAGTTTATTTAATGTCTTGCTATTTAATTTTCTATGTAAGTTTTGATTTTTTAAATTTCATTTTTGCAAGTATCATTTTGTTCATTATATTTATTAGAAATAAATTTTGATAGCTTTTAATTAAATAATTTTTATTGATAACATAATTAACCATAAAATCAATTAAATCTAATATAATTTTTTATTTTTAGTAACTATTACAGTTATATATTAAGCAATATTTAAGTTATTTTATTACCTTCTTATATCATTTGTTATATTTATCTCGTTTATTTGGTTCTATTAATTTTTCATAATAGACATGTTGTTTTCTCTATTAGAAACACATTTTATTTAAAATTTTTAAATACAAATGATATATTTATGAATAATTTTAAAATAAATCTATTATTTTTTAATGAAAATGTTTTGATCTTTTTTATTTATTTAATGAAATTTATTTTAAATGTCTATTTTTTACATTTTCATTTTTACATACTTGTAAATATGAGGGACAAATAAAATTATTATCCCTTGATTATTCACAATTTTCAATTTCTGTTCTTAAATTTTATTTTTTTGTATTTTGTTTTGTGATATTTTTTTTTTTACATTTTACAATATATACTTTACAAATATATTTTCCAAATCACAAATTATTTTTCAAATATTTTATATTGCATTTGTTTATATAATTCTTTAAAATGTTCATTTGTACATATTTTACAAGTATTAATATGTTGATCTGTTTAATTTTTGTCTAAATTTAAAAAAAAATTATATATTTCTCATCACTGCAATCTAACATTTTTTAGTATTAATAAGTTTATTAAAAAGCAACCCTAACTGATATTTTATTTTTAAAGACCTTGATAATCATTTTTAAGGATATACAGTCCACGCTTACACATTACTTTATATGCATTCATTTTATTTTGTTCGTTCTCCATTTTCCATTTATGTAAAAAATTTGTAACTTTTTATTTGTTTAATATATATTTATTTTCACATTTAATTCTTTAATTAAAAAATTAACAACAATATTTATATAAAATAATGGGAAAACCAATGCTCAGCAAGTTAAATTCCACAATTTAGTTTATAAAACTAAATGAGTAGAATAAAATAAAACAAATAGAACATCTAATTTTCAAATTATGGATACATTAAATGATAAAATAATTCATGTGTTTTTCATTAAAGTTTTTTAAAAATAATTTTTACAGATAGATATGATGAATTATTGGAAATGAATAATGGAAATATATGAATGAAAAAGATGGTTATCTTTGTTATAAAGGAGTATTAAAATCCTATAAAGAATCATTCGATGCATAATATTAGATTTTCAAATTATACATTTCTTATGATTTCTCACATTTTTGATATTTTTACTGTTTCGGTTAAAACAAATTATTAAATTTTTGATATTTTTTTATATTTTTGAAAATTTCAGTTTTGTGGTATTGATATTTCAGATCTATAAAGGTGAGTCTGCATCCATATTTTATGTCTACTTATATCTGATTTTAAAATGTTTAATTTGAATATAAATTGTACATCAAGTATTGAAGGACCCTGCATAAGATTCGTTCTGTTACTAGGTGCATGTATGTTTAGTATTAAATCCATATTTATTATATATAAGTAAAATAATTATGGGAAGTCTGGCTGAAAGGACTACGGGGCAGGAGCATAGGTACCGGCCGGCCGCCATGTTGTGATGTCACCTGACCGCCATCTTGGATCCAGGTTATATTGAGTTTGAACTTTGACCTTGAACTTTGGCATTTGGCCTTAGAATAAAAATAATAGAAATTTTAAAAATTAAAACATTTACATAATATAAAATTACAAAATAAAAGTTTGAAAATTCTATTATTTTATTATAATTATTTTAAAACTATTAAATAATTTGGCACAATCAGTCCTCAACTCACTATGCCTGCCCTTGGTATTTTTGCTACTATTACTTTAACAGTGCAAATGGTTGGCCCCACTTCTAATTCTGTTTTCGTACCCAGAGTGAACATGACTCCTGCTGTTTACCAATATGTACCAGGCACCCTCGCCTATTTTTGGAAATGTTCCTCGCCCTCTTGAGCATATGTTAAGAGATTTACCTATCACCAATGGTCTAGATGAACCTTTTTTTTTTATAGAATTTTTTAAAAATGATTGTTCATTTGCTCCAGAGTAATACTGTACCTGAAACTCAGTTGGTAAAGGTTTTTTCCCTTTTACTCAGGGGCCCTTATGCAAATGTACCCAACAAGCCATCGTCCAAGTTTCATCATTTGATGCTTATCATAAAAGCATTTTGCACTTTGGACAGAGTTGCATTTCAAACATTTAAATTGCTTCCAAGGTCCTTATGAACCACTGTCAGTAGCAATAAGGCAACTGTTTTAGTGCTTAGGTTGTATCTTTCTGAGTAAGAAGTTGTTGATAATATTTTGGAGCGATTTGCACCTCAAGAACGCATACATCTAGTGTTTCATGAAAAACCAACCAATTTTGCAGGGTTAGATAGAAAGTCAAAAGCCAGATCTAATGTTTAAAAGGTACATGTTTCACGAACACCAGTGTGATAAATGAAGTTCATTTTCAGTAGACGACAAAGCCTGTGGAACTAAGGCAACTGATGATAATTCTGAGGACCAGGGTAAAACCTCTAATGATCAGAGCAAACATAGTAAATATGTCAAACCATACAGTGCAGGTAAAGAAACACTGCTATTCAGATACATAAGTGACCCATTTATTTATTTTGTAAGAAAGTAGGACACATTGCAACCAATTGTTGGCAACTAAAACATGGGGACGAGGACAAGGGAGCGACCATCCTCACATTAACTTTAAAGACAACGAGGTTTCATACAATCGTCACATTGCATCTAGAGTGGACATTTATAATCTTTTTCAACGATTGTTTGGACAAACAGAGGCTCACAAAGAGAATAAAAATTCTAGCCCTTTAAGAATGAGTTGTGTCCATTTTCCCAATGTTGGCATTCAAAGAGCGAGTGCCTCTAGCATCGAATTGAATTTAGGTTCATTGAGTGTAAGCGCTCTAGTTGATTCAGGTTCCATTTGCACTATTATTTCAGGAAAACTTTTCAAAAAATTGCAATAATTAAATTTAATAAAATACATTGAAGATAGTTCCTTCAAATGTTATACTACTTCAAATGGTACATTGCCAATTTCTTGATGTGCACTGATAAAGGTAAAGATTTCACGTTTTACCTGGATGGTAAAATGTTTTGTTGCAAATGAGTTGAATTTAGATTATATTATTGGAACAAATGTTATGTGGGTGACCGATCTGGTTTTAGATGTGCAAGAAGAACATATTTTCTTTAAATTTGCCCCAAAAGAGAAAATAAATACCATTAGTGGGTAACAATGCTAGTAACACTATCACTGAAATATCAGTAGTCTGTGAAACGAAAATTACAGTAAATCCTTTTGGCCATTCATGTGCACAAGATAAGAGTAATATTCAGTAACTTTGTGATGAATTTCCTGGTGTTTTCTCTTCAGTGTTAGGATTCACCAAACTGTTGGAGTATAAAATCCAATAGCTTGATAAAGAACCATTTAAGAAACAACTATTTCGTTTGGCACCTCCTAAAATGGAGCAATTAAGTCTGCAAATAAAAAACCTGATTAATAAATGTGTGATAGTACAGTCTACATCACAGTATACCAGTCCAGCTTTTCTAGTACCCATGCCAGATGGAAAACAACAAATGGTTATCGATTATCGTAAAGAAGACAAAAAAATTGAAGTTATATCAGTGCAGTTGCCTGACTTGCATTCTTCTTTCAAGAGGTTCAGTAAAGCAAACATTTTTCTTCGACAATAGACTTACATGCAGCTTACCGCCAGATACCATTGAGTAAAAAGTCGAAGTGCATAGCCAGTTTTTGTGTCCCATGGAACCTTTATCTGTTTACTCGTTGGCCTTATGGTCTGGCCACCGGTACAAACGTCCTTAATAAGCTTCTAGACCAAATATTTCATGACAGTAAATTCAAGTTTGTGTATTATTATTTTCATGACTTGGTGGTCTATTCAGAAAATTTTGAACGCCACTTAAAGCATCTAGAAGAAGTGTTTTCTCATTTGGAAAAGGCTGGATTGACTGTAAATTTAGCCAAAGTGAAGTTTGCGGTGAGTGCAATTTTCGTTTTGGTCCACAAAATTACTAGTCAAGGCATTTCCATTAACCCAGAAAGAACTAGAGGAGTCAGGAATTTTCCTTAACTTAGGAGGGCTAAGGTCATAGTCCGTTTTATTGTCATGGTCCAATTTTTTACAAGTTTATTCCGCAATTGGTGGAAAAGGCTGCACCTCTCTACCAATAACGAAAGAAATATGCTAAATTTGAATGGGGTGCACACAAATAAAAGGATTTCGAAACATTGAAAAATTATATTAATAATACTCCTGTGCTGTGGATGGCAGATTTTTCCAAACAATTTATTATACAGACCGATGACTCGAGCTTGGCCGTTGGGGCATTGCTTGCGCAGGAGAGAGATGGAGAGCGCCAGCCCACATCGTTCGCATCACAAACCTTGATCCCAGGACAGGAAGTCATTTACCATTTATGAGTTGCAGTGTTTGGCCGTTATATACGTTGTTGACAAATTTTGTGAATATCTTGAGCAAGCTTAAGTTTTGCTGGGAAACGGTAACCACGAGTTATATTGGTTGTTAGCACATCCACGGCAATTAGGTAAAATAGGCCGTTGGGTGACACAAATTCCTTCATTAAAATTTAAAGTTGAAATCATAAATGGCACCCAGAATGTTGTTGCCGATATGCTCTTACGTATGTTTGAAAGAACCAAACTGGCAGATGAACCTGATAGTGCACCAAATTTGAACCTTTTAAGTGAATTCCCATTGGAATTTGATAACATAAAACACTGTTACGAAAAAGATAAGAAATTAAAGACTATTGATCCAAACTTAGATACTGGTATTGAACAAAAACCATATTCTTTGTCCAAGGGTGCAAATCTTCGTGGGACAACCGAAAGCGCATTGTTTTGCCCTTCTGTCCCTTCCTTTGAGTTTCCTGAGAGAACTGCAGGGGTGACATTACCTCCTTGCCCAGCAGAATCTACTGACTAGGTAGAGACATTAGAGTGTGTATTTGTTTGGTTAGTTTAAGTAGAGGTAGTTGTAACCCCTTTCAGTTTTTAGGACAGTGAAATGTGTTTCTTGAAGTGGTAATTAGGTCACCAACACAAGGGAAGTTACTTTTTGAGGAAGGAAGTGTGTCATCTTGTGACATTTTCTCTCTAACCTAGTTTGTTCTAATATGTTTTGTTTGCAAATTCCTTCCTTTTCGGCAGAGCCACATCGTATTTCCTTATTTATTATGGAAATAAATATTTTTTATAGCATTTTGTCTTCCTTTTAATATTTCTTAAGTAATTTTAAAGGTTGATGTAAGATTAATTTAAAAGCTGGTTTGAAACTTGTAAATGCAATAAGCTGTAACCAACCTGTTCCTATGCAAAATGTAACCGTCTTGGTCCCCACTACAAGCCCTTACGTTGTATAATGGGAATTTAGACCCATCCTGTATGTGTTCTTTTGTTTTGTGTTGCGTTTCCTTGCGTTTTCTTTTGCTAGTATTCAGCTTGTAGACATGTGTTTATCGTCAAATTACATCACACACGCTTTCATGTGACAATGCGGAGAAGTGTGTCGGTGTGCAGGAAACAGATTGTGTAGTCACAAATAACACGAGAACACGTGGACGAAACAATGTGGCGGTTACTTTGATATCCGAGTACCAATTTTCTTATTGGCTCCGCAAAGCTCTGCTTGTGCCTAACTGGCAACTGCATGTTACAAAAGGCTCCTCATTGGCTAAGCTGTCAGCTGACAAGCAGGTGACTATGCGCTGCACTGGTTGGTGAACGACGTCTCGCCATATTGTTGGCTAGTGACGCCATTTTGCTGGCGTGTGCCGCTGTAGTTGGCTGTACGCACCAGGAAGGTGACACTAGGTAGTGCTACCAGGTTTCTTTTTTAGCACTTATGAATTTGTGTACGCCAAGAGTGGAGTAACATACACACTAATATAATTTGTAAATAAAATTAATTTTCTGGTCAATTTTATATTATTATTATTTTAACTATACTGGCTTATTTTATTATAGTTTATAATTTCATGAAAAACGCTATGGTAAGCAACTATCGGTTTCTGAAGCATGGTGTCGCTGTTGATATGTTATGGTGGCATTCCTATTTTTTGAACTTACTTGATCGTCAGACGTTATTTCATTTCGTGCTTTGGACACTGATACTCCATGTTGCTTTCCAAGTCCTTATAAAATGTTGGTTAACAGTTTTTAAGTATGTTTGTTGTGCAGCGAGTTCACATTTTATGTAAACTGTATACATTTTTGTATGCACGAAAACATGTTTGAAATAAGATATTTGATTACTTCGTTACGAAAATTCTAATTCAAACCAAGTGTGAAAATTTTCACCTGCTACAACACTTACAAACTCGTGATTTTGCTTTCATTCCTTTACGAACATTAAAATTGTTTCTTACTGTTTAAAATATAACAACGATTTAAATATTTTTTATCATCGTAGCGATTCCGCTATGTAAGGGTTAAAACAATTTCCTGTTGAGAATTTTGAGGAGAAATATTCTCAGTAATTGAGTTTATAGTGAAATACACTTGAATGAGACCATGACTTTATGTACTTACTTCTTCCTCTGAATTAAAGAGTTATAACTAAAATGTAGGTAAAGGAAGCAGAGTTTATGCTGCGTGGTTGGCAACCAATATTATTTCTAGTTTTCCTAGATCCCACTGGTAGAATGTAAGTGTGTCTGTAAGCTGAAAGTGCCGACTCTTTGAGATCCCGTATTCCTTGGTACACACCACCCGTTTCACCTCTGTATTCTCAATTAGCCTGTACTCACCGAGCTAGTACAGTATACAGGTAACACTGCTGTATATTCCGTTGAGCTCTTATATTTAGCTACAAAATGTAGACATTTCACGGTAATATTGGCAATACGAAATAAAACATAAGTACGATGAGAAAAATATGAATTTATAAATTAGCTACTCTTATGAGAAAATCCAGGGAACCATTTTTCGCCAAGGTAAAAGTTATCTAGGAGACGACTTTTAATTTGTTTTCCTACTGTTCATCATGTTGGGAACTGGCACACATTATTTTAGGGGTTGATGACTAATACTTTCTACAACTAGGCATTGAAGACTGACGACTCCTCATTTTCTCAAACACCTTTGTATTTTAAATGTTTTTCTAACAAACCAAATGGAATGTCAACTATCTCGTCTTAGTAAACATAACAGCAGGCAAGTCACAAAGCACCGAGCGGAACAGGGCAGCAAATGTGCGACTATCGAGAAAGTTACAAAATTGTAATTGTTTAATTATGCATTATACAACGTGAACCAGAATTTATGCGCCAAACTTCAGAGTGTAATTACTTGTGGAAAATAAGGTGGGGTATACATTGGCAACACTATCATGTGGTGAATATTAAGGTAAGTACATGCTGTTGAAAATCTAATTTTTTGATGGATAAATGTAAATATGTGGTTTCAGCGGCCAAAATCGTCATGGTGTTTCACGAACTAGAGATCGTATATCTGTGTAAATTTGGTTGGTGAATTCCTGCGGGGGTAGGAAACATATTTGTCACCTACGCCAAGCACGTGGTGGAGGAAACAGGTGAGATTGTAATCAGTACTTGCTTGGAGGTGACCTTGGCTGCGGACATGTCAGATTGTGCCTGCAGCTGGCTGTAGATACATGGAACGTTTTCGCGAGCTGAGCCAGTTGACATGCTACTCGTATACGGAGCATTCAACATGAACGCAAGGCAAGCAGTGGAGCTATACCGGCTGCGCTATCCAGCGCGACGTCAACCCTTACGTTCGACATTTGTGCGACTCCATCAGAGATTGCAGGATGAAGGCTCAACGATAGTGACAAGGTGAATAGTAGCATTTGACGAGAACGTGCTTCGCCATGTGCGGCAGAAACTGTATGTCAGCTCACGGGCTCTGGGCCGCCTTGTGGGTGTCAGCCACTCAACGATCCTGTGATTTCTGCACGAAAATGTATGCACTCCTACCACGCAAGAAAAATTTACGATCTTAGCGAACGTGATTAAGTGCAATGTGTTACATTCTGCGAATAGTTCCTCCAAGAAAACAATATGCGTCCAAACTTAACATCGACTGTGCTGTTCACAGATGAAGCCCATTTCACCAGGGATGGAATCTTCAACAGGAGGAACAGCCATATATGAGTGCATGCTAATCCACACCACATGCAATCCATGGGCAACCAATTGCGCTACAGTGTCAATATGTGGGCCAGCATTGTAAACAATCACTTGTTGGGACCTTATTTGCTACCCTACAATATTAATGAAGCCCATTACCGGATTTCCTGCAGGAGGTATTGCTGGAGTGGCTGAAAGAAGTACCTAATGCCATTCGCCATGCCATCAGGTTTTAGCATCATGGGGTACCACCACATTTTCCTGCTGCCGTAAGCCGTAATTTTGACGTCACATTCGCAGGCCGCCGGATTGGCAGAAGTGGAGCTAATAATTGGTCTGCTCGATCTCCATACCCGACTCCACTGGAATTATTTTTATGGGGTCATATCAAATCCCTGGTTTACAAGACGCCTTTGGCTAGTGAGGAAGATCTCGTCACACAAGTGATATCCGCGTTTGATTCTGTATGAGCCATGCCCGACATTTATGCATGTATCCAGGCCAACCTGTGTTAGCCATTTGTGTTGAAGTTGGGGAGGGCAATTCAAACAGTTGTTCCAAATGCTGCCATTAATAAAGACGTATTAAGTACACATGTGCCATGCACTACTCCCATCTACACCCCTTTCATTGTTCCCTATGCTTGTCCTCAGTTACATTAACCATTTCATGTTTATGTACATCCACCTAGTGTGGCGCGGGTGGCAGACGTGTTGCTTACCCCTCATGGTTACACCACACCTTCGAAATGAGTTGCATTTTCTCAAAAACGATTCATCGGAGAAAGCTCAGAAAAGTTGACCTTTTGTCTTCATTGTGCCATGGTGGGCAATAGTGTGCCTCGACTTTTTCTTTACCGCCTAGTGTTCCAAAAAGTTATCTGTGAAAAGAGAGTGAATATCCCTACTTACACAATGAAGGGGAACGATTAGACCAACCAAATTTACACAGATTTACGATCTCCCGATTCATGAAACATTATTCCGATTTTGGTTGCTCCATCTGAAGTGTTTCCTGCAATATAAATTTCAAAATTCAATTTTCGACATCGACATCTTTTCTCCACTACATGATAGTGTTATCAATATACACCCCACTTTATTTTCCACAAGGAATACCCTCCTCGAGTTTGGCACATAAATTATGGTCCACGTTGTATATTACACGTGGAATTATAGTTATAACCACCTCGTAGTAATAAACTGAGGAAATGCATTTTGGTTATACATAAGATAATAATTTTTAAAGGTGAATAATTTTCCGGGGTAGTTTTAGTGTTGGTAACATGGCTGTGACCTGAGAAAATAGTGGTTCTAAAGGGCGTATAGTGTGTCGCCGCCCTGGCTGTGGTGTTGTGAGAGGGTTGGTACTCACTGTCTGCCTTGTGGGCGTGTCCTCTCTTGTCTCCCTTACCCATGGCGTGAGGATGTCCTGGCGGCGTCTGCTACAACCACTGTTGGCTTCACTCAGCAGGAGGACCTCTCATGGCCGACAGGGCTTGCCTGTGGACACGACACCACACACAACCGTCACACGACCGCTCTCTCCAACACTTCCTACTCAAAGCAAACCAACACTGCAGTCGACAGAGGACTCTTTAATAACACTTTCAGCCACAAGTGAATAAAAGCTGTTCAAGTGAGCACTTTTGAAAGCCCTGCTTAAGATATAATTGTATGCAAATTGAATGTTATTCCAACGTACGCCAAATTTACATTGCCATGAGCCAACTCACTCCCGTCACGCCTCAGTCAAGTGAAAATGTGAAATTGTTAGGAATATAAATACTTTACAAATTTGCTCAGTCTTTTACTAATTAGCATTAAAAACATAAATAAAATAAATAGTCTCAATACTCCTAGTTGTTTTCCTGACACTTTTAATTCGACGTGACCAACCTCACTGGGCTCACATCAGCGCCGGTCAGGACACCCATTACCTACCTCACTGGGTGCTCAGTGCCGGTCAGCATGTCGTTACAAACCTCACTGGACACCCAGTGCCAGTCAGTGTGCCGTTACCAACCTCACTGGGTGCCCAACACCAGTACGCGAATCGTTACCAACCTCACTGGTCAGCACATCTTTACCAACTTTACATGGTGCCCAGCACCAGTCATCTCATCGATACCAACCTCACTGTGTGCCCGGCACCAGTCAGCGCATCGGTACCAACCTCACTGGGTGCCCAGCACCAGTAAGCGCGTCGCAACCAACCTCACTGGGTGCCCAGCACCAGTCAGCGCATCGGTACCAAACTCATTGTGTGCCCGGCACCAGTCAGCGCGTCGCAACCAACCCCACTGGGTGCCCAAAGCCGGTCAGTGCATCATTACCTACCTCACTTGGTGCCTAGTGCCGGTCAGTGCATCATTACCTATCTCACTGGGTTCCCAGTGCCGGTCAGTTCATCATTACCAATCTCGCTGGACGCCCAGCGCCGGTAGCGCATCGTTATCAACCTCATTCGGCGTCCAGCACCAGTCAGTGTGTCGTTACCAACATAACTGGATTCCCATTGCTGGTCAGCACGTTGTTACCAACCTCACTAGGCACCCAGCGCCGATCTAGCACGCCCCTTACATTATAAGCGGGTAGGGGCAGTGGAACTTTTGACAGATTGTTTTCAAATGTTCTCAAATAACACTGAACAGCCCATATGTAATTTTAAGCGCTGTAAAGAAACATGTTTTACGGAACTTTACTGGTGATGGTGCTCTGCCAAATATCACAACGAAAATAATGTGTTTGTTGATGTTACTGGCAGCTGTCTAGCTACAGAATATGTCCTCAACCACAAACGGTACTTCCCACATGTTGAGGTCGCGTTCGTAATGTAACAAACATTTCATTTTTATATCTTTACCACTCTAAGTTCAACTTTTAGACTTTACCTGTAAATAGGCCTACTATTTGCTCGAAAGAAAAATTCGAGCCCATAGGATTTTGAATATATATATATGTATTTGCATATATATATATATATGTATATTATATATATGTACATGCATATATATGTCGAAGTCACAAATTTTCTGGGTTTTAGAAATGTACAAATAATGAAAACTAACTAATGTACAGAAATGAGATCATTAATACTGAAAGAGGATGCCAAGAGCTACTTCAAGACTTCTAATTGTTAAAGGAAAGAATGTTTTTATTTCAAATATTTGCCAAAAATAGAGACTTTTTTTTATACCTTTGATTTGTTACTCCCGCTGATTTTTCGTGGGACAACTGTTGCTAAGTAGACCATTAAAATTAACTAAGACAATTCATTTCAGTTAATTTCGTTAAATTTTCTGTAAATAATTTGCTTCGTACACTAGAAAACACTAAGATTTTTACTTTAAAATGCCATTTTACAAAAAACCACGTCCTTAAAAAAATTCTCTGAGGGAAAAGCAATTACACATAATGTAAGTAGGCTATACAATAATTATTTTTTTTGTGGCCAACACCTTTAATAGTGCGAAGCATAAATTAGTAGTTACGAGTTAGTTTCAATATGCAATTTTCAGGACACAACACAATCAGCACCACGCAGACCAAAATCGGCACCAAACACACCACAATTAGCACAACATGTACTACAGTCAGCAACACACACACCATAATTATCATCACAAGCACCACATGCACCATAATCAGCACAACAATCACCACAACTCCACCACAGGTGCCACAATAAGCACCACACACCACAATCAGCACCATGTGAACCACAATAGGGCACCACATGTACCATGATAGGTCACTACATGTACCATAATCAGTACCACAAGCCCCCCCAGGCACCACAATAAGCACTATACGTACCCCAATCAGCATCGCACATACCACAATCAGCACCACACATAATATTTTCAAGATAAAGTAATTGTTAATTTCTTGTGCTGTATCCTTTTCTCTCTCATGACTTTACAGTGGCACTATGAGCACTCGACGATTAAAGTTTATATTCGTGTATAGAATGTTAATAAAGACTAAGTATAAAAATGCATGGTTAGTGGACGACACACAAAACAATAATTCTGTCGACATGTTCAAATTTGAAGACAGTTGGCGAACGAATGTATTTTCTCTGCTTATGGGCTGAGACAAATCAAAGCATTGATAGAATGACATATCTAAGAATTGGGATTAGTGAGTACTGCGAAGGACTATTGAGGTGGACTGCTATGGATTGCGGAGGATTGCAGTGAGTTGGTGTGTTTTGGTGTCTGGATTGATGGAAGTTCAAGAAAAGAATTGGAGATAAGCCTGTTAATTACCCTCTAATGGTATTTCAATTAATGGCAAGAATGTATATAAAAGGGTTATTAGATACCGATCCATATCATGATTACAACAAGACTTTGGCAGGTGCTTGTTACTGAAAAAAAAGGCCTTGGATTGGTCACATATGCTTATATACAAAAATTCTGAGTAGCATATTTATACCTACATAGCAGTCGAGACAATGGGTAGTTTACATATTCTGATACCATATAATAATTAGTCTTGAAGAGAGGAGACTGGAAATGAAGTTGAGAAACATTTGCATGGTTTTGCTATACTCTATGTACAATTTCAGTACAACTTAATATATCTTTATATATATAATTCTTCTGTGCGTGTGTATGTCACTGAACTCCTAAACGGCTGGACCGATTTTGATGAAATTTTTTTGTGTGTGTTCAAGTGGATTCGAGAATGGTTTAGATTCACAATTCGGTCCACTACTAAATGTTTTTTTAATAAATTTTTTTATTTATAAGTTATTGTTGATCTTGGAATGTTTTACATTGTATCCGGCAGACAACGCTGCGATGTTCAACGTGAACAACAGTTTGATATGACCTCTTTGGCTACACTGCTTACTTCTGAACAACGAAATGTATATGATCAAATCAATTTATCAATTGCAGCACAACAAGGTGGATTCTTTTTTTTGGATGCACCAGGTGGCACTGGTAAAACATTCCTCATCTCACTGATACTTGCGCGAATTCGAGCAGAATCATATTGCATTAGCAATTGCTTCATCAGGCATTGCAGCAACCTTACTTGGTGGTGGGTGGACTGCGCATTCAGCACTTAAATTACCTTTGAATATTCATACAAATCCCGACGCAATGTATAACATAAAGAAGCATTCAGGAATGGCTGAAGTTTTGAGAAAATGCAAAATTATTATCTGGGATGAATGCACGATGGTCCAGATTGTTACAACTTATTTAAAAAAGTTTGAAATTTTCAGATTTAAGACATATGTACAGGACGTATGTCGGGTCCGCTAGTATATATATAATATGTGTAATTCAAAACTAAAAAATCAGTCTTTATTATTCAATTTTAAAATTATTATGTGACATTCTCTATGCCTACAAAAAAACAATATTGATACCTAAAACCAATGTAGGGAGTTACCTCCCTACATTGGTTTTAGGTATCAATATTGTTCGGACCCAGTTAGAAATAATAGTTTGACAGAGGTAGTCGCGAAAGACACTTCGTCTCAACTGATGTAAGCAACTGGAATATATTATGGAACCAAAGGATGCTTTTCAATCAAAGTTTGAGGATGGTGCAGTGCTTTCGACCTCTTCAGATGGAACACCTGCGGCAGGAGCACCACCATATCTTCTTCAGGCGAGATGGAGACCGCACCTTCTCTACTTCTACTTCAGATGGGTGTCATCTGCCAGATAAATATTATCCCTGCAGCTACTGTCACAAGGTATTTTTGCACAAAAAACGTCGCACGACATCGGGAAAGTTATGGCTTTATGATCAACCCCAACCGCACTAAACATCTATGCTTATGGAGCAGGTTGTGTTATCGCAATGGTAATTACAGAAAATATGTTAGGTCATACAAAGTTAAACTACAGGCCTCTTCGATGTCAATGTGTCGGTTCTGCAGCAGAGCGTTGTTGCAGATTCCATCAGCGATGTATGGATGGCATTTTCGATCCTATGGCTCCTCTACCAAGATTGGCTGCGACCAGTATGAATGACGAGCTTGTGAACACCAGGAACAACATCTCTTTCCACGAAGACATATTCATTCCTGGTTCTTGCTCCTTCAATAATATTTTTGTTAATGAAATTCTGTGATGGACAAAGATAGCGAAATTGTTAACAAAACATTAGATAACTAAGGAAGAGATTGTCGTGCCAATCCGCATTTCTCTTGTGCGATGTGATTGCCATTGTTGTGACCCTTCCAAGCGAAGAGGCCACGCATTCAAACAGGGGTTAAGCGTAGACGAAGAAAAGCAGAGTGCTTTTAAACAAAATAATACTACTATTCAATCTAAACAAACTGTTGTGAGGCCTCTATCAGCATAACTGACTGAACCTAAGTACAGTGTTCCTTATGGGCCTAAACCTATCTGTTCATGGGTGGCGAGCTCGATTGTAGTTAATGAGCAATCAATTGGAAGGCGTAGCATTAAATTAAAGGCAATGTTGTGTCTAATGTATTTATGTAAAATGCACTCTAAATACAATGGACACAACACATACAATATATACTTTGCATTAAGGCAGGGGAAATGATTTATATAATTAACTCAATTATTATCACCCATGATATCAATGTCTAATACAGTCTCTGCAGTAATTCGCTTCAGTCATACGCGCGCGCTAAATACGCGGTGCCGGATTGTTACGAATGTCTATTTTAATCATATCTCGCTTCTCGTGGCCTAGTCCCGATAAGTGTCGCGGTTGGAGTGGTTTCCAGCCAAGCGCAGGAAACAGCTTGGTAGATAACATCACACCCTCGCTCGAATTAAGAGCTGGTCCCCAGCTCTGGGACAGAGGTTTGGCGTTGTGATACGATAGTCCGGCCCCTTAGTGTCCTCGTCTGCTTCTTGGTAGCGGAATAAGGTTGGTTGAAGAACTCTTCACTACGGTGGAAAATTAAAATGTAGGGAGGATAGGTCACAACATAGAAAATTTTGGTTTAAGGAACTGCCTTGCCTTATTACTTGCTGTTTGCGGTTTATCTGCTTATTGTAAGTTATTAAAATAAGACAGATATGGTAGTGTGCCGTCTGATAGTGCAGTTGACTGCATGATTTCAATATTTCGTGTTTATTCTCTGTACTGGGAAACACACCTTGTGTTCAATGTTACTGGTCATGACCCTGAACTTTTAGTGGAATGGGCGTACTTCAATGTGGATGCGTGGCTGACACAAGCAATCTTACTTGCGGTCGCGAATGTGGCAGCCTGCTCAATGTCCTAACTTACCTAATATGGCTTGATAATGTGTAAAGTCTTGTGAAAGTTTAAAATGTTTCACAGTGCAACTAAATTTATAATTTTTAAACATGGTCTCCGCCCGTTACAAAATATGTTTTAGGTGAATACATTATATAATTATTTATGTTTTGACACTTTATACATAGGATTTATTTGTGTGTTGTTGAAAAAGAAACGGGTTAGACACTTCATATTATAATTAACATCGAAATATAAACATGATTAGGCACTCGACTGTTCAAAGTTGCTTCATTTACATGAAGAACAAAAACTGATATTAAGGTATTTTACTTTGCATAATTAAACACTTGCCTAGTTTGTATTTATTATGTGATATATCGCTAAGTACTGTGGGGCTAGGTGTCACAAGGATTACTTATCCTAACATAGAATTATTTGTTAACACTAACATATATGGACATGCATTTCTGTATTATTTGTATATTATTATTTTGATCATAGGTTCCTTTAATAACTAGTACCTGAATTTTTATTTTTAACAACATATTCTCATATAGTATGCACTTCATGATAGAGTTAAAACAAATGTTTGCAAAACCTTGCACTATCTTTTTACTAGAGGTGACTTTTTGCACAACTATAAAGACTAAAGTTAATTGTTTATAATTTTTATATTGAAGGTGTATCCTAACATGCATATTTTCATCTCTTCTTACACTTAATGTGTTGATATCAATGATAGCTTTTCATAACGTATATTATATTTACAATGTGGCAATTAATGTAGAGGTTTGCCCAAAATTTTACTAGTTCGTTTATTTGCATAGGTTAATTCCTTTTTGCGAATTCTATACATGACATATCAAATACATAAGAAAGCAATATATTTATGTTATTGAGAAACTATATTTGTCATTTAATTCTAAGTTATCATTCACTACTTTTACTATCTTTCTTGTTTGTTATTTACTGAACTTAAATTGAGTAAAATAATTATATATATATATATATATATCTTTAGTCTTTAGTTCGTTTTTGTGCTTACTTATCGTTTTACAAACAATGTGGTTATAACATTTAACATGCAATGTATAAATTAAATTCCTTTTGTTCTGAAGACATATGTCATCCCTTTTTTGTTCTGAAGAAACTACAGCTGTCAACTTATGTGTAGGGCTTATTATAACTTTTACATGATTAACTTATTGTTAGTATTTACATGAGGAAAATTCTTATCATTGATCCTTACTCCTGCAAAATGCGCATGTTTTAATGAATCTGAGTGGCAATTTCTTAGTTCATGTTCATATTCGTGATCGTGTTCGTGTTTGGCTCGGCCGGGGAGTGCATGTGTAATTATGTGTGTTAATTAACTGGTTCTCTATTTCCTTGCAACCTAATCGTGCGCTGCCCACTTCGAAGTATCGCTGATATGCACGTGTGGCGTTACTATGGTTTGACTTTGACCTGCCTCCTCCAGAGCTTGTAATCAAGATGCCCTGGTAAAGTGCTGTAATGGTGTTGTCTTCTTGACCTTCTATCGTCTTGTTACTCGACCTGTAACACTTTTGGTTTGGATTAGTACACATACGTAACACTTTATGATAGTTTATGTACCCTTAAGGAAATTTAATTATTATATTTTATATTTAATTAATTCATATTACTTAATTTATATATACTTTAAATAGACTTCATGCTCAGGATATCAAGATAATCTTATTTAACGTTGGCATATATGTACGAATTAATATATTAGTTGCAGTAGTTGTCCTACCGTTTATTCTTCTTGGCCATTAATATACATTAAATATTCGTAATTTATAGATATTAATAAGAGTCCTAACATTTTAATACCTATCCCTAATTGGTTTGGTGGGGAACCGAAACATCTTCAAATGTGTTATTTTTCTGAAGAAATATTTTCATTTAACATATAACATTAACTTCATTTATTTATATTCTCTAAGCACAGTATATTATATTACTTGTTAAAACCTCGTATAAAATACTTATGTATTAAATTTGGGCGAGTGTTTAGAAAACAACAAAGCGCTACTAAAACCTGCTGTGTGTTGACCATTGTCATCCGCCGGCTGCCTGGCAGGATAAGGACTTACAAAATGCTTTGGAAAAAAGGGGGGGGGGGATGGAATGTGTCTGGTCGACATGGAAATGAGGTCGCCGAGCTTGGCGCATCCTTGGATGCTTCATGTCAGCCTCTCCCTACGCAATTTGCTGCTTGAAATTTTCACAGTGTGTACGATGTACAAAACTGACTTAATTTTCACATAGTTATATAAAAAACATTTTACGTTAATAGTAGCATTTCTGTACATGTTCTTATTTGAGTGCAACTTAAGTTCTTGTGAAATTATATTTAATGAGTTTATGCATTAAGTTTAAATAATATTATCTCTATGCCCTATTGTGTTATGGCTAAAACTTTTGCTTTAGTTCACGAACTTGTTATTACTCTCAATGGAAGCTTCCTAATTTAATTGAAAACTTTACTTTTCAGCACTCTATATTTTATATTATTTTCTGTTAGAACAGTCTAATTTATTATTTTCCAATAATATTCTTACTGAACGAACTGAAAATGTTACATTATTAGTTTTGCATACATTTAAACGGCTAACTTTGATACTTCCTTATAATGAAATTGCAGCATTTCACACACGCACGCACGCATACACACACAATAATTAATATAAATATATAAATAAATAAATAAATAAATAAATATATATATACACACACACACACACACATAATTTGCACTTTAAAATTAATACTCTGTATGCAAACTCATATGCGCAATCATGTTTCAATTGCATGTGATACCTAATTATAGTCTTTTCAATATTATACTGGTCTAGTACCTATGCATATTGCTAACAGTTACTTTATTGATATAACTTAATATTGCTATTTTTGATGTAATTGACTTCGATTTTCTTAAAGACTTGATTATCCCTTATTGGCTAATACTACTTAGTATTATAACATATCTATATCATGTAATCCATTTTTGGGTGGTTTTTCACTCTTTGGGTCTGTCGCGATGTATTATTCTTTGGGACATTCTAGCGGCATATCCTTGTCGCCACGAGCCGTGTCTGCACTGTTCGTGCGACATGTAGTGGTTTTCTATTCCCCATTTTTCCTTTCTCTCTGCTGTTGAATATACTTCCGTTATTACGCCCTGAAACAGCTTGGCAGTTGCCATTTTGCCAGTGGCGTAAATGTTTTCTTTTGTTTTTAAATGGTTCCGCGACATAATTTTGAAATTTTCCATGTTCAGGCGGGAAACGAAAGACTTCAGAATATGCCTGATTAACTAATGAGATGGATGGGGACAATGATTTATGCTTAGAGGGCATTGTGTCAGTTTACGCCTGTACATACTCCTCACACTCGAAACTGCTTGGTTAGGAAGGACGTTGTCACGTTGCAGCTCATGTAACTACGTCGTCACCTGGCCATTCGTGAAGTTAACCTACTGTGTTTTAACTATGTGGCTCTAGCAATTAATCTTATTTGCTGATGAAACCTCGTTTTATTACATACACACATCAAATATTCTCGCGTGGGAGGGAGGGGTATCCAATTCTAGTTGGGGGGAGGTGGCTTCCACTTATCCCTCGTAGTTGTTAACTTTTCCACACTTAATATTTATTACATTTCAATGTAACAATGCCAATATTCAAAAGCTACTAATGCTTTTGGTGGAGCTTCGACTGCAAAGAGGATGGGAAAACCCTAGTCTCCACCATTTGTTGTAACCCTTCTAAGTGAAGAGGCCACACATTCAAACAGGGGTTAAGTGTAGCCTAAGAATAACAGTGCACTTTTATACAAAATACTACTTCTATTAAATCTAAACAAACTGTTGTGATGCCTCTACCAGCATAATAGACTGAACCTAAGTACAGTGTTCCTTATGGGCCTAAACCTATCTGTTCATGGGTGGCGAGCTCGATGGTAGTTAATGAGCAATCAACTGGAAGGTGTAGCTTTAAATTAAAGACAATGTTGTGTCTAATGTCTTTATATAAAACACAATCAAAATACAATTGACACAACTCGGACAATCTTAACTTTACTTTAAGGTGAGGGAGTTGATTTATATAATTAACTCAATTATTATCACCCACGATATCAAGGTCTAATAAAGTCTCTGCAGTAACTTGCTGGAACAATATCACCTTGTTGATGATGCAGAAGGCTGCTTGTAGATGTCTCGGAATCGGCAGCACTGGAACACCCTTTTGCATCCGTCTTCGGGTGGCAGCTCTCTGGCGGTAGGTCAGCGACAGGCCCTGCTTCAGTCCTCTGTGCACGCTAAATACGCAGCACCAGATTGTTACGAATGCCTGTTTAAATAATATCTCGCTTCTCGTGGCCTCGTCCCGAAAAGTGTCGTGGTTGGAGTGATTTCCAGCCAAGCACAGGAAACAGCTTAGTAGATCACAACATCATGTAAACATGTTAGCCATTTGCGCTAGTGGCAGTACCACCCACTTGTATTTTGCAATGATAAAACATATTTTATATCCACTAAATAGTCAATTGAATAAGATCAAACACAACAAATTTGTTTGCGAGTATTGTCTCCTATATCTTAGAAGTGAGGAGAAACTCGTAAACCATAAGAAATTATGCCAACAACATGATTCTGTTTGGTGTACTTCCGCATCTGAGGAAGATAAGTACCTTGAATTCATGAATTTTGCCACTAATCAAAGAATGGGTTTTCATTGTGTACTGTGATACCGAAGCTTATCTGAAACCCATGTACACATACTTACCATACAATAAAAGTAGCAGCACAACACCCATGAATAAGCATGTTCCATATGTTTGAGGTATTGTGCTTATGTGTGCATATGATTACAGTTTATCCCAGTACCATGACTTTTTGGGTGAAGAATTTATGTACAGAAAAGTTGATAAATTGGTTGAATTAAAATAGTGTGTTGCAGACATGTACAGCATAATATTTCCAACGAAGTCATTAACAAAAGTTGAGAGAGCTAGGCTTATGGCTCATACAAGTTGTCATATTTGCAATAAATTGCTCAGCAAAGTTTTTGTGGTTGACCATGATAGTTTGACAGGCACAGTCAGATGCCATGCATATAATAAATACAATATCTTGTTCATACTGAAAAAGTACTAACTTGTAGCTGTATGCCATGATCTGCAGATTTATGATACCCACTTTCTTATGAAGCCATTGGCTCAGACATATCGCAGCACCTAATGGAACCATGATAATCGATAACCTGGATTATATCAAGGTGATTGGAACCACCTTGGAAAACTACAAATACATTACCAAACACATTTTCCATGGAAGAAATTCGCAAGGAGGTATACGATCTGTGCAATTGTGTTTCATTGATTAATTTAATTTCATGAGTGCATCTCTGGAGACATTGGCACGAAATTATTTTTCTGTCCAGTTGAGTATCACCCACTCACAGTTTCCAGACAACACACAATTTGATTAAGCTCAAAGAAAGGTAGAATTTTATTATAACTGTTAAGTCGATGGAGAGTCTGGACCGTACCTCACTCTTGCCCAAAGGTGCATTTCATATTATAATGAATGGTGAGGGCATTAGCAATGCACATTATGCTCATGATCAATCTGTGTTGAATGTGTTAAATTGTCAGGATTTGCTAGAGTATGCAATTAAGTATTCATGTGGGAACACTTGTTTGTTGACTGATATTTTTGAGAATTTCAGAAATGAATGTTTTACAGGATACGGTCTTGACCACTCAATGCACGTAACAACTCCCTCTGTCTCATTGCATGCTATTTTGCTAAAAACAGGTGTGCAGCTGGATCTGTTCATGGATGTAGGTAAGTATCATTTTGTGGAATGTGGGGTCCGGGCCGGTGTAGCCCAAGTTTCAAAAAGGCATGTTGAAGCTAACAATATATAAATGGGAAATAAATACGATCTCAGTGTGGCAGATAAATACATTGCTATTTAGATGTTAACGGCCTGTACAGTCACTCGATGAAATGCAAGCTGCCTATAGGTAATTTCGAGTGGGTTGAACTAGACTTGTTTTAGATGTGGAATTTCGCTACCAAGGACAATTATGGGGAAACATGTTTTTCTGCAAATGTGGATTTGTCTTTTCCGATCAATGTAACAATGCCCTAGCTGATATTCCTCTTGCCCCAGTGTCTGGCATACCTCCGAATGGGAAATTTGAGAGATTGGTTACAAGTCTCGCACCATGGAAGAATTATGTTATTCAAAGGGAAACCATGAAGCACTAATTGAAGTATGGAGCCAAACTCTATGCTGTTCATTGCATACTGCACTTGAGCAGGAAGTGTGAATGGCTGTGTACATCACATTCAATATTCTGAAATGTGCTCATGCTGCGAACACATTCGATAAAATGTTTTTTGTAAGTTGATAAATAATTCAGTCTATGGAAAGATTTTGGAGAATATTTGCTGGGCAAGGGATATCATGGTCGTATCGCAGTATGACATGATTTACAGGGCAGGAGAATTGATTGGTCGACCTAATGCAAGGCATGGCAAATCCTCCAGGATCTAGCCTTGATCGAAATGAAAAATGTTTGTGTTACTTTCAACAAGCCTTTGTACACTGGTGTTGCTATTTTAGATTTATCCAAATTGTATCTTTACGACTTCCACTATAATTACATTAAACAGAAAATTACTCAGCAGGCCTTGCATCTCCTATATTGTGACACTGATAGTTTAATTTATGAAATTCACTGCCATGGTGTCTACAAGAGTAGCTCCCCTGA
Source organism: Dryococelus australis (assembly GCA_029891345.1). Classification (NCBI taxonomy): domain Eukaryota; kingdom Metazoa; phylum Arthropoda; class Insecta; order Phasmatodea; family Phasmatidae; genus Dryococelus; species Dryococelus australis. Next base: position 167,232,821 of record CM056997.1, on the reverse strand, counting down.
TTTGGCTAGACGTTTTGACACTTCTAAGTATGAACCAGATAATCCACAGAATTTCCATTAGTGAACAAAGGCATTACAGGAGCTTTGAAGGATGAATGCGCTGGCCAAATCTTCACACACTTTGTAGGCCTACACCATAAAATTTGTTTATACAATGTTTTAAATGTGTGTGTAAAACGAAGTGGGTAAAGCCTAATGTGTTGCAATATTTCCTTTGTGAGGATTATGTGGATTACTTAATTCTAAATTCACCGGTTGTGGGGACCCAATTTCACTTCTGTTCATGTGGTTATGAGAGCTTCACTGAACAAGTAACAAAAGTAGCATTGTCGAGGTGGTGACAAGTGGTATGTCGGACCAGATAACGTAACCACATTGCCATGGGTCCGTTACAAGATACCATGATAAATTTCCCCTACTTGGAACCACAACAGGTGCCGACTGTCACCAACAACTGATTAAACCACCACCACATCTACCAGACACTTAATTCAATGTCTGTCATCTCCAGCAAGGGTGATTGCAACATTTAACTTGAATGTAAGTTATGCTGACTTCGAAGGATTCCACATGAACAGAAGTGAAATTGGGTCCCCAGCAACAACAGTGATGCGCCTTTCAATGGAGTCTTACAGCAGTGAGGGTCGGCCATCCAGTGCGAAATGAAGAACTATATATATAAGAAAAAGTTATTCATATAAATGAATATGTATATAGACAGACTGATCCAGTCACATATTTTTGTGTAAATAATATGTTTTGTGGTTGATGGTACAAACTGATGGATAATAAAAAAAAATATTTAAATCTTATTATGAGTTTCCTTTCTTCTTAACTTATCTACTTACATCGGGTGGGTTACACATAAACTTCTAGCTATCAGTAACACAACGTGATGTGTATAGCTAGAAACAATCTTATTATATATTAATAATAATAAATAATCGCTTTTAATATTAAAAAAAAATGAAAACATTTTTTAAACTTGGAAACACGAATCTGTCGCAATCATCATTGCAGTGGAGGTAAAACCTTTTGATATTATTAATCTCAGGTCAGTTGAGAGCTGATTGTCTTAAGGAGAGGATGTGCCGAGTTTGTAATTATGCAACTGTGCAGATTATGCAACTGTGTATTGTATGAATAAATAATCAAATTAAATAATCAAATTACATAATCTAATTACATAATCTAATTACATAATATACTTATATAATCTAATTACATGTAAACATCCCGTATACAATTGCATTTCCCTATGCAAGTGCATTTCCCTTCCCAACCTCCTTACTAGTGAACCAGCTCCACACGTCAGTCTCTCTCTGACAGGTGGAGAGTCAACACGTGTTATGTAATTGCGCATCACGTCAGTATCTCTCTCTCTCGCTTCAGCAGTCGAAGAGTCAACACCTAATTGCGCAAGTGCGTAAAATAAAAAATGTAAGTATCATGTATGGGAATCGAACCCAGTAGTGATCCACCCACCGGTCAGAGTTATCCAATCTGGCGGCTCCCCAGCCCTCAACACCGCCAAAACAACTCGTCACATCTCCGGACAGGGAGTGACAAAGGCAAAGGGGCAGTGGAGGGGGAAGTGCATGTGTGACTGCATGTACAAGTGCACATCCACATACAATTGCATGTACATGTGCACCGGGGGAGGGGAAAGTTCATGTGCAAGGGGTCATCAGAGGGTATTTTAAGCCGTAACATCATGCACCCCCTACTGAGGTGAGTGTAGAGCAGCGCCGAAATGAAATGGCGGGGGAAACGGGAGATCCCCGAGAAAATCCGCTGACTAGCGGCATCGTTCGTCACGAGTCCCACATGCGTAAGTCCGGGAGACTCTCCTCCGGGAATTGAACCCGGTTTGCATAGGTGGGAAGCGAGTAGTCTAAATCTTTACACCGTCACGGCCCCTTACAACGGCGAAAAACGTTTCGTGTTACAGCGGAAATTCTCGTCTACGAGATACGAATCTATAAGCGCATTAAAAACGTGGAGGTCAATATATTCTTAAATAGACGGAAGCTCGTTAATTACCAATTATGGTGCAAAGTTTTCGGGCGCTATCGGCGCATTTCCTTGTGGCATTCCGTAAATTTAGCAGAAAAAAAATTAGCATCGTGGTAGTATTGCCCCCAGCAGTTCACTTTCCACTTTAATTTGTAGATGAGGGCGTCGTCAGCTTATCGTTACACTGTGGCGCGGAGTGAGGCACAAATTACCTCTATCGTTGAAACATCAGAGCGGCGCATGCAAAAAGGTCTTACTAGCAGAGATGGATGCGACACTGCATTGCGGCCCTACGTCCTCGAGGCAAGAATCCTGGATCCTCGACCACTACCAACCGTTCGAAATGTTGGCAATATCTGTCCTTATTACCTAACAAAGTGTACAAAAATAAAGTTCAGAATCTAAGCTGAAATGAGGAAAACCAAATGTATGGTTGCAGGAACCAAATTTATGTACCCATTACCATTTAGACTAAGTATAGTGATGATTACCATTTGGGTTGTTGATATTATCTAACTATTGTAAATGTAGGTAGTATTGTAGACAGAACTATTGTAAATGTAGGTAGTATTGTATAATCACTGTATTTTCTACATACATGGAAATATTTATTTAAAAAAAATGGTGGAAGGATAAGAAAATAGCTGGTAGGAAAAAGTAACTAGGGCCTCAAAAGTTCTCACTTTATCGTGAACAGCCTATACCTATCTATACAAATGATTCCCAAGGCAGAATACTCAATTTCTCCTACAGAACAGATTATATATCCAACCGAACAATTTCAGAAATGCCTTGCTTGTTCCCGGAACTAACACTACAGTACACCAATAGTAATAACAGCTTGAGTCATGCTTGAATCAGGCTTGTCGTGACAAGCCTGTAAGCTTGAATCTAGTTTGCTATGCAAACCAACAAGTTTGAATCAAACATGAGTGAAGCTCACTAGCCTCCACAGGGCAAGCTTGTATCAAGCTTAATTAGTAAAACTTACCTCGCACGCTTGCCTTGGAAACCTACTAGCATAATTCAAGCCACATAGAATCTCGCCGTTAGCAAGAATGTGCCAGTCATGATAAATTTGGTTTGAATCATGCTTGAATCTGACATGATGTAACAAACTGGCTCCTCAAGGCAAATTCAAGTTAAAACGGTAAGCTTACATGCTATCTGGGTAATGAACTAACATAACGTTCTGACACTTGTATAAAAGTTTGTTTCTGCTACCCTGAAACCCGATTACAGAGCTGTTCTGTTATCTCTCTGCTTATTTTCTATGTAGCAATACGTGAAGTGTTATCAAGTAGGCCTACATGATGTACACATCAAGTGCATGATGTACACATCAAGTGCATGATGTACACACAAAGTACATGATGTGCACACAAAATACATGACGTAGGGCCTACACACAAAGTACATGATGTTCACACAAATGGGAAGCACAGCGCAATAAATTCGCAAATAATATCTCACAGATGTGTATTTAGCAAACAGCTCATGGAGAAAACTTAGTGAATTTAGTGAGTTTTCTCGAGGTACTGCGGTTTTATCTCACAAACACAGTCCGTCTCTTCTGGATAGTAGGATCCCTTTGTATGGTGTATAGTTACATTACAGTGAGTTAAGGGGGTTCAATAGTCTACAAATATTTTCTACACTTTTTACATATTATATTACTTTTTGTTGTGACATTAAATAATGATAGGAAAAGGGTCGAAATGAAGGAAACTATATTTTCAAAGATGAAGTAAAAGAGCTGTAGGGATTTTGTATGTGTTCAATCTTTCGTACAAACCTCGATATTAAAAAAATTAATGCGTTATAATATAGCCCAAAATAATTTTACGTGTTAGCAGAATATCATGAAGTATATTTCTAGGAAATGTGTAATGTATTAGACAGTATTTCAGTTTTAAATTTTGATATAAAATTTTTAAACGAGCTAGCCAGAAGGTTAGCACTTATTGGAGAGAAGTGAAGAGTCGGATTTCAGAGAAAATGCAATATGCCGCACCTCCGACTTAAAATTATTACATTATATAAAAACCAAAATCTATTAAAATGACTTTTGGAATTTATAAGAAACAATATTTAATGTTTAAATTCCCGTATATGCGTTAAAAAATATTATGTGTGTAATATTCAACTCATTAGGTATTTTAATCAATTTATAATCTTTATCATACTACGAAACCACAAAATATCTACAAATCATAGAAAAAACCTGGCTCTTAAAAACTCTTAAAAAGAGCTCTTACTTCGGTGGGAGAGAGACAAAGGTTTAGTGTAACAAGCGGCTTTTACTTTCGCTACTCTTTTAGGCATAATATCAATTTACATCGAGGCAACATGTTCAGAAGTTGTTACTTTATAATGCAAAATATTTCCGGTCATTATCCAGACCATGGCTTCCAGGAAACTGGAAGTAGCACCATTCGAGCTTTATTAACTCGCTTTTGTAGAGGCGTTTACTGTCTAAATGTCACAACATGAGAGGAATCGCAATGATCTTTTTAAATCTAACTATTAAAACTGCTTTATTCCCAAATAAAACGAACAAATTAATTTTGAAAATGAAGTGAAATACGTAAGTGTGATAATAAATTTGGCGCAGATTTATCGGCACTTATTTGCAGATTATGTGATCATTTCCAGGTACCTACACATGAATTATACTGGAACATAAACTATTAAAATTAAATATTGTGACGATTAGGATCGTCACAGTATTTTTTTTTGGTCATTTTTTCGCCATGGTTGCAACACTTGTTCATATTGTTAAAGGTTTGGTAATTTTAATAGTTGTGTTTTACCGTTTCTTATATTGCTTGATTTTAGGCCGGCCTATTCCTATACCTAAAATTATATTTATGTAGGATGCGCTTATCTGGCCGTAATTTTTATTAATTAGCATTGGCGCTATTGTTTTAGATAAATAGGTATTAATATTTAATATTGAGTTATGTGTAAAAGTCGCCTAAAGAGTGCGCCTTGTGTGAGGCTAAGACGTGTAGATCGCGGGGTGTGGGTGAGGAGGCGAGGCGTGTAGCGAGTCGGCTTCAGTTGTTGACGTGAGGCGGTAGAGAGAGTGCTTTAATGCGCGAATTAATCGTCGATATGAACGGAACTGTAGTTACGTGTGTGTGGCGAGCTAACCGTATAGTGTGTGGAATGTGTGGAAATTATTTACAGTTACGAATAACTTGCACCCGAGTATGAACAGGGTTAAAAACGTTTTGGTGGTGACGAAAGATTACTCGTCTGGTATTGAAATGGTGCCAGCTGGTTCACGAAACATTTATTGCTGTGAAAGCAACGTGCGTGTTAAGCAGTGTATATTGCATTTTTGTTTGCTGAGAAAAAGTAGTGCATGTTTAAATTGAGCCATCACCCGAGAGCGATTAACTTTGTAGCTGCGACGGTAAACATTATGTCATTCGTTTCAGACGTGTGCGTGAAGAAGGCGCGTGATTTTCTTGAGTACGAGGAAACGACTTTATTCACGTGCGCGGTCAGCTGAGAAGAAAACGACACCGTGATTCTACGTCACCTTGGACGCCGAGCGCCGCTGCTGTTATCGAAGGGTCCAATTCAATGGCGTTTCTGCGCGTCAGGGTGCCTTGCATCGCTGGTCACCGCAGTTTACTGACGGAGGTTCGTCGCCGAATCCACGCTGTCTGGGCGTGCCAAAAATTTTGACGGTATGAGACGACGTCTTTAATTATGCCCCCGAAAGTTTTTCCTGGCCGTTCGCCTCGATGAACATTATTGGTTGCAAATACGAACGTCAAAGCCAGTGCGAAGCCCGCTCCGAGGGCGATTTTGAGACGTACCTTTAATAGTAAAATTCGGAGCCATACAATTAATATGTTTTGTAGTAATAACCGTTGGAGTTGATATAACGAATGCAATTAGAGGCCCGGAACTTTTTGCGGTAAACAATTTGTGGTGTTGATATGGCCAAACATTTTAAAGGATATTTTAATTGTTAATGAGTGCCGTAAAGATAATTGTTTTGTGTAACTACATTACGTTCAGTTTCAGGAATCAATTGTAATGAAACGTTATGTTGGCGATGTGGCTAAATATTTTAGAGTACATGTTATTTGCGTGTATATGCCATAAAGACTAAAGTCTTGTGTAAGCAAAGCACATACAGCTTCGTAAATAAACGGTAACCAAACGGAACATTGTCGAACTCAGTGACATTAGTGCTGAGCCGTATTATAATTTTTGCTTGGTAATTGAGAGTCTCTGCTGCAATACGTATTCTATTCAAATAATATAGTGATTAAGGTTAAGTACGATTTGTTTTGAAGCTGACACACAAAAGTTTCTTAAGACGAGATCGCTTGGAAGAGTGAGGTACATGAGAGTCAGGGTGCAAAAGACTCAATATACAAAGTGATAACGAAAATAAGTAAATTTCACTTTAGTCGTTTCTTTGCAACCATGATCTAGGTTTTCACGGTATCAAATATTCACTTTTTCAGCAGCCGTAGTAATATAAAACAAAAACTAGGGACCATATGACAGATAGAACGAATATTATTGTGATCTAATTTTAGTCGATATGCCATTGTTCTTCGCGCACTTATTATTAAATTCGTGTTAGTGTTTCCCGTACAGTGTCTACAGAACTATTTAAAGAAATGAAACACTACAGAAGTTAAGATTTGTCTTTTGAAGGGAATTTGGGGAAATGATTTTATTGCAGCGAATTTGTTATTAGATTTGTGTGTTATCTTGTTTAGTTCCCGAGATATTACGTGACACGAGTATTTTTGTAGATCACACTACAATTGTTTAAAATACAGCAATGGGAAATTTAAATGCGTGACTCCCGGAGATAAGGTATTTTTACGAGGTAAAATTAGAATCCGTTATCTGGTGACATTATTTGTGGAAGTGGTGGGACGCGAGAGAGAGTGATTGAATGAGTTGGTTGCGTGGCCTGAGGAAAAAAAAAAGGGGGGGGGGGAGCGGTCTCTCACAAACACACGAACAAAGATCCACTATCGATTTTAACATTTTTAGAATCTCTGTTAAATTAATAGACAGATTGCTTACCTCGGTATTCTCCACACCTGAAACTTCTATAGTCATCTCACTGTTTCTTCACACATTTTTAAATAAAACATTTGTATAAACTCCCCATGTAGGTATGACGTGTTTGATTATATCATGAATATGTAATGTACCAAAATATATTTATACCTCTGTTAAGATAAAATATATATTTTTTAAATTTAATTGAAATTTTATTTATATTTTATTTACCAATAATATTATTTCACTTGTTACTAATTTGAATAAAAACTGTGTGACAGTAGGTATGTTAGTAATACGTCGTAGTAACAAATAGTTATAGAATATTATTAAAGTAAGTACGCACGAATTCGGTGCGTTGTCACTTCGAAGTAATTTTCTGAACTAAGTTTTTTCTGCATGTAGGCAGTCAGGACAACCAGTGCTGATCCATATCTTGTGCTGTTGTCAGTCACGTCGCCAGAGTTGAGGCTCATCACAAAGTAGAGAAATACAGAGACGAAATATCTTGGTGGTTCCTAACCATAATGCAGGCGTACCCACGAGGCTTTGGAACGGGCCTTAAGGAGCAGAGGGGAGAGTGGAGAAAAGGGTGAAGCGAGATGAGCATGGAGAGGCGCTGGAATGAAAGGGAGGGAGGAAGGGAGATCTCCAATAAAACCCGCCGACCAGTGGTATCGTCTGACACGATTCCCACGAGAAAAAATCCGGAAGCGGCCCCGTCGGTTTGCCGTGGAGGGCGGCAAGTACCATCGCACTGAGAGAAAATAGAACAAAATATTTGTTTGTATAGGGCCAAATATATATTTAGTTGACCTAACCAAATATATTGTTGAGGAAACCAAATTTTAAGAGCAAAAAAATTACTTTTGTTCGTCTAATCAAATATATATTTGAATAAACAAAATATCTGTGTTGGGACAAAAAAAATAGACTGTCAACTAAACATTTTGTGGAATCAACTGCATAAATTTGGTTGCCCAGTCATTTGATTGCCTTTGTTCGAAAATACAGCTGAGAGTTTGTTTGCAGTTTTGTGACACGTAAGATAGCAACAGTGTTTAATGTATTCATTGATGCCTAGAAATGGTATAAACATCTAAATATGACTAGTACAACGAGAAATTAGAAAGTAACGGTGTCAAACTTGAACTACATATTTTCGCGCGTTGTCGAGTATTTGAAATGTACACTGTAAAAAAAAATTTAGGTAAAATTCTCTTACATGTAAGGGAAGCTAATTACCTCTACATGTAAGGTAAATTTCCTCTTAAATGTAGAGTACATTTACATACCAAGTAAAGTACTATTCCCTAATCGTACGTAAAAAGTACCTGTCAAAAGTGAAGGAAAAATCTCATACAAATAAGGGAAAGATAACTATATTATTTAATTTTAAAAAAATTTTATGAGGGGGGGGGGGGGTGGACTCATGGCGAGGCAACACCCATCAAGTGTATTAAAAAATAGCCCGTAGTATTAGAAGGCAGATTTTTTTATTACCTACAAACAGTAACCGAATCCTTGTGAAAATAAATGTTTTAGAGAACTGTTGCTTCCGTCCGTCCTCCCAATTAGATGTTGAGACAATACTGAACAGGGAACTTTCCCATGTATTTATGGAATCTTCCGCTACCATGTGCGTGAATTCTACTTCAGTGTGCGGTTATTATAACTTACATATAAAGAGCCATGTTGGAATACTTGTATGAATTAATCAAATTTCACTTTTAGGTAAAAAATATATATAAAAAAGCAATTATCAAACATTTACAAATGGACGAGGAGATCCACAAGTCAAAATGTTATTTTCCCATCCTTGTATGGGATTTTCCACTACCATGTACGTGAATTTTACTCCAAAGTACGGTAATTTTACCTTACCCGTACAGAAAACTGTTTCCCCCACAAGTTTGCGAATATTACCTTACACTTCTATGGTAATTTTCCCATTATTTTTCACAGTGTATATATTCAAAAACATTCCGACTTCCTGTATAGTCACTTTAGTTAAGATTGCTATGGCGCAAAGAGGACACTGGTGGCTTAAACGGTTAGCCTGCTCGCCTCCCTCCAAGGCGAACCTGGTTCAATCCCCGGCTGGGTCACTCCCGGAATTTCACAAGTGGGAATTGTGCCGGACGATGTCGCTCGTTGGAGGGTTTCTCGGGGATCTTCCGTTTCCCTCACCCTTGCATCCCAGCGCTGCTCCATTACCATCTCATTTACCCTCATCTACTCTCAAGACCTCGTTGTTTAGAGCCGCCCAACTCGCTCAACTCAGCTGTGCCATAGCTGTCGACCTCAGGAGATCTAGGATCGTATCTCATCGGGTTTCCGATTTTTTTTATATCAACGGAAATTTTTTAATGCATGTAGAGCCAAACACACATTTGTTTACAACAACCAAATCTTTGTTTGGGGCAAGCAGATAAGAACAGAAAAATAATTAGGTTATAAGATCGAAAAATTTCATTACCTCTATACAAACAATTAGTTTGTTTGCACCAAACAAATTTTGTTTGATTCAGCAAAATCTTTAACTCAGTGTGGACTGGCAGCTGACTAATAGGTTACAAGGCGCTGAACAGCGTGCTGGCGCGTACATGCTGGAGTTGGTGGAATAACCGGCTGTTTCACCTCTGTATATGTAACAACTCGTGATGTATTGACTGCCTTGTCACTAGTGGCGACAGCAGCGGCAAGTATGTGGCCGGTGGATGTTACCAAAACATACTTAATCTAGTGCAAATATGTCTCTCCAGTGTCAAGCCCCGTGTTCCTGAAATATAGTTGTAAACCTCTATCAGTACCCGAAAATAGGTTTTTTCTTCCTGCGCAAAACGACCAAATAAAAGCCGGCATCTATTTGTGAGACTTCCTGATTTCGATCAATAAATCACACATGCAATAAATCCTAATAATATTATAAATGCGAAAAAAAACTTGTATGTTTGTTACGCAATCACGTCGTAACGGCTCGATGGAAGTAGTAGGGGCATGTATGTCCTGGCGCACTACTAGAATGTCATTGGTATGGGGATGATCTAAAAAAAAAATTTGCGGATCAATTGATTAATATGATAATACTAATTGGATTAATTAGTGGCTAATTCCATGTGTCGGAGTAAGGATTAATTATTGCTTAATCCTTGTTTAAATTAATTATTTTTATTGTACGTATAATTGTTTAATTGGTGTCATAGGGGTAAATTTGGGAGAGTGGCATAGGTCTTCACACTAGGACGTCTTGCAGACGATGAGCTCTGAGGTGTGTGGGCAGCAGTCTATATGTATTGAGCTTGGTGAAAGAGTGGCATAAGGTTTATTTTGGGGCAAGAGTGGGCTAAATGTATGTCCGTCGTATAGTGTGTGTACTTAGGTCGGAGGTTGAATGAGGGGGGAGGAGGGGATGTCGAGAGGAGCACCAAGACACGTCCGCCTTGGTTGCTGTTTGGAAGAAGACAGATGGTATGCTGGATGAGGGGAGGGAGAGTATGTCGGGATAACCAAAACATAATTGTTTGCTTTCGTACTGAGCTCTAGATATGTGAAATGGCTATCGGATGAGGTCAGAAATGTGCATTTATAAATCACTGATTAAAAATAACGAAATATATATACTTGCACCAAAACATGAAATAAATATAAATCCTGCAACATAAAATTAGTACGAAGCATGCAACAAATTAAACACGATGCACTTCACATGCCCCATATATGACATAGTTTATCACAAATCAATTTAACACTAAGAGACATGAAAACGACTTACCCTCAATTATAACTACGACACACAAGCAACGAGACGTAAAACTATAGACCACACTTCACTATTAACGAAGTAAAAATAAATCATTAACCAAGCACAAAGTCGGTTTGCCATCCCGCCCTGTTTCCCTACCAACATAATTTATCACAAAATAACAGAAATAATCACACGCAACAATTCAGAACGAAATGTACTAATCAGATGCAACAAACACGACACATACACACACATTAAATATTAAACATGAACAATGTTAGTTTACTATCCCATATAATTTATCACAAATCAGTTAAAACCCAGAAATGTACAACTAGTCGCAACGAAATACAACTATCAATTACGCACTTACTAACTAAACAAGTACTGAGACGGCGTTCAATAAAAAACACAAGCAAAAACGAATTAATACAATTTCGCTAAACATATTTCACATAACGTTTACACGAAATAAATGCTAACTACACGTTCAATATATAAATGAATATTAAACACGCACAAAAACCAGTTTACAGCTCCGCCCTGTTTCCCCACAAATATAAACATCATAGAGAACTCAATTAACTCACTCGTCACACGCAACTTTCATTTAAGCATAGCGCTCCATGTTTCTACCTCATCGCTCTTACTAATGCCCCGAACGTATGCATTAAATGTCTGGATATTCGAAGCAGTCCCCATAAAATGTATGAATTATCATAAATATTTTTTAATTCAACTATGCGAGGGAGTAATGAATTTGAGAGTGACTTTGGTTGATATAAGCACTGGATCTGAATTTTTTGGGTGATAGAATGAAAACAAAAAGGCGGATTAATAATTTATGTCTCGGTATATGATCACTATATGTGAGTTGACACATTGAAAAAAATTTATAGCCAATTAAGCTTAACAAAAATTGGTTGATTACAGAGTTCGTGTGAGCGAGAGAGTGAGTGGAGTGAGTGTGTGTGTGTGTGTGTGTGTGTGTGTGAGTAGAGAGAGTGTTGTGTGTGAGAGTGAGTGTGTGTGAGAGAGAGAGAGTGAGTGTGTGTGAGAGAGAGAGAGCGTGTGTGTGTGTGAGAGAGAGAGAGCGTGTGTGTGTGTGAGAGAGAGAGAGCGTGTGTGTGTGTGTGAGAGAGAGAGAGCGTGTGTGTGTGTGTGAGAGAGAGAGAGCGTGTGTGTGTGTGTGAGAGAGAGAGAGAGCGTGTGTGTGTGTGAGAGAGAGAGAGCGTGTGTGTGTGTGAGAGAGAGAGAGCGTGTGTGTGTGTGAGAGAGAGAGAGCGTGTGTGTGTGAGAGAGAGAGCGTGTGTGTGTGAGAGAGAGAGAGAGCGTGTGTGTGTGAGAGAGAGAGAGAGCGTGTGTGTGTGAGAGAGAGAGCGTGTGTGTGTGTGTGAGAGAGAGGTGTGTGTGTGTGTGTGAGAGAGAGTGTGTGTGTGTGTGAGAGAGAGAGTGTGTGTGTGAGAGAGAGTGTGTGTGAGAGAGAGAGTGTGTGTGTGAGAGAGAGAGTGTGTATGTGTGAGTGTGTGTATGTGTGAGTGTGTGTGTTTGAGTGTGAGTGTGAGTGTGTGTGTGAGTGTGAGTGTGAGTGTTAGTGAGTGTGTGAGTGTGAGTGAGTGCGAGCGCGTGCGCGCGCGTTGAAAGCATAGTAAGAATGGATATCTCTTTTTTACCCTAGAAATGTTGGTTCACATATTAATTCGAATTGGGATGTACTTGGTTGTAATTTATTATGTAGCAATTTAGGAAATAAATTAGGTTTTGAAAAATAATTTTCTATATTTTGCTTAAATTCAGATTGTAAGGTTGTAGTTAACGTTTACGAAATCTCTGTACGGCGAGGTAACATAGCTTCTGTTTCCATGCGATGCTCTAGCAGAATGAATGATCTTAGAAAAACAGAGCACAGCGACACGTCTTCATGAACAGGTAGTTTGTTGGAGAAAGACTTGGAAGTTGCGGTCATGCACCCTGTCGAAAAAATCAAGAACTGGATTCGCCCTTCCACCTCCCCCTCCTCAGCCATACATCGCGAGGCGGGAGCTTTCTCTTTGATGTGTCGAACTCTCGCGGATTCTTGCAGTATAAATGTTAAAATATATACTTCTTATTTAAGGCAATTGATTTTATGGTAATAAACAAGAGTGTTTTTAGAATTCGTCTGCATATATTAATGTCTTTGTTCACGAAACGTTAGTTACTAAAACGATATGCACTTATTTAAAACACCGGGAAATGAAGCAACGCAAAAACAGTATATAAATTTTAACTTTATCGGGGATTGAAGGGTGAACGAAAACATTACAAAACTTATTGTTGATGTGAGAGGAATCAAGGTTTAGAATTGTAGTCATCCAATATTGGAAATTCTTATATGTTTGGTATATGTGGAAACGCATTAGGATAACATCGAAATATTTTACTGTTAAAATAGGACAATAATGTCAATTTGCTTTTCGAAGCTTGATGTAACTAAATATAATGAGTTTAAATATAATTTTTAATAAATAGAAAAAAGATATTTTGGAAAAGTTATATAGTTATATATGAAGGCTGTCTGTAATTTCGTAAAGTGTAGATGAGTGTTTGTATCCTTCCCCTATACAAAGAGGACAGCTGTGTCTTTTTCGTATCGCGGAGAATATTATCCTTGGAGAGATGAAGACATGTTGTCGAAGGAATGGGGCGGGAATGGGTAGTCTTTTGCTGTGCGATGACCTGCGGCAACTTGCTAGAAGAGCGATTGCGGCCACGAAAGAATGAAATTGACTTTGGAAGAGGCATATCGTTTGACTGATCTGTAGTGTGTTTAATAATTACAACATTGTGGGCGTATAAGTTAAACATTAAACATAATTCTTTGGTTATATTGAAGGGGGAAATGGTTCTGCTAGGATGTGTATTTAAGGGTTAAACTAATCTCGGTGTTTGTTCATTATGTAAATAGTACTTAGATTTTTATTCACGTAACGAAAAAAAAAAAAAAAAGTGTAAGTATCTTTGATGGCACATGAAGAAAGGAATAATTTGTCGAGCCCACAGTCGCTTTCAAACCTTATCAAATGAGTTTCGACAAGTGATGGATATTTAATTTTCAATTTAATATGCAACTACTACTTGCATAGATTCATTCGATACGCAAATAATTTCGAAAATTTACTTGTTACACCAATAAAAATCTAAGTATCTTTGACTGAGAATGAAGCAATGAGTATCTCTCTCAATTCTACACCCTTTGCTTCCCAGTCTCGTTAAATGTGTTTCACCTCGACATGCAAATACATTCAAGTAATAACAACACTAACTATTGTTGTTTGCGATGAACCGAGGCTGTTTGTGTTTGGTTTTAAAACTTATAACACCTACCAATATTGGTGTTAAGCCTCCGGATTTTCACTGCAGGACACATCTGCAGATAGTTTTTGAGTGTGCTTTCACAATGTTTGAGATAATATATAAAAAATGTTGAATACTCATGTCGTATAATGTAAAATATAGTCGAAATTAAGTTATTATTTTAAAAAGAAACGATGATATTTAAGGACTCCCAGACATTTTTTAACATAAACAAATTTTTACTAGAGATGCGTGTTCTCTCGACATGATGAAGAGATGACCGGGGTCCGGAGTAAGCTGGCATCTGATGTGTTCCCTGGAGATGCAATGCGTGGAAACAGTTACTATTGCCTCCTTTAAACGTGTTCCAATCCGTCAAGATTTGTTGTCTCTGGCATGTCGGCGACTTGAGCCTTAGGGGAAATGCAATATATCGGTGCTGCTTAAAATCTAATTTATATATATATATATATATATATATATATATATATATATATATATATATATATATATATATATATATATATATATATATATATATATGCGTGTGCGTGCGCGTGCGCGTGTCTAAATCTCGGCACTTGTAAACAAGTGATCAGACGAGTGTGTATTTATTATTTTATTATTTTAATTGCACTCATAAATAAATAAATAATTTCATGTAATAAGTAAATGAGATAAGTGCTCGATTAAACAACTCATTGCTGGATACGCATCTGCATGAACAGTTTCTCGCGAAGTCTGCAATTGCGTGATTAAATAATCTAATTACAAGTATTCACCCAGTCACTTGATGTGAAATTATGTACGCATCTCTCGTATCGCACGGAGTCGTTCTAGGTCCGATACAACACTGTTATATTAATTGAACAATATATTTTACTGTAGTTTCAATAATTAATATCCCGAAGAGATCTATACAGAATGTGTCACACTGCATACACTTGTCACGCATGCGATCCGAGCTTGTCTCCTTCCAAACTCTTAGAGAATTTTCAAAATAAATTTCCCAGCTATTATTTACTAAACATTTGCCAATATGTCCACCGGGTTGTGGAGATATTTGTAATATATATTATCGAAAGTCTGTTTAGTTGAACTCGGACTGTTCTGGGGGTAGATGTGTAATGGGACTTTGTAATTGCGGTATGTACTTAGTAATTGTTAAATGCAAAATGTAAGTGTTCGATTAATTATTCAATGCATTATGTACTCTCTAAGTACATGTAATAAGTAATTAAATGCTTCATATGCAAGGACGTACATACCCCAGTGCTCATGCAAGTGCACATAATAAGCAGTTGCATTTTTAAAATTATATAATTTAATTATTCGAAGTAATTATTCTTTGCACGAATAAATATTCGATGCACATAATAAGTAATTGGACAATTAAATAATATAATTACACAACCTGTCACTATTCAAGTGCATTTACCCCCTCCAACATCCTCTCCAATGCATCTGCTTGTGCACTTCCAAACTCTTCACTTGCCATTCAGCTGCTCCACAGCGTAATGCATTCCCCCTCCATCTACCTCCACCTCCTGACGAGACAAGACCTAACCACCCCCTCCATCCTCATCCGAATCTAGCTCCCGATGATTCAACATGTGTACTTACTCTCATTACTTGAGAGTGCAAATGCACAAATAAAATATAAATACCCTAAGCACCGGTCGCTGAAAGGATCAACCCGCCGCCATTTTGAATCAATTATGGACCAGTAACCGGTCGATGTCACTACTTGTGAGAACCGCAATATCTTTCTTTTTCTCCTTGATATCGAATAACTAACTAAATATAAGCGAAACGGCCACACGGAACAGTATTAGCATAGCTAGGAAGCTCAGTAATATGTCGCTATCAATGCAAGTGTGTTTGTTCTTTCATGTTGTTGGCGGGAAAAGCTGTTAATAGCAATACGCAACATTGTCTCAACAACAAATGATGCCTCCCAAACTTGAAGCAGTTTCTTCAATGAAACGTGTATACTCTTGTGTACAGTGAAGAGGCGCTCACGCCTGCCGCTTGCAGAGTGTAGAAAACACACGTTTTCCCACGGAAATATTAAATGTACGCCCCGTGTTGCAATCAGCACAAATAACACGCACTGCAGACGTGGACTGTGGGGTGCTTTCATGACGTCACGCAAATTAGTGTTATGCGCATGACCTCTCACCTCGCGCACGAGCTCCCATTACGCGCAGGCAGCCACTGTGGGAGGAGTGACAATCTCGATCCTCCTCTTCACACCAGGCGGTCTGCCCCATCGCGTCGCCCAGCACCTGGCTCGTGTCACAGCACCCCCCCCCCCCCCACCAGCGGTTGGAGAAGCCGACGAGTAGGCACAAGAATATTCTGGGAACTATGACCCTCGGCGCATCGCGGTAGTTAGAGAAATTTCTGGGCGATGGCCTTCAACCCTATAAATAAAGTGACGGTCAAATTGCAGTAATCGAGCAATGCGTGATTCAGCAAGAGACGGATGAGGTGTTTGTGGTGTGAACAAACGAGAGGGCGTGAAACCCGACGAGTGAAGCCTACTGCGCTTCAGGGCGTTCGGAGAACTCTAGAACATTACGGTCTGGTGAGACATGGACTAAACTGAGGTGGGACTGTATGAACATGTAATACGGACTTTATTGTAAATATTGGAATTATGAAATATGGACATATAATTTATAAAATAACTGAATAGATTTTAGTGAACTGTCTATTGGGACTGATTTTTTTTAAATTAACATTAATTTTTGACGTAATTGTAAACTGCATTGTTTGAATTCAATAATTGTAACGGTAAGTGATATCAATTTATTGTGAGATGTTGGGTCCAGAGAATTTTTTTGTAGTTATTGTAAACACAATTAGGAAATTATAAATACCTCTTTTTATTTAATTAAGACCTCCATACGTTAACGAACTCGGTTTAGGCCACTGACTTTTGAGTGACTAACATTAGGAACTTACGCTAACACATGGCCATATAGCTATCACGCATGTAATTCCACTACCATAAACTAAATGACAAAGTCGAAGTTGATAATCTTTCTAACTGTGCGAAGCTACATCAGAAATCAAGTTTTGATAATAGTTATGTAACAGCTTTGGTGCACAATAAAAACGTTTTTCTTACGTCAATTGTATTTAGTGGTTAATAATAAGTTACTGCCAAAGATTTAACGAACCACGCAGTGGGAGTAACAAAATCACTTGCATTTTTTAAAGAAATTGCAACTCTCCTTTAGCACAGTACTTGAATACTTAGATTAGTCAGCAGTTTACAAAAAATGATAACTGATTTATATAATTGTTCTAATAACTATGAAGCACTCGTCATTAGTTTCCACAAAGTCATGCAAAGTATTTGGTAATTACTGGCATATATATGTGATGGATATGGTACCGAAATGTTTTCTCTTCAGGTTTGTTAACGCCCTTGCTTATAAACCGTTTCAATAGCCGGGAGGGTTTACCCCAAACATTACAATACATTAATGAACGTTATATGTACTGATGGCTAACTCGAGATTCGGCGTTGGATTCTCCTTGTTAGAAAGTGATTTCAGCCATGGAGACATCTCCGACGTCAACTGACAGTTCACGAGTTAAGATGCAGTAGCTTTTACGTCGGTGGCTGACACATGCTACACAAATATTCTGTACATATATTTACTCCCGGAAAGAAAAAAGTTAACAGCATGACAAGCTATTACTAAGCAATTGAAAATTTCGCGAACTCATTTTAGGAAAAGCTGGTCTTCAAACACGTGTATATTTCTGCTATGTTTACACAGTGTCGCCAAACACACAGGCACATCATGGTATGGCGGTGTTTTTTATATGGGCGTAACGACTCTCCGATAGGGGTTTCGGCTCTGATTCTGCTTGGCTACTGCATGCAGTTGGAAAAAAGCGGCTATTTCACCTCTGCATAGTTACGTACTCTATGATTAGGCGACGGTTTATCAGACACGAGTAGGACCTGTAGTGAAAAGACGCTCGAAACCTGTGCCACCTGGCCTGATGTAAAATTGACTACTCACTGAGAGAACAGACAATGAACGAATAGCCAAGATGACAATACGTAGGATTTTGCAGTCCATCGTAATGGTTGTCGACACCACGAAATGTTTGCGTCCATACTTGTTACATTAGTTCGCATGGTGTAGACCATGTCCACCTACTATCCGTACACGGCAACCGGAAAATGCAGTACAATAAACGCTGCCCCTCATCGCACTGCAGTGTTGTACATTTCTCCACCTCTTTTATCAAGTGTCACTAAACACGCGCCCTATTTGTAGGGAATCAACTACACCACAGAATAAATCACGCGGACAGAACTCCCCTCGGATCGATTCTCCACTGCATTTGTGTAGCGCGGAAGCTATGCATGGTGCAGATGTGCTTTCTGCCGCATTAGCCAATCGCGTTCCAATGAACACGAGGTCAGATACGGGTAAAAAAAAGTAATAACTCCGGTGTGGAGTCATATTTATTGTGAGCTAATTGTCAATAAAACGAGCTGTTGAAAGCGTGTTTATCGCAATCACACCACTTCTGTTCCTACCGATAATTATCAGCTATTCGCAGTTGATCGGCTTGTGTGCGTGTATCGAATTGTGATGAATTAAATTAAAGCACATTTGCATTAGTCGTTTTTGCTCGAAAAAATGAAATGTTTCGAATTACAAACGCAGAAACTAGTACCAACCCTATTCAATATTGTATTGATTGTAATAATAAAACACTTAATCGAGATATAAAATTATCTGGTGTACTGGTGTTTTTCAATCACCGTTCTAAATAAGATTCAGTACAGTTTTGCTGGTATATTTTTGTGTTTTAAAATGAATACATTCGGGGAAAGTTACCTTCCGGAAGCTTCCAAAAAAAATCTTCTTGGCTCATTACATGACTGCGGAAGAGAAATGTACTATTATACTGTAGTTGCAATAACTTAATATATTCGCTTGTAGCTTTCATGTCAAAATATTCTAAAAAAACCACAGCATTTCTGGAAATCAAAAGCCTGATTATCACCGCTTGTGTTTCAAAGAAACATTTCACTGTCACAGGTTTCCGATTCGAGTTTTGTTTGGTAGATGAAGTAGCTTGCTTGTGTGAACACGCGCTCGACTAGCTCAGAGTTTGATTTAGAACATTTTTCTTTTCTCAAAAACCAATTAGTAACCTTTCAATTGCATAAAGGAAAACTACTATCTTTTAATTTAGGGTTTTCTATATCTTCTGTAGCAAAAATAGTTTTTTTTTTTAAGTCTACTTACAAATAATATGTTAAAGCTGCAGGGCTGTTGTGTAAGCGTAATATGATTTTAGAAAGTTGCAGATAAATTCTATTAAATATATCTACTGGATGGACTAACAATAACGTTGCATTTGCTTTAATGCACATGCGCATAATTAACCGTCGATAATAGGTTTGAAGAGGCGAGTGATAGTAAGCAGTATTTCTGGCTCATCTAACGTCAGGAAGGCAAACGACTTTTTATGTCTAGGAGATCACTACTCTAATACAGAAATCAGTATATAACACCTCATGTTTAACATAAGCCAGCAGGGTATTATTTTTTCATAATTGTCACTGATAATGTGTGAGTGTTATATCTACTTGTTGCGTTTCACGTTGCATGTAGGGAAACAGCCCTCCGTTGCGTTACTCCGTAGCAAAATATGCAACATTGATACGCAACGGGGTTGATCGGCCAGTTGTCTGTTTTTTGCCGTCGCATCAAAGGAATGATGCGGATACAGGCGAGTGACAGTGTTGACGGGCTGCACGAGCTCCGTTGCGTATCATCGTTGTAGTCACTGTTGACATGTAATTTGAAGACGGATCGATTCCGGCGTATCGTAAGCACGTTGCATGCTACGCTCTTTATGATACGGTGTGATGATACGAGCAAAACAGCTTTGCGTATCACCGATGCGTATCAGTGAATGATACGCAACGGGCAAATACAAGTGGATACCAGGCTTAAAGACTTAACGCAGTGTACCATGTATGACCTAGAATAGGAATTTCAAACAAATGAAGTTATAAAGTTGTTGCTTTGATAATAGTGAAATTAGGTTATCATTTATGAACTGGCTCCCCATGTAGCAAACCACATATAGCCCAGTGATATTTTACAGTTGAATGCTAAGCCAGCAAACAGTTGACCAACAGCTGTCATGCACCCGGCACCATTTCTGGTACTGCCGTGGCACAACTAACTGGCCATATTCTGCCCATAACTAGCCCAGGTGTGATGAACACAAATGGCCCAAACATGGCCCATATGCTACAACAGCAATGGCCCATCGATGTACCATTTCACAGCCATCATATCATCATATGGCCTACTGATAGTTAGCCATGCTTTCACCATAGGACTGTGTATTTCTTTAAAAAAAAAAATTATTTTGACTCCCAATATCAACTTTAATTTGTTTTTAATTTCCTTCACTTCACTTTTAAATAAATTATACGACATGAAAATATTGTGCTTAACTTTGCAGGAGAGGGAGCGCAAACATACGCCCCTTGCATTGATAGCCCAGCATGCTAACCATTACTCCACTGTGTATCCCTATTTAAAGATGAACTAATTTAGAATATATTCGGACTTGAATTATAAACAAACACTAATATAATATAAATTGCACCAGTGATTCCATAGCCTTAAAATTTACCATGCGAACAAACAAGTTTTTAAAAAGGTGCTGATAAAAAAATTGTCGAGAGAAATCTTTCTACGTGAATAGCGATATTAACCCAAACACCTGCCTTTAATGTAATCTTTCGCAGTATGTATGTCACCTGAATGCTATTCATCTGTTTTGAAATGCCGTCGCCAGTTATAAATATTTTAGTGATGTGAAACAACAAAAGATCTTCAACGTTAATTTTCTAAAGGTGGTTGTATATATTTTTAAAACTTCGTATTTTAATTATATGCAGTCATACATGAAACACATAACATATGTCAAATTATTCTATACCGGTCATTGTATTTACAGCATTTTGCCAAGGATATTTCCATCAATATATATTATATATATATATATATATATATATATATATATATATATATATATACACACACACACACACACACACACACATTCATTCATTTAAGTGTGTAGTTCAAGAAGCTATCTGTGAAAAGTAGGAGACATAAAAATTCCCATAATAAGCCAAATTGCATCCTCAATGGTTCATCGATGTACCACTTCACAGCCATCAAATGAGCGGCCATTGCTGGAATACATTTGGTAAGCTATTTATGGGCCATTAATAGGTCACCTACTCTCAACTATCAGTTTCATTTCCATCAACATTCCATCTGTGGGCCATAAATGGCATGCCAAATGTTATGTAGCCAGCAGTCAGCCAGCAGTAAAACATCAGTCGGCCGATTGTGGCTTGCTACATGGGTCTCAATATTTCACATGCAGCTGACTAACTATTGCTTAACATTGCAGAGGCCACGGTGGTGTAGTGATGAAGCTACTTTCCTCCCACCAAGGATCAAGAGAAGACAATTTCGTGCCCAAGGGAAAGGAATCTGGCAGTTCAAAGTAATGCCTTTTGGGCTATGTAATGCCTCTGACAACTTCGAACGCCCGATGGGAAAATTTCTGCTTTAGATATCTGTCAGATTTACCTAGGTGGCATTGTTCTGGCAGAAAGGACATTTGAAGAGCACATATCGCGTTTAGATTCTGTATTCCAGAAATTGGCAGCAGTCAACGTGAAACTAGTTCTTAAGGAGCACCAACTCTTCGAAAAGAAAATTAATAAATTTCTTGGATCATGTAGTGTCGGCCCACGGGATTGAAACAGACCCAGAGAAAACCAAAGCGATAAGAAATTGGTCGACAATTTCTGACAAAATCGAAATGCGGAGTTTTATGGGATTATGTGCCTACTACCGTCCAATTGAACCAGGGTTCACCACGATTGCCAAGAAACTATGAGCTGACTGATCCAAAAAGAAAATTTAATTAGACTACTGAGTGTTGAAAATGCTTTTCGTAAGCTAAAGGAAATTCTGATATCACCACCAGTCTTGGGTTTCCATAATAACTTTTTCAATTATTAAAACTATTACAAGATGCCAGAGGGGCGTGTCTGATTTCGTGATGGACGGAGGTCTTAATAAAAATAAAAGTTTTATTTCTAATTTGTTCACAGAGTTATATTTACAGCATTAAATTATTTATCTCCACTCTTTTTATTTCACAAGGAGCACAATATTTAATGGCTATTTAAAATCTCATTAACGTCCTTCTTTGTGTCTGTTTAATTATTGTCAATTATAACATGCACAGTATTAACACACGTTCAGCGTATCTTTTGCTATAATTTGTCATGTCTTTCACTAGTGCATCCAGTCCAATAGTTCAGTCTGCCATCATACTCTTCACTACTCTGATGCTCACAGTCGCAGATTTTTCTCTTGCTGGTCACTTCTCTCGCCGTGTACCACTCTTCTCGTTATTCTTCTATCGCTGAAACTCATGCATTCAACATCTGCTGGATTGGCGGCCCAACGCGCCTTTTATAGCCACTGTCTTTTGCCTGGAAGGTTCGCCGCATCCAGAGTCTAGCTGAGAGACACGAAATCAGTAATCCAGTGCATTCTTCAGATGTCTAAATAATCCCGATATCCAAGGTCAGGAGCTACACTTGCCCTGCAAGGCATAACAGGTACGCTTTGTAAAGATCCCTTGGTGAAAAGCCGCTGAGTCTCCTGTTCAAACTGATGGCGCACGTCCATAAATCATCACAGTCCTTCACTTCCACTCTCTCGTGTGGGAAAAAGCAGGGAGCGCGTAGCAATATTTTTGCCTTTTAGTGGTTGCCCTTGATGCTTGCAGGATTGAAGTGGCGCGGTTGACTTTCCATCCAACACCGAGGGGATTCTAGTTCTATATACTATGCCTTCTATAGTGGCACTAATTACTACTACTGAAAATCTATGCACTGCATTACAACTCCTTTCATTAGTGTTAGCTAAGTAATCAGAGAGGGGGGGTGTCTGTGCCGCCTTATAAGTATGTCCACCACCTATAGTCCTTCAGTTCGTAGCCATGTTATGTCTCAAGTACCAATTTCGTGCCCAGTTGTCTTTAACCAGGCTCGTTTCCCTTCCTCAGTTGCTACTTCTGCATTAATTCCAGTGCTTATTTCCGTATTTATTTCACAGTTTTTGTCATTCTCGATCTTTACGGGTTGTCATCACGGTCTTTATTTTTCTACAAATGGGCCATGGAGGGGGACGCTAGGCCCACAAACAGTTGCCTAATGGTTGTACCTTAATCAAGTTTGTTCATTTTTTTCATAGGGAAACTCCCAGTTTTTGTAGTGGGTCCGCTCCCACTACTAGGTTTCAATAGCAGTTTTACTGTGTGACGACCGGGATTATCTATTTAATACGAAACAACAATGTGTTGGTTGTGAGTTAACCATTCATTGAACTTTTCCAACCTTTAGATGACCAGTCTTGCAAAGTCTATAAATATTTTAACATTATCTCTACATTTTACTATATTTGTTACAACAGTATTTTCACCTTCCTTTCCAGTTAGATTCTCCTATCTTCGATTTTGGGACACTCTTGCACTACATATTGGACACATCTTCTGTCTCAAAAATCACACAGACGATTCCACCAAATTGAACTTGTATCTTTGCCTTGAAGTTCCCATGTCCTTCAACATCTGTTACAGATTGACCTGTTGCGATCCAGGGATAATTCAGTCTGTTTTCTAAACTAGGATACACATTATCACATTCTTCTTTTTTTCCGATTGTTACCATCTCTCCTGCCACAGGAACAATGTTTGCTCTCTCTTCTCCTTTTTCAACTAGAGTGATGCTTTTCTACATCCGGTGAATTTCATTATTTCATCTCTTTCTCTAATCAAAAGGTCCAGCGGTATTGCCTCAGCTATCAATGGAAGAGCTTCGTGTGTGTTGTTCTATATGCCTTCGTAGCTCCCAACAGAGCTGCTCTTTGTGTCTTTAAAATTTACTTTTTCATCTGTACCTGTGATGCTGCTCTGTACTACACTGCTGCTCCATACTTGGCAATAATTGTTGTGAAGACACATTTATATACTGCCATCGTAATTTTGAAGCCAAGTCCCCAGGAGACTGTAGATGCAGATTAAATCTTGCTGTAGAAGGAAACAGCTTTATCCACTGAGCATCTGATGTGGTAATGGAAACTTAATTTGCTATCCGCAACCACACCAAGATATTTGATCTTGTCTTTCAGCTTGATGGGACTGTCTTTAAATCACATTATCGGTGCTCTCTTGATGTTACTCTTGATAAGCATTGCATTTGTCTTGCATAATTCAAAGCCGTGTTTCACTGCATTTTCCCACTCTCCTACATTATTTAGCATTTCTTCAGTTTTGGCTTCTAGTTTCTTCTTCTACTACACGCTGATATAATGACTAGGGCATCATCTGAATAGGCCAAAATCTCATGTTCAGGTGGTATAGTCATCTAAGACTGAGGTTTACAGGCATCTCATCGTCGAAGTTTGCAGAACTTCTATCCATTTGTGTCTAAATATAATTATACTGTCTTTAAAGCAGTTAATTATAAATTTATAGATTTTTCTTGGCCATTCTTTTTTATCCGATGTAATATTTCTGGCCACCATTCATTGTCAAATTCTCCTCTTATGTCTAGAAAAATTCCAAGTACATGCGTATGTGGAGATAGTTTTACCTTTGTCATCACATCAAGGACTGCTGGCTCTGTATTACTACCATTAGCTACTGAGACTATACTGTCGCTTTTGTATTACATTTGTTACATCCATGAAGTTTATTAAATATTTATGGACGAGTGTCTCCATATTTTGCCCATCATTGGTAATAAAGTTAATGGTCGATAAAATTTGGGGCATGTAGGATTTCTTTCTCCACCTCTGTAGAGTACTCTTAGAATGCCTTTTGTTTTGTATCCTTGTGAAAGATGCTCATTGTAATCTATCATTAATATTGCTCAGCAGATTTTGTCTTATTCTAGGGTAAACTCTTAGTATTATTTATTGTCATATTATCGTGTCCTAGAGCTTTTCTTAGTTTCATATATTTCTCTAACTGGTTGGGTTCTTTCATTGTAAACTTTGATGTCAATTCTGTTTCAGACGGTATTTTCATGACATTCGTTTTCTCTTGATGCATTTCATAGTCATTTTTGATGCTGTCATCTGGCAGTAGAGCCTTTACTTTCTTTCAATCAGTAATTGTTCTGCCAATATTCTTTAAGTTCTTCAAGTCTTGTTTGAATTTCAGTTTGCTGGCTAGGATATTATAGACAAGTACCAATGGGTCTTCACTCCCATTGTGTGTTAAAAACTTTCTCTAGGAGTTCATCTTCTTTTAGTTTATATTACTCTTATAAATCTGCCTTTTTATTTTGTAATCCCCTGCCATTATTCTTCTTCTACCTTCGTCTTGTTGTCTTTTATGATTTATTCCCACTAGTTATTTAGTGGGACTCGTGGTACTGATGTTGGTAGAAATTTGTCACGTGTCTCCTGTGGATTAATCTTGTTAGGTCTTCTGTTCTCTAGTGCAGATCTTCCCAGGTTTTACCTCTGTATTTATTGAGTTTCTCCATTAGCACTTCATCAAATCTTCTCCAATTAGCAGCATCACGATGTGTGCATCTTGTAATATGAGTATCTTCGCATCCTCTTTCACGATTTTCTTATGTATCAAAAATAATTAATCGGTAATCAGTGGTCGAGTCTTCTGTAATGGTCCATAAATCAACAAGTCTAGCTGCCTTCCTGGTTACAACAGTAATGTCCAGCATAGATTGTGTGCCATATGCAGGTGAAAAATATGTGGGAAGGTTACCCGGTTGATTCGCGACATGGAGATCGTTCGTTAGAAGAGCGATCAACCGCCATGCCACGGTCGTCCGTTTCTTCCGCATACCGTTCTCGCGATTTTGCATTAACATCAGCTCCAATGATAAGCTTCTTCGTCCCTAGCACTTGTATCACTTCGTCCCACTTCTCTAAGTGTATTCGGAACTCATGTGAACACGGGAAGTAGAAGTCCAGTAAGTAAATTCGATTTGTATGTACTTGTTTGTAGCTGGATACATATATGATGTTCGATATTTAATAAACTCTTACTCATTATTCGATAGTCAGGTGTTTGAATTCATATTGCTTCCATTGGTTTTTCGCCTGTTGATATTACTCGCCCTGGTATCCCTTTAATTTTTCCTCGCAAGGAGTATGGTTCTTGCATGAGTATTAAATCAAGATTTTCTCTAGTTGGCTATGGTTACTACATCTGCAGTAGCTACTGCAGAACTTTGCGAATTAATCTGCCCTGTTCCCAGTATGTGTTCAGATGTCTCCATAGTCGGTCTTCTCCAATTTCATTGCAAATAATTTATCATAGAAAGGACAGGATTTTGTGTTTACCCTGTGCTGGTGATTTTCCCTTTTATCCCGTGTGCAAATCGTACATACTATGTATTCATATTGTTGTTCCATATGTGTTATCACTAAATTCAATGTATTTAATGTTAATCGTATTTATATTAATTATTCATTATTTAATTGGTAATTCAACAAAATATGTTTTATTCTAGTGAAAATATGCTCTAGATATACTTGATTAAATTTTTTTGTCAATTTGAAGCTGTAAAAATTGGTTATCAACTGAAAAATATCTTTGTGTTTGCCTTAGTAATTCATATGTTTTTCTATGTTTTATTTTGAAATTTTGATCTTCTTATGTTATTAATTATATACGCAAATAATGTTGTAAAAAGTTAACATCAGTTAACAAAATGAAAAAGGTTAGTCCTTCACAATCTCGACATACAGCACGTAGTTTGCTAATATTTCCTAACTGCAAGAATCCGTCGACATCCTTGTGATGTAATTGTTTTTTCATCCGCCGTTTAGGTTATGTTTGTTAGAGAATCATTCCTTACATTATTTCATTTTCTAATTGTTTGTGGACGAGCTCTTTCACGTATTAATTTTAATTTTTGTAGCGGTCCAAATATATCAGTAATGGTTTAATCTAGTGCCTTTTCATCCCCTCAGGGATGTATGTAACCTGCACACCAACTCGTGGCGTGGTCTTTCGCACCATGATTGCACTTCTTAGCCAACATCGCAGTTATTACAAATAATGCGCATCAGTCTCAAAGTAAAATTCATCTAATTTTTATGCATGTGTGCGGAAGTGATCCGAACTTTTGTCTTCGTTCTAACTGCTCCGAACATAGTGTCTTCGTTCTAACAACTTTCTGTTACGAACTGTTAGACATTTTTTTGAAAATGTATGTTATGAATTGTTCTGCTTAGCAATACAAACTAAAAGATATAAGATTTAATCTCTCATTGTACTCAGATCTGATATTGTTATTCTATCGATCTTGGGTACCCGACATTAAATTCCATAAATGAAATGGCCATCTTAATGTTTTAATAGTAATTTAATTGAAGTAATACTCTGTCAGAAATATCAATTTCCATTTTTGTTATGTTTGTTGTATGCAGAGATTTACAGATAAATGTGTATTTAATAATATATAGTTATCAAGAAAATGTTTTTCTCTTTTTACATTCATCGCCACATAACGAACAATTTTTTTTTTTATGTTCGTTAAATACTTTTCAATTACACATCAGTGTACCTTATTGTATGGTTATAGTAAAATGAATATATATATATAAATGTATTATAAATATATAATACTTTTAATTTCTTTTGCGGAAATAAACCTTGAGTGTATCATGTATAATTTTCATTTATAATGTGTAAGGCCGGAGTAAGTCCTTCTAATAATACTTTAATTAGTATAACCCTACTCTACACAGGCGTCTATACCCCAACCTCCGTTTGTGAATCATACTTGTGTTGTAACAAGAGTACCAATGGGTGCTCCAATTCACTACACGAGGGTGATACATAACATTGTCTTCTTTACATTTGGTCGTGTCTGAATACGTGTCCCCTCCACATGTTGGACATCTTACGTTCCTTTCATGGGTTATTTTGCTGTCCATATTTCGGGCATTTATAACAACGCATCGGGACTAGGAAGTAAGCATATCCCACACGCACTATTTATAGCTTGAAAAAAAAAGTTCCTGAAGCTGCTGGGTCCTTCTATGCCTATATTCACATTTTCCTTATTTTTCCCCGTCTTGAGTCTTATGACGAACCTGCGAGGAGAAAGAAGACACGCGCCGCCGCTAGAAAGAACCTTTCAGAGTTACGATCCCTGACGTGGCATCCTCCCTAGGCTGCGAGGTCAGCGGTGACGTCATAGTAGCTCCTTCTCCTTTGCTCTTTTATTGGGAGCGAGGATAAGGATGGCGGGCGCGATTTACACAAACATTGTCCCTCCCCCTCCCCCCTCCCTACGCGACACACTGTACCATCATCGTGTTGGAACAGCCCCTATCTGCCCCGCCCCCAAGGCAGGACCAACCACCACCCCCCTCACTTAGTACCTGCACAGACGGGCCATGGATAATGGAAGGGGATGAAGGGAGAAGGCAAATAAATTTGGGGTTGAGCCGCCTCTTCCTAACCCCCTGAAGGCTTTTCCGCACAAATTGTTCCATTCGGAAAACTTTTTAAGCTTGTACTTTACGTGGTTTCCAGGAATTTTATATGTGAACGGGCATGAAGTAAAAAATAACTTTTCCTCCCTGGTGGAAAATCTGCCCTGGGCCTCCTCCGATGCACCATGACTGAATCTATTTTCCGAATTTCAACATTTTGGTTTTTTGCCCTTCATGGTAGTACTTCGCGGTATGTGTTGGACCAAAATCACAGCCACTGATTAAATTTGGCCCTGGACTACATAGTTAGCACTTTGTCATTCCGTTCATAATAATCCTAAAGACTGTAAAGTATCAGTGGCGTTTATTCCATATACGCAAGGTAAGCAATGCTTACCCTATACATATTGGAAATATTTGACCCTTTATAGTTTTCGCCTTAAATTTAAAAAAATTTAATTCTGAGTTTCCCGTTTCCGTTTCGAGAAACAAAGTTTTCGTAATTCCGGTACTGTACACGCATATTGCTGCTATCTAGTATTTATTTCCACAAACGGGAGCGACTAGCGACTTTAATTTCTCGGTGGTGATGTACCCTGCCTGATATATAGAGAATTTATGATGGTGCTTGGTTTATTTTACATTACATATATATAATATATAGAATAAATTCCGAGTTGATAGTTTTACCTACGGAAAATAGTAGAGATGGTAAATAATCAACATTGTATAATATTAACACTGCCGGTAACACTGGAATTTCCTCCATCTCCAGGCATTTATAGTAAGGATTCAGTTCTATTTACACCTATATTTTTGCCATTGGTATATTTGACATCTGAAATTAAGTAATTTCATCTCTTACCAT
Organism: Dryococelus australis; assembly: GCA_029891345.1. Taxonomy (NCBI): domain Eukaryota; kingdom Metazoa; phylum Arthropoda; class Insecta; order Phasmatodea; family Phasmatidae; genus Dryococelus; species Dryococelus australis. The sequence continues at coordinate 167,203,219 of CM056997.1, read as the reverse complement.
GACTCATTCCTTCAGGCATAATGCGAGTAATCGATCTTTTCTATTTGTAATTGTAGTCCCTAAGTCAATTCTCTCTTGTGTTTTTTTAATTTGTTGTACTGTCACCATCTTGTATCGTCCCTATCTTGTGCATTACATGCATAATTTGCCTTATTCTGTTATTTCCAATTTCATTCTCTCTTCATGATTGCCAGAGTCCTGCAACTACTTCCCCAATATAAAGTACATTTCTACAAAATTGGCCAGCCTTAATCTTCACCCATCCCTATTTTCAATCATATGCACCATGCAATTCTCCCGTGGCTTCCTCGTTCTCAAGCCAGGCATCCAACTTTTCAAGGCTGATACCTCCTCCTCTTGCGAATTGTTATAAAATCTTCACCGTTTCATTCCAACTGTGGACTTAACTGTTGAAGGCCGAATTCTTCCAATTGGAATACTTGGAATACTTGGAAAACTTTAGGAATTTAATTTATGGATTGGTAAGGACAATTTTGGGAATTTTTATTTGAGCTTGATCCCCGAATTAATTATATTTTGAACTTGGATAATTTTTGAGAAGTTTGGAAACTTCTGGGAAATGCCAGTTCACAACTAAGAACAAGTGGAGGGGGAAATACATTTACTTACACAATCAGGCATATATACTTGTCAGAGATAAACTGAGAAGTATGCGCAAACAACACGTGTTGATTGCCCATCAGCTGAACAGCGACTGACATTTCACCTCGTCAGCAGTTGCATCGCAACCAATTAGGCGTTGGAGGGTGGGGGGAATGCACTTGCACCTACCCTCCCTTCCTCATCCCTTGTCCACCGTAAATCCTGGGAACTTACAAGAGAGTTCAGGAGTTGTGTTGGAGAGCATCATGGCTTGGAGGACTGCCAAAGTAGATAGCTCTGACAACTGGTGACCGGAATGCTACTGAGTTCGATTTGCGACAAAATATTTAAAATCTTTATTATTTCCTAACCCGAAGGCTCTAAGGACCAACGGGCAGATTGATACTGAGTTCTATTCCCAGACAGAAGATTTGAAATCTATATTATTTGTTTACTAATTCTCGGGCTAATGCAAGCGATGGTCAGATTCGTTTCCCATTAAAGATACTTACATTTTATGTGTATACTTGTGCACTGAGACTAATTACACATCATAATCCTATGAAAACCAGCCCTTCACTAAGCCCATTGGCATATACCAAAGGGTATTGGTTTCCTACCTGCATTCGACTACTGAAATTTGCTTCGCTCTCACCTTTGTTCGACCAATTAGTCGCATGCAACCCAATTACTCACATTTGTTCGATCCAATGTTTTCCTATTGGCTAATCGAACACAGGTTAGTACCTGTGTTCTATTGCTATTATGGATTCCAAGAGTATTACAAATTAAAAATTATGTATTTAATTAGATTAATTAACAACACAATTGCACAAATCGTGCATAGAATATTTAATAAGTACAAACTTGTCAACTATGCATATGTATAAGTACTTATTATGCATTCACCAATGCTTATGCTCTTGTATAAATACCCATTACACATTTGCAAGGACCATATGTCAATATTTTTTTATCTTGAAGCAATATAATGGAATTCTGTCTAGGCAAACATCGGAAGACGTGAAGACTTGCTTATTCATCCAATAGGATTAAATGTTTTTATTAGTGTTACAAGTAATATTTAATTACTGAGATTATTTATACATAATTAAATAATTACACTCAAGTTGTTTAAAAGTATTGATTCAGGAAACATACAGGTTAAGTAGATGTATTAATCGTGTAGCAAGTAAATTATCGAGAGTATTAATGTAATCGGTATCCAAATGCAAGTACCATGTGCATAATGATCTGAAACCAACAACCCATCAAAAGATGAAACACAATGAATGAGGATGGGAGACAACTGTAGGATTGAGAATGTATGCCTTGCTTGACATCCCGTCAAGGATACCTAGGCCGTATTCACATAATGAATTAACATACATAATTACGATTTATGCAATGAACAAACACCAAGAATGATTTTACCTCGAGGACACATCTTACCACGACCAAAGCTAACTCCGACTCCGATGTTTGATATTTTGCACAACTTTTACACTTCTATGTTGCAGTTATCAAAAGTACTACACACCAAACACACAACGTGCCTTTATTTCATTACCTATCTCACTGTCTACAATTCGCATGCCCACAGATCGTCGACCAACAAAGAACTATGTATCCTCACCCACCCAGTCCTCTGTCCTCCTGTCGTCATCTCTGGAAGGGAGAACAACAGACTCGCAGAGAGCATAAAATATGCAGGTGAGTGCTTTGACTGGGAAGGATACACAAGCACTCGTATTCGTGTTTAAAATATAATAACCTTACACACATACGTAACTGACTTATATCGTTAAAGAATTTTTTTTTTTTTTTTTTAATACATATCCATTAGCATTTACAAACTCAACACAACCCAGTATGAAATTACTACTATAAAAATCATAGAAAAACATTCCTTATGCTTCACAACCATTACCAATGCATCAAAAACATTCCTTATGCCTAAAAAACATTTTTATGTCTCCAACACATTCATTATGCCTAAAAACATTCCTTTTGTCTCAAAATACATTCACTGTGACTCAGAAAACAAAATTTACGTTACTGGTTTAGGATAAAAGTAAATAATGTTTTGAATTTAACCTAATTTCCCATACATTTACCAATATGACAGGAATACCAGAAAATCCAATTGAAGTTAAACACCATTGAAAACTGTGTTTCATCTCCCAAAGAGACTAAGTTTTTGTTATGGTTGAGTAATTGGTTCGACAAATTTTAAAGGCATGTACTAAGGCAATCCTAACAATCTATATTCACAAATATAGTATCTAATTATTTGCTTCTAATCCCGATGAGGTTCAATATGCGTATTGTTTTACGATTTGCATATCAATGTTAACTTATTATCATGTAAATAACTCACTGGTCATCGTATAGATTAGTTTAGAAACAAGATAAAGACCACGCGCACATCTCTAGCAAACGTCCCGAGAGACTAGATCTCTCGAATGTTATACGCGAGTACGGCCAACCAACTTGCAAAGGAGATGATGGCGAAGGGATAGCGGACAGCGACACTACTTTCAACACTGCGGCTAGAGGATACATGTCGACAACAAGAAATTTGTTCCCCGCAGCCCAAACAGTTCACAAACATCAAATGTGACAGCCCGCGAAAGTAACAGTACAACCCATTCAATTAGCAACTTCACAGTTCACGCTACAGAACATATCTACCAAGCTATTGCAATACAATAAAACATACTTAGATCTCGCACAACACACACATGCACGCATATGCATACACCCATAAATACACACACACACATGCAGAATGAAGTTAATACCTAAACCTTCATCGCTTGCTTCCAGTCCTATTTACTTAAACATGCCAAACATTTATAGAGTTCGTGGACGTAATAACACACGAGGGAAGGAAATACCATATTTAAAAACCATCCCTTGGTTAGGAAACACATCTTAGTGTTATAATGCAATACTTTTAAAAAAATATTTATGTAAAACTCTTAAAAAAATTTAGTTATTTCCATATACATCTTACATATAAGAATTTAACAATGTATAATATGTGTATATATTTCGTAGTCATAATCATAAAAATACAAATATTTACACACATATTCGGAAGGACGTGCGTTCGATCATTCTGACACTCCTTACTAAACACATCCAAGCTGTTCCATTTAGTAGAGAACAGTTTCTATAAGAAATAGTTATGGTAGAACCATCTCACAACCTACATACCAGCCACTTAGAAATTTCACTTTATAGTTTAAAATAAAATACTAATTGTAATTGGTGGAAGCATTAATTTTTTTCAGACTTATATATAACAATTAATTTTCTTCCACATCCCAATATATCAATGGTTCATTTTCTAGAAATATGGATCTCACAATAGCACCATATTATTAATTAAATTGTCGAACATCATTCCCCAATACCTAATCATAATTAATGACATATGGTCAAACTATATAGCACAAAACTCCAAATACCCATCGAAAAATCTTTAAAATAACTCAAAATATTTATCATACTAGCTGCTAAAAATTCCGACCAAACAGACATTTCTACATATTGTACCAGGCCAAATACTCTATGCTAACCTTTTTACATAAACAATTCATAATGTAAATCATTATCTACACCATATCGACTATACTAAACCCTTAACGTCATAACATCCGAGACAACAAAGCAATCATTTGTAATATTTCAGCTAATTACTCTCATAAAACATTTAATCATGTAATAGCAAAACACACACACACATTTACATAATACCAAACTCTACCATAGTAAACTATCGAGCCTATACGAAACTCACTACACTAGGGCATAACACCAAACCAGCATGTCAAATGTTCCAGCAAAAAAACATTATAACCACCAACACTCGCTATCCACATCAGTAGTTAGGTCGGGTAGACTCCAGGACAAACAGTTTCTGGCAGTCACTAGGCGCGGAACTAGAGTGACCCTGACCTGAAATTTTTCCCGTTTTTCTTCCAAAATCGCTCGTTTTCTCTCGAACGTTTTAACCCAAAAATGCCTTAAAATTTCTCTTTTCCTCCTAAATATTTCCCGTTATTCCTTAAACACCATGCCCTAGAATATGCAGCAGCGAACTCCATTTCTGCGAAAACGAGCCAATTCAGGTGATTTGTGGGGCTCGTTATTCCTTGTAGACCAAACAATGAGGTATCAGAAAAATCTATAAAATTAAATTATTTTCATAATTATTTTTGCAAATTCAAACATTCTTTTATAATAAAAAAAATTTAGGACGTAAATATTAAGTCGTTTATGTCGCCGGACTTGTCTTTTCGATGTGTATAAGATCGTGATGTTATACCACCATCCTGTTCCTGTATCGTTTTTCATGCTCTATCATTCCATATTGTTTCTATATCTTTCTGTCTTTTTCTCTCGTCTCTTTCGTTTTCTTTCCTTTTTCTTTCTTCATTGGCTCTATCATTCTGTAGGTTTTCTCAGAGTCCTCCAACATTTTGTTCTCTCTTTTTTCTCTTTCTATCTTTACCTCCTCTCTTTCTTTATTTATTTTGTTCCTCACTTGTCTGTCTTTCCATATCTTTCTCTCTTTTGTTTTCTTCTCTCTCTTTCCTTCCCCTCGTTTCACTTTCCTTTCTCTCTTGTCTCTGACATTGGTTCGGTAAGTCTCATTTGCTCTACTCCACTGTATACAATAGTTCCTTCATCGCTTTCTATAGTGCGCGAATTGTCGGTATGTATATATATATATATATATATATATATATATATATATATATATATATTAATTTGAAGATGTAATATTTCATACAGTAGAAGGTATATAAAAATTATTGTAAAGTACATTCCAGGCAGGACTTTGTAAAATAAATTCGATTTTCGATACTTTATTTTTAAAAAAATTAATATTTTTTTAATATTTTATTTATTCACGTCTTTCTACTTTTGTGCGAAAACACATACAACATATAAATATCTATACGATAGTTATATTATATATAAGGTAGCAAAATATAATATATTTGTACATAGTTATCTATAAGATAGGAATATATATAATTATATATAAGATAGGAATATATATATATATATAATTTTATATAAGGTAGGACTATACATATAGCATATTTTCTTCTGGGTGAACGTGTCTTTGGATTTCTAAAGGAGTGCTCCCATTCACGAAGCTTTTATGATTTTCTCTGCATATTTGAAATTTTAGTAAAAAATTGTCTCTTTTTATTTTGAAAGGTAGGTTCTGAACGGAATGGTAAGAAATGTTACGACCCTAGGACAACATCAAAGGAAAAGGTTAAGAGTTTTCACTATACAAACTTTTTCTGAACAGGTTGCCGAGCGGTCTAAGACGTTGGATTTAATCTCTAGTATATTGTAAGGGTAGCGTGGGTTCGAATCCTGGGCAATTAAATTAATTTTCAGACATATATTGTGACAGTTGAGATTGTCTCATTCGCAGTTTGTCTGTCGTTCGAGTAAGAATTCTCCTTATCTAACTGACTTCGAGTGACTTGAGACTTACGAACATCATTTGTAGACATATAAAAAAAAGTGTGTGTCTCTTTGCTACAAATAATCCAAAACGTCTTTCTCTCATCGTAAAAATATAGCGAAAATGATCGTTTGTTGTTCTAGTAGCCAGATAATTTTTATCAGCTAATGTGGCATATGGAAAAATTAAATCACTTGCAGCACTCAGCACAGTTACTAAACTCACATACCTTCTTGCCTAAAAATTCCTTCCGATGTATGCACGACATGAAATAGAATGGCTTTACAAGAGAAAAAGAAGAGGTGTATCCAACACAAAGATGTATAAGTGTAAAGACGAATGGTTGTTTGATGGGCGAATTCGTAGGTTAGATAATGAACAGGTTGATTATGATTTGTATAACACAGCATCGAACATATTGCTTTTTTACATATTCATACTCAGCAGACCTATATTAAGATATTTGAAATGGATAACATACACTAAGTGTTCTGTTGTGAAAACAGTAAATAAGCTTGCATCATGTAAGAACGGATGCAATTTTGCTAACGATTGTGGCGGAAGGGATCGTCACCAGTGGAACAATCTTCTTTAACCACGTACTCTGCTAAAGTTGGCATCAACGGTTGAAGACTTGCCATCGTTAACATCGACAGCATCGACGACAGCAAGGGTTTCTGAAGAGTTGCTACAAGCATTAAGGTATTAATGTTGTTATTGTGTAAATACTTTTAGCAAAAGTTGTAATGCACGCTGACATGAAAGTGGTCATGGCTGGTTCAGTCCAGCATACAAGTCATTCCAATCTGATAAGTGCGACGATGTGTTTACTCATAGTGAAATCCTACATAGACATATGGAAAGTGTAAAGGTACTGTTTGTCGATCATCGGGAAGCGAGTGCAAGTATTGCAGTGATACATTCACCACTAGGTTTAGGTCCAGACAACATGAAGATAGTAACTGTCCAAATTGCCATCAGCTACAAGATCTACATATGTGTTAACTGCAATTCTGTATATGCGAATAAGAGTACATTGATTGCTCACAATAAGATTTGTGCTATAACATTAGCATAAAGCATATATACTTCTGTTGAATGGAGAATATGTTTGAGTGTATGTAAGTAGTACTATGTAGTTTTGATAAGTGTATGAAATAAATATAATGTGTATGGAATGTCGCACATGGGGGCATCGGGGTCAAACACGAAAGGGTAAACAACCCCCATGCACACACAGCTAAAAGACAAAACTGTGTATTAATTATAACGAGTAGAGATTGCCAGGGTTAGTAGCGATAGACATAGACCGAACACTAGCCTAGCTCGACGAACTTAAACTTGCTTATTACAAACACTATTATAAATTATTTATTATTGTCTGCACAGAACCCAATAGTCTTCTTTACTAGCCATTAAGGACACAAATGATTGCAAAGAGATACAAGTGCGATACCAGATAAAATCTATGAATAAGAAAACTTGCAACCAAATGACACTGGTTTTATTCTTGGCTCAGGCTTAGATGACAAACAAAAATATTCAAATAAAATTTGTAAACATACACTCATAATGGACCATTATTTAACACGGTAATATCATTAGTTTCAGTTTCTTTTTGTGTATAATCTCTTATCTGGTATAAGTTACTGTTGGGATCCCGAGCAAATAAAATAACTAGAAAAATACCTCCTTTCAGATTAGCTGGTCGCAAAATGCCGCATGTCTAACAAACAAGCATTTTGTTTAATTAGTTTATAAATTTCACAATTATCATTATTTTTGTTTTTTTTACATGTTGCGCCAATTACGTTTTCATTACCATAATTCCCTTAATCCATGTCCAAAGTGGTACAGAAAGTTTTGTAGACTCCTCGACTAAGTCCAAAAAAAGTTTTTTTGGTAGGTTAATTTTTTTTACATGCACATACTGAAAATCAATAATTTTTCGCCCGCATGAAGTTTCAGAAACATGCCCGCAGCACCGGACGTTCATGGGAAAGGCGAGCTGCTACTTATCCATGTCGATTGAGACGATGGCATCAAAATTCGGGGTCGCCACGCTCTTGGCCATAGTAACCCTACCTACACGCCGACCGCTAAACAAACATTTATCACACAAAAATGAAACGGCCTGTCGAAAATACGAAGAACAAAGTGAGGCTCACGAAAGGAGCTACAAAACAAACTTACCAAATGTGGCGAAACTAAAGGATTGTCGAATAATCATGGATATATGGTTGAGACCAAGATTTAATCACACCATTTGTAAGGTGAACAAGGAGGAAGTGTTCACTCCCGGAAATGGTCATAGGCCAGATATCGATTCAGGCAATTAGAGCGACAGTTGATACATAATATGGTGCGATTATTTAAATAACCACAAAATAATGTTAGGTGAAACAAAATTTTCAAAAGTAAAGTATTCGTTTAATAATATTTTTAACATAACCAAAATATTCGGTAAATGAAATTTCTAACTAATCTCGTCGTTTTTCGACAATGCAGAATTATTAACATAATAGCTTTAATAACTTACACGATCTTTCTGCTAAAATAAATCTCATCAAAAAATACTATTTATATGAATGAATCAGATTTATATTCGTTAATTCTTTCTTCTAAAGAATAAGAAGCTGCATTATTTTATAAAATTGATTACAAAAGAATTAATTTCATCATCTAGAAAATATGGTTCTTACAAACTCAACTTACAATTAAAATAAGAACAAATTAAGAATGACCAACATGCTTTAGAAAAAATAATCAACTTGCTTTAGAATTATTTTAAAAAATTAGAGACAGAAGAAAAATAAAAATTGAAACTACATGAAGAAAATGAAAACTATAACATTATAAAATGAATATGAAAAATTTTATAGATAAAGTCAAACAGAAAAAAAATGCTTACATATAAATTGCAACATCTAAACAATATGATTTAATTAATAATTTTAAAGTTTTAAAACAGGAAATTTATTTGCTAGAAATTATAATTTCAATTCTTCACATAATGAACAAGATAATATTCATATTTATTTCCATTAGGAAGTTTACGATATAAACAAAACAGAAAGATTAATTCATGAGCTAATAGATGATTTTTGGATAAAAAGAATTGGGAAATATTTGTTTTACATTATACTCCTTTACTTGAAATTGTAAAATTATCAATTAAAAACAAATGAGCCTTTTGATTAAACCAATAATTTAACTAAAAATCATTTAGCAGAAATATATTCTTTGAAACCGATGATTCCAGAAGAAATACTTCTAAGTAACTGTGATGAATCATTTGTAATCTGAAAACAAAATTATTTAAAGTATTAGATGGCTACATTGTCAAAAACAAATTAAAATACTGTGTAAAGATTTATTAGGCAGATTAGAACTAGGCAAAATAAGTAATGCAAAATTTTGCAAAGAAACAGAACGATATTAAATTGGAATTATAGCAAAAAAACCAGTTATTCATACAAATACAAAAAATATAACAACTTAATTAATTTTGGTTTTGGAAACTAAAGAATTTTTAAATGTTCATAAAAATATTATAGAATCCTGCATGACAGACCCTGCAAATTTGTCTAAAATTAAAAAAAATAAGCAGTATACTGTAGGGTAGCACCCTAATACAAAATTTAAAAAAACGTAATTCACAAAACATCTGTTTTATTCATCCAAGAGTCATGATAGTTGGCAAAACCTAACAATTTTACATAGATGTTATCAATTTTAGTTCTTAAGACTTTTTCAACAAAATATTCATTGGGACAGTTAGTTTTCATTATTTTATATTCATGAAAATTACCTTTTATTTCTTCTCCATTGGTAACATTTGGTTTGTAAGTTGGCACATCATAATTTAAAACCTCAAAAATAGTAAATAATTCTGTGGTCCAATTAGGAGTATAATCATTTTTAAAAGTTAGTTTATTTCTTCTAACACTGACAACATCGCCAAACTTATGCGTTTGTTTATTAAACATATTACCAAAAACTTGTCTTAATTTTTTTCATTTTTTTAAAACTCCAATTGGCTTCATACCAATAGTTCTACGACTTCAATTTTTGTATCCTTTTACTAAATCATCTAATATATTTAAACATTTATAATTGCCATTTAAAGCAAATTTTTTCCACATTATATTTTTCATTGTATGATAATACTCTCTACGGCACTAGCTTTAAGTTCGCTGAACGTAGAATAATGATTTATGTTAAATTTTTGCATCAGTTTATTAAATACTTTACTATAAAATTCTAAGCCAACATCACTTTGAATATTAAGTGATTTTCTTCTTATTAATACACATTATAAAGCATTTACTACATTTCAAGCTGTTTTATCTTAATAGGTATATATGCATGTTTTGAAAAAAACATTGATAATTGTCATAATATATTTGTATTCATTATTTATATGTGATATACCTTTTATATTATCAGTATCCACCTCAACAGATTAACTTGCCATAAATCTTCTATGCCATATGTCATTACTTTTATTCTTTGAAAATTTCATCTTGCTGGTTTATATAATTAGTTGATTATTTCTTCTCTTACTTAAAGAAATCTATTTTAAGAATGTCGGATTATTGGAATAGCATATCGAACATTTACTTTTGTGAACAAACTAACCTTTTTTGTATTTTTAATTTTACATTATTATTTCAAGTAACTTTCTTACACATTAAGTAACAGTATTCTCTATTTAGTAGTAAATATATATTTATTTATTCCTTATATTTCACGAATATTCCTATTTAAGTCATCAACCAATCATCATAAATTGATTTTTTAAATTTTAAATATTAAAATATCCCCTCTGATAACATTAAAAGACTTACTGTAATCTATTTTTGTAGTTCCCTTAATAACTGTCACAGTATCATCAGGCAATATCAGGCAAAGTAATAGTTTTATAAATTTTATAATGCATCAAAAAATAAGAAATTTAGGTTATGTAAGTGAAAAAAATATATAATGTTTATTCAATTTTGCAGGTAAATAAAATATATGAGATTTTCCTTCCTTAAAATGTTCAACTTTCGAGTTTAAATTTTGCAATTTATCAGCTATTTCTTTATCAATTACTTATCGCTTTTTTCAACTTTTAAGTTAACAAGTGTATCACAACAATTCAAAACTGATTGTTAAAATTTTGCAATTTTTCATAAAAAAATCTTTCATTGACACCATATTTTACATCTATAGGATCAGCCATATTATTAATTCTATGATTTTGAAGAGAAACAAACATTTTTATATAACTTAAAACTTTACTTATTTGTTATTGTAATGCAGAAGCAATAGTATCAAATCATGAATTTGTATTATTTTTTTAAGCACAAGATGAAGCAGTGGTATCGAATCTTGAATTTACACCTTTTTTGAAGCATAATAAGAAGCAATAGTTTTGTATCTTGAATCGACATATTTTTTTTAAATCCGAAACAATAATGTCTATTTTGTATCTACATTTTTTTTTATTAAGATTGACAAAGTCTTCATCTAAATTTTCAGCTAAAGTGTCAAAGTTTTCATAAAAATGTTTGATTAATGGTTCTCCAAATATATGGATAATTTAACAATAAAGAAATCATATCATAAAACCTAATTCCTCTTGAAAAAAGATGTAATACAATAAAACATAGATGTCAACAAATAACTGAATTAAAATTCTAAATTATAGTATCATTGTAATAAACATTTCTGTTTATGAAGTAATTAATTAAATTATTAGGGATAATGCCTCCAAAAGAATCAAAAGAGTAAATAAACATCCTTATTTTCTTTAAATTAAAAAATCCAATGAGTACCAGGATTTGATGAAACGACAAAATTAACCACAGGAACTTAAATTTTATGCATTCTATTTGGTATTTAATCAAACATATGAATTCTTCTGAAATTTTTATGTTTAGTATTTTTACATATTTTTCAATATCAATATTACATAATGGTGATATATTCAAAATTTTTTGGTCTCCCCATTTTTTGCAAATAAATCACTTCCCGATTTATTTTAGATTGCTAAATAATACCTCTCGTTCTTCTAATTCTTTTTATTTTTTCTAGTTTGTTCAACAGAATTGTAAACTGCAGTAGCACCTCTGTCTGAAGCCCCAAGTGCACCTAAAATTGTAATTAAAATTGGTAAAAAACTGCCATGATGTAAACCATTTCCAGATATTTCTTTGTCTTATCTTTTTGATAGTTGATAGTGGCAAACTTATTTTGAAACCTTTGCCTTCATTTAATTTTTAATTTTATCTCTCAATTTGATCTTTTGTTAAAAATTTATATATACCCAAATCTCCTAATTGATCAATGGGTATAACGTAAGTTATATTTGTTATCTTCATCTATAAAGAAAAAAAATATTTATTAGAAATTTTTAACACCCATACTATTTATATTTTTGTAAACATAGTTGAAGCAACTGCTGCAGAAACTATTTTTTCACCACTTGGAGTATCTATATCTAACATAATTTATTTTGCTTCTTTTTGTAAAATGTTGTCAGCTTTGTGTCTAGATTCTAAATCTTTATGATCTCTATAAGCAATGTCGTGATATTCACATGATTCATATAATTTATTTATTCCTGTCACCTCTTTCTAACCTTTCTTTTAATTTTGTAAATGGTCCACAATATTATAACCTGGCAAATGCATCTCAGCCAAATCTCAGTTATTAAATGCCAAATTTATTATATCTTTACCATGGTGATCAAATTTTCCAAAATAATGTGGAGTTACATTTACAACTCTTATAAGATATGGTATTCGTTTTTGATTATTAATAACTAATTCAGAAAATTAATTGCTCAACATATTTATTTGCTTACTTTTTCATTATAATTATTACCGACATTTTCTTCACCATGAATAACTAACAATCGATCAATCAATTTTCTAACATAACTCATCCAGATGTATTCTTTTGGTACAATATTGTATTTTTTTTATGGCTTTTCCAGATATAAGAGTTCTTGGAGAAATAATTATTTTAGGCGTGTGGCTCTGATCTTGAACATGATTATTTTAAATGCTCGTCATAAATTGGTTTAATTATATTTATGTATTTCCAACTTCTATTCGAGTTTACTTGCTTATTAGGATTATATTCTATGAATGCGGAAATGGTTGATAAAATATTTCCTGTGTAATTTTAATTGTCATTTTCTGTGTATTCATCTTCAAGATCAGACTGTTTATTTTTGTTAACAAATCAGAAAGCCCTTTTGTTAATTCATATTCTTTGTCCTTCACAAATAATTTATCATAATTTATCATTACTATTGTATCTCCAATGTAATAATTATACTCATCTCGTAAAACATATAGTGCTTAACATTTATTCATTTAAAATTTCTTTTCCTAGATTTATAGTAGAATCAGATGCGACACACATCAAATCAGGCCGTGTCAATTTTTTATAGGTACAATTCCCATATGCTCTTCTGAAGTAGTTGAATTATGTTCTGAAAATAATTCTCTTTCACATGATATTTCTTCTGGTGTTGTTGGATAATCTAAATTTTTTACTGCTACTGTAACTAGCATCGTTATTTAATGGTTATTTTCTTCACTTATTTATTCTACTTTCTTTACCAATATTTCGTAATTCGTCTATAAAAGGTAGATCTTTCTTCTTATTTTTATCATATTCTGCGCCATGATTCTTTTATAATTTTTTTAATTTTTCAATGAGTTATTTTACCCGAGAAATTTCCTTTGATGTATCTTATTTGTATCAAAATTTTTTCCTTATAAATGAGTTATAAAAATTTTGTGAGTTTTGAAAGACTAACTTTTCCTCCAACAGATCACATTAGAGGAAATTTAAATGTTTACAATAATAGAATGGAATTTGATATTCCTATAGGTGATGGCTTTTCTCTTCCAAATGATGCTTGTTAATGAGCCATTTGTAGTACTAAAAAGACAAAGAAGGAAATGAGGCAAAATATAAATTCGATAATATTGTTGTTTGTTCTTTTTTCCTTTTCAATTTTCTGGAGTAGAAATTTCAAAACATGGACATTATTGAAATCCAGGAATAACGACAATGATTAATACTTTGTTCAGATCCCCAGGTAAACAAAATTATTTGGAATTAAATTGTGTTGATTATTGTCTGGTAAAAGCTACTCATTGATTATTTCATTTCGTTTAGCACTATCATCTGATACACCTGTTTGGTTTTATTAGAGATAACAATAAAATTTATTGGAAAGGCGGTTTTATAAAATTATTTTTTTTCGTAATCATCTGATAACAATTGTTATACGTTTTTCAAAATAAGAAAGCAGGTGGTTCGTATGACAGAGATTATGCTGATCCTGGTAAAATTGTTATTCCAAAATTAGAAATGATGTGGCCTGTTGTTGGATACCAATGTAATACGACCATTGCAATTAAAGAAAAAATATAAACAAACCCTAAAATGCACATTAGTTTTAATTATTGACAATTTTTGTAAAAATAAGTTCCTGCTGGGACAACTGTTTTTAACTTTTATATAAATGATCAGTTTAATTATTTACTATTTGACATGCCCGATTTTGAAATTGTGGGTTTTACAAATAATAGAACAAATAATGCTCAACAGAATGTGCACACTTCTATGTTTGATCACCGTAATGTAAGATATAGTTATGTTAAGAATGGAAGGGATTAAATTTTTCCAAAAGAATATTGGAATCTAGATATTGGAAACATTTTTTTATAAAGCATTTCTTGCTTGTAATGATTTTAGACATTCTAAATCAATAGTATATTTTATGTACAGAAATAATGAACTTTAATAATTGGCAGCATCATCAAAGTTTAGAGTCGGCTTATAGTATTCATTTTGGGGTCGAAGAACATAATATATTATTGATTACTTATATAGAAAAACAACAGTAGTTAAAGAAAAAACAAACATAACAATTAGTGTAGATTTTGATGGAGCTGTTGGAGCAAACACAATTTGTAATATTGTTCCAATAATTGAAAGGAATCTTACTTATGATTACTTGAAAGAAAGAATTATTGAAAATATATACATTTTTATTATTAAATGGATGAATGAAACGATTTTAAATCTAAATGTTTTTTAGACAGTTTATTAAATTTAGATGTATGTTACATAATCTTTTTAAACTATTACAAGTTTTTTGCTATGTAGTTGAGTTGTTTTATCCAATAAAATATATTTATTTTTAGATCTAAATGAGATTTTTCTCCTAGTGTCAATTTTATTTGAGCATTTTTTGAAAAGGGGCAAATATGCTTATATTTCAACTTTTTAAAATAAATTCAGTAGATATATATTGTGGATCACACCACAGTGCACTACATTAGATGAAATTCATGTAAAATAAAGCCTAAATCTAGCAATTTCTCATTTTATGTAGAATATTTCAAATTGTAGCTCAAAATAGAGAAAATTTAAGGCCAAAATCAAACAAATTTCAACATTTTTCAAGCCCCTGCGTGCAGGGTTCTTCTAATCCAAATCTGCAAGCTACATCATCATATTTGATAAAATTTCAGCATCATTTTTTCCCCCTAAATAAATTTTTCTCTTTATAAATAAAACTGGAATCCCTGCTCAGCAATTTAAACAATTCATACTAATTCACTAAAATATAAGATCGCGAACAAAATTAATGGTTTGTTGCTACAGATTTTCAAATTTATGAATCTTATTTTGGTAAAAAAAAAAGATTTGTATTCTAGATGGTAAGTATAATTACATTACCAGATCGATATGGAAAAATATTTGAAAAAAATTGTTTGAATCTAACAAATGAGAAAAGGTTTTATAGCATATAAAGGCTTAAAACAAATGAAAAAGGGAAAATTCATGCATGATATAGAGTTCTCTTACGAATCACGTCAAATTTTGTGATATTTTTGTTTGGCTAATTGATTTGGCTTGCAGATTTAGATTAAATTTGGGTTCAATTTTGATTAATAAGTGAGCTGACAATTTTGTGATTTCAGATTTGGATTAAATTCGGATTAAATTGAAACCAAAAAGTGAGGTCCACCGGCTCTCTCATTTAAGATCTAACAATCGTATCTTGAATTTAACTTAAATATGACTGGAAAAAGACCCTGCTAAGCAAATTAAAGAAAAAAAAATGCTTTATTTAGATTGCAAAGTTGGATTAAATTAGCTTGATTTTGGCTTTAATTTGCTTGATTTTGAGAATAAAATTGAAGTGATAAATTATGCTTCCAGAATATTTGAAAAATTTGTTTGATAGTGTGAAATGTGCTTGATTTTTGATCCAATTATTGCGCTGCGCTTTGATCCGCATTACATATCTACTAATGGTTGATGCGCAAAATGGACTTTTACTGAACAATGCAGCACCACGAGAGGCCACCAACATGCTCCCTAATTGGTCGTCGTCGCTTGAAAAGGACTCTTCAAACGGACCGCCTTCTCAAGCTGCCAACCATTTTTGAACATAGGCGATAACTCGATCGCAGAATCAACACTGGCGACAACCAGTTAGCGATGATGCGGGTCGTGGCTCCATGGTCATCGAGGTCAAAAGGCAACCCTTCATATCCACAATTTATCTTCGCAGTATGGGAGGACTCTGAGAAAACCCATGTAATCGTTTGCCCCTGATGATCACACACAGGTACTTACATAACAATGTGTTATTTAAATGCGTGTAGGCATATGTAAATAACTAAATATAGAAATTTAAATTAATTTTAATTCCCATATTTATATGTACATACTTATAGACGTTTGTATTAATTTAATTTGCACATACTTATATGGAGATTCTTATACATAGACATTGAAATTCATTTCATATTCACATACTTCATGTCGACATGCTAATACATACACATTTAAATAAATTTTGTATTTACATATTTATATGTAAATAATTTTTTATAAGATAAGTGGAAAAATATTTAATATATACATAGTCATATGCCTATACATAGTTATTTACACATACTTACACATAACTATATATAATTTAAGTTTAAATAATTTATATTTCCATACTTATGTATACATATTTATATATAAATCAAATAAATATGTATGGGTGTATAAATACGTAAATATATAATTATATCACTATACACAATTATGTATGGTCCCATAATATATGTAAATAAAAGGACCTGCATGTTTTCATCAGGGACGAACCTTTATGTGGGTTTTCTCCAGAGTGCTCCATACCACGAAGATAAATTGCGAAAATGAAGGGCTGCCTTTTGACCTCAACGATCATGGAGTCGCGACTTGCATCATTCCTAACTGGTTATCGCCAGTGTCGCGTCTCTGATCGAGTTATTGCCTATGTTCAAAAATGCCCGTCAGCTTAAGAGGGCGGTCCGTACGAAGAGTCCTTTTCACGCAACGACGACCAATGGGGTAAACATGGTGGTCACCTGTCGTGGTGTTGCATTGTTCAGTACAAAGTCCATGTTGCACATCGACCAATGCCGAAGCATAGTGGGAGCCTGCTGTAGCTCTGGGCACTTTTATGGCAAAGTGTAGTAATAGTTTACCCAGGAACCGATGTAATATACCAAAGGACCTGGATATATACATTTTTGAAAGGCAGATTGTTTAAGAACTGTTCGCCTTTCAGTTTTTGGAGGTAGGACTATATAATCTTATTTAAAATTAGAGCGAATTTATATTAACTTGCGACCCACACACACAAAGAGCGCACTTAGCACCGCACTAAGCACTGCAATCAGCGCCACACTTAACACCGCAATCACAATAACCACCACAATTAGCACCACAATCACAGTCAACACCGCAATTAACACTGCAATCACAATCAGCACCGCAATCCAAAACCCAATCATAATACCAATCCTAAGTTTATAACAACAATATGTATTTTAAAAATTTAATTAATTAAGCTTGTAGTCAAAGTCATGCATCATACAGGTAGATATACCAATGATTGGAAAATATATTTTTTATAAATAGGTTGGAAAAATATAGGTTTTTTGTCTGTAACATTATGTACCAACAGTTCGTTTGGAAGTGAAATCGAGACGATAAGATAGTAGTCAGTAACATAATATGCTTATCAAATTTTATTTATTTTTTCTCCAGTATTTTGTTTTCAAGGTAATTCAAGGTAATAGGGTCAAGGCCAGGCTCGTATGCATCTAATAATATGGTAGGAATCTGTTATGTATTATGCTTGTTGACTTTCAGGTATTTCCTTGAGTTTTTGTTTTCAAGGTCATTCAATTTCATGGGGTCAAGTCCGAGGTAGTCTGCATCTAACATAGCGGTAATAGTCAGTAATGTATTACACTTGCCGACTTTCATGCATTTTTTCTCGAGTTTTGGTTTTCAATGTCTTTCAAGGTCATGGGGCCAAGGTCGAGGTAGTATGCATCTATCATGGTGGCAATAGTCTGTAATGTACTGCATGCTTACTTTTATGCATTTTTGTAGAATTTCGGATTTCAAGGATATTCACGGTCATGGGGTCAAGGTGGAGATAGTCTGCACCTAGCATGGTGGTAGTAGTCTATTATGCTTGCTGACCTTTATGAATTTTTCTAGAATTTTGGATTTCAAGGTCATGGGGTCAATGTTATGGACATGGGCTCAATGTCATGGTCATTGGCTTCCAATATGGCAGATAGGTGATGTATACCAAGATGGTGGATGCCTACCAAAATGGTGGTCGCCTACCAAGATGGTGGCCTCCAGTAATGTATAAACAAATGACAAACAAAAATCAAGATGGCGGAGTGAGTTTAAATGAGGGGAGTGGGGCTGAGGGGGACAGTCGTCTGCTGGAGTTAAACAGAGGTGAGTAATTGGTGGTGCTGGAGAGACCTTAGGAAATGTAAAAATTTTTTGTATAAAAATATTTATAAGGTTTTAAATATTTTTTTAAGCAATTTTAATAATTTATTTTAATAATATTTATTTAGTTTTTTTGGTACTTTTTGTAAGTTTTTTATTGTTTCATTTTCAAGGTCAAAGGTCAAGGTCGAGTAAGTCTGCATCTAATATGTTGGATGGGTGATGTCGACCAAGATGATGGTCGCCTACAAAGATGGCATAAGTATGTGCTACGGGTAACCTCTGGCAAATTTAAGTGTTTTAGACTACTTTTTAAATGAAATTTAATAATAATTTCTAATAATTTTCGTTTAATTGTAAAGATTTTTGTAAATTTTTTTGGAATTTTTGAATATTTTGGATTTTTCGGGTCAACGGTAAAGGTCAAAGGTCATAGGTCCTACCCTCCTGACTACTGGGTCACTGATCCCGGTCTCCTGTCTGTCTCGGAGTCACTTGTCCCGTTGTCCCCTCTGGCTTGGAGCCACTGATCCCTCTCGCCTGCTCCGGAAAAATTGGAATTTTTTAGGGATTTTTTAGTGATAAGAGAGACATTTTCGGGAAAAAGGGAAAATTTTAGGGTATTTTGGTCGATTTTGAGGGGTAAAAAGGGAAATTTTGAGGGACAAAGGGAAAATAGATGGGTGACTGGTGACATAACAACATGGCGGACGGCCACTTCGATTCCAAAGCCCCGCGCCTTTGCAAATTAAATCACATTTTCCGACTACTGCTAATATCTCAGAAACAAGATTAGCACAAACTCCAATATTTGCGGCACAAACTATCACAAACTGAGCACAAATAAACTACAAATTTTTATTGTGTAGGGTAGGGGGAGGGGTCTAGCACGTTTCCACCCCTCTCATCAAGATATTTCAATATATCAGAAACTAGATTAGCATAAACTCCAATATCTGCGGCACAAATGAGCACAAACTGAGCACAAATAAACTAATAAATTTTATTTTCATGGGTGGTTTGGTTGGGGTAGGCGGGGGAGGGTGGTGACATGCACCTGGGCGCTGGGACTATGATCCCCGGCTCCTAGTCTGGCGAGCTTAGTATCGGGAACAAATTGCTCCAGGCACTAGTTGTCGGGCGAAGCTGCGGTATTCGTTGTTTACTGTGCCAGCGCCAACGGGTCGTCCTACAGTGCCCTCAGGCCGCCAGGGAACCTCTGCTTGCCGCAGGTCGTTTGTTTGAGGTCGGCGGAACCTCAACAGTCCGCGGGGGATACGAGCACTACGCCCTTTCTCCCTGCCCCCCCCCCCCTCCACATTAGAACACTTCTCTTCAACCGCCCGCAGTGTTGCCAACTTGACACACACACACACACACACACACACACACACACACACACACACACACACACAGCATCCCAGCCAAAACTAAACTTCCATTCACGGGTAAAGAGCGAAGTAAATTGTTACAAACACTTTCTCACCCATATTAATTTATGATTTTAGAAGTTACAAATGAGAAGATTTCTAATGTGTGTTGTATACCGTATATATTTCATTATCACGACCAATTATGTATAAGGTTTGTGTTCGGCTATAGAAATACAAAGCGTTCATAGCTTAGGAAAGTAGCACGGTTTAGGTATCAGTTACAGTGAATGCCACTGAACATTTGGCTTCGCAGTGAAAAATGATTTGTCTGGGGGGCTAAGGAAAATGCTACTTAAATGATATACCAGTCTATTCTGATATAGGCTATTCACGGTAAAGTGAGCGCTTTTGAAAGCCCTCTCATTGGGAATAATAGCCAATAAATAAATTTTATTTTGGTCTCAGACGTTGACTTCCGAGTGCAAAGGAAGACCCACACCGCATTTGTTCCTAACATGTCGATATTTATTTTAAAAGGCGGTTAAAGGGTGAAAGATAGATGAAAGGAAAAAGTAACTAGGGCTCAAAAGTGCTTACTTTACTGTGAACCGCCTATACTTATACTATACAGTTGCATACAGATAAGGCGAAGGCAATGGAACCTACTGACATTTCACAGCATGTTTATGCTTATCGCATGGGAAAACTTTAGTCCTATCCACATGGCATTGAAAGTTACAATGACAAAGCGGTTCAGTGTTGGACGAATTGATATTTTATTACAGGTGAAATACAGGTATGTAATGCTAATATAGCCAGATATGCTTGAATCACAGTGCACGAGTTGGCAAGATAGTTGGCAATGCCTGCACGTATACGGTTGCTAACCTAGGTGGCTACGCTGTGACATAACTTTTTGTAAGAATGTGTATTTCTGTAACAATTTCAGAGAAAAGAAGCATATTATAGCTAATAATAAGGATTAATTTCAGGAATATCAGTGAACTGCTTTGTCTTCTATGTTAAGCCACGGATAGTTAAACTTTTTATATTGAAGTAATGGATTAGTCTAGTATGCAAGGAACCCTTGTTAGTGTATAGGAACAAAGTGGGAGATTTAGTAACCGATCGTGAATTTGGTCTCCTTTTATATGCTTGGAGGCCAATAAAATCTTATTATGAATTTACTGGAAACAACAACAAAGTCTGCAAGTAGAGTGTTCATGTCGCTACCTTCTGCTAATATGGTGTACTACGACCACATAAGATGAGTGTACTGCAAACTATACAAGCGGCGAACAGCATGCGATACCGTCGGCTCGTGCGAAATATATAATTGCTGATCTGGCATGTGGAATGCATGAGCTTCAAAAAGTAATGTAGTACCAGCAGTTGTGAGAGCTTAAGTCGACAACTACACCCCAACTGTCAATAAAATAAAACTCATTTATGTCTATGCTGACGAATTAGAATAAACGGAAAACGACGATGTTGAAGGCAGTATTGATGAAGCTGATGAAGATGGTGGTAATTTTCCCCAACATCCTTATGCATCTCTCCAACGAGTTCCCAATAAAAAGTGGCGTGAAGAGAGCAGACTACAAGAACACTGGCTAAATGTTTCCCGAAGACCCCAATGAACTAATCGGTATATTCAGACTTTTGATCGCTTTGAAAACATTGGAGATTTCTCGCACATTAAAAAGAGTGCCATATAAAGTCTGCAGAGTTCTATTTGACAAACAAATGAACAAAGGAATGTTATGAGGAATGAAAAGACCGAGGACTTTTGTGAGGAATGTTTTAAGTAAGAATTGGCTGAAGAATGTTGTATGAATGAATGCCCTGAAGGTGGTTTGACACCTGGTTGGTCTTGTCGGTCGGGTGTTCTTGGTTGGATGTTGTCGATAGTCAGTTTTTTTCCCTGAAATTTTACGAATTTTTTGTGGTCATCTAGATTTTTCAAGTTGAAGGTGGTCTAGTGCCAGGTCAAGGCCAATTTTCCCGATTCGTCTCGATTTTCAATATTTTTTGACTTCAGAGTAATCCCGTTGTCATAGCATAACAAGGTCAATGTTATGAAAAACCAAGATGGCGGTCGGGGTCATCAATAAAAGAAATACTAAATAAAAAGAGCAGATAGATTAAAGTTAAAAAAAAACTATCAACTAAATGATAACAATGTCTAATTGTTACAGGAAATTCCTATCTTCTAAGAAAAGAAAAACAACACATAAAACACTTTATAACATTCTCCCCTAACATTACCAATTGCAAATTGTTGATTATAATTTCAGATCGGGTGGCAATTTTATTTATTTTTTTAAGTCTATTTCATTCTAACGTTCTTTGCGGACATGACACACAGTCACAATCACCGAATTGAGATGGGTCTGAGTCATTGTACTTCTTAGCCAGGTCTTCATACGTCTCGGAGCAGTACAGCTGCATTTGTCTTCGCATGAGGAAGTTGGAATAACTAGCAACCGTTTATTCATTTCTTCTACCTGATGAAATAATCATCTCACCTGAGTAATTTGAACTAAGTTTTCTTTTGTTTCTTGTAATGTAAACGTATTTAAT
Source organism: Dryococelus australis (assembly GCA_029891345.1). Classification (NCBI taxonomy): domain Eukaryota; kingdom Metazoa; phylum Arthropoda; class Insecta; order Phasmatodea; family Phasmatidae; genus Dryococelus; species Dryococelus australis. The sequence goes on along the minus strand of CM056997.1, from coordinate 167,180,335 downwards.
AAATGTAGCCGTTTCCTTTACTTTGTGTTGAACAGCGAATGGAATCTTATGACGCACTATCACTTTGAAAGCAATCTCGGCTTTCTTTATCGACAAGCAACAGTTTTTCAAAGAATGAAGTCTGAAAAGCGAGGTTAGACAATACGTCAGCGAAACACTGCTATACAACATGAAAAAAAAATGTAATCCAGCTGTGCCGTCGACAACATTAAAAATTACAGTTTCTTACGAAATCAAATTTGATAAATGCAAACCTATCTGTGGTCTGTGCTATCAAAGGCTAACGTATAAATATACAGAATGAACGACATTTTCATTTTTTATACGGGCCAAAATATTATATTGGAATATTTAACAATGGCTGAGATAGGAGTTGCCACTATTGGCGGTTTTTTAAGAGAACACCAACACAAAATTAACCTTGAATTGATGCATCAGGATCTAAATGATACAAAATTGAAAAAATTCTGTTAAATTACTACGTACGTCGGCAGTAGTTCTAGAATTATTTTCTTCTGAAGTGAAGCTATTATTGTCACAACTTATTTTCCGCCACTTATCCAATAGTTTCATCTTGCTGTGAACTTACATTTTGGTAAAATAAAACACACACTGACCCAGTGTGCTACATGGACACGGTAATGGTACGTTTATGCTGCAGCATCGCTGCTGGCACATCGTCGAGCTGTGCGCACGGATACCTGGCGATGATGAAACTAACACAGTATTTCTTATGGGCGCATTTACCCTGCAGTAGTGCTACTCGATGCTATCTTTGCCACAGCGATGATGACAAACTTGTTTGATATTCGATCCCGGATCATCGCCGGGCATCCGCAAATGGCCTCACTTATTGGTTCCGTCAAGGCCACTCACTCCACCCCCTGGCAGCTGCATTAACCCGTGTCTTGCGTCTCTTTACAAAACGCGTTGTGGTTGCAAGAACGTTACAGCACAGGCTACGCAGTGTGGTAAACACGTCCGACGGATTCAAGCAGACATTAATTGCAGCTGTTTTCAAACGAACAGCCATTTGGGACCAGCGGCATGCCGAGCACCACGACCGCTTCAAGCTGGATGTTCATACTTTGGAAGGAAGTCGCAAGGACATGTCGAACAAGTAAATATTTAATCATTAGTGTTAGTGTTATTCTAAAAACATGCTGTGCTTAAGATGTTTACAAAGAACGCATTCGTGCGAATGTGTGCGAATTGTGATGCACATTTTTCCGAACGTGTTTAATTCATACTAGCAACATAAATGCGACATAGTTTACATTGAAGTCAGTATAAAAATGTCGCTGAATGTGTTATGTGACAAAATAATAACAGAACATGTTTGTGTCGCCCCTTTCTTTAGACATTTTTACTTGTCACAATTTATTATGTGTTACGATTCCAGGCATGTGTATTAAGTCTTGCCAGTTGATCTATTTTATGTCCCAGAAGCACTTTTAACTGTTCAGTTTAAACTATGAAATAAAATAATGGGTCGAATATAATTGTTGGCTATATAAAATAGTTACAATTATGTTCCATGAATTTTAAAATGTTTACAATATAATACAAAACAGATCATCATTACATCACCTATTACTACATTGTCTATAATTTGTATCCACTCGTATTTTTGTGGGGGAATTCTATACTATAACTAATTGTAACGACAGTTAACGTAAGTATTGTTTTTTCCATATTATAACATGAACTGAACAACAGAATATACAATTTGAATTCTGTGTTTGGAAAGATAAATTTAATTACAAATGAATTAACATACCAAGACGTCTGTGTATTCGTCAGGCTACTTCACAATTACCATACTAATTAACTAGTTGAAGAAATCTGTGAACAGAATCCAGATTCCAATCGCTTCAGCAGGCGCCGCAGTGTTGCGTTGTGTCATTGGAGCTCCACGAAGATTTTCTTCGTAATCCAAAATGTTAGTTGTGCCATCTTTATCCATAACCACGTTATGTACACACACAAACTTTGCTATATGTTCTGCTGTTTCAACACAGGTTTCGGTAGATTTGTTGAGAATTCGCCATTTTGATACTACAATTACAAATGTACATTTAATAGTTTTCCTAGCTCGAAATTTTTCCTTTCTGTCATCAAGATTTCTCCTAGCATAAGGCTTCATCAAGTGTCTCATCAATAGGCACACTTCATCGGCAATAAACACAAAGGGGGCTTTGATGTCAGTACATGGGAGGAAGGAGCCTTCAAGAATGTTTAGTGAACCATTTGTAATTTTTTCATACAACACAGACTTCCTAAACGTACCCCCATCACTTTGCTTACCATAGTCTCCAACCTCAATTAAAATTAACATACAAAATGCATCATAAAGCTTGCAGAACTATAGAAAAACATATTTTATAGTTGAACATGGAGCCTGACCATTTAGGGTATAGCATTCGTATGTGCTTACCGTATGTAGCACCTAGACAGTTAGGGAATCCCCATTTCTTGTAGAACATATCAGCGATGTCTTTAAATTCTTCTGTAGTTGGTGGCTTCATATGAAGTGGTTGTAATACTCTCCATAGCGCTACTAACATCTGTTTGACGATCAAGAAAACAGTTATTATTCCCATACGGGATTCCCCTGCTAGGATGGCATATGAGATTTCTGTCGCCAGAAACCTACAAATAATAATATTGCACTATATTTTTAACAAATATGGTTTGTAATTAATGATGTGCTATTTTGCATTATGTTTACATAGCATTTGTTTTGTTCTGTTGCAGCAACACAAGATGCTAAGAAGAAGTGGAAAACTCTACGACAACAGTTCAAAGGTAAGTGAGAGAAACATCCAGTCTATTCATAAGGTGATCCTGCTCCTGAGGATTCCATACAGTGGCCATATTTCCAGGCTCTGCTTTTCCTACGCGACAATTTTGAGCATAGGGAAACAAGTGGGAATTAGAATTCAACTGATACGGTTTCTGAAACTGAAGCAATTGGTGAACAGTGCTCTGATTCTGATACGGTAGACAACCCACCAACACCCCTATCCAACCCCTCAACCACTCCACAACCACCTTCACGCTCTGCCACACCATCTTCCTCCACAGCTGTTGATGGCTTGGGCTACAGGAAAAGAGCACGACCTGTAGATCCAATAGGCACTCAACTAGTCGAGATTAAAAAGGAGAAATTTCGTAAGCGCCACGAAAAAGATTTACGGTCACTGGACAAAAATGACGAAGATATTGCATTTTTCACGTCTCTTCTTCCTCACGTGAGACGCATGCTCCAGTTAAATAAGATTATGTTTAGAATGGACGTTCAAAAACATGTTCTGGACAGTGCTTTTGACGTAGGCTATAGCGCATTGGGTAGCAAGGACACAGACCAAGTAAATCTACCTACACAAGAGCGTGAACACTGTCATCCTTCGCTGCAATCACGCTTTGCAATACTTCAAAACGACCCTTCTTCGTCTACTGTTTTATCACCATATCCCAACAGCTACATAATCTCTGTTCTCCCTCTCCATAATTCTATACATTTACATTCACTTGAAACATCACAGTGTATTCATGACTATTTTGATAAGAACGCTAACGATATGGAAACACATTAAAATGTCCGGTGCACAGACTAAACAGTTTGAGACGTAGGTGCCTTTATGTACTGGCTTATTGGCATAGCTGATCACTGCACAATGTAGACTACTACTTTGAGATATAATAATCAAAATGTGTATGCATTATTTTTTATTGCCCTGAAAATATTTTAATGTAAAACTTATACTACAGTGTAGGCCAATTGAATGTAACGGTTCTGTGTAAAGCGATTTATATGAATTCAACATGTAAAAACATTTTTTGGCAAAAAAAACATGGTATTAGATACATATTTGTTAAATTCATTTCTCACATTTATCATTTTTGCGCCTCTGTGTTACACAAGATTAGTAATTGCAGAATCACACACACATTGCATGCATCATCCTTACCTTAAAGTCAGCACCAGTTGTTCTTCAACACAGATTGCATTAACGACGTTTGCTTTAATGTTTAACTGCTTCAATACCTCTGGCTCTATATTATGTAAGATGTACTGAAATGTCGGTAGTGGCATTCTCAAATGACTGCGAAACCTTTCTAGATACTTCTTTAGAACTTGATAGAACTGTGAAAATAACGATCACGAGGCCGGTCTTCATTCAAAGAGTGCACTCCACACCACCTCCTCTTTTGCCTTGATTCAAACCAAATTTTTGTCGCCAATGTATTGCTGTCACCATCATCAGATGTCGAGAGCACTATTCTATTTCACACAACAGGCGCAAATGAACTGAAAGAGCGGGTTCAACGGCGATCATCACAGCCTCAAGCGAACAGCGATCTGCCTGAGCGGGTATCCATGTGCCAGCAAAGAAAAGCACAACAGAACGTTGCAAGAGAATAGTTTGTTCCTGGAACTGGAAGTATGGAAGGGGAAACCTATACGCACACGCACACCTGCTACGCTGCAACTCACCCATTCTTGGAACTTGCAAGGAGTACATGGGATGTCACAAAGGGTGGAAGGAATTCAGGAATTTACAGTCAGGACTAAAAGATTTCTTCTTTTCGATAGTTTTTTTTCACGAGCAACGAGGTATAACCCACAGCAAAAGTCATGGATTGCCGACATATCTGCAGTATTTATACTTCCTAGGTAAAACCAGCAATATCAGTAATAAGAATTTCTAATTTTTCCTCAATGGTTTAGGGATTCGGACTGTTAAAACCTTTACTCATCTTCCCTATTTAAATCATTTGAAGGCCGACCAAACCGAGCCCCCGTACTAAGGGGGCTTTCTAATTCGAGGGGGGTCTCTGCCCCCCCCCCCGACCTACGCCCTTGGCTGGAACAATTATATGTCTCTCGGTGGAGTTTTAAAGGAACGGACATGTAATGAAGCTAGGGATTGTATTGCTTTAAAATATGATTTGAGGTAATAGATCTGCTGGAAAAGAAAACAAATGTCACGTCACTGATTGACCTCGTCATTTTGTCAGCACCCTTTTTCCCTTCCGGTAAATTGTAAATCACTGTTGACGGCATGCGCATGCGCAAAAAATTTATCTACGTTTTTTTAGTCTATGGACGCTCCGTCATTTAGAAATAATTCACATTTTGGGTAACAGAACACATGCCTACAAGGATATACCGTATTAGTAACTTTTGGTGCATGTCTTGATGACTTGCCAAGTTGTGTGAAATAAAGTCAGATCTCCGAAGAATTAATTTCTGGCTGGCTTACGACATATTTTGCAACGCTGTAGGAAATAGGAAAATATATAATGTATCATTGACTTCAGAATGGGGTGTTGACACAGTGTATGTTGCCAAAATTGTTTTTAAATTCTCTGCAAAGAAGAAGTCCGCAGAAGTATTGTAGTGTCGGGTCTTCATCAAAAACCACCCCCTTCCCCCTAGAAAGGCGTGGCAGCTTGATCCCCGGAACTTGGCAGTGGCGAGAGAAGTTTTTCCAACCATCCCGGGAAACCCTTGGGAGGGGAGTGGGCTAAATTACGGCTCATCTGTGTAATATTGTGTCGACGCAGCTGTGGCCAGAGTGACGTAATTCACTGCCTTCCTCCGCCTCACGCCACGCCTCGCCGACGAAGGGCTGCAGATCTTCATGGCGGAACTTGTGCTGCCAGCTGGAAGTGACGTCGTCCACCAGCCCGCACGGTCAGTGCTCAACATGCTGCTCTTTGCAGAAGGGAAGCCCTTGAGATCACATTCGTTGTTCCCATGCCACGTTCGATTTACACCCCTGATGTTGGTGATGTACGGTATAGTCTATTCGCGGTTTCTTCACACTTTTTGATTCAATTATTTGAACAATTAGCCCATGTATGACGTGTTTGGTAGTTGCCTCTAAAAAGCTTGCATTGCAAGCTTTTTTTATTTGTGTTAACATAAAATTACTTTATTTTTGGTTGAATTGAACATTTATTTAAATTTCATACATAAATAATATTATTTCATTTATAATTAGAATGTATGAACACAGTGAGCAAATAAGTGCGTTGGTAATGCATAGTGAGAAATAGTCCTTATACAAAATTTTGTTACACTTAAGTACCCTCGTAGGCGGTGCGTTGTCAATATGGTGTAATTTTCTAGACTCGATTAAGCTTTGCTTGCATGAGGCTACGGAACATCCAGGAAATAGAGATTTATCAGGACTTCAGGAAATTTGGAATTAACCGTGAATCGATTATAATGATAGCCCGGGAACAAAGTAGATAGGTACACATATACGAAATTACTTTGGGGGCTCCTTTGATGTGAGTGCCGCTCTTTGAATGGTTTCACGAGAGACAAACTAATATTTGGTCTGATTAGCTAATGCGTACAGCTGTCAGTTGGCAAGATGGAGTGGAGTGGAGAGATTTCAACAGCTCATCATAGCAAAACAAAAATTCACTCAAAGTAAAAACATCACTTATTGGAGTGACGTATTTTTGTGAACAATTTTACGTAATAGCAAATGTAACAAGTGAAAATTAAGGCAAAATTTTGAGACAAAAATACAAAAAAAATGTGTTTGTTATTCAACTCAACAAAAGCAGTTCAAAACTAGTTTTCATATAGTTCAAGCCATTACTACACATAGCCAATTAAAATAACATCAACAAACAATAATTTAATTTCTCCACTTTGAAATATGTAGTGGACAAATTGCTGAATATTCTCTGTGGCCAAATTCTAAATAATAAATATTGAAATTTATCAAATACAAATTATACAACTGGAAACGTGTTAATAAATGTTAGCTTGCAGCATCTGATTAATTTAAAAAACCGAACTACAGCATATACCAATGGCCGTAACGTGCACGGACTGAGTTTACAAAATGGTAGTTAAGAGGAATCCCCAGAAAGAATATTAGACGCCTAAAGGTAACATACGTTCATTAGGAAGCATAGCGAAGACGAAGGCAAATAGCATAAACAAGTTTCCGCAACATGAAATGTTTTAATACATTAGTCTGTTCATCAAAGTTACAGCATTGTCGCTATAGTTAAACACTGATTTACACAAGAACAAATATCGTAAACAGAGGGCTACGTATAGCTACTATTGCTGAATTTGACATTTTTTACTTGCCACATTCACATACGTTTTAATAACCAGCTTTATGAATGGGTAGCAAAATATCGACCTTCTGTTGTGTACTGAAAAAAAATTTACTTTAAAATACGCCATAGTTTTTTTTTTAGAATAGATACAAGTACTTATAGGCTGTTCAAGGTAAAATGAGCACTTTTGAAAGCCCTGCTTATGGTCTACTTGTATGCATGTTGTGTATTCCTCCGCCTTATGTAAAACTAACATTTCCATGGACCTCATCACTTTGTTCATGCTCGGTCAAGTGAAGCTGAGAAATTATTAAGGAAGTAAATACTTAAAAAATCTGCTTATTTTTACACTTCGGTGAATTAAAAAAACAGGAAGCAAAAGAATAATTTTAAGTTATCACAAAAAGGTTACCTAACACTTCTTATACGACGTTAAAATATTGAACTACTCTCCAGCCTCGTTACCAACTTTACTGCGCGAATGCCACTCAGTGTGCCTGTTAAAATATATTCAGGCAGGAGCAGATATTTTTTCTAAGGTTCATTTCTAAGTGCTCACTTTATCGTGAACAGCCTTTACTGTGAGAACCATATGAGAAGTGAAAGTGTTGCACGAGGTGAGGAAGGAGGGAGATAGTCTGGCCAAAAAGCCGTGCGAAGACCATCAGATGAATTTGGGGGGGGGGGGGGAAGGGGGGGAAGGGGGGGGTGGGAGGGAGGGAGGGAGAGAGAGAGAGAGAGAGAGAGAGAGAGAGAGAGAGAGAGAGAGAGAGAGAGAGAGAGAGAGAATGTGTGCGTGTGCGCGCGCGTGTGGTGGAATAAAAGGCAGTAACATGCGGGAGTATAAATATGTTGCAGTGACGGCGAGCTTCGAGCTCGCTGCAGATACGCCCTATCTCGTCGCGAAAACATGAAATACGACCTCGCCGGTATCAAGTCCTGGACCGCTGCCAAACTCCGCGCCGAGCACATGACCCTGCTAGGCCACCCAGGTGTCCTCTGTCCTCGTCCCGCCCCTAATGGCACGCTATCATCCTCTCTCTCTTTATACTACTACTCCCATCACATGCCACCCACTACATCATGCTACAACTGACCCCTTGATGACGTCAGCTACCACAGCGGGCTAATGATGTACATGCCCATTAACGGGCCTGCTTACCAAGCCGGTAAAATATAAAATAACAAAAAATATTCTACGTAAAATTTAATAAGGAATGATGCTACGTTAAAATATATTGCCAACTTTTTTGTTAAATATGTTCTTTATAGAATATAAATATTGAAATCTACATGTAACAAAAATAATGAATAAATATTTTTTTTTCCAAAAACAATTTTTTACGCAATATTTTCTGAGCAAATCTCGCATGAAAGTTTTTTTTTGTTTGAAATACTTATCTTTAAAATTGACGCAATGAGAAGGCATTTCGTTTAACATTGATTCTCCATTTGAAGTTCGCGACTGCTGGCTTGGTAAGCAGAGCTGTTAAAGAGGGTCTACAGGAAGGGGGGAAAAATGGGGGGGGGGGGGGGGGGGGACGAGTGTGCATGCATTCGAACCACACGCTAACCAGTATAGTCCATTTATGTTTAATTCCAACTTTTCTAAAGCCCTGCTTTAGTTCTACTTCCCGAAAGTTACTCCGCCTCATGCAAACAAAGCTTAACCGAGTCTAGAAAATTAAACCAAAATAACAACGCACCGTACTCGTGCGCGCACTCACTTTAATAATATTTTCCACACGAAATATTTATTACTAGGTATTACCAACATACCTATTTATTACTAGGCATTACCAACACACCTATTTTAAGACCGTTTTAAACACATTAGTTATAAATAAAATATTGCAATTTATAGATACAATGTATAAAAAGTTCAAGTTAAAACAAAAGTATTTTACTTTTTGTTAACACAAGTATAAACTGCTAGTGGTAGCATGCATATTTTTAAGAAACAGCAAAACACGTCAGTAGAATGATTTATATGACTTTGGCACAAGGATATGGGGGATTGGAGCGTCGAAGCTGTCATTGCTGTGTCATTCCAGTCGCCCGGCGGCGATTTTCCCTAAAAATTTTCATTTTCGCCTTAAAATTTCCAGTTTTTTCCTCAGAAAAGAACTGATCTCCCCAGCTGCAAAAACGAGCACCTGAAAGGCAATTTTAGATTCATAGGAAGTATTTGGAGGGATCGTTTTCAAGGGCAGATCAGTGTCGGCCATATTGGTTTCATAGGTATTGGGTATGCCAAATCAATACACAGAGTCCAGGGTCCGGAGTCAGACCTAACAATAAACCATCTTAGTTCTTCTGTCAGCCATCTTGTCCACCATGTTGGATATCGGTGACTGACTCCTGTAACGTTGGATGACCTTTAACCCAAAAATTCCAAAATAATAATTTCTTCTTCTCCTCCTTAACCTTTAAGTTGGTGGGTAACATGCATGTCTTCCAAGCATTTCCTTTGTTTGTTTAATAAAAAAATACAAAGACCACGAAAATTGTAAAAATATTTCTTAAAAATATATAAAAATTTATTTAAAAAATTAATGTTTGGATGTCAAGGCTTAAAGGGGCGAGGAAATAGAACCGACCAGCCACCATGTTATGACTTCAACCGACCATCATGTTGGAACCAGGTGACGTGGGATACCGTAAGTAGCACAAAAGGCCCCCAAGTTGCAACTCCCAGAGATCCACCGTTACTGTGTAGAGTGCGAACGAAGTGTACAGTGGTAGCAAGGCCATGGTCTGGTGAGTAGGCAGCACGTACTGCTCTAGGCTACAACACATGTTGGTGCTATGATGCAAAATGTTACACGTCACAGCCGGTTACACTTTCCCCCTCCTTAGCAGTGTAGTTTCCTGCCCCGTCTGCCGGAGCGGCCCGTTATTCGCAGCGTGTCACTGCTACGATTCACTAGGTACTGTAGACGTGATCATGGACGAGTACACAAATTCGAAAATGACTGACATGGTCTTGGTGTATAGCGAAGTGAGAGGCAACAGCAGGGCAGCTGCGCGTGTGTACAGCCAAAGATACCGCGCGCGACGTCAGCCAAACCACCAGACATTCTCACGCCGTACACAGCGGCTACGAGAAACGGCCATGTTTCAGCGTCGATGTGGAGTTGGTCGACCGAAAAACCGTCCGCACTCCGCAGTTTGAAGAGGCGGTCTTATGCCAGGTTGCACCATGTTGGTTCGAAACTCGATCGGAAATCGGATCTAAGATCGACACAGAAAACTGTTGCACCATTCGAGTTCAGAGCTGGACTGGAGATCGATATGAAGGTCATTTCGAACCACAGAAATTGGCGGTTCGAAATCTTGATCCGAGATGAGCAGCCGTCGTCTACAAATGTAGTTTGAAAATACGCCAACAGATAGAGCTACGTTCGATTGTTTTCTTGGAAAATTAAAACATCATTGTACGCACTTTAATATTAGTCAGTAAAATTCATACAACAAAAATTCGCTTAAAAAAGATAAACCATCGCACATCTAGTTCTATCCATAGTGAAAAATACGCCTACGTCCATGACGTCATAAATTACGTACTGATAGCAACATTTTTCCCATACTCAATCTCGATTTCTCACTTTGGAAATGAGATAGACGAATCAGAGATCCAGAATCATGAAATTTCGTTGGTGCAACACTTTTTCATTGGAACCAATTTCAAACTGGTTCCTGGTTCGGGACTAAGATTTTATTTCGGATCGGCGAAGATGTTGGTGCAACCGGGCATTATAGAATGTAGTGGACAACACTTCGACGAGCAGTTGCACGCCCGAGCGGAGAATGGATGCATCGCATGGTCCAGTATGGTGTGTCCTCCATGAACAACTGCTGCTACCATACCATGTGCATAGGGTACAAGCAATGGGGCCAGCAGATTACGGCCCTCGGCTAGACTTTTGTCAGTGGTTCATGCGACAGTGTGCAATTGATCGTGATTTCCCGACTCTTGTAATGTTTACAGACGAAGCCAAATTCACACAGGAAGGCTTACGGAACAGTCGAAAGGTCCATATGTGGGACGACGCCGACCCACATGCAACAGTAACGAGATGCTACCATCAACGCTTTTCCAATAACATATGGGCCGGCATAGGGGCGGACTATGTTATAGGTCCATTCTTGCTGCCGAATCATGTGGCTCGGTTTCAATATTATGATTCCCTGCAGTTTTGTTTGCCAGTTACTGGAGGATGTCCCGCTCACCATCAGAGAACGTATGTGGCTGCAACACGACGGTGCACCGCCCCATTTTACCAGAATTGTGCGTGACCACCTAAACACATCGTATCATGTTCGCTGGATGGGGCAGAGTGGGCCTCGTGATTGGCCACCACACTCCCCGTACCTTATGCCATTAGACTTCTGGCTGTGGGGATTTATTAAGGTGAGTGTGTACGAGACACCCGTGGCATCTGAAGAGGATCTGTCAGCGAGAGTCATAGCAGTAGTAGGCTCCAGGGGGGGGGGGGGTTCTATTTCACTTTTGATTAATCGGATTATCAATTTTATATCAAAGAGTTAATTAAGTTCTTTGAAAGGGTTAATACGATTTTAATCCGATCAAAAAATATTGATCCGATTTTAATCTTATTAAAAATTCCTTAACTCGATCAAAAATGAAAAGGGGAAAATTTTTTGAAAGAGTTCAATTTATTGAAAGGATTTAATTTTTTTTGTTGTTGTACTTCTTTCTTTTTGGGTTTTGGTTGGGGAGAGGGGAGTGGGGTAGCAGGAGCTCTGGCACGTCCTCACCCTTGAAGTTCTGGCAGTCGATAATAAGAGTGGTGGGTTGCAATGTCTTATATAGGTATAGAGTTTAGTTCAAGAGTGGGTTTATGCTAATTTTTTCTAATTTTTCAAATTTTGAGGTGTTTGGAGGGATGTTGGTGGTAGATAAATATATTCGTAAGAATCGCCTAACACACTATCGAAATTCAGAGTGCTTAAACGATTTCTAAGAGTGGCCTAAGTATAAATTTTATGTTTTTTGGGGGGATATTGCTCATAGATGGTAGATAGGCGACTTTGAAACATGCAATTTACGTGTTAAACAATCTGTTTTTGGAATGCAATTAAAAATAAGAGAATTTCAGAGTGTTCTACGTATGAATAAATTACATACATTGAAACAGAAATTTCAAACATATCGTGAGCTTCGAGTTAAGAAATATAATTTACACAAGAGAGAATTTTACTACATGAATAACTTCTAAGGTCGACAAGTGCAAACTCACTAAATGAAATCCAGCTAGTCAGTATGAATAAATAAAGATTTCCAAATGCGCATTTGAATTATACAATTTAAATTTTAAACAGACACAATGGCATAATATAAATACATGTAAACTACTTGATGCCCCACAAACATACATTGAGTATTTTTTAAAACACGTCCATTTGATGGGGAATCTGGTGTATTAATGAGTCCAGCATAGCAATTACATCTTCTTATAAGCTGTGTGTGGAGAGCCTGATTATATACATTTAGCAAAGCTGGCATCTTGAAGGCAAATGAGTTGAAATTTATGAGAAAACTCTGCATTCGTCATACAACAGAGAACGAAACAATTTTTTAACTAATGTTTCACTATTTTCAGAACAATTCACTTTTAAACAAATTGTTTCCATCGAAGTGCAAGGACACTCAGATGATGTGAAGAAGTACTTAAGCCCACAAAGCATAATCAGGGAATACTTTATAGAGACATACTACAAATTTCTGTTAAATAGAGAACACTTGTTAACGCAAACGGTATTTTCGTCTACCGAACACACATTTAAAATCTTATCGCAATATTGACGAAACACACAAATAAAAGTTTCCGAAAAAATAGTTTTTATAAAAATGTTAATCGCGGATAGCATTATGGAGATAAAGGTAGGTACGATGGTCGCTTGTGTGGTAACCCCTGGAGGGTGGCCTTGTCAGCCATCAAGTGTCTATAGGTGTGGGGTTTATGATGAAGCTGACGAGTAGCACGCCTGTCTCCCATAAGTTGATGAACGTCTGAATAGGGAGGCGACTGGGATAGCTGAATTCACTTCACTCCAGAGTTACCTACACCCCCTTTCCTTTACTCTCCAGGACCATGTCTGCGGGACCCTGAGTTCAAAAAATCAGTTTGCAGTCCCCTTTCTCTCCCCTCCTTGCCAGTGCATGATGCCCCAATCTGCCCACGATTGTCAAATGTTTTCGGTAATTTCTCAACTGCCTACTTGCATTCGCATCGGGAATACCCTGCCAGTCACCCCCTCACACCCCAACCACTCACCCTCACCCTGTACCCCTCAGATCTGGTTCAACTCCACAATGCCAATCATCCCTATGCCTCCTACCTCCCCTCACCGGAGTGCGACATCCTGGGGTCAGTCACCCATCTGTCCTCGATTGTCAATTTTCTCAGCTAATTCAAGATGGCGACAAGTGCCTATTTGCATGCGCATTGGGAGCAGGCTGCTCATAACAGCCCTACCCTCCTCCCCTCAACAGAACCGACCCGACTCCATGATGCCAGCCCCCCTCCCATCTACACCCCTCAGAAACGGCCTTTGTCCAGAGGAACATGCCCCTTACCACCCCTACTCCAGAAGGCAACTTTTTCTGAAGACCTCCAGTATCGATCCAACCTGCAGTTCGCAAAAACCAGAGATTCTCCACATCCACTGCATCCATATCTTCATGGTTTTCAGTACTGTCCACCGCAGTTACCCTGTCTATGAGAGTGTCCACAGCTACAGTGTCCCCATTTTTCAAGTTTGTCACACCATCCACCAAGGTGCCAATGTCTAAGAGAATGTCCACAGCACCATCAGCCACTGTGTCCACATCACTAAAGATTTGGATGCCGTAACTGTGGCCTCTCTCATAGCAGGGGCACCAAGGCGGACAGAGCTGCAATCTTAAATTATGTGGATGCAATAGCTGATGGTGATGTGGATACTCTTAGACATTGGCACCGTGGTGGATAATGCTGCAAACTTGAAAGATGTAGATGCCTTACCTGTGGACATTCTCATAGATAGGGGCACTGTGGTGGAAGGTGTTGCAAGCTAGGTAAATGTGGACGCGGTAGCTGATGGTGCTCTAGACGCTCTCTTAGACCTTGGCACCTTGGTGGACTGTGCTACAAACTTGAAAGATGTGGAAGCAATAGCTAATGGTGCTGTGGACACTCTCATAGACATTGGCACAATGGTGGAAGGTGCTGTAAACTTGAACGATGTGGTCGCAGTAGCTGTGGACATTCTTGTAAACAAAGGTACCATGGCAGGCTCGAAGAAATAAATAACATTTACTGTAAAATAACTTCTGAATCATAACAAATAAAGTTTAATTAATAATCTATTTAAAATGACTAGAGATTTAATAGATATCAACATATTAAATAAAATGATATATTATTTATAGAAAAAAGTAATATCCATAAAAAATTCTGCTATAATCCCTTTTAAGCTTATCCAAGATTACTTTAATCTTTTAAATGGATTTTTTTTAAACATTATTCACAATATTTCCTATCTAAATCAACAGACGTGATACGATTTAATTTTAGTTCATATGTTCCCATTTTTTTTTCTCATTTGTTTACTGATAATCATATTTACGTTAAACATTTACGGATATTTTTTCTGTTAATGTTTCTGATCGTGTTTCCAATTTGGTTAAAATTCTATTTTATAAGTTTTTTTTTAATTTTTTAAAGCTCGGTGTGATTTATACAAGTCTTGTGTGTATATATATTTTGTTTCTGTATATTTTCCGGTGATTTGGAGCTTGCTGAGTGAATATTAATTTTTATCAACTAGAAGACAAAATATTTTTGCTTGAGAGATTTAAAACCTCTAGGAAGACATTTTGACCTTATTAGACTCGATGGTTGAAAAAATCGTCGTCCTGAAATGCCCTTCCCTCCAGTTGCTTCCCTTCTGAAAAGCTAGGCGCTTGGGTTGTCTGCAGGGTATAACAAAAACCAAAATGCATTCTGCGGGGGTTTGTTGGACTCAGACTGCCAACCTTTGAAATCTCAGTTTCTACAGTTGGTACTAGTGAACTCTAACATTGAAGGAGCGGTCACACTGCTAAGACCTCAGATCTCTAAACATAATAATTTTTTGGAAATACTGGCAAATGCTACAAGTATACCAATTCGAAGTTAGTATATATTTGTTAGCTAATAATGTTTGTTCAGAAAAATTCCATGCTATTCATTCAAGTTTAAACTTCTATCAAATTTAACATATCTACCTTTTTCATATAGAAGAACAAATTTATATTAGTTTAGTTAACAGTGATTCGTACTTTATTGTTTTTAAATTACATTATTACAATCATACATAACCGGGACTCGAACCCAACTTATATCAATCAAGCCTTATGTGGGATGGTTTATTATATTGTTAGTTATGGAAAAGCAGTTAGAGTACTCACTTCCAGAACTTTTCCCTTTGCATGGATAAATATTTTTCTTAAAACAAGTGCACTTTTAATAAGTAATAGGTTAAATAAATTTAAAGAAAGGGATTCATTTTACATCATATTTATTTACAAAAATATACACCAACACATGTAATCCAAAAAAAAAAAACATTTTAACACTGAAGCAACATATTTAACCAAGTTCAAAAATTTTCCTCCAAAACATATACAAATTACACATAATTACCTAAACACAATCAAGTATAAGATGTCCCAAAATACTACCAAGTAGAACTTGCTCCAAACATTAGTATGCTAAACAAACACAAGCTGTTTAAAAAAAATTTCTAATATTATTTCTTTCTGAAAAAAAGTTGAAATGGTTTACTCAAATGTGTTAATAACTTGCTTATATTCAATTTGCATTTTGATTGCTGTATACACGAGAATGTGATTTTGTTCTCTTGATCATCCATCTCTACAAAGTAGTGGATTACATACAAGCAAATACTTTTTATAGCTTTTTATAGTTATTTGCACTCATCGCAAATAATATCCACAGGTGATTCGGGAGGAGAATCATCAGAGTCTCTTTCACACCATTCAGTCCTCATTGCCCAACTTAATATTTATTTTCAGTTTTCCTCTGCAGAGAAAAATGTTGAATTAGGGCCATATGTTTGATGGAATTGTTTGAACGAAGGGCAATTATGTTCTTTTCTAATATACATTAATTTTTTGTTATACACACTTTTGAAAACACATTTTTTCTCAACTCCACATACATATAAATATACATTATTTATATGTATACATATAAATATACATACATACATACATATATATACATACATACATATATATACATACATACACATACATACACATACATACATATACATACACATACATACACATACATACACATACATACATATACATACACATACACATACATACACATACATACACATACACATACACATACATACACATACATACACATACATACACATACATACACATACATACACATACATACACATACATACACATACATACACATACATACACATACATACACATACATACACATACATACACATACATACACATACATACATATACATACATATACATACATATACGTACATATACATACATATACATACATATATATACATATACATACATATACATACATATACATACATATACATACATATATATATACATATATATACATATACATACATATATATACATATACATACATATATATACATATACATACATATATATACATATACATACATATATATACATATACATACATATATATTTTATATATGTATGAATATGTGTATATATATATATATATATATAATTATTTAGGAAATGTTTGCGAATATATTCAATGTTCTCAAACTCTATACATCCACTCTCCCATTTTAAACCATGGTGATGGTTGGTAACCCATTTATTCATTTTCTTGTATTTAGGAGTTAGATATTTCCAGTCAAGTGGTGATTTGAAGCTTAACACAGTTGTTTGTCTAGATTCTTCCCTTTTTCGATATATTTTAAAAAATTTACACCTTTACGAGTGTTGATTTCAATATGTGGCATCAACCATTCCACACTTCTTAATTCAAATGTTACACCTTCCTTGTTATTAGATGTATCATATATAGCATTTAAATGCATATTGCCGAATAGAATAACTAACTCTTGTCTAGCAGTTAATATGACGTGTTTGTAGTCTTCAGCAAAACCCAAAACCATACTTAACAGTATAATAACTTCGTATTTTCTACCTTAGTTTATTTGTAGTGAATAATCACCAGCATTGTTCCAACCAGCCATAATCCATGTATAAAGATCGTTCACAGTTCCTGAGAGACAGTTCTTTATCATGGAAGTAATTCCAACATCTCATGTTTGATCGATTTCCACACCATTTAGCAGATATGCAATTCTGTCAATTAAATTATTTAATTTCTTATTATTATTTTACTTACTGGATTCCTTCCATCGGTGGTCATTTTAATTGTTGCTCTAGACCTTAAACTTGATTGAGATGGTAATGTGTAATTATCATGATTTTGTATTGAATTCCTCATTTCCGAAGGAAACTTGTACAGACCTATTCGGAATGGTTCATACACATGTATTTCGGTATTGGTGATTGCATTTTCATAAGTGATCGATTCTTTAACATTAAGTATGGCTTCCATTTATGTTAACAGTATATTCTAATTTTTTTAAATACAATTCATTGCCTCATGTTAACTTCACGGGTATCTTATTTGATGTGAGCGTTTGATGCTTGTGTTAATGTCTTTTTATACTTTCTTTGAAATACGTTCCTTAATGACATACTTCTTAAAAAGAACTGCCTACTTTACGCCCGAATTTAATATTGTACACAATACCCATTATGATTGTAATGTGCAACACAATGCATGTGTTTATATAAATTTTTTTAATGTAATTGAACTGTAACTTCTTCGTTTCTAAAATTAATAAGTTTACAGTCTTGATCGACAATTGTAACTACTATTTGATCAACGCTATTCAGTATTACTGGAAGATATGTTAATATATTAGTGTTTCAATTGTTTTATATACTGAAGCAACAGCAGACATGAATTCAAGTATTGTACTTATAGGTTTTCCATTCAAATATGAACCACATACAATATTAACATTTATAGGCCAGTCATTTACCGATAATATGTTAACCTGTTTTGATGATTTGTGTAATTGATTAGCTGGATATACTCTCCATTTATAACCGAACATATTTGCAATTGAATTGTCTTCAAGAAATCGATATCGACATTAGTATACATTGTACTAGTTAATGTATTTGGACTCCCACATAAACGGAAATGTAAATCTTCAGGTAATGCTGCTTTAATGAATGTTTCAAGATCACCCAACTCATTGGATCCTACCAGTATCACAATCTTGTATGTTTTTTTCACCAATATTAGCCATAAATATTTGGTTTCGCATATGAATGTGTGGTATGCTGTTGTAAGTAACAAATTCTATTAGACTTATTTGCCATTCTCCATGTAATTCCAATGCAGAGATTTATACCACACACAATTGAGATGAATTATCACTTAATATCAATGTAATTGACATATTACAAATATGTTTTACAATTAAAATTGCTTATATAGCATATTTACTCCCAGAACACAAACGTCCTCAATTGGTTCAATTTGGTAATTGGTCCATTTTTTATTATATATTAATTGCATGTTTATTAAATAATTATGTATTACAATTAGAGGACAAAAATCTCCAAAACTGTCGTAATGCAGTAATTGATTTATGTTTTTAATTAATGCAACCCAGTGCATTCCTTCATTTTGTTTCCAATCTAAATTAACAATCATACATTCACAAAGATTTGGTTTCCAGATTTGGGGTTTTTTAGGTTTTGTCCAACATTATAGCATTTCAATAACATACCTTTTCCTTTTGATTTAACTGCTCTACTAATTGCTGGAACCCCTCCGATGATTGCTCCAAGAGCTGTGAACGCTAGAAATAGGAATGGAATGATTTCTCATTTGTTTTTCGTTTGGTTTTGCATTTTAAGCACATGCCTCTCTTCACCTTCGCGCGCATAACTTTATCAACAACCCAAGCTCCAAGTTTTTCACCAATAGATGTAGATGGATTCTTCCTTATATTTGCTGCTTTATTGGCTAGAATTGTATCCACTATAAGTCTTTCTTTCAAATTGTTTGGTCGATTGTAAACTATATTGTGTTCTTTACACACGTTATCGAAAGAATATATTCTTTGATAGTTCCTTGTCAAATGTTTTGCATGTTTAGTATCTGGTCCACAATAATTGTATTTCGGCAAAGTAAATTCAAATGGTAATTTATTAATCAATGTATTCAATACACCACGAAATTTTTGATATGTATAGTACGAGCCATTATTTTCAACTGAACGCGAACCTATACATAGACCTACATTTATAGTTTAACGTTAGTACGTTACGTAATACTGTGCAATTGTGTAGAAATGAATGTTATAAAACAAAATGTACCTGTGCTGGTAATTGTAAATTTGAATGACAACCTAATTTAACAGAAACATAGCATTCTTTTACAATCAAATATCCGTTGTATAATAAGTGGTCTTTCTTCATGTGTAAAATCTTGTGTTATTATGTCGCTGTTGAAGCATCCAAATGGAAAGAAATTTGAAAACGTGTATGTGTTTCCTAAAACAATACAAAAAGAGAAATATCAATGCTTAGCGACAATTTTGTCATTGATTGAAGAATTGCGATATTTGCCTTTTACAAATAAAGAAGATATTGTGCCTCTGAATGAAGCATTTCCCAATTCCGTATTTATTTTTGACAATGTTTGGTGTGAACCACAGTGTGAAATACAGCAATACTTCAGTTTTGGTAGACATTCAAATGTTGATTGTTTTTACCTATCGCAGAATTACGCACATATACAATATTTATGCGATAATACAAATATGGTAATTGTGTTTAAAATTAATAATATGAATCTGCAACATATTTACAATGATCATGTTTTAGGCCATATGACAATTACAAAGTTTAATGATGTGTGTTTTTACTGTAGGAAAGAAAAATATGTTTTTTTTTTGTTGGTGATTTTCTCCTATATAAAGGCAGATATAGGTCTGATTTTGACAGTTATTTACTTCTAGGCGAAGAACAATGAGTATTTCAAAGTTTGGACATAGCGGTATAAAAAACAATCATTAGAATTCCTGTTTAACCAAAAATCGTGATGGGAATTGTGATTTGAAAGGACATATTTTACGTAATATGGGTATGGCTGTGAAAGATAGCGATGCAGTAAATAAGCATTACATGGAAGACTTAAACACTATTACGCTTAACATATTTAAATCACAACCTTACAAAATTCAAGAGAAATTAAGACAGTCAGTTAATTTTAATGATAGTGTCTATAAAAAAAACCAACGTAATTGGGAACATTTTTATTAATATTAGCACTTATTTGCAGAGTAATAAATTTAAAATAGAAGAACTTTTAAATTGATTTAGTAAGCATTTTAACGACATGACAGTTTTTAAAACACAACTTACAGAAATGCAAGAAAATTTAAGATTTATAATTAATGAAGTGGTAAACGATACTATTGCAAAACAACTTGAAACACGACTGGAACAAATAACGCAATATATAAGAGATGAATTGATTGATGAAATATTTGGTTTAGTTACGCAAACATATTTGAAAAAACAATATAATGATTTGGTAACACGAATTAAATATTTTATTAATGATTTGAAAGCTAAAACTATAGCAAAATATACCTCAATATACCTATACGTAATTATGTATAAAAATGAAATAAACTTAATATTTAAATATGTGTATGTACATATTTATAAATAAAGTTAATTAAAAATATTTTATATTTACTAATTTATATACCTGTACATATGTATCTGCGTATTTTCTTCTTGCACGAATGAGTATGTGGGTTTTCTCAGAGTGCTCCTGTACCACTTAAAATGAATTGCAAGTACGAAGGCCTGTCCTTCACCTCGACTATCATGGAGCCGCGACCTGCATCTTCGCTAATTGGTTGTCGCTAGAATACAAAACCGAGGGTGAAGATCATGCAGACAACATTGATGACCATGACTATGAAGACAGTGATAGTGCTGAAGACTATGATGTTTCTGTCAATACAGTGACACTCCCCTCCAACGAGTTTACTTCAATAAGTGATGTGAAGAAAGCAGAAGACGCTGAGAATACCGACTACATATTTCCTGAAGATCCGAATAAACTTGTTGATAGACTCAAATATTTTGTTGGCCTTCATAAATGTGGGTATGACTTGCACCTTGTTGAGATGTAATGAATCATTAGCAAACTGAAGGAATTAATTAGACTTCAAGCGAGGAGACTGGAAATGAAGTTGAGAACTTATTGCATGGTTCCGCTGTACCTTATATACAATTTCAGTACAACTTAAAAAAATGTAATTAAATAACTTTTAAAATCGAATAATAAATACGGATTAATTATTTGCTATAACCTACACCTATAAAAAGTAATATGGTAAGCAGAAACAAATGCAGGGGCCATCATCATCATCAGGTATAGCGTATAAGTAGCTGGGTTCATTTTTGGTGTGTTTTTGTATTAATATATTTTAATAAATTTTAAAACATTCAAAATGTAATATTTTATGTCCTACTTTAATCCTGTATTGTAACCAATTTGTTAAAAACTGTTTTCATTAAAAACATCACTATGAAGCAATGTATAGGCTGATCACTATGGTTATAAAGGCCTAAACTTACATCCTGTAGCTATAAAGGATGCGTGCAAACTAAATTTCACGAGACTACCTGCCTTTTAAGAGTTCGCAAATTATATTCACCCGTGAATATAAATATTTGTTTGCTTACAGCTCGACTTGCGAAAAGATGTGGCGTGCAATAGTAATTATTTTAAAATATATATAACTCAATCAATGTGAGAATTAGTACATCTGATTCAGAAAGTAACATAAGGTTTTTAATACAACATTTTCGTTTAAAAACTTGTTCAAATGGTATATACGATGAATTTAAACTGAAGCAGTTCTCTAATAAATGTGGTTACGAAACATATGCAGTGACTGAATAAATATATTTAAAAAATAAATACTAAGAAATGGCAGCCTCTTGGTTTTGTTGGCTACTATACAACACTTAAGCAATGCCCTCCATGTTTGCTGCGTAAGTCAGTGGTTAATATTCCCGAATCCTATTCGAGAAGTCGTGTGTTCGAATCCCCATCTCTTCATGGGGTTTTTTTAAAATCTTTTTAAATGTTACCAGCTGTCGTGTGAAAGTGTGAAATGTTACATAATTTAAATTTTTAAACCGAGTTTGAATTATGAATAAATCTTCGTTTTTTTTTTTTTTTTTTTTTTTTTTCGGCATTTTTCAAATGCGAAATAATATAACTTTAAATGATATATTTTTACATGTTTATCAATAAGCCGATTCCTATATGTATGATTTATTTGACAAGTAAGGCCGGTCAGCCGAGTGCCTGGCGAGCATGTCGATATACGCTCAAGGACCTGCAAGCAGTGTGGGAAGAGGTGCCGGGCATCAGGTAGGGACATACCTCTTAAATCCAGTATGGTCGTCCTGACACTGGGTTACATAATCGATATGATATCACGATCATATGTGCCTCGAAACGGCGAATCCGGTTATATATTAAACTAAATACTTATGGCTTTAAACTTTTTAAATATAAAAATGTATTTAGATTTTAAAAATTTTCATATTTCAATTTTTTCGGATTTTTTTGGGTAAAAGTCAAACGTCTAACGTCATGACTCCCACCTGCATTGACCTAATGTCACCAGCTCTGATTATAAAAGGTAACTTTCAGGTGGTTCATTTTTGCAGCTTGAAAGAAAAGGATAATTTTTTTTTAGGAAAACGTGAATTTTGGTTCAAATAATTTATTTCTAATGTTGTTTTGAGGGAACGTGATTTTGAGGGAAAAATTCCAAGATGTCGGGCTTGCGAGAGCCCGAGCCCTGACCCTGGACCCTGTTCATGAATTGACATTATCATACTACTTCTGTATTCCCACAAACTGCCTTCCTATTGGACCACAAAACGTCAGATGTGTTTACTGTGCTCTACAACATTCGTTATTGTGTGCTCTTCAGCAATTGCTGTGCGATTCAAGTTGATTCTGACCTCTCAAAGGTCGCCTTAATGTAAAAGGCTTTCCAATCAATCGTGTCGTTTTAAGAAGATTAAACTTATTATTTCTGGGCTATAGTAAGGGGCACCGGTTTTTCGCGAAAATATTCCAGGACCAGTAAAACTTCAAAACAAACTAGCTATAATCCGTTTTTGTATTTGGGTGATTACGTGTCAGCCGCCAAATCACGGAGAGCCAGGGTCATAGCGACGTAACTCTGATTGGCCCGGCCAGGTACGAGACTGTCGTCTAATAAAAACACGCAGCCAATAACCACATTCAATTTCCAATTGTGCGCTAGTATAATGAAGTGCAGCCTAAGCTTAAATATTTTCGTGAGAAACTGTTTGTTCTAGATTCTCTTAAACACTAGCAAACAATGAAATTTTAACCACGCGACTTTCGTTTTGAAGGACACAGAAATTTTCAAAGTAGCGTTGTTTGATCTACAATCAATGTAGTGTTCACAGATTTAAAATTTAAAAACCGATGCATTTTAGAAAAGAAAACCTGCGAGCTCTAATATTCGCCGTGATGCTTGAAGCTATTTTGCTGGCTTCAGACACAGGTTCGAGATACTGCTGGAAGAGTAATGTTCATTGTATGATTCAACACACGCAGAGGCGCTGGACTCGTGCAGTGGTTCAGTGTACATCCATGAATATTTGAAGAGTGACAACATCGTGTCGCCAAACAGCGAGCGGCGCCTTGTAACATACTTTCCATCCGGCTGCGCAGCCCCAGAACAGATATTTGTTTGTATGTGGTCAGCGCCAAAAGCGGCACACACTGTCTTATCACTCAAACGCCTGTTACCTTTCTGGGTAAAGCAGGGTTATAATAATATTTCTTTACTTTTCCTGTTAAATTCCTTTTTCTTTCAGACGTTGGCTTGCTGGTGATGCCACGTAATTTTTCCACATATTTTATTTTAGTCTTGTAAATCTCGTTAGCCTTTGTGCTTGTAGGTGGGGAAAACTGATTTTACTTTCTGGGATTATTCGTTGCGTGATTTTGCAGGCAACGTGTTCATTCAACGGAGGGTATGACAGTCTCAAGTTTTGTAAACAAAAACATCTTCGAGACAACTAATTTGGAGATTTGACTATGTTTTCCTATTATTTGGTGGAGTCCAAGCTAGAGTCATTCAGAAATTGTTCCTAGATCACAATTGTGAGGCGGGTAAAAAAGTTTTTTTTTAGTGTTAAATAAATAATTATATTTTTCAAATTTGAATGTCTGTTTTATCGCGTAATAAAACGGCGCCATGCTAGACTTCACAGTAATGTGCTTGCTCAAGCAGATCTCATTATCTCAATGGCAGGTGCCATAGTCTCCTGCTCGACTCTCTAACCAAATAAAGACATAAGATTGCAATACGTTGATTATTGCTGATGAGTCCTGAATGGTGTTTTGAATGAGCGGAGTGCGAACTAATATGGTCTATAATTATTTATTAATAACATTTTAACAAATAACTAGATTACCAGTGCGACTTCATTCGCATGATATTTTTGTAAAGTTAATAAAATAAAACCAACCATACTAATTTTTTATATTAATATTTCTTCTTCCAGGTTTAATGGAGTTATTTAATAACACCCTGCCATCACTTCGTAAATGTTTTATGTTAGCATGATATTTAGAACTTTAAATTGATCTAGCCACTTTTGTTTATTGGGTTTTCTAGTCAATGAGCTACTGCGGCCCCCTTATTGGGTGCTCTAACCACTGAATTAATGCGGCCCCACTTTATATTTATATATATATATATATCCGCTGAGTCACTGCGACCCCACTTGTAATGACTCTAGCCACTGGGCCACTACGGCTTTTTGGAAGGAAATGTTTTCAGCCCATAAACAAAAAAAATGAGAAATGACTAATTCTTTAACAAAGCTTTTTTATGCATTAATCAATCCTAAGAAAAGCGTAATCCAGTACCTATTTACATCCGGAATCCTTTGAGATATCGCGATGAAACAAAGACTAAGTTGGTCCTGGTGTTATTATCTATAGACTGTGCAAATTTTATGTCAATACTTTCGGTGATTTTTGAGTTAATTCCGTGCGAACAGACAGGAAAAAAAAATTAACATTAGTACGGCTTAGTTATAGATTATATCATATGAAAAAGTAATTAAAAGTGAATAAATTCGAAATTGCATTTAGTACTATAGATATAGATAATTCATAATATACTTACAACTTACTCAGAAACTGTCATCGTTATGGTTTAAATTTGACTTTAAGGTGAAATAATAATATAAATTTGATGTACAGCGACTTAATACTTTTACTGGCTTCGCCATGCTTATTTGTAATTTTAAAACTTTGTCTTTTGTGCAAATTTTACTATTTTTAGTGAAGTTGTTCACTAATTTTTTTTTTTTTTTCCCCCGAATTTCAG
This sequence comes from Dryococelus australis, assembly GCA_029891345.1. Classification (NCBI taxonomy): domain Eukaryota; kingdom Metazoa; phylum Arthropoda; class Insecta; order Phasmatodea; family Phasmatidae; genus Dryococelus; species Dryococelus australis. The sequence continues at coordinate 167,154,601 of CM056997.1, read as the reverse complement.
TACTCTAACATGTCAGTACTGCAGCATGAGTCGGAGGGTAGGTATTAATAATGATACACGAGAAAATACCGCACTTAAAAGGCCTAACCTTTTTATAATTGGAAAAAAATATGTCATATGTGTGCACTATTCCCAATATTTACAGAGTACTTCCAAACATTTGAAAACTGACGAATAAAGTGACATTCTTTTCAAAAGTAAATACAGTGATTTATTATCAGACCGTATTTTTTACAGTTGAGCATCACTATTGCGTCTAAAAATCTTACAAAAAAGTAGTAGTAGGGATTAGTATGTTTGTTCACAAGGGGATCGGGGATAGGAGCGCAGGAGCTACTCGGCCGCCATGTTGTTACGCCACCGTCCGCCATTTTATCCCTTTTTCTCCCCCCAAATTTCCCTTTTCTTTCTCAAAATCGACCAAGATATATAAAAAATTTCCCATTTCCTTAAAAATTTCCCTTTTTTCCCTCAACGAAAAGTTAGAACCCCTCAAAAATGCTATAAGCCCTCCCCCCCCCCCCCATGTGCAGAAAGAAGCCCTTGAAATTCAAATTTCACCAATTAAAATAATTTTAGGGGCTTCCTTAGGACCTACATAGCAGCGAGGGCCATATTAGTTTTAAAGGCATAGGGTACGCCAAGTCGATACAAAGGATCCAGGATCAGTTTGACCTAACCATAAGCTACTTTGGTTGGCAGCCATTTTACATCCATATTGTATGCAGATGATTTTTTTAATTGACCCTTGGCCTTTGACCTTGACCTTCGATCTGGAAAATCCGAAAAATACTTTTTAAAAAATTCCAAACAAATTCCAAAAAAATTCCAAAAAAAATTGTTACGAAACATTAATAAAAATATCTTAAATATAAAAATAAAACATTTTTAAATGTTAAAAAATTAGTAAAAATTATATAAAAAATGCAATTTTCCGAAATTCCCCCTACCTCCCCTTACCAAACATATTAGTCGGTTGGCCTCCAACCCCTCGCACATACCCAGTCAACCATCTTGAAAGGTGACCGCCACCTTGTTAAACACCACTTGTCTGCCATCTTGGAAGCCATTGCCCATTCGCAATTGAACTTTGACCTGTGACCCCATAACCCCTGACACCTGACCCCATGGTATTGCTTCACGTCGCAGTTCTGTGCTTTCACTTGCTCGGTGCATCAACATAGATTGTGTCCGATGTAGTGTTAGCTATATATACATATACAGAACCTCTCGGTCACTGTACTTTTAAATTTTGTCGCAGCGCTCTTAGTCGTTAGGCTTTACCGTGCTTCGGCCTCCCAGTAGGCTGGGAAGAGGAATCACGTCGTCTCACCGCAAAGCGACCGGGATTAATGCGACCGTTGGCCAAACACAAGCCTGGCACGTCCGCACATCCCTGCCCCTTCTACCATAGAGGTTATGAGATCCTCGCACTCACGAACCCAGCATGTGGTCTGGCCGGAGTTCTATCCATACGCCTAGTGCCTCTCCAGGGCACAACCGGAGCAGGTTGCCGCTCACCGCCCGGCCTGTCCAGTAGATTGGGAATCTCTCCAGACCTCCTCCAGTATGCGCAGTCAACCACTGCTAGCACTAGTCGAACCCAATGATCGGTCACCAGAGAGAACCTCTTGGTGGGGCCAACCGATCGTCCTGTGCTGCCACATAATTTCCATGGAACTTGTGGGTTATTCATGGTCGACATTTCTCCCCGAATGGAGTTGCAAGAGGAAGTCCCTTCCACACAAAGTGGTTGAGAAAACCTCACTGGGCATAGCCTTACACCCAATGAAGGGCCGGTCACACTCCACTCCCTGGGAGCCACATCCTTGGTGGCAGGAAATTACTATGACCCAGAATTGCCACCACGCCGGTGGCCGGACACAAAAGAGCAGTCTGGACCCCTCCCCAGTGTCACGGCTCTCCGGGGATACATGCCCTTGCTCTGAAATAGGAGTGTTTATATCATATATCATCATATAATCTCCATGGTTTCATCACTGCAACCAAGCCGTTGCTCCTTCAACCATAGAGGTGTTATGTGACCAATTCCCAGTTCGGGAGGGCGTCAGCCACACGCCATCCCATGTATTTGTACTTCTACCTTGAAGTACAGACCTTGGGGCCCAAAGGCCTAAGTGGTAAGTGGTCCAACACCCCGCCAAGTGGTACATTGGTACCATCTATCGGTCCAACCATCACGACATATACCCCTGACCCCTCGCAAGGAAACTGGCAACCCATAGTGAACGTGCAGCGTAGCCCAATTTGTGGAATCAGGGGTGGCACGACAGGCCTTGGATCGCCTTGAGTGGAGCGAGGCTATAAGAGACGCTTCATGCACTCTGAATGGGTCGTGTGCAGTGAAACTTGGCTTGGCTACTATAGTCTGGTACTGCCACACCACCTCTCATGCCAGGGTTCTTCCTCCCAGGCTACTACACCCCAGGGTCAAATCCCTGGGAGTGCCTCACACAGGAGTCACACAACCGTACCTCCAATTATAGATACAGTGAAGAGATACATGGGCATAGAAGCATATCGTGAGCAGGGTTTCAAAATTCCTCAATTAATTACGAACATTCTATAATATACTGCCATAATGGTCATACCTTATATACCAGTAAAACAATGTGAAAAAATACCAGTGATACCTATTACAAAATATTTAGTTTCTGCAAGACTTTTCCGATAAATTTTTTACATATTTCCTTTTTTTTTTTTATCTCCAATACGCATTTCCACTCTACGCACTGTGACAGGGTGTCCGTCAAAAGTGTTGGAAATGTACTTAGATGTGTGTCTTTTTAGATAGGTAAAGAACACCTACGGAGAAGGGAGTGGTGTCCTGCACGACCGTCAGGTGTGGCCAGTTGCGGCCTTACAGTAGTTTAATGTGAAAGAGCGCTTTTCGCTGTAATTGGTTGTTTAGGTTCACACCACTCTGAGAATGTTGGTGATAAAGATGGTGCTTGAGCCGAAAAAAGGGTGTTTTAGTCGTAAAGAGTGCGCTAGGACCATATAGGATGTGCTGAGTTACCTGTCTCTTGGAAGGGGGAGAGCGAGAGTGGGGGTTTTCTCGGTTTATATATTGAGGTGCGCTAGTTGTCTCGAGGATAATTCCCCAGCCTATGTGCTGGTATTCACGTGGCGAGGGGAGACCGCCCAGAGTAGCAACGAGTGAGGAGTCTACAAGAGAAGAGATAAGGATCCTGCTAATATTAAGGCTTAGAAAAATTTACGATGGCTAGGGCGCAATGTGGAACTTAGAAAAAATATGCGAGGCGACGAGAGTGGGTGAAAGTTTTTGGCAGGCCGAATCTTGGACTTAGAATAATTCTGGCTCGTGAACACCAGGACTTTGTTTTTTGTCATTCTAAGTTTGAAGATGGAATTTTTCAGCGAGGCGTTCATAATAACCGATTCCGGAGGAAGGTGTCTCGGACTTAGTTATTTTCGAGGCAGCCAGAATAAAGACTTAAGAGTGGAAAGATGCATCCATGGCACCTGCTAGGCGAGGAAAGTGAGACGAACGATTTAAATTATGTTAGAGTTATTTTTTATGTATCCCTCGGGTAGAAGCAAAATGGGTTTACATGAGCACCCGAGAGAAGGGTAACAAAAATGAGTCGTTTTAGCAAAGTTTGAACATATTTTTCGAGAGATAATTCAAAGGGAACATTTTAAGTTTTTATGGTGGTCCTCCTTATAGATTGTGGATTAGGAAACTCCAGACATAGGGAGTTTAAATCAAAATAAATATTGTAGGATCTCTACGAGTTTAAGTACTTTGAAGTACTTTGGTGTTAGCACAATCAAGACATATGGTTTTTGAGATCCATGTTAAATTGGGTGTTTCTCTTTATTTTTATGTTCGTTTTAATTGCTTTAAAATTCAAGTACGTTAATCCTGGAAGGTTAAGTCAGGTTAAGTGTGATTCAAACAGAGTTTTACTTTTTTTTTTAAGTGTTTCATAGATTTTTAAGAGATTTTTAAATTAAATGCCCAAAGTGCTGGAATTAGAGTTTGAAGGGGCATTTTATGGATTCTGGAAGTGTACCTAAATTGAGAATTTGTGAATTGTCGAATCCAAATGGAGAAAATATTGTAAAATAAAACAGTTTATAGTAAATGCTATTAAACCGACTTTTAAAGGAATTAATTGGTAACAGTAGTTTCCTTCCTCTCCAGAAAGATTGTGTGAACAAGGTCTATAGCTGAATTATCAACAATTACATCACCATTTTTTGCTGACAAGATTAAGTTAACCCTTCCTGTCCTGATTCCTTGAAACTAGGTGGAATGTCGGGTTGGTTAGTTCAAATTGTGTCCCAGGAACTGCGGTGACTGGGCCACAGCACTGAACTGGTGTTTCAAAATATAATGCCTACAAGAATAAAAATTTGTCTTTTAATGTCATGCATTTTGTTACATGGCAGTGTGTTTCTCCCCGCAAAATAACACCAATACTTAATAAGTAGGTTAAAATTGCATTCATTTTGTGTCTCGTAAAGATTAAAAGCTCTCTATTAGTAAGATCCCTTTAGTTTTGATACATTCGCTCTTCAAATGTTAGTCTATTTATGTTAGGACTATGACGTAATGTTGAAAACACTAATGCCAAAATTAAATTGATAAAACTACTTCTCCAAACAAAATTAAACATTTATTAACGCGTTAAAAAAAAAAAACAAGAGAGAACGGAATGTAACGCTGTAATTAAATATCATTCTGATCAAATATTTGTAAATATGTTATTAATTTGGTCTAAGTACCATTCGTTACCGATTCTGAAGTTAGTTTTATCACTCAGACAACCCATTGCAGAAAATAAATATCTTCACCTAAGATACATATTCAGTTCGGTAAACTTATTTAATAAGGAAAACTATTAATAAACACACTCATATGGTATTTTAAATAACGGCGACGGTTTCACTAATGTTCCAGTGATAAATTCCACCAGTCGAAAATGTGGCGCGCCCGTCATATCTACGCATTAGTCCGTAAGGTCGTGTGGATGCTGTGATGCGTCGCTCCTTACGCTCCGTGCGTCAGCCAGCAGATGAACTTATCTGACTGTAGTAACATCAGCAAGGCGGTCTACATGACCGGACAATCAGCTGTTGAGGAGCGGCGAAACATCCAAGTGATACATAGTGAATAAAAAGTTAATAAACTTCTGCCTGTTGGCCAATAGACAACAAGGACGAGGAATAAATTCCCATGTACTGGAATCAGTATGAATAAAAGTAAAATCCAATCAATGAAGCAAACCGTTTAGGTTTCAGTAATTCTACTTGTTTGCAGAAAAAAATTAGTCGATTTACTCCAGTTTTAAACTTTTAAAAGTGAAAATGCATTATCACAAAAACGCACTAGCAATCACAGATCACTGCGTTTTTTTTTTTTTTTGCCATCTGCACTTATGTTGGATTGTGTGATGTGATTCCTGATCAGAGAGGGTAGCGCTGCTATAGGCTATTCACGATAAAGTGAGCACGTTTAAAAGCCCTCGCAACAGGCATTAACCGCAGCAGGAAGATAAAATTGGATGAAAGGAAAATTGTACAAGGGCCTTAAAAAGAGCTCACTTTACCGTGAACATCCTGTAGTATTTTGTCACAAAATACTCGCATTAATAAAAGAGCGGTAATTACCCAAACCCGCACACGCCTGCAGCGATGTGGCGTCACTGACCAACCAAATGTCGGAATACGGTCTGTCAGTGAGCAAGTGCTGACCACCTACTAGTCCAGTCAGACAAGATGCAACGTCGGGCAGCCAATCAGAACACACCAGAGGAGACGCCACGCCCCTCGACTAGTGTACACTCGTCTACTCTGCGCGAGCAGAACGAACTTTCCCTCGCAAAACTAAAAATCTTTAGGAGAAAACAAGGGGGAGGTGGTGCGGAATGTGTTACTGTCATGCTGGATGTGCGAAAAGAATGGGGAAGATGAGACCTCCAATAATTATTATTGACAAGGGAGGAAAATTATAGCGGGCGGAGCAGACGCATTTTGCGGAAACAGGCGGGAGTGCTCGTAGTTATGGTTGTTGTCCGAAGACTGAAGGGGGGGGGGGGGGGAGGCGTGATTTCAGGACAGTGGAACTGCTTGGTGCGGGGGTTGCGGACTCAAGGAGCGTGTGGGTGGGGAGAAAACCGACACAGAGAGGCTGATGTTATCGCTGTTTTCCTGCGGACCTGTAGACATGGCAACGCAGCGACTAATTACACCATTTTTAAGGCGTCGGCTGCACCTATCTTTCTCCCTTCCTTAGTTAAAACCCAGCAGAAAAAAAATGTACGCAGGAAGAGAGCCGGGAGAATTTTTTTCTGCGCCGAGTTTCCACACCTTTCGCTGCCGCAATCTGTAAAGCAGATTTAAAGGACAGGATTTAAAGGATAAAATACACAATATACTGAAACAAATGTGGCAAACGATAAAATATATAAGTTCAATACAGGGCGAGTTAAACTCTACGTCAGAACATTGGCGTAATGTTTAGTGTCAGTAGATATTATTTTGACAAAACGAGCCCATTGTTTTCAATAGCGTGTTGCAAAGCTGTCAGAAGTCCCCAATGGCACAGTAAATGTGACTTACCCATCGCCAATAGAACTGCCAATATCAAACAGTTAACAGTAATGAATGAGCTTGTTTACATTTGGTTTTTCAGGACACCTACCATTTTATATGAGTAAACTATTTTCACTAGATGAGTACCTATAGTCTAGATACAATCAACCACATCACAAAATATTTTTGTGGCCCCAAATTCAATCTAGGATTGTTTTAACAGTGCTGTTGGCAAAATGCTGCCAAATGTTTAAACATGGCGAGTAGTATTTTGGCCGCTGGCATGCTCATACTACAGTCGGAACGGCAGTGCATCTTGTTTGATTCTGGTAGTGATGCGACACTCGTGCCTCATGTGACGCCTTCCACAAAATAACCAATCCACAAGAGGATAAGAAAAAGATCAAATCTATTTAAAGATTTCTGGGTAAACAGACAGACAAACACGCGACTTCCTTGGCATAACATGAATGATTTATTTGTATAAATGTTTCGAAGTTTACACAGGATTATAGAAACTATTTATTATTTATCTATATTCCCAGTCTTCGAAAAAAATTGACACTGAATAAATATCAGATGTGCTCAGAAATTTATACAATGGTACCATTTTAAAATATAAAATACAAATGCCCCTTAAAAACTATGCTAGAATCCCACATACAAGCGTGCTCGAAACAATTCCAAGTTAAGTCATGTCTCAACACAAACAACACAAACCCGTGTCACTGCTGTACTTGTACTCCAGGTTTAAGGGTATTATCATAAAATATTAAAGATTAAAAAATTCCTGTGTGTTATGTCGCTTTCATAACTAATAGAAAAAACATGCTCTCAACTCCTTTTAAAAGCCCACATGGCTATAATTTCATATTTAGCATATTCTTAGCAATTTTCTTAATACTTAAACATTTTTCTTTAATACTGGCTAGATACAATGTCTAAAATTGGAGTATTTCCTAACTCCTAATGTAAGCATACTCTTTAGTACTTTACTCACAATACTGATATTCACAATAGAGTCAATATTTTTGTAAAGTCCAACAAAGCCACAAATGACTAATTTTCCCATTTTATTACACTTTATGAATTTTCGGCTGTCTTTAAAAACATGAATGATAACTTTATTCAGCCGATAGTTTATACAGAAATTTTCTGCCTTGGAATATGGAAATTCCTAAGTTTTTTTTTTTTTTTTTTTACCTGTCATGATGCAAAAGTCCTGACAATGGCCTGAGGGGCCAGAAATATTATTTCTGTTACATTATTTATGCACTTAACTGTGAGCTGAATATCCAGGAGTGCTAGTATCTGCCTACACGACCAAACTCCTGGTGTTATATACAAAACTTTTACTTTTACCCCTCCCAGGGAGGGAGCAACGAGAGTCCGGCCAATCAGAGTCCATGAAACTTTTGGAAAGCTTCATTACAATTCCAAATTGTTAGTGAACAGACACTTCCGACGCCACAGTTCCATGACACGTGGTTAACCATCCGGCCACGCAACCGCCGCGACTGCAGCGCGGTCTGGCGCTGGCGGATCAAACTATCACCTACACTCAGCGGCCAGTCTACCCGGGTGCACGCCGCTGCTGGAAGCTATGTCTGATTGCTGGGCGACGCCTTGCTGTCGCACGTGCGTAGGCCTGCTGGGGTAGGCTTTTCGTCGCAGACCATTACGTACGTGTATAATTTGAGTAAGTAAAGTCACTACGTCAAATTTTTTTAATAATAGTGGATAGATAGCAACACATATTTTTTCAAGTAGAAAGTTCGTTTTATGCGGACTATAGGTCCCGCACTGCACATATTGTCTTCCTCGTCGCGTCGGTGTCGAAACGGGCAGGCATAATGGGAGTGGAGGAACGTAGCTTTATGGGGCGCATGCCTCATTCAGTATGCACCACTGTGTTAAATCAGTTTGCTGCTTCTCTGAAAGAACGGTCACTCCATGACCATATTCGTGAACAACTAATTGGCAGACATGCACACGACAATCATGCATCCAGTACTCGTGTCCGGTTACACTCGTGTGTTATTGGCGCTGGCCTTCTTAAAAGGTGTTATTCCGCAATAGCTCACATCGTATTCATAGTCTAAATATGAGGTAGTCTGATTACAGCAATCTGTGCATGTACTCAAGGTTTACCTACACCAAACAATAACAAGTGTCAAGTCACGTGGTCAACACTGATGGATGTGTTTTTTTACATTTTAATTTTAAAAATACAAGACATTTATATTGTTACATGAATGATGTCTGAGGGGCATAACCGAGTTCTTGAGGGATGGAGGTCTTACAAGAAATATAATAAGAACTAAATTTGATTCTAATTTGTTCACACAGCTATTATTTACAGCATTAATTAAACTTTCTTCACTATTACTCCTTTATTTAACAGGGTGCATGATATTTAATATCTATTTCAACTCTAATTAACGCCATTCTTAATACCTCTCTCTGTTTGGTTACAGGCAAATACCTTATACTCATCATTAACATGTGTTCAGTCTATCTATTGCAATCATTTGTAATGTCTTTACTCATGCATCTAGTCCAATAGTCCAGGCTGCCAGCCTCATTCTTAACTACTTGATACGCCTATTCGCAGTCGCATACTTCCCTTCTCCTAGTCACTTCTCTCGCCGCTCATTCTTCTTTCGCTCGGAAATCAGTAACAAATTCACTCATCAACTAGAACTCAACTCCCGCCCTGGAGGCATATCGCAATTTTTATACCAATCGCCCTCACCATCTGGAATGTTCAATGCACCCCAAGGAGACACAGATAATAACACAGAAATCAACACAACCAGAGTCAGCAATGCACGCTACAAAAAGAACTATCCTCTCGGCTCGTGTATGTAACTGATACGCGGCCTCGCCTATCTCTCGCCTGCCATACAAAACAATACACTGATGTGCCGCCATTATCATATAACTACTCTTTGTCCTACTCTTCGCTTGCGCGCGATGCGAACCAGTGAGCGCATAACACTGCTCTCTCTCTTCAAGTCTGTTTGTCCCGAACAGACTCTTCAATGTCAGCACCTTCATAGAGTGCCAGTAGTTCAATGTGGACAACCTTCGGCTTCGTGCGAGAGCCCTGGCCACAAATAGCTACTATAGACCACATCATTGATCTTCTTAAGAATCCTGTAGGGGTCTTTCCAATGTTCTGCAATTTCAGGAAGTACTGTTTTCTCCTGTAGTTTGTACAGAATCGCCAGTTGTCCTTCTTGAAATACCTCTTCTGTCATTCCCCTATCATACTGTCTCTTGATTCTGTCACTATTTATTTCGAGGTGCTCTCGAGCAAAATCATCAATGCCATCAAGTCGGTTACGCAATTCACTGGCATAATCAGGGGCTGCAGTTCCTCTTCTGTTAGTCGGCCAAACAGCAGGTCACTGGGGAGGCGTAGCTCTCTTCCAAACCGCATCTTTGATGGTGTTACCCTTGCGGATTTGTGAACTGCTGAGCGGTAACAAAAATAAACAATGACATATTTGAATCCCAGTCCTTTTGGTGGTCTACCAGAGTCATCAATAATATTTTGGTCTTGCAACCTGGAAGAACACGTCCTGTTGATGGGCAAGAATAGCAGGTCTCTTTGCGAGCCAGAGAGATCTACAGGATATTCTACGTCTACCTCCGGGACATAGCCGAATAGTCCATCATCTGGCACCGTCGTGAAAACGATCCTGGTGCTTACCCACTGAAAGTCACACACGGGGAGGGGCAGAGATGTTGCCCACCTGTACATATTGTTGGCCTCTAAGTACTGGAGGTAGACGATTGGGTTGGTAGCATGATATGTGGATGGGATGTATATGTTATTTGCCTTTCCGTGGCGCTTAACACATTGGACCACGCCACATCTTATATCTTCTTCACTGAAAAAAATATTTGTCATTATCTGTTAGGAGTTCCAGCTCGACCTTGGTGTGCTTCAACATTGTGTCGAAAGAGAAGCTTGGTGCACACTCATAAAATGCACAGTCCAAGTAGTGTTCCTGGTTTAGGTTGAGTGTACACAGTAGTGTATGCATGAAGATTACTGCACACAGAGAAGCTCAGATGCTAATTATCTTTCTTTAAGTAACTGGGTGGTACACCGTGTTACTGGTCTAGGTCATAAGTGTATACAATAGTGTGTGCATGAAAGATTACTGCACACAGCAAAGCTCAGAGGCTGATGATCTTTCCGGAAGTAACTGAGTCGAGCACCGCGTTACTGGTATAGATCAAGCATGTAACTAACTGAATTGTATACCGTGAGTAGTAGGAGCATACTGGTTTAATTTCACATTGGTCACTGGCAGACTTAGTGACATAAGATTAACCTGGGAAGGTCTCAAACAGAAGGATACAACCTGGTTCTGCAGTTTGAAGTGAGGAGCTAAGTGCGGAACTAATTGCGGAGCTAATCCTGTGCTATCATTGGTTGTTGGTTGTGGCAAATCATCCAACTATGCATTTAAGACCTCCTGTGTAAAAATATACTCCTAATTTCCAAACCATTGAAGATATAGTGATCAAATCCATAACATAGGCCTCGTATCCCAAATCCATCACACTGCTAAGGTCATTTAAGCCCTAATAACTTTCTGGCAGTCAATTTTTAGTTAAGATCTTTTGAAGAATGTAGTCATAGTTTCCGAACCGTTGATGTAATAAGGATCAATATCATAACATAAATACCGTATCCTATATCCATCACGATGCTAAGGTCATTTGAGCCCTAAGGCCTTTCTGACAAGGTTAATTATGCGTTTAAGCCCTTTATGAACATACCTATAATATCCGAACCATTGAAACTATACTCATCAAATTCATTACATAGGTATCGTATCCCATATCAAACACAGTGGTTAAAGTCATTAAGCATCAAACCATTCAGACATGGTCAATTATGCCTTAATCACTTGCATAAGGATAGTAACTCATAATTACCCATATACCAAAGCTACAACCATCTAATTCATAACAGACACAGCAAACCCCAATAACAAACCAGAGTACATGGTCAAATATACATAAAGCCTTTTTATAAGCATAGTAATTCATAATTTCCCATCTACCAAAGATAGAGTCGTCAAACTCGGGCTCTAACAACTGTTGAGCAGATTTATTTTGATCTCAATTCCACATGCAGGATACTTACATGTTATTCAGTTTTATTGTGTTCTTATTTAAAGAGTAACTATGAGCGAGACACATCAAGGTAAATAGAACAGTGTAGTAAACAATGGATAACTACACAAAATAGTATTTATATATTGGTTCGAGACTCATAACATACATTCTGATACAAAATGTATAACAAGTAATCACACCTCGCGAACATTGCTCAGGGAACAGCTTCGCTTGTGAAGCAAGTTCACACTTATGCAAAGGCTACACACACATAAACACATACAAAAACACACATACAGACTCGTACAATTAAACTGTATTTCGATGAGGGAAAGATATGTTCTCATGTATGATACTGCCATAGTAAACCAACTCTCCATCTACATAGATGTTTGAAATGTCAATCTTGGTTTGGTACTAGTGATAAACTAGATCTGCATGTTATGAGCTGCTGTGGTTTTACTCCTGCAATGGGCGAACCACCCCTTGGGTTACACTGTCAGCACTGCAATAAAAACTTTAAGCATATTCGCATTATGCAGAGCGATGAGTGAAGTAATTGTGTAATGAATCCTGAGTGTGTTGTGTTGCTGTACAATCTGTAGAGGTGAATTTACAAGACAATATGCGAGGCATGTAGCTATATCTAAATGTAATACATCAATGGGAATAAAACACGTATGCCGTTTTGTTAGAGAAACATTTACCGCATATAATTGTGGTCATCGTCATGAAAAGAGTGTTCAAAGAATCCTTCTTTGAAAGTATACGGATGTGGACTTTGTCAAAATTTGTTTAAGAAGGAGAATGCATTGAAGAAGCATGAGAAAGAATGTAAACTTTCCTCGCAATCAAATGAATTGATTACAACATTGACAACTACTTCGGAAGAGAGTACACAAGGTCGTTTCCAGTGTAAAACTTCTAAGGAAGAATTTACTTCACATCGCAATTAGAAAAGACATCAAAACAAAAATAATTGTTCAGGAAACATACTTAGAAAGAAGCACTGATGTAAAAGTAATTTGTTGTTTAGTGATCATACCCAACTTGAAAAACATTTCTTAACTTGCGATGGAAGTGTGCGGGTGGATAACTGAATGGTTTCTGGAAATCAGTGATGCTTTTGTCTGAAGTTATTTACATGCCATAATAATATGTATCGTCACATGATGAGCAACTTTTGAAAGAATCCTGATTGTATAGTACATCGGTTTATGATGTATGCACAAATATTTACCAGGAAGTCTATATTATACACACATATAGTTAAATGTAAACACAATGTGTTGAAGTAATACTTGTTTTTCATGAACACTGAATATATTTATTTTTTTGGTAATATAAATCTTATGAAATAGTTTTAAGGTTGTAATATTTATGTTCGGTTTGTTTATACAAGTATTTTTTTGAGTGGAGAGTATGATGGTATTTATATAAGTAATTTTAACTAATGTGTGAAATAAAATTAGAAGTGTATGGAATACTATTGTTTTTATTAATTCCTTCCTTTTATTAACAGAATGAGAGAAATATTTTAAGTCTACTCTGAGTTAAACATGAATTGAAGTGTTATAATTTATATACATTTTATTTATGATATTTGTAGAGACTGTTATGATAGATATAAGATATTTGTAAGCCTATATATATATAGTTCTCTGGGAATTTCAATGGTAATTAGAAGTTACATACGCGATTTCTTGATGAGATTATATTTTTTCAGTAAATAAAGAAAAGGAAAACATGTGTTAATTAATTTTTTAACATCAGAGGTTTTTTTTCCTCCTACTTATTCGTGAATAATTTGAATGACCATATATTTGCATGACTTCAGTAAATTTTTAAATGTTAACCAACTTCCAGTAGCATTCGCTTTGACACTAGATAGGGTGTGGGGGATCGTATCTTTTTGAAAATTAAGTATTTCTCTAAGATGTTGTGAAATTGAGTACTGAGTTTATTTCTATATGTGCCAATTTTTCGTATATCCTAACATAAGATGGAAAATACATGTTTTTATTTTGAGTGTAAGGCAAATAAAATTACTTCCATGGTGTGATGGAGAAGGTATGCGAATTAAAGGTAATGTTAGCTTAGCTGGTCGGAATGTTTTGGAAACTAAGTCTGTAGGTCTGATGTTAGTATTATAAGCTGAATTGGTCTCATAACATGATTGTGTTTCTTTTTGCTCATTTGATATATATGGCATGTTGATATATTTGTAAAGTTTTTTTTTTCAGTTGGCTGGTATGTGTACTTAAATTGTGTGATTCTGTATGTGGGTTATTGTGTGTGTGTAGCCTTTCCATAAGTGTGAACTAGCTTCACATGTGAAGCTGTTCCCTGAGCAATGTTCGCGAGGTGTGATTACATGATGTTCATTTTGTATCAGAATGTATGTTGTGAGTCTCGAAACAATATGTAAATACTATTTTGTGTAGTAATCCATTGCCTATCACACCATTCTATTTACATTGATGGGTCTCGCTCGTCGTTCTCTGTTTAAATGAAAACTTAATAAAACTGAATAAAATTTAAGTATCCAGAATGGGAATCGAGATCAGTAGCAATCCGCTCACCAGTCGTTAGAGCCCGAGTTTAAAGACAATAGTTCGGTATAAGGGAAATCATGAGTTAGTGTGCTTATAAAATGTATTAAGGCATAATTGACAGTCGAAAATGGTTTAACGCCTAAATGACTTCGCCATTGTGTTATATATCGAATACAATGTCTACGTTATGAATTTGATTAGCGTAGTCTCAATGGTTCGGAAATGATGTGTAAGTTCGTAAACGGGCTTAAACGCATACTCGACCTTGTCAGAAAAGCCTTAGTGTTTAAATGGCTTTAGCATCGTGGAGGATATTCGGTATGTTGTTCATGTTACAAATTTGAGTAGCATATCTTCAATGGTTCGGAAATGAGTATATTTTTCAAATGGACTTAAATGTATAGTTGATGATCTGCCACTAACAAAGACCATCATAGTACAGGATTATGTCCGCACTTCAAACTGCAGCACCATTTTGTATCCTCTTGTTTGCGACCTTTCCAGGTTAGTCTTATGACACTGTCTGCTGGTGACCAAGGTGAAATGAAACCCGTGCGCCCCTACTACTACCGATTTGCTGGTCCAGGACATGCATAAGTGTGTCGTATTAGCGCAGGCGCACACAAAGCCTGCATCTCGTTTTTGACAGCGAAACAAGCGTTTTGCGAACTTAAACAGAGTCAGTAGTCTGGACATCATCTTCCGATCGTTCGTTGCTTACGTGTTGAAGTCTATATAATTAAGTATTTGTATATTCCGGGAACACAAATATTACCAGAAGAGTAAAACACTATATTATGATTCTGAGGGGCTTTATTTTCAGCAAATTATGTTTATTTTAAAACATATGCAAATTGTAAAATATAATGGCATTTTTAGGGCTTGCCTGCACAGTCTCCATAAGAGAAAAAGAAGTGAGACCGTACAGTCGTAATCGCTTCTGTGGTCTTTCTTCCTACAGCTGCAGATGTAATTTGCTCAGGAAAATGTGACGACGGAAGCAGTGCACGCTTGTTTAGCGCCTTGCACGTATGAGTTATTGGGCACTGGGCGACCATCTTACTGTCGGAGCGACAGTAAGTCGCTTGAATGTGGCTCGAATATGGGCCAAATAAATGTCTTGGGCCCATATACTGTTAAGTACAACACGCATCGTATCATTTGTTGTTTGCCAGACCTAGAATCGTAAGTTAATGTTGTTCTAAAAGGATCGTCTCTCGGAACAGATGCGCCCTTTGCGTCGAGAACTTTCCCTATGACGAACTCTTTAATAACGAACATCGATGTATTACCAACCTGAGTGGAATATACATTATACTGTAGAATAAAAGTGTATAATTTTACAAATTTTTTTAGTATACTAGTTCTCAAGATTATTTTTGTAACACCGGAAGTAAATTAGAGCACATTTTACATGTCGTTATAGTGGAATGTGCAAAACTAAAGCTGATTTATAAGAAGGAGGTAGTATTCCGAGGTTATTATGAACATTCACGTAAATAAACTATTTATACTTTTCGTGAAACAATTTGTTGTCAATTTACAGTATTATTCTTCCAGTATCACTAGAATTTTTTTGGCAAATAATATTCAAAGAACTGTAAAACCTACTGTGTAGCGGGGCTGGGACTTGCAGTGGTGGCCAGCTAGCTGCGATCAGCCTGTAGCCATGATTCACGAGTCACTGCGGTGTTTTTAAGTATACTGTAAAAATTAAGTATTACACATGCAGAAAAATATGCATGTCACTATGCATCCCTAGTCTAGTGACGCAGCAGACATCAATCCTGTAACCACGTTCTTATCACACTCGTTCCAACAAGTCGTGGTCTATATCAGTGACTGCACGTGCGATCCTATCTTGCAGATGTGCTAAGTCATTTGGCAAGGGGGGCACGTATATACGATCTATGATGTAACCCCATATAACTGCCCCGATTACGAATAAAAACTTGGAGAGATTCTGAATATACAGACATGCATATTTTTGCCGTAGGTCTAATAGTTTTTTGACAATAAACCTACGAAACCCCGGAGGGAATTATGAATCGCGGTGTATACTGTATACGACTCCAGGGCCACAGCCAGGGAGGAGATGATATGGGGGTTGTAACCATCCTACCACCTTTTCTTTTCACCCATTATGGTATCGTAAAATTTTTAAAATTATAGATAAACTTTTGATTGTAACAAAAATACGTAACTCTTAAACTTCTGTGTATTTACTTATATTGTGAAGTAATGTTGCTTCTTTTTTTATCATAATATTGCTGTGAAAACCGTTATCCCTTACTTTCGGCCGGAGCACAACCATGGAAGCCACAAGTACTAAATATGTCAGGACGAAGGAGGGGGGGGGGAAGTATTAATTTAGTTGCATCCTCAAACTTTCATCACTTCAATTAACCCCAGTTGCGTAATTACGGCAATGCAGGCGATGCACCGGCTGCGTCTTGGTTCTTAGCCGAAAGGGCCATTGACCATCCCTCCTCCCCTAGAGAAGACCATTTTGCTTCAATATGTAATTATAAAGAGTTACAGCCTATTCGCGGTTAATTCCGAATTTTTTGAAGCACTCCTAGAGTTCTACTTTCAGAATATTCCTCCGCCTCTAGCAAACAAAGCTTAATCAGATCCATAAAATTACACCAAAGTGGCAGCGCACCGCAGTCGTGTGCACTCAGTATAATAATATTTGCATAAGAACTATTTCTTACTCGGCAACACACACACGCATATACATACACATATACATATACACACGCATATTATATATATATAGTAGTGAATTATAATAATTATAATATTTCTTTATTGTACAAATGTATAATCAATGACATTTTTACAAACTTATTTAACACGCCATCAACTATACACATGTTTTATATCAGTTTGTACAGAAATACAACAAAATTATTTATTTAAATTTTAAAGTTTGGGTTGTTGAAGACTTTGCCCATTAGAGTATTTTGAGAAAGAAAGGTGTTTCATGGTAACTCTGCGGGCGCTCACGCCAAGGGAAATTGAGTGAAATTCATGTACATCTTGTGGAGTTGAAAAAGTTCTTGTGTAATTTCAAAGTGAATTTGTTTGAATTTTTTGTATTTGGCAGGCATGGAGACTTAAGAATATTCGGAAGCGTGTGTTAATGAAGGACATTTTAATTTTGACAATTTTTACAATCTTAAACCAGATGAACAAGATTGTAGTGCTTTCTTGCAAATGGTAGAGGCTAGTATCGTATAATACCATGGCTCTGCTCAAGCAACTTTTCTCTTAATAAAGCCTGTTCCTCACGATTGCCAGTGAGTGTTTTTGTTTGGTAGGGTTGATTGGAGAGAGGAAGAATGACATTGATATGTTTTTCAGGGAACACGGTAGGACACAAGACCAGATAAAATTCGCAAACAATGCTATGTCTCTCTCTACATTGTGTACACTATATGGTATATTCCTTTCACGGTCTCTTCGGATGTTTCGAAGCGAACCTGGGAAAAAAATCACCCTAGGTATAACATGTCAACCTGTTTTTTTTTCCTTTCGATAACTTGTAAATACCCCAAATATATAACAATGTGATTGACTTTAAAGTATTGCATTCTTAAATAAATGAATCTTTAACTTAGTATCGTCTGTAACGTGTAGTATTTATTTCGTATTAAATACGAATTGAAAACAGTGATAGCAGCGATGTGTTGCCAACGCCTAGTAAGAAATCGTTCAAAGTAAAAAATATTGTTTCGACCCAGTTTTTTGATATGCTATTTGTAAACTAAACGTTGCCTATTGATATATTTGCATTTTTAATAGCTCTGAAGCAAACATATTTCATTGTTACAGTTAAAAATATTTCCACAAATTTACATGCCCTAGTGACACGGTGTTTATTTTCGTCCTCAGAAATACATTCAATAGACGGTGCAACACCTGGTTTTTCTTCCTAAGTTGATGAACAACATTAAAGTAATTTGAATTTCACAAGTTGTGCACACACACACACACACACACACACACACACACACACACACACACACACACACACACACACACACACATATATATTAGATCTAGTTTTAAAAAATATATATATATGTATAAATTTTAACAGATTCCTTAGTTATAACTTCCTAACACTTAATCCGGTACTTTTATAAGAAAATAGTTTGTCTTACTAAATGCTCTCTCTTTTAAAACATAAATAGTGTTGGTAGATATGGACAACTGTTTTGTTTTGGAATGTTTTGGAACGTTTTAGGAAGTTTTTAAAACAAAGTAGTATGTGGGAATCCGATAGAAGAGAGAAAAGGTGTGTTGGTAATGTAAGAGAATTACTAATGGACGGCTACTTTATTGTTCGAGTACTTATTACAATGTATTTAGATATGATGGCGGCACGGTTACAGAACCGATGTTGGCAGAATTGACGACTGGCGACGCCGACCTGACATGGCGTGTTCTGATTGAAGTGTCAATTTCGTACTCGTGTTTTAAAACCTACCTAGGCAAGTTACGATGATGTATTAAATCAGTTTTTCCACGGAAGGAATAAATATACTGTAAAGTACGTCGTGACAGCTGTGTGCGTGAGAAAAGTATTGTTGCGTTACATTGCACCAGTTTGTGTGCGCTTGCAAATACCAGATGTGTGAAACTTATAAGTTTTAACCGTGAACTTTTTTCAAGGCGAAATTAATTGTTTGAATGTCACATCTGTTTGTCACAAGGTTGCAACCTTGTCCCAGGTGTTTGAAACACAGTTGTGTAACATGGTTACGATTTTGTGATTTGAATGTTTGCCACAACCCCCCAAAAAATATTAAGCCCAGCCAGACAAATTTAAATAAATAATGAAATAAGCATATAAAACAGCAAGTACCAATACATACAAATATGAGCGGAATAAAAGTTATGATAGGCGTATTTGTGCACAGTTCATCACTATCTTTTTAATTCGTCGTTTCTACGTACAGAAAATAAGCGACACGTGTTGCGTGCTTAAATCTACTGTCTCTTTTCGATAGACTGGTTATTCTTTCGTTTCAATTTTTATTTCAAGGGAAGCCGTCCTTTTAACGAAATAACCCAACACATATTAATAACAAGAGATTAAATAATATAACTCTTTCCCCCGCAGTTATAACAGGATTAAATACAGTCGCGGCTAAAATTTTAACATCTAGGTATTATGAGTGATGTGGTATGTCGTGTATAACAGATTGGTAACAATGAACAATATTAACCGTAAGAGCAATCGTCAACATAGAGATTGTTAAAATGCCATAAAGCTGACCAAAATTTATGCCTACATATATCCATATTTAGAACATCCGTACGGAAAGATTTTTTGAAATATTACTAAATTCTTTGAACAGCTGAAAACAGTAAACGAGCATTTGACAGTTAAAATGTAGTCACATGGCAATGTTTATGTATACATGTAGCGAAAGGTTACGTAATCGGTAACCAAAAATAGAACTTTAGCAGGGCTCTAGGAAAGTGTGACATAACCACGAATTACGTTTATATTGTTTGTGTACGTGTAAACTCTCACCATTAACACCCCATTGTTTATTATTATTATAATCATCATCATCCTCTGCCTCACACATGACAAACGTAAACTTCTCTTTAAAAAAAAAGTATTTCATATTCTGCGGGGAAGTAGTATGCACCAAAACAAGAAAAAAGTGACTAATAAACCTGGGTCCTAAAACCCACACGTTAACAGGTATGAGCCCTTGTTCACCATCGCTACTGTGAAACTGCATATCTCCGTAACATGAGCTGGGATTATTAATTTCCATAGTAAACCTGCATGAGCTCAAGAAAATCCTCACGCAGTTGATGATTTCATAGCAAACGTATTGCCTGTCTTGCTGGCCTATTTTCACCCAAATGTCCGAGAACACCTAATACAGATATTTAATGAGCGATGGATTGGTCGGGGAGGTCCAGTACGTTGGCCTTCACGTTCCCCTGACCTTAATACCTTGGATTTCTGTTTGCGGGAACGCCTGAAGGCTTTGGTGTGTGCAACTCCCATCAATGATGTACACGCACTACAGGAACGCGTCATCAATGCATGCCAGCACATCCCAGACCAACCAGGAGTGTTTCAAAGAGTGCGTGAGGGTACAAGGATGCATTACTATGAATGGACGTCACTATATATATATGTAGGTATAGTTGTCCTTGGAAGGGAGGGGGCCTGATGCCAACGTTTGCATCCGGGTCTTTAGTTAGTACTTACGCCACTGATGAACCGTCGTGTTGAGAAATATGAGCGTAGGCCAGTGCAGGGACGTTAGTACGCAGAGCAGACAGAGGCTGGTGGCAATCACAACCCAGGGCGAGTGTGTGGAGGGTGAAACTGCTTCTCGTCTCGGTGCCACGCCGCAGTTAGCCCTGCGGCACAGCCTCTCCTAAGAACACATCCTCCTCCACCCCCTACAGACTCCCCTCTGTGTACTCACACTTTCCTGCCCTCCCCGGCAAAGCGAGGGGTAAGCTTGCCTACTCCTTGACGAGGGGTTTTCAACCCTCTGCCGATTCTCTCTACAACAACCCATCCCTGGCGCGTCGAGTTACAGCTCCCAGGCATGGCAGGCTGCGCGCGCTGCAGGGACGACTAAGCTGGCTTCACCGCAGAAGTGTAACCTTATAACATAGGTCAAGTCTATTCAGGGTTTCTTCAAATTTTTATATCAAACCTTTCAAAAATCACCATGCATGACGTGTTTGGTAGTTTTCTCACAATATCTTGTATCACAGGCGTTTTATACTTGTGTTAACATTAAAGTATAATATTTTTGGTAAAATTTAACTTTCTCTTGCATCTCATGTAAAAATTATATTTCATTTAGACATATTTTGAATAAAAACGGAGAGAAAAAAGGTGTGTTGGTAATGCCTGGTAAGAAATGGTTCCTACGCAAAATATTATTAAGCTGAATGCACACTAATGCGGTGAGCTGTCCCTTTGGTGTAAATCCCTAGACTTGGTTAAGCTTTGTTTGCATGAGGCGAAGAAATATCGTCTAAGTAGAACTTGCAGCGCTTCAGGAAAGTTGGAAATCACTAAGAATTGACTATAGTCAGATGCGTACTCTAGAAATATTTTATTTTGGATAGGCAATATTTTAGTATCTGTAAATAACTTTCATTCCTCGCCAGACTTGCAAAAGAAAAAAAATCTTTAAGTACGTCATTTTTATTTTGATAATTTAAATGTTATTGTACCAAATTAAAATATAGAAGTTTGCTGTATATAATAATTATAAACTCATTTACTCTTTTTGCCTCAAAAATAAATTATTTTCAGAGGAACATTCGCGGTTTTGTCGGGAAATAAGCTCCATTACTATTGAATTTTAACCTTTGAAATTAAAAAATTCCCTGGGGAGGAACCAATAGACCCGCAGTTTATATAGCCGTCCATTAGCAATTCTCTAATAATGATCGCGATTACTGCCCGTCCCCTAACAACCCCACCTTTTCTTTACTAAAAATTAATCTTCCTACACTTTCAATTGCCTCGTGGGAAAACTGGGCAAGCGTACTCCAGCGTAGGTCGCGTGCAGCGTGGGAATTCGCAGCTGTTATTTAGTTCCTATTTACTCACAACCGCGCACAATGTGAATGAGACTTCCTGACACACTGAACGCAGGGAACTGTTATATTTCATTTCTTAGACGCATGGGGCAACAGCCAACCAGAACATAGAAAACAATTTACGACAAAGTTGTTTTGGAGGAATATAGTCATGATGTAGGAGCGGGCCAGGATTTAGTGCAATGAATGTTGCAAGCCGTACATATATGACAAGAAAATCAAAGGTGACAGTGTGGCACAACACATTTTTCAACTTTATCCAATTCCTTACCATAACAAAAGTTAAGATTTTAAAGACAATCAAACGAGCCAATTCAATGTCACACTAAAAATGCTACTATAATACATTTTGTTAATGTCAAGGTAGCCAAAACATTATAATATTCACTGACGCGGTAAACTACCATTAGACTCTTGACATAATTAAATTTGCTAAAATAGCACTTAGGCTAAGTATTCAATTGTAAATCAATTTTGCACAAGGTTTCTGGTCGTATGCAATGTCCTACTGATATTTCTTATGCTCAGTGCATTTGTTTTTAATTGTGAACTCACCTTTACTCCGTCGTTGGCTGGGCCAGTAGGACGACACAACATACGCCCTGTTGAGTCGCTTTTTTTCAGCTAAGTGTCGCGCTGCCAACAACTAAAATAAAATGGTAACTTGCCCAGGCTTAAAATTTCAAAACTTAGGAACATGCAAAACTCGTCTGCTCAGTTTATTATAGTCAGGTGTATAATAAATAATTTCATTTTAATACAAAGGATTGCCCTGAAGACCGGGCATAAGCCCTTGAGACGACTCGATGTGGAAGATGGGGTAGGAAACTTAGTACGCTCTACTTCACAGCTTGATTATAAAAGGAGAGACGTTCCTATAAAAATTGTGTATTAAACTAAATTATTTGCAAAACGTGAGAAACTACATCAGATGAAAAAATCAAGTCATGGTTAGAGATAGCCCAATTTAATATCTGTCATCTGCGAACACGTATAAAGCTAAGCCATCTAGACAACGTAAATATTGTTGAAGATGGGTTCTCTAGGTTCGTTAAACATCGTGCTCTTTCGTTATACGTTCGGTTTTAGAGGGTAGCCAATACCCGACTGTTCCTTGTAATTGATACTTCGACCGTTTGTTTTTCTGACCCACACAACTTAACGGTACGTCTGTTCCAGGATTTACAGGTTTTAAACATTGCCTCTTCATAGCGAAACGCAGGTTGCAGATATTTATTTTCCCCGCCCATCGCAAATTTAGAAAAACGCAGGCGATATTCTGGTGTTTGTGCATAATTTTCAGCTTGTTTGCATACAATTACGATTATTTGTACTCAATTTTACTGTCTCTATAGCAAGTAGTAAGTAATTTGTGTAAAGAATGTCATATTTATGTCCCTAGCATCCCTATCTCAATGCCTTGCAATATCTGCCGAATCAAATGGCGAGCCTCTATGACATCAAGCACTAACAGTATTGTCTCCTTACATTTGCTGCGCTATTAATGAATGACTTTTATATAAATAGTATGCTCTTACGAACACGGTTTTCTTCAACAGCCTGAAGTGGTGCTGAAGTAACTGTGTTAGCTTTGCTTCGCAATAACAAATATAAATCCACCATTTTCTGAGAATTAACATAGTTAGTAGTAGGGGTGCACGGGTCCTAGATTTGATTAGATTAATCCGATTTAATGTGATCAAAAATTTAAAGGGTTAAATTTGATTGCACGGGTTAAATTTGATTGAACGGGTTAAATAGATTGGAAGGGTTAAATGGGTTGAAAGGGTTAAATGGGTTGAAAGGGTAAATTTTTATTCAGATCAAAAAAAATATTTCTTTTTATTTTATTTCTTCCTTTCTTTTTGGTGAGGGGAAGAGGTATCATGAACTCTATCCGATGTTGACGGTGAGGTGTTCTGGAGGCAACTGACTGGAGTGATGGGTTGCAAGGTCTTATATATGTGTTGAGTTGAGTGCAAGAGTGGGCAAATGCTAATTCTTAAATGTTAGATAATTTCAGAGTGTTGTACATATGAATTAATTAAATTCATCGAATCGCAAATTTTCAAACTACTACATGAATAATAAGTGCAATAACATGAGTCCCAAGCTTAGAAAAATAATTTACATGATAGAGAATTTTAACTACATGAATAACATCTGGTGTCAACAAGTACTAAACGATGACAATTACTAGAGTGTGTGAATTAACTAACTATAACAAAAAGTCCCTATAAATTAAACGAACACAATTAAAAGATAAGTGACACTACTTGACGTGTTTTGCACATACCTTACACGTCCATCTGTCTGTGTGACTGGCTAGGAGAAAAGTAACTCGCATGTAAAAAGAAATTAATTGATTAACACGAGTAATGAAACCGCACCTCTCTTAAAACACCTCTATCTAGCTCGGAGGATGGTGAAGCACTGGAATGGATTTGACTTACACCGACTTATAACCTATGATTGATTAATGAAAATACAAAAAAACTAATGATTTCAAACTAAACAAGTAGTGAAATCACACAAGCAGCTCTCCCAAGGCACGCCTGTTTGGGTGCGAGGTCAGTCAAGGAATGAGTGGATGGTATGACATATGCCTGTTATATATATATATATATATATATATATATATATATATATATATATATATATATATATATATATATATATATGTGGAGCTTGAGGGTGAGTAGAAATACACGACAGAAAATCTGCCAAGCTACTATTAATAACTTATTATCTATGAACAATTTAATCACGTATTCCTGAACGTTAAACATTTCACATTAAATTTTTAAAAACACTTACTCTGCTGCTATGTTTGAAATTCACAATTTCACTTCCCTGGGGAAAATAAATAATTCACACACATTGTTTAACGATGTATCCCGAGAACTGGTTTACTACTGCAAATAAATGTTTGTATTGTAAGAACCTGTATTTTTAAATAATTCACTTTTAACGAGCAATAAAACTTTCTGTTGGAGATTACCGTGAGGTTTGTTTCAAAGCCGACAGTATCTTGGTTTAATTAGGATGAAGATACTCTTAAAAACGGAAATTGCATATACTTAATGAGAAAATATAATCACGATGTAACCGAATGATTTGAGTATACAATCTTCCTCAAAGATAAACCATGAAATCATTTACCTATCAAAAATGCAGTATATTGATCCGAAAGCAAAATAAGTTAACACACAAAAACATTTTCCAATAAATTAATGCTTACAAAAAGTACTGAAAAATATTTCACACTATAGTTGACGAATACTGTGAACAAGGTGTGAATACCGGAGTTAATAACATCGCTTAACGAAAATCGCGGCTATCACTAGAGATGGTCTTCGTACCATAGTTCGAGCTACCCGAGGGTGACCTCATCGGCCGCCAAGTGTCTAGAGGTGGTGATTATGGAGCTGACAAGTAACAAGTCCGTCTCCTCCAATCATACATGAGCGACTAAACATCGCGCCAATTGGGATAGCTGAGGTCACTTCAGTCAATGAAACACCTCCCCTCGCCTGTGTGAGCTGTCAGGGATCATCAAATGTTTTCTGCAAGTTGGCATCATCTGATTAGTTGTGTTCCGATCATAGGAGACCTGCCTGCCATCCCCTCCCACCCTATCCCCTCACTCAGAGCTGGTCTGACTTTACGATTCCAGCCACCCCCCTCCTTCCCATCCTCTCCTCCGCGAGGTCCTGGAGGTCAGTCACCCAGACTGCCTACGAATGTCAACTGTCGCAACTGATTCAAGATTGCAGCTACTGCCTACTTGTGTGCACATCGAGCCCCGCTCGCTCATAGCCACCCCTCATCACCCAGAACTGCCCCGAATTCAGAATTCCATCCACACTCTCCCTCCCTAGCCCGCACTTCTCACAATGGCCAGAGTCCAGAGGTACATGGTCTTGTTTAAGTACCCCTGCCACCCCCTCTGCGAGATCCTGGGGGTCAGTCACCCACCCGTACTCGATTCTCAATTGTCGCAACTGATTCAATATGGCGACAACTGGATACAGGGGTGCAGATGGCTCCTGAGGTCCCTGCATCCCATCCCACCTCCACTCCTTGACCAGATGGAAATGACCCTGTCCACACACCCCCTCCCCCCTCCCATCATGACAGCCAAGAACATGTATTTGGTCCGACACAACTTCAGGGAGTCTCCAACTGCTAGACACCCCTCAACACACCAAGTTGGACTCTCCCAAAGTGGTGACCTGTTTGCAAAACTACGCTTTACCCATTAAAAGTGAACTCTCCCACATATCTGCCCTGTCCCCTTCTGCGACTTATTCCCCCGACTCGCCATACCTGAAGCTAGTCGACAACCTTTGTGGGCAGGAGATGTTTGAAAAAATTCTCATAGCGAACACACAGACAAGCTTCGGAAATCCCAGCCGAAAGATTTACAGATTATTTAAAAGAAATACCATACTTGCGCAAACTTTAAAATAATGGGAAAGATTTGTACGCTACAAGCTAACGAAATAAAATTCTAGCGACTCCCATAATTAACACTTTTAGAGAAATTGAATTCAAATGATTATTAAAAAAGAAATTAATTAATTAACATGCATAAAAATATTATAACTCCTATCGTATTTTGTGTAACCAAGGTTAGATACGCGAAAAACTGAAATATTTTGAAAAATACTTTTACGAAGACTGTGGCCGAGGTGTGAACCTCGGATAGATAGATGATGATAACACCTAGCAAGGGTTGTGGGTTGTCGTTACAGTCAGGCGAAACACGAATTCGGTGTCAGTTCTTAAACAGGCGGGGTCACTGCTATAGTCTGACGCGACTTTTTCCATCTATTTTCTATCCTGTAACACACTGCTATCCGATGAGGGACGATTTCCTTCCTTTGTCAATGGGGAATGAGAGAGCATGGCAAACTGTCTCCAAGCAACGAGCCTTTCTTGCTTGGGAAAAGGGCTGCTAGCAATGCTTTATACATATCCTTAACCCATCCCAGCTATAGGAATCCTACAAATTTCATGCGAAGTGCTAACATATTTACTTTCTGAATAAACACTAAATTAACTGATTTACACAATAAGAGCGGATATTGAGTAGATTACATTTTTATATGTTTTAAATATCTTGTGAAAATCGTTAGTGGATGTTAAAACCTATTAACTGCATCTTATATAAGTCTTTAAAACTTGTTTATTATAAGTAAATTATTTCTTTCATCTTGTTTTCTGTTAAGATGCAAGAGTGTTAACTCATCTGCGAAACTCCATAGTCTTTACTGTGATAAATATTAACTATTTCGTAATTTTTAGGCGATATTCACGCAAACTGATTACACAGCGAGACAGTATTGTTCGCTGTTATGGAAAACACTCCGACAAAGTAATTCGTCAACTATTGCGAACACAATCGTTAAACCGACTGAAGGAAAAACTATGAATTCAGTTCATATACAAATATTTCTGTTCACTGAAAACATATCAATTAACCAGGTTTATATATATATATATATATATATATATATATATATATATATATATATATATATATATATATATATATATATATATATATATATATATATATATATATATATATATATATATAGAAAAAGGTCTCCCCCACGAATAAATAAATGTCCTTCACACAAAGCTACGATCCTTGCTGGATAAAAAAATATAATAAATATTTTTGCAAAAACATTAACTTACTGATTTCTCTAAGATATATGTTTTATAAAATTCCAGATCTACAGTTTGGAGATTAAACAGACACACATTCACATTGAAATACATTTTTTATATATCCCATTTTCACAACAAACACACTATTTATTTGCACATAAAAATCACATTCTTTTTTAAAAAAATATTTATTTATATACATAAAAAAAAACCACTCAATATTCTTTTCTGGGAATGAGGTTGGTAATATTTAGTTGATGATGGAAGAAGACGAACTCGTTGCTCTCAAATCAGTAAGAAGTTATTCACAGTGGATTCTAGATGAGGTGTTGGTTGTTAGAATTTCAGACAATGTCTGCCAGTTGATTGGTTCACTATTGATATGGCTGACAGTTTAATTAAGTAGATGCTACTATGTCATTTAAATTCCCCATTTGCGGTATTGCAGGGCTGAATTTATCATGTTATTGAGTGTAGTGTGGCGGGAAAAATATGTAGACAGAAATTCTATATCACACAGGGATACACCAACCGACTGAATGAAGTGCTAAAATACAAGAAGTGTAAAGTTTGCTGAGGAAAATTGACATACACATCGCACTGATATGAAGCAAGGCTCGCAGTTTAGATGCTTTACACACATTCTGGGTTTCGTGAAACAGGAAATCTTTACGGATTTCCAGTTGTATTAAAATCTTGTAGCAAAAAAAAAAAAGTTTTTATCTATGCATTGGAATGAACGAAGAGATTTCAGCGGCTCTCGAAAACGGTAGTCTTGAGATTTATGAAGCGAGGCGAGAAATAAAGCAGCGTCGGATTACATATCTACTTATAGGCAATAACTTGGTTTACTTCCGACTAGCGGTGAACGACCGGTATTGACTCACATGTACATCCATTTTTGATATCATTTGTAAAGTCCACCACTAAATTCTCCAAGGTTGGTTAATAAGTAAGGGACTAAGTTATTGCCATAAAGTTCACCAATATCGGATGAATGGAGGACATGGAGGGAATTACTATGAAAATAAAAGGTCTGTGTAACATCTTCCTGCAGCGTGAGTGATATCAAGTATTTACAGGATACTGTTATACTAATTCTAACTGGCCGGGGTGATGTCATTATTAAACTTAATAAAGGGACTCAAAGAAACGAGAAAAGTCTGTATCACTGTCAAGCATATAATTAACTATCTTCGTGCCAGTTAGCCTGCTGGTAAACGTGCTAGCCACTATATCGGATCTAAGACTGGATGATTAACTTTTCACTGAACCTGGAGACTTGGAAATCAAATTAATTTTCATCCTTAAATTAACATATCTAATATTTGGAGTTAATTCAGTGGGTGGAATTGGACATGTTAAGTGTTTTGCAGTAGGTGAACTATGTGGTGTTAACTGTGGAGCGGATTGTGGAGCTGCCTTAGGAGGTAGTGCTGTTTGTGATTTTTCTTAGGAGGTGGTGTCAATTACGGTGGCAATTGTGGTACCAATTGCGGTGTTAACTGCAGAGCTAACTGAGGAGGTGTCTAAGGAACTGTCTCAGGATATGCTGCTGTTTGCATAGAATCAGTGTTACAACTTCTACCACATCTCTTCAAAATATCGACTCGAAAAAATTATCTGGCAAAATTCACACCGAAACTGATTTTTTAAAGATTTAATTCCTCAACTACTTTTTGTTAAAAAGTGTTTTGTTTAGAAACATCATTTTAAAGCAAATATTGGTTAATCACTATGGTTATGAAGGACTTAAACATTCATTCCTGGAGCTGGAAATAATACTTGCAAACTTAATTTTACGAGTCTGTCTCCTAACAGTTCGGAAATTATAATCGCACATGCCTGTATAATATATTCGCTTGCTTACGAGCCGACTTGCAAAAAATGTGGTCAGCTACATAATTATTTAAAAAGAATATAAAAAGACAATAATTTTGTTCATGAGCCATATTTGCATTGAATGTATAGAAATATAACAAAATGTTTAAGATATTAAAAACTTCTGTAATTGTTCGAAGGAATGCTGCTTCTTTGTTTGTACAGAAACTATACGACATTTAAGCATCACTTTTCATTGCCATTGGCGAGGGTCAGTTGTTAAGAATACCAAGCTCCTGTTCGAGAGTTTGTGGGTTCGAATCCGCATCCCTTAATGAGAATGTTTTCTCTGTTAAAAAGTTCTCAGCTGTCATGGGAAGTGTGAAATTTACGTAATTTAAATTTTATACATCGATTTTGAATTTAAAAAATATTTTGAATTTTCTGTATATGTTCAAGATTTCGGCATTTTTAAACATAAAATAATACAAATTTAAACAAAATAATTATAATTATTTATAAATGCATCGATACCTAGATGTCTGATCTTTTATGATTGATTTGTCAAGATTAGCTGCCCTGACTGCCGTGAGAGTGGTTTGGGAAAAGGTCATTGGCAGAGAGTAGGGGTCTACCTATTAAATCGAATGAATGTTGAAAAGACGATATCAGTGATACATATATCATTTAATACTTACGCCGAAAACGTTTTTTATTTAAAATATATATTAAAATTTTTAGAACTGTTTGATTTTTGTAATTTTTCTTGATTTTAATTGATTGTGAGGTAGGGAGAGGATAGTCGACGATTTTCGTGATGGTTAGGAGCCTAGCGGGCGGTATGCTAAATTTAATAGGAGCCTGATGGATTGTGGGCTAGAAGCAATAAGAGTCATTTTAGAGTCAATTTTGAGTCAGTCTGAAGGATCAGGAGGAGTCATTTTGGATTCACCTGGAGTCATTTGAGTCATTAGGAGTCATTAGGAATAATTAAGAGTCATTTTAGAGAATATATGTGCAGGAATAGGAGTCAGTCTGCAAATGTGAATATTCCAGGCTCTTTGTGTTGTGTGTGCATGTGCATAGTTGCGTATGTGTACAGGTGTGTGTGAATGTTTTTGGGTGGGTGTGTATATAGGCGTGTGCATGTGTGTGTAGATGTGTGCAGGTGGATGGATGTCTATGTATAGGTGTGTGTGTCAGTCTTGTGAGTGGTCGGTCTGCCAGGAAACAGTCAGCAGGAGTCAGAATGACTCGCACAAGTGATGAGTCAGTGCCTGCACGTGATTGGTCAGCTGCAATCACTTGGAAACTCAGTGATTGGCTGGTAGGTGTCCACACAATGTTTTAATGGTGTAATGCGATTGGTTAAAACTAAATATGGCATTATAGGGCCTGCATACTCATATTATAAGCAGCAGGGAGGTCAACTGAGAGGCTTAGTTTGACAGTAGCTCCCATGAAAGGCGGATAATTTTGGGTAGATTCTGCTTCTTCGCATTGAAGTCTTATTCTGTAGCTCCGATGTCTTCGGACACTCCAGAGCTAATGGTAGCTAAGGCAGTGCCATCGGCATCTTCGCGAGTGATACCAACAGTTCCATCTACTTGTTCGAGCGGCATTCCTTTAGTAGCATCTCCATCGATCTCTTCAGATGGACTGCCTACAGTAGCACTGCTGTCATCTGCTATGTGCATAGTAACAATACCGCCATCGACTTCTTCGGATGGGACACGTACAGAAGTGCTGCAATAGGCGACTTAGTCAAGGCTACATTGCTGTTACTGTGACAAGTCCTTCAGTAAAAGTTGGAATACTCGTCGGCATGAGAGAACGATCTGTACGAGGAATCCTTTTCACGCGATGAAGCATTACGGCAATGACCACATGTAGTTTATGCAAGGTGATTCAATGAAGGAACATACCGAGGTCTGCAAGGGTTCCTCTACTGGGAGCCAGCAAGTGTTGCCGGCAGCAGCTCTTTGCTAAATCGATTGGTACTGTTTCCGCAGATGATTATGGCGAGACAGTGCAGTGCTTTCAGGACGAAACAATGTTGTAAAAACACAAAACCAAGAGCGTGTCTTAAAAGCAACAGAGTTAAATTTCTCTGGTTATTGTAAACACACAATAAGCATGAGCCGGTTAGAAAACCTCCATTATTTACAAGAAATATCAAAAATACATTACAAAATCATTATAAAACATTATATAAAAATATTCTTTTTGATATAGCGTAAAAAAATATCCATTATACAGGACTGCATTTACTTCTCATATGCACAGCTTTTAATACTGAGGTTACCTTTACTATAGGCTGTTCCCGGTA
This sequence comes from Dryococelus australis, assembly GCA_029891345.1. Classification (NCBI taxonomy): domain Eukaryota; kingdom Metazoa; phylum Arthropoda; class Insecta; order Phasmatodea; family Phasmatidae; genus Dryococelus; species Dryococelus australis. Next base: position 167,122,876 of record CM056997.1, on the reverse strand, counting down.
AAGTGAGACCTTTTTAAAGCCCTCCCAACAGGCACTAACCGCTAATAAATATGTCCTATTGCAGCCTCAAGCATTAAATTTTGAGAGTGATGAATTGTATTCACTGTGTTTATTGGTCACATTGCAATGTTTATATTAAAAAGCAGCAGGAAGATGGAAATGGAATGAAAGGAAAAATTTAGAAGGGCCTTAAAAAGTGCTCACTTTACAGTGAACAGCCTATAACAGCATAAATATTGGAATATAATATCATTACCAATTATACATTTGTTAAATACAAGCGATATAAAAATGATCGCAATAAATTTCATAAGATATAGGGAAACATTCTAGAAAATTGGAATGTATTTCAAGACACGTTAATTAATTCAACGCACCGTTAAATAAGTCTGAGTCTCGCATATCTTTACAATATTCATATAGCTTCACCAAACTCCAAAAATTCCCATAATCCATTAAAATTTGAATGTCTTAAGATTCCTGGAGCTTTAAGATTTCATAAGGCTGAAAATATAACACCATAGTATATATCTAACAGCCTTTGCAATCATTAATTCAGTCTTCATTTTCTGGAGTATGTAAAATTTTCAAAGTGCCATAACTCCACTTTAACTTTAGCATTTTAAGTTTCTGAGGGTGAAAAATATTACATTCATTGAACATTTTAACAGCCTTTGCATTAGATACTAACTCTATCCAGCATTCCGGAAAGTTACAAGTCTATAATTTCTGCTACGGAAATGGAAACGCCAACGTTCTCTTTCATATATTTTGACCTGAAGGTTCTTAATAATATAAATTCATACTTAACTTATGACAAAGTCCCTGGATCTGCATCTCCATGAGCAAGCAGCTACCCTGGGTACTTATGCACAAAATTACGCCTACTCCCCTCCACAGTTCCGGGGCACAACAAAATAAATTTCAAGTCCACCAATCAGATATTTTCTGTGTTTAGTAATTATTGCCCATTTCCGGGGTGAAAAAAAAACTTCCTTAGCACCTCAGTGTGGTGTCTCAGGCAAACTCAGGCCGCCTCGTCCAGTCTGTAGTAGAGCCACGTCGTGGCTAGCCATGGAGTCACCCATGTTCCTGACCTGCCGTACGAACAGATGATCATTTGCACCGACTTCCTTCACGCCGGGCTATCGATTGACGTGACATCCTGCTGGCATGCAGTACAAGGTAAGGAGACTCCCATTTACAGCAATTTTGTAGATTTTCTCAAGGATTTAGCAAAAATGAATTGCAGTGCAGTAACTGCGTAGTTCTTGGTGCGAGCAGGAAAATTACAAGTCGTTCATGTATCGACCGTTCAGGTTGGATAAAATGGAAAAATTTCAGAATGAGATGACCCATCTCAACAGTTAATGCTAAAGATGGAATGGATGATGTACAGTCGGTTTGTGCGGAACGTACACTTGCAAAGCGTGCACGTGAAGTCGAAGAACTTCAAAATAAACGAACATCGGCTCTAAATACTGACGAGCATACAACTCCTGCTACAAAGGAAATTAAACTTTGTATTTATGATGAAACAGGAAGTTTAGACGATCATGAAGTTAGCATTGGTGATGACTAGGTTGATAGTGAATACGATGGTGATTCTCTTGACGTTCGCACACATTTTACCAACAAGTTTCCTTTCACAAGTGATGCTAAGAAGGTAGAAGACGCTGAGAACACCTGTTACATATTACCAGAAGATCCCAACGAACTTGCAGACAGACAGGGAATTTTGATCATTAAGCAAAGAGGTGGGGATTACTCGGACATGAAAGAGGTGGTTTGATCATTAGTAAACTGAAGGATTGGGGCTATATCAGATGAGACTGTTTGGCTAATATTGTACACATGGAATGTACAAAAAATTAGAAAGATGAATGTATATACTAAGTAAATAAATTAAATTTCTGTATACACAGTGATGTGTGTTAATTTTCTTTTATAGTCCCTTCTGCTACTCAAAAGGACTTATTAATCAGTAGTGTACACAATCAATTGCGAGTGTCTGTTTTAGATAAAATTTATGTGACCATGTGCAGGAGGCATGTTATGGTTAATTTTTCTTTTAACGTATTGACGATAAAAACTACTAGTTTTTATAAAAATATTTATATTTAGAAAATACAAAAACACTCATGTTGAACTGAGGTAGTCAGTAATGTAATATGTTTGGCGACTTTCCTATATTTTTTCTCGAGTTTTGGTTTTCAAGGTCTTTCAAGGTCATGGGGTCATGTTCACATGGATCCAATATGGCGGTAGTAGTCTGTAATGTAATATGCTTGTTGACTTATGTATTTCTTCTTGATTTTGTCCAGATCATTCAAGATAACGGGGTCAAAGTCAAGGTGCCCTGCATGTAATATTGTGGTAGTATACAGTATCATAATATGCTTGTTGACTTATGAATTTTTTGCGATTTTTTGGAGTTTTGTGAAAAACAAGGGGATTTTTAAGGGGAAAAGGGAAAATTTAAAGGGAAAAAAGGGAATTGTTTGGGTTAAATAGCCAATGGGAACAGATTTTTAAAACAATTTAAAAATATACATATATATATATATTTTTAATTTTGAAATAATTTTGAAATAATTTATAATAACGCTTTCTTTTGCGAATTTTTTCGGGAAATTTTTTGGGTGTCAAAGGTCAGCACGCTGAAGTTCAAACTTCACGGCCAAGACAACATGGATCCAAGATGGTGGACGGGCGACCAAAATGGCAGAGCAGGTGGTGCTCCGAGCTCCGATGCCAAGTGACGATGGCCGAGACTAAACATTTCCCTTCTACTTGTAGGTTTTTGGGGGTTGTTTTTTTTTTTTTTTTTTTTTTTTTTAAATTATCAGTTTTATAATTTTCCACTATAGTGGAGAGAATAATGTCCCGGCAGAATACATAGAACTAATAGCGAACAGTTTCATATTTCATAAGCACGTTTGTGTTTCATTTTTCGTTAGTACCGACTATAGAGGCATAAATTAATTTACAAACATTTTAAAAGACGTATGTGCTCTTCTGCGAATCCATTTTAGTTAAAACCTTCTTCATAACTGTCGTTAGTTGGGAACTTGCTTTGTATTTTTTAGCGTTGCACACAGGACTCGCAAAACCATCGCACTCAAACGCCTCGCGAAATAGGGACTCACCGTTCATGAGTTAAAGCACGATTTTTCGAGATATAAGAGAGTTTGCGGGGCCGTTAACGAAATGCTTTAGAATGCCACCCTTAGTCTTGTAAAAATACAACCTCTCATCCCAACAAGGCCAATAGGAACTACTTTGAGGAATGATCGCATGGCAACAAAATTCAAACTTCAGTAGCTCTGCCAAATGATGTGTGTAGCCGGGGAGGCAGTGCGCCAACGTATCTATCGACAGAGGATGATGCATCCCAAGTAGGAGAAAACTATCACTGTTAGCCGTATACACGAGAGCGGGCACATCTGCCCGCACAGAAATGTCAAACACAGGCCCGGGAATCAACATGAAACTACACAGGAAATTTAACAACGGGCCACGAATGTATGGAATAAAGGGGGGGGGGGGCGACGCTGTGACCTTGTATTGCTCACATATTTCCCGAATGCACTCTTTCCTCGGTCGACTATATTCTACTTAGTACCTTGACAACAATCAACAGGCGTGGTAAGCGGACAATAGCAACTGTCGTAATGACACGCGTGGCATGAGCAAATGCAGAAGCACCGATATTTTTTGGAATTTTGAAATTTTGAGTATTCCGATTGAATCGATGTTCGATGGTTGGTTTTATCATTTCCCCCCCTGCAGTGGCAGAGTCCTGCAGTGCTGCATGGTACCGCCAGCCACATTGGACATTGGAAGACACTCCGACCCCCGAGGACGGGCTTTCCCGGTGGAGGCGCTGAAGGGGGGGGGGGGGGTTGTAATCCACTAGAGGACCCCGATCTTGTCCTCCACCCCCACACCTCTCATCGTCCCCCTTCACACGCAACCGAATTCAATGGTCGGCGAGTCGCGCTATGAATACCAAAATCCCGGCAGCTTTCATCCACCTGCGTCATTGAGCGACCTCCCCCCGCACTATCAACTAACACCCACGCACTTCTACCACGACTGATCACATCTTACATCTCACATTCCACTTTCTCCGCCTCGTGCGCCGTGCCGGCGTCCCGACCCCTGCGTGTGCATCGACATGTCCAGTGGACCTTACAGGCCTTCACTGTCCTCTGTAATTTCAAGCCGGTCTCGGGTACACGTTGGCTGCAACGTTAGAGTAAACAGCACGCTTGCTTTACACACAAAATCACTAGTATTTGTAGCAGATACAGCGTGGATTGTGTGATACATGCAATGAAGAAATGCGTGGTTGTGGGTACTTTTGTACGACCTGTTCATCCAGCTAAATGAGGGCATAGTATTCATTCGGTTCCTTCCTTCCTTTATTTAATATTCTTATTGTAATTGAATTGGCCCAAATAGAAATGTTCAAAGTTAACACTGCTGTAAAAATGAGTTTTCGCTTCACGAAGTATTCTTGTGTATCGACACACCTGCAGTGAAAAGGTCTACGTCCTACTTATAACCACCAAAAATCTATCTCGCCTCTGCTACTGTTTTAAAGAGATAAAATCAACATCTAGGCTTCAGAACCTTTGTTTCTGCTTTGTGAGTTGACAGTCTTGGTTCACTACTATAACAAAGAAGGCTGTGGTGTTAGCTCCTCATTTATTTGCCTTCAGTTGTTCGTTGCTAATTTTTGTGCATGTGTACGACTAACACTTTGAGTTCTGAGTACACTTACATATTCAAGACAAGCCGGAAGTGAACCACCTATATCCACTACAGCAGTGAACCGTAGTTGTTCGTCTCGGTATTCCCACTCACCAGTGTCTTATTAGTTTTACGCCAGCACCACACACTACGCTGTACTGTAGAACGTTCATTACTGGCAGGCTGCCAACAAAGTATAGTGCTGAGTAAGTATTCAAGCTATGTGTTATGTTACTCTTCACGGGATTCATATAACCTAGTGCTTATTTGCATAGTCTTACAAAACTGTAGTATTTTTTTCACGAAAATGTTTTTTTAATGAGTCGAATAGTTAAGGTAAAATCTTGCTAAAATCCATGTGAACAATTAAACTGCTTTCGTAAGACTTTCGTTTTCATGTTTTTCTTATGTGTTTCGTCCGAGTCACGATCAGGATTAGTGATCAAACTTTTGTCACGAACATTTTAAGTTAACCCGATCTGCAGTTTTATCTAGAGGCACTTGACTCTCTACGTTAAAAATTACCTACATATTTGTTTGAAAAATTAGTCTTTGCATAAATACATGTCAACATCACAATTTAACTGTTTTAAAAATGTACAGATAATGAAAACTACCTTATGTACAGAAATTAGGTGATTGATACTGAAAGAATATGCCAAGAGTTACTTCCAAGTCGTCTATAAAATTATACAAGTAAATGTTTTTGCAATTTCTAAAATTTTCTAAAAATAAGGAAATTTCTCATATTTTTTTTATTTGTGGTTTTCCCTGAATTCTTGCAAAAAAAAAGTTTCCTAAGAATACCTTAAAGTGAATAAAGACAAGAAATTTCAGTTGCTCTTGTTTGCTGTATCAGACTTGTCTGCTCTTATATTTTGTGGTGTTCATTTTCAAGTTTATTCATATCATAACCAATGTAGTTTTAGTACAATATTTTTAATGTCTATAATTTGTGAAATTACTTCGATATCGAATGACCAAATCCAAAGAACAAATCCAGAGGCAGTCGCGTGCCATATATTTATATACATATAGGTCGTACTTTTCTCCCATGTAAATATCGCTGGCTTCTGCGTGCCTTTTTCAAACTTTGGTAATACCAACACTGACCCCACCTTCAATAAAAAGATACATGTCTGGGTCCATGATCAGCTCCAGCCTCACGCCTGTTCTGAGCAAAAGAGCATCCCACGAGTAGAGAGAGGGAGCTGTCACATGCATTGCAGGGTCAAGACCAATAGTCTACCAAAAATATCAGCCAACAAACATGTGTCCCCACAAATACTAGATTGTGTACTCTAGCGAATTTTGACAATTGAACACATCCCATGCGGATTGAGCATGAGCATAATCTGAATTGCTAATGCCCTCGCCTTTCATTATATTATGAAATGCATTCTTAGGTGGTAGTGACGTACAGTTCAGACTCTCTATGGACTTTACAAAGTACTATGGAAATACTCCCGTTCTTTGAGCCAAATCAAACTGGGTATTGTCTACAAACTGTAAGTGGGTGATACTCAACCGGTTAAAAGACAAATTTTCTGCCAATGTCTCATGCAATTAAAAGAGTAAATGAAGTGCAATCGCATGTACATCAAATCTCCTCAACCATAGGGAATAATTTTGATAATGGATGTATATTTCTCCATGGTTATTCCAAGAACCAGAATATCACCCATATTTTTGATCACCATGGTCCCATCGGGTTGTGTGATGTCTCGGAGCCAATGGCTTCATAAGAAAGTGGGCATCATAATACTGCAGATTATGGAATACAGCTAAAAGTTGGTTCTTTTCTGCTTAAATAACCAATTTTATTGATTACTTGCATGGCCACTGACTGCTCCCATCAAATGGTCATGGTCAAGCACAAAAATGTTGCAGAGCAGCTTATTATAAATATAGAAACTTGTTGAACTAAAAGCCTAGCTCACTAAACTATTGTCCTTGGCTTAATTGGAATGGTTATGCTGTTTATATCTGTAACCACTTTGTTAATTCAACTAACTTGTCAACCATCCTATACATACAATCATCATGCACAAACTCGTGGTACTGCTATAAACTTTAATTATAAGCACACATGAGCCGAATACTATAAGTTTATGGAACATGCTTATTGATGGTGGTTGTGCTGCTACTCTCATTTTTGGGAAAGCATGTGGTCATGGGTTTCAGATAAGCTTCAGTATCGCAGTATGCAACAAAACCCAATCTTTGCCGATTGACAATATTTTTAATTCCAAAGTATTTGTTTCCCTCAGTTGGGGAAGTAAATCTCACAGCATTGTGTTGTTGGCATAAATTGTTATGTTTTGCGAGCTTCTCCTCAGTTCTGAAATATTAGATTCAGCTATTGTAAACATACTTCTATTTATGACTTTTACTCAACTGATTGTGAAGAAATCGTGACAAATACCTGATCTTTGCAAAATGCAAGTGGGCAGTACTGCCACCAGCACAGATGGCCAACATATTCACATGGTACTAATGATGCTCAGGAGAAATACGGATACTTACGACATTCTCTTCCTTACCGTTGTCAAACGATTCATCAACAATATTCATATCAGTGTCAAAAACAGAGTAGACATTAATGGAAACATCATTGAACTCCTCGAATTGTTTAATCTCATGTACCACTACAGGAGTCGACAATCCCTTAGAATTCAGAACCAGGTGAGGTTTTGGATAATAATAAGATTTTTCGGTACTGTGACAGGAAATTAATTTCCTAGAATGGCATACAAGAAGCACTCATCTTCCATGCTCTTCAGATTAATGCATGCTTGCCGATTAACAATGAATTTAGGTATCTTTGTATGAGAGGCAGCTATGGCGAATGGCCTGTATTGCGAAATGTGAACATCCATTTGTAATATCAGTTTCATTCCCCAGCTGCTATCTCTCGCACAAAACTCACTAATTTGTGTAGTGAAAGGAGGGACGATGTTTTCCTCGTAAATGTCGCCAACATCAGACAAATGGAGGATGGACTTGACATTACTAACAAAGTAAGATCTCTCTGTACCGTTTTCCTCAGCAGCAGTAGTTTTGATAATCTTGACTGCTACTGAGAAGTAAATTTTGATAGGCCTTGGTGCCATTGAGGTGACGCCTAAACAGATGCCTTGTATCATCGAAAGAACAAAATAATATCCATATCACTCTGCAATTTATTGTTATGTATGCACGCATCCACAGATTTGTGATCAAATGCAGTATTCAAAAGGATGCATGGCAAGTCATGGGACAAATACGTCTAAAAAAATGTATCAGAATCAGAATAAGAGTCCGATACAGTCGTATCAGAATAACTTTCTGAATCGGATGAGTCAGAAGAGAGATCCGATCCTGAACTAACGTGCCTACATTCCACTTTGGGGATCCCCGAGATCCTAATAGTTACTTTGCTCATGAATACCAGCAGCCATTCGGCTCAACAAACTCTGTAATTGAAACGAAAGGAAAAATATATAGAATCATGAAACAACAGAGAACTACATGAAAAAAACAAATTAAAAAATTGTGTGTGTGTAGCTATCGAATGATCACATTTCCCCATTAAGCAAACCTATTGGATTAACACATTTCACCATTAAGCGAACACAACACATTTCTATCTAACAAATCCTGAAACAGTATGCATTTTTCAAGTAATAATCCTGTATGTAGCTATTCATTCATTTTTTAGCTTGAAGGAGCTCGACACCCTACCAGGGGTGCTTCACAACCTATGACATTAGTAATTATGCTACTGAAGAAACTCTGATATGAGAATGTTGAAAACGTGTAGTTACAAGTTACAACAAATTTAAATACAAATTTAATTACATGAAAATTGTTTGTGCGGCAACACCAGAGATGTAACATTCATTTCTGCTGGAGTGCTATTGAATTAAGTGGCGGTAAACCTACATCGTATAAACTGGTACTATTATGATTAGATATTGCGGAAAGCGACGTTGATTCCATGATAGTCGGCAACAGACTTTGCTCTAAGTATCTATAATTAATATCAGACCATGGAGACAATATTCCAGCTACGAAGTTGGAGACCAACTGACAAAGAAATGGGAAAATGCACATACTTTATTATCTCCACCCTAGTCCACTTCAATAGAAACTTTCAGAAACTATGTGCATTCAACCCAGACTTCAGAAACTAGCTTATATTGACATAAACATTACTTTAACCCTTTCATAGGCACATTTTTTTTTGAGAAAAAAATAGCTACGGTCGTCATTAATTTTCTTTTTTAATGTATATAAATGCACAATATTTTTTCTTCTATTTGTAACTTATTCAGAAAATTGTTACAGTATGTGGGAATGTATTATCCTGCGGCCCATCTACAATATTAAATTACTGGGAAAAACAGTTCCCACATTCAAGCATTCAATCTTGTAACAGCAAAAGATACTGGTATGTTGCCTACTAATATAATTCGTTAGGTGTTGTATTACCTAAACATTTTCTCCTAGTTTTAACTATGGTAATCTTTCTACAGCAAGTACTTATGTATATGCATATATACATACATGCATACATATGTGTGTATATGCATACATATATAATGTGCATACACACATGTGTGTGTATATCTGTTGGCGGAATACAAATCTTTTTCTGGGAGACACATCCTACATTCAAACACATTTATGACAGCCAGTTTGTATAAATCATATCATTCATTACACACTCAAATCTTTGTACTATAAATACAGCATGGGGAAATGCAGCTTCCCTTAGCACTACAGACATTAACACTTACGGGTAGACATAGGCCACCTTCAAACATTTCTGACATTCAAATTTGTTTCCATGAGATCGAGAACCACACACTTCACTAAAACATGTATCTACATTTCACAGAAATGCCTGAATCATAGACCTAGACTGAGTGCCACCTTGCAGTGCATACACTCAGCTCTTGTCCTCTTCTCTTCTTTGTGTGTGCTACAGAACCGAAACCGCCTGTATTTGATGTTCTACTTTGGAAGGTTTTCAACATTCATACCTACTTCATGTGGTACTCCAATGCTCCCGTTTTCTTTGGCAATAAATAAAGGTGGCCTACCTCTTCGCTTCTTGGAAGTGTAGCCAGAGATCAGCTGCCTTACAAGCCGAATTCTGAATGACATTTAGTCTAGATCTCCCTTCACAATTTTCATAATGATAAATGAATTTACAACTGCTAGATCTAGTAGAAAGTAGAAGATTCAATGCCTCCATTTGATTGACCTACTTCTCACAGCATATCGTTTCCTTAGTTGGTAAAATAGGTCAACACCTCCCATCAAGGCATTGTACATCAAGATGGCAGTTGGGCATGAAATAGTGGTTTTTGTTCCATATTTGTATTTCCATGTTACGGAAGTTGTATCCTTAGGACTGGTTGCAGTGCAGAGTACTGTAATTGGTTTCTAGTCTGGCCATTTAACAGCTGCAATGGGACCTTTTACTGAAAACCTAAACCATCCTGTAGCTTGTCATTCTTTTTCAACATGTCAGTGAGACCTTCCCTACTTTCTCGGACAGTACCAATGGAATAAATTATATTTTCAGGCAGTATCACTGTCAATCTGCATGATGCAAAAAAATTGTCAAAAGCCCCAGTATCTTGTGAATCAGCCAGCTCACTGCAAATATACAAAACCACTCTTTCACCAAATCCAAGATCACCAGAACTGTCAGTTTTTCCACTGTAAATCTCGAATTTGAGAACGAAGGCTGTGACAGAATCTGCTAGGCACCAGACTTTATAGCCTCTCTTGACAGGCTTCAAGAACATGTATTGTTTGAGGCCTGATATTCTTTTGAATTGAATCATAGACTCGTCAACAGAGTTATTTGAGTGGTGATAGGTTTTGGAGCAGTTCTCATTCAGTGACTTCACAAGTGTCCGCACCTTGTGAAGCTTATTATTCAGCCATGCATTTAGGTTTTGCTTCCACATTATCATTGAGATCCAGTAATTCTAATAGGTTTTTGAAACGTTTTAGACTGATCATTTTAGGCACTGACTACACCAAGAATTGGATCGGAACTTCAATAGTTGCACAAGTGAGGCAGTTGATGTATTCCCATTATAATAAGCATGCCAAAAATGCTCTAATTCCTTCTGGTGAAGTATCCACCAAGTTTTGAATATTTCTAGGCTAGGAACTATCATTTCCCTGATCTTGCGATGCATACAAGTTTGTTTGTTTCACAATGTGAGTGAGTGTATCATCATCCATAACAACAGAGAAGAAATCAATTTCTTTGCTTGTCTTCGAAAGTGTCTTCTTAGCTCGAGGTGGCATTTAAGGAATTATTTGATGAGTTGTCATTTAATCTGATTTCTGAAGTAGAAGGAGTTGAAGATCCCACACACATGTTGAAAGAATGTGCTTTGTGAGTTTGATTACTAGTAACTAGAAATGCACTGGTACCAGCAACAGACCGGAATTTTGAATCATTAGAATTTACTTTTGAACTTTTGTCATGAAAAACAGATGTTGGAGAACACAATCAATTCTGGAAATAGTTCAGCAGTAGGTGATGGTGAAAATATAACTGTGTCCCTATCCTGTAGGACAATTTCTTCACGTTCGATATTCTTTAACAATGAACTTCCAACACCAGATGCAGCAGAATTTATGGACAAGTCTTGAACATTGTCATTGGCGCCTTCATCTGGTTCATTTTCTGAGTCCATTTCCTCATCGGGATGTGAGAAAAAGCAATCCAATATTTCATTTTCATTCCAGAAATGTTCCTGCAAATAACTATTATTTTCACTAAATTTTCAAGATCTGCCTATTCAGGCCGTATTCCAATTGGCACTTTCTTGTGAACAAAATGGTCATGTGTCTCAATCTTGACTTCAAAATCGTTCTGGTATATCCGGATTTTCCATTTGGCATTTTTTCTGCTTCGAATACTACAAATTACAAACTCCAAGCAGCAATGCAGTAATAAACCAATGAAAAACAAATTGTTACGATCGAAAGTTACAAAATGCTACATGCAAAAAGCAAATTACTAAGCTCAAACCCAATTGGAATACAGCCTCATTTATACTTATCTCTTATTTTCATTTGGTACCAGACATAGCTACTACAAATTGCTATGAAACAAAAATGTGACATATAGTTTACATCTTTGAAAAAACACATTGTACAATCAAATTAGAAGGGCAGTAGCATGTGGGCGAGAAGTACTCTAAGATAGATATTATATAACAGTGTTCGCATTGTGAAGGCCTATTGTAAAACACAAAAAATTCAAAAACATGTAATGTGATTGATATGTGAGAATGCCTAGAAACTGTGTAGAGCCCTATAAATGTCCAGCTGTAACATGAATTTGTTTGAAAAAAGGGGCCAAATAATTATATTCAAAATATCTGTATAAATAATTTCTGCAAATTTATAAGAATTATTGTTATGAAAACATGGTTACGTAGAATTACATGAACTTCGGGTTATTTGCATTTTTAGTTTTCACTGCAACAGAGGAAAATTCCATGTACTATACAGCTAAAAATGGCATCTCTATAAGCCACAAAACATAAACGAGCTTCTTGTAGTTCCAAATAATGCCGTTAGATGACAGCATATGTTACCTCGTGGGAATAATAGCGCCAATTACTAAAAACGATTGTGGGAAAATATTTCCCACCATCTTACTGCAGACTGAAAATAGGCCATGGGAATAATTATTCCCACATGTTGAAAGCTGTTTACACAATTCATATTTCTACAATTACGTGTAATTGCTCTAAAAATGTATTTAAAACAATGGTTTATATAGTGTAGAATGTTTGGTTAGTTACATTTGCCATTTTCAACTTATCATAGCAACAAAATTGGAATAAACCACGAAAACATATCTCAAGTAATGAAAAATGCACACATTAAAGCACAGATAAAAAAAAAAATTTCCAGCATCAACACGAACCCACACTATTTTTTTTTTGGTAGATGGCAGTACTTGTGTCATGTGGGAATAATGTGTACCTTAGGCCCAAGAGAAATACACATGGGAAGATATGTTCCTTTTGCCTTTGAAAGGGTTAAAGCATTAATGTCCTTTGCTGGCCAACCAACTGGCTTGAGATCGTGCAAACTCTTTCCATTGGACCAAACCCTTATGCTTTCAAGACAAATCATTCTAACTATCAAGTTTGTATTTGGGGAATATAATTTATGTAATCTGTGTTCATAAAATCCACTAGTGATTGTTTCGCTATCGCAACTTTTAAGATAGTAATCTCTGGGAAAGGAATGTCTCATACTTATGATTTTAAATATTTCATATGACCAATTAATTGTGTACTCTTTATCAAGGATGACTGACTTTGGATATATGTACATATTATCCAATCTTAAACTTTTATTTATTTTTAACACTGTTTTAATAAATCATTATTCTTTACGTCAACAGGGGCCTTCTTGATCACCTGTCATAAAAAACATTGAAGAACTTTACCACTTTAAATAAAATATCCTAACATTTATAAACACTACAATGTGGCACCTTCTATATCTTGAGGACACATCAAGGCGCCCGTCCAAAAGCCTTACCCAGCAAACACAACCTGTCGGTAAAGTGTCGGCTAATTGTCCGCCCGATACCTGTACTGTAAGCAACTATCGTTTCAATGCCAGAAGATAGCCATCTGACAATGGTGTGATGTTTTTTTTTTGAGAGAGTAGGTTTGCCATTAGAAAAATGGCAATGGCCCACTGCGTTTTTTTTTAGGATAACAGATGTATATCACCTAAATTATTTCGGAATGATATTTCACAGCCATACATGTCGCCAATAGCAAAAATAATATTCTGGCCCGATTCCGATATAGCATCTTTATGTTTTTGTTAAGCTGGCTGTCATCTTATTTATTCCAGCCCACTACAGTTTTAGAGACATGGCTATTTATCACAATAAAGATAAAAATATGATATATTTTTGCAGACAAACGTTTGTAAAGTGTTCTGAATAGGCAAGACGTTAGTAAGCTGTTAATGGCATGATGTTTTTTTAGACCATTTGTTAACCATTAGCATGTTACTTACTACGTTTTTTTCATGATTATATATGTCACATGGTAGCCCACTGCTTTTTTTTTATATTTGTACAACCATATGACATATATTAAAAATTAACAAAAAAATATTTGGTTTGGAAGGCTTTGAAGAAACGAAGAAACAGCTTTAAATAATTAGTGTTTTAAAATTGTTTGTCATATTGTCATGGAATTTACACATTAACTTATAATAATTTGTGTCATGATAAATCTGAAATTACTGGACAGTATCAGTAACTTACACCATGATGTATAGGTTGGCATGCTGGACTAGCAGCTCTAGGGTTTATGTTAGAATCTTGCAAGCCAAATATTTTCATATCATATAATGTTAATATAAGAAATAATTACTAAGATTTTTAATCGAAAAAATAAGGTTTTTAAATGTTTATACTGCTTATTTCTGGACATCCAGCCATCGGTGCAGGCCCGGCATCATGCTACCATACAGCCACCTTATGCCTGGCATCTTGTCGCAATCCAGCCGCTGCAGGCCCGACGTCTTTCCGCCATCCAGCCATCGCAGAACCACTGTCGCTCCAGGCAACTAACTCTCCAGCCGATCGTGAACTCTTTATTCTTTGTAGCACCTCGCAGAATTCTTCCAGTTTATCCCAAATTGCAGGTAAGTGAGGAATCAACGGAGACAAACAGCATAGAGATTTTTAGAAAAAGAAATTTCTTCTTAGCCCGTGTGGGCTCTGTCCAAATAGGGCAGCTGTATTTTCACAACATGCGATTACCTTATTGCTGTTCAACATCCTTTGCCAAACCTGGCCAGAAAAACATCTCCTTCACCCAAGTAAAGGTCTTCTTCTGACCCAAGTGAGTACCAAAATAGATGTTGCGGTGATAATGGAGCATATCCCCTCTTAACACCTGAGGTACAAAGAAATGGATATTTCCTGTTTTGGGGTCAACCTGTCACAATAGGCCTTTTCTTACTTCAAAATTACCCCCCTTCCCAGAGGCTATGTCAGCCATAATTCCCTGGCATTCAGGGTCGATACCTTGGTGGTGTAACTTTAGGTATGCCTGCGGAAAATCCTGGAGGACTGCGACTTGGAGTGCAACTGCTGTTACCAGAAGAAGACCTGGGTTTGTATGGGTGGCATTCGCTGATGTTTCCACCTTAATCTGGAGGCTCTCCTCTTCCATTCCAGACCCAGAAGGCAAGGTGTGAACATGAAATTCGTCTGAGTCGAACATACGACTCAGCACATCGGCAACCTCGTTGTCGATTCCCTTGACATGCTTCATGGTGAAAGTAAAGCAAGTCAACTGCACCAGCCACCTAGCTCAACGATCTGCAGGTTTGTTTGTGGTTGAAAACCAACTCAAGGCCTGGTTGTCAGTATAGAGCTCAAATTCACCACTTTCTAGGTAGTCTTTAAATGTCTCCATACAGTATATTACAGCCAAGACTTCCTTCTTGCAAGAAGAAAATCTTTGCTCGGCAAGAGTCAAGTGTCGACTGGCATAACAGACAGGAACCAGTAGTCCTCTTCTATGACATAATACAGCCCCAATAGCCTTAGAGCTCGCATCCACCTCAAGGATGAATGGCTAGCTAAACTTGAGTAATTGGAACACGGGAGGGGTGGTTAATTTCTCCTTCAATTCACAAAAAGCCTTTTCTTGGGTTTCACCTCAGACAAAATCGACACCCTTGTCCTTGAGAGCATTCAA
Organism: Dryococelus australis; assembly: GCA_029891345.1. Lineage (NCBI taxonomy): Eukaryota > Metazoa > Arthropoda > Insecta > Phasmatodea > Phasmatidae > Dryococelus > Dryococelus australis. The sequence goes on along the minus strand of CM056997.1, from coordinate 167,107,346 downwards.
GGGCTCGGCATTATCAGCAAAGTTATGGATAAATTTGGAGTCAAAACCAACCATTCCTAGAAAAGTCGAACCCCTCTCACATTCTTCGGAGCAGGGAAACTCACTACAGGCTGGATCTTTTCCTGGTCCATTAGCAACTTCCTTTTAGAAATGACAAAGCCCAGATGCATGAAGAGGAACTCATATTAGTATCTACCCAAGATGGAAAACAAAACATGGGACATGGCCTGTGGCCCACAATTCACACCCATGGGCAAACTCGTCCACTGGAACTGCCCTCAAGGGGTGACAAAGGCCAAGATGCCACGAGATTCTTCATGCAACTCGCATTGCAGAAAAGCACTATTAAGATCGAAAATTCAAAAATACTTGGTTTTTCCACGTGTTGAAAAACCGAATCAATTGTCAGGAGGGGGTAGAGATCTACATATATTTTTTGTTTGATTTGCGATAGTCGCATATGACAACATTCTCCAGGGGTATTCTTGGGGAGTAAAACCGCCAGGCTAGAATAACTACTGTCCGATGGTTCAACCACATGTTCCTCCTGCAGGGCATATACTATTTGACAGAAGATTTTCAATTTAAGGGTGCCACTCGATAGGGTACCGAGGACACAGGTTGTCAATCATTCAATTCGAGCTGTATAGGGTACTTAATATAATGTCCTAACTTATGAGTGACCACATCCACAAACTCTTGCTGTAATAGCACAAGTTAGGCCTCCTGTCTCCGGGTTACCTCAGTAACCTCTACGGGAGATTGTACCGAAACATCATGAAAAGCAATCTGCTTTGAACTAATTACCACCGGTTGAACTTCGCAAAAATAAAACACTAATTCCTTCTGTGCCACAAAGGTTGGCAAGGGTTTTCCCAGGAAACAATTCTGCAGATTATTGACAATGAAGGACATAAGAAAATTCCATAATGCTTTTATACACACACTAATAAGTCAGCCCAAGATGCCTTCATTAAAAAATATTGTCGCAGCAGCCTTTCCAAGAGAAGACGAAGCAGAACCAATACACGACCACAAAAAGGTTTGACTATTGAATACACTATTGTAAATCAAGTTGGAAACTACCTACCTGTATATAGGCAGACATTTCTGTCAACACTGGAAATTACAAAGCACAGAGTTATTTGTGTTTTTCAAAGGTTCAAAAGGGACGGTGTTCAGGTTCCAATTGAAACGTGAGGTGGTGACAGAGGATCTAAAGCTTTCGAAATGAAATCAATGTCTCTTAAAGCTTTCATTCAAATATTTATAGCTGTTGAGTCCCATTATTGCTGTGGATAAAGTGTACGTTTTTATCTTGATTCCAGTTTAAATACTAAGAAAATGTGGAGGATGTGCAATCAGATCTCCAAGTTAAAGAATCCTATTTCCGCCATGTACTAAGCACATGTTTTGATATTAGCTTCAAAGCTCCTTCCACTTATGTATTTTCCAAGTGTTGTGAATTGACTGGAAGAATACGAACAGAGGCCGACATAAAAAAAAGAAGTGAAATAATGATTGAACTGAGGGTACAAAAATGAGGTACAAAGCATTTTATGACATGTTGAAAGATGAAAGAGAAGGAATGTTTATTCTGTTTTTTGATTGTCAGAAGAACCTGGCGTTACCGAAGGTGGCAGACTAAGCAGCTTATTATAGCCGGCAGCTGTACTTTTACAACTTTACTGTAGTTACTGGAGCCTAACAATAACAAATGTCAAACGAAAATGTATCGATTTACACCTGGTGTGAGAATGGAAGACCAAAATCATCTAACGAAACATCATCTGCACTCTATGATGCACTCCAAACAGCCAATTTACACGGAATTAATACAGTAAGACTTATGGCAGATGGATGCGCAGGACAAAATAAGAACCTCACCGTACTTATGTTATACAAATGGCTCCTCCATGTACCTGCTAATGTAACATCTATGAAGCTCGTAATATTGTGAAGGCCACATCACCATTGTATTTCAAGATATCACAGTGCAAGAGGTTTCATATTCGTCGAAGTGTTAAAACTAACAGTATCCTTGTGAGAGGAGAACCACATTACCGCACAGATATAGGAATAGAGCGGGGCATCACCAAGAAAAACACTACATTCACAGATGCCAGCCCACACAAATTACCGATTAGAATTCCTGTGATAAAAGAGAAAGTTAACGATGTTGGTGATCTCTTGTTGAAATATTTTTGTTGTTAGTGGAAAAGTTTAGATAGTTTGCAGTGGTACAAACGTATTGTTGAGAGAAATGGTCAAAATGGTGGGGAAGAGGTAGAATTACCATGTGAATGTGACCGTGAAGAAAATTTCTTATTTGCGTGAACGAGATAAACAAACCATTTATTTTAATTATGTTATTACTATGTAAAGATATGACTGTTAAAAGAAAACTGACGCGTTAGGTTAATTTAGAAATAAATTATATTTTGTAACAGTCATTCAATTCTTTTGTTGTGTAAACTTAGCCAATGTTTATTATTCCATATTTTGCTGACCAGAATAATCATCTTCTGTTTAACACACTATAACTTACTTATAATGTCTTCCTTAATGCTGTGTTGATTATAAATCGCTTAAACATATTAAATACCTATGTGGTTGTGCAATTCCGTTTGTGGCAAATATTCCAATTCAAAAATAGCAAAGTCCATTCCGTTGAGTTTCAAAATTTGCCAAGTCATGGCCAAGTCCATATTTCAAACACTTTTTTAACCAAATGTATACAATATGTGAACTGTAAATTATTATTATTTTTTAATTTTTAAGTCACCATGGAGATTAGTCACACACAATTTGAAATACACTTGTTAAATATAATGGTCCCAACAAGTTTTCTGGCTTTCCTGGAAAAAACATTGAAGTGGACTTGGCCATGTTTGAAACTAGGCGCCTCATGTACTCTTTAATTTACATCCACACTATTTATATAATCTATTGCGATGATTTATTAGCTAGAATAGTAGTGCAAGCAGGCGAAATAGCAGATCTGGTGGACGGAAAACTAGTGTGTGTCCTAGATTTTATCAACTTTACTTAAAACCACGTCTATTTTACTTTCAAGCTCACTTCACAAATTGTTAATTATCACAATCAGACGTGATTTCAATTCTCACTTTGCTTTCGTAATTCTGTGCATGTAACTAAAGGCGATGTTTTATTAATAAGTTCAACATATATATTGTAACAACTTCTCAATTCGTGTTGTAAGTTGCATTCTAATAACTGTTTATCATATCATAAAATTCATTTGTTAATTAAGCTATAATTTCGGGTATTATACCTTTATGTGTTGGCATTGCCTCCAAAATATTTGCTACAATTTCCGAAAATACACTAATATGTTTGTAAACATATTCATTTCCATCACTTAAGTTTACTAACTTATCTCGTATTTCACTCATTTGCAACTTAAACATGTCTAAGGTAAAATTGTTTAAGTTTTCAAACAATTCTTTATTTGATGCATCACTGTTTTTCATTGGTGCACCGAAGTATGATTTGAATTGTCCATTTTAATAACAATTAATGTGTTTGAGTTGTTATGCTAATTTTTTTCAGAAATTCGATTATAACTTTGCAAAAACTAAAAAATGTCAACATTTTAGTGTCTCCCAAAACTAAAATATTACTAAATTTCGCTTTGTGTTTCAAGCCACACATAATCGAATATAAATACGAAATTGGGAAATTATTCTCTTGGAATTATAATTTCACCTCTATTGAATGGGAATAATTGCATTCCTTCAATTGAAGATAAAATACTCGGTAAACATTTATACTTCTCTCGATGTTTTTGAAAAAGCATACAGGTTTTCTAACCATTTCATAAAAGTCCATTTGAATGTTCTAATAGCGATATAATGACATGTATTTCCTCAAGATTATGGACCACTTAAAATGCAACATAGGTTTGATGGCAAAATTTTATAAGACACACATTAACTGACCAGATATTAATTTTTTTTGACGACTCATGTAATTGGTTTGCTGTGTAAAATGTCTTTTTGTTACCTAATATATGTGCAATTGAATGATATAGTGGCCATATGTCACTATAAGATTACTGAATAAATCTCCCCTCTACTTGTCAATATCAGCCAACTCCAAGAACCGCCAAATCTACCAGACCTGTCAACAACCTACCAACTGCTGAGAGGGCTTATCCAATAACTAACTTCATCACCGTCTCCCAGGTCTGAGCGCATCACCGTCTCACTGCGAGATCAACTACATGCATAAGAACAGTTTTCCTGTTTTACCACACCATCAGTGAGGAAAGTGTTACTGCATAAATGGTACAACATTATTTAACAGTGACTCATCATTCAACGAATAGTTGTAAAGGAAGGCCCTCTAGCATGAAAGGACTTCAACCCAAATGTGACACCAATAAAAGAGTTGAAAAGTGCACAATTTTACATAACAATTATTTATACTTCTCTTCTGTTTATGTAAATACAATTGAAAGAGAGGCCACAAATGTGCTCCTGTATATAAATATTGAGAAATCTCTAAACCATATAAGTGTTGTGTCTATAATATTTTTAATTTTTAAGAGTTATTTAAGATGTTTTGTATATAAACGTTTTAATGTGTTGTTTATTTTAATGTTTAGGAACAACTCTCATCCTGAACAGTGTTGAATATAAATATTTTGAATGTTAAATAAATGTGTAAATAATTATTTATCGTGGATGGCAAAATTTGGGGATGAGTAAAAAGAGTTACAGACTGATTGTTAGTTAAATTTACTATTTACCTTACCTTAAAAATGTAACAGCGTGGACAAATAAAACATAAATCAGACACTCGAGAAAAGAGTGAGTGGCTCAATGTGTGAGAAAATATAAAGAATTGTGATGGAATGATTTTACAACCAAAAGTCATAACTTATACTTCAAACATACAAGAGAAAATAGTAAGTCAAATATTAATCTATGTGAGAAAAAAATTGATATTTAACATAGGGGTTTCACTATTGTATTTTACACGTATACTTCAACACTATTTTTAAATAAAAATAAATGTATGTAATATCATACGAGTTGAGAGAAATAATGATGAAACCCTAGCTCCTGGTTAAAATCCAATATGGTGGTGGTGTTATAAGCTATTGAGACTGGTGACTGGATCTCAGTTGAGCCCTGGCTCTCCTAGGGAATGGATGTGTAACTAGATATTGTACCTACACTCTCTCTAAACATTTAATTCATTGCTGCATATGCAAATGCGCAATTAAATTAATTTAATTATTTATTCAATACACGATTCAACTATCGCAATCCTATGCGAGTGCATTTCTACCACTGTCTTCATCCAGCTTCTTTAAGAGCAATTATCTTCCATAATCCTAAGTCTGCCTCCAGCTCCCGACGAGACAAGCCCTAACCACCCCCTACTCAATCTGCCACCGGCTCCCGACCAGACAAGTCCTAACCACCACCTCCATCCTCCTCATCTAATTACAGTTCCCGACCAGTCAACTTGTGTTCTTGCTCTCATTGGCAATTGCACAAAATAAAATGTACGTAACCCCAACAAGAATCGAACCCAGCAACGGTCTCTGCAACCCCAGTTTGGCGGCCATCGACTCCAAGACGACCCACCAAAACTCCTCATTTCTCGGCACATACACAGAAGTGTAGAAGGAGGGGGAGGGGGAGGTGTGAGAGTGGATGTACAATTGCAATTGTTAGTATAATTTACACATATAAAATAGAACATGCTCCCACTACTGAATTTGGGGGGGGGGGGGGTGACCGTAGCCAGACACCGTCTCCAGGGGGGCGGGGTGGGACGAGAATGCGTAAGATGCACCCGCCACCATTTTGAATAAATTGAAGGTCCGGAGTCTTCCCCTTCATCTACTGCCACTCAAATCTATCAGCTCAACTCAACAAAAATGGTGGCCATTTAAATACTACATTAGGTTAGAATGATAATCATTGAACAATTTTAAAACTTTCCTCCAGACTTGGTGCGCCAAAATGATATTTTGCGATCAATATGCTAATACAATTCCTATTATGTTATTCATTTTGAAAGTTAGCATCTCTTGAAATAAATATTTTATATAACAATCTAGGGACCTACACGACATATCAACCCACATATCACTATAGTAGTGTAACTAAAAGTAAGTGATTTTAGTGGTACAAGCACTTTTCTTTTCAAAAAAGGTAACTTTATAAATATTTTACGTAGGTTTGCCATATACACTAAAGAATTAGACTTACTGCATTCAAAAATATATGTTCTATGCTGGCAGTGCCTATGTGACATTTAAAATCATACATGCGTACATTCCTCCACTATTTGTTAAGATTCTGACACCTGGAAAATAAATCTCTTTCAGGACATATTTTAGAAACTACCGAAGTGTTTCCTAAGAAATTAACATATGGTCTGCATTATTTAAAACATTGTGTATTTGGAATGGTTAAACTGATTTGAAACAAACCAGGCATGCTGGGAGATCTTACCATGGTTTCTTAACTGGTAACTATTTTTAGTCTGTCATTGATGAACGTCGGCTTCTGAAATTTAAATTTAAACTTAGTATCTCAGTAATTTCTCAGCCGATTCCTATTACATTGTGCTCTTAAACAATAATATGAAACTCTACCTAAAATAATAATACTGTAGTCTCAAATTTTCGAAGCGTCGTTATTTTTGCAGTGTATTATGCAATGTATATTTTTAAATAAATTAGTTAACCTACGCTTGGTGTGTACGTACCTACAGAGTTGGGTAAATCCATCAAGAAATAACTTCAATCGTCAACTACTTCTGGTAGGAACTGCCATAAAAATATATATACCAGGATTAAATTATATCCCACATGATACTCAAATGTAGTGAGAAATATTTTTGCTTATAATTTATTTCAACATAATTTTCCCGCAAGGGTAACGAAGGCTTTTGAATCATAGCTGTAACTTCTTGTTTTTTGGGTGCCGCTGTGGCACAGTGGATAGAGTGCTCGCATCCCATCAGGCGAATTGTTTTCGAGTCCCGGCGGGGCCTTCCCTGTATTTCTGTACGTGGGAATCATGCCGGACGATGCTGATGGTCAACGAGTTTTCTCTGGGATCTCCAATTCCTTCGACTTTATCGGCTCTCTGTTAAGAGCTACATAAACATTTTTACCCCATTCCACTTCTTTATTTGTTCGTGTTTTTTGTCTACAATTATGCCTCGATTACTTAAACCAAACATGTAATAATTCTTACCTTTATTACATATAAGAACAAGCTCCAAATTTCAAACCATTATTTTTGAGAGTGTGACTGAGAAGGCTACTGGTCGAGTCAGGGCTGTAAAGAGGTTTTTCCGTAATTTTTTATTATACGATAATAGAATAGAAGATGAAATTCGCGCTCAAATACAGTGCCATGGAGACAAGGATAGGGTTCGATCCATTAATTCATATAGCTTTCTGTTCTTCCATTAAAACTGCATTAGTGCTAAAAGCTTCGTTTACAGATGTGAATGTGTGTGCATCATTGCCGCTTCTTGTTCATCGCAGAACCACCGCTAATTTCTATCTGCGAACACGGACATACTTGCCTTTTGCGTAATAAAAACATTATACATTACTTCATTGTGGCAAGTGCTGCGTGAAAAGCATTCTCCGACCCTTCCACGCCATTTAAACCATTTGTGCAAGTGTAATTTGAAAATATACACTGCTTTGTATTATTACTCATAATTTAAGATAGAAGCAATTGAATGGTAGACATAAGCAAAAAAAAAAAACATCCGCACTGTAAAACACGTTTTCAACAGAGTGACTCATACAGATACGTGTTCGGCTAAATGCTTATGTTTGGAATACGTTAAACAGACACAAAACTTTTTTTTACATATTTCACACACTGAATAACTGAATTAAATTGTGTATATTGGGGAAAACCAGTAAATATTTCACATCTGAGCAAACTCTTTTTTTAATACTGTAACTAGTAATTAATACAATAAATAAAACTTTATAAGAAATCAACAATCAAATATTTGGATCAAAATTTTTCCAGAATGTAGAATCGAATGCTTACATAAAAAAACTGCAGATAGTAAAAAAGTGACAGATCAGAAAGTAAGGGTATTCAATGTAGCAATAAGTAGGTGGGGTAAATTTGATACGGGTGTAAACTTGGGGTGAATGTGATACAGTAAAATAAAGTAAACTTCTAATACTACAAAAAATATGGTAAAAATATACGCGTGAGCCTAATATTTCAATTTACACATTTCACAATAATAATTATAAACATTCAGCTACTTTTTCCATAAGAGGACGACGATTCATGTCACAAATTTCTGAGCCCAAAATTTTTCCCAAGGAGGTCAAGCAACTCTTGTTTTCTCTCTGTGTGAATAGAAAATAGTTATTTTTTTTTTTAATTCTTAAAGATGCAGGAAAGTGTCCTCTTTGGTTAAATGTTTTAAAAGTTAGTCAATCAGTTCTATTTTAATTACTATTGAAGACTTCATTTCTGGGAGGAATGTGATAGAGTAAATTGGGGACTGTGCTATGCAGAATGGCACGAATATGATACTGTATTCTTAAGTAGTTGAATAAACTAGTGTTTTATATTTAATTTTCTGTTGTTGACTTCGATAATGTGATGGCGGAGAGGTGAGAGAAGGAATTTGTGAAAACCCCTCCGAGAATGAGACAGGAATAGAATAAAAGAGACTAAGAACGAAAGAAAAAATTAAAAATCGGGAGGACTCCGAGGAAACCCTTGGAATGTCAGAACTTGAAGTTGAATCCAAGACGGCCACCGTCGGAAAGGAAATGACTGAATGGGAAGTTTCAAAGCAGAATGCAAAAGCATGAAGTTTCTATGTGGATTGGCTGCCAAGATGGCCACCGGGTTCGGCATACTGACTCCTAATATTGTGGCCATCGGAGAGGAATGACAGAACAGGAAGTTTCGACTGCCATCATCCAAGATGGCCACTGCGGCACCGTGGCTCCGCAGCCAGGAGCCAGAATGATGACTCAGTGGATGATGTGAATTTCAATGAACCAGGGCCTGATGACTGTTGAGATGCTGACCCTCAAAGAACAACCAAACATAGGAGACTTAGTGCTAGCTAAGTATAATGGTGGGAAAAGGGGAACAACACAATTTCGTTAAGTAGTAGGTATTTTAAAAATTGTTGGTGATTATGAGTATGATGTGGTTTTAAAATATCGCGTGGACAAAAAATAATTCCAGAAAATGGAAACAGTCATATCTGTCCTTGAAAAAGGACATTTTGGGGAAATTTCCTGTCCCAGATATTGTAGGAGACGATGACTGGTTTAAGTTTTCATTCGAGAAACTAATATAGGTTTTTGAAGCTGTTTAAGCTCCCTTTTCGTTTACTGCTGCTGTTTTTTAAGCTCATTACTCTGTCTGCTATTATTTTGTAGTAGGGTATAATGTTTATATTGTATTGTTTTTGTAAGTACAACTAAGTCAAATTATTCGTTGACTAAACTACAGCTACTGAAGAAGTGAAACAAATAGTAAGAACACCCATTTGAAGCTCCGTATTTTTTTAAAATTACTGTTGGACAGAAATAAATTGAAATAGTATGACAGCTTACATATCACAATCAAAGAAATATTTAGAATTTGGCGGACATGGCAATACCGATGTTTCTCTACTGTGACAAAATTTATGCTACCTAAAAGTTAAGGATAAATTTTTGTTTGGCAACATGGCCTCACATTTTATGCCACAAGTAAAAAACCACTGAACCAAATGGTATGAAATGTTTACACGTGATACACCTACATATGGCCTGTCTCACAACCACACTACTGCGAAGTTTATCTTGCTAACAAAGCAGTTGTAATGATGCATCATATTCACCCCACCACTGCATCATATTCCCCCGAATTGCAGGGTAAAAATGATAGTGTTTATTTTTTTATCAAAATAACAAAATGAGCTAAATTTTTATAAGCTAGGAATTGAAAGAGGAAGCATAAAAGTATGTATAATTTTTCCTAACGTTTTTGAATATAGATTTAAAAATGCTGAAAAAGATTTCATTGTTTCATATCCACCCCACCTGACTGTTTGGGGTATTAACAATTAGAAGTAAATGATTATCACCACTTTTTATATTCCTTTTAAATCGGTTTCATGATCACAATCAAAATATAAAGAAGTAAAGCCTGCTTCCAGTAGTAATTATTTTGAAATAAATATTTTTTTTCCATGACAATGGTAATGCAAGCTGTGGGTCAACTGACAGAACAACTGTCGGAAATGGTGTTCGTTGTAAAGTCGATCATATTAGCGGAGAAAGTAATCCCTTTGCCTATGCTTTGTCGAGGATGTTTGACCCGACAGTTTTTGAATCCGTCGAGACCGATCCACCTGCCAGTTTAAATCTCATTCAAAGGTTTCCGGAGTTTTTTCGTTCAATTGCGCGATGCACAAAATTCGGATGTTTGGTGTCAACAAATTAAAGCTTATATTGCAGCGGAGGTTCAGTGTCCATATATGGTTCGGGACGATTTGATATATTTTACTGGACAATCTGGGTGCACGCAAAATGTTCTCCCGGAAATTTACCTCTTTCAGTGCTAAGGTATTTTACAATTTTCTTTTTGGAGGTCACCTGGGAATTCAAAGAACTTTGTCAAAGCTTTCTGCTCATTCTACATGGCCGTCAGTGAAGGCTGAAGTGGCTCAATACGCGCCTTCATGTCTAGATTGTCAGCTACGTAAGCAGGCGGCACAAACGAATTTCGGTCAATCAAAAATTCAGATTCCTAATGGTCCTTGGCAAACCGCTCATTTCGTAATTTTAGGCCCATTGGTTCGTTCCGTAAGGGTAGCATATGTATTTTGAGAGTTTTAGACACATTTTAAAAATTTGTTATTCTTCTTCCCCTCCGAAACATGAAAACCCCTACTATTGTCAGACCTTAAAGTGAACACGTTTGGAAAAAATTTGGAGCCTCAGTAGAAATTGTTACCGGTAGTGCACGCTACTTCAGTCAGTTTGTTTTAAGGACATGTCCTTTTGATGGTCCATGAAATATTACACTTCTAGCCAGTATTTCCCAAAATGGGAATCAGGTTGAACATTTCAATAACAATGTCAAGGCAACCCTCGCCGTTTTTTATAATTCAGAGCCTACATTGTAAGGCAGAAATATTGATCTTGATAGCATTGGTTTCAATAGTGCAGTACATGATTCTAGTGGACATCCCCCTGCCTTACCTTTTTCAGGCGGTCATTTAATATATCCTTTATAGAATAACTGGAATATTCCTTTCCCTCCCTCCATGGATGTCACTCAGCGGAACAATCTTCTTGGTGACGTAGCTCGAAGTCTTGAAGTGGCTAAGCGGGAATTTGCCAAGCACCTTGATAAATCTAGAGTTCCAGTACCTTTTGTTGTGGTTGACTCCATATTGCGTGAATGTTTTGTTTTGTCCGACAGTGAGAAGGAAGTTGGGTCTAAGTTCCTTTCCAAATATGTAGGACCTTTGGTTATATCCAAGTTTTTGGGGTGTAATACAGTGTTGTTGTGTGTTACGGTACGACATGTGAGGTTAGAAAGTCTCACATGTCGCACATAAAGAAATATGTCTCTCGATCTCTGATTTCTGGTCATTTGGTGTTCTAATGTCTGGAACTGGCAGTGCGTCGTATCCACGTTTCCCTGTCCTAAACATAGTGTTTTTTTTTTTTTTTGCCCTTTTCCTGCCCGTGTTTCGGACCTGCGTGGAGTGTGGCTGCTGCTTGACTGCGCTTGGAGTGGACTCTGCCCCTGCATGGTCGTCCGGATTCCTCCCCCCCCCCCCCCCCTTCCTCTTTACCCGTCAGCATGGACAGTTGCCGCTCACCAGGAGTCAGTGGAGTTGCAGGGTATCGGCGCATGCTGCGCCTTGGACTTTTGACGTCTCTGGGGACTGGGACAGTGACTTCGTATTTTGGATGCCTTCCAGAAAATGGACTCGACGTAACAATGTATTGTGCTTCAAGAAGTTCGAAGAAGTTATATGATTTTTGCGCCTTTACAGTTCCAGTGTGATTTTCTTAGTGTTGAGTATATTTTAACTGTGTATAATGTCAAGCTTAGCTTTACGCTTTCTTAACGCTTCCTTGTTCTGGAACTGTCATTGGTTATTGTTCTTTATTTTCTTGTGGAACTGTGATGTGTACTGTGTACCTGTAATGTTTCGACTGAACTTTGAATGTTTGGGTCTTAGAACATTATGGTTGGAAAAAAGGGGGGGGGGGGGATTACGCTGAATGCAGCGCGATGACAGCGCTCCCTTCATTTCAAGCCGCCACTACTCAGGTTCGTTCTCAGAGTCCCGATCCCCACTCCTGTTATTCTACCTCGTGTATTTCCCACCATCCTGCACGTGGGCACTGCCCAGTCTTTCCCTCCCTTGATTCCTTGATGGTCGCAGTTTAAGTTTTATATCTGCTTATTCACCTCCGACTTTAGTAAGAGTAACATCGCCTAGGCTGCCATCGGCAATTTGCAATGCCTTCTGTATTGGGTGCCGATAGGTGTCGACGAGAGAGAGGTGGTTTCGGCAGCTGACATTTACTGTAATGTAATTGAGTATGTTTGAATATTTTTAGAGTTAGGAATTTAATTGTGTTGCTCAAGTTTAAATGCTAGGCAGAAATGTGTGCTTCAATTGAATTTCCACAAGGCAGTGACGGTACAATTTATAGTTTGCAGTTCCTGGTTTGCATTGTCAGTGCGAACTATATCGAATATAATTTATTCCCGTTTTCCATCGCCGGTACTCTTTCTATATTGGTGATGTGGATTTTCAATGCATTTACATGTGTTTTTTTTGTAGTTCCGGGCTTTGCTTCGCCAATTTGAACCATACCAAATATGAATTATTCCCGGTTTGCATCTGTGGTGTGAATTTATTCTCTGATGGTTTATTAGACACTGCCTGCCTTGCAACTATGCTGTTGACATGCCCAACCTACGCTGGTTTAGAAAAACATAAAATGGGCAATGAGCAAATAGATTGTTACTTTGGTCTTGCCCGGTAAAATTATTTATTATTGTGTGCAATATAATAAAGGTCCTCAGTAAGGTAATTTGAGAATGAGTTCTAAATTGATAAATTGCTAATTATAATAGTTGACGTGGTAAAACTTCATCTTACTGCGTACCTGGCCTGTCATTTATTAAGAAATGTTTAAAGTTTCTAACATTGTTGTAATATAGTTTCGTGCTGATGCCTTTTGGTATGTCTGTAGTACAAACAAGCGTCTTTTAGTAATTTATTTTAACTTGAGCGAATGTGTACATCTTTATCTATGGCTTTTGATGGCTATTTGAATGGATGCGCCGTGATATGAACGTGTTTTAATTCCAGTTATAATATTGTGTGCCCAATTAAATAAGTTTGCATATAGGTTGAGAAATATGAAGTGTAGACATTCACCACAAACAATGATAAAGGAGATTTTGGCTATTAATAAATTATCGTTTGCGTATTAAGATCTGGAGCGCCATTTTGAAATAAAGTGCAAGTTAGATTTTGTTAAATGAAAATATTATTAATATTTGTCCGACGGATATGGTCGTATGCAAAGGCTTGCTATTAAATAAAGCAAATGTTTAATGTATTTAATGTTGCTAATGATATGTTTTTTTTAATAAAACTGTTTGTTGGGCAATAAATGTCATGTTTTTAATTGAATGTTAACTCTTTCGGTTGGCCTCCAACTATTCGCGCCAAGCTTTTATACACTAAATATAAATTGATACAAGTATATTGATTTGTAGTAAAGTATATTACGACTGTTCGACCACGTGTTACAAGTTCTACAAATTATGTAATTACTACTATAATTATCTCTCTTTTAAGTGCATTTTCACGTGAAAGCTTGGTTTTAACGGTTCTTTTACGGTTAAATTATTATTCAATTTTTAGTCTCGGCAATTTTCTTTTTATTATTATAAAGTTAGAATACTTATACAGTCACAGATTCGTCAGTCATCAGTATCGCTTGTTATCCTGGTGACGGACGAGTTTGTTAATGTATAAATAGACAACATATATAAAAATAAAAATAGTAAAAGCAATTAATGAAATCAACAAGACTAAAAATGTGCAGTTAAACACTGGTGGATCCTTCCACACTTCGGGCTGCAGCCTGACAATCACTGATGCAAAAAACATAGGTGAGATTAAAAAGTGTGTCGATATCGCAGATCAGCACATTTGACACGCGTTGTAAGTCTCCCAGAAAAATGCGAATTTCTAACAAACTGTAACTTAGTTCAGGTGCCAGGTAATGGAAAACCTTAAGATGGCAGAGTGCCTGGGCAGGAAGGTAGCACGCTAGGCGGTGTGCAAAGCTCCAGCAGAAAACATTTTACTAGATAAAAACTGACCAACGTGTCTGATGTCTGAATGAGGTCTGCTTACGAATAGCTTCTCAGAAACATTACGCGTCTGTATACGTTTTTCAGTTCCTCCATTTATCTTTAAAGCAGGTTTTGTGAAAGTGAAAATTGCACAAACCGGTGTTTTCACTGTAGTAGATGTCTATTGCGGATGCAAGAGCAACGCAATAATTCGACTAAAATTCAAGGTAATTAAAGCCAAAATCAAGTAACTTTCTCATTTGCTGTAAAATCTTTCAAATTGCAGCTCAAAATCAAGCTAATTTAAGGCTGAAATCAAACAATTTTCAACCTGCTTCAGGCTACTTATCTCCAAGCATAATCTTATCTTAATAAAAAATCAGCACCAATTTTATGTTTTATTATAGTGCCTATGAGCGTAGACACTAAACTAGAAGATCTAGAAATAATTAATGGTTTACTGCTACAGGTTTAAAATTTATGAGTAATTTTGGTAAAAAAAAATGTATTGTATTCTAGATGGTATGTATAAAATTTCAATGTCAGAACGCTATGTGAAGATATTTGATAAAAATACTTTGAAACTAATAAATGAGAAGGAAATTTTTATAGCACATAGAGGCTAAAAGAAATGAAAAATGGTAAATGTATCCATGATATAGAGTTCTCTTAAGAATTTTGATCAAATTTTATGATATTTTATTTAATAATTGATTTGGCTTGCAAATTTAGATTAAATTTAGCCTATTTTGACCCGAAAAAGACCCTGCTCAATGGGCCCTTAAAAAAAATTGTGCTTGATTTAGATTCAGATTCCGAACAAATTAGCTTGATTTTGGCATTGATTTGCTTGATTATGAGAGTAGAATTGAGGAGATAGATGATGGCTGTAGTAGATTTTGAAAAAGTTGCATGAAAGTGAGAAATTTACTTAATTTTTAGCCTAATTATTGCGCTGCGCTTGTATCTGGAAGGCTTCTACTGAATTTATTTTAAAAATGCATTATAAGTAGTAGTAAATTTTTTAAATTCTTTTTAATAAATTTATTCGTCTATAAATAAAAAATAAAATACCTCTCTTCCCTTGCAGCCTTACTAACATTTTAAAAGATGGCGACGTTTCAAATACACCTTCCTATAGATTAGATAATGCATGTGACGAAATAAAAAGTCCCATAATTAATGTCTTATTTTGCAAAAAGGTTTCACTAAAGATGTGTCAAGTTGGTACAAAAACAAAACAGTAAAGTTTGCCGGCAGGAGTCAATCTCACCCCGATATCAACTTATAAGATAGCTATCTACTTGAAGGCATTATTTTGCTATTATAAACGTAAATATAGGTCATTACAAAGTACAGTCTGTTATCGCTGGGATCACGAGCTTTATTTGTCAGAGAGTGTATGGCGTGGTTTTGTTCCATTATTGGAGAAATTGTAGATACTACAGACATTTTATCGTGCGCTAGAAAATTAATCTAATTTCTTTATGAATTCACATTAAACAATTTGAAATGTTTTATTTATTAATTTTTTTCGTTAACGCTTAAGTCGGCCGTTGCAAAGTTACTTTCGTTTACCAACATATAACTCACAATTAAGGAACTCTTTTTATTCATTGTTATCTTTATATGCTTTTAGTAATTGTTAAACATAGCATGTGTAGTTTCTGTATCACGCCTGTAATGTTTATTGTTAACCATGTTTTCAAACTATATTCCGAATACGCTTTTGACGAGAATAATGTCAGGATATCAATAAAATTAATTTTGTTTACATTTTATATTGACATTTATACTGGTAACTATTTTGATTTCACTGCAATTTTTACATTGGAAATTATCAAATTTCTGGTTTGTTTACATTATTTTAGAGGATTTACGAAATTTCACAATAATTTTATTTAAATGCAGATAATTTAAACTTTACTGGAATTCGAGTAATTGTCATTTTCATGTCTCAGGTAGCGTGTTTAATGCTGTTTAATCAAAGTTTTTTCTCTTTGTCTAATTGTTACCTTGCTTAATGTATAATATAGAGGCCCAAGAGATAGTCAAATGCAAATTATTTTATTGATAAGTGGTACTTATCAGGTAAATAGTTTTTCTATGAACTGGATATAGAAGCCCAGTTACTCTCTAATTAAACATGATAGCGGTCAGTTCATAGCTGAAATCTCCTGTTACAAATTTCTTAAAACTTTGTTTATAAGGACCGCCCATCTGAAGTCAGGGTGATGGGAGAGAGCCATCACATGTTACATAAATGTGCGCAAGTGAAAGAAGTCACCTACAAGCGCCGGGATTTAGTCAATTTTGTGTCTTCTAAAACCTCAAGGGAAGACTCTGGACGCTTTGAAGCTGCAACATGGGAGTACATGGTGTAAGCCAGCACAGATGGGTAGTGTCCGAGATCGCCATTTTGTTTATTCCATTTGAACCATGCTTTTAATTTCCTCCCATAGTAAATTCTACAAACTGTATCATTTTCATGAAAATCTTACTCAGATGTCCTGAGTTCGAGTCGAATTGCAATACAGCTAGCTGACCAGGTATTCTTACTGAAACCGACATGTTACGTGAATTTATTTGAAGTATAACTTCCTACAGAGGAATTTTGTTTACTCCATTAAGGTAATTTGTCACGTAATGCTGTATAATAATTTTTTATTTCATTGCTTGAGAAAGATGGATATGAACTTGTTTCATAGCCCTGAACATTATGAACTTAAAAATATATTATTACACTAATGCATTACTTTAAAAATATTGTCATTTTTTTGTTAAGGATAATGTGTAATATGTGTCCAAGGTTGACAACTATCATGATTTATTTCAATTTTAATGAAGGTCTCTTCAAATCAACATATGCTTGCATTATTTCAGTTGGGTTGAAACTAGTTATATTTTGAGTGTTTAGTTGTGTTGTGTATTTCTTCTGTTTAACACAGCTCATTTTTACCCCCGGAAAAAGGTTAACTGTCCAATATTTTAACTTACCTTCAAGAGAATTGGAATTGCTGAGACATTGTGAAAATTCTACTTTCTCTCATACGAGTATAAGGTTTTGTTACCGGAAGGGAACGAGATATGAGAAATGTCATTTCTCTTAGACCTGGCATGTGTCAAGCTATTAAAATGAGGAATAAAGTTGAAATTTTATATGTCAAACGTCTCTTACTCAGCATTAATTTTCCCTACTAAATATTTTCCTACGCCACCAAGTACCAAACATTTCACACAAAAAATACTATTGATATGATCAAATCACTAGGACCAGTGGGAATAAATTGGACGTACAGAGTAATAAGAGCTACCTGGAAAGAGAACAAAACACCGTAGGATTGGAAAAAAGGATTAATTTTTCCATTATTTAAAAAAGGGGATAGAAAAAGTGGCCAAATTACAGAGGTATAATACTTCTCTCCCATAGACTCAAGATTTATGAATCTGTGATACAAGAAAAGAGAAGAAAATAGTGGAACCAAGTCTAGAGGAAGAGCAACGTGGATTTAGACCTGACCGATGAAATACTGGGAAAGACATAAACCAATTTTAGTCATATTTTTTTATATAGGAAAAGCTTAAGATCACAGTCCTCATCACCACATTTGGGAAGTGTTAGTTAAAAAGGGTGTATCAGAAGACATAAAAATACTAAGAGTTCCGTTCAAGTTCAAGCTAGCAGATCAGGATGGTTTGAGACTAGAAGTGGTGTACAGCAAGGAAGTTGTTTGTCTCCAATACTTTTCGTAAGCATTATGGATGAAATAATCAAAATGGTTAAAAAGAAAGACAAGAACATTAATGCCATGGTTTTTGCGGATAATGTTATGATATGGGAGGGTAGGGGGAGTGAAGAAGAACTGCAACAACAGTTTGGCTGGTGGAAAGACGAATTTGACAGATAGAGATTGAAATTAAATGAGACCAAAATTGTATGTTTGACGGTCAGCAGGGAAAACAAACCAGTTAAGTAAAAACTAGGACATCATGAAATTGAAACTGTTCCAAACGTTAAACACCTCGGCAGTGTTATGTCAGCTGATAGACTAATTCCAGAAAAAAGGCCATATGGTTAAAACAGCTGCAAATTTCTATAGTAATGTTTCACAGATATTAAGGGACAGACGTTTTCCTCGGGCAGTAAAAGTATTATTATGTAAAACTTACCTGCGCCCCATCTTAACCTATGGATTAGAAGCTGCCACGCCGACTAGAAGGGACAACACCTGGATTGAAGCGACTGAAATGAAATTTCTCAGGTCAAGTATCCAGAAGACCAGAAGAGATAAAATCATAAATGAATCAGTCCGACTTCAACTAGGACTACAAAAAGCATTTCTGATAACTTAGAAGAATCAAAGCTGAAATGGTTTGGTCACACGATGAGAATGCTACCACATAGACTACCTAAGGCTTTTTTTGAAAAAGTAGTAACTGGAAAAAGACCAAAAAAAGACCACGAGATAGTTGGATGAAGCAAGTACAAAAAGATCTGACTGGTCGCAGTGCAGAGTGGGAGGGAGAAGATACTGGAAGACGAGCGATGGCAAGACATAACATTGTGGAAAGGACTTGTTCATTACTACACCTGGTCCGCTGGAGTGGAGAATCGATAGTGATGATGATGATGAATACTATTCTCATAATAATATCTATGGTTTAATTAACTTTGGCCCAAAATAAATATATAATTCACTTTATTAAACACTCGTTTATGTAAAATTACATGGCAGTAAATACAGCGATTGTTCAGAAGATATGGCAGAAAAACTCCCAGCTAAGGTAATCTCATTGGCAACCAAAACATTGGTTTTAAACCAGTTTAATTGTTCCAAATATTTGGCAATTAACCCCAGAAATTTTACAAAACTAACATTTTTTGACTCCGTTTTTGTGCTGTATTACTCTGCTTGCGTATCAAGTCTCGTGAAATTTTGTTAACTATTTTGTTAGGAATTATTCAAATTATCTGGATTCGGCATTAAGTACCATCTCCCAAAATGTTGGATAAAGGAAATTTTTTTTTAACTTGAATCAATGGCTTCATTAGATATCACCAGCACAAATATTTAAATTTAAACATGTCTTATTTTTTAAATTATAAGGCATATAAAATTAAGAAAATCACAGCAAGGCTACTATTTTGGAAACGATTTTAATAAAATTTACATTAATTGTTTTGTTTCCATGGCGTTAACTTTATAGCAAATAGTTACTGAAATATTACTTTTGAAATTCTCGCGCTTCCAGCTTGTATAAGCCACATAAACATATACGAGAACTATTCTGCAGCATCACGGCACATGTTCTTCCTTGCTCTGTGATGAAAAATAACTACAATGATAATTTTATTCTATGAAAATATTTGTGTGTTTGCAATTAGTACCTCGTTGTTTACTCGAATTTTCTACTTATAAGTATCTTCTATTTATAAGTAGCATAATAATACAATTCCCACTTATAGAGAAAAGGTGCCATAAATGGACTAGTGCCAGCGTTGGACCACTTAAATATCTCAGGGACAATATAGAGTGCATGCGCGTGGGATGCAGTAGTAGTAGTACAGGGAGACTAGATTTTGACCTAGAAATTAAAAAAATCGAGCTAAAAACTTGAAAATATATTCTAGACACAATCCAGAGAAACTTCCCAAATGTCCCAAAAAATACCGCCTCGGGTTTTCCGTCATTAAAAAAATGAGTCCACCATTTTTAATTTTTGCCCAAAATTGTAAAAAAAAAAAAAAAAAAAAATCGCAGCGTTTAAACTATTGGACCTAAAGGACTAAAGTTATTTTATAAATGTTCGTGATTAAATTTCCTTGCACACTGTATTAAATTCGTTTCGCAATTATATGTTTTTGTGAGGTCCATGTGCCTCTAAAGAAAGATCTATTTAATTTTTTGGGTAAAGTAACATGAATCATATGTAAACGATCATTCGTATCATAAAAGTTTCTTTAAAAAGTTATAGAATGTCAAAAGGCCAACGAGAATCACATACTATAATAGATATTACAAAAGGTGGCCCCATAGTACAACGCATTATCATGCGCGGCGCGACATTTGGCTGGACGAGGACACATGGCACATTGAGATTGGATTGTGACCTGGATATTTTGAAAACAAAAACAACACAGCCGTCGGTAGCAGGTTTAGTATGCATTTTCAATCAACCTGACAATGAAAAGAATAGAAATAGTGCGTCGAGTTTTTTGCCATTTTGGTTATTGCCGGAATTCATTGTGGTTTTCACAGCATTCAAGATGGTGAAATTATAGTGTGTATTTTTTGCAACACATTCGACCAATCCTTATTGTTGTGCTTAATTATATGTATGTAAAGATACATATTATAAATATATAATTATGTATTGATAGTATGAGCCATATGAAGATTTAGGATGCGATAGCAGTAGAGCAACAGAGGTGTTATTAGATGAACGTCAATCCATATATTTGGATTTGCAGGCCCTGTTGAAATTCGTCTATACATCGCTCACTGTCCACGTTGCTGCTACATATTGAAATATAAATTCCGCACCCAAATACCACAAAGTAAAAAAAATTACTAATTATTTACTTCAGTAAATGCAATAAATTTTTTCATCAAATGCTTCTTTTTCGAATATAAAATTTAATATGTATAGTTTTGTGTTGATCAGATATACAGTGTTCTTTTATTTTCGTCTCGCTTTTTCCGCGCTGTGCTTGGTCCAGCAAAGTCATCAGCATCAGCTGCAACCGGTGCCTCCTTAAGAGTCTCATTTACGTCTTCGTCCTCGTCACCGATTATGCAAACACGATTCGTGCATCCATCATCCCCGCAGAACCCACACATCGTTGTGCAATTGAGACCAATTCTGAGACATTAACACTTCCGTGCACGGCCTGCATTACCACTGCAAGACACTACAGGTATCAACTCTACAGGTGCTTGTTCTCGTAACGTTGTAACTGAGCGAAGGGAACCCTGATGCAACTTTCATCCCCAATCAATTGGCACCAAATCGATGCCCCGCCTTCGCTGAATTTGATGATAAACTTGCAGTCAGCATTGCCGAGCTGCTGAAGAAGTAAGAAGCAAATTTGCTATCGAAGTTAACCTGCAGAGACTGTCTGGCTACAGTCATCATGTACAGATGGTGGCGTAATGAATATAGAATAATGTGGCTTACCCCCTTACATAGCAACAATGAAAGCTGTGTCAGCTTCAGCCACTTGCTGCGCTGATGCATTTGGGTCTTTGGATATTTTAAACCTTCCCTGCAAGTCACTACTCTGTTGCAGTTTCTAAAATGTTACCTTTTTGCCTTTGCGATACAGATCAGATGATGTATCGCAGCCTGTGACTGCATGCAGAGAAGTAAATAGCCCTTAATTTCCCCTAAACCATTTTGTAAAGCTTAAGACTTTCGCAACTTGATATTTTCTCCCCGGCACAAGCATTATAGTGTCATTACCACTGGATGCATGGACAACCATCAGCACAAAAATATCTTCATCCTCTCTGACAATAGCATATCACCTCCTGATTTTGACATATTCACTGCAGTTATTGCCATCAGTCTGTCAGCATCTACATGAGTTTGCAACACTTGATACCCTGAAACTTGTAGGCAGCAGGTGAGTAAGTTGATGAACATAATTTTGTTCTCTAGGATTCCAAGGAAATCATTTTGGGGAGAACACACTTCAATGTAATCTTGCACTTCACACACATTCGATAGTGCTTTAACAGCCCACTGCAGATGTTCATCCTTTGTAGATGGTTCATTGCTATATCCATCAAACACAACACAAGCTGATGGATAGTGGCTGTTTAGGTATGCATAGTGCTGGTCACATACCTCACGGTATGTTGCTGGTCTTTGTCAAACAACTCTGTGAAGATTATGTCCCCCATCGGTAGCTAAAGTCAGCTCTAATGGCACATTACTGCAAGACCCAGCGTTTTCTAGACAGGGCTGTAAGGATGACTTCGTACCTTTGCGCATAAAACATCCATCAAAAAAAGATGGAGGCGATGAAGCAAGTTCGTATTTCATGTATTCGGCGAGTTTTTCTTCGCTCCTCACAATGCACAGCATACGATGCAATAGTTGGTTTGTATTAATCTATACAACTTCATCTCGAACCTTCATTGATTTTCTCAGGCTGGCAAAATATTTCACAGTGTTATTTTGATTGAAGTGAACCTCGTAAAATATTTTGCCTTCTTTTTTGTTCATCAGTGCTTTACCAAGTTCACCAGCATCATCAGAGTTTACAGTATCATCGGCAACTATGCCACTGGAAAGATATACTAGAAGAGGTGAGCTCTTAAATGGGCGATGCACATGAAGCCAGCCACGGAACTATGTCAGGTCACATGTGTCACGATTTTGGCGAGACTCTTGCAAATCTATATGCTGCGCTGAAGTCGTGTTAGTTACTCCAAAGACATCTTCCATTGAATTTTCTATTTTAGATGCTACTGGCATGGAGCGAACCCATTTGGCCAACGTGAATGGTGACATGCCACGCGCATGAGTTAGGACGCCTCTGGTCGTCAAAGTCATCTTGAGGACTTGCTCAATAGTCATGCCAGTCCAATGCCACAGCCACCCCCAGAATTTGTCTGATAAACAAATGGTAACAAATCCTCTGTTTTCAAATTGATTTATTTCTTGTGGGGTCCATTAACTGTTCATGGTTGGCCATATCATATATATTAAATATATATATTATATATATTAAATATATATATATATTTAAATGGCAAATAGCGTGGAAATAATGCAACATTAGTTGAATACTGTGTATGTGAAGCCTTTACTCACCACTGCATTGTTTTGGTTTCCAAGATGGGAACATAGTGTTTATTTAGCCCTTCCACATTGATTTCTATCGATTCCAGAAGGAGTGTGAAGTGCCTGCAGAGTACGCAAATGAACACGAATTCCTCTTGAATATGCGCGACCACTCAGCATGTGAACAATGTTATTATTTGCATATACAACTGACCACAGGTTTTCGAGGCCACTGCCATTTATACTTTTACCAATAGCATCCATGAATGACATCAGAAAATGAAACCTACCCAGGCGGATAATCAATGAGGAGATGGAGACAGCACCATTTCACAAGTTTTCGCAAATAGTGGTTTGTCGAAGGTGATGGTCTTTAATTGCCCCAGCCTAGCACCTTATTTACCTGCTTGTAACGAACAAGTTAATATTGTGGTAGGGATACTGGGATTAAGGTTTACAAATGGAAGTGAAATCACAGCTGATCTTTCATATACTTCTCTGTTATGTGATGCCTCCACGAACCCACTCCACCCAGGCCGAGGTTTGATTTCCAGCCTAGCCCCACAAAACCATAAAACATTTAAATGCTCTGCAATTTCGAAATTGTTTGGTTTTAGTTTACATGCATTGATATCTTGCAAAGTTATTAAGATATAGCCCGATGTTTGGGGATGGCAATTTACAGTCACTTTAGATAGTCTTGAAGACTGGAATGATGCTGCCGTGACTTTCTAGCTTCAAGTGACGGGAATGTCAACATTAGTATATGAAAAAGGAGTGACACATTAGATTCCCCTTATGGCAAGAAAAGTACCATGCTCACCCAAAGTGTTCACATTGTAGTCTGCATTGTCGTAGGCAAATTGCACATACCCATTGTTAAGAGGATCTTCAGTACAATCAGTAACAGAGCCCTCAGACTTGATAGCTTCTTTGTATGGAGCACACATGCACATACTAGATAGCATATCTATAAGCAGTTTCTATCCAAACTGTAAACTGTCTGTGGAGGCAAACACTGAGACCGCACTCCAATGGTGATCTGAACACCCGAGGACAAACTGCAGAAATAAATGCATGAGCAATTGTTATTTTCTTTCATTCGCGTTTCTTTTGGTGTTGCTTTTTTGACTTTGTTGTTGGATTTATTTGTGACCTGATGCCCTGAAGAATAAATACTGCTGCAGTTTGAATTATACGCTGTCTTTACTCTACGACTTCACTTTTTCGATTAGCATACAATTTATCAGTTACAGTCCGGTTAACACATCCTGAAAATTTTACTGCTCCACTTTTCTTAGTCACTTCGGTACTAGTGATGAACTTACCATAGTAATCATTCAATTTTCTTCTTAGAGAAGTCTCACTGTAATGTGATTCATTTGGCGATAGCTTACACACGATACTCTTTAATTCTGCTATTGTGTACTGGCATTCTTTATTGTTTTCTAAATACCAATATAACATTTGAAATGCCATCGCTTTGGGACATTCTTGATGCCCACTATAGGCTGCCTCACTAGGCAGGCAAAAGTCTAGCCGATTAATGTACTGATAGAAACGTCTATGGCAGTGATCTTCAGCAGCTACCAAATCAATTACAGTTCCTAGCCGAGTGAGAACCTTCTGCCTCCAATCATCATCGCTGTTTTGAGCAACTACCCGTATATTATTTATAAATTCTAGTGTTGGTACTTGACTTACCTCTTCTCGGTCACTGCCCGACATCCTCATATTTTATACAAAAAATACATTGATTCTTGCAATCGAAATCCGGTCTCAGTGCCGTCTGCCGCTGATATTCAAGTTTCTGAGTCTTATTTTCCACGTGTCGAGTGTAGCCATTCCTGCACTTAACATGAAAAACTGCATAATTCTTTCCATTGAGTTTATCTGATACAATATTGCGCTTCAGAACACTGCGTTCTATTATATGCCGTTGCTTTACATTGGAACTCACAATACATCGTAGAAATAGTGAAACGCACAACGAAATAAACACGAACCACATTGTTATACGTTTTTACGGCCCATATTGTACGAAAACCATATTTTAGACACATATGTGTGACAATATAATAAATTATTTTACTATATGAATAACAAGTAGGGATATTCTTTATAACTGTTTTTTCATAGCGATAAATGGAGAAATTCGTTTTGCGAGTACGAATCGCAAATTGCCATATTACAGTGTGTTCTCGTCTAGCCAAATGTCGCGCCGTGTATGACATTATGTTGTAATGTGGGGCCAATTTTGTAATATATATTACATAGTAGCTGATTGATAGGTGTTGTGACAATCTGCAACTCTTGTTAAAAATATTTTTTTTGGTACGAATCACCATTTACATATGATTCACTATTAGTGTAACTTAACCCCAAAAATGAATTATAATTTTCTTTAAAGACATGTGAACCTCGTAAAAATAAGTAAATGTGTAATGATTTAATACAGTACGAAAGGAATTTTTATCACTAACATTTATAATAAAACTTTAGCCCTTTAGGTCCAACAGTTAAGCTGCTGCGATTTTTTTTGATGATTTTCGGCAGAAATTCAAAATCATGAAATTATTTTTCAAAAGGCGGAAAACCCAACACGGGATTTTTTGGGTATTTTGGGAGGTAGCTATGGTAACTTGGTGGAGAACGGACGTGCATAGGATATATTCAGTTACAGCAGTGAGGTTATCTTCGTTTTGGTGCTTCAGGCTGTGGTACAAGGGGTTCAGTCGCCATTTTGGATTTCCGGACATTCCGTACTGCCAATCTGGTCACGCGTCCGCCATCTTGGATTCCGCCAGTACACCACCATATTTGTGGCTAGTATGTTGCCGTTTTAGTAGCCAGTATATCATTTTTAATGCTATGTCATTCCATGTTTTTCCTTGCTCTTTTTCAAGCTCTGTCGTTCCGAAGTTTTTCACCGAGTGCTCCCATTTTTCTCTTGCATTTTATATTTTCTTTCTTATAATAACCATATATACTTTGTAGCCTCAAAATGAAATAAAACTATTCTGTATCTTATAATAAAAAACTGTTGCAACAAGCCCCGGTCTCCCTTACTGTATACCTTTGTTGGGACAACATTAAACTACCAACATAAATTCACTAATAAAAAATAATCGTTCAAATGAATAATTCAATTAATCCTTTAAACAATGGTTTAAATGGAAAAGCTTTCTAATTTTCACCACATATAAATAATTACCAAATGTAAATTTTTATTAAACTGAGTTTTGTTCCTCTTGTGTTGAGGCAACATTGTGAACATAAGAGTTTGTGATTAGTTACTTTTGTTACGGTGGGACAACATGCATTGCAGACATTACACCATAATAGGATGATATTTTCTAAATAAAACATACGTGATATTCAATTTATTTGGTTAAATGTTCAAGGTTTATCATCGCGGAGATTATTTAAAAATAAACTGGCTTTCGTTGGTTGGTTGTATAACTTGAAAAATATATTCTTATGACTGATAGGTTTTAAATTCAGTTTCAAAGAGTAAAAAAAAAGTGACGCAAATGCACAAAAAATAAAATACACTAAATCTAACTGCAAAATAATGACAGGTGCCTATTTGTTTACTTAGAATAAAAAGTTAGCGTATACTAGAGGATAATGCCTCGGACTGAAAATCTGAAGGGAGCGAGTTCCAATGAGACGTCCACCCCGGAAGTTTTCAGATCGTAACATGAAGTGAAAGAGATGAAAAATAATCGTTTTAACGTGTGGTTTAATTTTTTGGTAATGGGAAAATTTTATTTAAAACACTGACAACCCACGTTGACAGAACGTGGTTTATTGGTTGGCATTTTTTTATGCAATAACGCATCTTGCCAAAACATTACCAACTGTGAGTAAATGTCTATATGAATTCCTTTCTGAAAGAAAAAAATACACTTCCCTTAAAAGTTTGCACATGACCATAACATTATGTTGGGCGAACACTGTATTTCATTAGGCAACCAACCACTATAAAAGTCAACATGACATTTCGTGAATTCATCTTAGGACAAGCTAGACTTCAAACACGTGTACAATTCTGACATGTCTGCAATTGGATCACAGTTTATTAGAAACGCCCGGGTGAACTTGGAGCCACTAACAGACTGGCAAGGAAACAATCCCAGAATCTTGCGCCACCTGCTCTGAGGTAGAACTGGACACACAAAGCGGCAGCAGCCGATGAACAGAAACCTGAGGCTGGAAAATACATTGGACCGTGGAGTCTAATGTACAGGTAATTTAAAACGCGGAATTTTCTTTTATCTTGCCATAATTTATTAGTATTCACAGTGGATTCTGCGTTGCGACCTTGTAACTTTGGTTATTTGACGAAACATGTTCAGCAATATTGTGTATGGAACCATAAACAACAGACAATTGAAGTCCTGTAAACGAAATCAATAAAAATCAGTTTTAGCATGAATTATTTTAATCATGTAAAGAGATAGAGATCCTGTAGCGGAAACATATCTGTATTGCCGATGAGTGCACTACGCGTTGCAGCCAGTGTTGAAGCAATTTTGTGGAAAGATTTAAGAGAACATAGCTAATTGGGTTGAGTCAGCATGTCTTTCGTCTAGCCAATTACTGGTAACTCTTTGGGGCAGAGAAACAACAAACAAGGGCGTAGGTCAAGAAATACGCGAACCAAAAAAGGGTAAGAGACGACTAACGGGAAAGCTTGATGCGCAAAAAAAAAATTGCTTTCGTAAATTGGATTTATATCGAGTCAAATGGCCTCTTTGCCTCATAAGTGCTAATTTGCAAGACAATTATTTCTTTAATTTGTCCGGCTCTTCCGTGTTCTGCATGACAAAAGGAGCGGGGGAAAATGGGGACAGCGGGGGGGGGGGGGGGGGAAAGAGCGTGTCTCGTAATATTCAGTGACATTTTGAATAAGATAATTTGTGAAGTATTTTGAGCTGCCACGTAATAGAAGAGGAAAAGATTTTCTAATTAACTGCAGGAAAATTTATTGAGTAGCGTCGAGATTTATCGCCGAAATTAACTATGAATATTCTAAGTTAGTCATGTTAATATAAGAAGCACCGACATTGTATTTTTTCACTGTCTCCGTTCTATATAAATTAGACCATGAAAAAAATTTTAACAGCCAAGATTTTATAAACATTTTAAAGAAGATCATTATAACGAAGGTGGTAAGTTTAAGGCGCTGCATAATAACCTAGAGCTTTCGTGTGTCTCAGCATTGAAAGTACAATTATTGACATCACTACAATAACTACTGATAAAAACATGAATAATTCTCGAGTCAGTACTAACGATAACCAAACTTTAAAACACCTGCTCCTATTGTCAGCAGCGCCATTTTAACATTAATCTTACCTGAAATCTGATGGGCCACAACTTTAACGTAAACTATATAAATGCACCGAAAAATATTAAATTCATTTCAGTGTTACATAATGTTCATTAGGATCCTCCAGAAGTCATAATATACTTTAGTCTCTTACCAAAAACTAAAGGAATGGCCACCACTAACTTTTTTCTTTATTTTCTTTCCAGCACAGATAGCAAAATTAGTAAGTTCAGTTTCATTATAACACAGGTCATCCTCGCCAAGTACTAGGGAACCAAGTGTACATCACAGATGTAATTTAAAAAAACCATGAAGTCTCTAATTTGCACGGGAATTCGTTCGGAGTGCCTAGATTTTGAAATAGTTTTCTTTCTTAGTGATATAACTTGGTTAATAGTAGAGAATTCTTGGCAGTGAGCGTGTCGCGTGACGCTGATCTTCGGTCAAGTCAGACGGAATGTTGGGAAAGTGGTTGTTCACGGCGAACTGAGCACTTTGAAAGCGATGTATGCACATTATGTATTCTTCCAATGTATGTAAAATTTAAATGTGATAGCCCTCATTACATTATTCACGCGTCTGCCAACAAATTATTATACTATTTGAAAACTAAACATGTCAGCAATTTATTTATTCTTACACTTATATGCCTTTAAAAAGAACAGAAAGCAAACTGAATATTTTCAGTATTCATAAATTCAACTGCAGGGCATCGAACTGCTGTCCCTTCGTTGCTACTGACTTTCTGAAGCACATGCCATCAAATTATCTATATAATTTGCTTCTGTTTCAGTGAAAATGCGGACGTACAAAAGGAAATCAGATAGAGGGAAGACTCCGCCAGATATAAAGGAGACAGCATCCACACTCTTTCAGACTTACTCAACATCTGGTAATTGTTTCTATTGATGGAGGTGGACCTCATATTAGCATGGGTTACATTAAATGAATAACAGAATTCATTTATACACTTTACCTTTATTTTTGCAGACATGGCATAAGAATACATACTAATATTAATAAATTTTCAACTCCTCCTTCATTCGCGCAAAACATTAATGGTGACTGTTTTTGCACAATAATTCCTGCTGTGTCAAGACACACTTATTCGCGAATAGCACACAGCAATTCCCACAACTGTCTTGTTGTCGATGGAAAATTAACAGTTACTATCTTCATGTGATTTGGCACTGGTGCAGTTAGTAAATGTCTTGTCGTAATACTTGCACTCGCTTCCCGATGAACGACAAACATTTCCTCTGCACTGCTTGTTACGTCTATACATGTTTACACTGCAGGTAAACACGGCATCAAAGTTATCGCAGTGGAATGTCTTGCATGCTGCGCTAAACACACAATGACTACTTTCATGTCGGCATACATTACAACTTTTGCTGAAAGTATTTTCACAGTAATAACACTGATTCCGTAATGCTTGCAGCGACTCTTTAGGGCATCGTGCTGTTAACGTTGCTGGCGTTGTTGTAGATGGCAAGTCTTCCACCATTAATTCCATCTTCATATTGTAGCAGAGTGAGTGGTCGCAGTGGTAACATTGATACCATAATACTTGTAGCGACTCTTCAGGCCTCCTTGCTGTTGATGTTGGCAGTGTTATAAATGGCAGGTCTTCCATCATTGATCCCATCTTCATATTGTATTAGAGTACACGATCACAGTGGCCACATTTATATCATAATGCTTTTAGCTACACTTTAGGATTCCTTGTTGTCGTTGCTGGCAGTAGTAGGGGCGGGCGGGTCCTACCCCACTTTTGATCGACTGAAAGGGTTAAATTGATATCAAACGGTTAATTAAATTAAAAGGGTTAATCAAAAAGGGTTTAAATTGATTGAAAGTGTTAAATGTATTGAACGGGTTAATTTTTATTGGCCAACATTTTTTCCTTGATTCACTTTCTTTTTGGGTGGGGGAGGGAGGTAGCAGGAACTCTGTCCGATGTTGACGGTGTGTTGTCCTGGAGGCAGCTGACCAGTGTGGTGGGTGGCAATGTCATATAGGTGTATAGTTTAATGCAAGAGTGGACCAAGGGTCATTATTTTATAATTTGCCTTGTTTTGAGGTAATTAGAGGGATGTTGGTGGTAGATAAATATATTCGTAAAAAAATATCCTAACACACAAGAGAAATTTAGAGTGTTGTGCGTATGAATAAATTACACACATCGAATCACAAATTTTCAAATGGCAAAATGAATAATAAGTGGAAATATGCGAGTCTTAAACATAAAGTGAGTTGCGGGCTTAGGAATATAATTTACAGGAGACAGAATTTTAACAATGTGAATAACATCTGGTGTCGACAAGTTCTAAACAATGCCAAATTACGTAAGTGTGGAATTAACGATCTACAACAAAATGTCCCTATAAATTATGTGAACAAGATATGTATGACTCCTCTGACACATAAATTACACGTCTGTCTGTGCGACTGGTGAGGAGGAACGTAATCCACACTTAAAAATACATTAATTTATTAACACAGGTAATTAATTCGCACCTCTCGTAAAACACATCGGGCTGGTTCAGAGGATGGTAAAGCACTGACTAGGAGATATGACTTACATCGACTTATAACCTATTAGTGAGTAATGAAAATACAAAAACGAATGTTTCCTAATAAAACACGTAATGAAATCGCACAAGGAGCTCTCCCAAGACAAGTCTGTCTGGGTGTGAGGTCAGTCAAGGAATGAGTGGATGCTATGACATACACCTGTTTATATACATGTTGAGCTTTCTGGGTGAGTAGAAATATACGACTTACAGAAAATCTGCCAAGCTACTATTAATAACTTATTATCCACGAACAACTTAATTGCATATTCATGAATGTTGAACATTCCACATTAAATTTGAAAAAAAAAATTAAAAAAATACTTTCGCCGGTGGCATGTTTGAAATTCACAATTTCACTTCCCTGACAAAAATTAATAAACAATTCATTCGCATTATTTAACGACTTATCTAGAGAACTGGTTTACCACTGCGAATAAATGTTTGCATTGTAAGAAGCTGTAATTAAAAATAATTCACTTTTAACAAGCAATGAAACATTCCATAGAAGATTAGTGTGAGGTTCATGTCGAAACCAATGGTAACTCGGTTTAATTATGACAAAGATTAACTTAAAAAAGGAAATCTCTCAAACTCAATGAGAAAATATAATCAGGATGTGTAACAGAATGATTTCAGTATACAATCTACCTTGAAGATAAACCATGAAATCAATTACCTATCAAAAACGCAGTATATTGATCCAAAAAGCAAAATAAGTTACCACACAAAAACATTTTCCCTATAAATTAAGGCTTATAAAAAGTACTGAGAAATATTTCACACTATAGTTTACGAGTACTGTGAACGAGGTGTGAACCCTGGAGCCAATAATATTGCTTAACGAAAATCGCGGACATCACTAGATAGTCGCTGGTCCGAAGTTTGAGCTCCATACAAGGGTGACCTAGTCGGCCGCCAAGTGTGTAGAGGTGCTGTATTTATGGAGATGACAAGTAGCACGCCTGTCTCCTCCAAACGTACTTGAGTGACTAAAAATGATGCCGAGTGGGATAGCTAAGGTCACTTCAGTTCCTGCACCCCATCCTCTTACCAGTGGACGCTGCCCCGGATTTTTCGCGATCGTCAAATGTTTTTTCGGTAAAATGGCCTCAACTACTTAGTTGTGCTCCTATCGGCTCCTGCTCACTCGTAAGTATCCCCTACGTTCCACCCCTCATCAGAACCGGCCATAGTCCACGATGCCAACCACCCTCTTCCCTCCCCATCAAGATGTGTCCAGAAGAACGTGCCTCCTACGACTCCACACTCCCAAAGCTAACTTTTTCTTAAGACCTGCACTATCGAGCCTGGTGCTCGCAAAAACCAGTTTTATGCACTCTAAACTCAGCCCTGGAATTTTTTTTCGTTTTTTTTTCTGTGAGTTGGTGTCCCTAGACTACATGTTCCAAGACTGCGCCCTCCCCAGCTAGAGTATTTAGAAAGCATATTTTCTAGTGTTGGCTCCCCTGCTTCTACTTACCAGCCCTTCACCCCCAGATCGCTCCCTCGGTTATGAACGGAGCTTGCTTCGAGGCCAAAGCGACTGTTTCCCTAGGGAGGTAGCAGTGGATTTTGAACAGACCTGGGCTATTTCCTCTCTCCTCTACCAACAGTTATTTTCGCTTGGACACTGAAACGTCCTATATTTTGGAAGACAAGAGCCTAGCGCATTCCCAGCAAAATAAAATTTCACAAATAGCACCGATAAAACTTTATTTATCCTCTTCACTAAGAAATACGTTCCAAATGTTTTTAACACATAATAAATTCAATTTCAAATATAAACCATTTTCCACAAAACATTTTTTCCCCTTTTTTCCAGTAATCTCAATCCCCATTTTCAACAATCTTACAAGAGATTTTAAAGTTTATTCCCATTTTCCAACAACTTTTAACTAATCACTGATTAATTTTCATAACAACACAGCTATAAGATATAACTTTAGCTCGCATAATTTTAAACATTGAAAGAACACCGTTTTTCAAAAATATATTTTTATTAAAGTTTTAACTATTACAATGTAAGCAAATACTCAAGTTTGACTTTATTTTCAACCATTGAAAACATACGTAAAACAAACATGTTGGAAAGGTTGTCTTGGTTTCAATCCAATGTATATAATTATTCATATAGCAGACAAAGGTATGTATTTCACGTATAGTTTTTCCTAGCCCAGAATTTTGAGAGAGTACTATGATATAGGAAAATCTAATATACTCTCACTAAAGTTTATTGCTCTATGTTGAGTAAAAATCTGTTCCAAAATTAATTTGGGAAAGGAAGTCGACTACAACAACATGTTTTACAAAATATATGGGTAGGAGTCACTTTAAAACCTCCTGTACAATACCAGCTAATGGATAGCCGAGAATCGAATGTATGTGGGAGCGGGCGAAACTTGGGTCCCAAGAGCCAATTAGGGTGAATCGCATGCGGGAGTTGGAGCAGTGAACGAACTTCATGCGGCCAGGCCAGTATGCACGGAGCTGGCTATGTGAGAGAATGGTTCAGTATCACGCCGCTAGCACCCATATAAGTCACCTTACAATCGTTTTCCCCTTGCATGCCTGACCAACAGCCCTGCCCACTTCCATCCACCCAAAAACCTTCCCATCATGCACAGAGCCTGGTGCTCGCCGCTGCCACCTATACAATAGGACTAGGAAGGGGAACTTCCCCCATCTCCCTGCTGCATCCACAAACTTCACTCCACAACTTTGGTTCACAGCCTACACTTTATACAATTATTTTCCTTGACCAGGGTCGTCTCATCTATCTTTCCCAGCTACATGTTTTTTTTTTTTGCATGCGGGCTGTGACTAGCAAAATCTATATTGCATTTCAGTTTAAGCCCAGTATTAAAACTTTACATTTAAAATACGCACTTAAAAAATATTTCATTACACGACACCATCAAATTTCTACACCAAAAAATTTTTAAGTAGATTTACACTGTAAAAAACATGTACAGCATGAAAATCAATAACGATTTTTGTATGAAAAGTTTATAGCATTGGGGAATACTATTTTGCTCTCTTAAAACTAAACAATTTCAAAGAACTGAATCGATACAATCAAATAAATATAACTTACCACAAACAATAATCAAACCCATTAAAGTATTCTCAATAAACTAACTATGAATTACGTCACAATTAAATAAAAAAATACTAAATACTATAGAGATCAAATTCGTGAAAAGAATTCGGGGAAACAATATCTCAATTATAAGAATATAACACACCACAAACACTTTCTAAATAACATTAAAACAGAATCGCATCCCAAATGGCTTTAAGTTGAGAAATTTTGCAAAAAAAATTTGAATTCCAAGAAATTAGAACAACGAATTAAACATATCACGTCTTGAATGTCTTTCAGCAATAAAATTCCATGAGATTTTATCCCGATTCCAAGAAATGTAACATAAAAATCAATGAAATTTGTCGCATTTAAAAAGGAATCTATTGCAACATAATACCACCCAACACACTGAATTACAATATGTACCAAATACACCAAATTAACACCTAATTGGGAATTTATAATTAAACGATTCCATCACCGATGCCAATTGAATTACATATATGTAATGGATTATCACCTAAATGTGAATGATGTCACAATTAAAAGTATTTAATCACACTGGATTATCGCTCAAATGCTAATCAAATGAAATGGTAATCCAATCAAATAGGGGATTCATTGCACAACAAATTATACAGCCAATACCCATCCAGAGGTTTATTAAATGAAATAACACAAATATAATTTAAAATATCTTATTTAATATAAAACAATTCTACAAGTATTGTATTAGAATATTTTAAGATCTTGATTCTTTACCCAGGAGTCAGTTCAACGGAGAGGATTCTCAAAAACACACAAGGACATATTTTTCTTCCTCTTAATGATTTTATTAACCAAATATTCTATTGGAGAACTAACTTTTTGCAGTTCCTATTCGTAAATTCCTCCTTTTATTGGTTCTCCGTCATATGTTTCTATGTAATACATTCTGGGATCTGTTTGTCTAATTGAAATATCATTAAATATTTCAAAAGACCAATTCATCATAAATTTCTTCATAAAGATTCTTTCTGCTTCGAGATACGTATAAAATCCCCAACTTTGAACTTTGGTTTTCTTACATCGATGACTTAAACATTATTATAAATAGTTTTCTTTAAACTACCATCGTAACTTCTTTGGGAGCCAGCTTGATAGTTCTATGATATCTGTAATTATAAAATTGAACTACTTCAGGCAAAATGTCAATCCATTTCTAAGTCCCCCCTCGATGTGAAATGTTAATATATTAACTGCTTAATCGATTTGTTGTAATGTTCATCAACACGGGCTTTAAGCTCCGAGTACATTGCATAATGATTAATATCATAATCAGTCCTTAGTTTCCGGAATGGTTTAGACAAAAATCCAGTTCTGCTGTCTGTTTGGAGCAAATTGGGCTCTCTCTCTTTCAAAACGATCTTCATTACATAGGTAACCTGGTTCCCAATTTTGTTTTTCAAAGGTATACCCCAACCATATTTCGAATAACCTTCTATAACAGTTAAAATATACTTGTATCCCTTATTGTATTTTGAACGCAATGTCATTTGACATAAATTGGCTTGAAAAAATAATTTAAACAATGAATTACAATTCTTCTTCTAGGATATATTATCCTTGCAGGAGCGTGAACCTCTTGAGCAATCTTACTTAACTAAGTTGGTCATATATCTGTCTACCCTTAACTCTTCAATAATAGAAACAATTTTGTTTGTATGTGAATTATTCCCAGACTCTCTCGAAGCGATGAGAAGTTTTAATCTATCGATCAATTCATTCGGATTGTTCCAAAATAAAGGTGAAAAATGGTTGTCAATTACATCTTGTCATGTATTTTTGGATGGTTTTCATCTCCTTAACGAATACTAACATTCGTTCGATGAATAACTTCTTTATATTTCTGCAAATCGGTGTCAGAATATCCATTTGGAAAGTTTTTAAGCAAAAAATTTAAGAATCCTTCACAAACATCAGTTACATAATCACCTATTTTTATTTTGTCATGTAAAAATTTAATTACTGTATCTCCCTGGAACCAATTGTTTTCACATCAACACCAAAGATCGTATCGTGCATAAATGTAGATAGTTTTAAAGATCAGTAATTTCACGTTATTTAAGAAAGGGATTGCTTTTTCTTTGTTAAAACTTCTTTTTCTGTTTTAATTTCCAAAACTGGTTCTTTAAGTTTTTTCAACACAGAATGCAATGTACCCATTCTACTCTTATTTGGTTTAAATATTTCTTTTTTAAAACATCCCATTCAATATGAACTCATTTGACAAGTAAATATTTCTCTTTCACAGTTGATATAACATTATGTAATTCCGAAGCAGAGTCTGGCATATTTTTACTATATGAAATTCAATCCTTTTACATATGAATCAATTTGTTGCTTTTCTAACTGATGTAGTATGTCTATTACTTTTAGCTGTTTATGTTATCGACTTTACTTAAAAGAAATTCTAATTTTGCTATAGTTTGAGCTTTCAGATCATTAATAAAATAACTGATGTGTGTTTCCAAATCATTATTTTGTTTTCTCAAATATGTTTGTGTAACTAAACCAAATCTTTCATTAATCAATTCATATCTTATATATTGCGTTATTTGTTCCAGTCGTGTTTCAAGTTGTTTTGCAATAGTATCGTTTACCAATTCATTAATTACAACTCTTAAATTTTCTTGCATTTCTGTAAGTTGTGTTGTAAAAACTATGTCATATCGTTAAAATCCTTACTAAATCCATTTAAACATTCTTCTATTCTAAATTCGTTACTCTGCAAACCAGTGCTAATATTGCTTAAAATGTTTGCAATTAGATTCATGTTTTTATAAACATTATCATTCAAACCAACTAACTTTATTAATTTCTCTTGAATATCGTTTCATTGCGATTTAAATACGTTTAGCATAATCGTGTTTAAATCTTCCGCATAACGTTTACTCACAGCATCACTATCTTTCACAGCCATACCCAAATTACATAATATATATCCCTTCAAATCACAATTACCATCACAATTTCTGATTAAACAGCTATTGTAATGATTGTGTGTCATACTGCTATGTCCAAACTTTGAAATACTCATTCTTCACCTGGAACTAAAAAACTGTCAAAACCAAACCCATGTCTGCTTTATATAGGGAATTGTTGGTATAACCACCAAAAAACCATATTTTTCTTACCTACAGTACAAACACATATCTTTAAACATTGTAGATGTCATATCGCCTAAAACATGATCATAGTAAATATGTTGTAAATTCATATTATTCATTTTAAACACAATTACCATATTTGCATTATTGCATAAATTATGTATATGTACATAATTCTGTGATAGGTAAAAACAATCAACGTTTGAATGTCGACGAAAACTAAAGTATTGCTGTATTTCACCCTGCAGCTCACACCAAAGATCAAAAATAAATACGGAATTGGGTAATGCTTCATTCGAAGGCATTTTATCTTCTTTATTTGTAAAAGTGAAATATCGCATTGCTTCAATTAACGATAAAATGGTCGCTAAGCATTGATATTTATCTTGTATTGTTTTAGGAAACACATACACGTTTTCAAATTTATGTCCATTTGGATGCTCCATCAGCGACACAATAACACAAGATTTTACACATGAAGGACTGCTTACTAAAAAACATATATTTGTTTATGAAAGAATGACATATTTCTGTTCAATTACATTTTATTCCATATTTACAATTGCCGGCAGATGAAAATTTTGTTTTACAAAATTCATTTCTATATAAATACTCATGTTAGTAATGTATTGTAACGTATCTATGTAATGTTAGTAACATATTATAACATACCAATGTAAGATAATAATTTAATGTATCTTAACATATAACATACCAATCTAAAATAATAATTTAATGTATCGTAACATATTTTAATGTATCAATGTATTGTATCATCATAATGTATTGTAACATATTGACATAACATAGTAATGTAAAAACTAACCAAACATACTAATTAATGTAAAAGCTAACATAATGCACTACCATAAAACTATAAATGTATGTCTATATATAGGCTTGCACACTCTAAATCGGAATCAGTAATTGTTTTACTGATCGTCAGTTGAAACTGCTCCACCCAGATTCTGAGAAAAAATATCATTAATTCATCAGTTAAGAGAAATACACTCATTTAAGCAGTAGAAAACTACTTATATATAGTTGGATAATAAATAAGTACAGTTCATTCCTATGTGATGTAAGTCAGGTACGATTTATTTTGTTTCAGATCACAAAATTGTCTACACAAAACATTTTTAGACTTGGTTGGGCTCGAATCTCCGCCCATAAAGCAAAGCATGCTGAAACTTCCATGATCAGCCATATCCAGTGCCCTACTTTACCACTGCCAAATGAGTGCTCGTATTATGGGTACTGAACCACAAAATGTAATGTCAAGTATTGCTGTAAGTTTCGTGAAGTGAATGTATTTCTTGTTGTCGAAACATAGATTTTCTAAGCAAGAAAATGTCTTTGCAAAGTTCGTAAATCAATCTATCTTTAGTTTAGTACAGATTCTGTGCTTTAAAAGTTAAATGTAGCGATTTCAAAGTACGAGGTTATCGATGTCCACTAGTATCCGCTCTTGTACAATGTATCAAGACACTACAGATTTAAACTTTCTATTTTTAGTGACAGAAAGATCATTGTTAATTTTACTGACTCGATAGTGCGGTGATTCAATAAGAAAGGTGGATCTACACCAACAGAAGTTTTGTGGTCTATCAGTTAACAGATCACATAATTAGGAAACGACAAATTTTATAAAATATTGCATTGTTTCTAATGTTCCACACTCTAATTAGCACAGTTATTACTACACAATCAGTCTCTTCAAAATAACTGTTTCATTGTGTAAAATCTCATTGCATTGTAAAATGGCAGATACATAGAAAAAACACACACACGCCATTCAAACCACTACATTTCTCTTTTAAAGCACACAATCTGAACTAAATATAACTTAGAATGTCTTTCGAGCCTTACAAAGACATGTACGTACATACGCATAATATGGTGTATATTTCGAAATCATGAAGTACTTTCACATTACGAAACTTACAGCTGTTAGCATTTGTAAGTTTATGCAAGTTTATGTAAGTTTGTTACCATGCAAATCCGAGACTTTATCTCTGTGGCAACGTAGCAGAGTTTGTAGAACGTCAACCAAGAAAAAAAACACTTTGCATTTTGAGGTGGCGGTTCGATACCAACTACTTTCAAAATGTTCTTGTGCATGTAATAATTTTGTTTTGTGACAAAATTATTATACTTAATTTATTTCAAACCGTAATGCACGGTTTTAAGTCCTTGTGCCTTTTATTAGTCAACTATAAATAACTGATTTTCTACTATTTAAATTAGTGGATTTCATTTAACTGAAGAGATTAATAGTTTTATTTTTCTACTGATTCCCGATGGAGCAGCATCAACTTACAATTAGTAAAAAATAACAGATTCCGATTTAGAGTGCATTCAGTTGAAAAATAGGCTCCTACTAAAAGTACAATTATTGCGGACCAGGTACTAAACTTGCAAAACATTTGGCACAAAACGATCAAGGAATAAATTCTTTGGACATTATATTCCTATTTCCAGCAAGAATAGCTCTTGGATCAATCCTCGGAGGGGCTTCGTCAATTAGTATAACAGATAGATCAAACGGTAAAGGAATGCATTTCAAACCCTATAAAATTTGGAAAAGGATGAAAAAAACTCGAAACATGGGAAAGAATGCATAAAGTTCTAAATAGTCCTCCAAAACATGCATTAACATACTATTAATGCATTTTTTAAGAAACTTGATATTCCCTATTTCCGAGGTGTGTACAGGAGAGACGATTAACCAAAGAAACCAAATCTTCGTGGATGTATGATTGTTAATTTAGATTCGAAACAAAATGAAGGAATGCATTGGGTTGCATTAATTAAAAATGTAAATCAATCACTGCATTATGAAATTTTTGGCAATTTATGTCCTCCAATTGAAATAAGTAATTATTTAAAAAACACGCTATAAAGTACAATTACACAATGGAGCAATTACCAAATACAATCAATTGCAGACATTTATGTTTACATTTTTGGCTTAAATAAGGTATATAAGCAATTGAAATAGTAAAACATATTAGTCATATGTCAATTGCATTGATATTAAGTGGTAATTCGTCGCAATTGCGTGTGATATATTTCCCTGCGTTAGAGTTAAATGAAAAATGGCAAATAAGTCCAATCGAATTCGTTACTTACAACAACATACCAAACATTCATATGCAAAACCAATTATTTATGGCTAATATTGGTGAAAATACATACAATATTGTGATACCAGTAGGATCTTATGAGTTGGATGACCTTGAAAATTTCATTAAAGCATCATTGCCTAAATATGCACATTTCCAATTACGTGGAAATCCAAATATGTTAACTAGCGTAATGAATAGTAATGCTGAGATCGGTTTCTCGGAACATAATTCAATTGCAAATTTGATAGGATACTAAAGGAGATGGTACCCCGCTAATGAATTGCACGAATCGTCAAAACAGGTTAATATATTGTCTGTAAATGTAAGTTGTATAAATGTTACTAATGTAGGCCTTCATATTTGAATGGAAAACCGACAAATACACTACGTGAAT
This sequence comes from Dryococelus australis, assembly GCA_029891345.1. Lineage (NCBI taxonomy): Eukaryota > Metazoa > Arthropoda > Insecta > Phasmatodea > Phasmatidae > Dryococelus > Dryococelus australis. The sequence goes on along the minus strand of CM056997.1, from coordinate 167,066,490 downwards.
TCATGTGTGCTGTGGCTCCACGATATAACCTAATTGAAAAACCAAATACATTGATATATCTCCCAGTAATAGTTAATTGTGTTGATGAAATAGTTGTTAGAGTTGACGATCAAGACTGTAAACTTATTCAGTTTAGAAACAAAGAAATTACTATTCGTTTACATTTTAAAGAAAAGTATATAAACACATGCATTCCATTGGATGTTTTGCACAATAGTAAATTCGCATGTAAATTAGGTGGATCTTTTAAGAAATATGTTACTAAGGAACATATTTAGAAGAAAGAAAGTATAAAAATCCATAAAGGCAAGCATAAAATGCCCACTTCAAATATGTTACCTTTGAAGTTAACATGAGGCAACGAATATTATTAAAAATAATTAGGACAAACTGTTAATAGAAACAGAAGACTTAATTAATGTTGAAGAATCGATTACTTATTAAAATCCAATCACCAATACCGAAATACATGTGTATGAACCATTCCGAGCAGGTCCATAAATGTTTCCTTCAGAAATAAGGATTTATATATGAAATTACGATATTTACATGATACTGTCGTAATCAAGGTTAAGGTTTAGAGGAACAATTAAAAAGACCACCGATGGGAGTAATTCAGTAAGAATAATAATAATAAGAAATTAAATACTTTATTTAATTGACAGAATTACATACCTGCTAAATGATGTGGAAATCGAACCAACACAAGATGTTGGAATCACCTCCACGATAATGAAATATCTCTCGGGAACTGTAAACGATCTTTATACAGGGATTATGGCTGGTTGGAACAATGCTAGTGATTACTCACTACAAATAAACCCACCTGGAAAATACGAAGTTGTTATACCATTAAGTATGGTTTTAGGATTTGCTGAAGACTACAAACACGTCATTAAATGATAAACAAGAATTAGTTATTCTATTCAGCAATACACATTTAAATGCTATATACAATACAGCTAATAACAAGGAAGGTATAACATTTGAATTAAGCAGTGTGGAATGGTTAATGCCACATATTTAAATTAACACAAAGAGTCATGTGGATTCTGAAATCAAGTTACTTATCAGAAAAACCAAGAGTTATTTCATTTCAAACAAATCGACAAAACAATTTGAAACTGATAGATCTATATTCGATAAATGTGATACGAAAAATAATTAGCTATATCTAAACAGTCGAGCTTACCCCTATATGGTTTAAAATATGAACTTTGGAAATGGGAAAGTCCTTATTTGCCATGATATGTGTGCAAAGTTTCAGGAAATGTGTTAACGAACTCAGTTCACCGATCCTAGAAACCAAATCATTTAAAACCAGAGGAACATTATTTGTATTCGATGTGAGCAAGCAAGACAACAGAATTCCCAATGGCATGACTGATTTATGAATTGAAGTAATTGCAATTACACCAATTCCAGCAAATATGAAAGCTTATGCTCTTATAGTTCACATTAGCTTAGCTTACAATGTAAGAGTTAAGCTGGTGAAAATAATGCATCGAGTCAGTAGGCGACGAATCAGGCCTACAACAAGATGTTTTGTAATGTGCAAGGAATTCAGTCTGCAGAAAAAAAATCATTAAAGAATTAGCAATAACTGATATGGAAGAACATATAATTGTATTCAGCTTAAAATCACTGTTTGACTGGAAATATCTAACTCGTAAATACAAAAAAAAAAAAATATATATGGCTTACTAAGCATCACCATGCTTTAACCTGGGAAAGTAGTTCTACAGACTATGAGAATATTGAAGCTATTTGCAAACTATACCTAAATAATTGTGAAATATATGTAGGTGGAGATGAGCAAAAAACCACTTTAGAAAGTGTTTGGAAGTATAAATTAATAGATATACAAAAAGATATAATTGCATTTCGTTCAAACAGCTATGTAACATACGGTTATAAATCACCATTCGTCTGTGGAGAGGAAAATTCTAAATTAATGCAAACTTGGTCTTTATTGACTGACTGGGGTGAAACAGAATCTGATGATTCTCCTCCCGAATTACCTGTAAATATTAGTCGAGTCATATGCCATTATTTGAATGAGAGCAATAATACGTGTAATTTAGTATGAAAAGTATTTGATTCTATGAAATCCACTACTCCGTAAAGATGGATCAATAAGACAAGAATATAGTTGCATGCTCGTGCATTCAGGAATCCAAATGTAAAATGAATATTAGCACGTTATTAACACGTTGTAGCAAACCATTTAGTGTTAGTCTCTGAAAGAATTAGTTCTAGTATCTTTGCGAGGTTCCTACTGTAAACAGGTCATTCTTCCACCCAACTGCTATTTACATTTCTGTCATCCCTGGAAGCTCAAATGTGGATTATTCTAGTTTATCTAACGGAAAAATGGGTAATTTTGGAGAGATAAAGTGATGGGCTGTTTCATTTCCAAAATATCCAATGTCCCTTAGAGGGTTGAAAATGTACTCCTTTAGTAACTTCAAGATCTGAAAAAAATGTCCTTTATACCATATGTGTCCGAATACAAGTCTACCAGCGAGCATCGAAGAAGTGTATTCGGACTTTTATGAAAGTATTTCTGATTTACCAGAATGTATAATATCACACACACCCGAATTCACAAAAAATTACAACTATCATAACAGATGAAAATACTATAAGTATTGGCAAGGAGAAGATATGATGTAAAAAGGGTTTTTCGTAAACACACAGTGGCGAAAAATGTATTCTGTAAGCAAATATATGGAATATATTGAATATATGGAAATAAATTGTTTGAAATTCTTTTTTTCATGTTTTACTGACTTTACAAATGCATGAATTGTAATATTCCCATATTCTGACAATCAAATGTTACGTAAACTTTGTTTACGTGGATTTAACATTCAAATCTAAATTGGTTTGCACATAAAGGTTTGTATGTGGGATAATTATTAAATAAACCTTTAGTAATTTGAAGGCAATTTAATACATCAAACTATTTAAACATACATTCTAGTACTGAAATGTCTTATGTTTAAAAATACATGTTTAACACCTTCTACAATTCAAATGTAGTGTGTTTAAAACTAATAATATAATCAAACTGCTTCCTGGATTTGCCTATAACTACCTATAAAAGGTGTATGCTTTGCAGTTTCATTATAATCTTTGAATAGTATGGAAGAAATTATGTCTATGCTGTGTCGCTTCTGTGGCAAAGAATTTACAGCTCGGTACAGCATGCATCACAACATGAAAGACGTATATGTGGAATGAAATCTTTAATAAATCAGTTTAGTATGCATTCCTTCAGGGACAATTTTCTCGAGTCGATATTTTGAAGAGACATGATAGCATAAACTACTGTTTGCATAGAATCATTGTTACATCTTCTAAGACAGCTTCTCAGACACCTCCTCAGTTAGCTCCGAAGTTAACACCGCAATTGGCACGACAATTGGCACCACAATTGGCACCACCTAAGGAAAATCCAGAAACCACCTAAGACAGCTCCACAATCCCCTCCACAGTTAACACCACATAGTCCACCTACTGCAAAACACTTAACATGTCCAATTCCACCCACTGAATTAACTCCAAATATGAGATATGTTATTTTAAGGATGAAAATTAATTTGATTTCCAAGTCTCCAGATTCAATGAAAAGTTAATCATCCAATCTCAGATACGAGATAGTGGCCATCGCGTTTACCAGCAGACTAAATGGCAGGGAGATAGTTATTGACAGGCTTGACAGTGATATGGACTTTTCTCATTTCTTTGAGAGGCGTAAAGTCCCTTCATTAAGTTTAATAATTGCATCACCCCGGCCAGTTAGAATTAGTATAACAGTATCATGTAAATATTTGATATCCCTCATGTTGGAGGAAGATGTTACACAAACCTTTTATTTTCAAAGTAATTCCCTCCCTGTCTTCCATTCATCTGATGCTGGTGAACTCTATGACAATAATATAGTCCCTTACTTAAAAACCAAGCTTGGAGAATTTAGTGCTCTTGCAAGCAGGTGGACTTTAAAAATGATATCACAAATGGATGTACATGAGAGTAAATAACGGTCGTTCACTGCTAGTCGGAAGTAAGCCAAGTTATTGCCTATAAGAAGATATGTAATCCGACGCTGCTTCATTTCTCGTCTTGCTTCACCCTCATCAGATCTCAAGACTACCGTTTTCGAGAGCCGCTCAAATCTCTTCATTCACTCCAATGCACAGATAAAAACTTTTTTTGCCACTAGATTTTAAGAAAATTGGAAATACGTAAAGATTTCCTATTCCACGAAACCCAGAATGTGTGTAAAGCATCTAAACTGCGAGCCTTGCTTCATATCAGTGCGATGTGTGTCAATTTTACTCTGCAAATTTTACACTTCTTGTATTTTAGCACTTCATTCAGTCGGTTGGTGTAACCCTGTGTGATATAGAATTTCTGTCTACATTTTTTTCTGTAACACTACACTCAATAAAATGATAAATTCAGCCCTGCAATACCGCAAATGGGTAATTTAAATGACATAGTAGCATCTAAGAGTCAATTAAACTGTCAGCCATATCAATAGTGAACCATTCAACTGGCAGATATTGTCATAAAATAACTAATCTGAAATTCTAACAACCAACGCCTCATCTAGAATCCACTGCGAATAACAACTTCTTACTGATTTGAGAGCAACGAGTTAGTGTTCCTGCATCATCAACTAAATAATACCAACCTCATGCGCAGAAAAGAAGATTGAGTGGTTATTTATGTATATAAATAAATATTTTTTTAAAAAAGAATGTGATTTTTGTATGTTCAAATAAATAGCGTGTCTGTTGGGAAAATGGGATATATTCAAAATTTATTTCAAAGTGAATGTGTGTGTGTGATTAATCTCCAAACTGTAGATCTGGAATTTTATAAAACATATCTTAGCGAAATGAGTATGTCAATGTTTTTGTAAAAATAGATATTATATTTTTTTATCCAGCAAGGATCGTAGCTTTGTGTGAAGGACATTTATTTATTCGTGGATGTGACCTTTTTCTACATTTGTGTGTCTTGAAAAATGTATTTCAACATTTAAAAAAATACCTGGTTAATTGATATGTTTTCAGTGAACAGAAATATTTGTATGTAAACTGATTACATAGTTTTTCCTTCAGTCGGTGTAACGATTCTGTTCGCAATAGTTGACGAATTACTTTGTCGGAGTGTTTTCCATAACAGCGAACAATACTATCTCGCTGTGTAATCAGTTCGCGTGAATATCATCTAAAAATTACGAAATTGTTAATATTTAACTCAGTAGCGAATATGGAGTTTCGTAAATGAGTGAACACTCTTGCATCTTAACAGAAAACAAGATGAAAGAAATAATTTACTTATAGTAAACAAGTTTTAAAGACATATATAAGATTCAGTTAATAGGTTTTAACATCCACTAACGTTTTTCACAAGATATTTAAAACATATAAAAATGTAATCTACTCAATATCCGCTCTTATTGTGTAAATCAGTTAATTTAGTGTTTATTCAGAAAGTAAATATGTTAGCACTTCGCATGAAATTTGTAGGATTCCTATAGCTGGGAAGGGTTAAGGACATGTATAAAGCATTGCTAGCAGCCCTTTTCCCAAGCAAGAAAGGCTCGTTGCTTGGAGACAGTTTGCCATGCTCTCTCATTCCCCATTGACAAAGGAAGGAAATCGTCCCTCATCGGATAGCAGTGTGTTACAGGATAGAAAATAGATGGAAAAAGTCGCGTCAGACTATAGCAGTGACCCTCCTGTTTACGAACTTACACCGAATTCGTGTTTCGCCTGACTGTAACGACAACCCACAACCCTTGCTAGGTGTTATCTATCTATCCTATGTTCATACCTCGGTCACAGTCTTTGTAAAAGTATTTTACAAAATATTTCAGTTTTTCGCATATCTAACTTTGGTAAAACAAAATACGATAGTAGTTATAAATTTATTAACATGTGTAAAAGTATTATATTTCTTTTTTACTAATTGTTTGAATTCAGTTTCTCTACGAGTGTTAATTATGGGAGTCACTAATTTTATTTCTTTAGCTTTTAGTGTAGAAATCTTTTCCGTTATTTTAAAGTTTGCATGCATATATAATTTTTTTTAAATAATCTGTAGATCTTTCAGCTAGTATTTCCTGGGCTTGTCTACAGGTGTTCACTATGAGAATATTTTCAAACATCCCCTGCACACAAAGGTTGTCAACCAGCTCCAGGTATGGTGAGTCGGGGGAATAAGTCACAGAAGGGGACAAGGCAGATTTTCAGGAGAGTTCACTTTTCATGGTTAAAGCATAGTTTAGCAAACAGGTCACCATTTTAGAAGAGTCCAACTTGCTGTCTTGAGGTGTGTCTAGCAGTTGGAGACTCCCTGAAGTTGTTAGTCATCAGCCCAGAATGTTTCTTTTGTCCATGATCATTGGTCGGGGGTGCCTGAACAGGGTTACTTCCCTCTGGACAAGGGGTGGAGGTGGGAGGTGGGATGGGGTGCAGGGACCTCAGGTGCCATTTGAACCCATGTATCCCGTTGTTGCCATACTTACTCAGTTGCGATAATTGAGAATCGAGGACAGATGGGTGACTGACCCCTAGGAGCTCACAGAGGAGGAGTGGTTGGGGGTTGCAGGTATCGTGGACTCTGGCCAGTTCTGATGATAAGGGTTGTAAGGTAGAGGATGCCTACGAGCAAGTGGACCCGATCGGAGCACAACTAAGCAGTTGTGCCATATTGCCAAAAAACATTTAACAATCGCAGACAGCCCGGGGCAGCGTGCATTTTCGTGAGGATAGTGTGCAGGGACTGAAGTGGCCTCAGCTATCCCACTCGGCGCTATCTTTAGTCACGCAATAATGCTTGGAGGAGATGGACGTGATACGTGTCAGCTCCAAAATCACAGCACCTCTAGACACTTGGTGGCCGACGAGGTCACCCTTGGGGGTAGCTCGAACTACGGTATGGCGACCATCTCTAGCAATAGCCAAGATTTTTGTTAAGCGATATTATTAACTCCGGGTTTCACATGTCGTTCACAGTATTCGTAACTTCAGTGTGAAATATTTTTCAGTACTTTTTATAAGCATTAATTTATCGGGAAAAAGTTTGTATGTTAACTTATTTTCCTTTTCGGATCGATATACTGCGTTTGTAATCAGTAATTGATTTCATGGTTTTCCTTCGAGGAAGATTGTATACTCAAATTGTTTGGTTACATCATGACTATATTTTCTAATTAAGTATGTGCGATTTCCATTTTTAATTTGATCGTCGTCATAATTAAACAGAGATATCAATGGCTTCGATACGAACCTCACACTAATCTTCAATGGAATATTTTTTGCTTGTTAAAAGTGATTTTTTTTTCAAATATGGCTTCTTATGATACAAACATTTATCTGCAATGGTAAACCTGTTCTCTGGGTATGTCGTTAAATAATGTGAGTGAATTATTTATTTTTCCCAGGGAAGTGAAATTGTTAATTTCAAACATGGCAGCAAGGTAAGTTTTTTTAAATTTAATGTGAAACATTTAACATTCAGGAATATGTGATTAAATTGTTCGTGGATAATAAGTCATTAATAGTAGCTTTGCAGATTTTCTCTAAGTCATATTTCTACTCACTCTCAAGCTCACATATATATGAACAGGCGTATGTCATAGCATCCTCTCATTCCTTGGCTGACCTCACACCCGGACAGACATGTCTTGGGAGAGCTCCTTGTGCAATTTCATAACGTGTTTTATTTGGAAACATTCGTTTTTGTATTTTCATTAATCACTCATAGGTTATAAGTCGACATACGTCATATCTCCGAGTCAGTGCTTTACCATCCTCTGAGCCAGCGAGACGTGTTTTGTGAGAGGTGCGATTATATTACCCATGTTAATCAATTATTTATTTTTATGTGAGAGTTATGTTCCTCCTCACCAGTCGTACAGACAGACAGATGTGTAAGGTATGTCTCAGAGGCGTCATATATATATATATTGTTCGGTTAATTTATTGGGACATCTTGTTCTAGATAATTTATTCCCCCTCTTACATAATTTGGCATCGTTTAGAACTTGTCGACACCAGATGTTATATACATAGTTAAAAGTCCTATGTAAATTATTTTTCTAAGCTTGAGACTCAAGTGATGTTTAAGACTCGTGTAATTCCACTTATTATTATTCGTGTACTCTTTTGAAAATTTGCGATTAGATGTGTGTAATTTATTCATACATACAACACACTAAAATTCTCTAATGTTTAATTGCATTCCGAAAACAGATTGTTTAACATGTAAATCTCATGTATCAAAGATTCCTATCTCCCACCACCATCTACAAGCAATATCCCCCAAAGAACATAACATTTACACTCTGCACATATGTTAAATATATCCTAAAAAATCGCATCACTACAACCAGCATCCCTCCAAACACCTCAAAATTAGAAAAATAAACAATGACCATTAGCCCACTCTTGCACTGAACTCTATACCTATATAAAACATTCCAACTCACCACTGGTCAGTCGCCTCCAGGGCAACACACCGTCAACTTCGGACAGAGCTCCTGCTACCCCCTCCCCTTCCCAAAAAGAAAAAGAAAATAATAGAAGGAAAAATATATATGTATCCGATTAAAATGAACCCTTTCGATAAATCCAACCCTTTCGGTAAATCCAACCCTTTCGGTAAATCCAACCCTTTCGATAAATCCAACCCTTTCGATAAATCCAACCCTTCGATAAATTTAGCCATTTCAATTAATCCCTAATCCAATAAAAATCTGATCGGATTAAGGATTTATCCATTCAACCAAAAGGATAATCCATCAATAATCCCAATTAATCCCAGGTGGTGTAGGACCCACCCGCCCCTACTACTGCTGGCGTTACAGTTGCCAGTATTCAACAATTGACTATATATTCGTATTGTAGCAGATAACGTGATCATACCAGATGAACGTAATCCTAACGATATTTTTTCCGCCACCATGCTCGCCGACGAACTGGCATCCGTTTTTACACGATGCTCACTTGTATACTGTTCACACCGCATACTGGTTAATGTTGCCCGTCTTGAGTTGTCTCAATAGATGATAGCTGGGGCCTTGTGCTCGAAATCGTTCGGCTTCCGCAGACCATTCGAGCCGAGTAGAGTAGTGAACTCACATACGACTTCATGTGTGCGAGATTTGTTATGCTGGAGTGAAAATCTGTCGCATACGTGTTGACTATTCGAGTTGAGCCAGCGTTGTCGCATGTGAGTTTCAACATGGCAAGCGTCCGTGTTGTATTCGCTCCACCTTGCTGTTTTAGTGTACGATTCTAACGATTGTAAGGCGAGAAATGGAACAAAATGTACGTCATACAACAAAATATTTTTATCAAAATCATGTTTGGGTAATAAAACGTGTTAATATACACTAAAAGTACATCACAATGTTACTGAAAATAAACGGTACAAAATTGGGTGGTGATTATATACAGTACGTAGCTCTTGGTTTTACCGCAGTAGTGTTGGGGAAGTGGAAACACTTCCTCCATAGCTCAGGGTTAGGGTGGCCGACTTGTAATCGGAGATCGCGGGTTCGCGCCCCGGTGCCTCCGACCCGGAAGGTTTTCAGTTCGCTTGCCACGCTGGGAATTTGTCAACAGGTCGGTCTCGCTTGAGCTCAACAACAACAACTACACCAACAACTAAAAAAAAAAAATAAAGTGATTAGCGCTGCGGCATACAAATTGGAAGTTTGGTGATTAGAATCTGCTCTAGGAACATTTTTTTTTTTTTTCAATTTATACATCTTTATTAGTTTAGTTATATAGTCAATATAATAACGAACAACTTTTCTTGGTGATATTTACTCTCAATATGTAATCATAAACGAGAGAGAAAATAGGAAACAGAACTCTCCTTATAGTGACTGCTGAAAGTTATTCGCTATAACTTAGGCATCTTGTAATGTCTTTGTTCTTATCGTTATTTATTACATTTATAGTTATTCTTGGCTAATTTTAATTACAATGTTACGCTCGTGTACAGTCTTCTGAGGATGAAAATTCGGGTTTTATCACTTGCAAATCGCAGATGACAGAATATGATGTGAAACAATTCGTTTGTGCGAGAAACTAATAGCTTCTAAAATATTTTAATATTAGAGCTTGCAATGCGACAAATACTTACGCGCCAATGTGTATATAATACCCTTACTGTGGAAAAACACCAATTCTGTTCAATCGGAAAAAATAAAATACGAGTCTGGAGTCAACTTAGGCAATATGAAAATAATTTACAACAATAATTGTAATCTATGTGAAAACCAGCTTGTCTAATTTAAAATAAACAGCAGTCTTTGTTTAAACAATTATTAGCCTGCACCTAACACAAAATACCTTAAACAGAAATTTAGTATATTAATAAGTGTAAAATGCGAAGGGATTGCTACCTAATCCTAAGACAGTACAAAAGCACGGAGAATTCATTTTGCCTTGTGATGACTGATTTGAAGAGCAAGTTATAGTTCCACGTGTTATTAAACTTCAAAATTATTATGATACACTTGCTATTATCGACAAGAGACGATTTTGTAAGGTGATCCCTGTTTCTAATACCTACCTACTATTGTTCGCTAAGAAGACGTTCTGAAGTATAACATACGGCGATCTTATACATAGTGATATTCAGCACAGTGATAATCACTATGCTTATAGTGACTTCAAGTGCAGCCATGGTAACGTACCTAAGTTTAGGTAATTTTAGTGGAAAAATTTATGTATGTGTACCGTATACATATAAACAATTATTGTGTCAACACGTTTGAATGATCAGTGGATAATGGTTCAAACACATCTACACTCACATCAGTACACGGGTTTGAATAATAACCATCATTTCTTCAATTATCAAACGGAAAAAATTTTTGAAAACAGATATATTTATTGAACAATATTAGTTTATATATGCCTAATCAATATGTAAGTCAAGAACGCTGCAAAAAAATTTAAGGGAAAGATATTAAGACTGCAGTGACGCGACATATCATACATTTACAAACATAGAAAATTTGGCCAATACAAAAAATACCAAGAACTTAAGTAAAAGTGGCAATTGTCTAAGCACAGAAAAATTGCGTGAACACTTAAATGTTGACAAACTCGAAAGAAAATAAAGTACATCACATTTAGATGGCGTTTAAGCTAACTGGTATAACCAAAACATTATAATGAAGCGGAGAGGAGGAGGTAAAAAATTTAATACTTTGGACTAACTGTAAGCTACTTAATTTTAGGATCGTATCAATTCGTCATTTAATGGATGCTTCAATTAACCTAATTCTTTAACTCCTTATACTCGCATTGTAAAATCGATGAATGTAATTAAATGAACGACAAGGAAATGCGTCATGCGTTTGAAAAATAAAGATACTCTCGTATTAATATTCATATGTATAGTGATTGTTCGTTGCAGTCTGACAGATTGTGTTTGAATCTGAAGCTGTATGAGCTGTCTAACAACCCTGCAATACGATTTCCAGCGTGCAGTCGCATGCGAGATGCCAAGTAACTCGGTTCCTACCACTCGGCTTCCATTTCGAGCGCCCGAGTCGCACGGGAGAAGACCAGAGTGGTTCCAGCATACCGAAACAGTGTACCGTTCGGCAAAACACTACTCGACTAGCTACTCGCATACGACTGAAAACTCCAGCATAAGGCCCCTGGCTGTGTGTGGTTCAAACGCCAGCATGGTTACTGGACTGAAATACGTTACCATACGCGCTGCAGATGTCACTTCTAGCAGGTGGTCACAATAATGTGATTTGACTATGTATACAGAAAGGTGGTTAAAGGACAAAATATGGCTGAAAAGAAACATTAACTAGGGCCTAAAAAGTGGCCACTTCACCGTGAACATCCTGCAGGTAGGAAAAATGTCCCTATATATAAGACCTGACTTTGGACTATAGCAGTGTAATATAAAATGACACCCGACAGCTATAGGAGTCATGGTGGTCGGCGGAATCACCCTCAACTTTCGGCCAACCTGCTAGAGGAAACAAGGCGGTGACCTGACACCAAATCAATTGAGAAGAAATAAAAACTATAACAAATGGCTGCTTGAAAACAGTTTAAAGAAAAAATTAAAACTTATATGTCAAAGAAAAAAGCAAATGTCAAACAGAAAGATAAAAATCAAGGAAAACCAAAAGAAACTCAAATCTTTCGTTGCCTAAAAAGAAAGCAGGCAGAGAGAAAAATAAATAAATGTGAGACTCCTTGATTCTTCCTAAATTTCACATCAGTATCCGGTTCTGAATTGTATTTCGCCGTAGAGATTCGCAGAGGGTGACACGTCCTCTGTTCCCCGCCGCCATCAATGCGGGAACGGTCGAGTTGCAACGACTCTGTAGCGAGAGAGTACGAGCAGGCCATCACAGTCAAGGAGTCATGTTTCATTTGGAAGTTAGGGTGGCGCGCACGACGAGTGTGATGCGGATGGGAGGGACGTGCCACCCCGCGACGTGACGGGCGTGTGCAGTGCGGCCACGAGCCTTTGAATGGTTGAGGGGGAGCGGGTAGACAGTTTTAACCTCTGAGATCAGAGCGCAGACACCGACTCATGAGGAAGGCTGGGGGTGATGCTACACCGCTGGCGGATAGCGCTGACGTATGACGGGGTCGTGGACAGTGGGAGGTTGTTAGAACGAGGCTAAAAAGGTAGGGGGGGGGGGGTTATATCTCGACTGCAGGCGGAAGAGGAAATGGAGAGGAAAATGAACCGATGCGCCTGGTTTCCACCCCGTGAAACTCCAACTCCTCTCCACTCACCCCAGTCCCATCCTCTCCACCTCCACGAGCGATGAGACAACCCTCTACTCGACGGACAAGTCAGTTAACTAAGATGAAACGAGGAAGGGTGGGGGGTGCTCCCTCATCATGACACCCCTCCGCCCCACCATCGCCCTCTAACCCTCACCTGATTTCCAACATTGCTTCTTGCTTCGCGTACCCCGGCACGCTCTCTCTCTCTCGGCCCTGCCGCCCCCGGATAATACTCGAGGGCGCTCATTCGTAAGGGCCTGTATATCGCGCTGTTCGGGGTGCGTAATTCAATTCGTGAGACGCGAGCTTGACCTAGTTGCGGTGCTGCCGTGAAAGAAGAAATAAAGAGATTGCGCTCGCACAACTTCTTCTGCCGCCTCTCGCTCCCTCTCCATTCATTACGGAGTCACCAAGGTCACGAATTACTGAATACAGTACGTCCCACGTCATCGCTTCTCTTTCGTTCAGTGGACGAGACTCGACGTCTTACGTGAAAGAAATAATGGGACCGACGCCGACGTTTTGACATCTCGAAATAAAATGAGTAAAATCTGAGGGGGTGGGCAACAGCAGTCTCCGTTACATAATACATACACATTTTTGTAGTTTAAGTCTAAAACATTGATTAAACACCCTTAAAATTGATGTAAAGGTTTTTCTTGCTTCGATTAAGCATGAAAATTCTATAGACAATGATGTATTTTAAACTAGTATGTTATACGCCTAAAAAAAAAAAGACTCGCTGCCCATAATGTATAGTCGAGCAGCGTGTATGGCAATAACAACTACTGTCCACATCGGCATGATTCCGAAAACTACAGCTAAACGAAATTTAGATAGTGAAAAACACACAGACAGGTGCTGTGCTGAGAGAGGGGGTAGGGGTGATGATGACCCACCTCGATCACCCCCCCCCCCCCAGGTGGATCAGCCTCCTCACTAAGCAGCCGTGGGAATGATTGACAGCCTACCTGGCTGGCGACACATCCCCTCTCCCCCATTCCCTGAGAAGTCAACGACTTTAGACGGTAAAATGGAATATTCTAGGAACAAGGACCCTCGGCGCAACATGGTATTTGGACAAATTACTGGGCGATCGTCGACGACACTATAAATACCACCACAGCTGGAAGGTAAAAAGTCTTAATAGACGCTATCTGGCCGAGTGCGGTAACCGGGTAAAATTAAATGCAGAGATGGACATCGGTGAAGAGGACGGACCACCACGGGAGATAGCGAGACTACGGCGGACGAGGTGATTGTAGTGTGAACGGACAGGAGGGCGTGAAACTTGACGAGTGAAGGCTACTGTGCACGAAGACGATCGGAGAACTCTAGAAAATTGTGGACTGGTGCTAAGGGGAATGAACAAAGGTGGGACTGAATAAACATGCGATACTGATTATATTGCAACTATTGTAACTGTCAAAGATGGACATATAATTTATAAAGTAATTAAATAGGCTTTGACACGCTTTAGTGAGACTGATTTTAGTAATTTATTACATTAATTACCTTGAGGTGATTTAAATATTGTACTGATTGGATTTATTATTTATAAATGTCAAGGGGTGAAAATTTTGAGATATTGAAACTAGGGTATTTTCTTTGTAACTATAGTAAATAAATTAGGAAATTATAGTTAACTTTTTTTATTTAATGAATACCTCCATCCTTTAATGAACATGGTTCAGCCAGCTGAAGTTCAGAAATTGCATCTGTATATACGTACATATTATAAATCTGATACACACACACATTATATATATTAAACGTGCCAGTTTTGCATAGTACGTGTTAAGTTAAGCGTAGCAGAAAACATTTTGTAATAGTTAAATGACGCTCAATTTCCGCCATGTATCGGTCGGTGAATGCTCTATATACATTACCGAGCGAGGAGGCGCAGTGGTCACTTACTTGATTCTTATTCGGGAGGACCCGGGTTCGATTGCCAGTCCGGAAATCGTGATTTCTGTTTTCCATGGTTTCCCAAAAACTCTCCAGGCGAATGCTGGGATGGGTCCCAATCCTTCCCCAATCCCTCTTCCCTGTGCAACTTGCACCGTCTCTAATGACCTCGCTGTCCACTGGACGCTAAGCCCACTTACCTCCATATCTATCATCACTGTCAGGTAAGGAAACGAGGGCTTCTAAGCGCTGACATATTTTCCTTCATACTTGTAAACACAAAATCATAGTCTCTTTATCCGTTCCTAGCTCTGAGGAGAGATCGACGCCTTTCTCTAACTTAGTAACATAAATGTGCGGGAAGTGCCAGTTTGCCAGTTTATGAGTTACAAAAATAAACCGTTTGGTTTTCTTACGTTCTAGACGATATCTTTTAAGGCAATAACCAACAAAATTAAACATAGGTTTGGACTTTTAAAATATGAATTTTTACATATATTCGGAACAAAGTGCACCTTATAAACGCGCTGTTTAGATAGTAATCTTTGCTTTTTTATGTTTGTATACTGTAATTATGGCTTACGTTACAACACCGATTCAATACCGACTTCGTAATTTGGAAAGCCAAACTCAAAATATTGCCAAAAATCAATTATTTTGAATATATAGTTGAATTATTTTAGGTTTTAACAGCAGTAGCGTAGACTTATTAGAGTGGATGTTCCTTCAATCCACTTTTCAATAATAAATATTATTTTTTTCAAAACTAAACGGTAAAAGGGTAAAAGAAGAGGCGTAAACGGTATGCACGATAAGGTGATTTCTTCCAGCTAATGTTGTGGAAAAGAAAGTACAATGAAAGAGGTAATCATGTAAGACTATAATAAGATCTCCTAAACAGGATACTGTTTGCTGCACAACCCAGATGAGAATAATTTCTTCCACAGTGTATCATTAAGGAATATTTTGTAATCGAGCCTGGGCCACACACAGTGTCTCTTTGCTAAATAAAGAATATTCACTACATTTACCATCATAAACATGATGAGGAACCTTTAAGAGCACAGAGATCAGAAAGCGTGAGTGCGAGCGAGAGTTTCCATGACGCGCAACAGTTGAGGATGGCGAAGTGAGGTGGAGATGGAACAGCGAGTGAATGCAACTATGCGGGAAGCCGGATTGCCTTGAGATAACACAAATTGCTGCAGCATGCTGGGTTAACTTGAAACTTAAGGAGCGGACATGACTCCGCTGGTGATAGAGCGAAGTTCTCCGTGCGATAGGAGGCGAAAGATACACAACCGTGGTGCTCGCAACTGCCACAACACAAGGGCAGTGTTTCGTACAGTCAATACGCTGTTCACTAGGATGTTACAGCCAGCCTACGGCGGCTCTGCAAATGCAGTCTAGCTAGCTAATCAAGTTTTCTACTAAATTCTCAGAAATCTACTAGGGATTCGTTACCGGCGGAGGGGGTTGAGTGGGTCAATTGTAACATACACACACACATCCCCACACACATTCCGCATCATACTGATTAAGCAGACACCACACAACACGTGAGAAAATAAGGTCCCGCCTCCTCTCTGCTAGCCTTTTTCTCCCACTAATAACAAGCGTGGTTCCCACCTATCTGTCGCTTGTAGCATTTTTAATTATAGGCTGTTCACGGTAAAGTGAGCACTTTTTAAGGCCCTCTCAACAGACAATAACTAATAAATGTATTTTATTGCAGACTCAGATGTGGTAAAATGTACACACTATGTTTATCAGTCACAAGGCAATGTTTATTTTAAAAGTGCCAGAAAGCTAGAAACTGGGTGAATGAAGAAATTTAGCAGGGCCTTAAAAAGTGCTCACTTTAATGTGAACAGCCTATAACAACGTGTAATAATTTTGAATTATTTTCTGTCGAAAGAGTTTTTACTGTGGCTATGTCGATTTCACTTTTCTCTTCGTTTTAGGTTAACAATAGGTAGGCCTACACCCAGGAGGTAGGCATGGCCCCAGTTGCTGCCATGTCTACCCAATATATGTCTGTCGCGATGCATGCCCTCTTGCATGGATCCCCCTCCCCCTTGTAGGCGAATGGGGCATAGCCCTGAGACGCACTTAGCTCCCGTGTCTATCTCGAACGGATATCTAACACTTAGAATTACGATAGGTAGCAGGGGCGTGCCGACCTACCCAACTTTTTATTAATCGCATTAACTATTTTATATAAAATTGACTGAAAGGATTAATCCTTAATCCGATGTTAATACGACCTTAACTATCTAAAATTGTTAATCCTATCTTAATCCGATCAAAAAATTTAATCCGATCTTAACAATAAACATTATATTTGACCGGAATATTATTTTTGTGTGAATTGATAAGTGTGTAGTTTGGTGTAAGAGTGTGCTAAGGGTCTTTCTTTCTTTTCGTCGGTTGGGGAGCAGCTCTAGCACTCGATGAGGTGTGGCATGTTGGGGAAGAGGTGTGTGTGTGTGTGTGTGTGTGTGTGCGTGTATATATATATATATAGTTTTGTGCAAGAGTGTCATAATAAGAGTTTTTGTGTTGGGGGGGGGGGGGGGTAATTGCTCGTAGATGGTATTGGGAGATAGGCGACCCTGAAAGATACGATTTACATCGTGTATGTTAGTAATGACAATCAGGAGAACTTGAGTGTGAACGATTAAGTAGACGACGACTGTTTCCGAATGCAATTGAACCGGTGATGTTACACACGAGAGAAATTTTGGAGTGTTCAAACGAGTTCTGCCTATCAATATAAATCAATTACATGAGAGAAAAGTATAACGAACACAACTACTTGAATGACCTTATCTCATACAGAAATGAGTGCTAAACAATCACAATTACGCGAGTCTCCAGGTGTCCTAAAGGAAATTAATTAACGATCTACAAGGAAGCAAAAATGTCCCTATCAATTTCTAAATTAAATGGCTAACGGACACAAGTACGTGACTATCACTAAAGGAATTACGGAACCCAGCTATCGTGTTTTTTTTTTAATAAATGAAATCGCACAAGCACCTCTCCCAAAACACACCCGTCCTCCTGTGAGACTGGTGAATGAATGTCATCATTATAGGATGTGTGGACTCCTATAAGCTGTTTCGAACGCCGCTTGGCAGACGACAATCGCAATAAAATCTTGGCGATTCCCGTAGTTAACATTCGTAGATGAACTTCTGAAACGGAATCCACACATTAGAAAGAATTAATTTATTAACACGTGTAGAAAAATAAGAAAACGTTTAACAGTCAGTAATTTTAATTTACGTCCATTCGCTCGGAAGGTCGCTGCAGCACTGACTTGGATATACCACTTATGTTTACTTATAAGCTGAACGAGGTGTTGAGAGCAAACAGAACCTGTGTGCGCATCGGCCTGCGTTCGATTATAGACTGAGGTTAAAAACTCGGAAATGAACAATTTACATGACAAATGGATAAAAATTATGTTTATGATACACGTAGTAATATATAAATTACACTAGTTGAATTAAAAAAACACATAATGGAATCTCAAGAGCACCTCTCCCAAAACACGTATGTCTGGCTGCGAGCTCAGTGAAGCAATGTCTCCAACGTATGATGTGCGGAGACTTACAAGCAAGGCCGACATCTGTCCGGCTGGAAGGTCGGTCAATAAATGATATGTGGAGTTTGTGGCTGTGTCGAAATTACGGCAAATACTCTGAATACGACTCGCTAAACTAATTACACAACCTATTTCCCTACAAATTAAATTTTAACCAGACAGTAGCATATGTCTCCCTCACATTTTATCACGTACATTAAATGATAGTAACACACATCTGTTTGATGTGGTGTCTGATGTATGAATGAGTTAAGCGTAGCACTTACATCGAGTTATAAGCTCTGTCGAGAGCTTGACTAGATATGTGGTGTGCGATCAGCGTCTAGAAGGCAACCGAGTTTAAATTATGGCAAAAACTGGTAAAAGAAGGAAACATTTTAAATGTTTATAAAATTCACAAATTCACTTTCCTGGGAAAATTAAATTTCAATATTGTAAGAAGACGAATTAATGTTGGTGAAAGAATTGAGTTTAATTTCAATAACCTTCAATTATGTATTCTGAGCAGTGTAAAGTATGAATGTGATTTACCAGCAGGCATCATCATAGTGAATCTTCAACAGTAGCAGCAGCAGTTGTAATCAGTTTTTGTGTGACAAAATATTTTTATTTAAATGTTTGCTAGACTCTCGCTGCTGTAGATTTGAAGGTCAGCGGGAAACATTCTTGTAGGCAGGGAGTTAAGAAGTCTTTATACCTGACCCTGAAAAGTTATGTGTCACTTGACTCCCTGTTTTGTTATGTCCCTCAAGAGCCTTCAACTTTAAGAGCGGGCTGGCAAGGTTTTCTGAAGATATTAAGAGTTCCGTTCGTTTCAAATTCATTCAGACCTGTTCGATTCTTTTATCTCCATCATTTTTTTAAATTTACCCTCAGCCCTTCAAAGTTTTTTTAAATTAAATTTCCTTACTGGAAATTTCATTATTTTATTTATGAACAAATATTTTTCTCCCTCATTAAGAAGGAACCAAGAAACTTGTAATTTTTTCGTGAAAGCAAGTGGTATCCTCCTACCTGATTTTAAATACAAACCAACAGCTTAGCATCACTGCTACTCTCCCACTTGTCTCAAGTTTACCAAAAAATGTTTTATTTAAACATTAAAGAGATTAATATCCAGTCATATACAAGTACTTCATCTTCAGGCACATCCCATCTCCAAACATTCACATTACAATATATTAAATAAATTAGTGACATGAGGAATCAACTAATAAATAACGATTCAAACTACTCCTTTTTAACAGGAAAAATTTTATTTAAAATTTTCTTTCCAAAAATTGTCCTTAAAACATAAATATTTACAATACTATACAACAAACATTATTTCAATTACATTTTTTACTAAATATATACAAAAAAAAAAAAAGCATTTTTTCCAGTGCTTTAAAACAAACATATGAAAAGAATCAAATTTACAACAATCATCTTACGAACTAAATTACCAAACTTTTTTCAATGACATTTTAAGAATAATACATGTTATGAAAAACAACTGAATATTTACAGCAAAATACTTATAACTATATTTACAATTCTCTGTAATACAGCTGTGTACATCAATCATAAATCTTCAAACTATCACTGTTTACTACTACAACTGCTACAACATTCCAAAATCGTCTTACACAGATTACATAATAAATAACAAGAAAAACAGAAATATATACAAAAAATATTAATAAAAGAATTTACAAATATACTAAATCAATTTGAAGATAGTTTTTTTTTACCTAAAACTATGTATATAGATTTATTTTACAATATCTTGAAGAGATTACAATGATGTACAGAGGGACGTTCTTTTATTAGATCACATCCAGGAGTATTATTTACAGGACTAACACATTAGGTTATACACCCTTCGCCTTACTTATACATTGCTTATTCGCAACAACATATGCGTAAAGCTTAGGATGTAAACCCACAAAGTGTGTGATGAAGTAACCAGCATATTCATCTTTCACCACCCTGGTACAGCCTTTGTTCTCGTGAAGGAATCCTTGTGGTTTATCAAGCACATAGTCGGATGTATCAAACCACACCATTAAATCAGAGGTAATTACTTTATAGATGTCATCACAAGTAACAGAATAGACCAAGGAATTGGTATCACAATAGAGGAGGTGCAAGTGTGGCAGAAGAAATTTTGTACACATGTACTGATAATGAAATTCATAGAGGGTTAAATTTGAAAGATCAAGAATGGCAACACCAGTGTACAAAGGTTTGTTGAACGTAACAGAACTCTGACTTCTCGATAAGGACCAAGTTTTCATTGATAATCTCCCTTGCCTGGAATGTCGGACAAACTATCAGCTCTGCAGCCCCATAGATTGAGTCATACCTCGAAACATCTCGTGTCCCTTTCCCAGTGGACATTCTGCAAATTTTTCCATAAATGGAATTATTCATCAAATTAAAAAATGATTTTTCGAATTCACTCGCCGCCTGAGCACGTTTCTCAATATTAATTTCAATGTACGGCTACATCCATGCCTTCTGCTCAAAGTGCCAAATGCGATAAACAAATTCAAGTTTGTCCCCATACATCAAATAGTGCTTCAGTGTTTCCCCATGTATAACATTTTTAATATATATATATATATATATAGTAAGTGCATAGTTATTGGCAGCGATATTTGTTTCTCCATGGTTGATTTTAAATGTGCCTACTTTGCCATGAACAATTGATATTCGTGGTTACTATAGTTACTTCCGACTTCAGTGAAAAACTATTTAATTTCTTCTTTCGGGCTACTCTTGCGGCCTTAATTACTCGGCAGTAATAAGACCACGCGAATACGAAGACTTCTTGTACCATGTGCCAGGGTTCAGAGATAGGGCCACACCATAACCCTCACTTTCGAAATGTTACCCCAACACAGGCACAAGTCGTCAAAATAGTGGACCTTGACGGTCACGAGTGTGTACACAATAAGGAATGAAACAACCATGCCGAACTCTTTAGATCCCATGCATTACAATTTGTTCTAAGTGTGCGTGTCAAAAACATAAATAATTTAC
Source organism: Dryococelus australis (assembly GCA_029891345.1). Classification (NCBI taxonomy): domain Eukaryota; kingdom Metazoa; phylum Arthropoda; class Insecta; order Phasmatodea; family Phasmatidae; genus Dryococelus; species Dryococelus australis. The sequence continues at coordinate 167,045,130 of CM056997.1, read as the reverse complement.
TGTCTCTTGAGACAAAAAATGTTAATACAAAACATTTAATTTCCAGATATATCCAGCATTCTTTCTAGACAGTTCGATTATGAGGTTCCCTTAAATGTACATAGTTTTAAAAAAATTATATTTCGGAGACATGACTAACACTTTTATTGTACTTTAAATATTAACAAGGATAAAAACTCATATTCAAAAACTCAAAATCTCAATATCCAATAAATAATATCACTTCATGTACTATTTCACTCAATTTCTTACATAGTTTTAAATACATTAAACAGAAAAGTTTTTCATAAAAATTAAATTTGTTAGCAAAATTATTTGTTGGGGTTCCCCTTAATTATTAAAAAAATATACTTCACAAATAAAACGTTACAACTGAACCAAAAACAAGATGTATAGCTGACCTTGTCTACAAGGTCAGCTCGACGATACTCCTGTTGTTATAGTTTTAAGTTTTTTTTTATTCACATATTCTCTGATGCTCAAATATTTAAAATTGGCATCTGTCCGAAAGATTTTGTGTAGAAATAAACTTTTCAGGGCGATAAATGTTTAAGGTTAGTATTTTAAGAGTTCGCGAAGGCCTGGTAACACATGCACCAAATTTTCTAACTACAAAATTAAATTTTCATGGCCTTATTGTTGAAGAGTAGCCCGCGATGGGACGATCTGGCGTAGACAGAAGTTAAAGCAAGAAGGACATCATGTGATGAAGCTTCACGACATTTTCAACATCGCGCCAGGGCCATCGGGCAGCAGATTCACGCTTTCATAACAGCCATTGCCAAGCCACGAGACGCTGAGCGGGGAACCGCTATAAAAAAAAAAAAAAAAAAAAAAACACACACGAAATAAAGTAATCGTTCAACACGAATTGCTGGAAAACATGACGGTAAAAATAACCATCAAGAATAACTCACCCGCAGTGGTGGATGGAAGGATATCACATCAAATAAAACAGAACAGCCAGAGCTACATTTGAAGAAGTGTTCATGCCATTTGTTTCTTGGAGAAGGACGAAAGTGACCTTGACGAAGGAGAGCTTTAACGATAGTCGATTGGAGAGTCTCCAATCGAAACAAAGTACAGTATTTCGATAATACCAAATAAAATTATAAAAACCATAAACATAATTTACAAATTTTTAATATTATTTTAATGATAAATATAACACCTTTTCCTTTTTATTATTTAAAAATATTGAAAGCAGATAAATGGTCTCGTCGCTAACAGTTAGCGCGAACTCTCTAATCATAATGGTCCATAAACAAAGTAAAATATTAGACAGTAATAAACTCACAAAAATATTAACTTTTAACAAGAATCGCTTGTAACTGTTAAAAATAATTCAGAAATTCACCTCGTGAAAACCAAGCATTAAGTAAAGACAGGAGTAAGGTACTTCAAACGAATTATACCACATAAACCAAAATAAATCTTACTAAATGATATCAACAAGCATATGCATGAGGCAGTAGTCACAAACACAATGGCTATAAGAAATTTACTTTGATTTACAAATACCTTTACCACTACACAAAAAAATTAACACAGGTGCACGAAATCCTCAAAGTTTTGCCTCAAAGGAGAAAAATATTCTTCGAAAGGTGAATGCAATATTACCCAATAAAAATTGTGCCAGGAAACGGCACACAACTTACTAAGTATCCTTCCGCCACGCGCAAATATAATGAGAAACCTCTGGAAAAAAAGTCAACGGAAACAAACGTGCTGTGTCTGGGCGCTAGACAGGTCCTAATGCATAAATAATATATTTTAGATCTAAAAATTATATTGGTTTCATACAATGCAGACCTGAAACATGAAATATGACTATAGGAAACTTACTTTAAAATAAACTTTTTTTAAGAAACCATTTATTCAAAGCATATGCACTCAACGGGATTTAATACGTGGTTTGTCCTCTGCAAACATTTTTAGAAACAATATGGATCTAGTATTCGGGGTGCTATTTCTCTTACAATGTATCCAGTTCTCCAATACTCCTTAATTTCCCACAGTTGGCTAGTAGGAATCTGAGGACCTCCTGCGAACCTATTTATAATATCCTTCTGCGTCGGAAACGCTGTCGTATTTGAGAAGCAAGCGCTCCAGTACACCAAGTTTTATCCGCATGGAAGGGTGGCCGCATCTTTCCCCAGACCTCGACTGCGCCGTTGAGCAGGTTGCATGTCCCTGGGCGGTCATTACCTCCAGCTTGCAGGACCGGCACTCGTTACATGGAGGTCGGTCCCTTGTGCGCGGCCTCTCGCCTGCATGGAAGACTTCACACGGGACAGTCGACTGAATTAGCAGTCGGGGGCTTCTTGTGATCAGGCCGCCGCACCGACTGATTGCCGCAGCTTGGAAGCCCAGGGTCCTCGTCAAGCCCAGCACGAGTTCCCACATATGGTTTCACTCCTGCTGCAAGAGCGCCCCAGACATCAGTGCAAGGCGCGGTTTCTTCACCCCATGTATGACGTGTTTTGTTTCCGAAATATGCCACATATCACAAACGTTTTATTCTTGTGTTAGCCTTAAACTACGTTATTTTTTGTCCTATTGAACGCTTGATTGCAATTTATCTATAAATTAGATTTTCTTTTTTAATTAATGCGAATAAACATAGGAAGAAAATATGTGTGTTAATAATTAGTAATTAATATATCTTATTCAAAATGTTATATAACTGAGTGGGCAAGAATGCGGTACGTTGTCACTTTGGTGTAATTTTCTAGATTCGGTTAAGCTTCGTTTGCATGAGCGGACGAATATCCTAGGAAGTAGAAAATTTGCATGTAATAAAACATTTGGAAGTAACTTGGAATGGACTATAACCACGCATTGCCGGTCAACACGGAAATAAGTAACGTTTCCTTGTCGGGAACATCTATTCAGTCTGCAATGTAAAACAAACTATTTTGTATAACAGAAACTACAATACGCTTTTTGAAGCAGAAATGTGTTATTTAGGGATTAAAGGTGTTTCTTATATATTCTAAAATATCTCGATTTTCTAACCGAGGAGTCATCACAAACAATTTCCTAAGAAAGGAGCATACACGAATTTCCGGTGGGGTGTTCCAGTGGGCCCCCTCCCCTCTTGCATTATATTATATTGCAATATTTATGGAACTGGTTTTAACAAATTCATTACTTTTTCTGTCCTTTTGCCTCTTAAATAATTTGTGTACTTCATAATTACACACATAGTTATTTATCAATGCAGGCGCAAAACGTAACACTAGGCTATAAGGTACATATATCGCATTGTAAAGTCAGTTGTTTAAATAATTTGTTTCGTGTTACTAATGGATATACTTCTAACTTCTTTACTTCGTACCCTATCTAAAAAAAATTGTCTGTGCGCACTCATATTTCGTAATCCCTAAAAGAATATTGGCTGTAGTTTTGATGTAACCTTTCACGTAGCGACTTCAGGCCTTTTTTTTTTTTTTTTTTTTTTAACATTTCTTTAATATCGCAATCATTTCTGACGACATGCTGTTGTATCTTACCGCGGTGTATGTTATATCACTTTGATGATGTTGGAAAACACGTTAAAATTGTGTCTTTATAAATTACTTTAATTTTACCAATGGTCTGACAAGGAGGGTTGGAACCCAACGACTGTCACATCTCGTATACCCAATGAAATAAGGTTGACAAATTTAATGTGCGCAGTGTGAAAATAAAGCCACACTTAAAATATGCTGGTAAACAACTTCATATTTCAATTTTTTCTAACAAAAAAAACCCACAGATTTATAATGCAAAAAAGATTACAATCTTAACAATCTTCATTTAAATATTTTGTCCATTTTATTAGAAATAATGCACCCGGTGACTTTATGCTATTCGCAATATCCTTCCACCTTAAGTCCCTGACTCAAAAAAGAAACAAAATTTACAAGAAACAGAAAACAAGGCATACAGCCACTGACACTATTCTCAGTACTTACGTTATGTACCGAGCTGCCACTACAATATTTTGGATCACTCTTTAACGATTAACATCTTGCTGCTGTTCAAGTGGTTTAATTTTATCTTGTCTGTGGATATTAATCAAAATACCCGCAGTTTCATCACTGATTGTAATTTTTTCACATATTCCCTCAAGTGGATACGCCCGCTGAACAGATCTTGTGACCACATACCATCCTTAATAGCACAACCCTGGTAACCCCATCTTGTCCAAAAATAAACTCCTCGACAACATCCAATGGCCAATCCAGATGTTTTTCTTAATCGCTTCCGACAAGTACCACTTCACCCAACATTTCGGATCGCTCTCCCTCGGACTGGTGTTGAAACAAGTTGTCCTTAATATTCACTGCGGAATCTCTTCCTAATATCCTCGTGCAGCTTCTGTAGATATCTGATACATCCCTTGATATCAATCAAATCTACTTGATCACACTCAGCCAGACCAATTTATTTAATGTCTTCAAGAAAAATGGCAGGAGTTAAGGAAACCAAGTCGCGAGGATCTTGTGACATGTAAGTGATAGGCCTTGAGTTAATTACAACCTCGCAATCTCACATCTCTGAGTAGTTCGTTAAAATTCAGCATCACCCTATCTAAGACACTGCTAAGTAATGACTTGAGAATTCCAATCAACAAGCATTCCCACCAGCTTCCCCACCATACTGCAGTCGGTGGATTGAACTTCTAAAGAAACTGTCGTGACGAACTGAAGCATTGAATTTTTTCCCCAATCCAATCTGGGAAATGAATTGTTGGGGCCCCCACAATGTTCATCTCATTGTCACTGTAGACACCTGCTAGATGTCCAAGTGTGCAATGAATCTTCTAAAAGCTTAAATTAAAGCTTCAGTTGACAAGTAAGTGACTAATTCAAGATGCACAGCTCTGAACAATTCACAAGTGAATATACAAATCCGAGTTTTACTTCCATCCTAGAGATAAAGAAGGCCTGCCAGGTCAACATCTATGACTTCAAAAACTGCAACATCACGAACTCTATCTTCTGGCAATGGTGGGTAGTATTACTCGATTGACAATAATTCCCACAAATCTTCTGCTGATTACACGCCCTATGCAAGGAGGATTTTATGTTCCCTTCTGTAGAATAATATCATCTCTGTTACACTGTAGGCCACTTTTTCCGATATCCACAAGCTCGCTGTGGCATTTTGGTGGTACTGTTTCTGTGAGGAGAATTTCGTCATTGGGGAGATGGCTCCAGTGAGTGATAATTCCTTTCCGAGTAAACTACTATCCCAACATCTACATAATGTTCCGCCACTTTCATTCGGCAATCATAATTCTGTGTTGTTTTTTTCGCAGTTGCCAACATCGTTGGTCTTCGTCTTTGCGACGATAAAATAATACTGCGTGTTTTGTCGGCTAAGTTCGAGGGCTATGCGTTAAAGTTGATCATTGCTGGAATTTCTGATGTAAATGGTTCTTTTGTGCAGTTTCATAGAAAGGTTATAGATCATACCCTTCCCTCCAGTGTTTCGTGCAAGTGAGAGTGGGATTATGTCTATCATTTCCAACGTCCTGAGGAACCTCTGAGTTGGTTGTCTGTAATGGCTCCTCAATGTGCCTTAGGTTTGGATATTTCAGAGATGGAAATAGTAACTCTTGTCTGGGAAAACTTGTCTCCCCCCCCCCCCCCATGCGTGCAGTTTGCATACTATTACCAGTGCCCCGTTCGATCACCGAGCTACATGTTATGGCTGTTGTGATTGAAGGCAGGCTTAACGCCACGTGTGAGTATCGCTCCGCTTTCCCGTCCATAAAACTTCCCACTCAGCTAGTAGAGCGGGGAGTTGACATCACTGTGGCACACCACGGCGATGGAACATGCCATTGTGTAAATTGTTCCACCCGATAACACGTGATAAGAGTGTTCTCAACCTGTGTGCCTTATGCATAGCAAAATTTTTTTTGTTGTAATCAGCCAGGACATCTCAGTTCTAATTGCATGTTTCAGGGAATCATGTGTGGTAGACAAGGGCATTTGATTGCCAATGCAGGAACTTAAGAGGGGATAGAAAATTTCTTAGGTGTGGCATTAAGGGCCATGTACAAAAATAATGTAAAATCTCTAAATGCGCAGGAAAAGGCGAAGGAAAAAAGAGAGAAATAAATACTCTCTCTTCTGCTAAAAAAAAGGAGTGAGTTATGATTTCAGATCTGCAAGTAGGCGTTTTAATAAGAACTGGATGATATGCTGGAATGCGTTTAAAGATTCTTATCTATGTTAACTGGGATTTTATCATTCTTCTGTTATGGAGTGCTTTTACCTGTATCTGTATATAATATATATATTATATATATATAATATATATATATATTATATATATATATATAATATATATATATTATATATATATTATATATATATATACACGCACACGAGTACACATCACTTGGCAGAGATGTGTACTCTACATCAGATATATGATTTTATGAGCAGCTATTGGCATTTGTGTGCGCCCATTCTTCGCCTTTTTTTTAAGGGGAGTAGTTATGACTATTTTATTGGCACATAGATTTCCAGTGTGCGGTTGTGTTTTGTCAAGGTCGGTAATAACTGGTCTTTTATATACATTTCAAAATTTATATAAATTGGTATTTCATCATTTTAGAATTGTCAATACTGCCACCTTACAAGGCGCTCGCGCCTTTTAAGATGATGGAACAGCTGTTAGACTGACCGGGTTGGCAGTGCTTTGTAGCGATCGTGGATGGGGCTGTTGGATAATTAATGATTTTGCGAATCCCATCGGATGGTAATCACATTTGTGAGCAACAAAAGACGTGACAGTAAAGAGTCCGTAATCCTGCCGATTAAACAGACTGCGATGTGATGCAAAACCGCATTCAAATTACATTTATAAACTGCCACGGTGGGATAGGCAGATATGAAATATACAATAGGAATTACTCTGATTTTCGATAGAAGAGATTTTGCATACATTCACGTAATGATGTAACACAAAGCAGTCTTATTTCCCTGTGTCAATGTAGCCGGAATATTAATATAGTTTATGCACATTAGCTTACTGAAAATGTACACGTAGCTTGCCTGCCGTTCATGCATCACACAATGCTTAGTGTTCTGCCATATTTTTATCCGTTGCTCGTGTTGTAGGTCTATTCCAAGCCGTATTAACATAAAATATGAGCAGACAGAATATTACCATGTAGCACAGACTATAAAATACATGACAACACGTGGAACAAATGTAGTGTACTATTAAGCTGTTTGCATAAACAGACTCTCATGTGTTAATATCGTGTTTTAGGTCGGGTATATTGTTGGCAAAATTCATTACAACTGAGCAGTGTGATAGAAGAATATTCCTCCCCTGAGGAAACCGTCTGCCTACCCCTTGCAGGCTTTGGAACCAGACGTTCGATGCGAAGAACACTCGCCTTAGTTAACCACACTTACTTGAGATCAGTGACCATTTGTGTCACTCTGAAAATTATACATCTTACTTTCCATAAGGACATGCAAACATTATGCATAACTGGGTCATCAGTGAAGGCGAGGAAGGTAAAACAATTATTCATGCATATAGGAAAAGGTGTCAGACTATATAAAATTTCCAGCAAAATTATTTTATTTTTCAAAATCAGTTTCTTTCATTTAATATATATATATATATATATTATTGGCTGTAAATGAGGCTAGTTAAAAATTCTGAATGGCAATAGCAAAAGGTTTATGAAAACATTCAAACTAGCATTGCCGATAGGAAGTGATCAGACAACGGTCGTTAACAATACCCTTATTCATAAATGTAAACTAACCTAATGTGCCAGTTTGTCACTTCAGAAATCACTGAGTGAAAACGTATGCAATTATTTCTTGAGAAATTAAACTTAGCTCAGCTTACTGGTAGAACAATATTAGCTCTGTCTCTCAGGTTAAAATATGCTGGTTCTTAGCTGTTAAAAACGCAGTGCCAACATGGCATTGTGCAGAATGTTCTATTACAAATGGCCGCTCTCTTAGGCCTATAAGACGTGTAGACTAAACTCGCAGAAGAACTTGTGTAGAAAAGTAATTTACTTGTAGGATGATACCATTGATGGTAGAAATCAGGGCGGGATATCAGGAAAATGTAGAGTAGTATTCAAACTTCGTAGGATTAAGGTGTTTCTTAACGTGGCTTACAGATCATGGAATGTCACTGCCACTAACTAACCTAAACTTCTCTACATAGAAACAAAACAATATTAACCAAGCAAGCTATAGAAACTAACATCCTAACCTACTACTTAAAATACTTACGGCATGTCCAACTTCTGGACGTGCGTCCTGACTTAGGACGTAGCCCATTGAAAGATGGAGGCAGAGAGAGCGATCTCCTAACTGAAATTACGCGCCTAGCCCTATGCTATCACGCTAGCCAATGGGGGTGCAGAGTTTAAACCTGCCAGCCAATCGAAAGGCTTCCTACTCAAACAGCTAATCTGACACACCCCTAACAGCCTAATTCCCTATGTAAAAGAGTTACGGGTCTCGTAGCAGGTAATAAAATTAACACAATAAATTCTCTGAAACAATTACAATGGTATGAGACCAAGAAAATAAATGAAAATATTGAATTATTAATTAAAATACACACATCAAATCTTATTACCTAATGAATTTAAGCAAAAATTATTGCCATTCTAACATCTAATTATTTAAAATCCTAAACATACGAAAATGAATAAAAATAAATAAAATGAAAAATATGTGAAAAACGTATGCGAATTACAGCGTTTGACATAGACAGTGTAGAATGTGTGAAAATATACATAGATTATAGTAATAAATAAAGAAATTACAAAAGTTTATGTTACGTATTGGCACCTGCAGTCGGTTTAGTCTTTTTCATCAGGAGACAGATATCTCATTAAAAATGTAACATTTACATTAGTAAAATTTTTGCATTGTTAGAAAAATTCTCTGTGGAAAAATGTTCATTTAACAATACTTCGCTATAAGAACAGGGAAAATCACATACATAACTTTTTACTACATACCCTGAAACAAAAATAAAACATAACATAACTGTTACATATCATTACGAGGGGCATGGTTTACTTCTCTAATTGTTGGAATACAGACATTTCATGCGGGCCTCGGTTTCTTGCTACACTTTTTTTTCTCTTGAGTTATATTTTGATCGTCCGCAGCTGCAGAGCGTAAACAATATGTTAATTGCATGTATATTTTAATGACTGTGATAGAAAATATTAAAATTCATAAAATAGGAAGTACAAAACAAATTTTTTATATATATATATATATATATATATATATATATATATATATATATATATATATATATAGGAATATAGTTATGTCAATGTGTATACACATAATGGAATATAATTATATTAATACATGTATAGTAGAATGTAATTACGTAAACTTTCTTCTAGTTTGTTATGACCCATTAAGATCACGAGTGACTTGTTCAGCGCGCCTTCGCTCTTCCCAATACCTCTTCATTCTTTCACCATCCTATTTCTCTGTGCTTCTGTGAGCTGTATCTTTATCCTGGTGTGAGTCCATTTGTGACCTTCCACCATGTTCTTGTACCTGACTATATTGCACTATTGTCTGGGGATTTTTATCCATAATGCCAATTGCCTTTATGTAAACATATAAATAGTAACTTATAAAAATATATAATACAACATGGGCCCATGAAATGCCATGCCATGCTACGCAATGCAAATGGAAAACTTGATTTTGTAAAATAACATACATATAGAAATCAAATTGTATAAAATGTAAAATAATATAACTAATGTATACTTATTACGTAGGGTAATTTAGCTCCACATTTTCATTACAGAGGAACAATAACTTCGTTGTCCAAAGCTATTCATGACTAGTGATTGACTGCAAAAGGACAGTATTATTGATTCTGTATACCTCTGATGTGCGTCAACCACGACGTCCAGAATCAGGTCCCCACAAGGGAAGGCCCAAACGTCGAAGGGAGTACGAGCAGCTATTCTGGTATTCTGCCACCCACCCCTCATTTTCTGCCCAATACGTCACGATCGAGGACGATCGATTGTTCTAAGCAGGAGGGCACTGTTATGGCAAACGAGGTGTTTCTGGATAGCAACTTCGATACGAGCAGCAGGCTGTCACTCAATCACCGACGAGAGTAGGGGGCTTGGGGGGACGACCAGACTTTATAAACGAGGTCGCCAGAGTGCCGGCCATCTATATCATTCACCACACTCCGGGTCACTGACGGCGCAGGGTGCTGCCGCCGCTGACCGACTTCGAGCTCCGGTGACGAGACGAAAATGTGAGAGGAGACGATCCACCACGAGGGAATCCTGAGAGGCCTTCTCCGCGGTGCGGGCCTGAACGTTCCGTCAATATTATATTCCAGTGGTGAGTCCGATTTGGATAGCTGCGGATATCGAAGGGATTGTTAGATTGCTTCAGTAGCAGTTTTAATTTAGGAGTATTTACTATTGAGAGTTGATCATGATTTATTGTAATAGAATGACAAAATAAATAATATTTTACATAATCAGAGAATATTTATTTGTATAAAGAGCATTCCTGATTGGTATAGTCATTGTCAAGTGTGTTGTGAGTCAGGACCATTATTCCAGTTGAGAGGAGCTCGTGAGTAAATTATAGCTACATCCCTAGTCTATTCTCTAGAGTAATGACATAGGAAAGGGTAATAGAACATTATGTACAATTTTTTACCAAATTTTTAGAAACTGTGTACAATTAACGAATATTCTCTGGACAATGTTTAGAGTTTTCAAGATCACCAATTTATTGAAAACACCGGTGTTTAGACCTTACACCTTCATAAAAATAGTAATTGCATACTAATATTTAGCCTTCGAGTTTCATCGGATTTTGATTATGCACTATTCAGCATTACGTCCTACTTAAATTAAGGCACTCTTGTTGCAAGTACCTAGGACAAATCATTTCCGTTTAAAACACACGCTTTTTTTTCGGTGGTGACGATACAATGTAATACTTCATACATGAGGAGGTAAACACATCGTAAACAACCGATATTGGGTTGACTATGCTCGAAAGCACAAGTGAAATAAGACAGACGGTATTTTCTGGGCATCACATGTTTGTAGGACTGAATGTCCAGGTTTACGTGGAAGTAATTGACCGACGTGCATTTGTTGTACGAAGCGGCAGACTGTAGTGGCCTATGAACACGTAATTTGTGGTAGCAGAAATACCCTAATCGCGTTACTCCTCTTCATGGGATGTTTGTATCAGTTGACAAACGCATAAGGAAAACAGATACATCGGCCATCGTAATAATTATTGTACTATGTAGTAGTTTGGTATTTGCTGACTATTTTGAGCCTTTATGCGTGCCTAAACGTATGCTCGTATATTTGCACAACATTCAATTATATTATTTTAGTGCATTTACCACTTAAGTCTCACTTAAAGTGTCGGCCCATTAGCGATTGCTTACGATGTATTTACCTTCGCGTGTATGAACTATTACCTGTATACCTACGCGTTTATTGAGTTTCCAACGTGCCAGGCTTTTTATAGTCATTGTTGAATACTTTATGCGCATTTTAAACGGAAATTGTGGGTCAGACACTTCAACCTAACACTGTTTAGGGCTAATGTTCACTCAGCTGAAGGTAGTACTCTAACAGATGCGCTCTGTATTTTAATACATGGACCTGTGTCAGGAACGAACAGGGAATAAAAATAATTTTGACAGAAATGTCGCTAATCTCGAACTCTCTAGTATTTATTCTTCTGTCTGATATAGATGGTGCAATAAAACGCTAAATTCTAATTGTAGAGAGGGGAAATTAGCATGTGCTTCCCTATCCAGACATTCTGATGTGGTTTTCTACCGTTTTCCGAAAACATTCCTGATGATTACCGGAATGGTTCTTCACTACAGGCGATGGTCACGGATCCTTTTCCGATTATGATAGATTGAGCAAATTGCGCCGTATGTAATAATCCCATTGTCGACAAGATGTTACTCTAATGGCCTTGTCAACAATGGTACTATTGTTAACAAGACGTTATTCTAATAACTCGATTTTTGATAAGACAGTACATACAATGATCTCATCGTCGATAAAATTGTCTCTAATTATCTAATTTTAAACAATAATATACACTAATTTCGTCATTGTCAACGAGATGTTACTCAAATGACCCCATTATCGAGAATGCGTTACTCTACTAACGCCATTATCGACACTACATAATTCTAATTACCTCATTATTGTCAAGACATTTCTCTAATGTTTCAATTTTCAACAATATGTAACTCGAATGGCCCCATTGACAACACGCCATTACTCTAATTACCCTGTTGTCGACAAGACATCACTCTAATGATCCCATTTTCGAAAAGAGGTTAATACAAAGATTTATTCTCGTTGTGTTCTGTAATGGAAGATACTGCTGCTGAAACACAAAGTAGTAATTTGATCAATAGTGTTAGTTCATGATAAAATATAATAACATATTGTATCAGGCTGTATTAGATTAGTTAGGAAATAATTTTTAATTAAGGAGCAATAATATAAATTATGACATGTTAATTTACATTGTTTTACTGAATAATGTATGTAAACGTGTGATAAAAGTGAACATGGCTAAAGAAGCCGATTTTATACTGTATAAAATGCAATCTTTTGACAGTCAAATATCAAATGGATTTGTTAAGGAACTATGCAATACTATTCTCAGTGTTCGCCAGTGTCGAGTGCTGTTTTTACTTCAATTGGCAATATCTAATTTTTTATTTTTTTTATTTTTAATAAAGGTTTTACTAGACAACCTTCTACATAAAATGTTAATGCTACATGATTTCTTATTTATCATATGTATTTGTAAATTCGAAAGATATATTACAGTTCACATTTTGTATTTATATCTCACGTTTATTAACAGACCATGTAATTTTTATGATATGTCAGTCCCATTATAACAGTTATAAAATACTGGCTTAATATATTTTCATACGAAATATTATTATTATTATATATAAAACTTTGAAGGCCTTAGAAAACTAAAATTGAGTTTAAGAGACAGACAAATTATTGAATTGTTCACCAGCAACTATCGCTTGTAGAGGAAAACTTAGTTTTTGGCAGCTTCGCTGCTACCCATTATTTAGTCTCATTAGTTTACAAAGAAGGAAGGACGTGACGAAAAGAAAGTTGACTGAATTACCTGGCAGTGAAAAATTGTGTTTGCGGAACTTCCACTAATCTTTGATCCTCGTCGCTCAAAATTTTGAGATCGTTTCGAAATGGTGGGAAGAGATGGCGGCGCACCATGTAGCGGTGATTCTTCACTCTGTACCACCGACTAAAGCTGAGAAAGATCGATTTTTGTTTTCTATTTCCGCGAAATTGACTCCATCTCCAATAGGACTGTCAAAATTGCATTGTTAATAGTGATCAACATGTTTGTTTGCATTTTATTTTACAACAGGTAAACAGTTTTGTGAGAATAAATTACTATGACAGACTATTATATTCTTGTAATTTTATATAGTTAATGATTTGCTCTATGTCACGAAGCTTGTACTTCAAGTTGTATCTCCCGAACCATATAAATAAATAAAAAGTATTTCGAAGCATGTACTTGCAAAAAAAAAAAAAAACAGTTTTATAGCCTCAAATCCATTTTTTTTTTTTTGTTGGTGCTATTTCCAAAATAGCAGTTCAGTGTTGGGACACACATATTGTTACTGTGCAGATATAATGCGCACTCCACAGTCTCTTGCTTCGGAGAGGGGAGTAACAGTATGCTCCACTCTTCGGGTATGTTCGTTCACCTCCGCCATCACTCGGCGAACGAGGCGTGTGCCGTGTCGAGGTCCGAGGGCGAGGTTAAACTGCAGTAATGCACTAGTTTGAGAAGTGACGAGCCGGCTGGCCAGCAAGTGGTTAACATTGCACGCACCCAAGTCTTCGTTAGTCCATTGTTTGCAGTTTGATTATGAACAGGCGTGGGGATCCAGACCGTCGACCCTCTCCCTCCCCACGCAGTCACTGCAATTAAGATTTATTCCCGTCGCTTGCTGACGAGGTGAGCAACAACTTAGCAATCCTAATATGCTGCCTAAACTTGATTCTCGCGAGCTGCCGGAGAGGCTTTGCAGGCACTGTGCTTCGTGTATTTATACAACAGCTTAGTTACGGCCTCGTAATTCCAGCGAACGGTGACTGCCACGTAGGTTTTGAAGAAATTTAGCTTTCTTTCGTCCTTACTTAAATTATCGATAAATTTCCGGCCAACTTTTGTGGAGGAGAACATTGTCCCATGACGCTAAAACATCACACACAGAACCAAAAAAGTGGGTTTATTGGTTGCGATAGGTTCCCGTAATTGAAAGTGGGAATAAGAACGCAGTAATTTAGTTGACATATTACATTTTCTTGAGTGTGTTTTTTTTTTTTTTTTTTTTTTTTTTTTTCCCACCGGCCGGTGAAATCAGACAAGTCATGTATTCGCTACCCCCCTCTGCGGCCACCCTTCGTCTTAGTGTCACCAGCCAATCAATGCCTGGCAGTGGCCCGAATTAGTATAAAAGGAGAGAGAGCCCGCTCCTTAAGTTAATTATTAGTTCAAAAATTTAAAAAAATCTCACAAAAAAGTATTAAATTAAAAAACAAAATTAAAATTTGGAAATTTATCAAAAATGAAATAAAGATTAAACATAATCAAAAAATAAATAAAGATACAAAAATCTCTAAAACTTGCAATACTGGTTTTCTAGTTATTATGACATTCTACAAATGATGTCCTTCGGGAGGCTGATGTAGAGACAAAAACTACACTGATTAACCCTAGTTTTGACCAGAGTTGGCAACAGTCCTGGTACATAAGTAGTAGGGGCGGGCCGGTCCTAGGCCACTTTTGATTAATCGGGTTATCAATTTGATATCAAATTTATTGATCGGATCAATACTTAATCCGATCAAAAACATTTAATCTGCTAATAGAAATATGATAAAATTAACAGGAAGATATTTGAATTATTATTTCATTATAATGAATTGGATCAATCGAGCAAAAAATATATTTTTTTAATTTTGTGTGAATTGATAAGTGTATAGTTTGGTGCAAGAGTGTGCTAATGGTCTTTATTTTTTATGGGTGGGAGCAGCATGGTAGGTCCTCTCCCTTGGAGCTCTGGTGTTGTACTGATGTGTGATGTGTTGGGGAAGTGGTGCATAAAGGCATTGTGTAAAATTAATTTTTGATGGTGCTGAGTAGGAGTTATACTACATATACTACATATAGATATACTACATATACATATACTACATATACATATACTACATATACATATACTACATATACATATATTACATATACATATATTACATATACATATATTACATATACATATATTACATATACATATATTACATATACATATATATTCTTTGATTAGAAAGTCATCAAACAATTCCATATAAAATCCCCTTCGCCATTTAAGTTCAAAACCACAGACATTAAAGTCACCATAAAATGCAATAATATTTCAAATGCCTTTACATAAAATAATCAACGAGAGCTTGCCAAAAACCTACCAAATTAATACTGATTAGAAATCATAACTTGCTTTCATGATTACTTTAATTAAATTCTGATACTCTACTCTATTGACAAAATATTAGCAAGGAACATCAACGACGAGGAAGGGCAGACCCATCATCTTAAAGAAACGTATTAATTAAAATATCATAAAATTTACTTTTAAATTGGCGGCAGTTCCAAAGGAAACCCAACAAAACACCATAATAATAAAATATCATAAACGACGCAATATTAAAAGGCTACCCCACAATCATGGAAAAGTACAGAAAGGAGTAAAGAGCCAATGGGGCTGCATAACTATGGCTACACACAGCAGCCCAGTTTAGTTAATCTAAACATAAATTTGGAACGGCATTCTAAACAGAATTTTGAAAAACACTAGGAACTGCATATCGCACACAACACCCCAAACTACGCCTCTCAAATTACTTAAAAACATCCCAACGGCCTAATAATTCCTACAAGTGCACCCATGACTCACAGTTTACAGACGTATCATAACCGGCCGCTCAGCCACAGAACACTTTGAAGTCATTAAAACCTTCACGTTGCTACAGACGATTGACTTACAAGTTAATGCATAGTGCGTCGTGCAGAAAATGTCGGTGACGATCAGCTGTTGTGACCTATGCTACGGGCATATCTGCGACGTTCAGCAAGTTGGAGTAGCAAGTACAACAGAAAGAGGAGAAGGCTTACATGACCTTATATTAACAACCTTTTGATTGAGAAAAACTGTTACATAGGAGGGGAACTGAGGAAGGGGATTGAGGGGAGGAAAGAGGGGAGCCGAGTGGCCACCGAGAATATCACTAGGGGATCTCTGTCAATTAACAATCGATTCTGTCCGATGGTGGCAGCACCACCGTCGCAAAGTTTTGCACGAATGAGCTTCCTTATGCGAACACAAAATCATTACTACAATCACAATTTCTATTAACAACCGACGAGGCAGTACCTTGGGTATGGTTACAATGCACATTTAAGTGTCGGTTTGAATTTCAGTAATATTAAGAGAATCAGGAGACGTAAGTTTAGAGGGACGAGGTGGAAATGAACACTGACAAATCACAAATTAGCAATAAACATCAGACAACAGCGCCATGGTGGGAAAGGCCGCATGTGAAGTGGCTGAGACCAAGGAGTCACACCTTGTTTCACCCAGAAAACTGGAAACTGCAGTAACCTCAGCATTAGGAGTTTTTGTGAAGAGCAGAACCATGCGACGTGAAACTACACACCTTACTCAAACCTTCTCAACGTATATTCAGAGCTCCAAAATATACTGTAATAACTATTTGCATAACGACTTTATGGAACTAGGTCTCGTCTGAGAAAACAATGCCCAATGTATCGACACCGTCCCTCACTTCTCTGAACCTTCTTGGTATCGTAATTTTTTTTCACTTTGCAGGTTCCCCGAGTCATGCAGGGCGTGCATATTCAGCCGCCAAGTAGGCTACATGTTTGTGTTGATTCTTACAGTTGACCTTGATGATCCTGTCATGGATTTTCTGGCCGACGGTTCTAGTCACAGCCCAGCCTCGTTCCAATTTTCGCTCCTCGTCTCTGGTGATCATCCAGATCGTTACTTGTTGACCATGCTTTCTGTTTGACGAAAACGGTGAGCAGCATTGCACTTTGCTGAGGTTTTCAGAAAGAGCAATTGTGGTTGCCAATTGCGAAAAGTCTGTCCATGTAGCTCAACTTGGGGATAAAAAAAAAAGTATGATACAATACTTTACAAATTAATGCTTTATAAATCCTTTCACTCGTTAGTATTAGCTATAAATAATTGATTGATTTTTAATGAAGTGTATCTGTCAAGATCGGAATAATCTGCTTAAAAAGCAAAAACATGTTAAACAAGAGACGATTTGTAACAGAAATGTATATTTAGGACGAGAGACACTTTGGAATAGCCAACTTTGGACAAAGAGACATTATGTAAGTGGAAGGCTACAGAAACAGAGAATCCATATTAGGAAATAGGTGGCCTTGTTTCTAAAATAAGAACTACATTCGTTAATAGGCATTTTGTATAAAGCTTCAAGAGAACAGGCACTTTAGAACTGCAGGTAATTGGCATTCTTATTTTTAACAGGAAGAAAGTACGTTTTGATATTCAAATGATGCAGATCTCTGTATAAAAGAATAAATAGCATCAGGAATCAAATTGACCAAATGAATGCATTTAAAAAATGGACAAGATAAGTTTTGGAATTGGCTGCCTCGATTGTAGAATGTTATGCACCAACAATTTTCTGGAATACAGTGTATGAATTAGTTTTAAAATAATGTTCTATAATGAATTTTTTAATAGAAATATTGTTACATGTTCGAATGCAGTGACGGTTAGGTTTAACTAGAGGATGCCTTCTTAGCTACACATACCGGAACATATCACAGCGTTGTCGTGCATATAAGCAAAATGTTATTTTCCTAAGGTGTATAAAATTTGGAGCTGCAGTGTCTTGCAAAGACGGATGAAAAGGACATGCCATTAATAATAACCAAACAGAGGATCGCTACTCAATTTTGTGTCCAGTTATACAAATGTGGCCAGGAAACGTCAAACAAGCGTAAGGTGAAGAATATAGGCAAAGGAAGCTTTCAAGATAATTTATGAGAAGTCTGTAGACTATCCTCCATACAGCCCACACCTCGCACCATACGACGTATAACTTTTCCCAACACTTAAGAAACTGTTAAGAGGAAGGACGTTCGGCAGAGATGAGGAAGCCCACACCAAACCTCGTATAGACTCGGACTCTGAACACTGATCTCATTTCAGCAACTTCAAACAGTCACCTCATATCCCCGGCACTTCCAGCTATTCTGGTGTCTGAGAGAGATGTGGCAGTCTCAGGGTTGGGATCTGAAGTGTCTGGTAGTTACTTCATCACATTTCAGAAGTTGTGGATTGGAACACAGCGGAGTAGACTGAGTAAAGTTTTTCTCCAAGTGTTAAATAAGTTAATTCTGACAATATATTTAACAGTTTTATAGTAAGCTGCTTTTTTCTTTCATATACAACTTAACGTGTACATAGCTGGAAAATTGATAGTGTGTGTTCTACAGTAAGTCGTGCTTTGTTTGAATAGTTGGCTGCACTGCTACACTGGAAGTCTACAAAGCGCAACTTCAACAACTTTTGCTTATGAATTTATTTAAAATATTCTGTCTTTATTTTGCGCAGAGTAGAGCGAAAATTGGCATATCGTTTATTTACATTCTTAATGATTTCATAGATCTAACTTGATTTACGCATGATTAAAGTGAGTGGTTCAATGGCGTTGCTAATTTTACACGTGACGGAAGGATACATAATGGACAAAGAAGTAGATCTTAGGAAAGGCTTTCAGAAGTGCTCAGTTAAGAAGGTCGCAAACCTCGGGCTGTTTTCGCGTTTGAGGCTCAGACGCTAGGAAGCAATAATGGCGAAGGTGTCTTGCGCATCAAGTGCGCAATCGCCTCTACCACACTGAGATCTGAGCCAGCTAATTATTAATGTACCAAATTCAGCAGTTTATAATTTATAAAAAAAAAATAGAGTAAAAAAAATTAAACAACTACATGTGATTTTATAACTAGCAGATACGAGCTCAGTTTTCCATTACTTTGATTCTCCTCCCCCCCCCCCCCTTTTTTTATCCAACTCCTTTCTCCATTTACCGACAGATATTTCTTTTCGTATAGGCTATTCCTGGTAAAGTGAGTACTTTTGAAAGTCCTCTCATTTGGGAAGATAGTCAATAAATATATTTTACTTTAGCCTTAGGCGTTAAATTCCGTGTGGGGTGGAATATACACACGGTATTATTTACATTGCAATATTTATTAAAAAAGATTGTTAACGGATAAAAATGGATGAAATGAAAAAGTAACTAGGGCCTCAAAAGTGTTCACTTTAACGTTAACAGCATATTGGGGACACGTATAATAGTTTCGTAAAAAAAAACGCATTTTTATGACGTACTGCAAGGTAGTTGAAGTCTCAGGCAGGCGACTGCCTTAAATTATGCCCTTACTATGTTGCACTTTATTTGTTAAAAATCTTCGTAATCAAGCTTCATGACCGGACATTAAAATTTCTGATATATCAATATTTTCCTGTATGGACAGACATTTTTAAATAATGGAGGAATCTTTTATTACTATTCCAGGTGTAGAAGAGTAGCGTGGGGGAAAAGAAGTTGGATTCTGAAATTACTTAACCTTTCACCCAACCCCTAACAATACAGATTTTTAAATATTGAGTTTGGAAATGAAATAATGGAGGAATACATGTAAACCGAAGTTGGCGCGGATCTCTCCATCTTAAGGCTCTCGCACAGTTAAAAATATTAGGATGTCTTTACGATTTAATTTTACGTTTACTTTCCGACATGTTTCCTATGGAACTTGATTCAATGCGGAGCTTGATACAATGTAATTGTCAAAGATAAATTCAAACACTCTTGACTTTGCGATGTCGAAAATTCGAATCTTTTCAAGCAGTCATTCTGCCAAGAATCTAACATAGGTTATGTGGAATTAATATTTGTTTACTGAAGCCCGTTAAAATTAAATAAATGACTGATGAACGTAATGTGAAGAGGAGCTATATTAATTTATACTTATGAATAAAGTAAAACAGAATTTTTTTTTGTTTTGAAATTTAATTTTAATGTAAGTGCTTAAGCGCACTTCAAAAAAGGTATATGAAATGCTTCCTGGAATGCATGTAATAATTTATATAACAAGGTACACATTTTTACAGATATTGCACGACCGAATTTCAATTGTTTGAACTTTGACTTTACATTTGTATTGTGAATCGGTAATTTCATCAAATGAAAGGAAATGTAAAATTAAAATCTAAAGTCTGCTACAGTGTAAGGGCCTTTAATATTGAAGAGGGTATAAGCGGGACAACTATCACCCGGCCATTCACCGTGCATTCGTGCGCACTCCGTTTACTATTTTTTTCTAAGAGTTACCACCCCACATTTTATTTCTCTTTTTTTAAATTCACATTAATTGCAAACGAATTATTATAAGGTATAGATAAAATGTAATTTTATAAAAGTTCAATTAAAATCAAAAATTATGTTTAGTATGTTTTCAGATGTATAAAACATTTGCGATATTTGACATATTTAGGAAATAAGCAAACGCGCCATACGTGGAGTGGTTTTTCAAAAGTTTTCTTCAAAAATGTGAAGATACGTACCGCGAATAGGCTACAAGGATATGTGGCGCGAGCGAGCGGTACCTGTCTCGAGCTTGAGGTCAAAGCACCACATCTGGAGGGTTTATCGGATGAAGGACGAGCGCGAACATAAAAACGGAGATAAAACAGACTCAGAGCTGCGGAGAGCTTAAAGGCTGGAAGGATGTTAATGGAAGGGGGGAGTGCAAGAGCTGCCAACTTGCTGCAACGATCCATGAGATATATTTTTCCCCCGTGTCGCTCTCCGGTGTGTCTGCTCGGCCGTAAAGGCGAGTGGCGGTCTTAGCGAGCACACTGCTGTCCCGCGGGATGTCCGGCGTCCAGCGCATGATCATCCGGCAAACCGCTGGCGTCCGTGGAGATGGCACACGTAGTGTGTCCACGGAGACGCCGTCGACCGCACAATTTAAAAGGTTCCGCTTCACCTTTACTTTTGTATATACTTTTCACTTTTCTTCACTTTTTTTATTTCCTGCTTGCAAACAATGCAGGTACTTATTGATAAAGGCTGTTCACGATGAAGTGGCCTCTTTATAAATGAACCTTTAAAAAAAAGTCCCTGCCCCTGCATGCACATATTTGAATGGGCCACTGAGTGATATTCGCTTAGTAAAGTTGGTAACAATGGACGGAAAGTAGTTCCATATCTTAATGGTGAATAAAAAGTGTTAAATAACCATTTGTGATAAGTTAAAATTATTTCTATCACTGTTTTTTTAATTCGTCGAAGTGTAAAAACGAACAGATTTGTAAAGTATTTACTTTCTTAATAATTTCACAGTTTCTTTTTACCGACGCATGAATAAAGTGATGAGGCCCAAGGCAATGTTAATTTTATATAAGGCGTAGGAATACACAACGTGTATAGAAGTACATATTAAGCAGAGCTTTCAAAAATGCTCATTTTACCGTGAACAATCTATAAAGTATATATGTTCCTGGCATTTTGTAACTAGTAGATAACACACAATTAAACTCAAGCACAAAAATATTAAACAACTCGTCAAACGTATGTTTTATACAATCGTACATCGTCAGTAATTACTATGAATCCGTATGACGCGAAAACTAATAAATTGCTGCCAAAGTAGTGAAGCTGGGCCTGTGGAGGACTGTGTACTTAAAGAATTTCTGCGACTATCTCAATAAATAAATAATATGAAATAGTTATATTTTTTTTCAGAAAAATTAAAAACCAACAATGTAACACCATACCATTTTGCTTTTATTATATTAGGCATATTCAAAGAGAAAAATTTTTATTGATAACTAATTAGCCTACTTTGTCCACATGGGTGCAAATAAACTTTTGTTGATTTCTTAAAAGCTTATATGGCAGGTAGGGGTTCACGTCTCATTGACAGCAATATCATTAGAAATGAAACCAGAAACATGTGAAACAGTACAAAGACAATTAAAATACACTAGTGACTTACCCGAAATTCGAATTCTGAAAAACTCGCAATGTTATGCTAACGTGCACTCAACTGCATCACGGCGATAGGATTCGGAGCATGAACTTCGGATGTAATCAGTCTATTGTTTTGAATGATAAGGTTCACTAAACTGAAATATTTATATGACCATCATTTTTAAAATAACTGTCTGAGCTACTAAAAACACACAAGTTTACATGGCTTACCATAACGCTACTTGTGTGAAATATTTTGTGGAAATAGATCGATTGGAACCCGTGATAAGGCATAAAACATTTCAACAAAATTCAACTAAATTTTGTATTCAAACAGTATTAATTAGATGCATCATTTATGCACACGGGGTTCCTCTTTTTCAGCATGTTTGCAAAAGTAATGTCAGGTGAGTAAAATGAACATTATTCCATATTCCCGGAATAATTCCACTGTTTTCCACAACATTTTGTACATTTGCAGAAGGTCATGTTAAGTTACATTATTTGAATGGGGTTAGACACCGATTTTTAAAATGGTGGCCATATTCATACTTTGATATATCTGGCTTGTCTATTTAATAACTTAACCATGTTAAACGAAACTTTTATGCTGACACTATCTATTACACGCCTAGTATAAAGAACATTTTTAGGCAGTTTCGTAAGACAGTTATGCTGGAGACAAAAATGTTCCATATATATATATAACAAGTTAGTCTAAATAATTTATATTAAAACATGCCTGGCGCACATAAGACACGTTAATTTACATACCCTACTGTAGCAACACTTGCATGAAATATTGGTATGAATCGTTTGATTGACCCTCGAGACATGGCATATATCCTCCATTGTTCCGTGATGATCGTAGATATAATATACGTTAAATTTAATTCGGTTACATAGTTGCGTAGATATAGCACACTAAGCTAAAAGGTTTGTATAGGCGCCATTCTGAAAATAAGAGAGAGACTTTAAACGTATAAATTTGCATGGCCTACCACAGTACACCTTCCTCGCAAAGTTTGAAAGAAATAGGTTGATTGTTTCACGAGATACGACATAAAAATTTTTGTTTTTCATGTGGAGTTATCTTCCAAAATGGCGGAGAAATGAGGCTTTGAACAGAACATTATGAAGAATATAACGAAAACTGTCAGCATTCAAATTTAAGTAATTTTTTTTTTGCATTTAAGTAGATAAAAAATTTTGAGCCAAATTCTTAACATGGCCGCCATTTTGAAAATATGTCTGACATACTTGAAACATATTTGTACCTATCATCTGATGTAGTACTACGTGTTTGCCAATTTTGGTAGGAATCTGTAATTGTTTTCTAATATATTACACAAAGTCTTTATTAATTCATATACCGATATCTTACAGAATGGCAGCCGAAAGTGACTGTTGTTTGGATTACATAATATTTGCTATAGGTACTGTCAGAGTGCAAAGTTTAGTCGAAATTGGTGAAACTGTATGGTAGTTACACCAAATAAACCTAAAATAATTGTATGGCAGCCATTTTGAAAATTGGAGACTAATAAAGTTCGCTTACTTATTTACCTAGGCCACTATTTACGTACCAAATTTGGCGAAAATTGGTAGAGTAGTTCTAGAGATATTATCTAAAATATTAATTTTTCATCTGGTGCTTTTTTCAAAATGGTGGACTGATAACAATATTCACCTCTTAATTTAATTTTCACACCTTCCACTGTCAGCATACAAAATTTAGTTTAAATTGGTTGCATGGTTTCCGAGATCTAACATAACACCCTTAATATTAAAAATGCCGTCATTTTAAAAGTAAGTGCCCGGCGTGGTCGAAAACTATGAAAGTAAGGCGTCATATTTTGGTACTATGTGTGTACCGAGTTTAATGAAATTCGGTTCACGTGTTCAAAAATGTACGGGGCGATGGACACACATGCACAGTCTCTCACACAGGCACGCATACACAGAACCACATATGAAAGCCGCTAAGCCCGAGGGCAAGTCGCCCTCGTCGCCTTGTCTACTCTTCTTGCCCCACAATGTGCGTGAGTTGACGTAGTTAGATCTGATTGGCTCCCGTCGTGCCCCGGAGGAGTCTGCTAGAAGTTTGTTTTAATTGCCCTGGAATGTCCTTCGGTTAGCCGCATCCACATTTTCTGTCCCACTTGACTCATTTCTTCGATTGTTTATGGATTCCAATTTGGCCCAGTGTTTTGCTTTAATGTTTTATAAACTTGTATGTGGCCTCCTTCCCGGCTTGTATTTTGGGCAGGTGCACGATGGGGCCTTGTGTAACAACTGGTACTGAATTCTTTAAACAGTCAGAAGAATATGGCCTTCGTATCTGAGATGGAAAACACTGAATTATTGGTTGTATGTATGTCCTCTTCCACTTAGATTATTATTCTACTCATACGAGGACGAGTCAAATTAAATTCAAATGCGATAAAAATTCAAGAGATTATTGGAATAGCAAGTAAAGGCCATGCTAAAATTTGTTTAACACAGAAAATAGCACACACACACAGAAACTAAAAAGCATATGATATTATATTCGTTACAATCACGCACCGCACACGCACAAGAAGTAGTATAGGAAAAATGCACAGAAAGTTCAGAAAATTCCAAAATTATGTGTGCGTATGCGCGTTGCGCATAGCCAATCAGAGGCCGGATACAGCCAAGTTCGAATGTAAAGATAAAAGTAGTAGAAAGAAACAACTTGACTATTGTTTGGAAAATCTGCGCCAAGTCAGTGTTTGTTTTGGTTTTACTGTGCAATGTACGACGGCACAGTAAATTCGTTAGCTATTGATGTTAATGTAGTTGAAATAGAAAAGAATCCTATACATCAAGACAAAAGTGGAGCGGACTTTAGAACTGGAGACGCGTATGAAAACTTCGTTTCGGTAAATGTTTCCAAAAAAAAACGTAGGTTACATGTAAAACGAAGTTAACGTAAAACATATAGAAAGTAGGTACTGTTTTGCAATACCAGAAATAGTAAAAAAATTTCATGATTTACAGAAAAAATAATCTTTTAGACTATTCTGTCGTTTCTGTGCGTGAAAGTTTTTTGCTGTGCGTGTGTTCTGTGTGCTAAATGAAATGTAGCGGGGCCTTAAGATGGAACGAGGAATAGACATAATGCAATACTTAAAAAATATATAACAGCACGAAGTTAACACGCTACTAAAGGACGCAGCGGTATAGTGTCGAAATTGTCCCTTCACTGTCAACATGCTTCACAGAGGACCAGAAGTCCAGTTTTCTTTCTTATACCTAGTCGAGATAAGATTAAGTTTATCGAAATTCACGACAAAATGATTTAACACTACGGCGAAGCATGCTTCAGGTGTAACGAATATGTGCAGCGACGGTGCATAACCAGCTACACACAACGCTAATTTGTTTCCCCCCTCGAAGTATCGACGCGTTACTCAAGCACTGAAACAACTATATTTGACCACAAGGGATCTGTGTGAGAAAACTTGTGTTATATTACATTTTCCATGTTCGATCGAAAAATATTAAATGATTTAATTTGACTCACTTCGTGCATGCGTGCACGCATGCACGAAGGTGCATATATATGCATATATATTATATATGCATATATATATATATATATATATATATATATATATATAGTAGCAGTAGTGTACTTGTGTCATGTAACCGCAGAGCTCTTCAGACAAAGGAGGTACGATGCTTCAAACAGCAGAGCATCGCGAAACTAACCTCTCTGACGAGGGTAATGACGAAAAGAATGGTGTTTTTAAGGGGGGGGGGGGGGGTATTTTGGATTTTAAACTGTGCCGACAGCGCCTCATTACAGAATGGTTCCTTCGGCAGCTTGCATTAAACTAAATATGGCCACATTCTCATTTCTTTCACTATCTTTTCTCCTTTTTCCAGCCCACCATTCCTCCGGCCAACACCTAGTCTATCGTGCATATATCGCCTTGCTAAACGAGACGCTCGGGTGTCAGCAAGTCAGGACCTTCTTGAGTCCGTTCTACCTGCCTGACGCTTCACGTTCTCTGCAGTGTGTTTGGGAAAAACACTAATGCGAAACTACTTAACGCGCGTCCATTGTGCTGATCTACGATAAGAATACACACATCAGATGAGGCCTGTTGAGTGATTTAAAAAATCACGTACACTAGAATCGCCATTTAAGAGCACTCCAACACAGCTAAGAACTTTTTTTTTTTTTTAAGACGCTGTTTCTCAAAATGTTCTTGTCATATACTGGAGGGTCACACACCCAGTGCCCAAACGCCCGACATCTCAGCTTCTTTCGGCCTATAGTACCACAAATGCGCGTATGCACTTATATCCGGTCCTTAAACGCATTCTTATATAAAATAATTGTGTTCTAAGTTGCGGCGTGCTACACCTGCAGAACAAGGCGCTAAAATCATGCGGGTAAAATCAGTTAAATAGTACGTAGGCGCGGGACACTTAGGAAGTTTCTGAATTCTCAAAAACTGCATGCTTATGCGTACTTGTCCCCGGAAGTGAAATCACCATGTGTGTACTAACACTGTTCAAATTCCCAGTATAGTACACACAGGCTCTATACTTGGTAAGTATTTGAAATTGTATGCTTGTTGGGCATACTAGCGTTCTTACGAGTCGCCAGATTGTATTTCAGGTGTGAAAATTAACGTGTACCTTTTGTGATTATAAAGCTCGCAAGTTTTGAAATTTAATAAGTAGTATTTACAAAATGTAGTTCTGTTGTATGTGTAAATAATTGTCAGTTTAATAAATGTACTTCCAATTATGAATAAAGTTCTTAGTGTTGTTAAGACGTCTCCAGCATATTTCCCAGGTGTAATTTCAATCCGCATTTTTAAGTTATTACAAACCCCATTAAATTGTATTTATCTTTATTTTGTTATCAACGTGTAGGTTATATTTCCGTGAACGGGATGTGTAAATAATTGTCAGGTTAATAAATGTGCATAAAAATATGGATAAAATTCTGAGCGTTTTATAGACTTCTGCAGCATATTTCCGACGTGTTTGTGTACAAATAATATTAAAATTGCATTCTGCATTTCCAATTTAGTACAAACCTCATTGAATTGTATTTATATTTATTTTGGTATAAAACACGTGATAGGTTAGGTATCGGGGGAAGAGTAAAGGATGCCAGTGTCTGTGTAATGCCCTTTATATACTATAAATAAACGTAAAAATCCCATAACAACTGCTTTCATTTGTTTACAATCTTCTAATGGCGTGACAAAGTAATATCGCAAGGCTATAGGTGTGGTATGAATATTTGTGAAATCAATAGAAGCTGAACAGATAAACATAACCGCAGGATACCGAGGTGCAAGAATTTCTATGTTCCTGCTATTGTGTTGTAAATTTATAATAAACAGCATCTGTAACGTGTGTGACCAACATAAGCCTAATGCTGCCAGAGTGTTTATTTTCACTCTTTATGATAGATTGTTCACCTAACTGCTTCGGGCGGCGGACAATGCCTCCCACGTACCGCCCTCAGGTACTCCCCCTCCCTGCCCATACATCTCCCCCCCCCCCCCTCATTTCTCGCCTAGACAGGTGTTGCGCCAGTCAAGGCAGGGAAGCAATTACCTGGTCGTGGGAACAAGCTCTCCCGAACAGCAAATCTAGCACACACCTGCAGAGGCAGACACCCCAGCCTACCTCGACGAGAAAAATTTCACTTCCCCAGCAAAGCACTTAGAAATATTTCAAGTCCAGGAAACACTGACCTAAACAATCCAATTTGAGAAATTTCCATGTAACTATGCAAATATTACGTTGTTCAATAATCAAAACTAAATATTTGAAAAGTCAGTTTTCCAGTCTTTAAACATTTTTTTCTAGCTAACTAGCTAGCTAACATTTTAAATGTGCATGCATATATATTCTTTAAATCATGTATTGTTCACGAAACTAAAAGTTACTAAACCAACCTTCGTATACACGAAAATTAAATATGATTTTACAAATGCGCCGAACAAAGATTTTTGGTTATTACTCTGATAAATAAACAGAGAAAAAAGTGCATGGTTCTTGTAAACAAGTTGTAAAATTTTAATATATGAAACTAAGTGAAGGTTAACCACTTGTGAAAAAACAACAGCCACTGTTAAAAATAATATTAGCGTCATCACTTAACAGGTACTTCTTAATTAGAAATCACCTCATTACCAACACCAACTTGTGCCTTAAGCAGTTAAGAGTAAAAATATAATCTACCACAATTTCAAGAAAAATACCAAGGTGCATTCACACCTGAACTAATAGCAATTTTTAAAACACAGAGCAAGCAAACACACCAAACGACCCGATGTGCTATTTATAGCGCCGGCCGACCTTGACAGGCGAGTGCTTAGCAGCAGGCTGGCTATTTTTATCTTCCATCCTCGAGCTCAAGGTCAAATCTACAGCCTAGAGGGATTGAACACGGCAGCTCGTAGTAACACTAGTGAGCTAGCAGAGCGCTCGAGTTCGGAATTTTCTAAGTCCGTCACCTTAAAAACACAATAGCTCATAAAATCCGAACCACTGTACTGAATTAAGTCAAACAAACTGCAATGTCATCACAGTTAATCCAGCAATTTAATTATGACAAATAATGCAAATATGAAGCATGATTAATAATGTTACAGTCATCACAGACAACAACCAATTACAGATTTGATAAACTGTATATTGGATCAGAAATCACTCGCCTGTCAAGGTCGGCCGGCGCTATAGATAGCACGTCGGGTCGTTTGGTGTGTTTGCGTGCTCTGTGTATCTTTTATGTTATCTATGGTCATGTACTGGAAGTAACTTGTTCGTGAGGTATATAAACGTTGCAATTTGTCCGTGCATTTCATATCGCTCCGTGTCATTAGAGAAGACACATCAATAATGCTTCCTCGGCATTCTCGTACGTCTAGGTATTATCCTAAGAAGGTATACCGAAATATTTTGTCTTTCAGTAAGGATGTAAATAAGGACGATAGGTCTGACTGTTAAGATTGTCGATGTAGAAGAGAGTTATGTTTTGTCATTTTTGTACCATTTTGGTCTTCAATGAATAACCGCTAAACCAGGTAGTGGAAATGTGTTTATTGTAGTATTGTTTATTGGAACAGTTTATTGGAAATATGTTTCTTCAGGAAGTCGCATACTCAAAAGGATCCTGCGCCTAAGGAAATTGGTGACATTGACTCTCGTGATATAATATGTTGGAAGACTTTTCCAGTCAATGAAGGAAAGATCGATAATACTGCTGTTATTAGCGTGTTTGGTGCTACTACCATGTTTTCTCATAAGAAACTCAAGTTTGAACTTGATCAGATTTGGTTGTATCGCAAGCTGGTTGGTACGACTGGTGACATGCACATTCATGGCCATGCTGAATTGTATTTTAACCCGTAATAAATATGTTTTGTCATTACATTTTTTATATGTCCTGATATCCAGTGAAAACAATCCCCTGCCAAACCCTGCATGCCACGTTGACTAGAACCAACTCCTTTACAAGCAGCTCAAATGTGCATGTAATATTTTTAATAAATATTTTCCAACCCAAGTACATTAAACAGTTGTGTTACATCGCCAAACACCATGTCAAATCAGATTACGCCATAATGTGTGGTTCTGGGTTCGAATCCTGGGTAAGGCATGCTTATTATAAGATGGGTTCGATTCCCAGGTAATATAATACAGTATCCTTATAAATGATACACAATATTATAAGAATGATAATAGACAGTACACTAATACAATGCTTGATACACAATTATATAAATACAAGTTATATAATCAAAATATACAATTAAATTATACTTCAAAAACTTATGTACTGCAGTACTAAGACTATTAGATTCCGGAATCGCACCACATAATAAAATACGTATAAAAATCCAAATTAATTGAAAATTTAATCACTAATACCAAATAAATATGGATATTTCACATTAAAGTATTAACTCAATACAAATGTAAACAAGAAAATTTATAAAATGTGTTATATGTTAAAAATCCTTAATTTTGTGTTAGAATCATTTAATTCATTAAAGAAATCATATTTACTTCAGTAAAATTATGTTTTATTATCAAATTCGACTATTTCCCTTGTTCGTGTAGGTTCCCCAGGGAGGGATGGGAGTAGGGTGTCAGCCTATATATACACGTGCCATACATACCACCGCCCGCCATTCTTAATCCAGCAGCTAAGGGGTGCGGACCACTCCTCCAGACGAGCATTTGGAGGCAGCCGGCGAGGAGAGAGGAACTGCAGCACACTCCAGAATACTGCTGGCGAGCAGTTCTTGTTAGAACTGCTCTCTTTTGTCAGCGAAATATAACGCAGATAGTTCTTTTTAGAACTTCTGCAGAAATTTAAAGTTGGTTCCCTTTAGTTTAGTTAGGTTTAAATATAAAAACAATTTCTTTAGTGCTAGGAGAAGCCTCCCTGGCCATGTCTCTGGTAGAGGGGATAGGATACGAGGGAGGGGCATGGACGACACACACCAGCTAACAGATTGAGGTACACTGTAAACTTAGCATTAATGATAATTTGAATGTGTGTGTGGCGACGTGGTCACACCAGATGATTAAATAGTTTATTGTTAGTGGTTAATTCGAGGGTGTGCGGCGATGTGGTCCAGACTAACACACCTTCTTCGTGATTTCTTAAGTCTGAATGAAATTTGAACAAATTTTTATATGAAATAGTTAAAACAACTTTTATACTTTACTTAAAATCAATTGACTTTTAGAATTTCATTCCTAATTGGTTAAATTTTATTCGGGTTTATGTAAATATTGATAATTTTGTTAGTTTTACATATTTTTAAGAAGTTTCATTAGTAGTTTTAAAAATTCTTTGTGGTTTTAAGTATTTTTTTGTTTTATGTATTTTTTAGTAGTTTTGCGTATTTTTAAGATGTTTAAGGGTGGTGTTTGGTAATGACTGATGTGCGAATTATGGAGCAAGAAAAAGAAAAGAGGAAACTATGCCAGGCTACGCACAGCATATCTGGAGGGCACATAGCCCTGTCCTATTCTATGCTCAGAATGAGATGAATGATGATGAATGGTTGAGTGATGGATAATTGAATCTTGAGTACTTCTAACGAATGAAATGTTTGTATGTGTGAAGGGGTGTATTCGGCATATAATTTTAGTGTATGTAGTTTTAAGATTTTCAAAGTAGGTGTATGACTGCAAGTATGAGTGAGGGGAAAGGTATTTCAATAAATTCTAGGTGGGTTGTTGATGTATATTGGAGATGATTTAATAGAGTTTAGAAGGAGATACTGACTGACCGCCATTATCTTTATAATGGACCTAAGGCGAGACAATATCTCAATTCAGCCTTCTATATGATGTTAAATACTCACAAAAGTATGTTAAACCCATCTAGAATAAAATACCAAGTACTTGGAGAAAAATATTTAAAAAAATAGGTGTATGAGTGTGAGGGGAAATGTGTTGGAATTTTTTAAAATTTAGTTAGTTTTAAGACAGACTGGGTATATGTGAGTTTGAGAGTGAATTATGGAACATAGAAAAAGATTTAGGAGCTAAGACATATGCACCTAGCATATTCAGGTTGTGCATAGCCCTGCCCATTTCTATGTTCTGAATGAATTGATTGAAGATGTATGAATGTATGATGAACAATTGGACCTGAGTACTTCTAAAAATTGTGGCATGCATGGAAATAGGTTGGGTATGTGTAGTTAGATTTTAAATATGTTATTTAGTTGTAAGAGTATACATTTTCACAGAGATTTAAGTAAGTGTTTTAAATATGTAGTAGCATATTAATTTCCCTTGCTGAATACTCTTTTTATAAAACAAATTTATTAAAAAAAACCATAAATTTTGCTAATTTAAAAGAAAATTTTGACAGTGTTATATACTATAACTTTTAATGGTGTCGCATATTTTAATTTTTTACGGTGTCAAGTATTTCATTTTATTTTTAAAATTAACATCTCAATTTGTGTGTTAAACAAATAAATAACTTGCTTAGAAGTAATAGACTTGTTAACACAGTTTGCTTGTTACAAAGCACAAAGATGTGTGCGCAGAGGTGTTTAGAATGAACTGTAGAACAGTTTGCAAAATGCTATGTAGTGAACTGGTAGCTGTTGCGCGACGGTTGACAGCAGTTGTGTCAACCGGCGAGTCGGGGAGTTGCCAGAGGGCAGGGAAAGTGTAGCCAAAATTCTCAGGGCAATGCTTAGTGCAGGCGTTGAAAGAATGGATCATTGCAGTGCGTGGGGAAAGGAAATCCGTGCTTAGCACAGGCTGGTGCACAGGGAGTGGAGTATAATGGGGAAGCATGCATGCATTGAGTCGAAAGACCAGGATTGGGGGAAGGGGACGGTAGCCGATACGTGGTGCTAGGGGGCCAAACGCCCAAGCTCGCTCCCGCCTTCCTTCATCCTGCTGTTTGCCCGTGACTCCACTCATTTCATGCAGCTTGCTTCTCCCTCCCTCTTCCCTCCTTTGTGACCATGCTTCACCGACACTCTCACAGCTGCTATTTCTGTAAACCATCTCACTCTCCATGACTATTCCTCCTCACAGTGCACGTCCCAGCAAGCCCGCGTCTTGCATTCACGCCTCGACGAACCTTCCTCATCACCGCCATCAGTGCACCGCTCGTCACTCATTGCTCTCGCCGCCCTCATCATCTACGTTCTTGGCTCTAGCCAGAAGGCTTTCCACATCCGTGTTCACGCCATGTTTTGTAAACAAACTTCAATGTGGTTCTGCACACATTGTGGGAAGTAAACTCATGCTGTGGACGATTCTCCATAAACACAAGTCTTTAGTGCTTTAAATATTAACGATATGCTTTGAAATTTATTTGCATTAATATAATTTATAACAGTATTGTTTGGTGATATGGAATGGGATCGAACAAAATAATATGCCAGTCATTAGACTGAGTGAATGAAAATTAAGTAATTTGGTCACGGAAATATACCAAGTTTTTTGTGTTATGATAATATACTTGTTCAAGATAAATATGTAAAAAAAATGTTACACCCACAATTAAATACATGTTCCTCAAACAAACATTTTGTAAAGTTATGACCATAGATTGATAAAGTAATATATTTTATGTAAACAATGAATCAATCATTTCTTTAAGATATATAGTCTGTTTAGAGTTAAATGATACAAACTTTCAGTTTGAAATGCAATTTGTTATATTCCCTTTTCTCAAAACAAAAAACTAATTTATTTACATATACAAAAATCGCATTCTTCTTTGCATATTTATTTACATATATAAAAATCACATTTCATCTTTAAAAAATGTTTCTTTACATGTACAAGCAATTGTCTATCCATTTAAGCAATGTCATTTGTAATTATGTAGTGAAGTTCATATCTGGAGACGAGGCTGGTGATATGTTGCAGGGAGACAAACTCGTTATTCTCTCAAATATGTGACATATTTTAATTCACAGAGAATGCTGTATGAATTGTTGGTTCATTGAATGTCAGATAAGATGTAAGTCACTACATACTAGATGATTCACACATTCTTGAGGCTGTTGTAAGCTTGAGTCATTTGCAGATGATATATCTCATTGAAGGTGACAGCTGAATTTATTATGATATAGAGTAGTCATGCAGAAAATATTTTTTGTTATTTGTGCATTGGATCGAGTGAAGATATTTTGCCGAATCTTGAAACCGAAGTCTTGATAGCCAGTAAGGGTGAGCGAGTAATGAAGCAGCATTGGATTACAAATCTTCTTATAGGCACTAACTTGGTTACTTCCAACCAGCTGTGAAAGGTCTTTATTGGGAGATGTGTACATCCATTTTTGTTAGTTGTAAAGTTCACCTGCTTCCATTAGAACTAAATTCTTCAAGTCTGTGAGTGAGGTAAGGTACCATGGTAGAGTTATAAAAGTCGCCAATATCTCTGGGATGTAGAATGGGGAGAGCTTGAGTTTGAAAGTAGAAAGTTTCTGTAGGTTATTCCTCCAAACTGATGGATTTCAGATACTTACACGATATAGTTACACTAAGAGTTATTGGTCAGGGTGATGACGTAGTTAAATCTATCAGTGGTTTCCTACACCTTGAAGAAAATCTTTGAAAGTCTACATCAGAAGCTGTTTGCTCATTACATATCTGTGAATCAGTCAGTCTGCCTGCAAAAGCTGTAACTAGTATTTCATAATTTAGCTGGGGTAAACGCTTTACTGAGGAGTTGGAAAGCGAATTACTTCCCAATCCTGATTTAAGATACCACTATTTTGAATGAAATACAGTGGGTAGAGCAGGAAACTTCAATTGTGGTGCTGACTGCGAAGCTATGTGCAGAGGTGGTGAAGAGGGAGGAGGGGGAGGATGATGGGGGGAGGAGGGGGAAAAGGAGGAGGGGAAGGAGGAAAGCCAGTGTTGCAAATTGTATAATGTCTCATCAAATTATCGCTGTGTAAATTTCCTCTGGCAGAAATCACACTCAAACTGTATGCTTGAATTTTTCATTCCACAGGTTGTTCTTTCATGTCGTCTTAAGTTCCACAAAGCTGTGAAAGGTTTCCTGAAGAAACGACGCCTCAGATGCATTATTGCTTCCGTACTGTTCCAAGTCTAGAATGGAACTGAAAGGTTCCAACCTTCTATAGTCAGCTTTAGACAATTCTAGGAACTGTAAATTCATTTTTAAACAGAATATGTTTGAATGTACATTTAAGTACTAAATTGCTTTCAAATTTACTATTGTTTAATCAATATCCCGCCCACAAACCTCTGTCCAAACACATTTAGATTTGAGTGATAAATGCATGCATGAAAGGTTATGTAATATTACGTTTACAAAAAGCATTTTGTTGTTTGAATAAGTTTATATGTGGATATTACAATTAATGCATTTGTTAACTCAGTAAAACACAAAAAAGTAGTTTCAAACAATTTATTTTGCTACATTTGTATTACAAAGTACATATTGACATAATTATATGTTTACAAAAATACACATTTACGTAATTTCTTCCATTTGACAGTATTTGTAGTGTTTCCATCTGTTTGGTTGTCTTGTAGTAGTATTATACATTGTGGAAAAAGCAGGAAAAGTGTGAATACATTTCTTCGATAATATCAAGTATTTGGCCACATATGGTAAACAGGACATTGTGTCAGATCTGGACAAGATATTAAATCATTACAACTGTTCACCTTCTAATGTACATTGGATATTTTTTTAATTTCACAATTGAGTTTCCGGAGATGCAAATATCAATCAGGCGGAAAAAGACACTAAAATTGTTACTTTCCAAAATATTTTCTAAAAGGTTTACTCCACCATGTAATTGACTTGGTAATATTCAATTCACACTTTAAATTCTGTATGCATGAGCACTGAACTTGTTCTTGTTTTGCTCCATCTGGACAATGTTTTGGCTTGCACAAATCAAGTACATTTATATACTAAATTCCACGTGTTAGTTCTCTCATCTCAGATAATGCTATATTACTCTTATAATATCCACTGGTGACTCAGGGGAGACTCATCATAACCTGTGTCATCCCAGTAAGTCATCAATGACCATTTTAGCATTAATCTAGTGTTTTCCTCTGCAGAGAAGTTTGATTTATAACCAAATCTTTTACGCAATTGTTTGAATGAGGGACAATTGTATTCTTTTTGAATACCTGTTACTTTCCCATTCCACACACTTTGCAAAATGTGATTATGGTCGACTCCACCTACACATATTTCACAATTATATAGGTATTGCTAGCATATCTCTTCAATAATCTCATACTCCATACAACCACTTTCCCAGGTTAAACCATGGTGGTGTTATGTTACCCATCTATTTGTTTTCTCGTATTTAGGACTTGGATACTTCCAATGGAATGGTAGTTTGAAGCTGAATACTGTTGTGTTCCTCCATATAAGTAATAGCCAATTATTTAATGATAAGTTTTTCTGGGAATTGAAATCCTTGCACATTTGCAAAACATGTTAATACCACGTCTCATCTACTGACTCAAATCATTATCTTAACCAGCTTATCTCTTACATTATAGCTCACCAATCTATCGTGAATTACCAATGTGTAAGCTTGCATATTTGCCAGAATAGGTGTATTTGCAATAATTGCAATTCATAAATCGGTTGTGCTATTGGTAATTGTGTCATTTTATTGCTTACATCAAATACAAATAATGTTCCTCTGGTTTTAAATGATTCAGTTCTAGGATCAGTGAGCTGATTTTGTTATAATACATTTCCTGGGACATTTGAATTGGTATAGGGATAAGATTGACTAGTTAGATATAGTTTAATATTTCTCATATCAGAATTATCGAATGCCAATCTCAGTTTTTAAAATTGTTTTGTCAATTTGTTTGAAAACAAATAATTACATATCGTGGTTTCTCAGATGAAAAACTTTATTTCACATTCTAAATGACTGTCATGTCCGTAGAGTTGGAAACGTCCCCAAAGCGCACAACCTGAATGCAATACCTAGATTCTTCCCTTTTTCAATATATTTTAAAATCTTTACATGTTCACGAGTGTTAATTTCAATGTGTGTTATTAACCATTCCACACTGTTTAATCCAAATATTATACCTTCCTTGTTATTAGCAGTGGCATATATAGCATTCAAATGCATATTACCGAATGTAATAAATAATTCTTGTTTAGTATTTAATATTACATGGATTTTCTGAGGACTATAAACAAGTACCATGCTTAATGGTATCACAACCTCGCATTTTCTACCTGTGTTTATTTCTAGTGAAAATTATTAGCATTGATCCACCCAGCAATTAGCCCTCTATAAAGATTTTTTACAGTTCCCAAGAGATATTGCTTTATAATGGAAGTAATTCCAACATCACATGATTGGTCGATTTCAACACCATTGGGCAGATATGCAATTCTATTGATTAAAATAAGTATTCTGTTTCTCAGTATTCCCGTAGTTACTGGATTAGTTGCATCGACAGTCTTTTTAATTGTTCCACTAAACCTTAAACTTAATTTCTATGGTAATGATTAAATATAGTGATTTTGTATAGCAATACTTATTTTCAATGAAAATGTATATGGTCCTGCTCGGAATGGTTCATATACACGTGTTTCTGTATTGGTGATTGCATAACCATAACTTATAAGTTCTTCAACTTTAAGTATGTCTTCTATTTCTATGAATGATATATCCTAATTCCTTTTAAAACAATTCTTCGCCCTGTGTTAACTTTATGTGTATCTTATTAGAAATTATTGTTTTATGCTTCTGTTTACATCTTTTTAGAGTTATGTTCTTCGAAATACGTTTTTCAAATTAAGTGCATACTTTATGACTGTATTGACCATTATACACAATACCCATTTTGATTGTAACAAACATGGAATGCACATGTTTATATGGCATTTCTAAATATAATCGAACCATTATTTCTTCATTTCTAAAATTAATCAGTTTACTGTCTTTTGCGACAATTTAAACAACAAATTCATCCATTCAACTAATTATTACTTGAAGAAATATCAATGTATTCGGTTTTTCAATTATTTTGTAACCTGGATCCACTGCACACATGAATACATGTATTGTTTTTGAGGGTTTTCTATTCAAATATGATCTGCCTACAACATAACCATTTATATGACATACATTAACTGACAATACATTAACCTGTTTTGATGATTTGTGCAACCGATATGCTTGATATACTCTTCTTTTATAACCTAACAAATTTGCAATTCAATTGTCTTCCATGAAATTGATTACAACATTACTATGCATTACACTAATGCATTTGGATTTCCACGTAGTAGGAAATGTACAATTGCAGGTAATGTCGCTTTAATGAATGTTACTAATTCATCCAACCCTTAAGATCCGACCGGTATCACAATCTTATACTTTTTTCACAGTTATTGAACGTAAATGATTTATTGTCTATATCGATGTTTGGTATGCTATTGTAAGTAGCTAATTCAATTAGACTTATTTGACATTATTATCTAATCCCAAAGCTGGGAAATATACCGACCACAATTACAACGAATTTCCACTTAATATCAATGTACCCGACATATTAATAAACAGGTTTACTAATACATTGACATATATCTTATTTACAGTAAAAAAATGTAAACATAAATGACCACAATTGATTGACTTTGGTAATTTTTCCATTTTGTAATTGTATCTTAATTGCATGTTTTTCAAATAACTGTGTATTGCAATTGGAGGATGTAAATCGCCAAAACTTTTGTAATACAATGATTGATTTACATTTTTAATTAATGTAACCCAATGTGTTCTTTCATTTTGTTTCGAATCTAAATTAACAATCTTGCATTCGCGAATGATTGCTTTCTTAAGTAATTTATCTCTTATGTACACACCTCAGAAATAGGGAATATCCAGTTTCTTTACAAATGCATTATTGCCTGTTTGTTAATGTGCATTCTGGAAGACTATTTAGGACTTTCTACATGACATTCCACCTTTGGAGTTGTTTGTCCTTGGCCATCTTTATATGGTTCAAGATACATTCCTTTACCACTTGATTTACTTGATTTAGCAAGAGTTGAAATGCCTCCTATTGAAGCTCTAAGAGCTGATAAAGCGGGACATATGAATGGTAATATGCCTCCTTTCTTGTTTTTCATTTTATTTTGCATTTCATGCCCATGCCTCTTTTTACTTTCTCACGCATAACTTTGTCAATGACCCAAGTGTCAAGCTTTTCACATGTTGATGTAGGTGGATTCTTCCTTATATTTGCTGCTTTATTGGCTAGAATTATATCTGCTATATGTATTTCTTTCAAATTGTTTGTTCGATCGTGTACTATATCATGTTCTTCACTAGCATTATCCAAAGTGTTTATTCCTTGATTGTTCCATGCCAGACATTTTGCAAGCTTAGTTCCGGGTCCGCAATAATTGTATTTTGTAAAATGCAATTCAAATTGTAGTTTGTTAACAATGTATTCAATACTCTGCATCGTTTTTGTTATGTTTAGTATGGGCCATTGTTTTCATCTGAGTACGACACATATTTATAGTTTTTATGTTAGTATGTTATCTAATACTGTAGAAATTAAGCTTATAAAACAAAATGTTCATCTACTGGTAATTGTTAATATGAAATAAATGTAACTGAAAAAACATGGTATTCTTTAACCGCCAAATATACGTTGTATAATAAGTGAATGTTCTTCATGCGGAAAAAAATGTGTTATTATGTCGATGTTGGAACATCCAAATGGACTTACATTTGAAAACATATATGTGTTTTCTAAAACAATTTAACATGAGAAATATAAAAAATTAGCAACTATTTTGTTGTTAATTGAAGGAATACGATATTTCCCTTTTACAAATAAAGAAGACATCATGCCTCCGACTGAAGCACTACCCAATTCCATATTCATATTTGACGATGTTTGGTGCGAACTGCAGGGTGAAATACCGCAATACTTTTGTTTTGGTAGACATTCATATCTATCACAATGTAACATGTATTCCAAAACATAATTTGCACGATAATGCAAATATATTAATTGTGTATAGAATGAATATGAATCTACAACATATTTACTATGATCACATTTTAGATAATGTGACATTTACAAAGTTTAAAGATGTGTGTTTTTACAGTTGGAAAAACAAGTAAGATTTTCTGGCAATTATACCAACACTTCCCCTGTATAAAGGCAGATATATGTCTGAATTTGGCAGTTTTTTTACTTTCTAATGAAGAATAATGAGTATTTCAAAGTTTGTATATAGCAGTATAAAACACAATCATTACAATACATGTTTAATGAGAAATCGCGATGGTAATTGTGATCTGAAAGGACATATTACACAATGTGGGTATAGCTATGAAAGATACAGATGTGGTAAATAAATTTTATGTGGAAGACTTAAAAACTATTATGTTAAATGTATTTAAATCACAATCAATCGATACACAAAATAAATTAATCAACACAATTGAAATCGTTACAAAAATATCTACTAATTTTAGTCATATTTCGGAAATTATGGTAAATCTGATTATTGCATTGCAAAAAAATAGAAACTAGAACAAACAAATGTTCGAAACATTAAAAAAAGTAATTATGAAATGGTAAGCACAATTATTATAAAACAATTTAATACACAAATGGATGAAATGATGCAATATATAAGTGTTGAATTAATCAATAAAACATCGGCATTACCTATGCAAATAGAATTGAAAAAGCAAATTGATGATTTGAAATCTCGAATAAATTATTTTAGTAATGATTTGAGGGTTAAAACTGTGAATAAATTAGAACTCCTTTTGAGTAAAGTCGATAAGATTGAAAAAGTGCAAACTAATCGACCTAGTACACCCACTAAAGCAGCATCGACTTAATTCATACATAAGTATTTGGAATTTAATTTAAACAAAGAAAAGGTCTGACTGCTTCAGAATTACATAGTCATATCTGCTGTAAAGACGAAATATTTACAAGATTAACGTGCTCGAATGGAAAAGGATGTTTTGAATGAATGAATATTTAAAATTGTTAGATTTAGAATGGATACTTTACATTCTGTGCTAAATACATTAAATGAAACACCAGTAGAAATTAAATCGGAAGAAACTATAAAGAAGAAAAAACTGTCAATAACTCGACATTATTTACCTATAAAATAATCTTTGCCTATGTGCAATATGGTATTTGGTGTATATCGTCATGGAAATATATGGCTTTTGGGAGATTCAGTAATTAAGTTTTTGCCTGAGAATAGAATCCAAGTAGGTGATTACATAACCGATTTTAGTGAAAAATTGTTTGAGTTATTTTTAAAAGTTCCGAATGGTTATTCCAATATCGATTTGGAGAAATATAAGGATCATGTTCGTCGAATGAACATAACTAAACATTCAGATGATGAAAATCATCTCAAACCACATTTATTAAGCGATATTTTCGTAAGTGGAATATATAAAGAAGTTAGCGAATGGTTTTCTCCTGTATATTGGAACAATCCTAATGAATTGGTCGATATATTAAAACTTCTCATCACTTCAAGAGAGTCTAGGAATAATTCACATACGAACAAAATTGTATATATTATTGAACTGACTGAAGATGGTTATATAATATATATACACCAATGAAGTTCAGTGAGATTGCTCAAGAGCTTCACGCCCCTGAAAGGATAAACTTTCTTAGAAGCGTGTTATTACTAAAGGCTTCAATGATCTTTTTCAAGCCGATTTGTGTGAAATGACATTGCTTTAGAACTACAGTAAGGGATACAAACATATTTAAACCATAATAGACGTTTATTTCAAATATGGTTGGGGCATACCTTTGAAAAACCAGACAGAGAAACAGGTTACCAATGCAATGAAGATCGCTTTGCGAGAAAGAACATCAAATTCACTCTAAACCATCAAAGGAACAGAGTGCTTCAATGTTTATTTCCAGAAACTAATAACCAATTATGGAATCAGTCATTATATAATGTATTCAGTCCTTAAAGCCAGTGTTGTTGAGAGATTTAACAAAAGCTTGAAACAGTTAATATACAAGCATTTCACATCAAAGGGAATGTACAATTGGGTGAATAGTTTACCTGAAATACTTAAATTTATAATTCCAGGTATCATACAACTATCAAAATGGCGCCTGGAAAGGTTACGCACAGTAGATTTATGAAGAATGTGTACAATAATGTAAAAGTATTTGATGAGAGAATACCAAAGTCCAAAGTTGGTATGTATGTACAAGTGTCTGAGCTGAAATCTATCTGAGAAAAGATACATGGTTAATTGGTCGTACAAAATATTTAAAATTATTTCAGTTAGAAGTTCGCTTCCCAGAGTATATTACCTCGAAACCTACGATGGAGAACCTATAAAAGGCAGTTTTTATGAACATGAATTGCAAAAAGCTTCTTCTACAAATTAATATTTGGTTGATAAAATCATTAAAAGGGAAAATAATAGGCCATTGATTTGATGGAAAGGTTTCTTAAAAGAACAGGACTCGTGGGAGAACAATCAAGATCTTAAAACATTGTATTTCAATGTTTTGTAAATTGTTTTTATACTAAATAAATTGTAATATATTTGATGTGTTTATTATTCAATAAATCTGCCAATATTGATGGGGATTGACTTTACAATTAGTTTATTACAATTATTTTGCAATCATTCCTATTGTTTGGGTGGAAATCTATTACAATTAATTTCTAAGTGTAATCAATAATTTTTGTAAGGCGTTCCTCGCTTGTATTTCATTGTGTGTTTTGAGAGCCGATGAGGGACGGAGTAAAATAAGTATTTATATTTGTGTATTTGTACTTTTGTTAGGAGGGGATCTTTGTCAGGGGGAAGGGGATGTGGAGTAATGGTGAGTTGTAGTTTTATATTAGCTGGGTATTTCGTTTGTTTAATTAATTCAGTTAGCATTTGAAATAGTTTAATTCCATAAATTCATGATTAAAATCAGTTTAATGAATTTGTGGTAATCGCAAGAATTAAAGTAAGTTGGGTTTAAAGTTATTCGTTCGGTAACCTATTCGAACGTCTCTTTTCATAAAAAAATATTTCCTTCACTTTCCTTGATGGAAGGAAACATTTCGCCCATATCTAAACTAGTTAAATTCTCAGTATGCCTCCAGAGAGCGACCTGCTCATTATTCACATATCAGTCACAAACAAGAAAAATGTAAAATGTCCCTTATACCGCTCTTACACCAACATTAACACCTATATACACAATTACAACCCACTCCTCTGTTCAGTTGGCTACAGAACGTCACAGACAACACATCGAAATCTGCTCCGCCGCCTTAACTCTTCCATTGCCAATAAAAAAATTTAAAACATTTATATCAAACAATAAAAAATCATCAAAAATGGTATCAATTAAACTCATTAATGTGATTAATTAATTTGATTAT
Source organism: Dryococelus australis (assembly GCA_029891345.1). NCBI lineage: Eukaryota > Metazoa > Arthropoda > Insecta > Phasmatodea > Phasmatidae > Dryococelus > Dryococelus australis. The sequence continues at coordinate 167,001,958 of CM056997.1, read as the reverse complement.
TTGATTTGATTAATTAATCAAACAAGTCTTTAATCACATTTGCATATCAAAATACTATTAGGCAATTATGAAAATTATGTCACGCCACCCTCATGTCATTCTAATGAAGTTAGCCAGAAGTTGGTCGCTCTCTACTCCGCTTGTTTAGCTTCTTGTTAAAGAAATAAATCCTGCACCCATGCTAGCATTTTAGTAGGAAAACTACTTGTGTTATTTTTTGGTTAGTGTTCACTAAGGCATCTTGTTCATTAGCGTGTGTAGTAGTAGTCTGTGTACTTTGCCCTTCTACTCTCAGCTCCGGTAACTGTGTCGCTTTCTGCACTACTACGCTGGTATATTCTGTTATTTTTTCCATTATGGTAGTGTACTCCAAACGCCGTTGATATACTAGTGTAACCTCCCTTAAGTCGTATCTCGTTCGTGTTTGTCTACTCATTCACTCCGATTTTTCAACAAAATAATTGCCTAGTTTGCATGGCTACTCATTACCGTTTGATTTGCCTGTAGTTAGACGACTGATTAATATGCAAATATAATCGTGCAAACACGTTGGGTCGACAAATTCTTATGTGACGCATCGGGAGGTGTATGTAAAATAATTCAAAGTTAAAAAAAAAGTGTATAGGTATGATCGGTACTTGTGATCAGAGTGATGAGTATTTGCCAACGTAGGAAGTTAATCAGATGACGCCTTTATTACCAACTTACAGCCTCCAGCTTCTCTGCAATTGTACAACACATTTACCATTTGCCTAGACTGTAGGCAACAGGAACACATCTAGATGACAGATAATTCGAGAAACCTCACACATGTCACTTCAACACTACTTTTGCTGAAGGTCTACTGAAAGATACTCAATTTATTAGAAATTCAAATAAGCGTGTTTACTGCAAATAACCAAACAGAAAATATCGGAAGAATGATTTCAATTAATTAATCAATATTGGATTATTTGCAATCAATATCAGTATTCCAAATAAATGCTCATACCTTGCGGGAGCGTGAATCTTTATCAATCGGGGATTGTAGGTGTCAATAAAACAATTAAATCTTAGGCATCAAACAATAAGACAGCGGGGGCGTATGGACGTAACAAACAATCGCCCGCCATCCTTACAAAAAGTTCATGCTTGAAGTATTTCTCAATAAAAATCCTTAACTCACAAATTGTTGCAGGTCTCAGTTGAGAATAGAAGTAGAAAACTCCAGAGCTCTTCTAGGCAACTTACTATAATTCTTCCCTAGTTTAGGCTCACGGGCCCTGGTACAACGATGTCAAAAGTCCTTTTAGTCCCAAACGCGGGATACGCGGAAGACTGACTTGAATTTACAATTAACGGGATAAATATCTTATGTAGGCCCACTTCTGCTCTTGGTGCAACAGTCCCAAATATTCTTCTACATGGTACGACAATAATAACCGTAGCACTCGCGGGCTTTCCCTAGAAATATTAAAATAAAGCCCTTAGAGGACGCAACACGGGTCATGGCTCGCTTAGCGCCACACAAGAAATAGGCTTTAAAAGTGACCCCAAGAACTGGCCAATCACAAGTCGGCTACTTAGTCTCAAATCAACACACTCGTGTCGCCCCTGGCAACGGGCTACGGCCTTCCAGTTACTTGACCACATAAAAAAATTAATGAATATGATTTAAATTAGAAAGAGTTACAGTAAGTCAGCACACTTGTTAAATTTGAGAATAAAAAAAAATAATTACGGCAGTAAAAATATGCAAACACTTCAAACAACTATACAACATAATAAATTAGACTTCCATATATGTAACAAAATAACATTAGAATTTAAATTAGGCAGTCTGTAAAATGCATTATTAGTGAGGTATTTTACCAGGCGTTGCAGTACGACAAAATCATATAGTTTGGTAAGTTGCATTGCTTATTTTCGTTACTAGCTACCACTGTATTTCACTTCAAACACACAAAAATGATTGTGCAATATGTTTTATGTTTATCTTCATTTCTAATGTAACATAAGGTCATGAAACTGCGATGATCATCGGTTGCCGAATATTAATGAGAGCCATTGTATGTAGGATTGCTGTTCCTTGGTATCTCAAGTGGCTTCCGTAAACCTGCAAAATCCTCTAATGTTCCGCGCACCCTGCAGCACTGCATTCGCTCATGCGAATCAGCTGTGTCGGCTAACTGCTTAAGTTTGTCGTGTGAGAGACTACAGGTATCTACTGGTTGGTCCACTACCTGTGCTCACTACCGACCCAGTGCAGTCATTATGTCGGTCCGAACAACGGTTTTGACGCGTGGTGATTTCGACCAAGCCGGAAGCGCGGCCATCTTGTGTAGCACGTCTCTCCCTCGCTATTTAATTTTCCCTCCAGTTTAATGCGCCTAGCCATCCCGATGCTCTTTTGTCTGTAAGGCCGGCGCGGTTGATCCTCAACGTTAACGACGTCGGTTCTTTTCCGGAAAACTTTTGGGAGGGGGTGGTGTTAAGGGGAGTGCAGTTACAGGGAAAAATTTACAGCCGGTGGTATCTGATAAATATGCCGAGTGAAGAGGTCGTGGGGTGGGTACAATATAACTGCTGACGTCAAAAGACCTTCCGTCAGCGTTACCCGCGCGCTGCGCTTGGTAAATAAAACATAAACGGGGAAGGTAGGTATATGGGCCGCTTCTAAAGCGACCACCATTGTATCAGCGCTGCTGCCATGTGCCAATTAGCATGTGCGCCAATAAACTGCGGCGGCACGTGTAAGTTACCACAGCAGCAAGACAATTCTGCAGCCTGGATCGGACACTTTAGTATAGGCTATTCACGGTAAAGTGAAAACTTTTGAATGCCCTCTCATTTGAAATAATAGTCAATAAATGTATTTGTTTAAGCATTAGACATTGATTTCCTAGTGCGGTGTAATCTACACACTGTGTATTACTTACGTGGCAATATTTATTGAAAAAGGTGGTTAAAGATTAAAAAATGGCTGAAGTAAAGAACTAACTAGGGCCTTAAAAGTGCTCACTTTACCGTGAACAGCATATAAAGGTTGGGAATATCAACGTTTGAAATTTGCAAAGGGAAAATTTTCGTCGCTAGGTAAGCGTTAGTGCCACAAAAGTTCCACATTTTCTCTATTCATTACGTTAAAAAACAGGACGATTGCAGTAATCATAAATCAAATAGTCTATAAAAATAACTTTGAGAGTACAATTTTTCCCCCTTTTTTAATTCGCTTAACTCAACATTTTAATTAGAAGTTACCTTTTGGGACGCTGCGCATCCAGCGGCAGAAATAGTTCTTACGCCAAACTTGCTCATAAGAAATATCGTTTTGTTGATGACCTGAGAGGAATAAGCCTTAACAGAGGTGAAACAGCTGCTTATTCCGCAAACCCCAGCGTTACAGGCCAGCAAAACGTTGTCACTAGGCGCCGAGACTGATGACCAATTAGCGGCTATTAACCTACTTGGAAGCCAGTAGCCCAACCAATAAGAATCTTCCGCAGCAAGCGGTAGCCAATCAGACAGTAGGTCCGTTGCCAGAGCCTCGCGCAGCCAATCAGATAAGGTGTACGTATTTTCCGCGAGAATATTTATGCTCATGCTATACTTCGATATCCTAGTTCCACAACCTCAATTTACTTTGGATATTGGCAGCGCGTCTATGTGGGAATCCATGTTCTTATCTGACTAGGCCAATCAGAGTAAAGTACTCCGATTCTGAACGTCCATGATTCGCGGGCAAACACTTGAGGCACGTGACATTTAAAACCATCTAACCACGGAAGTGGATGAGTATAGAGATTTGGGCGGCTTTTAACAGCGAGGTTTTGAGCCGATGAGGGTGACGTAGGTATGGAGCGGCGCGGTATTAAAGGGCAGGGGAATGGAGATCCCCGAAGAAAAAAACCCCGCAGACTAGCGGCATCGTCAGGCATTGGCCGGACATTGAACCCGGTTCGCTTGATGGGAGGCGAACAGGCAAACCGCTCAGCCACCTCGGCCCTAACCACGAAACTGCATATGAACTAAAGTATTTTGGTGAACAACTGGTCTTGAAAATATTACGTGCGCCCAACCTGTAGAACAGACCTGTATCTAAGCAGACCGTTTATTCCGGGGGGGGGGGGGGGGAACAGCTTCCCATGGCGTGAGGGTGCGTGCTGGGTTTTATCACAGAGTAGATAAGTAGGCCCTATGGAGAGGTGAAATAAAATATCGGTTTTACCGAGTCTCTGATCGGCTGTGCGAGGCATTGGGAAATAGACTTATGTCTGATTGGATACCACATGCTGCGGAAGACTTCCTATCGGCTGGGCTGCCCACTGGCAAGTAGGTTATGGGGTGATTGGCGAAACGATGTTCCGAATATCTGGCGTTATTCTGCTGGTGTGTGTGGCTGGAGGCGCCTGTTCTTCGCGAAAAGATCTCAGGACATCTTGTGATCCAAAACACTTTCTCTGTCTGCCCGCGAATCACGGACAGTCAGTAACGTAGAGAATTGATTCTGATTGACTCACTCATGTAACAGACGCTCCTCACACAAAGGCAAGCGGCCAGTTATCAAAGGAAGGCTGCAAGTGTACCCATAGGATATTGAAGTCTAACCTTCACATAAAACTTTTCACAAAAAACAGGCCCAGCCCTGGGAATAAGCGGCTGTTTGACATCTCTTTCTTAAGTACTCTGTGATCCCTTAAATCAGTCCTTTTCTCCAGAAGTAGCCATCTTTCTGCTCTGTGATTCTCCACGTGTTCTACGCCGTCCGCTTCCGTTCAGATACGTATCCACTTCGTGTCATTGTAGAACGGGTATAATGAACAGATGGATGATAAATCCACCAAGACACTGTACCTTCGAAATGTATATCAGTCTGCGTTTTTTCTGTGATTAAACTGCATGTCATATCGCATGTCATACGGCACGCTCCGCACAACTCTGAACACTTACACCTACGTACTCCTTATTTTAGTTTAAATTTCACTTCTGCTACAAGGGTTTATTGATAAATTGCATTCGTAATCAGACTACCCTTCTCTTAATTTCAATCTTTCACTATTTTTTAATGTATAAAATTATTTTTCATCGAAAATATAAGTCCAAAGAACTGCACAAGAGATTAAATAGATGTACGAGACTAGTAGCACCTATCGCAAAACAAAAAATGTCACATTAGCAATTTTATATGATTAATGTTACGTACTTGACACTTGACAGTAAAATACTTGGAACATAAACTGGCGTGCAACAGACGATTCACTTTGTCAAGGTCTCTTGTTTACAGCAGAAAGTTATTGACATTTTCTTGCTACGCTTAATAACTGTTTTTATTCTGTTCGGCACTCGCAAGAAAATATTTGCTATTAACTTAAAAATTAAAATAAGCGAAGTTGTTTGAAAAAGTTATTTGATCAGAATAACAAACAGAGCAACGTCATCGTGTGTGTGTACGAAGAGATTTTCAATATTGTATCGTCCCCTTTTTTAATACCTGACAGTATCCATAATATCTAGTACACAGTGCAATTGTTTCCTCAAATATTGAGACTTGAATGGAAACAAATTTACGTTTGCGCCATTGATATTGCAAATTACGTCCTTACGAAGCGAAAATAAGTCACTAACAAAACGATCATAGCTTTGTGTGATTTGTGACGGATTAGAAGAAATCCCACAACCACAAGAAACTTGGTTTGATAACGTCAAAATACTATTACAAGAGCCGAGTTTAGGTGGGTATAATTTGTAATTTCTGTTTATATTTGCTTGTCGACTCGCCTGAATATATGCATGTAGTCTGAAACCTAAACACAATGGCAGATGGCACTGGAGAGAATAAAGTGGAGTTTATGGTCGTATTCAGCGTTTGTACGTCTGCAGGATCAGCTGAACATCCGCACGTGGCAACCATTAATTGCATTATTATTGCTAATAGTAGCAGGCATTCTGTCTGGCAAGGCACTTCTGTACAGGCGCCTATGGCCTAGCTCAGTCGTACTGAGCCCTAAACATGTGCTAAAAGTTTGACTAGAAGCCCATAATCACTGACGGTCAAAGTAATCTCCCCGGAAATAATTTTCTGAGGCAAACTGCGGCTGTATTCTAAATTATCTATTTATTTATTTAGTAATTTGTGAATTACTTCACAGTAAAAAAAAAAAAAATTCTTATTTTTCCTGAGAATTGTTTTGAAATTTTACAAATGTTTTAACAGTACAAAATGTTATCTTGTAATATTACCTACTCGTTTGTAAAACTACAAGAGCCGTGTTTGTAATAGATCTCAAGAAATGTTTGTACTATCCTCGGCTACATTCACGCACTCGAGGAAAATAACGGACACTTAACAACGTAAAACCACATACAGTGGTTTCTGCAAAAACATGGTATGATATAAAGTGTAGTTGTAATACATTTCTTTCTTGTAGCAAGTTTGAAAATTGTAAAACACTTAAAACTACTAAAATAAACGTAATAAACCGGCTACAATTTTTAAAACACATGACGCTAATATTCATTAACTGTTAATATTAGTGTTGCACGTCTAGACATAATTCTTATAATGAAATTAATGCAGTTTTCTTAACGAAATAACTTCACAAATATTTATAGGTGTATAATAGGTATTTGCTGCAATATTTAGTATAAGAATAAGTTTACGTATAAGTAAAGTTAGTCTTATTGTTAAGGGTGTGTGATGATAACGCAAGCGACGTGGGGTCTAGTCACCGCGTTGGCAAGGTGTATTTATTTTATTTTTTTATTTTTTTTCGTGAATTGTAATTGGAAATATATTTTCCTTATTCGCTGGAAATTGATTACGTTTGTTTTCTATAAGACAGAAAATAATACGTCCACTTCTCAATAATGTAAGTTATTTTATTAGCACATCATTTGTAAAACTGCAAGTTGTTAAGAGTGCGCTCCTCGCGACTACCGATATTAGTTCACCGCTCGCTCCGCCGACTTTCGGTCTCGGTTCCCCTGCTGCTGCTGCTGCTGCTTCTTTCTCCTTCCCTGCTCTTTGGATCCCATACCTTTCCACGCATGTGCTGTAGACAGCTTATGCCCCGTTGGCTAGTGATGTTAAATTGTTATTAGGCCTTCTGCCGGGCTCTTGGCTCCCTCTGTCTATTTTTGCTGCTGTTCCTGTTCGGTCACTCATTGCTCCTGACCGCCTCGACAGTTGGACGTCGTCGACTTGGTGTCACTGCCACGCCTGTCAGCTCGGTGGCAGTCGTCAAGTTAACTTTAAATTCTCTACGATGGTCGTAGGGCAATTCGCAGGTGGGTTGCAGTTTCAGTGTTTTAATGTGTTTATGGAGTGGTGTTAGGCTAGTTCACGGTGAATAGGGTTGCGCACTTTCCGTTTGCATTCCAAATTTAATTTTGGTCGCCCAGTCGAAATATGGTTTGGTATAATCTTGCACTTTATATGTGAGTGGATCCCAATACAGTAACACGTGTGTACTTAGTATATTTTAATATTTTATTTATTTTAATTTTGCACTGGTTTGCTATGTGCGAGTTACTACAAAGTTGCACGTTTGAATTGGTGAATGAGATAGCACCTACTAGCACAGTTTAGTTGTTAACTTTTATGATAACCCACCTGCAAATACTTTTAGATTTTTTCTTATATTGCCTGCGTTTATTTAAAATTAGCCGTTTGATTTTTTTGTATTGATGATTTAACGTGTTTGTATGTTTCTACGTCCGTGATTCTTTTATATAATTCATACGAGTGACCTCACGGATTTTTGCTATATATATTTTTAAGGTAGTATTTTAATTCATTTTGAAAGAAACATAATATTACGATACTGGTCTGAGCTTGTACATGTATGCCAAGACTTAATACTGTTTTGTTTTATAAGGTATATCTTTAATGTATTTTAAACTGAAATATTTTCCATTCAGTATTATGTTTTGTGAAGTGGCTCAGATCGCATTTGAATATTTTTGACACAAGCTTAATTCTTTGTAATATTGTTCCAAGTTGATTAAATTGATTTAAAATGTTTTGTCTTTGTTCATGACTTGTGTTCGAAACCCACAGTATTACGAATATTTATTATGCAGACTTTACAAGAAATCTGTATGAAGTTCTGCACAGGATGTTCTTGGCAACTGGGTTCCCAAGAATGTTTGTTTTAAAAGTACACAAAAATGTTTACAGTGTAGGTTTTGTTTTATCAATTCACACAAAAATTTAAAAAATCACAAAGAAATTTGATCAGTGTATAGTTTGGTGTGAGTGAGTGCTAAGGCATTTTTTTTTGGGTGGGGAGCGGTATGGTACATCTTCGCACTCGGAGCTCTGGCGGTGTACTGAGGTGGGCTTGTGTTGAGGAAGGTGTGTGTGTGTGTGTGTGTGTGTGTGTGTGTGTGTGTGTGTGTATAGGTATTGTGTAACATATTAATTTTTATGTATATCTTCTGACAGGCGACTGAGGGCTAAGACACATCTACTTCGAGTGGCGTCTGGCAAGTGACTGAGGTTAAAGCAATTTAAAATCAATTAACCGAAAAGAGAGGTGATGTTACATACCTGTCTTGTATGCTATCAACAATGAACGACTCATCGAATCGCAAATACAAATTTGAAATGGATCCCAGCTATCCTGGCTTCATTTAAAAATATTGAAATCAAGTAACGAGTTCTACCTACAACGAAGATAAAATGTCCCTATTAATAAATAAATATATAAATTACACGACTTTAATTAAACGACACATTAACGACGACTTCAAGACACGTACGAATAAATGAAATTGTACAAGCAGGTCTCCGAAAACACATCCACTCGGCAGTGAGGTTAGTGAAGCAATGCCTTATAAGCTGTGTGTGGGGAGCATGACTATAAACGTGGAGCGCAGCCGGCATCTGGCAGGCGACTGAGGTTGTAGCTACTCGGAGAGAGGTGACTATTATAAATGCATAAAAAATTATGTTAACGATGCACATACTAGATGAAACAACAAACTTTAAAATAAAAAAAAATTTCAAACAAATTAATATTTCCCTACAAAATGAAAACTCGCTAACTGGCCGCAGCAATCCTGCTAACCTAAAGATGGAAGCATGCATATTAATGAAGTGATACAAAGTAATTAATAAAACCAAAAAGGTATCCTATTTCCCTTCGAATGTATGAGTTGTAAAATAAATAAAATTTAACCAAACACAATAGAACATGTCTACCTCATCGCCTCTGAGTTCTCCATGTACCTTAGAACATTGAATGATTTTAAGACACGTCCGTCCGGCTGTGAGGTTGATAAAGGAATGACACCACTGTATCACTTACGTTTAATTATAAGCTGAACGAGTTATTGGTAGCATACAGAACCTGCATCTGCTTCAGTCGACGTCGACTGAGGTTATGGGGGAAATTCCTCGACATTAAAAATTACGTCACAAATCAATAAAAATAATTCATCTCTGTTTACGAATTCACTGGTTTATATTTCCCTATCATTCTACTTTTAATGAGTTATAATACACAAAAAATTTTATCACGTCTTCCTCAACGTTAAATGGTTCACATGAAATTTTAAGCAACGTACAAAGCAAAAGAATCACATAAATGCGCAGAAAAACTTACCCCTATGCCACTTTTTAAATTATTATTAATTCCCAAATTCACTTCCCCGGGAAGAATAAACAATTCACTCACATTATTTCACGTATTTTCCTAGCATGAGAATAAATAATTTTTTTAACAATATGCGTCGAAACCTAGGGAGACTCGGATCACATTAAGGACTTAAACCCGCAAACTTTTTTTTTTTTTTTTTTTTTTTTTTTTTTTAAGAAACATAGGATATTTTTAAAATTAATAAATCTATGGACGATTTCAGTCCAAACATTTGGTCGAAGAGATACTATAAAATTATTTAAAATATTGGACGCACTATATCGATCTGGTCTTAACACACAAAAGATTTCCCGGTAGTTAATGCTAATAAAAAAAAAACTATTATATTAAAACGCATATATAATATCGTATATAACGAGATCTGAACCCCGGAGCAGATATTATTCGATGAAAAGGTTTAACGAGATTTGAAGCCCTCTGGTCGTGTCCCCTATAGGCTGGATCGAAGCCCTGGGTCCACAGATCGCTTAGCCCTCGGGCCGGTGAAGTCTGAAGAGCAATGGTCAGTGGTGTGTACAGTGAGAGGGTTGCGGACAAACCAAGATGGTGCTGGACAGCAAAAGCGGTTGGAAGCACCTGTCCACCATTATGCGCCCCCTCCTCGACCCCTGTCCTACCATCCCTAGCCTCGAAAAATTTTTTTGTCCAATTCGAGGGTTGCCTGCTTACCTAGCTGACTGCCTCCCTTCGGGCCGTGAATTTTGGACTTGCCCAAAGCATTGACCTGTGATCAAAACTACCCTATCTAGCTGCCTGCCTCCTTCCCCTCTGCTCACCAAGCATGGACTTTCGCCTGGCCATTGACCCATCCAGAAGATGGTTTGTTGAATTCTTCAACCCAGATGCTGGCTTGCTCGTGGTGGTGAAATCGAAGAAAAATGAATTTGTTTCCAAGTCCTGCTGAAGAAATTATTTTCCTCATCACTAGCAATTAAACCTTACATGATACTTTATCCACAAACTTACAAGAAATTTTATGTGTTAAGTATATTTCCAAGTATGGTTGTTAAGATGTTTTATTAATCTCACATAAATCCAAGAAGCTATGAATAATTTCATAACAAGACAAATACAAGATATATTTTTACTCACTACATTTTAAGTATTGGGAGGGAGGGAGGGAGAACACCATTTGCAAATGCGTATCATTCCGTTTGGGCGAAAGTAAAAGTTTTCAACTATTACGATGGAAAACTTATGTTAAACTCATGTCAAAACCAAATGTCTTTGAATTCAAGGCAATAAAAAACAACCCATTCAAAACATCCAATCAGTTAAATATTTGTGTGTAGCAAAGAAAAACCCGTATTTAATGTGTAGACTTCTCTACAAAAGCAAAATTTACTTTTAACCTATTTTCACATGCGTGTAAAAGAGCTTACAAGGCGAGATTTTCGGCTACACTATCTACAATAAATGTATATATTTGAACAAATATAAACTTATTTTATTTACAAATACGACATTTCGAAATAATAGTAATGAAATAGCATGAATACAGGCTGAAATCACTTCTATTGGAGCTGGAATGTCAAATTCCACAACATTTGAACGTATTTTCTAACATACCCAAATTTAAGTAAATTTAAAAGAAAACGGTTGCCATTTTGAATCCGTATAGTATATAAGAAGGAATTTATTAATTTTTTCAGTGTTAAGTCAACAGCTGCCAAGGTCATATCATGTTTGTGTGCATTGCATTAGCAGTAGTGAGACTTAGGCATGCACACCAAGAACGTCGTCAAGCATCTACAATGCCAGGTGTCCACAGCGAGAACGAGGTCAAACGACCACTACGTCAGGTATCCACAACAGCATCGAAACTTGATGCATTATACCTGTACATTTTTTTTTGGCACAAGGTCACTGCTGTGACAATTGTGATGAGGACTGTGTTTAAGTATTCAATGCAATTCTAGCATATGGAAAGGCGAAAACGTTATTGAGTTTAGACTGTTCTCAATTGTGGTTGCTGCCGAAAGAGTTTATCATTGCTTTTGCAAGACACAAAATAAAGCTAGTATATCCATTCATTCCTGAACATTTACAAGTGGATGAGGATATAGTGTTATCTTTCGTGTGAAGACTGTCCTTATGGCATGCCCACTTTCGTTAATGATGATAACTTACAAATTATGAGGAGGGAGTGTATGTCGTGCAGGATGGAACAGCTAATTGAAGGTAGAATTATCCTAGATGGCGTAATAGACGATTCTGGGGTTGACTAAGTGGATTCTGAGGCGACCACTGAGATCTTATGAATAGAATGATTGGAGACTTTTTGTATCTGCTGTTTAACTTGAGAGTGTAAAAATAAATAATGTAACAATGATGTGCTTTGCACAAGCTTTCGAAAATTGTCAAGACAACTCTTTTGTAATTAAAGAGAATGCATTCTCATATGCGACTGGTGGTAATGACACAAAAGTATTAAGCTTTAAATCTCCCAGCCCTTGGTATACTTTAAAAACTGAAGTTAAGATGTTTCGGCAACAAACTTACCAAATACATGACCTAAAATGGGGATCTTGTGATATAGCTTACAAAGAGTGTTTCCAATATATGAACAATGTGCACCTCTAAGATTATCCATTTTAAATACTAAAAAATGCAGAAGGAAATTTTAAAAAGCTTAATTATTGCAGAACTTTTAAATATCAGAAGATATCATGTTCATTCAAGTATTAATTCAATAGTCAAATTCTATAATATAAATCACTGTGAGAAAAAAATGTTATGTTCGCAATGCAAAAGCGAAGCTTTAAGAGAGTATTAATGCCAGCATCATACCCACGTGTAAATATATTAATTAAAAAAATAGTTTGTTAAAGGTTCATATCTGTCTAAACTTTGAAATAGAGACCTTCAATCCTGCTAAGTCATACAAGAGTGTTACTCCAGGTTACAAGAAAATGTGGCTTCGACTTTAAGAAGATGTTCAACTACAGATTCAGATATGTAACTGAGATGAACATTGGCATTTCTCGTTAATCAGTCCTGATTATACTTTAAAAGTTTTCTATATTTGTTTTGGGAGAAGATTTTGTCCTTTGTATAATTTGCATCCTGACAGCCAGCTACCTTGCAGGGAGATTCAATTAGCATTTGAAGCTCAAAGTGCACATATCACAAAATATGTATCCTACAAGAAAATCAAAAACATGATGCAAAAGGAATGTAGTAATTTGTCTCTTCCTACAGTATGGAGCAAACAATGTAACAAGCAACATTTTACATATATAGGAAACCAAGAATTATCTTATTAGTGTGACACGTGAAACTGCAAAGTTTGGTTAAGTAAGAACACTTAAATTATGTCAACCCCAACTATATAAAGGAGACAATTTGGTATTAGATTGTCAGTCATGGCTAGCATCTTGAACACTATAGACATATACGAGGTCCCGCAAATAGGATACAGGAGAGTTTTCTTAAAACCATATGATAGTATTTTACAAGTTCAAGCATGCAACAATATAAAACATTGGTGCTACACTTTCGATAACAGTCTCGACACTCGCTTTGGTGATGGAATAGCTGCTTGCAATGATAGTACTGTGAGATATCTCCACCCCAACAGTGAACTGCCATCTACATTAAAAGATTTGATGATACCCAGCTTTACCGAGGAACTTGGTAGGAGCATGGAAGTAGAGTAATTGCCTACCAACTCACCAGACCTCACCAGGTAATCACCATTTGCTGGAAGGAGACTTGTGACAGACTTTCACAACTTTAGTTGCGAACAAGGGTTAGTTTTCCTATCAATGAGCAACATATATGTGTGAGGTGGCTAGTTTAGAATGATGTATAACCCAAATACAAAGTATTGGTTCATCGAACATTATTTGTATTCTGTAACTTATGGATTGCCATATTCACGTGTTAGTTTTAAGGAAAGTTGTGATTCAGACATTCATTTCAAGTGTACATACTGGCCTGACTCTTTGATATCACATAATAAGCCATGTAGTTTTGATTCTACTTTAACGAACTGCAATAGTTCGAAATGTCTTGTAAATCAATGCAGACTGTATATGTAAGAGAAAAACACTAACTTCAAAACTAAGGACAAGTGCATTGTAATGACATTTTGTGAGCAAGAACAATGTTTGAAACATTATTTATACTATAGGCATTGTTTTGCCATATCAGTATTCGAAGAATGTGATAATAATATTCATATGATTGTACAGGATAATGAAGGGTTTGGCTACTTATTATATTGTGGGTGTGTTTCATCAATGTAATATGCACATTGACTGATAAAACTAGCAAAAATAAAGTTTAGCCCTCACACACATTTTAACTTGCAAAGATAGGATGATTTTATCAATATACACAATGTTCCATACTAAATTGTTCTTATTGGAGTGCTGGATAGCAGATGAGTAACATGACATATTTACATCCTGGAAACCATTATGTCAGTGTCAAAACCAGAAAGTCGAAAAATACATATGCACTATGATATAGTGGGATTCTCTGCAAGTTTACAGAAACTTGTAACAATATCTTCCATTTTAAAGTGATTTATTTTCTGCTAGGAAACGAAACGAGTCATGAACTAATTCAATGCAGTGATGGTTCGAAATGTCCTGAGTTTTACATGGCTGCAACACCACCTTTTCCATCTAGTATTGAAGATGTGCACTCACATTATGTAGAACCTTCCGTAGGCTAAGTTGAAAGCATTGTTTTACATTCTCCTGGATGTAAGAATTTTTGAGTTAAAAACCAACAGGCTAAAGCCAGGATGTAAGAAATGCTCCCTCCTTTAAAGTAGAGATCAAGATCAATATTAAGAAAATTAATGAAAAAAAATTTTTTTGAAAGTTGCTAACAGCTTATAAAATATTTGAATAATTATGTTAGTGAAACTATGTGTAAGTTTTGTTATCTATGCTTGTTTCATAAGAATATTTTATATATTTTGAATCAACCTGTACATAATTACATTAAAATTGATTTGCTTATTTTTGAAACAACCTGTATTTGTATATATTTTGAAGAAAATTTATCAATAAATTATGTCTTAAAATGAATTCATTCGTAATTTTATTTAATCTCACCTCTTATAAAGTGTGTTTCTGTTCCTAACAAAGGAATTATATTGTCATTGATTAAAAACATAACTAATATTGTTACAAAGAGTCTTTGTCTTCTAAAATTATGTTCATTAACTCGAAAGAGTGTTTTAGCCCAAACGAAAAAGTCAGATGAAAAAATTACATAAAAAACAAACAAACCTATTTGTTTGCCGAAATACTATTCATCTAAAGACATTTGAAACTATAACCGGAAAAATATCTCTGCTGAAAAATGTAGTATTATTTTACAATGATATTGTTCAACATAAATACAAAAAAAATAGTTTATTTTGCCAGTGTCCATGGCATAATCCATATATGCTAGATGGCTCCAGGTTCGAATCCCGGATAAGGCATGTATTAATGAAACCTTATAAACATACTAAATAAAAGGATTAATGAACAAAACACTATTGCATACCCTATTAATCAATTAAAATATAAAATTACAATTAAATAATTGAACACATATACAATTTGTAGTAAAATATTCTGGGTTAAAAATCTCATATTGCAAAAAGCTTGCTTTACAAAAGAATGAATGAAAAAGTTAACTAATAATAATATTCCCATAAAACTGAATAAACACACATATTCCACATTAAATTCCAATATATAAACACAAAAATTTCCAAATGTGTTATATAGTGAAATTATCATTTAATTTCGTTAAATTAAGTTAAAATTTAGTAAAAATTGTTTCAAATATGCTATTCTTTCATGTGGTGTAGATTTGAAGCAAAAAACGACATAAAATTTTGCGACAAGGGAGGGTGTCTGGCCTATAAATAGGGGGTAATGCCCGTAGCTCGCCATTTGCTGTTCTGGCTTCAAGGGGTAAACATCTCCCCTCCAGTGCAAGAGTATAGTGTCCAGCTTGTGAACTGGTCCTACTGTCCACGTAATGATCGAAGCTACTGCCTGGGTTGATTCATTTGGTTACCTGGTCGCCCACCCATCGCTTGCTGGCATCTTCCGCGATGGGATAGGGTCAAGGGACCATCTGAGCTGACAGCTTACCGCTCGCCTGACCTATCATAAAGCCTGCCAGAGCAGGCACCCCGGAGCTCGTTTGGGATTACGAACGGCTGCACGCCTGACGGAGTAGACACCCCGGAGCTCGCTTTCCTGCGCAGGGTAGCGCTCAGCCTGCCTAACCTGGGTTCAGGCCTCCTTCGAAGCCTAACAGCTTCACTACTAGACTTTATGTAAGAAAATAAGTTTAAACATTTAAGGCTTTAATTCGTATAAAATTCTATTTTGGAAATTTTCTTAAAATTGTTTCGATTTACCATGTTTTTAAAAATTGTTCAAACTATTAGAATTTTTTAAATACTTTTAAGTCGAATGAAAATTAGTAAACATTTATATAAATTTACTCAAAACTTTTAAAATCATTAAAGTTTCTTAGCAATTGTTACAACTCTTTACAGTACTTGTCTATTTAGATACTTTTTAAATAGTTTTACATATTTTTAAGACATTCAAGGGTGAGTTTCGGTTATGACTGAGGTGTGAATTATGGAGCAGAGAAAAATAAAACAGTGAACTAAGACGAATGTATTTAGTGAAATCGGAGGGTGCATAGCCCTGTGTTAGTCACTCCTCAGAATGTGGTTGTGTGGTGATGGATATGTAATTTAATGGATGATTGGAACTTTAGTATTTCTAACGAATGTAAATTTTTGATGTGCGTAATGGGGTTGCTTGGGCATATAATTTTATTTTTAAAAAAATTGTTACACTGTAACTAGTTTTAACATTATTCATTTTCAAATTTGTTGGATAACTGCAAGTGTGAATGTGGGGAAAGATGCTGCAAGTCATTCTAGGTGGGTGGTTCTATCTTTGTGAGTTTTTATGTAGTAGGGCGAGAGTTACTTGATAACCGCCATTGTTTACACATTGGACAGAAGGCATGGCACTATCACGAATCCAGGATTTCTCTACATTATCAAATACTCTCAAAGGTAATTCAAAACCATCTGTAATATATAACCAAGTACACTCAGAAATTTCTTTGAATGACTGCGATTGTGAAAGCGAGGGTTGGCTAGTTTAAAGTTATTTTTTAAAACATTTAAATATTTGAGTAACATTTTAAGATTTTTTAAAATTTAAGTTACTGTGTTTAGTTAGTATTAATTGATACTATTAATATAGAGTGTAAAACAGCATTTTCCCACTCTAAAAAATATGTTAGAAGAATATCGTTATTAAATTTTGGTAGTTAAAATTATTTTGAAAAAATTCTTTTTTTATTTTGTCAATTTAAGAAATATTTCCTTTGCAAAATGGAAAACCGCAATTCATATGTAAAGTTTAAAATTTCACTGTAATGTTGTGTTAACTCAGTCTGCTTGTCTGGTCCGAAATGCATAAGCTGTGTGATGGGACAGATAGACTAGGCAAGGCAGGTCGCGAAGCACGGTGAATCTGAGAATGGTAGCTGTTTGCCAAGGCGATGCTGATCGGAGTCAGCGGATTGGTAGGAGTTCGAGGGGAAGTGGCGAATTTCCCTCCTAGTTGCACCATGCAGGCGACTGCAGCACATGTGTGGAGAGGTGCAGCAGGGAAGTTCTGTGGTGGAAGAAGGGGGCGATTACCGAACACTAAAGCCTGCTGCAGGCATCGGCGATTCTCTCAAACACATTCCAGTCTCTAGTCTCGCCATGCCATACACAACTCCCATCACCACATGCGGCCCATCCCACGTGGCTCAACAGCTCATCCGCTCCCTATTGTGTCTCACTGTTCCCCGCACGTCCTTATCTTCAGCTTTTGTTACCTGACTTTTGCCATGAGCCTGTGTCTATCCTTGCTCCCATTATCTTTTGTAAACACGTCGTGCGCTGTTGAAAAATGCGAGTCCATTGCTTTCCCAAACACATAGCTTAAGCCTGTCATAAAATTTTCTTTATAATAAATAATGTTCCCTCTTTGTTTAGGATGTTACTTACACGTACTCAATATACAGATACGTCATGGTAAGCGAGTAAATTTTTTTTTTTTTCAGAACAATGCGGCACTTCACATTTATTTATTGTACCGGGAAACAAAATAAAATTTAGTTAGGAATAAAAATGAGTGAGTGTAAGCAACAAAGTATTGGCAGTTTGCTGGAAGACCTTAACCTAAGCGATTCAGATTCTGAATCGCAGATGGAAAGAAAGCCTACTGCGAGCTGTCAAGAGTGTCTCTTTGACTAAGTGGAAACTATTTGATCTTTTGGTTGATGACTTATACTTGAGCGATTCGAGCTCTGACTCGCTCATCATAGGACGTCGACTGCAGCAGATAAAATCGCGTCCACATCCCCAAACAAGAAACTTTTGATCTTTTACTAGATAATTTATTTCTATCGGACTCAGAAAATTCGTGTGATTCGGATAGTGTTTCGTCTGTCTCACAGCTGACTTTCGAGTTAGAGAGATAGAGAGATTTCGTCTTGCGAGCCAGAAAATAATTTGTTTTCCAACTCCCCAGCCTCAGTGGAGACTTTACCAGACCTGATATACGAGATATTGGTTACGGTGTTCACAGGTAGGTAAACTGATGCACTAAGAGTTAACAATAGGCTCAACAGTGAAATGGATTTTTCTTGTTTTTTCGCGATGTGTAAGGACCCTTTGTTAAATTTAGTTTTGGCATCACATCGGTCTATTAGAATATCCTTTACCATAGCAGGTAAGTATTTGAAAACCCTCATGGTGGAAGGTGCTATGGAAATGTTCTATTTTCAGAGTAAATCCCTCCCTGTCCTACACTCATCCGATGTGAGCTTAATCTATGATGAGACAATTAATACTTACTTAACTAATAGGCTTCAAGAGTTGAACGTGGGTGGTTCAGGCTGGAGTTTACAACTTGTGTCATGCATGGATGTCCATGTGTCTCAATACAGGGTATTAACCATTGGTACTACACACACTAAATTACCCAAGTTTATTGCTGATAGGAAGGCTTGTGTCTAAGTACACTGCCGGGAGGGACTGTGTTTCCACTATGCCGCAATAGCATCTTTGTTTCCAGTCACACAAAATGTTAGTCATTCCTCTTCATATCCAAAACCTCATGAGGTTTTGAATACTGATGGTCTGTCGGCACCTGTAGTCATACAGGATATTCGTAAGTTTGAGGAGAGAAATTCTATTTCTATCAATGTTTACTGTGTGGTAGACAATGATAGCAATATAAATGACGAAACTTGCGAAAAGATTGGGGTTACCATACCAATGCATCATGACCTTGCGTCTGCTTTGCGCCTGGTCGCTCCGGTGACCAGGCATACATGCCACACCACTAGAGTGCACAACCCTTCTGCAGGCGACGTGGGCTATGGCCGGACAAATGGTCTTAGGGCTGGGATTACGTGGCACACATCAAAAGTTGAAACCCATGTCCATTTGCTTGCTTAGTGATGAAACGTGTAATACAACTGCCATAAACCAACATATTCCAAATGCTTGTAGCATTTTGTTGGTCTGCTCATGCAATACAAGTTTGTGTAATTATTTTGTGATTGTGGGTGCTGATTGTATGTATCAATTAGTAGATATATTAGTTGAACTTACAAAGTGGGTTGCAGGAATTTACAGCGTGATTGTTCCGATGAAGCAAAAACCAATCGGTGATGACGCTAGGTTGACGGCTCAAACATATTGTCACATTAGTAAGGAAATGCTCAGTAGAGATCCTTTTGTGGTCAATCATGACCATCTGATGGGCGAAATACGAGTTCGCGCACAAAACAAATGCAACTTGAACTTCAGACTGTCCAAGAGACAACTTGTGCCTGTTTTTCATAACCTGCAAAATTTTTATGCTCCCTTTCTCATAAAGCTTTGGCTAAACGTCTTATAGCACTGCCCGATGGAACCATGGTAATTAAAAATCCTGGTAAAACACAAGTAACTGGAATGACCCTACAGAAATACGTAAAAATGTATAACCAAACAAATTCCCAATGGGACTGATTTCAATGGAAAGCCGTACTATTACAAATTACATTTTATTGACTCATTCCAATCCATGAGCGCCTCTCTGGAAATTTTGGCAAGTAATGTAAACCTGCACAATTGAGTATCAGCCACTCGATGTTTCCAGACAACACCCAATTTTAATTGGCAAAACAGAAGGAAGTTCTTCCTTATGATTTTGTTAAGTCGCCAGACAGTCTGATGTACAAGTCAGTCCCACCAAAGGATGAATTTCATATTGTGATTGAAGCAAAGGCATTAGCAATGAGGAATATGCTCATGCCCAAGATGCACAGGATTCGTTCAACTGCATAAACTTGCTGCTGTATGCCATTCACTATTTACGTGTGGACACTTGTAAGGTGGCAGATGTTTTCGAGAATTTCGGGACTGTATGTTTGGCTCATTATGGTCTTGACCTCGCCATGTACGTCACAGCTCCGTCTATTTCATTGGACTTTCTATTGACAATGACACGTGTGCGACTAGAGCTGTTGACTGACAGTCATGTAACATTTTGTAGAATGCGGCATTAGGGAAGTCATTACCCAGGTTTCAAAAAGATGTGTGGAAGTCAACAATGTTTATATGGGCACGGACTGCAACCTCAGTGTGGCATCGAAATATATATGCTATTTCGAAGTCAACAGCTGTACAGTCATACGATGCGATCCAAGCTTCCGATCGGCAATTGTGTGGATTATGGCTTACGTGTTTTCATCATGGGATTTTGCAAACATGATGAATGATGGTGGCACTTGTTTTTTTGCGCAAGTGGTTCTGTCATTTCTAGATGTGTGTCATGATGCACTATCCGATCTGCTTCTGGCCTGAGAAGATTGCATACCCCCGAACTACTCGCATGAAAAACTTCTTTTGACACTCGCACTGTGGAAGAAATATGTTACACACAAGGAAACACTGAAGCACTATTTGATGTGCGTGGCCAAACTTGACTGTTCATCGCGTTTTGCGCTTTCAGCAGAAGGCATGGATGGAGCAGTACATCGAATTGAATATTGAGAAGCACGTTCAGGCTACGAACAAATTCAAGAAATCGTTTTCCAAATTGATGAATAATTCAGTTTATGGAAAAACTTTCCAGAATGTCCACCGGGAAAGGGACATCAGAGTCGTTTCGATGTATGACAATATACAGGATGGCAGAGCTGATAGGTCGTGCTACATTCCAGCAAAGGCAGATTATCGATGAAATCTTGGTCCTTATCGAGATGTCAAAGAGTTCTGTTGCATTCAACAATCCTTTGTTCACTTGTGTTGCCATTCTTTATCTATCTAAATTAACCCTCTACAAATTTCATTACCAGTAAATGTGTACCAAATTTCTTCGTCGGCCTTGCACCTCCTCTATTGCGATACAGATTCCTTTGTCTCCTCTGTTGCTTGCGAGGTCATCTATAAAGGAATTACCCCATATTTATAAAGCACAGTTTGATACATATAACTATGCACTCGATATCCCGCAATGATTCTCCTGCAGGAACAAAGGCCATATTGGGGCGATTAAAGTGCTGGTCGCATCACCACTTTGTGGGTTTACGTTCTGAGCTTTACACATACACTGTTGTGAATGAGCAATATATACGTAAGGCAAAGGGCGTAAAACCTAATGTGTTGCAATCACTCAGATACGAGGATTATCGATATTGTTTCGAAAATTGCACAAGGTTTTGAGGACACAATATCAGTTCCATTCGCATGCTCACGAATTCTACAACGAACGCATAATCAAGGTAATGTTGTCAGGTATGGACGATAAGCATTACATTCAGGCAGATGGAGTATCAACATTACCTTGGGGGCACAAGAAATCCCTAAGTAAATTTTATTTTATTTCCCCCAACAATAGTTACAGTATCATAAATAATACAGTGCCTGACATCAACGACCTCTCAACTGTCAACACCACACCGCCAATGACGATCATCTGCCACCACTACACGCAGCAGCAACACCTCCTGTTCCACAACCATCATCAGAGCTGTCTACAACTGTCTACAGCAATCTACACAACCTCTACCGATGTCTACGACTATTTGAAACACCTGTTCCTGTATGTTTGGCTAACTTCAGTATCAACTCTCTTCATACAAATGTCTTTAATCCAATTTCCCTTGTCACTATTCTAAGAAGAAATTAATTACATAACCGTTGTATACTGTTATTCACAGTGTGACATAACTATGTTTGAAAACTGGAAGCTGTGTGTGAGTGTATTTTTCAGCTGTGTGTGTGCATGTCTGCAAAATATCCAGGATGTGACACCATCATTAAAAGAGCGCCTTCAGTGAGTATTTTTTTTTAAAAACTCCTCAAGATATTGCAAATAAAGTAAATATTTCACAGATGTTCACCAAAATGATCAAAATTGTAGTTTAGAGGCAGATTGTAATTTATGTTTTTAAATCAATCATTCATCTGTTTGTTTTAAAATATTAGAATTTGTTGAAAATAGTCTAAGTTCCTAAAATGTTTGTTGTATATAGTTGTTCTTGCTTTTTGTTGTAAATATTAACTTGTTTTTTGGTCATGAAGAGCTTGCACAACATTGAAATGTTTGGTCTGTTACAGTGGCGATGCATGCTATAATTTCATAGGCAAGCTACTGTGTGCATAGGGCAGTAGTGGCGTTGATCTCCCCAACAAATGGGAAGAGGGACCCGGGGGCCCTCCCCCGGGAAAAATTTGGATTTCAAGGTGCAAAATGGTTTCATTTAAACATTTTTTCGTACCTAAATATAAAATACACTGCTTCTGAAATTATCAATATTTTATAACATAAAATTTGCCCAAGTGAAAAATATTACAAAGATACCTTCATCAAACCTGGAACCATGTCTACTCAAAATCAGTATTATTTTAATATCCGTCGACAGTGAGATATTTAAATACCAAGCAAATTTGTTTGCACAGAAGTTTAGACAGGAAAAATGATAATTTATTTGTGCAAAGATGGAAAGCAGTCAACTATTTTTACCAAATTCTTTAAGACACAAAAACGAATTTATGTGAACTTCAGAATGTTCATTTTTTTGAAGAGCATTGCACAGATTGGTAAGGTCAAAATACTCAGTTGCAGTCCACGTGTTAACATCCTTTGAAAACAAATATGGCCAGCAAAACAATGTTGTTTAGGCTGTTACATCCAGCTAACCACGAGTGTTTCTGATAAAAATAATTTGGAAATTATGTACAAAATTACCTTTCTTGCATGGTGTTGTGATAGTAAGTTCTGGTGTCAGCCTACCCTATTTTATGTCACATCTTTCCTGAAAAGTGAAAGCACTGCTGGAAAAATGCTTCACTCGTAACGAACGCACACGTGCACATGCACATGCACACACATGTTTCTGTTGCACTCATTCTATCTACACGGTTCTGTCTCACACGGTAATTTTATAATTTTTATGCAGGGTATGCATCCCTCACGAATATGTATAACATTCTCAGCACCAAAACTAAATTAAATAAAAAACAATACGGTTTGTGTTGTGCGCAAGAACTTGCCCAAGCATAGATCTGGTTACTGTAAACTACACAACGCCAACTGCCTGCGCCTAGGCCAGCTTCGGCTATGTCCACTTCAGTTCGATGAAGAAAGCACTACCATCGTAGCTTCTAACACAGGTTAAAGCAGCCATAGCCCCCCAACCCTCCCCGGGCGATCTTCCTACCCTGCCTCCCCTCCATCGGCTGGTTAACCATTGCGACCGCCTACCTGCTGAAAGCATTACTTACAGCGCTACCAAACATCTTGGTTTTGCCAGCCAACAAGTTGTTTTCTTATAATGTACAGTATTGTTTCCCGAGTGGAATGTGTACCGCTCAACATTGTCAGGAAACTGTCTGAGCAAGCACTGCTTGCCTTGCTTGCCCTAACGAGTCACCACTGGTCTTTTAGAGTCTAAATGTTTATAAAATATTAACTTTCTTAAAATTATTGTTGTAAATATATAGTTTTTAAGAATGAATGTTGTCAAGTAATGAAAATGTTATTGTAATCTTGTATGAACATTTGTAAATATATATAGTTTTTAAGGAAGATTTTGAGAAAAAAAAGATAAAATAAAAAGATTTTCTATGTTAAAAAAAGAGTTAGGTGTCTTGTTATTTAATAGTTTTTTAAATCCTCATGTCACTATTTTGTGAATGATTGCTTGGGCCTGAAGATGAAGTACTTGTAGATGAATTTTTATATATTTCAGGTTTTAAAATTGGAATGTTTATTAGATTTTCTTAAAAAATACGTTTTTATGTTTCTGCAGAGAAGTTCGAAAAAAAATGTTGGTAAATATGAAAAGACTGGGTCAGTAGCAGTGATGGTAAGCTTTTCAGGTTGGGAGTTTCAAAAGAATTCAACCTCAGGTAGCCGAGTACCTTTCACAAGAAATGCAACTTTCTCGCTTAAAGACAGTTCGCAGTTCACTTCCTTCTTCGTGAAGGATAAACATGTTTATACATTAAACTCTGAATTTTGTAAAGCAAACATTCCATTAAAAATTTTGGAACAACTTTGGAGAAATTGAAGGGCTGGGGGCAATATAATTAAAAGTGTTGGAGAAAATCGTAGCACAGAAAGAATGAATGAAACTAAACGAGGAGATTTTTAGAACATAGAGAAAACCTCGTCGGCCTATCTGAACTTATAACACAATAATGGGCAGGAAAGGGGGAATCAACTAAAGTAGTTTTAAAATTACTTAAATATTGCAAATGGGGTAAGTTTTAATGCGCATTTATGTGATTCTCTTGCTTTGTAAGTTGTTTAAAATTTCATGTGAACCATCTAACGTTGAGGAAGACGTGATAAAATTTGTTGTGTATTATAACTCATTAAAAGTAGATTGATAGGGAAATATAAACCAGTGAATTCGTAAACAGAGATGAATTATTTTTATTGATTTGTGACGTAATTTTTAATGTCGAGGAATTTTCCCCATAACCTCAGTTGACGTCGACTAAAGCAGATTCAGGTTCTGTTTGCTAGTAACAATTCGTTCAGCTTATATTTCGATGTAAGTGATACAGTGGAGTCATTCCTTCATCAACCTCACAGCCGGACAGACTTGTTTTAAAATCATTCAATGTTCTAAGGTACATGGAGAACTCAGAGGCGATGAGGTAGACATGTACTATTGTGTTTGGTTAAATGTGCTTTGTTAATAAAAGTGCTTCCATCTTTAAGTTAGCAGGATTGTTGGGGCTGGTAAGCAAGTTTTCATTTTGTAGGGAAATATTAATTCATTTGAAATGTTTTTATTTTAAAGTTTGTTGTTTCATCTAGTACGTGCATCGTAAACATAATTTTTTATCCATTTATGATAGTCGCCTCTGTTCCCGAGTAGCTATAACCTCAGTCGCCTGCCAGGCGCCGCTCGAAGCAGACGTCTTAGCACTCAGTCGCCTATCAGGCGAAATACCATAAAAATTAATATGTTACGCAATACCTATGTATATCCATTCCCAACATAAGCCTACCTCGTAAGTCTAGAAATCCGAGGGTGAGGACGTACCATACCACTCCGCGTCCAAAAAGTCAACAAAAACTTCATTAGCACTCTCTTACACCAAACTATACACGTATCATTTCACACAGAATTAAAAAAAACCACATCAAATAAATTTGACCAAACAAGTTTGATGTAAAAACTTTTATCAAACAATCACATTTTATCGCATTAAGATTGGATTAATTCTTAATCCGATCAATTTCTAATCCAATCTATTTGTTATCAAATCTATAATCCGTTTAAGGAAAGGCGGCATCCCTTTGTATCTAGGACCGGCCCACCCCTACTATTATTTGTAGTCGAATACTCTCAGCAGTAACTTGCTTAACGGTAGTAACAACAAATCCGCATTTTAGCCAGAAAATGTTTTAATTGTTAATAATAAATTTGGAGTTTTATATAATCTCGGGAAGAACAGGATGTTATTTTATTTGAAAACTATAAGCCCAGAGTAATTATTTTACCACATACTGCAAAAACACGTTAAATTACCCTAACGATTTTAAACACTAATTATGATAAAAACACAGTTCCTTATTCAAAATTAAGTACATTTTATATGTTAAACTAACACGCTGCCTCCAGGTAAAAATTTTGTGGTGATTTGGTAATGCCGTGTTTTCATAAAACTCAAAGCCAAGTACAAAACAACATAATAAATTATCATTATCATATACAAAGTTGGGTCACATGACCATCTTTTTAACTAAATCTGCCCTTTCTAAGACTTCCTGATACCGTCGCGCGTATGGCGAGTCTTAATGCGGGCGTCTTTCTGGGACACGAGCACTTGTGAGAACATTTCCGCTAGTTGGAGCTGCGGTGTCTGAGCGGTTAGCCTGCTCGTTTCCCACCAAGGCGAACCGTGTTCAATCCCTGGCCGATTCACTCCCGGATTTTCGCATGTGGGAATCATGCTTAACGATGCCATTGGTCGGCGGGTTTTCTCGGGGATCTCCCGTTTCTCCCGCACTTTCATTCCGGCGCTGCTCCATACCCTTATCGGCTCTCAAGACCTCGCGGTTAAGAGCCGCTCAAATCGCCTCTCTCATTCACCCCAGTTCCGCTAGTTGACTCAGCGAACTTTGATTGTCCCAAGACGATAGGCAATCACACACGAGAAGGATATATCTCATAACTTAGTTCGTCTTGTACGATGACTATGTTTAAGTGCTCAATTAATACACAGTCAGGCAAAGAGTCAGTTAGTTAATGTCAGTGATAAGTGTTTAATTATATGCACTTTCGGATATCCAGAACAGGGATAAACTTCCAACCCTCGGTAGTATCACATTGTTTAATTAATTTTCTATTTAATTATCTATCATTAGTCTGATGTTTAGTTTTATATTTTCCGGTCTAAGGTATTTCAAAAAGGGAGTAGAGTTTGTTGCAGCCAATAAAAATATTTCTATGTATATGGCCAAACATAATATGTTGTTAAATATTTGGTTAGGTGAACAAAATTAATGTAGTTGCTTTTCAAGATTTATTTACACAACAGCAAAATGTTTTGTTGGGGTTATCAATATATATTTATATATTATTATAGCTCCAACAAAACATTTTGAGTAAATCAAATTTTAAAAGCACAAAAAAATTATTTTATTCAACTAAACAAATACACACTTGAATAAATTCTTGTTCCGCAAAAGATTAGACTGTCAACCAATAATTTAGCTGATGTAATCTTGGCTAATCATTAGAAACAGTATTTCGAAAATACAGGTCGAGTGTGTTTGAAATCGTTGTGACAATAAGGGTAGTTCCAGTGTTCGATAGTGAATATATATATTTATTTATTTATTCGTATATATAATATATAAGTATAATATATAAGTATAATATATATAAAATTATAATATATATAAAATTATAATATATATTTTATATATATGTGACAAAGGCGAGTAATTTTATTTTGTTTCTTGTGTTTCTGTTCATGGTACAATACGAAGGAGATTTTTTTTCTTGCACTGCATTATGATTTAGATACTGTAATTTCTAAGTGTGTCTAATTCCGATTATAGGGATAATTTGTTTTGCATCCAGAGGCCATAAGCTTCTTGTAGTTGGTCGACAGTTTCCATGACGACGTATGACGTGTTACAGAATCCATCAGAGAGCAATCTCGAGATAGGCGGGTTTTTCAAATGTGTCTAAGTAAGTTTTCGCCAGGCAGGACGCCGACCCTGTGGGTTTGGCCTAACAGATTTTAATTTAATTATATTTTTAATGTTTACGAGACCGCCGTATATAACAAGCTGCCCTGATACGGCGAACACGTGTTCGATCGAAGGAGTGAAGAAAGCATGCTACGGACAATGCACGCGAGTAATATTTAGTATCTTTATACATGTACTGACGCGTAGCGTGTGTGTGCGCAGCTGGAGTGTAATTTGCTGCACGCTAGACCCGTGAGCCTTGTGGGGAAGACTGCTGAAAGCGTACCCAGCTTCCTGGAGGGTGCATGCTGCGTCAGCGATTTCCACATTTTCCAGAGCGTTTCGAATTTAAATAAAATCACAGATGAGTCATTTAAAATTTTTCCGAGAGCACAGCGCTAAAATTGAATTGAATAAATTTTGGACACTTCCGTACAGCCATTTCCTTTGCTGAATTTCAAAATGGAACTGACTTATTTAATTACACTCATGGGAACCCGATTTGATCATTCAGACACTGCCGCATGTTATTCTTCAATGGAGAACATGTTATTTTTTTTGTTTCAACTTGTACCGCTTAAAAATGTACGTCGTTTTCAGATATATAATTAACATATAATTTTATTGCCTACTTTTCACATTTACGATTTGCATTATATTGTTTTGTATGAATGTATATAAATATTGTCACATGTTAACCCAGGAATTTTAATTTGTGTATTTCTTTTCTTATGCATTTTTTTTTTATTCTCACACTGGATTTTTGCTTTAGTTGCGCGGTGGCAATTATGCATTGTTTAACATAATTAGGTTAGCTATATTAAGTTTGGTATTTTTCTTATATAAGATTAATTTAATTTTCCTTTTGGTCTCGTTTTTGTGAATGTTTCTGATTTTTAATATATTTTGTATCCATTTTGAGACCCTATATTATAATATTTTATCTGTTGGGCAGTTTAAAAGTGGTCCATGAGGAGGGCGGGGAAGGGGGAGGGGGGTTCGTGTGTTTCTAGCTTATTATTAGCCCTAAGGTTTAAATCCTGGCTTATGATTGGATGTAATATCAGGCCCCTTAAACTAGGTTCAGTCAATCATGCTTAACGCTCTCTCACACCCGCAGCCATTAAGCATAGACGTAGGTTTAGGACCCTCGCTTGTAAGCGGAGGATAGGGTTTTTACTTTGTTTTAGGTTGTTTTAGACTTCCCCCGACTCTTGCTTGAGTTTTTAATGAGGCCAGCGTTGAAAGAGTTTCATTAATTGCCCTTCCGCTAGGATAGTAAATTAGGAGGTAGAGGTCGAGTAGGAAGTCGTAACGTAATTTACGTATTGTAATTTGTACATCAAACAGCGATACGTTTGACCCTACTACACCTTAAGAGCGGCCCACGAGCCCGACCTACGTCATTAATGTGTATCCAGCTGCAAGAGCACCGATTATCCTTCAGAACCAGGTGGAAACTGATAAATTTAATATAAGTTAGAATTCAGCTCCTTACCTGTTGCTTCTTCATCGGGGATTGTTCTAACCTTTACAATTGTTGCATATGAGCATGCACGTATGTACAATCACAAATTCGCACGGGAGTGATAAGGATGATGCTGCCACGTGCAACAAGTGCGCCATCGCCTCTAAGCGCAAGTCTCTGAACTGGCACGCAGTGATCTCGTCGCGCTACATATACCTGTGGGATTTCAAGTGGTGACCATGTCGTGTTATAGGTGGAAATTCTGTGGGAAGTTTCAATGCACCACCCTTGAGCAGTTTTGTATGTATCTGAAGTGTATGTTGGAGTATTCTGAAATGGTGTTTGTGAAATGCTGAAATCACAACAGGCCTCGCCTGAAGAGTGCGTTCTTTGCTGTAGGTTAGCATATTGGACGTACATAGAACAGTGTCGTAGAAGATAAGGTGTATTACGAACAAAGTGCAGCTTAGTTGAAGTGTCGGGCAGGCGGGACACTTAACCGTTCACAGCCAGTGTACACAACTGTGCTCATGACGCACAAGGTTATTTTTACTGTACACTGCGACGGTAACTGCCCAATAACCTTCCATGCAGACAACTGATTCGTAGGCCGTGCCACAGTTCGTTTTGCGAACGGTTCATACTTCTGTAGTTGATCACAAAGCCTACAGCTCGTTGATTGTAATTACGAAACAAGTGTCGTGTCAGCGCGAGTACACAACACATCTAACAATTTATTTTTTCTTCTTATACCTGAATGTAAATTAATTTGATTCTGAAAATGGTTAAGACATCTCCAATAAAGTTTCGAAATTAGTCTGTATTCGATCTTCAACAGTCGACCCTAACTACCTGGAGATTAAGACTGCCACTGGCGTAAACACTTCGGTGGCGATTTTTTTGCCCTAACCTACCTTAGTGGTAAGGGAGAGTCAGAGGTGCTATGTAGGGGGCGTCTCAGGGCTAAGTACCACACGCCTAGGCATGCAGGGAAGGTTCTAACTACAAGGGGATATGCTAGCCGCTCTTCAAAGCAGCAAATGGAGGCATGGCTACCTCACATAACTAGCATACCTAAGCTAATAAGGAGCGGGAAACAAGTATAGGCGCCGTAAAAACCTCTCAGTAAGTAAGAAATTATGTTGATACCGCATGGCATTTATTAAGTACAAAATGGAATTATACTATTAAGTAAGGCGGGGGGGGGGGCGAGTTTTTGTGGCTATAAATAACTGTAAGAGGTAAGGGCTGTAATAGGGAGGGCTTTCTTTCAACTCGTCACTGCCAGTTACATGTTTTAACTATAACCAGAGAGTCTGGTGGAGAGGAGAGTACGCCACCTCCCGTGACCACAGTAGAAACCTGAAACATAGAAAAGGAGAGAGCCTTTTTCTGAATATGTATAACAAGCCATTCGCCGAACAAGCCTATGAGCGCGGAGCAACTCCGAGTCCGCCTGAAGTAAGTATTCCCCCCAGGCCCTGCATTGTCCCTTTTTCAGAATGCATTTCCCTATTACTGGTACCTTTACATACTTCTGATGTGTTACCACAGCAATTCTTTTACTGTTCCACGGGTCACTTCAGTAGTAAAATCCAGCTAGTCTTTCCTGCTTGCACGATCAGTTTATGATCACGTTTTGATATAGTTTACTAATTTTTTTATTCTAAATTGTGCAAGTTACATAAAGAAATTTCTAACAATTACTTATCTTCTTTATCCTTCTCAGAAGGTAGAGATGAATTTACGACGAATCACAGCGTGTCTTCAAAATGTTTTCTCAAGCGAAACCACACTCAGCTTGCCCGCTGCTGGTTACCCACATGTACGCCCCTGAGAATTTTCATTTTCAACCAACTTTCCCGTAATCATTAAAAGAGGCCGGGCATCTCCAGCGCTTCGGCCGGGTATAGTAGATCGCAGGTCAAGCAGGCAGAAACGCACGCACTGGCGCATCATCTTGTGTTCTCCGCGCAGAAACTCTGAAATATTACTTTAATATGCTGCCGCTGGTCGGCGAGAACAGAGCGCGCGGAGTTTCGCGGAGAGAGTAAGGGAGGATGAGGGAGGATAGTATGATGCCGGCAGCCGTGCGGGTCGACCACACACAACCTTCGCTTTCCCGAAACACAACGCATACGGAACTGCCGGACATAAAGGGCCCCCACCCCTCAAAACTCACACGTTCCCTCGTGTCGGCAACCCGCACTTCAGCGCCGGGGCACGACAATGCTCCAGTTCGGATTCTGCGTGGCAGGGGTGTATTCAGGAAGGCCTGAGTGAAGACCCATCTGCTTGGCGATAGGGGCTTTGAACAAAATATTGATATATCGAAATGACTATATTGTATCAACGATATATCGGTATAAACCGTATAATTATATATTTCAACGATATTAAATCGAAATCCATTTTTCTAGGTATCGGAAATAAATATTTTCAATGCTCTTTTAATAAGTTCTGTGCTTAATAACTTACAAATATTTAATTAAGAAAATTACTATGTTTCATTTAGCATCATGCATTAGAAACAGGCGCCACATCTTCCTGTAGTGTCTCGTGTCTTCACTATTTAATATTCCAAGTGGTTTTACATTTATCAAGTCCTTTGAAACATAAAATATCGTATTCCGATTTACCAAAAATCGATATTATCCTTTCGATATAACATTTCGTAAAGCGATACTTTAATAAAAAACTAATATATCAGTAATATAATTTTTTTCGGTATCAAAATCACTGCTTTGCACTTATTAGCAAGGTCTTCACAAATTTTTAATCAAACCTTTAAAAAAATTACCCCATTCATGATGCGTGTCTGTTTCTTAAATATTGTTACAAAGTACGCCTTCTGGCCGTACTTGGAATAAGGGGCTAGGGGAGTTTATGGTTGAGATACATGATGGGAGACTGTAGCCAGACAGAGCACTGAGTGCGTACATTGACGGAAGACTATCTGGAGTAAAGCCGGGTTATTATTGTGTTAACAGAACATCACAATTAAGTACAAGAAGCAATATATTATCGGCGGAGCACTTTGTATATATTTATGATAACCTATTGACAGCCTGAAAGTAATTGGGCTTATCTCGCCTTGCGTTGAGTCCCGTGGCTGTTGAACTGAGGCGGGGTTACGAAGAACGGCACAGCGAGCTCCTGGAGTCCTCCATTCTGGTCGGCGTCACGACGGAGAAAGACGCCGCCTGCCATTCAGTAACGCCAGATATTCGCGTCGCATGTTGCAATCCGCCTGCTTCCTGGTTGGTAGTAGGGGTTCTCGCTTACCAGCATTTGGCGAATGCAGCAACCGTAATCCTGGTCTGTACTTAAGTAATAGGGTGGGCTCAGGCGACGATGTAATTGAAGGCGCTTTCACGCCAACATAATATATCATATATCACAAGCGCTACATACCTATTTCTGTTATCAAAATATCTTATATCAGGATAAATTAAAGTTTTACATGTATTTTATATACAAATCATAATATTTCGTTTGCAACTAATATTATTAAAAACATATAAAACAGGTGTGTTGGTAATGCCTAGCCTAGTAAGAAATAATACTCAAGGAAAGACATTAGCAAACCGAGTGGGCACGAATGTGGTGCGTTGTCTTTTTTGTGTAGTTTTCTAGACTTACTTAAGCTTTGTTTGCATGCAGGGGCAAATACAAGGATGTTGAAAAAAGAAAAACTCAACACCCCCCCCCCCCCCCCCCATAAACAAGCTCAGTGTTGCTCAAGAAATTGTTTACAACTTATTTATGTAAACCATAGTGAAATTACTAACACGAAGATCCTGGAAATATACTTCGGTCCTCTACTGGGACATAAGGGAAGTATTTTAGGGAATTACTTAAGGATTTTTTTAGAAGCTAGTGGCTACAGGCACAGCAGTTGACGAGCAGTGAACGTTTACAGCTGCGGAGTTGCAGCGTTTCGTTTGTATAATTTATTAGATGTGATTTCAGGGTCTGTGCATCATGGTGAGTGGCATTTTAATTACCTAATTACACAACTGCCTGAGACTAAAATTGAAGTCAACGCAAGTTTGTGTTTACTAGGATATTAAATGATTCTAAGGGATCGTAGCTCAATACGTCAAAAATAATTATAGATCATACCAGTGGATATTTATGTTCGGTTCGAGCTATTCGTTGCTTTTGGTTGTACGGAGGAGATAAACTTGAGACTCACTTAAAGATTGGTTATTTTAAGATCACATACATAAGCAATACAGTACAAAATGTAATAATTAACTAGATATTTTAAAAATAATTCTTAAAACAGTTAAAGCTTCTGGATTTTATGTCATGTATGAAAAAAACCAAAGACATGTCAAAGAAATACTCAGTAAGTCGTTCAAACAATTTAAAACAATAGGATTTGCAGAGAGCAATAACCTCAGCAAAACTACGTATGCATTAAAAACACTTTTTTAAAGCATGTGAACAACTTTTAGCAGCATGCAAACTGTCGTATATACTAACTTTCTGT
This sequence comes from Dryococelus australis, assembly GCA_029891345.1. Lineage (NCBI taxonomy): Eukaryota > Metazoa > Arthropoda > Insecta > Phasmatodea > Phasmatidae > Dryococelus > Dryococelus australis. Next base: position 166,968,586 of record CM056997.1, on the reverse strand, counting down.
GAGGTTACTGCTCGCTGCTTATGGCAGTGTTCCCAATGACACTTGTTAACGACATTGTCATGTAATCCGATTTTGTCGACAAAATTTATTACGTATTATTGTAATTTGCGTTTCGTCAACTCCAAAGTTGTCGAAATAAAAATAGGAAATCACCGCTATATTGGTTTGCTTGTTTGAAATATATGAATTCACATATAACTGAGGTTATTTAAATACACGAAAGTGTATCCTACTTAAAATAACTATTTTTCAAGGCAAGTTACTGAAATATTCTTAAAATAGCCGTTTTCTGATCACGCAACTTTGGTTGAGTAACAGACTCACGTGTTAATTTTGTTGATATTAAATTTTGAACAGCCCTCTAACAACTTTCAAGAGTAATCACAGTTTATTTTTTAGACTTCTTGGAGTCATGAAACAGAGAGATAGTATCATGACATTCTAGACAGTTGAAGGTCGTCGTGTTACAGCTGAAACATTGCAAAATGCCAAATACAAATTACAAAAAAAGAAACCCAAAACGAATTTGTACACGACCAATGTTTTCAGTTGTGTAAACCCCTCAAGATTTGTGATTCGTTATGTACATAATGATACACAGCATTAGAGAGATGTTTTGGGTTATCCACATATGTATCGGTGATGTGTCAAGCTGTAACTCTTAAAAATATATACAACGTTAATACTTAAAATATGAACTCAGAAAGAATTCAGTTGAGGTGAAAACTATGAAAGTTACTCAAGAGCTCTTTTTTATCTGGAAAATCACTGGACAAGATAGTTCTAAAGGAAATTAAGGCACTGCAGCTTTCTCCTCTCCAGTTCCATGATGCTCTCAGAAGACCATTGTACAGTTAAGAAAGTACAGAGTTGGGCAACTCACACTGCTGAGAATCCATGTCAAAACCACAAACTCAACCATTCCCTATCGTACTCGTCACAAATCATATTCTTGAAAATTTTGTAGGTGTTGGGAAGTGAGCTTCATTCTTATATACTTAGCCAAAACATAGTTTAACTCTTCTTGGAACGAAATATCACATACTCATCTCAAGATGGGTCGAAATGTATGATGGTATACATCAATTCACTGTTGATTTGCCGAAATCATAGAGGAACTCGAGAAGTTTTCTTTCTGGATGAACAAGTCTACAACTGGGAAAGAAGCATCACTGGTAGCTGCTTTATGTGACAGTCAACTTTTGCTTGCTGTATTCTGCTTCAGTGACATGCTGGCCTTCATTATTCTTTTGAGCAAACATCGTCAAAAATAATATCTTGGCCTTCAAATTGCATCTAAAAGTGTTAAGGATGTTGTGGCACTTTTAACAGTCGAAGAACTCATGCTGATGTTTACTTAAGGTAAGTTTATGTTAAGGTAGAGAACATTGGAGCGAAGTTTAATGTTGAAATTCGTATACCCAGGACTGTTGGGCGACAAGTTAGCCGCAGCAATTATCAATGCAGTCCCAATCACTTGAGGATTATTATAGGATATATGTATACACACCACTCTTGGCTAACATATTCTTAATCTATAGTCTAGATTTTCTCCTAAATTCCTTGATGGTCCTGACTTCCAATTTTACTTCCTAGAGTTATAATGAATAGTACTTTGCAAGAAATAAACGACTTAATTCAGTCCCTTGCCAGATACTTCTTTTATTATTATTTTTGGGAGGGTGCCAAGCAAAGATCTCCAGGTAATAAAGTTAAAATTTATCACTGTAAAAAGACATGTAAATCGGAAAAAGTTCGTGGAGCCTAACTTTGTGGAACAGTTATTTTGATTCACTTGTCTAAGTCAGTTCAGAGATGACGCTTTTGACTATGTTGCACCAAAACATGGCTCCAGATTATGACGTTGGAGAAGAGACGAAATTATGTCTCTTATTCGTGTATATCATGATATCCCTGCGATATTTTATCACGTCGATGAAAGTTTTTAAAATCAAGCAAGTTTCGTCTAATCGTTAAGCTTTAGATTCAGCAACATAACGTTATGTTAAAAATGTATTACATTTAATTATGAATTAATATGAAGATATCAATTGCAACGTTATGTATTATTTAAGCTGCTTCCACAATACAGCGATGCATTGCGATGCGATGGGCGGCGGCGAGTTATACATAACTGTCTCACAATTGTATAATGATCTGAGATGGTGCTACTATCTATTTCAAGGATGAACATTAAATTTTCAGACATCAAGAATGTAACAAAATACACGCGAAAAACATTGACAATATGTGTTTTAAATGGGTAGAAGATTAACAAGGTAAAAAGAGCACGATGTGCGATGAAAACTACGCAGCAACATACAGCGAGAATGAAAGGACGAATGAAAATTATTTTGATGTTAACATACAATTTTTATGACATTGTCCATATTATATATATATATATATATATATATATATAAGAAGACTAGTCTATTTTGTACATCCACGCAGAAACAGTAAAAATACAAATACAATGAAGTCTGCGTAAACACGATCGTCGTTTTCAAACGTAAACAAATACTTGTTTTTTCTCTCATTATAAATAATCCGATACTCTTCGTATTCGCAACGCAAGAATTCTGTGCAACGCACTCGTTGCCAACGCATTGCAACAGACTGCTGGTTCATCCTGATTGGCTACAGCTCATCGCAGCGCATCGGATCGCAACGCATTTCTGTATTGTGGAACCAGTTTTACATGGTTAAATTGAGCAAAAACTTAAAAATGTCAAAATGTTAGAGATTTTACTATATGCTTCAAAGTTCACCCCGCAAGGCTGACTCCTGGATCCGCCTCTGTTTGCATGATGCGGAGCAATAGCATTGAAATATAACTCTAGCAGACTTCAGAAAAGTAGGAATTAACCATAAATGAAATGTGTCCAAATTATCTGTATACACTTGTAAAGGGTCGGATATACTAAGATATTTTTGTGAAGTCGTCGTTTGTGTACACGCGCATCTAAGAAATAATGTTCTGGAAATATAACTTTTTCCCAGAAGAGGTAAACACCAATAGCAAAGTTCGCATAGTTCTGCTTTTACCATATTTAATGTTTACATAAGAGAAAAAAGGCATGAAAAAAAAAATCTTATCTTTGGAGCTTCCTTATGCAATTTCCTGAAGTAGTAAGAGAAAAGTATAACCGTACGGAAGAAATTGAATCTGTGTTCTTTCATTTCGTAAAATATAGTCCCGCTGTTACATAGATTCTATTACCGCTCTAATTTGCACAGGCATATTACAGCGCAACGAAGGTAACGCTGCACGTCTTGATTTTGCATAGGAGCGATTGGGCGCTAGGCGTGCGTGTTAGTGTCGCCCTAATCGCTCTCTCACTTATGTGCCAGACTAATCCCGGTCTATATGACTATTGAGGTATAGTGGCTGCCAATGCAACACTGCACCCGACTGTTTTAAATGCACAACTCAATACACACACTACAACACTTGTCAGAAAAGTGCGTTTTATGTTGCATGAGAAAGAAGAATACATATATTTTGTAACACGGTAAAATTTTGTGCTATAAAATAATTATCTGAGAAATAAAAACGCATTTTATAATAATCTATTTTTTTTATAACAATATAAGCGCGTTTTCATTTCGGATGCTTTGTAAATTACAATTTGCAAGAAAGCCTTTTCCAAGTAGTGTAATTTTAATATATTACATTTATGGTTACTTCTAACTTTTCCGAAGCCATGCGAAAGTTCTACTTTCAGGAAATTATTCCACTTCATAAAAACAAAGTTTATAAAATTATACCATACTGCTAACACACCGTATTCATGTGCACTCAGAGCAACTGTATTTTACATAAGAACTATTTCGTACTAGGCATTACCAACAAACCTATTTTGTCACTGTCTTTATTTATATTAGAGTTTAATCTATATATAATATATAAGTAAATGTTAAATTTAACCATATTTGTGCTACTTTTACTTTAAGACAGGCGATGTGATCGTCACAACCAAGAGTTGCCAGGCCAAGCTCTAGCACTGGGAGGAAGCCGACCTTGGCAACTAGAGCTCCGAGTTATGAAAACGGCCGGGGGAATGATTACCCGAACAAGGTCGGGCACCAGCGTATAAAATTGGCGAGCGGTGGTAGCTCGCGGCCATCTTTGTTCCCTACTACGCCGGAGGCCCTGCCCGTGTGATCACTGCTGAGAGGACCGCCACCCTTGAGGTCCGGGACCAACGCCTGGAGGAAGCCGCCATTGAGAGAGCCTCAGCATAGACGCCTTCGAGTACAGGATAAATATATATCCCGTTTGGGCGTCCCAGGTTGCATGAAGCGACGGATAACTAGGCTGTCAGTAGCAGCTCCTTAAGAGAAATTAACGTTGACTAACTTTTATCCTGCACTCTTAACATAAGGCTAACGACCTAAGTACCTGAAGTATTGTAGTATTTGCGACGCCCTTTATGCGTCATTGCCTGTATTAAAATTACTGTTAGTAAAAGTAGTATTTTTTATAAAGTGTCTTGCTGTCTTTGCTACGCATTACCCCTTAATGAATGCGTAACCATCAAGCGAAAGCGGGGTCACAGCACAGATCTAAAACGTTTGTGATACACGCCATATTTAGGAAAACCCCAAACACGTCTTACATTAGGTGTGTTTTCAAAGCTTTGATTCAAAAAGTGTCAAACCGTGAATTGACTATTATTATTGTTTTATGTAAAAAATAAACCTTGGCAGGACCTACTGTTATTAAAGAATGTTTTATATAATTAATTTTATTTTCATTCATTTCAGTTATAAAAATGATTACTTTCGTGTCTGAAATGCTTATAAAAATGCTTGTAAACCTCATTACTATTTCTTTATATTTTACACAATCAGAATAATGAATATTTTAGTCTTCCTTGATTAATATATTTTTCGAAATGGGTTTTCTGAAGCATTCAGAGTTGAAATAAGCTTCAATTTTTTATATTAAAAATGGACTCCTATTAATTAACAGGCTAGTCTGCAACAACCCCTACCATGACTTCCAGTGACTAGTATTCCTCTGAATGACAAATGATTCTAGTTTAGAAAGGACACGCTATTCTTTTATTCCGTCGTGCAAATGACATACCTGTACGCACAGACGCTTAGATCCAACCGTCCTATTACTACATCGTTGGCGATAGTAGAGTCCTGTGAGGTACACGAGTATTTAGTCACGATGTGGGGCCAGGACAGACTAACGTGATTATGACTACGTTGTGTTCAAAGAACATCGACATGACTTATGTTGCCACGGCTTTGTTAGCGATTGTGGGAGGGACTTTTCGTTACGTTTTCAGCTAAGGGGGAATATAAGACGCCATATTTGCTTGTAATTTACGTGCATGCGAGGGCAGATACAAACGAATTTGCACGCACGCAGTTCACGAGTTTCCCGCTAGGTAACACTATAATCTTTTAATGGAACAGAAGCTGCAAAACGAAACAAAAAAAGAAGTGTAGCACGGACGTTGTTGCCAGTTCTCTTACAACACACTCCCGACCGGCCGGAGGTGGTTCCTCGACTCGCGCCATAGAGTAAAATTAATTTATTGCGCTGGTCATTCATGTCTCAAACTTTCAAACCCCATGTTAACCAGTACAAAATACAAACATGACATAGAAATATATTTAATTCTAATTAAATAATATATTTTATAAGTTTATATATATATATATAATTGCATACACTTATACTTTCATACGAAATTACATATAAGCAGGTAGTTAAATACTAATCCAAAACCAAAATAAATATAATTTTTAACGTACCTGTTCTACGCATAAATGTGTCTATTTATACTTGTATTACTTAAATTCCAACAAAGTGATATCACAACTTGAAATGTCTTGTTTGAATACAGCTTCTATATTTACATTAACATACGTAGTTATACAGTTTTTGCAGTGTAGGAATGTGGGATATGCATCGTAGGATATAACTGGTGTACGTATAAGTTTTACATTTCTAAAAGAAAGATTTATTTTACAGTAAAAGGACAAGAAATAATTTTATTTCCTTTGACGATTTATGTAAACTAACTTGGTTGGTTTGCAGTTAACTTGTAAACCCATAGTTTCTTCTTTTGGACCACTGCGTGCCCTTCAGTCACATGTAAAAATCAACACTGCCTTACACTTGTATGACTTAGCCTATGTGACACCGAGACACTAAACTGTGATACGTAAGCTTCCATGTGTATCAAACGAAACGAAAACGGTCTGAGTTGCCGCCAGTTTGAACAGTGCTCTTATATTTTGGCGTATAAAGTCAAGTCGAAGTGATTGCTAAATTTAAATACTATCAGGAGCAAAAATTTTATTCATGTGTCATGTTTTCGTAGAGTATTATTTATAAAGTTAGTAATTTGAAGATATTTTCTCCGACTCAAGTACAAATCTACTACGCAACTGGTCTCTGGTGTCCGTCTACGGCTAACAGAAGTGCAGTTGTCGGATGATGTTTCTTAAATCCTAACTGGGATTCAGCTACCAGATTATATTTTCTTACTTGTTAATAGATTTTTCAATACGAAGTCTCGACCAACATTCACATTTCTGGAAATCTATCGGAAAGTTAAATTTATTTTTAGGAGGTTGGGGGTAATAAATAAAGCCGGAAACTTAATGAAACAATATGCAACTCAAAATGCCACACTCTCATTAGAACATAAAAATAATCCAGTCTCACGAAAGACGTTAATATAAAGTCACCGCTCCCCCCTCCCCCCTTGGCAATTATTTTCTTTTATTCCCCTCAAGATGAAATAAACAGAACCCCAACAAATTTAACTCTGTAATTAAAGAATGAAACAGGTTGGAATGCCAACCTAGCTATAATATCCTACATTATATACTGGACGGAAGTTAGCTAACGTCGGCCTTTCAGTGCCTGACATGACAGGGAACATGAGGAAGGAGGAAAATGCAAGTATGCTTTAGACTCAAAACATTTGTTTACAAACGTCTGTTTCTTCAGTGACAAAACAGCTACGGTGGAAGGATACACTGTGACCGTGCTACTTTTCTAGAACTGTCAAAATTTACCCCACTTACATGAAATTTACTATACCTATGACTAACTGCGACTAATTGTGACTAAATGTAACCACTTGTGACAACTAACGGCTACTCGCAAATACCCGCGACTACTTGAGACAACTTACGACATTTTCTTGTAACATTGTTTCAATTTATCTTCAATGGCTTTGGGAGAGCATGCTTAGAAAACAGTGAAGTAGCTCATTTTTCTCAGACTTTGTTTACAAATTTTAAAATTTCGCAGGGATTTTTTTTGGAACTAAACATAACCTATAGCCATCTGGAAGAATGTAGCTTTTTAACAGTGAAAGAATTATAAGAATCGGCCCTGTAGTTTCCGAGATCAGCCGTTACTTATAAACAAACAAACTCACTTTACTTCTTTAGAATATTATTAGTATATATATCAACTATACCATTCAACCAATTTCGGCCAAATTTTGTATGCTGAAAGGGTCTACTACAAGAATCAATGTGCCAACACATTGCCATATTTGTAAGCCAGTTTGTAAGTTAGTGCTACATGAAGAAAAAATAAGGTTTTTATGACATATCTCGATAAATAAAATAAGTCGATTTATACGAAATTTGACAATGAAGTAATACTGGTTCATATGATGTTCAATTATCTGTTACAGGTTTCTCAGAAGCTTATTTTCTATACAGAGGCCATATAGTTAGCTTAGAATGTTATGTCGTCGAAATTATGTAATCAATTCCAACTTGTTTGTATGCAGGCAGAAGATATTACAACGAACGTTTTCTACACTGAGCATATTTTGTCCGTCATTTTGTAAGATAGAATCACATTATTAAATCATTTTTATGTAATATCTCGGGAAGCTAAATATAATCGATTCCAGCCAAATTGGTCAAACAGTTTGCACTGCAGCAGGTGGTGCAAACTGCTATGTTTTAAGCATGTCAGACACCTATTTCATAATGACGGGTCTATAAATATTTCAGCATAGTATTTTTTATGAACGAACCAATTTTCAACTTAACTTTGTATGCTGGCAGTATCAGTTACAACAACCATCAAATTTGTCTATTCAGAGCTTCATTTCTCTGCCATTTTGTAAGTTAGCCCTACAATACAAATTAAGTTTTTGTCATATCCCGGGAAACAACCAACTCATTCGTACCAAAATTTGGCGAAGAACTGGTATTGTGGTAGGACATATAAATATAGGAATTTTTTCAATGTGACAAACATGTTCAGAATGGTGGGTATAAATTAATTTTGTGTTAGTGTGCTATATCTACGAATTTATGCAATCGATTTTAGCATTACTTTGTATACTGGTGGTATACAATCATCGAATATGCTGATACATAACATTTTTGTACTCCATTTGTGAAGATCGTCACATGAAAAACATGAACGTTTTATGTCATATCTCAGGGACTAATAAACCGACATTTTCCAAATTCTGCACACAAGTAGTGCAATGGTAGGTCATGCAAACTTAAGTGTTTTAATGGGCACAGTAACTTCTTTTCAAAATAATGGCCCTGTAAATATTTTAGGTTACTAAAACCTGTCATTCGAAACATTAGACTGATTAAATTTAAAGTTGATGCTTGAATCGACATTCGTAATGCAGTTTGATTGCACATTAACTTATAGTACGAGGTTTTCTGGGTTTGAGGCCCGAGTAAGGCATGTGTGTATTTGTAATTGGATTACTACTGTTGCATATGTTTTTGGTTTCACCTCTAATAAGAGACTGTTGTTTCAAAGAGGCGACAAGACCTATCTACCATCAAAGTTTTTAAGAAATTATTTAAAAATTAACTGCACCCATGTTGAAGAATGTATGCTCATGATTTATATAAGAAACTTCTTATTTGTGTTGACTATGAATCCAGCGATAATTTATATTCACTTCTTAAACTATAATAAAGTAATAATGATTCTCGCAAAGTGATATAGCAACTTAAGATGTCTATTTCGAATACGGCATCTATATTTACTTTAAACATTAGTATACTTTACGATTACTTTTTTATGTCAAGAGTTTGTAAAAATATCTTGCCTACAAATATGCAGTGTGTCAAGCAATATAGACAAGTTCTGAAGACAACATTACTGAAGCAATATATTATACATACATACGACGAAATATGCGATGTTACTTTTCCTTTCACGCTTTGTTACAATTGGGTGTATGTAAATATTTCATTTATAACATTTCACCACTAAATAATAAATCCATCCAAATATTTATTTGCAAATCTGAGTATCGCCAATATGGTATGAATCTAGATATACGTCCCGATCAAGACTCACATTAGTGATTTAAAATCCACTTTGATATTATTTCAGGTTTTAAAATAGTCTTGAAAATACTAATGTTTACTCTAATTATATATATTCCTAAAATACATTTCGTAATTCATTCTGTGTGGAGGCAGTTTCGAATATTGATTGAGTGGCGTAACCAAAATTGCTCAAGATTAAGTTTACGCTGAGTGAAGGAAGGGAGGGTGGGTGGTTATACTGGCATTAGTGGTGCTTACGTAGTCTGTGCGTTAAGACCTAATATTCCATGTTTTCTAGACAGAATCTCACCAAAATCTTTTACCTGCTTTCAGAACCGAAAACTTTAAATACCATATTTTTCTACCGCTGACAGAGAAAAAAAATGCTATTAGTGAAGTTGAATTAAATCATTCTGCGACACGCCAATCCAGCAGTGCTAATATTTTATTCAGCTTATCAACATTTCTCGCGATACACGCTATTGACTTCACTGGAGTGCCCATTACAAACACGCAAATACTTCATTTATTACGTATAGGCCCTGTGACACTTGGCAAAGTTGTATCATTACTAGTTCACAAACTTAAAATTGGTAATTTTAAAATGCGTATGCTCATAATTACGTCATCCTGTATCCACACTACTAACAAATTTTGCAGAGTAGCAATTATTTACATTTTCCCTGACCTAAGGGAAAATTCCTTGACATTTCCCTGTCATGAAATTCCCTGACTTTTCCCCGTTTTCCCTGAATTATTAGAACAAAAGTTACTTAATATATCCTAATAGCATGCATCATAGTTTACAGTAATTATGATTTTATCGAAATGAAGGACTTAATAATTTTAATTATAATAGTTGATATCCGTATGAAAAAAGGGAGGGGGACCCATAGCCCCCCCTTTTTCCTCATATATGACAATATATTTTATGTTTGTCATAATTTGAAAGTAATTCTGATTTGCAAGATTTGTGGTATATCGTACAAATACTGAATTCAATTATACATAAAATTTAAAAGGAAACCACCTGTGTGCAAACTGCCAGAACATTGTCACTTCAAATAAACTTCAGAAAAACCGATTTACTGTTTCAAAAGAGCAGGAATATCGCTTCACAATACACCACCATAATGTTTGAGATCACGGCATTAGTTTATTTAAATAACTGAGAATTTTAATACTAGGTAACAAACGCATAATATTAAGTAGAAATAAAAATTTACTCTATGTATCAGAGCTTCTGCTGTACGTTCTGACAATAACTTATTTTCTTTCATAAACAAGTTGCAGAAACCACATATAATGTGCAATTTTGTAGCGCACGAAAGTAATCTGAAAGCAATATAAGCTTACAGTTTTCTCAACTAAGTTGGTTATAAGCTGTGCTTTGTTTAGTGACCAAGTGCTGCTCGTTTTTATTTTCATAGCCACATGTCAATACGTAAATTATGTTAGGTGAGTCAGCTAAAATGCATATTGTAAATTTAAATTAAATATTTCGCAACCCCCAAATTATCCCTTTACTGCACCCTAGAAAAACTTAGCGAATCTCCAGTGAGCTTCCATAGTGGAATTTCCAACACTTATAAAAATATTTGAATATAGTTTTAAAATGTTGGAAATATTTCAGTTTTGCTTAAATAAGATTTATTTAATGATTATTACATCTTTGCAAGCATATCTTAGTGTTTGTAGTCTGAAGTATGTAAAGAAATTTTTTTTAATCTTTTAATATCACGCTGGTGTTGTACCCTGCCTACTTCCCCTGATGTGAAGAATATGATTGTGCTTGGTTTAGTTACATATACATACATTTCATAAAATCCGAGTAATATAGTCATACCTACAAAACCTACGAGATAATGAATAATTAACATTGTGTAGTATTTAGTCTTTAAGAGACGGGACCTAAAATGAAGTTGAGAGAACTTTTTCTGTACTATACGTACAATTTAAGTACAACTTATAATAAAATTTGTTTAATTTCAATTTTTCTAACTTAAATAATAAATACAGTTATATATTTCTTATTAAACCTATACTGTAGGGTAAGAAGTCTGTCATAAAAAGATCTTGTTAAAAAAAGCAGTATGAAGAAAATATTTTAAGCTAATCGCTATGCTTATAAAGGGCTTTAACAAATAAATTCTCGGGGTCAGAAGTTATGCTTCCAAAACTGAACTTCACAAGATTGTCGGCCTCCTAAGAGTTCATAAATTATATTAGCCTATGACTATAAATATTCGTTTGTTTACAGCTCGACTTGTTACACAATTATTTAAAAAATATTATATAAAAACCACCAGTGTGGTTATATGCTCATATGATTCAGACCCTGACTGAAAAAATAACGAGATGTTTTAATCCAGCATATTGCTTGCATTTAAATAAACAAAATACATTAAATAAAATATTAGTATACATAAGCCACACACACATTATATAAATACACTGATTGAAAATACATAAAATAAAATTTTTAATATATTAAAATATTACCAGGGAAATGCAACATCTTCGTTTAGGTGCTTATACATAACTTTGAAGCACTGCTGCTTGTGTGGCACTCGTAGTAGCCGAGTGGTGTGTGAGAGACAAGGCCCTGGCCCCATAGATCAGAGGGAGGCTGACCACCTTCAAGTCGAGGGGTCGCGGGGCTGGCCCCTCCATGGCAGATTCTCAGTTCGCTTATCGCACTGGAAATTTGTCTGCAAGTCATTTCAATACAACTACAGCATCAATGACAAAATACAAAAAGAAATTGACTAGCATGCCCAACTACTTATCAAGAGGTTTCGGGTTCGCATCCTGCACCTACATGAAAATTTTACTTTTCTTTAAATGTTAGCAATTGTCATGGCAAAGTGTGAAATGCACATTATTTATTTATTTTTTAATGATTTTACATTAAAAACGCATTTTAGATACTTTATCTGTAGTTTTTTTAATATAGATTTTCGGCATTTTTTCAAATGATAAATAAAATACATTTTTCTACTTACTTATAAATGCATCGCTTCATAGATATCTGATTGTTTGACGAGGCTGACCAGCCGAATGCTCCGCGGTCATTGGCCTCCCTTCCTTCGGACCCCTGTGCGGTGCCTACCTAAGGAAGTCGCTGAACGCACGTCACAGCTGTTACGTCTGACTCGAGGGCCAGTCGGCATGCGCGGTTACAAGGCTAGGCGACTTCATTTTCGCACAACAGTAAAATCAAATTGAATAATGTAAATATTTGAAAAAGAAATATATATTTTTTAAATTATATCGCATTAATTTTTACAGTATTAAATTCGAACAGTTTTTCCAAAATCCTGCTTGGAATGTACTTTACAATATTTTTTATATGCCTTCTTGTGTATGGAAATTTACATCTTTAAATTCGTAAATAAATATACACACTGACGATTCACGCACTCTAGCAGGTGATCAAGGAACTATGTAGATGGGTGGTGTCGAATGAAAGTGAGAGACAGAGAGAAAGGGATGGAGAGAGAAAGGCCAAATGGAAAGAAATAGAGAGAACAAAATGCGCGGACTTGGAGAAAACCTATGGAATAATAGAGGAATAGGAGAACAAGGAAAGAAATGGAATGATATGGAGACAAGAGAGAAAGGAAAGAGAGGAAACAAATGTGAGTAATTGGGAACCGATAGAGAAAGGGAGATAAAGAGAGAGAGAAACAAAGAGTTTGAGAGAAATAGAGAAAGGGAAGAGAGAAAGGGAAGAGCGAGAGAATGAGATGGAAATAGAGAGAACCAAGATCCAAAGAGAGACAAATAGAAAGAGAATAAAAAGAGAAATAAATACAGGAGGAGAGTAGAGAAAGGAAATAGAGAAACAGATGGGATGAGCGAAAGAGAAAGGAAACAGATGGAATGAGAGATAGAGACGAGAGAAAGAGAGAGTGACAATATGGAATGATAGGGCATTAAAATCAATAAACAATGGTGGTATATCACGATCGTATGCGCCTTGAAAACACGAGTGTTGATAATATGACACTTAATACTTACACCTTTATTTTTAAATTGAAATTACTTAAAACATTTAATTATTAAAATTATTTTATTTTATCGATTCCTCAGATACCGGATTTTTTGGTCTAGAAGAATTAAGGAAGTCAACCAAAAATTTAAAAAACCGGCTCGTTTTTGCCTATCTGCAGATTGCTACTTATGTTTCTGTTACACTGTTTTTTGTAGGGAAAAACGGGAAATTTCTAGGGGAAAACGGGAAATTTTTAAGGAAAATGGATATTCTAATGCTTTTTTGGGTTAAACATGTGATTTTGAGAGAAAAGCGAGAAATTCAAGATGACAGCCGGCAGCCTGATTTGTCCGATCCTAGCAGCTTCTAGAGCCACAGAGTGACAGCCTGCAGCCTGAATGTACCCATTTAAAATACATTCTGCCAACTCCCCATATGCCTATTACTTTTGAGGGACTCTTGATACTCTGAAATACGATTGTGGAGCCTAATGCTGCAGTATAAGTAAACACGACAGAAATACGCTTATTAAATGCATGTATGCACACTTTCAATCGCAAAGCATGTCATATTTCCCAAATTGTTCACTGTGTTCTAAAACATAGTCCCTTTTTCATAAGTTTTACTCATTTCTTTAACTCAGAATAGTGAGACATGAGGTTATGCCATCTACAACAAAAGCTATCTTTTTATAAAACACTGCACATTATTTTGTCTGAAATCTTTAAAACAAATAAAATGCTATAATACACTTCAAAGATAAGCTCAGAAACAGTGGTTACACCAAACAGTCTTCTTTATCATTAATAAAAAAATTATCGGCAATAATCAGCAACACAACAAAGTGGCGCGAACGAATCCGTGAATGAGTGTTTTTGTCCCAGCCTTCACTACTAGTCGGCAACGCCGGAAGGCTACAACAAGCACACGGTAAATGTGTGTACGCCTACCCGTGTTTCTGGAGTCTGATAATACCGATTTCAATGGACGGTGGGTAGTTGGGAGTCATGAGTCACGCCAAGGCGAAACTAGCCATCTGAGAATAGCACCCCAGCTCGACTCGACAGTCACTCACAATTACAGTCGTCCACCACCGTCTCTCCGCCAATAAGTCGCAGCAGAGGAAATAAAACACGTCGATATTTGCGTGCCCTTTCCAGATCCTCCTGCTGACCAAGAGAGAGTATATGTCAACTCTGTGCTTTCAGTGGAAGGTAGCCGACGTAGCGACATGTCCTGGACGCTTGGCAGGAGAGCGATGACGGAACACTAAAGGGAGAGTGGGGTATAGTGCGTGCCCAAGCTGCTCAGAAATAATCACCGCATAGCTGGTTGTGAAAGAGGATGTTGAGAGGCGGGAGTTGTGGTAGGTGAATGGGTGGAGAGGCGTGGTTGGTGAATGGGTGGATCAGACATCAGTTGTAGATAACCATAGAAGGAGGGAGTGGAGGGTCTGTCACCTCGCTTCTGAGACTACATTTAATCTTGAGAGAGTCTGTATCCTTCATAACGGAATTCTTTGTGAAGTGCTGATTAGTACAAGAACTGGAGATGGTCCAGCCGTGAAAAACTCATATAGAGGTCTGGTATTATCTTGAGCAGACGCAGCAGAAGTTGGTCGCATATACAAACCGATATCGCCTGCTCATCACTGTGTTAATGACCTCACTTAAGTGGGTATGTTATACTGTTATAGGCAAAGGAATACAAACGTTTTCAAATGGAGCTTATAAAGCAAGGTATGCATGTTAATTATATATGCAAGGAACTGTATTGGGCTGTTAATTATTTTTAATACGTTTTATGAGGGAATTGAGTAAATACTATAACCGTATGTTATCACATCATTATTACGCCAGCTAACGGGACACTTGTCTAACGGGACAACTCGAGTGAAGCTCTCATTTCTTAGCGACATAATAATCAGTTATTGTACATTTGCAAAGAGTGAAATTTAACTGGTGAAGTTTAGGTCGTAGGAAAATACATTTTGAAGAGGCAAGTCACAAGACTAAGAAACTGAGATTTGCGGATCTTCTCGCAAGCAGTACGCATAAGGATTTAGTGTTCGCATCAGAAATTAGTCTAGAATCCGAGGGTCGACGAGATGCTGTAGATGTAGTAAAACAAGAGTCCAATTTGTCACCGAAAAGGGCTACACGAGTGAAGAAGTTGTATGCTTCTGCTGCCAGAGTGTTCGGTCGTCCCACAAAACTTATGGGTGAGCAGGCATTAGGTTTGTTCATTGATGCAAATCTAACGAAATTTCAGTATTCGCTCATTCGGAAGCAGCCCAAGGCGCAGGTTGCAGTCATCTTCCCTTGCAAATAACTTCAACTGATAGCAGCAGTAAGAGACTTAATTAAATTGAGGTGTGGCATAATCCCAGCCACTCTTCAATGAGGTGCTGTCGACCAGTGACGATTATGTTCCAAAAAGACAACGCGACAGGAAGCAGAAAAAGTGAGGACTCAAATTGGTCTAGTTTGCATGCTTGGATCAAATTCTTCGAGTGTCTTTTGCACATATCCTATAGGCTAAAGTCTCTTTCTTGGAAAGTGATGGAAGCTAGCAATGCAGCATTCGTGGCACGAAAGAAACACTCTCAAGAGCAGTTTACAGAAAATATGAGACTGCTGATCGATGATCCACAACCAGGTTCTGGAACAACCAATAATGGAAACACGGCTCGAAGGTTCTTTTTAAATTATTCTGTAGCAGCCGCCATCATTAGAATCAATGTTAACTTATTCAGTGCTTTGCAATTATTTTTTAAACAATTTCCTTTGGTTTGATATTAAATGTTGACGCCTTCCACTAATATGCTATGGAATTTGCGAAATGGTATGTTGAATACTATAACTGGTACTACATGCCTCCAAGCGTGCATAGAGTAATAATTTATTGAGGTGTTATAAAGAATGCAATAGTTCATATTGGACTATTGAGTGAAGAAGCGTTAGAAGCACATAACAAAGTTTGTTGGCGCTTCAGAGAAAGACACATGCGGAAGTTCTTTAGATCGAATACCATGGAGGACTAGCATCATTCTTCTTATCACGTCTAATCTTCTTATTAGCAGCAATAGGACACCTTTTAAGCACCATATCAGAAAACTTAATCTCGGAGTTACGAAATTACTCCGCCATCCATGGGGTGTGGGGGAGGGAGAGAAGACAAAGAAGAAAACTAAGAAAAATATTCCATCTATCATGAAGTGTAGTCTTGTATAACTGGTAGTAAGAACAATATTGAAACATATCTTTCGCGAGTTATCAATTAGCCCTCCAACTCGGAAACCGACAATAATGTGCACCATTATCTATATTTTAACCATTACATATATAATATTGTCAACATATGTATACAGTCTGATGAACTAATGGTTTAAAGTTATCTGTGTTTCATCGTTCGGCGATATGGAATATTGTCCGTCTAGATTCACATTCTGGAACACTCTGCGATGGTGTGTTACAGGTGGGGGGCCAGTGTCGCCCTTAGCGCCTACTTGTGTGAATCTGGAAGGTGCAGAGTGGCTGGAGGTAGAAGGAGGAGGCGCATTCAGGGAAGTTCCGCTGTCGCTTATGGCGTGTCGTGCAGCGTCAGTGGACGACGACGTCCACTATCTGTAACCACAGGCCCCAGGTGGCAGCTCGAGCTCCAGCCAAGAAGGCGGTGTGTCTCGGCGACAAACCTCCCTCCTCCCCTCTTCTACATCCATAGCCACCCCGCACAATACACAGCCAGACAAGGGAAACAAACTGCCGCCGCCATCACCATCTCTGTCCGCAAGCCCCGGGCAAATGTTCTCGACTTGCTAGCAGTACGACAGGTTGTTATTCGTCCGCGTCACGCACGAACTAGTCAGCCGCACAATCAGGAAGCACCATGTAGCTGAAATAAGTGAGGGACCACTTGCAGAGAACCACGCAGATAGTCGACGGAAGAGACACACTTTTAAAATAAATGGACCGCCACGCCATTTCGCTTAAAGGAACGTTGAGTAATCTTTCTGAACAGTAGTAGTTTGTAACCCATACGTAGTATGGAAAACTTAGCTTATATCATATTGCGAGTAGGGAACGTCACTACACATTTTGCCGGCCGCAGTGGTGAAGATGCCAGTGCGCTCGCCTCCCACTAATAATCCAGTAGCTTAGCATCAGAATCGTGAAAATTGTGTTATAGGTTATTCACAGTAAAGTGAGCAATTTTTATGGGCCTACCAAAGGACATTAACAACTAATAAATATATCTTATTGCAGCCTCAGGCGTTAAGTTTTGAGAGTGGTGAAATATATACACACTGCTTTTATCGATCACATTGCAATGTTCATATAAAAAAGAAGCAGGAAGCTATAAATCGGGTGAAAGGGAGAATTTAGAAGGGTCTATCAATAGTGCTCATTTTACAGTGAACAGCCTACCAACATGTAATTTGGCACACATTGAACCATTAATATTGATTTCTGATATAGACCACAAAAATATAACCACTATAGTACCCATACGATGCTATGAAACAAAATGGCTCCTTTGAGACCAATATGTGTGATTGGGTGAAGAGATTTGGACGGCTCTTAACATCGAGGCCTTCAGAGCCAATGTGGGTGAAACGAGGCGAGTATGGAGCGGCGCCGGAATGAAAGGGCGGGAGGAAAGGCAGATCCCCCAGAAAACCCGCCGACCAACGGCATCGTCCGGCACGATCCCCAAATGCGAAAATCCGGAGTGACCCGGTCGGGGATTGAACCCGGATCGGCTTCGTAGGAAGCGAGCAGGCTAACCGCTTAACCATCGTGGCTCCACCAATATTTGTGAAAGTATTTCTACTAGTCATCCAGCATATTATTTTCCACTTTTTTTCTAGGCCAGAGAATTCATTATGACATCAATTTAGTATAACGGTGACGTATAAATATATTTAATTTAAAATCACGAACTTGTGTCGCAAGTTGTTCGATTGTAATCGTAATCATCTATGAATTCTATCATATTCAAGTACTAATGAAGTCTTATTTTGTGGCGGATTGTTCTTTATCTGATGGATGATTCGCTTTGAGTGAGAAATATCAACGAGGAAAAGAAAATAAGAATTTGTGAAAATCTACGAAACATTTACGAGTGGACAAAATGAGGTAACTGAGATGGACTGGAATATTGTGTGTGCTGTGTCAAGTAGATTCACCTAAACCGTTGGAATGCCCAGCTAGCATCAAACGCACTGACAAAGGAATTTGATACAAAAGATCATGCGACGATCTAGAGTGTTTTCATTTTTAAAAAAAACTTATCGTTCATCAAGAAAGGATTGATCAAATATATTCTCAGTCAGCAGTCGCTTACACATCATTGAGCAATAAAAGTAGGGTTATGTCGGTTTTGGGACAATGTATTTTAAACGGCTGCATTCCAGTGGCGGCTGGTGACTTGAAACTGGGAGGGCTGTAGCGATTCTAACTCATATCATTACAAATATAATTTTCAAATAGGCACAGTGATAAATATATTGCGTACGACAAGTTTAACTAAGTGTAGCTTATGTAGCTAAATACAGAAAATAAGTGTGGTTGTTTGAAAAAAAATGTATCATCACCCGATTTGTTATGGTCAACTCTGTGGCCGCTGGTTCAGATCTAATCACTACCACATGCATGTATTTGTTTTAAGTTTGTTTAGGTTATATGCCTTCCAACCAGTACCTACATGGTGTGGTACATTACACGAGAAGACGAGAGATAGCATTGTAATATTAATTCTACCACACTAATGATGATAACTTAAATATACTAAAACAAATATTTTTAAAACCAAATACTAATTTACATAGCCTACAGTACATACAAAATCCATGTCAAATTTTAATTAGAGGATGAAAGTGGCATATCTAAATATATTTGAAAAAAAAAAATCAATTCGTCAACCTGTACGCGCTATTTAACTGGCAATATATATTCATCTTACCAAGCAATGAAAATTTTATGGAATTTTTTATATGTTGCGAACATGATTTATGTCTTAATTTTGTCTCCTCCCAAATGTTTTAAATCTTATACCCCATTGACAGTCCCCGCAAGATCATTAGGTTTCCTTAGCAAACAAAATTAAACAAAACAACACATTTCCAACTTCACACCCGCATAGCCAGTCCGCGAAAATGTATGTACTTACGTCGAATTTTCTCTTGGCTTTGTTGTTGAAGTATATTTGACTGTGGCCTTGCTGGTCCCAGATTCTGTAGCACTAGTTTATTTTCATAATTGAAAATCTTTGTCGTAATAAGGTTTAAAATGTTACTCGTCGAATTAACAATTATTTACAAGTTTACACAACACAACATTAAAAACAATTCAACCCTGATTCTGATCGATGCTCATAGCTAATCATTAATTAACAACAAACTTATTCAGAGTACAACACACTATATTTTAAGCTTACGCGAGTTTGAACAATATCTATAAATAAAAATATATTCGAAATAAATACAAGCATTATTAGGAAATGTTAAACAACTGCAAAAGAGAGGAGCGTGAAAGTGTGCTTACAAAACATGTAGTTTTGGTAGCTTTGTCGAGTTCCAGGAAACCATTTTTTTGTTTGAGCGGGGGAGCGCCCAGCTCTCTCCGATTTTACAGCATGCGATTGGCTGAAAAGTGTCGAGCCCCTGAAATCTTCCCTCCCTCCCGTAACACCTCTAGACCCGTGTTAAGTCATCTCTCTCTACTAGCTCTACTCACTTCGGGGCGAAGAATCTGCCGCCCCACTACTCAACATTTCCAAAAACATTTCTCTCGTGACAAGAGTCTCGTCCATCTCAAAAACTATGGCTACGAAATAACCTCCGTATTAGTACGCAGTATTATTTACTGAGTAGCAGATACGTAGAGGTATGCGTTCTGAGATTTTATTAGGAGGGCTGCGCCCTGCAGCCCCACCTCAGCAGCCGCCACTGCTGTAATCGGTCTGCAGGCTGAAGCTCCGAGGCTCGGCAGACATCTTGGAAATTTTTAGTTTTCCTCTCAAAATCGCATTTTTTTTAGCACAAAAGAGCCTTAAAATTTACTACTTATCCCCTAAAAATTTCGCGTTATTCCCTTAAAAAAAAAATACATGTGCCAGAATTGAAAAATAAAGCAGCAGAAAGGCAATTTTAAGTAATTTGGTGGGGTCCTTAATGCGTTTAGACCAAAAAATAAGGTATCTGAGAAGCTGTTATAATAGAATTATTTTTTAAATTGTTTTATAAAAATAGATGTGTGTATAAAATTTAACAAATTTAAAGGTATTATTATAAAGAGTTACATATCACCAAACCCGTATTTTCAAGGCGCACACGATCGTGATGTCATACCGTCATTCTATTTAGATTTTTCATGATCTATCATTCCAAGTTGTCTCCCTCTTTCTCTCTTGTTTCCCAATAACTCACATTAGCATTATCTCTTTTCTCTATGTCTCTCTTTCCTTTCTAACTCTTTCTCTACCTCATTCCATTTCTTTCTCTCTTTCCTTTCTCTTCCTCTCTCCATTCCTTTCTCTATTTCTCTCACATTCGTTCGATACCACCTACATAGTAAATTCATCGCCTGCTAGAGTGCGCAAATCTCCAATGTCTGATGTTGGTAGGAACCGAGCAAGGAAAGGAAGGGGGCTAATGACCGCAATCGCATTTCAGCCTTGTCAAAAAACACTTATACATTAATAAATAATTAAAATAATCTTAATTTATGGATTTTTAAAGTAAAGTAGGTTTAAAAATTTAAATTATATAATATTCATTCTTTGCCATGACAGCTGGTAACATTTAAGAAAAGAAAAACATTATCTTACTGACATGGGATTCGAACCTGAGACACCTTGGTTAGGAGGCTAGCGTGCTAGTCACTTTTTACCTCTTCATTTGACGTTGTGACATTTAATTTTGACAAAACTCTAGTGAAACTAACTTGCTGACAAGTACCCAGTGCAACAAGCGAACTGAAAATTTGCCATGGAGGGACAGGGGTGCGATCGCACGACCCCTCGACAAGTCGGCCAGCCTTCCCCTGAGCTATGGAGGACGGGGCAAAAGACCCACTGTATTACAAGCACCGTTACTTAAGCACTGTAGCACCAGTTCACACACTCACTCGGCCACCGAGCTCACAATGAAACAAGTGCTTAAAAGTTGTATATAAGCATCCGAATGATGAAGCTGCATTCCGCTTGGTACAAATTTAATATCTAGACCCTGGTCTTAAAAATAACCAGATGCTATAATACAGTACATCTGCTACACCGACCAATACCAGATAAAATATACTCATTAACACCTCTTACTATAACTCTAATATACCTCAACCATTCAGTTCACACTGACCTTACCAAAAATTTATTTGCTCCTCATACTTTCTGCTCTACTGGTCGATACCAGCCAAATATATACTATAGTTGATTCACGATATCTTCGGCCTTTTCTGAAACGCTGCCAAATTTCTACTTTTGGTTACTGATTACGTATCCTTCCGCTACACGTAAATATAAACACTGCCATGTGACTTCTACTTTTATAACTATCAAATGCGTTGGTTGCTGTTGACAGCTGTTCAAAGAGTTATGTCATTTTGCAGAAACCATTTCCTACTAATGTTCACTATTTAGGCCTATAACAACATTTAGGTCAGCTTTATAACTATTTGTTACACACAATATAGGACGTTATACATAATATACAATATTTTGCCATGGCGGTGTTTATTACAACTGTGGCGGAAACAGTATTTAACCTGTTATTAATATGCGTTTGGAATAAAAATTAAAACTAAGGGACAAGCAGTCCAACGAAACGACACAGTAAATTCAAGCATGCATCTCTTGGCGCTGATTTACTGTACTACGTTAAATATAGTGGTGAACATGCAAACACATAGGGCTACCGTAACATTTATTCCATTAATATTTTCATGCATTGGTACTTACTAGTTTGTAGGTTTGTTCTATAATTTATTTAAATTTATCTGGGTGGGTCTAGTATTTCGATGGAATTAATCACAGAAATTTAAGCTCGTTACACAACTGTGTTTCAAACACCTAGTGCGAAAGTAACATATTGTGAGAAATAGACGTGAATATAAATAATTCACTTCTTCATAACATCAGTTCATCGTTATAACGCATAAACTTAGCACATATTTGAAATCCACAGGCCTGCGTTACGATTACAACGCAGCCACCATAGACTGATATGGCGGCTACGCCCTTGCACACGCAACGATCACAACACTTGTTACAGTATATTAATTAACCCTCCCGTGCTGTGGAAACACACATTTATCACAACATTGTAACTTCCCTAGGATGTTTCAAAAACACGAGTACGAACTTGACTCATCGTCCAGAAACACGCCATGTAATTGACATGTCACCACACTATTGCCAGTCGTATGCACAGTGTATAATCGCCCGCTGACGCCATATTGGGAATGCAGGCCAAATTTTAGATTCTCCTTTCCACACCACGTCTACCAACCTGCTGGATTTGTAAGTGTCGCGCAACGAGATAGGTAGCGCCATCGCATCTAAAATATATGGTTACATCTAAATAACAAAAACAATAAAATCTCTTATCGGTTGTAAATTACAATATCAATCATTATTATTGTTGCTATAATTAGTATGAAATGTACTGACATTAGAAATAACTAAATGTATACCTTTCCTACACAACTGGTACGATCTCCAAGAGAAAAAAAGAGAGAAAGAATGAGGAAAAAAAAAAAAAGAGAGAAAAAAAGAGAGAAAGAGAGAAAAAAAAAAGAGAGAAAGAGAGAAAAAAAAAAGAGAGAGAAAGAGAGAAAAAAAAAGAGAGAGAAAGAGAGAAAAAAAAAGAGAGAGAGAGAGAGAAAAAAAAAAGAGAGAGAGAGAAAAAAAAAAGAGAGAGAGAGAGAGAAAAAAAAAGAGAGAGAGAGAGAGAAAAAAAGAGAGAAAAAAAGAGAGGAAAAAAAAAGAGAGAGAAAAAAAGAGAGAGAAAAAAAAAAGAGAGAGAAAAAAAGAGAGAAAAAAAAAGAGAGAGAGAAAAAAAGACAGAGAGAAAAAAAAAGACAGAGAAAAAAAAGAGAGAGAGAAAAAAAAAGAGAGAGAGAAAAGAGAGAGAGAGAGAAAAGAGAGAGAGAGAGAGAAAAGAGAGAGAGAGAGAGAAAGAGAGAGAGAGAGAAAAGAGAGAGAGAGAGAAAAGAGAGAGAGAGAGAAAAGAGAGAGAAAAAGAGAGAGAAAGAGAGAAAAAGAAAAAAAATAAAAAAAAAAGAGAAATAAAGAGAGAGAAAAAAGAGAGAGAAAAAGAAAGAAAAGTGAGAGAGAGAGAAAGAGACACACGCACGCACACACACACACACACTTCTTCGCTTATTGAACCTTTATTCCGGACGATAAAAAAATCACCAGCCTACGCGCGGGAATTTTCGCGGATATATTCAACTACAGTAATGAAATGTATTTCCGTCAGTGCTATCTAACAATATAAATATATCAATTGACTATGTTTAACTTACAAATAGTATACATAAAAACTAGGTTAAAAAATATTGTTACTGAACTATTTCTTACCGGCAATTGCCAACACGTCACTGCTCTCACTGTTGTTAATTCATATTTAATACGAAAGAAATATTACAAGTTATAGAAGATAAAGCTTTTATTAAAAAAGTCACATATACCTCTTCTAGATACCATTTCAAATGCCAGAGAACTCCATCTCAATATATATAAATTAATTGTAAGCTAAGATTGATATATGTATCATAACACAATACAACCAGGAAAAAAAATTATTTGATGATAATATCTTCAATTCACCTCTAAATCAGAATATACTTAAAACCTTTCTCCCAATCAGTTAATAAAAGGAGGGAATGAATAAAAACTATGATATTCCATACACTTCTAATTTTATTTCGCACAATAGCCAAAATTACTTACAAAATTAAACTCGCTCATATTCTCAACTGAAAAAAAAATTGTGTAAACAATCCAAACATAAATATTACAACCTTTAAACCATTACATAAGACTTACATTACCTACAAATATATACATTTTCAATGAAAGACCAAAAGTATCATTACTGCATTACATTGCGTTTACATTTAACTATATGTTTGTCTAATATAGACTTCCTGGTAAATATTCGTGCACCCATCATACACCGATGTACTATACATTCAGAATTTTTTAAACTATTGCTCACCATGTGACGATACATATTATTACGGAATGTAAATAACTACAGACAAAAGCGACACTGATTTCCAGGATCCATTGAGTTGTCCACCCCATCACTTCCATCGCGAGTTTACAATTTTTTTTTCATTTTGGGTATAATCACTAAACACCGAATGACATTTACTACATAAATATTTATTTCTAAGTATGTTTCCTAAACAATTATTTTTGTTTTGATGTATTCTCATATTGTGTTGTAAATTAAATTCCTCCTCACAAGTTTTACACTGGAAACAAGCTTGTCTACTCCCTTCCGAAGTAGTTGCCAATGATATAATAAATTCGCTTGGTTGCAAGGAAATTTTATATTCTTACTAGTGCTTCTTTAATGCATTCTGTTTCTTAAACAAACTTAGACATATTCCACATTGGTATACATTCAAAACGATATTCGGTAACTGTTTCTCCACAGAAACGACATGTGTGTTGTATTCCCGTTAATGTATTTATTACCTTTACATACTGCTACGTGCCTTGCTAATGCATAGTGCCTCATAAATATACGTCCACAGATTGTACAGCAATACCTTACACACTCAGGATTCATTACACAATTTATTCTTTCATGGCACCGCATACTGCGAATATGTTTAAAGTTTTTATTGCAGTGCTGACAGTGTAATCCAAGGGATGATTCACCCATTGCAGGGGTAAAACCAAACCACAGCAATTCATAACATGTAGATCTAGTTTATCACTAGTACCAAACTAAAATTGACATCTATGTAGATGGAGAGTTGTTTTACTATGGCAGTATCGTTCAAGAGAACATAACTTTCCCCCCGTAGAAATACTCCTTAGCACAATAACAACACTTATGCCCCTTTTCTAATGCTTGTGCTTGATGCGAGGTTTCTTCTGAAGAATGCAGAGCCGATGTGTTCACCTCTATCATCTTAAACAGACTGAGCTAAATACCTTAAGACAACAAGCTTTTATACCTTTAGTAAATGTAGTAATATACGAGAGAAAAAAAAAGCAACCAATCGTTTGATCCAATCTACCGGTGAACCATTGAATGAAACAATGACAAACACAGTTTATCAATCACAATGCCAATACTGTTCGGAGCTCATTCGATCTTCAACCACCGAAATGTAAACTTCTCTTCATGATCCTATAATATTACTCTAAACACAAACATAAAGTTTGTAAATATTTTTTTTACTGTTCGTCTGAAATAATCGTAAACCAGACACGCTTCTGTAGGCTATATGGTTTGAATGTTATCATCCCTTCAAACGAATGTTAACATACAGTGATGTGTCTAAGTTACAAGTTTAAATATATAATACACGTTAACTATATTTAATACTTTTTTTCCAGCTTACGTGTAAACAGAACGACATTAACACCTATTCACTTTAACATTTTAGACATTTCATAATGTTAGTATAGTACGGGAAACTAATTTCGCAATCATACATTACTTCACCCCTATTTATGTGCATTAGTTCAGTATGAATCGTAATTAAGACAAAATGCATCGAACATTCCATATCATGTTTGTGTAATCAGCGAACAAATCATCCAACTCCTATCAAATTCATGTAATATTAGTCAATTCATCGTATACATTTATATTCATTTATAACTCTACTTAACCCTCATCTAAACAAAACCAAGGTTAGAGAATGACATATCTCCATTTCCATGAGTGTTAATATAAAACAATTCCCTGATGCCAAAGGTTTCCCAAACTATTACAAGTGAATATAATTTAACATTTGCTTTGTATACAGCATACATATCTGCTTTATATGCAACATACATACATATTTGATAAACTATTAACCAGAGGGGATACATGACATTTTTATAGTTTCCTTTAAATATTCCAGTTCGTCGCTCCTAGCAAACAATTTAACTGCCTATCACAAAAATGTATCCCAAATAGCAAACAGTAGAACAGCTCCCAGAAAAATGTTGTTATGCTTACAAGCACTTGCAAGTTAAAAACAAATTCACGAACAAACAAACAAAACTACAATGAACCTAAAATATTTCAAGTGGCGAACCCGCTCTGGGTTAATGTGGTTCATTAGGAGCAAGTCTTGACTTGCTCCTAATGAACCACATTAACCCAAAACAACCAAATCAACCCAAAATTAACCCAAAAGGACCAAAATCTACTCAAAAACTCACACAAACTCATATACGTTTTAAAATATAAGTCCATTTCGATGTTCCAACAGCGACATGAAATTTTTTACCACATGTAGGACCGCTTATTATACAATGTATATTTGATGGTAAAATAATGCCATGTTTCTGTTCAATTACGTTTCCTTCGATCTTTACAATTGCCAGCAGATGTACATTTTGTTTCATAACTTTCATTTCTACATAAATAGACACTATAATGTATTGTAATGTTCTAACGTAACATTAGTACCGTATCATAGTGTACCAATCTAACGTAATAACATAATGTATCACAATGTATTGCAACATAATATAATGTACTAATGTAACATAATGTTATATATCATACTTATGTAATATTATATAGTATAACATTGCAATACATTGTGAAAAGCAACATTATTATGTTAGATTGGCACATTATATGTTACTAACGTTGCAGCATATTGCAATACATTACAATACATTACGTTATTACATCAGATTAGGTTGCACTACGTTGCGTTAGTACGACAAAACATTACCTGGTTAACTGATATGTTTTCAGTTCACATACAAATATTTCTGTTCACTGAAATCTACCAGGTAATTTTTTGTTGTACTAATGCAACGTATTACAATATTATATGACATAATACCGTAACGTTAAATATACATTGTATAATAAGCGGTGGAGGTGGAAAATCGTGTTATGTCGCTGTTGGAACATCGAAATGGACATATTTTAAAACGTATATGCGTTTGTGTGTGTGTGTGTTTTGGAGTACATTTAGGTCCTTTTGGGTTAATTTTGGGTTGATTTGGTTGTTTTGGGTTAATGTGGTTAATTAGAAGCAAGTCTTGGGTGTAGTGGGTTTGCCAATTAGAATATTTTATGTTCTTTGTGTACGAGTGTGTCATTCTGTGTGTTGGAATAGATCGATGTAGGTTTTGTTCTATTGTGATAGCTTGTTTCATATGTTATTTAGAGAATAAGGAACGATTTTTGAGGAATAAGGAATGCAGTTTTTAACTAAGGAACGATTTATGAGGAATAAGGAATGCTTTTTTGAGGATTGAGGAATTAAGATTGATATGTAGAGTAGTAATTGCATACATGTTTGTGTTGAATGTGTCATTTAAAAAGTGAATAAATCTTTTAAAAAAGATTTTTATAACCGTATTCTTTAATAAATATATATATGTTATACAGTTTGTGGTTGTGTATCCTTCCTAGATAAAGCACACACTCGCAGTTGTTCCCCTACTAGAGACGACGCGTGACTGCTGGAGACCTGTGTGGGTGTACATATGGTTCTTTGTTGTCTATGAGCTGTGATAGAGTGGTGTAGAGAAATGATGAATGCTGTATGGGAATTGAATATAGAATGAGACAGTTAATGGAAAGGCATATTATTTAGGTGTTTGTTGTGTAGTGTGTTGCAAGCTGTCATTTACATAAGATATGCATAATATTAAACATATGTTAGTCTGATGTTAGTTTTGTATATAGTATTATGTGTACTTAGAGTGAAAATAATCGTGTTAGTTATTCAATATGTAAATACTAATACTAAAAGTGAGTTTGACTAGCAATGAAGTAGTGAGTATGTTCTCAAACCTACATTTTCTTGTTTTTTTTTTAAATATATTTAATCAGTCGATGTGTATTTGGTTTCATTTAATTACATCCATACTACTTCCAATTGTATATTCATTACGCCAATACTTTCGTTAATTTACTTGATACACAATGAAAAGAAATATCTGCTTATCCTGTACGGTTCTTGAATCGCTATGTATTTACTACTTATTTCTAAATATTCTTGCAAAATATGTATTTTTGTTCTGCTAATTGCCATGTGTTAAATAGACACAGTGTGTGGAGTGTTTATAGCCACGCGTTTGGACATTCAAATTAATACTGTAACACCTCTGATATGCGTTACAATATTACGGCCAATCTCATTGGCTATAAAATATTATTTCTGAGAGATGTAATATAAGATATGAATGTGTGATGTAATTATAAAATATCGTATATGTGAGAGTCTGATAGGTTATATTAATGATATACCTCAGCAGAACTCTATGCTGCCATGCAAAACAATCTGTGTATTCATCCAAATTCCATTTCCTCTGTGGTTAGAAACAATTGGATCAATAATTCTAATAAACAGAGAAGTCTTAATTCAAGTAAATCAAAAGAAACGAATTAAAGTACTTTGATTTTAATACTGATGAACTAAACTAATTTCAAATTATATGGTACTTTTGCAGAACCTTCGTTACGAAATATTACGCTATACTAATTCTCAAAATTAAAAGCGACACCAGCTTGCACATTGCACATCAACTGATTTACCAACATTTGACTGTACTAGTTCTTGTGCCATAAATACATTTACATTTGCTTGAGGAAAAATACGACTTGGCTATGTTGATAGCGGAAAATAACCGTAACTCTGCCGATGTCGTGGAGTCATCCTTCACTAGTGTAGAACCCAGGAACAGCTCTCCCGCTCGTCCTCTGCAGGCCGGAACAGCGGAGGAGGGTGCAGAACCGGAACCTCGCCAGAATCCGCAGCCAGCAGCACTCGTCTCGCAGAATTGGCTCTCCGAACACCAGACACCGCGTCGTCCTTGGTGCGAAGTCGAAAATCCCCGAAGTCCTCATTTACTGGGCCGTCCTTCCTTCCGGGCTCATCGTATAGTTTATGTCGAATTACTTCTTCTTTTAAACATATATAGGTTTAGCATTTCAATAGTGCGTGAATAATTATGTATCTCAGTCGTAAATATCAAATTGGAAGGACTGCTTTCTTTTCTAGCTGACCTCTCACTGAATCCAAAATAGAATGAACAAGTGCTTTGTTCTATCAGACTATTGTTTGAAAAAAAATCTGATAGGCCGGGTGGGGTGGCCCGATTCTTTTAAGAGAAAAGATAGTGCTTGTTACAAAGACAAATACTCATACAAAGGAAGCATAGATAATCATTATACTTACATAGCTTATACAACACAACTATCAAAATAAATAAGTTTACACATATCACATTGAACATACGCGAAATATCTTATACAGTGCATTAAAGTTTGGCATTTAAATCGAATTTAAAGACATAGAATAATCATTATAAAGTCATAAATACTGAAGTGTTACAGAATATACATATTTTACTCATGCTGATTGATAACATGTGCGTTCAATCCTCCCAATGTAAGCCTAACCTATCATGAGTGACAATTTTTTAAAGTTACTCAAAGTGTTCAGTTGTATAGATAACATTTAAACATGATGTTCTTCAGAAGTTTGCGAGAATTTGTCAGCCTTTCAGAAAGAGTTTTCCTAGAATAATTAAAAATATTAAAATGTTTTTGGTTATAATAGGGTATGTTAGGTAATGCATAGACTCGCATTACGTAAAATTGATATTTGTTGTGTAAAAGTACTTTGCATACGTGTTATTACACTATATTAAATTAGCATCCCTTGAGACAGATAAAAAGAAAGATATATTAAAGGATATTTAATATTTAAGACGAGTGGGTTTAACTATATATGGTGCACAAGAATTCATATGTGTATTTACCTCGTTTTAGTATTAGTATTTACATATTGAATAACTAACACGATTATTTTCACTCTAAGTACACATAATACTATATACAAAACTAACATCAGACTAACATATGTTTAATATTATGCATATCTTATGTAAATGACAGCTTGCAACACACTACACAACAAACACCTAAATAATATGCCTTTCCATTAACTGTCTCATTCTATATTCAATTCCCATACAGCATTCATCATTTCTCTACACCACTCTATCACAGCTCATAGACAACAAAGAACCATATGTACACCCACACAGGTCTCCAGCAGTCACGCGTCGTCTCTAGTAGGGGAACAACTGCGAGTGTGTGCTTTATCTAGGAAGGATACACAACCACAAACTGTATAACATATATATATTTATTAAAGAATACGGTTATAAAAATCTTTTTTAAAAGATTTATTCACTTTTTAAATGACACATTCAACACAAACATGTATGCAATTACTACTCTACATATCAATCTTAATTCCTCAATCCTCAAAAAAGCATTCCTTATTCCTCATAAATCGTTCCTTAGTTAAAAACTGCATTCCTTATTCCTCAAAAATCGTTCCTTATTCTCTAAATAACATATGAAACAAGCTATCACAATAGAACAAAACCTACATCGATCTATTCCAACACACAGAATGACACACTCGTACACAAAGAACATAAAATATTCTAATTGGCAAACCCACTACACCCAAGACTTGCTTCTAATTAACCACATTAACCCAAAACAACCAAATCAACCCAAAATTAACCCAAAAGGACCTAAATGTACTCCAAAACACACACACACACAAACGCATATACGTTTTAAAATATGTCCATTTCGATGTTCCAACAGCGACATAACACGATTTTCCACCTCCACCGCTTATTATACAATGTATATTTAACGTTACGGTATTATGTCATATAATATTGTAATACGTTGCATTAGTACAACAAAAAATTACCTGGTAGATTTCAGTGAACAGAAATATTTGTATGTGAACTGAAAACATATCAGTTAACCAGGTAATGTTTTGTCGTACTAACGCAACGTAGTGCAACCTAATCTGATGTAATAACGTAATGTATTGTAATGTATTGCAATATGCTGCAACGTTAGTAACATATAATGTGCCAATCTAACATAATAATGTTGCTTTTCACAATGTATTGCAATGTTATACTATATAATATTACATAAGTATGATATATAACATTATGTTACATTAGTACATTATATTATGTTGCAATACATTGTGATACATTATGTTATTACGTTAGATTGGTACACTATGATACGGTACTAATGTTACGTTAGAACATTACAATACATTATAGTGTCTATTTATGTAGAAATGAAAGTTATGAAACAAAATGTACATCTGCTGGCAATTGTAAAGATCGAAGGAAACGTAATTGAACAGAAACATGGCATTATTTTACCATCAAATATACATTGTATAATAAGCGGTCCTACATGTGGTAAAAAATTTCATGTCGCTGTTGGAACATCGAAATGGACTTATATTTTAAAACGTATATGAGTTTGTGTGAGTTTTTGAGTAGATTTTGGTCCTTTTGGGTTAATTTTGGGTTGATTTGGTTGTTTTGGGTTAATGTGGTTCATTAGGAGCAAGTCAAGACTTGCTCCTAATGAACCACATTAACCCAGAGCGGGTTCGCCACTTGAAATATTTTAGGTTCATTGTAGTTTTGTTTGTTTGTTCGTGAATTTGTTTTTAACTTGCAAGTGCTTGTAAGCATAACAACATTTTTCTGGGAGCTGTTCTACTGTTTGCTATTTGGGATACATTTTTGTGATAGGCAGTTAAATTGTTTGCTAGGAGCGACGAACTGGAATATTTAAAGGAAACTATAAAAATGTCATGTATCCCCTCTGGTTAATAGTTTATCAAATATGTATGTATGTTGCATATAAAGCAGATATGTATGCTGTATACAAAGCAAATGTTAAATTATATTCACTTGTAATAGTTTGGGAAACCTTTGGCATCAGGGAATTGTTTTATATTAACACTCATGGAAATGGAGATATGTCATTCTCTAACCTTGGTTTTGTTTAGATGAGGGTTAAGTAGAGTTATAAATGAATATAAATGTATACGATGAATTGACTAATATTACATGAATTTGATAGGAGTTGGATGATTTGTTCGCTGATTACACAAACATGATATGGAATGTTCGATGCATTTTGTCTTAATTACGATTCATACTGAACTAATGCACATAAATAGGGGTGAAGTAATGTATGATTGCGAAATTAGTTTCCCGTACTATACTAACATTATGAAATGTCTAAAATGTTAAAGTGAATAGGTGTTAATGTCGTTCTGTTTACACGTAAGCTGGAAAAAAAGTATTAAATATAGTTAACGTGTATTATATATTTAAACTTGTAACTTAGACACATCACTGTATGTTAACATTCGTTTGAAGGGATGATAACATTCAAACCATATAGCCTACAGAAGCGTGTCTGGTTTACGATTATTTCAGACGAACAGTAAAAAAAATATTTACAAACTTTATGTTTGTGTTTAGAGTAATATTATAGGATCATGAAGAGAAGTTTACATTTCGGTGGTTGAAGATCGAATGAGCTCCGAACAGTATTGGCATTGTGATTGATAAACTGTGTTTGTCATTGTTTCATTCAATGGTTCACCGGTAGATTGGATCAAACGATTGGTTGCTTTTTTTTTCTCTCGTATATTACTACATTTACTAAAGGTATAAAAGCTTGTTGTCTTAAGGTATTTAGCTCAGTCTGTTTAAGATGATAGAGGTGAACACATCGGCTCTGCATTCTTCAGAAGAAACCTCGCATCAAGCACAAGCATTAGAAAAGGGGCATAAGTGTTGTTATTGTGCTAAGGAGTATTTCTACGGGGGGAAAGTTATGTTCTCTTGAACGATACTGCCATAGTAAAACAACTCTCCATCTACATAGATGTCAATTTTAGTTTGGTACTAGTGATAAACTAGATCTACATGTTATGAATTGCTGTGGTTTGGTTTTACCCCTGCAATGGGTGAATCATCCCTTGGATTACACTGTCAGCACTGCAATAAAAACTTTAAACATATTCGCAGTATGCGGTGCCATGAAAGAATAAATTGTGTAATGAATCCTGAGTGTGTAAGGTATTGCTGTACAATCTGTGGACGTATATTTATGAGGCACTATGCATTAGCAAGGCACGTAGCAGTATGTAAAGGTAATAAATACATTAACGGGAATACAACACACATGTCGTTTCTGTGGAGAAACAGTTACCGAATATCGTTTTGAATGTATACCAATGTGGAATATGTCTAAGTTTGTTTAAGAAACAGAATGCATTAAAGAAGCACTAGTAAGAATATAAAATTTCCTTGCAACCAAGCGAATTTATTATATCATTGGCAACTACTTCGGAAGGGAGTAGACAAGCTTGTTTCCAGTGTAAAACTTGTGAGGAGGAATTTAATTTACAACACAATATGAGAATACATCAAAACAAAAATAATTGTTTAGGAAACATACTTAGAAATAAATATTTATGTAGTAAATGTCATTCGGTGTTTAGTGATTATACCCAAAATGAAAAAAAAATTGTAAACTCGCGATGGAAGTGATGGGGTGGACAACTCAATGGATCCTGGAAATCAGTGTCGCTTTTGTCTGTAGTTATTTACATTCCGTAATAATATGTATCGTCACATGGTGAGCAATAGTTTAAAAAATTCTGAATGTATAGTACATCGGTGTATGATGGGTGCACGAATATTTACCAGGAAGTCTATATTAGACAAACATATAGTTAAATGTAAACGCAATGTAATGCAGTAATGATACTTTTGGTCTTTCATTGAAAATGTATATATTTGTAGGTAATGTAAGTCTTATGTAATGGTTTAAAGGTTGTAATATTTATGTTTGGATTGTTTACACAATTTTTTTTTCAGTTGAGAATATGAGCGAGTTTAATTTTGTAAGTAATTTTGGCTATTGTGCGAAATAAAATTAGAAGTGTATGGAATACCATAGTTTTTATTCATTCCCTCCTTTTATTAACTGATTGGGAGAAAGGTTTTAAGTATATTCTGATTTAGAGGTGAATTGAAGATATCATCAAATAATTTTTTTTCCTGGTTGTATTGTGTTATGATACATATATCAATCTTAGCTTACAATTAATATATATATATATATATATATATATATATTGAGATGGAGTTCTCTGCCATTTGAAATGGTATCTAGAAGAGATGTGACTTTTTAATAATAGCATTTTTTTCTTCAGTAAATAAAGAAAAGAAAGGAAAACCTGTGTTGGGTAATTATTTAAGTTGAGAATTTTTTTCCCTCCTACTTATTATAAAATATTTTGAATATAGAGATAATTGCATGACTTCAGTAAATTCTCAAATGTTATGAACCTGCCTGTAGCATATGCTAAGACACTTAATTGGATGGGGGAGGTAGTTTTTTTAATGAAGTGTTTCTCTCTGATGTTGTGAAATTGAGTACTGAACTTATTTATATATGCGAAAATTAGATGAATATCCTAACATTAAATGGAAAAAATATCGGTATTTTTATTGTAAATATTTTAGTAATATCTGGCGAATGAAATGACTTACACGATGTGATGGAGAATATATGCGAATTAAAGGTAATGTTAACTTAGTTTGTTGGAATGTTTTGGAAACTTCGGTCTGTTGGTTTGATGTTAGTACTAGAAGCTGAAATGGTTTCATTATATGATCGTGTTTGTTTTTGTTCATTTGAGATGTATGGTAAATTGATGTATTTATAAAGTAATTTTTTTCAGTTGTATGGTAAGTGTAGTTGAGTGTGTGTGATTGTATGAGTGTGTGTGATGATATGAGTATGTGTGTGTGATTGTATGAGTGTGTGTGATTATATGAGTATGTGTGTGTGATTGTGTGTGTGTGCATGTTTGTATGAATGCGTGTGTGTGGGCATGTTAGTGGTGCTGTCATAGGATGAAGTGCAGTGGAGTCGTGGAGTCGACTAAGTGTGAACTCGCCTCACAAGCGAAGATGTTCCCTGAGCAATGTTCGCGATGTGTGAATACTTGTTATGCATTTTGTATCGGAATGTAGGTTAGGAGTCTCGAACCCATATGAAAATTCTATTTTGTATAGTTATCCATTGCTTATTACACCAATCTATTTACCTTGATGGGCTTCACTCATCATTCACTGTTTAAAATACAAACTAATAAAACTGAATATAATGTAAGTATCCTGGATGGGATTAGAGTTCAGTAGCAATCTGCTCACCAGTCATTAAAGTCCGAGTTCAATGACTATAGCTTCGGTAAATGAATAATTATTAGATACTGTGCTTATAAAAGGGTTTTAGGTGCGTTTACCTTTGTAGTCTTGTTTATTTTTGGGTTTGGTGGGCATGTTATGAATATTATGAGTAGCATTGGTATATGTGAAATTTTGAGTTACTATATTTACAAAAGGGCTTTAGGTGTGCTTAACCTTGTAGTCTTGTTTGTTTTTGGGGTTGGTGTGTTTGTTATGAACTTTATGACTGTAGCATTGGTAGATGGAAAATTATGGGTTAGTATGCTTATGAAAGGGCGGTAGGTATGTGTGGCCCTGTAGCCTTTGTCTGCCAGGGGGTTGAGGTGTATTTTATGAACTTTATGATAGTATCTTTGGTAAATGAGTATTATGAGTTAATATGCTTACAAAAGGGATTAAGGCATAACTGACCTTGTCAGAGAGTTCTTAGGAGTTAAATGGCTTTAGCACCGAGTTATGAATTTAATGAGCATAGCATCAATGGTTCGGAAATTGTGACTATTTTTACAAAAGGGCTCAAACTCATAATTGATGGCCTGCCACAACCAACGACCAATCACAGCACATGATAAGCACCGCAATTGACACCGCCTCCTAGGGAAACAACACAAACAGCACCAGTTTAGTATCCACCTGTTTGGGACTCTTACCAGGTTAATCTTATGGCACTACGCCTGCCGATGACCAATCACATATAGGACCCATGCACCCCATACTACTCTTATAACTACCAACCAACTATAACTAGCATACCTCGCTGAGATTTGTCCACACAGATCATACAAAGTAAACATACTGCCTTATATCAGTTACATAATCTACTTTGTCGCATACCATCCATCAAGCCGACTGACACCAGTCAAAATACACTGATTACCCATACCTCTTAATATAACTGTGCCATACCTCAGCATTACGGAACTCGCCCACACATATAATGTCCACATCATTCAACACACACAAACAATCACAAGACCGATATACTGGAAAACATATCACCCAACATACCATCTATTTTGTTAACTCAATTGTACCAAGCAAATTCATAGTCTAGACCAATCCCGTAATACAAACATTCTTACCATCTGTCAAACTAATATAACTTAAACTATAAAAGCCCAAAATAAACCTAACCTATCTTAACCTGTCATAGGCCATAAATAACCTAACATAACCTAACCTACCATATTACAGATAAAAATTATACATATCTTAAGCACACTTCAAAAAGACTGCGGGCAATTATAATTTACAAAAACGTTTCACATTGCATTTGCAATTTAACAGTCTGATTAAGCAGAATTATATTTAAAATTCAATATAGCCCAATAGAAGGCCAGACACCATCACATCTACCCAATAAACCATACTTTCAAGGCAAGCCCGTATCACAATAATTCTTACCATCTGTCAACATAATATAATCGACTTATACCAGCCACCATTTTAAGACAACGCCCAACTGCCACATGCACTCAAATGATCTTGACATTTGACCTTGATATTAGTGAGCTTTGATATTGAACCCGCAAAGAATTCTGAAAACCTATATAAAATTTAAAATTAACCACCCATAATGACTCCAAAATGAGTAAAATGGCCCATTGCAGTGCTAAGTGTTGTGTGTGTTGAGTGTGGTGCAAAGTGCAGTGAGTGCAGTGCGATTAAGGTGCTGATTGCGATGCCGATTTCGAAAGGTTGCATAAAGATTGCGACAGTTTGCAAACAGAATGCGAAACGATTGCGAAAAGTGCGAAAATTTGCAAACAGATTGCGATTAGATTTATAATGACGATCCTGGGGCAGCACATTTTTAGGGTTATTTATTCAAAAATTGCAACAAAAATGCAGTACACTAAATAGGGTTGTTTCATCTAAAAGTAAAGGAAAGAGTTAAAAACTCAAATCTGAAATCGATGACAAAATTGTGAAAATCATGTAAAAAAAAACCAAAATCAAGGTATTTGAGGATTAAATTTAGGCTTTAAAAGCTTTTTAAAAAGGATCTCTCAAAAATCGACAATTTTAAGCAAAAAAAAAAAGAGAAATTTTTAACAGTTTTTCAAAGATGTGCGCACACGATTTGACACAGCTAAAACAAGCAAAATTATGCAAAAATCAAGCTAATTTAAGGCTAAAACAAGCAAAATTATGCAAAAATCAAGCTAATTTAAGGCTAAAACAAGCAAATCAGCTGAAATATTAAAAAAGATAACTGATAGAATTTAAATATTAATCTCATATCATGTACAGTTTTTCCATTTTTCATTTATTTTAAACCTTTATACACTATAAAAACTCTCCCCTCTGTCATCATTTTCAAAATATTTCCATTAATTATCTTTGCATAGCGATCTGGTAAATTGAATTTATAATTACCATTTAGAATACAATCAATTTTTTGCCAAACTTAAATTCATAAATTTTAAATTCTGTAGTTTCATACCATTTATCAATTTCGAGGTCATAGTTTAGACAATTCATGTGAATTGTTCAACCTCTTGAGCAGAGACTCCATTTTTGTTTGTGTTATTTAAAAGGAAACAAATTTAATAAGACCACAAAAACTTTGAAATTGAAAAAACATATTTTTTTCTCGTTGTAAAATATTTTTATTGATAAATAAAATGGCAATAATAACAATGTAACAAGTATGGTAAAGTACTGAACATAAAATATTTTGCACCTCAACAACATACAAAAGATAAACATTTTAACATCTGTAGAAAATGTTAGTGAATATGCTAGTAGCCGTTATGAATATTAAAAAAAAAGAGTAATATGCGAATGTGGAAAATATGTTTATAATACATCTCTCAAAACGCATTAAAATAGTAAATTACGCAATACAGCATTAGATAATTTAAACGAAAATCATTATAAATATCCAACAAAAACATTTAAAGTGTTTATTGAGATCAAATGTATAAAAGTATTTTCCCTTAATAAAAATTGTAAGGACAAATATTCAATCACATGTAAAAAAATGTTGTAGTGATTATATGAAGAATTATCATCATAACAAAAAGTTAAATATGGTTTCCCAGTAATTTAAGTACTTCCTTTGATTTATTCAGCATATCTGTTTTTTCACTTAAGTTATCATTTTTTCTCTTATAAATACAACTAAAAAAATGGAGGCTTGTATAACAACTGTGTTGAACAGTGAGGGGATGAGGAAGTTGAGACGTACTGCTAAATAGTTAAAAATATAACATAACTAGACTGGTTATAGACAAGCAGAGAAAAAGAAACCAGATAAAAAGTACAAAGAATAATCTTACAAACATACCTTTAGCTAACGAAGATATAAATGAATTATACCCTAAAGATAAAAATAATTAGGCCTAACAGAAAAATTATTCCATTTTATAATAATTTATTTGTTAACATAAAATATATAAGTAAAAAAATTTACTTAGTTAATGTAGCTTTTAAAGGTAGAATATCAACATATAACATTGAAAATAACTAATTTAGCAGAGCCTAATCATTTTTTAAGATTAGTAAAAATATGGTTTTTGAAATAATATAAAATAAGCTTAAAACATTTCGAGGATTGAAAACCAGCATTAAATTGTATACCAATTGTTGTAAGCAGGAAAATAATTAAGTTGAATAATTTACACATGTCATTTAATCATAGAATATTAAACGAAGAAGAATTTCCAAAGATTTTTAAAATCATAAATTTGCATTATTGTTGGCTATAAGATTTATCGAAACTACTTTCTGCACAAAAAAATAATCATCAACATAAAATATATGTGATATGTCTTCAATTATTTTATTCTCAAGAAAAATTAAATAAACATAAGGAAATTACTCTAAAAATGTATCTGTAAGAATCACTTTACCTTCGAAAGGAAAGCAAATATCTTTCAAAAATTTTAAACATACAATGAAGGTTCCTTTCACAATATATGCAGATTTTAAATCAATTCTAAAGAAAATATCAACAATTAAACGAAATCCAAGAGAAATAGAAAAATTTTAATTAATTCGAAAATATCCTAATTTAACAGAGGATGATATTGATCAAAGTTTTTATAGACAAACACTTAAAGAATGACATAAACTTACTAATGAACAAATAAATAACATTGTTTTAAAATTGAAAAATGAATCATACACAATGAAATATTAATTACAGGAAGCATCTTGTTTTGTTATTATTTTGTATCTATTTATGGTGATTATAAGCCTCCAATAGTATATCGAGATCCAAATGCTCATAAAATATTTTTACAATCAATAAAAATTGAAGCAAAAGAAATTGGTGAAATATATTTACAAACTAAACCAATGCATCTATTAACAACACAAGAAAAAACATTAAACAGTAAATCAAACAAATGTGCTGTGTGCGAGAGTGAATATACAAAGGACAGTGAGAAAGTACATCATGATCACATAAGTGGAAAATTCATAAATCCAGTATGTAACAATTGTAACCTAAAATTAAAATTACCAGATTTTGTTCCAATTTATTTTCATAATTTAGCTGGATATGATGCACATTTATTTATTAAAGAGCTGGGATATGACGATAAAAATTTAGAATCAATTGCAAATAACGAAGAAAACTATTAATTTTGGGAAACCATAAGAATTTTAAAAAATGAGGTTTATAGACTCGTTTAAATTTATAGATGGTAGTTTAGATAAATTATCTCATTTAAATAAACATCAAATGAATTGCATTCAAAAACATTTTCCAACAGAACATGTAGACTTAATTATTAAAAAAGGTGTTTATCCATATGATAGTTGGGAAAAATTTGAAGAAACAGAACTCCCACCAAAGTGAATTTTACAATATATTTAATGAATCTGATAACTGATGCTGATTTTGAGCACACAAAACGTGTATGGAACCAATGTAATATTAAATATCTTGTTGAGTACCATGGTTTATATTTATAAAGTTACTTTTATTGTTATAAGCAGATGTGTTTGAAAATTTTAGAAATACAGTATAAATGTATAAAATTTAGATCCCTTGTATTTTACAGCACCAGGTTTATCATGGGATCCGATGTTAAAAATGACTAAACAATCATTAGATTAATTGCATGATATGATTTCAATGATTGAAAAAGGAATTAGAGGTGGAATATCGCAATGTTGTAAGCGAGATGTTAAAACTAATAAATATTTAGATGGTTTTAACACTAACCAAGAATCAAGTTATTTAGCATATGTCGATGGTAATAATTTATATGGTTGGGCATTGTCACACTATTTACCATATGGTGGTTTTCAATGGGTTTATTTTACATTAAATGATTTAGAGTATTGGAGTAAAAGGATATTAGATTTCGAGAATGATTCTGAGTATGGTTATATTTTAGAGTTGATTTAGAATATCCACAAGAACTACACAATTTACTTAAATATTTGCCATTGTGTTTAAAAAATAAGGCAGTTCTTGAAACAAATCAATCTAAATTAATAACAACTTGACATAAATAACTATGTAATTCATTATCATAATTTAAAACAATGTTTAAAAAATGGTTTAAAACTTACAAAATACAAAGATTATTGACGTTTAATCAGTCCGATTGGGTAAAAAAGTATATATATATATATTAAACACAAAAATGAACTAATGCTAAAAATTATTTTGAAACAGATTTTTATAAACTCATGAATTATTCATTGCTTGGTAAAACTATGGAAAATATTATTAACAGAGTTATGAAACTAGTATTTTTATGCAGAAAAATGTGAAAAATTAGTAGCAGCACCAAATTTCAAAACAAGTACTATATTTAATTAAAATCTTGCAGTTATACACATAGATAAAAACTGTAAAATCTAATAAACCAATTAAATTGGGTAATATCAATTTTAGATATTTCAAAAGAATTAATGTATGATTTTCATAATAATATGATGAAACCAAAATATGGCAATAATATTGAATTATGTTAGCAAGATACAGATTCATTCATTTATAACATAAAAACAGAATATTTTTCACGGAGATATGAAGTCGATGTTAGAAAAATTTGGTATAAGTGATCATCCAAATGAGAATATTTATATCATATCTCAAATGAACAAAAAGTTTTAGAAAAAATGAAATATGAATTTAAAAGTACAATAATGAAAGTTTGTTGTTTACGATCAAAAATGTATGCTTATAAGGTTGGCGATAAAGAAAATAAAAAAATCTAAAGGCATGAAAAAATGTGTAGTTAATAAGCAATAAAAATAATTTGTTTAAAGAGAAAATACACTACAGAACAATGAATCTATATGGTGTGAAAAACATGAAATATATACAGTCGAAGTTGATATAATATCATGACATCCTTATGATAACAAAATAATTATATTAGATAGTAAAAAAGATACACTGCCATATGGATACCAAAAAGAATAAATTTTAATTAATTTTTATATTATATTTTAAACTTCTTTAGTTTCTAAAGCAACATCAATATCAACACCATCAAAATCAATTGGTTTGTCATTTTCATCTCTAATTTCCAAAAAAAAAAAAAAAAAAAAAATGGTTAAACCTCTCAGTATTAATTTTAGAAAAAAACTGGATATACAGGCTCAAATTATATCTCTAAAATCAAACAGTTTTGGCAGAAAACTCAATTATATCAATTTCTAAATGATTAGATTCATCATATTTTATGAACAAACCATATGCTAAATAACAGTGAATATTTATTGTTTTAAATGGATTAAAATTGGGAAATTTAGTGCATACAACAATTTTGTCTTTTTCAATAGTTAATTTTCTTTCAAAGCAAAGAATATCAGATAATCGATCAAGTTTAATATCTAATTTAGATTTGATATTCTATTTTTTACATTATTTCCTATTAATTCAATATTATTTGTTGAGAATGGATCAATTGAATTTACAGATATCTTTTAACTATTGAATATCATATTGACCTCTTTGAATAGTTATAGTTTTCATTTTTATCAACATGACTCATTTTTTCAATTGTTTTAGTATTATTATTTATATTTGGTGTTAAAAATTTTGTATGAAAAATGATTAATGCGATCGATATTTCTATATGTATATCATAATGAAGTTTATTTCTTTAAAATAGAACTATTGCTTGTCAACCCAAATACTTTATTAACCATTTATACAAAAAATTAACATATAAATGCAAAAAAACTGACTGGGATATTGGCATTTTAATTTCCGAAAAGGCAGCTAATTTTTTTAAAAGAAATTGTGAATTATTGCTGGATAAAATACATGCAATAATTATTGGCCCGAACAGTTGTGAAAAAACAAATTTGATAATTAAGGTTATTTATTAAACATGTTGGTTAAATTTTAATAAACTGTATGTATGTATGTATGTATGTATTTACAAAAAGTTTAAACCAGGCCAAATATATTGAACTTAAAAAATATTTAATGCAATATCCAAAAAAGTTTAATGAAAAAATGGCTATTATTAAAAATAATACTGATGAAATGCCTAATTTAGACAAGTGTAAAAAGAATTCACTAGTTATATTTGATGTTTTTTTTTTTTAGAAAATCAAGACATTATTCACGATTATTTTACTTGTGGCAGACACAAAAATATCGATTTATTTTATTTAGCTCAAACTTATTTAAAAGTACCAAAATAGCCCATAAAGGATAATACAAATTTTTTGTGTGTATTTAGACATGATGAAACTAGTTTAAAGCATGCTTTTAATTATTTTGTTGGCGGGGACATTCCTTTTCAGAAATTAAAAAATATAAGTGCAAAATGTTGGAATGAAGACAATGGTTTTATTACTATAGATTTGAATATAAGAAAATTGGTATGGAAGTATTGAAATAAAGCTAAAAACTTAATATTTTAATTTAAAAAATTCCTTCAAAATTGCCATTAAATGCTATGTGCATTGAGTTATTGTGTTTTTGAAATAGTCTAATTATAATATATATATATATTTAAAATTTATAAAATGTCAGCTAAAACAGATGTAAACTGTAATTTTATTAATCCATGAGGTATGTGAGTAATCAAAAACTAACTATTTTACAAAAATTTGTTTACCTCTAGTGTTTTTAAATGTTTTCAAATAAATATTCATTTTGCCTTTTACTTCTTCTCTATTAATATCTTTTAATTTGTAAGTTGGTACATCATAATTTAAAACTTTAATAATAGTAAATGATTCTGTTGACCAATTAGTATAACCTCTTTCAAAAATTGTCTTTAATTTGCTCATACGAACATCATCTCCAACTTCATATTTTGGTTTTGTAAACACAAAATTAGTTTGCCATAATTTTTTCAATTTTTTTATTACCTTCAATTGGCTTCATTCCAATAGTTCTATGTTTTAAATTATTATAATCTTCCACTAGATCATCTAATATATCTACCCATTTATAATTACCATCCAAAGCTAATTTGTTCCACATTATGTTATTTAAAGTTCGATAAAATATTTCAACACCACTAGCGTTTAATTCAGAAAATGAAGAATAATGATTGCTATTATTTTTTCCCATGAGGTCATTAGAATTTTTATTATAAAATCCTGAACCATTATCAGTTTGTATATTATTCGCTTTCCTTTTAATTGATATAGATTCCTAACTATTTGATACATTTTTAGCTGTTTTATCTTTAATTGGCATAACAAATTAAAATTTTGAAAAAATGTAAATCATTGTCATAGTATATTTGTAACCTTTATTTATATGTGATATACCTTTTAAATTACCAGTATTCATTTCTACAAGGTCAATTGGCCATAAATCAACAATTCCATACAAAATTATTTTACTTCTTGGAAAAAAAATTTCCTGCAATTATTCCTTCTCTCACATTGAGCAAATATTTTTTTTAAGAATGTCCATTTTTTAAATTGCACACAAGCATATACTTTTCTCAAATAATCGTTCGACTTTGAATTCACGTTTTTAATATTATAATTTTTAGTAACCTAACACTTGAAGCACCAAGTGGTAGCCATTTAATAGTAAGAAAAT
Organism: Dryococelus australis; assembly: GCA_029891345.1. Lineage (NCBI taxonomy): Eukaryota > Metazoa > Arthropoda > Insecta > Phasmatodea > Phasmatidae > Dryococelus > Dryococelus australis. The sequence goes on along the minus strand of CM056997.1, from coordinate 166,923,947 downwards.
TATTTGATCTTCATATTTTACGAATATTACTATTGTAGTCACCAAACAATCATCATATTAAGATATTTAAGTTATTTTTATTTTAAAAGTAAAAATATCACCAATGTTAACATCAAAAGGCTTACTGTAATATATTTTTGAGATCCCTTAATAACAGTCACAGTATCATAAGATAAATTGGGATTAACAATAGTTATTTTATAAACACTACAATTCATAAAAAAAAAAAGAAAATTCAATTATTTTCTAAGCGAAAAATATTATTAGTTTTATTCCACTTTGCACCTAAACAAAATATACGACATTTGTCTTGCTTACATTTTTCCATTTTTAAGTTAACAACTGTCTCACAATTATTTAAAACTGATTGGTTTAAATTTTGAAATTTATCAGCTATTTCTTTGTTAAATATCTGTTGTCGACTGCATCTTTTCCATCTACCGGATCAGCCATATTATTAATTCTGCGATTTTGAATAGAAAAGGTCTGTTGTATAAACAAAAACTATACTTATTTGATCTTTTAAAGCAGAAACAATGGTATTATATTTTGATTCTACATATGATTTTAAATCAGAAACACTAGTGCTGTATTTTGCTTCGACATCGTTTTTTAATTAATAATCAATAACAATTGTTTTATATTCTGAATCTGCTTCTTTTTTAATGTCTGTTTTGGATTGTTTACTCTTTTGTTATAATCAGAAACAATAGTGTTACTGAATTGTAAATTCATATCTTCTTTTAGAGCATAATCAGAAACAATAGTTTTGCATTTTGAATCGATATCATTTTTAATGCATAATCTGTTATATATTATATGTATGTATATAACAAAAAAAATTTATTGACCGCATCTTTTCTATCTACAGGTTCACCTGCATTAACAATTCTTCGCCCCAGAAAATAAATATGATTTTATGAAATCAAAACATGTGCTTAACTCGCTCTGTAAAGAAAAAATGCACAAATTGCATTGTGAACCCACATTTTTTTTTTTTAATCTTCAGCAATATTATCAAAGTTTTTTGTTTAAAGATTTGATTGATGGTTTCCCAAATATATCTGTCATTTAATAACATAGGAATTATATTGTTAAATTTAAATACTGTCGAAAAAAGATATAATACAATCAAACATAGATTTCCACATATAACTGAATTAAAATTCTGAATTAGATCATAATAATAAACATTTTTGTTTTTGAAATAATTAATTAAATTAGTGGGAATATTGCCTCCAAATGAATCAAAGTAACAAACATTATTATTTTCTTTAAAATAGTAAACCCAATGAGAGCTAGGATTTGTTGAGATTAACCACAGCACATTCATTTTTTTAGAATATTTTTGGTAGTTCATCAATCATATAAACATTTCTGAAATTTTAAAATATTTAATTTTCCTTACATATTTTTCAATATCGAAATTTGATAGTGAGTATACTTTCAATTTTTTTGGCTCTCTTTTATCGCAACTACACTGCTTCCAGCTTTCTTTGCCATAGCTAAATATGTCTGTTGTCCTAATTCTTTTTTTATTTTTACTAGTTTGTTCAACAGCACTATAAATTACAGCAGCTGTTCCTACAGCGGCGAGTACAATGGAAATAATTCCTCCATGAAGTAAACCATTGCCAGTTTTATCTTTAGCCATTTTTTTTAACTGTTGGTAATAGTAAACATAATTTGAAATTTTTGCTTTTTTTTTTTTTTTTTTTTTTTTTGCAATTTAATGATCTGTTAAAAATTTATCTATACCCAGTTTTAATTCCATATAAAGAATATCAAAAGTAATATTCGTTATCTTCATTTGTAAGTTAAATATTTTAATGGTTTAATAAATTTAAATGCCCCATCCTAATTTTCTTTTTGTAAACATAGTTGACGCAACAGCAGCAGAAGCAATTTTTTCACCAATTGAAGTATTTATATCTAACAATTTCTTTTGCTTCTTTTTGTAAAATTTTATCTGCACATGTCTAGATTCTAAATCTTTATGATCTCGATAAACAATATCATGATATTTGCATGCTTCATCTAATTTATTTACTCCTTTATCGTCTCTTTCAAGTCTTTCATTTAATTTTGTAAATGGTACACAATAATTATAACTGGGCATATGTCATTCGGGCTAATTTCAATTGTTTAGTGCCCAGTTTACCACACCTTTTCCATGGTGTTCAGAATTCCAACATGAATGTAGAATTACATGTAAAACTTTATAAGATATGATATACCTTCTGGATTATTTATAACAAATTCAGAAAATTTATTTCATAACATATTCATTATGCTCACTTTTTCATTGTAAAAACTATTATCTCCAGCATTTTCTTCGCCTTGAATAACTAATAATCTATCAATTAATTTTCTAAAAATCATACATCCAAATGTATTCTTTGAGTAAATTATTATAATTTTATACCTTCTCCAGATTTAGAAGTTCTTTGAGAAACCATTCTTTCTGGTGTATTTGGTAATGATTTTAATGGTGAATTTTTATTATATTCTTAATAAATTTGACCAATTATCTAAATATACTTCGCATTACTACTTGAACTTGGATTATTCCTTTTCTTATTAGTAATATGTTTTTGAAATATATCATTGGTTGCTAAAATAATATCTTTGTAGTTTTTAAGGTCAACATTATTGAAACTACCTTAGAGTTCTTTATAGGTATTTTTTGTTAACAAATTAATAAGACCTGTTAATTCATATTTTTTATCTTTGAAAAATTAAAAATCACCATCTATTTTTACTTTTGTATCACCACTTTGAAAATCTTGACCAACTCCTCGTAAACCAAATTTTTCATTAATAACATTAATATTTTCAGAAATATATTTTCCAAATTTTATAGTAGGAATGTCTGCTGTAGGTGACCAATTTTTTAATGGTACAATTCCTAATTGCTCGTCAGGATCTGCAAACAATTATTTTTCAAATGATGTTTCTTCTAGAATTGGAGGATAATCTAAAATACTTGCTGCTACTGGAACTAATGTGTTTATTAAATTTTAATTTTCTTCACTCACTTTTTCTATTTTATTTATTTTTTAAAAATATTTTATAATTATTCAATTACTGGTTGTTCTTTCTTCCTATTTCTTACATATTCTTTTTCCTTTTTGTTATTGAAATTTGTTATACTTATCAATGAGTAATTAAACGCTAACTCTTTTTGATTATGCCATATATATATATATATATATATATATATATATATATATATATATATATATATATATATATAATTATATATATATATAGGTTATAAAACTATTGAGAGCTTTGAGTGGCAAACTTTTCCTCCAACTGATAAAACTAGTAAAAATGTAAATGTTTACAATAATAGAATAGAATTCTATATTCCAATAGGAGATGGCTTTTCTTTTCCAAATGATGCATACGTTTATGAGCAATTTAGCATACTAAAGTGGGATAAACTGGGTGATGATGCAAATTAGGAAAAATTAGATACTGTAGAAGTTTGCACTTTTTTTTTCTTTTTCAGTTTTCTAGAGTAGAAATTTCAAAAAATGGTAAAATTAATGGTAGTCTATAATCCGTGTATACCTTCTACAATAATGAATGATTTATTAAGATCACCAAATGAACAACATTATTTAGAATTTGCTGGCGTTGATAATAGATATGTCAAAAATCAGTATCTTAGCCACCAACGAAATGAAATAATGTATCCACTTAGATATCTGTTTGGGGGTTATTAATGATAATGAAATTTATTGGAAAGGTGTTAATAAAATTACTTTTATTCGTAATTCGTCTGATAATTGTATATATCTTTACGATATTAAGGATGCATAGGGTGCTGTTCAGACACCGTCCCGATCCGAGTATAATTTTTATTAAAAAATCAGAAATTATGTGGCCAATTGTTGAATACGAGCCTAACACAGCAATTGCAATTAAAGAAAGTATATATATAAAGAACCTAAAATCCCTATTAGTCTTGATTATTGGCAATATTTAGAAAATGGCGTTTCTACTGAATCAACTATTTTTAATTTTGATATAAAAGATCAGTTTAATAATATACAATTCGATATGCCTGATTTTGTAATTGTTGGCTTTTAAACAAATAGAAAAAATAATCCTCAACAGTATAAACATTCTTCTATGTTTGACCATTGTGAGCAAAAAACGTTTCAGTTAAAAATGGGAGAAATGAAATATTTCCAATAGAAAATTGGAATATAGATATAAAAATATTAAAAATTTAGAAATAATAAACTATTATAAACAAACTGTAAACTTAAAAGGCGATCTCGATTATTATTCATTTTTGGGGCGAAGACCTTTATATGTTATTGTTGTTCATATGGAAAAACCACTGCAGTTAAAGAGAAAACAAATATAAAAATTAGTGTTGATTTTAACGAAAATCCGGAAGCTGGTACAATTTGTAATGTTTTAGTTAGCAAAAGGAACCTTACTTACGATTATTTGAAAGAAAATATTACTGAAGATTTATAAATTTTTTATTTTATTAAATAGAAGAATCAACAAATTGCTTCGATATTGTAATACAATATTTTACTCATAGTTGAATGGTCGCATTTAAAAGTATTTCGAATTTCTACAAATACATATTAATTATTTGATCGAATAAAAAGTAATAATTCTAATTAAAATTTTCTCATAGTATCACTTTTTATAAGAGAGATATAACTTTTATTGATAAAGAATTGGACCTTGTTCATTTCAAAATTGTTTTAAAACCCAATAAAATGATCTCCGATCAGATAAATTTTCTAATTTTAAAGACTGTTTATTATTTGGATTGTTGAGATGGCTGGGATTATGGATTCAGTAATGGCTATGCTTCAGATTTTTCTTTATTTTTAGACTTTAAAAAATCTTATTGGTGTTTTACTTTTGTTAAATAAAATTGATGAAATCGTTTACTTTGTATATTTTCATCTGATTTGCTTGTTTTAGCCTTAAATTTGCTTGATTTTTGTATCATTTTGTTTGTATTACCTGTGTCAAATCGTGTGCGCACATCTTTGAAAACTGCAAAAAAAAATTTTTTGCTTAAAATTGCCCGTTTTGAAATTGCCCTGTTTTAAAAGCTTTTAGAGCTTAAATTTAACACTCAAATACCTTGATTTTGGCATTTTTTTACGCGATTTTTACAATTTTTTAATCGAATTTCAGATTTTGAATTTTTTTACATTTTCCTCTACTTTTAGATGAAATATCCCTATTTAGTGTACTGCATATTTTGTTGTAATTTTAGACGAAATAACCATAAAAAATGTGCAGCGCCAGGGTCGGCATTATACATCTACTATTGCGAAAGATTGTGGTGCTGATTGCACAGAGAGAGAGAGAGAGTGTGTGTGTGTGTGTGTGTGTGAAAGTGTGTGTGAGTGAGAGAGTGTGAGAGAGTTTGTGTGTGAGAGAGAGAGCGCGTGTGCGTTTGTGTAGCCATTTAGAAGTAAAATTATGTAGCGCTACCTCTAAAGCTGAAATGTGGACATTTTATTTAATAATCTCGATTTAGAAATGTACATATCCAGTTCCCTCGGTACATTTTATCACTTCCTGGGTGAAATGTATTTTGCACTATGCAATAAAAGTGCCTATAATTACAGCAGTTTCCCACCATGCTTCGATATTGGTCGATGAACAACTTTGACTGTTACGCACACAGAACTTAGAAAATTTTTATACCCTATATTGAATGCAGAATATGTCATACTCCTACGTAATGTAATGCTAGGACTTGTAAATGTTTCCACTGGTGTACGACTTGGAATATTTGTGACCTTCTGCAGGACTTTGAAGAAAACTTTCCACTGTATATAAGAATTAGAAAAATGTCTCATGTTGTGTAGTTCTTAGAAAAATTTTAATTAGTGTGGAAATTTGAATATCTTTCGCCTCGTATAAGATGCATAATATTTTTCCATTCAGTCATATTTGTTCCACCTTGTGTAGGACTTAGTATATATTATCATATTGTGCAGTACTCTGAATATTTATTTAACTTATTCACGTCCAGTCTAAGCCATGTCAGAACTTTTAAATTGTTGTAGTTGCAGTCCAGCCATAAGAATCTAATGTTCTCTTCCCCCTTTGCACCCGCAAGTGTTTCTCTTTCCGCAGTTTTCTTTTCTGTGGTCCAGACTCACGTGCACGCTTAATTTCTTGGGCTTAGTTACCCTAAACTAACATCCTCAATCACTAATTAAAAGTTATAAATTAGCATACTGTAAAAAGAGATGAAGTTACCGGAATGTGATCTTCACATCACAGCAACTCTAATACTAGTCAATTGTAATAATGTTTAACAACTAGTACTACTTCGTCGAATTTAAGATAAAGCAAGTTTCAGTGAGCAGGAAATTGGGGAATGAAAGGAGTGGAGTAATAACAGTAATGTCCAGAAACGACACTTAGGTATGGCCTTCATTAGTTTAGAGGCTTTGAAAACATCTTAGATACCAACATGTAATGAAAACTATTTTTTTTATTCTACCTCACAGTATGCAAAAGGAAAAAAAATCATCACTTTATTAACTTTGGCATCCATGGAATGAATTTACCAAATACTGATTTCTCTCCTATAAGAGAATAATTTGGGACATTACATGTTGAACACTATACATGATGTATCAATATTCGACCGATAAACTTCTGCTGTAGGTTAAGCACGAAAAAATAAGTTGAAAACAAATATGCAACCTAGGGTATAGTGAATACTAAGGGTGGTGCACATCTGATCTTTGAAGTTGGGCCTGGAACACTTGTTTATTGTAAATATTGGTGATAATACTTACGATGGAACACCGATTGTCTGGATCATGATTAACTGAACAAAGATCTTCCAACACCACAACACTTGTCGCCGTCATCAAATTATTTCTTGTAAATAATCACTGTTACTACCTCTATATCGAACTAATATCGATGTCACGGTACCATATTCGGGATTTAAAGGATGGATTATTAATCTTCATGTCGCAAATAACAAAAATGTCACCTTGTGTAAATACTGTAAGTCTCGCCGTTTTCGAGTGATTAGTATATTACTTTCAAAATAATACTTACCAATACCTGGCAGGTGGGGCACACACAATGGCCAATAACACACTTTTGCGGCTATTAAAGGGAGGGGAAGATTCCAGAGAGAGGCACATCACAGTCGTACTGTAGTAAATTTTTTCTACTTCTACAAATTCAAAAATGTGTACCTCCGTTTGAATTAACTTTAGACCATATACGGTATATATGTTTTCAACTTCCTTATTCGTGATTAACCTACACCCGAAGTTTGTCGGTCGAATTTAAGTACATCCTGTATAGCATTTATTTATTATCGTCACTGTTTTTTTTATAAATCCTGTATAGCATTTATTTATTATCGTCACTGTTTTTTATAAATTTGCGTAAGTGCCTAGGATCTTTTTCGTTTATTTAAAATTGACAAAAGTAACTATACTTTTGGGGACGATAATACAAAAATTAAACTTGTAACTGTTATATGTTTACAATATTCAACCTTTGAATTTGTTATAAGAAAAGTAAATAGTTACTTTCAGCCCTGAAAAAAGTGACATTTTTGCAAAAGAATTCTTACAGGGCTTTATATGTACGAAACAAATAGATGTACCCGGATATCTGGAAAAGGGCATTCAAATTAATGTATGCCAGGTTATGCCTATAGATATGTGGAGTATTAAAATTTTTCCAATTAAGAAGTAGTAAAAAGTTACCTTATGATGAACTCAAAAACGCATTCGTGTGTTGTTATACGAATAACTACGAATATCAATAGTTTGTATTGTTCGTGTGAAAAGTTAGTCAACTGCATCTCATTTTACAGTACATTCTTATGAAAAATGGTCTAAAGTAATAAGTGTGTGTTCGACGGTCAGTACTGTCAGGTTCTGTAGAAGAAAATATTGGTTCATTGCATGATAAGATACTTCCTGTTTGCGAAAGGAATGGCATGGGAGCGCTACTTAAAAAAAAAAAACACTTCTTTTTTCTAACTCATTTCTTCCTAACTTGGTGAATAATAAATGCAATTTGAACGTCACAAGTTGTGCATATGTGTAAAGTTTGGCAGGCTCAAGAGGTAAAATAGGTGTGTAAATATATAAACAGATTCCTTAGTTATAAGTTTGTGATCTTTGCCCCTGTATTTATCTATGATAATATTTTGTTTTGCGAGTTGCGTTCTCTTTAAAAATATATAATACTGGCAGGTAAAGATAACAGGGTTTTCTGCTAGGATTTTTTTTTTTTTTTTTTTTTTTTAAACGTTTAGAAGGATCTAAAAGATATTCTGATATTTGCAACTGGAAGAAGCATAAAGCTCTGATTTAATGTGCATTTAAATGATGTTATTTCAACGCTAGGAATCAATTCCAAGAAGCTTTTATTACGAATGAATGTTACCCAGTTTATGCTACAGAAATACGCAAATGGAGAAAAGTAAATGCGTAATATTGAGTCTTGAGTAGCTGAGATGTCAACGACAACCATCAAAGGGATCGATATCTTCGTCATCGGAGTTCAGAAGTACTACTAGCCAGACGTCATCGCCCGATGCTGAAGGAGGCACGTCGCGAGTAGTTCCACCTTCTGAGGTACAGTCAGCGTAATGGTGCACTACTCCAGTGGTTGGAACGGAAGTCGACTCCAGGACGATCCAGCTACGAACTACGTGATTTCTAAGTCCAGCGTCAACCGTATAACGTATGAACCATTCGTAAGAGCACTATCAGTATGCTTATAAAAGGTAACCCTGACATTTAAATGGAGTTTTCCTTACGTACGAATGCTTACGTGACTGACTAATATAACATATTTAATCCATTTTCATTTTTAAAGAATGCTACTATTTAAGTCTTTGCAAAATATATATATATATATATATATATATATATATATATATATATATATATATATATATATATGACATTTAATTTTCCATCATGTATGGAAAACCTAAGGGATCAAGGAATATCCATTATGTTATTCAATCCAATTCTTTTCTATCTTTTTCATAATAAACCCCATCAGAGGGTTGCTTGAGTTTTGGTAATTTTTTTAGTATCCTTTTCTACCTTTGACTAAAATGAAGATTTTAATTATTTTTCGTAATTTGATGTAATAGTGGCCCTTGCACTCCATCTTGAAGAGTTATAGCCGAGACAAGTGAATAATGAGTAATTATCTTTTATGCTGTATATATTAAGTTGTAAATATCATCATACTTCTTTATATGTAGACTATGAGCAACACACGTGTTTTGCTTGATAGCTTCATATTTTGCATATTTAACTCATCATAGATTGGGCCATTTTTAATGTAACAATACAGGTTAGCAGAACTAACTGTTACAACACAAAATGAAATTCTAGTGAACATGGAAGTTGTTTTGGTGTATATGTAGAGGATTTAATCCTGCAGTTCTCTGCTGAAATTCCGGTGTTATTTCCAAATTAGTTTTCTGGTGCAACTCAGCTCATTTATAGCTATTAACATTTTTTTTTCAGTCTCCCTCTTACTAATAAAATTACGTAACATTATAGTGCATAGACCTAAACAACACTGGTTCCGTAATTTGTTGGTTTTCCTCCTTAACGATTCAAAAATCGCACACGTTTGAAAATTAATAAAAATATATCTGTCCCCCATGCGGCTCAGAGGCTTGCTCCCGCAGCTCAGAGAGCGACAGAAATCAAGACGTAATAGATTTTCTCGGATAACATCAGTTTTCCATACAACCATAGATTTCCGTTTTAATTATCTTATTATTACCATTTACCCTTTTCTGGGCAACTTACATGTTAGACAAACAAATTTTAAAAAGTTGCATGTTTATTTTTACTGTGTATACAAAACCAAAATTACTTAAAATCACATATGCCAATCATTTATGTTTTATTTTGAATCACTTTACAACATATATTATATTGTGTTATATTTTATTATACTATATATTTGGACAATATCTAAGTCCCGATTAAGGATGGTTTTACAATCGAAAAATTATGTTTTAAAGTAAGAAAAATTATGTGTAAAGAAGAACCGAAACTGTGTTGCTCAAATGTACTGCTTCACAATAGACCTTAGTAGGTAGTGTGTGTTGAGGGAGGTAACTACAAGGCGACTGGACTGGCAAATGTCCAGGGGCCTACAACATGAAGGGGTCTGTCGGAAGTGCTAGGTCCAGATAAACTTTGTCCCTCTCTTCACGAAAACCACGTTCTTAACATTAGACGGATTAAAAACACGTGTATTCATTTTTACAGTTACATCAATGCATCGTAAAAATTTTACCATAGTAGTTTTTTACTTATAATATGGCATTACTGAAATTATAGGTATACGATGATCATATTATCACCGTGGCACGGTAACAGGTGAGAGTATGTTGAAGCTTTGTATTCCTACACTACGACGTGTCTACTCAATGCAGTCTGATGTCAATGTGGCCAGGGTCAGCTAGCAGCCACGATAAAGAATGTCAACATTTTGTAACTGTATTTACTCTACGTTTGGCACTCTAATCACTCCAACTGTCCAGCTGTATATAAATTCATATTCGTGATTACCTACACCTTGCAAACATAAGAACCAAATATCGGGACTGTTGAGGTTTAATTTTTTCGTACTCGACAGATAAAAAAATTGCATAAGTATGACTAACATTCTTAAGATGAATCGTTACGTAAACACCAAAGTTTTTATTTTGCGTGCTGGGTGTAATCAAAAGTGGCTTAAGTGAAGTGATATTAAGCATTGGTGTGCCGGCAACTAAGAAAGCATTCATTTTCCTAACTTAAAATAATAAACATCTGAGGAGCGTCATGTGTTAAAAAAACAATTGCAGGATTAGCACTTATTTCAATTAAGATGTCTGTGACTAGGAAGGTCTACTCCGTAGAAGAGATAGATTACTCTGCCAAATTCATATTAGAAGGAATTTTAATGATATATATAAAAGTATAAATAAATGTTAAATATTTGTGATTACGATTCTATTTAATCTTGTGTATTTCTAATATGCGGAATATAAAACTAGCTCGACGAATACAAATTACATGATAGTAATATAACAATATAAGTTAATAGAAATCTTGGGAAGAATCATTCAACATTTACTGTTCGCGTTTCTTTGAGCATTACAAGGAGTGGCTTGTTATTTTTGTGAATATAATTCACAATAACAAGAGTTTCTGCCAGAAAAGATCCTCCTTGAATAAATATGTGAATAAACGCAGGTTCAGTTAGATGTTAGGTGATTAGTTATCAATAAAATGTAAATATTGTGCACTTATAGAAAGTGTTCGTTGACTAGAATTCAAAATTATATTTTGAATTGAGAATCTGAAACACAGAAGACGTGGCTCCGTTTGCACAATAAGCTATTACTGCACAATTCTTTAGCCATTATTTTATCTTGTAAACCTATGGGTGGAAATCACACAGTTTTACTTGGCTCATGCATTCAACATTGAATTTTCCTTCGTTCTTAAAAACAAAGATCACTTAATCAATTAATATTGTTTTTTATTTTTTGCGCAAGCTTCACGCGTCGAATGAGACAATACAGAACACGTGGCACTGGATGAAGCGTAAATATATATATATATATAAATATATATATATATATATATATATATATATATATATAATATATATATATATATATATATATATATATATATATATATATATATATATATATATATATATAATCGTTCAATAACAAAAAATTTTAATGGCATTCTCTAATAATGCGATTTTTACAAAATACACGAAGAATTATACATTAGGATGTTCAAATCTCTGAAGAATATGTTACACATCATTAATAAGTTAATAAATGTTTATTATGAGACTGAGGCCAAAATAAAAAATTTTATCTAACGAAATTAGGAGACATTATACTGCCTATGTGAGGAAGTGTAAAGCTTATCTCAAATTTGTAAGTTTGTACATTTCGCCAGTCAGCATTGTCTAGTAAGAAGCTGTCATTCTTCACTCTATACACCGGAATTTACTAGGAATAAATCAAATTACCTACAATCGACCTAAATCAATAACATATTTGAAACAGGTCATACGTTGAACAAAAACCACGATACGTATGCGTCATAACTTGGGAATGTTTATTCGTAACTATTTAAGAATACTTAATGCAAGAACATTAGCCAGAAATATGCATTACCAAGAAAGCAAATAATACGTATCTCATTAACGAGTCAATGTTGTCGTGTTCTCTGGTTTTCCGAATAAACATCACACTATCCGCAATGTAGTGCCTTATTCAGACCACAAGTCATGTTACACTGACTGTCTGGAAGAAAATTCCGCACTAGTGCCTGCTCGACTAACGGTACAACGTGCCGACTAAGGTCGGTTTACGGTTTTATGACCCCTTGGCCCTCTCAAAGGAGATAACACAGAGCTTGGTTGCCATTGGGGTTATTCAGGATATCTCAGCAATGATAAAGTCAGTCAGTGTACACTGGTGTGCGTAGTGTTTGATTATAGTGTGGCAGGCAGATAAATAAATAAATATAAATATATAAATATATATATATATATAAATTTCCACCTCGTGGGGCGCCTTGAGGCCCAGGGCAGAGTTCATCCACTCCCCCCCCCCCCCTTCATAGTGTATACAGTTTGTACGAGAATATATAAATTAAACGGTGATTTGAAGAAGCCATATTTGTCAGTTTCTTGCCGGACATTCCTGCATTCACACCCCATTTCCTGTGTTGGGGTGAATCAGCCCTCTTATTTTGAATGAAGAATCATTTTGCGGTTTTGTTATCTGGAGCTCAGAATAATCATATACAGTATAGCTAAAATGAGTTATTCTCCTTAGATCATTCCCCGTACGACATATTGTCGTATCAGTAGTGGAGAGTAAGCCTAATAATGAAAATTTAAAAATGTTAAAAACATTGCCTTTATGATTACTTAAATTTTTTTGTGTTGTTGAAGTAAAATCTCCAAGTCATTCACCCCCATTGCACTATTGATTCAAATATCACATAAAATCATTTTGTTCAAATTCTCTTAGCTTAATCATTGGCATGTCTTCGTAACTAAGATAGCGATGGTAAGAAAATGCAATGCGTTTCATATCAAGCGACGTGTAGAATAGTCTATGGGTATTTATTTAATCATGGACGTAAAATAAATGCGCGAGTGGCTCATGACATAATGAAATTCGTTATTTTATTTCATTATTAAATATAATTTATTTTAATCAGTCATTGATAATCGACTTTTATGGTTGGCTCCCGCGTCTGACCTTGCGGTTGAAGTTCCATTTTAAAGCTATAATCAAAGTTTTACTGCCTGAAAGCTTAACCAAACACACAAATATCCTGTCTTCTAAACTAGGTCTTACATATTGCCTAAATTTTATTTTTAAAACGAGCCCTTCACTTACTGAAATTAAATCGCAACTGCTACAGAAGCGAATTTAGTAATTTTGTAAAGAAAATAATATTGATTATTAATTTGTAAAAATATAATTATACACTTTCTTCGCAAATACCTGTTGCTAATACTTTTGACCGGATTGTCGAGTTAAAGATTATTATTAGAGTTAAGTTATAAAAAATGATTGATTTATGAATAAATATTTGTAAAGTATATCACTGGAAGCTTAAATTCTGCTCACTTCAAATCATTTAAGCCGAATCCGTCCCCACACTATATAAAGATGTAATAAATTTTCGTGATAGACCAGTCGATCCACGAATGTTCTAAACTACGATATTACACGAATATGTTCATAAAATCAGCTGGATAAATGACAAATTTGGGTGACTGTGGAAAACATTTACCATACTCGTGAGCAGGCGGATGCTCGTACTATGTAGTGGCCACAAATATTTGCCAGTCTCACACCTAAAACAATACCGCCACAACAATGGAAAAACTAATTTTTAACATAATCACATTTAGAAGTTTTAGTTTATATTTATATATATTTTTGTATGTAATGCCCGATTTAAAAAATTATTAATTATTATTGAACGGCACGCCTATAAGGACAAACTATAGTGGTTTATGGCATGCGAATTGAAGCTGTGGTTTTACTGTTTGCCAGTTTGATACGTCGTACTCCAAATGTTTAACTATCACGTTGCTGATTCTGACACTTTTCTATTTACGTGTAGCACATGTTTAGATAATTTTAGAGCGTATTACTGCCACACATTTAGATGTGGCAAAGCGCAGAGCATTTATAACAAAGCAAGAAATTGCCACAACTTAAAATGTGGCACTTTTTAATTATTGCGCTACTTTGCTTTTGCTGGCAGACCCTGTGCAATAGAACCATAACACGAAATGTGACAGCACGTAAAAAAAAAATGCAAACGCGACATATTCGAAATATAAATGGACTTAGTAGTATACAAATGTAGTAGCTTTTCATTTGGTAAAAGAGCATTTACTAACATGAAAAATAGGCCTAACAAAATCGACCTTTTCTTGGGGCAGTGTTGTTTCAGGCGTGTTCTACATATTTAAAAGGGAATATGTTAGAACTTGTTTGTGGAATTATTTTTCATTAAGTTACTCACCTCGGTGGTTTCTTCTGTGGGAAAGGAGCGGAGAACTGCGCCAGCTGTTCCAGGAGAATTGGTCCGATGGTCCGTTACATCAGACGGAACTTTGTCTAACTACGACCGGCGTGCGTTGCCAGCTCGAGCATGTGCTGACGGAGACGCGAACCCACGATTCGCGCGCGGATACGCAGTGCACAACTTTACTTTAGCTCGCCGCGTGCAAGGTCACGCCTTGTTTAACACACGTCGCCCGCTGCAAGCAGTGCTGCGAAGTTAATGGCACTGTTGCATGTTGTAACGTTTGTTGAGGGGTGAGGCGGCTGTATTTCTACAAGCTCGGGTGTCCCGGAGGGGGTGGGGGGTAGTGACGCGGCGTTAACACCTCGGAGGTACTAGATACGAATGTCGGACCGTGGGCAGCGTATTGTCACTGCTGCAGTAGGCAACACTCAGGCGGACTGACTGACTCGAGGGGGCGCTCTCAGTTCAACTCGGCGCCGGCTCCCTCCCCTCCCCTGAGGACGTACCAGTGTGACTGTGGCGCGCCCCGCGGCCAAACTGCGAGGCGTGCGCGACGGTTCAATAGTCAAATGGAGCCGGCCCTCGGGCCCAGGTCTGCCCTGCCGATATCGGCTCCGGGAATCGACCGGGCCGGCCACAATCGATCAGCGACAGCTGTGGATCGTCCCAAAACACTTCTCTCCGGCAAGAACGGGCCAGCTGTTGGCAGCACGCTCACTTTGTATGTCACGGCACCGGCGAAACAATAGCTATGAATATTTAACGTATTTTGAACGTGATTTCAATGAATTATCTAATATATTCGACTAAAAATTTACCACGGGCGTTATTGAAATGGCTAGATGCGAGATTAAATGTGTACTTTTGGAGGCCCTGTTGTGATTTTTTTTAATCACCGGCCTAATCACCAGCCCCATGAATCGATCAAGTGAATGCGTAAAGTGTGTTGAAAGATCAATATGTTGCCATCAAGTCATGTCTTACTCTGATGAGTGTAAGATAAAACGTAACGATTTTCATTTGCAACCAGTGTAAAAATTGCGCCGTCTCAAGGATTTTGAACTACTTTTCATCTTCGCTGTCAATACATATGCATACACAGGATGATCCTGAACTACGAGTACAGACTTAGCGAGAAGATTCGCTATGGAAAATGTGGTTAAAAAAATATATATATATATATATATATATATATATATATATATATATATATATATATATATATCTTCTGACCTAACGTGAATGTAAAGCGAGTGACACACCCTTAGAAAATAGCAAATTAAAATTAATTATTTGAAAAATTTCAGGAACTACATGAGATTAAATAATAAATCCTATATTTAGTGTTAGGCTTATTTATCTACAATTTGCGAACATTTAATGGGTGATGATAACTCCTCACTTCTTTAGGAATTTGCATAACAGGCATACAACTTGCGGAATCCTTTACAACGTTGCATGTTGTTCCAAGAACCGTTCGCCTGACAGTGTCACTCCAAGGTAACGCTTTGTGTTTGTGTTCCTTTAATGTGCACATGATTATTATGTCATAAAAATCGATCAAACCCCACGGGTAACGCACTTTTGTAGGTTAACAACCTGACACATTCTAATTTCCTACTGGCGGACGTTGTTATTACCCGTCAAATTTTCGCAAGGAACAGATGTGAGATCAGACTAACACTGTTTACGATTGTGTCGTGTCAGCTCACGTAGTTACTACTGACATTTGGAAGATAATTAATTTTAATTCCCAGTTTTCATGTGTATGTCTCCCTTAAAAACCACGTTAGGTTGCAGTAGTATGTCACACACACGCGCGCACACACACACACACACACACACACACAGATATATATATATATATATAAACACCGGCAGGTTAAGGTTATTTTTACGAAAATGTAAAACGAAAATATATGTACCACTTTTCCCTTATGTGATTGTAATCACATACTAAAGTATTTTTAAGTAACTGCAATTTAGTAACAAACTGGTGACTTTGTAAAACGTAGATCTTACGCCACTAAAAACGCGGTTGATAATATCACCCTCCTCTAATATTTAAATGGGATTTGTCATCTTGTTTGCACCAATCTTCGTAACACTAAGATGTAAACTATTTGCAAAGACAATTATGAATCATCACGTCTAAAGTAAAAGAAAATGTCGTATTGTTGGAACATTCTCAAGTAAACCATTTTCTATAAATCCATGCGGACATTTCAAAAGAGAAGACGAGTGGCCTGACATGTTGGCAAGACACAGGTGCTACGTCACTGCTACCAGGCCGCAACGGCCTGGTAGCAGTGACAAGTCTTTGTGTTGCGTACCTGTCAGGCTACTCGCCTTCTCTTTTGAAATGTCCGCATGGATTTATAGAAAATGATTTCCTTGAGAGTGTTCCAACAATACGACCTTTTCTCTTAATTTAGATGCTTTGATTCACAATTTGTCTTTTGCAAATAGTTTACAGCTTAGTGTTACAAAGCTTCAGGCAAACATAGGGTGGCAACTGACAGTTACTAAATTATGGCGATTATTTTACCAATTGTGCTTTCAGATGTGTAACTATCCACCAATTAGTTGATCGTAAATACTTCCAGATTTTTTTAACTAAGAATAATTGAAAACTCAGTAGCTGGAAGCTCATAGCTTCCTTAGTAATAACTTAAGCTAAAAGTATATATGTTTTAGAGCTATATTTTCGTAAGGGATAGCTAGCCCTTGTTGGTCGGTGTTGTTCGAAAATAACTCGTTTATGCCCTCCTACGTTTAAGTCGGAATACAGACTGATTTCGAAAACTTTCCATCAACCGAAAACGAGCTATATTCAAGGATATCGCAGAGACATTAAACAATTAGTTTTTAGTTAATCGTAGCACGGTTCTGCACACAAATCCCAAGTCAACACTATCAACGGTGTGTTTTCCGACCAACTTGATGTGGACTTGGTGCTCATAAAGTGAGTGATAAACGAATCACGATGATGAAGTCAACAAAATATTAGTGTTTGATTCCGTTTATCAGATTAATGTATTATGATTATAGGTTGGTCAAGCAATCTCCCATTAATCTTTACTAGAAAAATTGCAATTACACAATTATATTAATTTTTTCTTAAAATTTTATTTCGTCTAAAAATGGTTGAAGAATATACGAAGTTCTAAATTTGTTGAAGATATTAATTTCTCGTATTAACCATCGTGGAGTAGGAACTTTATGTACTTAAACTAGTAATTTGTGAAGCAGTGTGGTCTGTCATCCAACACTGCATCATGGGCTTTACTCTATTCGTACTGCTGAAATATCTTCCTGCCTCGAAAGCCTTGCGACAGTCAAATTTTTTCCATAACGGTGAGTTTGCCTGGAGTACCGATGCTCAGCCATATGACGTGTGATTATTCATCCATCATTAATCTACTGCCTCTGTTTAATTCAACATTTTTAGAACAGTAATTTACCGATTTCAAGTACGTGCTTCAGATTCAAGGTGCCGATGTTTAGGTCACAAAATTGTATTTCTGGTAGCCTTGGGATTACCACGAAAAATTGACGTTTCAGCTGTATTAAATATGCATTTTTGAAACACAAACACTCCAGAACATACTTTAAAATTCTTTTAAAAACTGGAAACATTATTTAAGAGGGAGTGTTAGAAATGTGCCGAGTTCTAGTTCTGTGAATTGATTTTTATAATATTACAGGAAAGGTCAAATAATTTCAGGTAAAAATTATTTTAAAAATTAGAAACAAAAATGTATAATATTGAAGAAAATTAGATGGTTCTTAGTTTAGATGGGATATAAACTCTGCCAAGATAAAACCGTTTTTGTTGGAAATGGGAAATAAAACAAAGGAGAGGTGTCTTTCTCTCCGTAGTTTTACTTCACCGTCTGTTTGTACATAAAACAGTACAGTGTCGCCATATTGGGCATACCACCCTATCCAACAGAGGTTCACAAGTAGAGTTGCCAACATGACAAAGTATTTTAATCCATTCTTTCAACACACTCCCTCAAAAAAATATTTATGTGCTCACTCCTACTAATTTCCTGAACTTGCAGAACTGATCTTTTGCTAAGGGCTTTGTAAATGTAACTGCTATCTGATCCTCACTCTTAAGATAAC
This sequence comes from Dryococelus australis, assembly GCA_029891345.1. Taxonomy (NCBI): domain Eukaryota; kingdom Metazoa; phylum Arthropoda; class Insecta; order Phasmatodea; family Phasmatidae; genus Dryococelus; species Dryococelus australis. The sequence continues at coordinate 166,905,207 of CM056997.1, read as the reverse complement.
CTATCTCTACTGTGTTTGCAGACAGCACTTCCCTAATAAAATGGTACTTAATATCTAAATGCTTTAATCTTCTATGACTCTCTGTGCTCTTAGCAGCTTTTATTGCTGACTGATTATCCTCTAAAATCTTAATAGGTTAACAGGAAAATTAAAGTCACTCAAAAGATTCTTTAACCAACAGGCTTCACTAACTGCTGTGTATAGTGCTACATATTCAGCTTCAGTGGATGAAAGTGCAACACAATTTTGCTTCCTTGATCCCGAGGTAACAGCACACCCAAATAGTTAGAAGCAAAAACTTGTAGTGGATTTACTGTTACTGCAAACCCCTCTCCAGTCTGCAGCAACATATTCTAAAAGAACATCATTAAATTCACAACTATAGACACGTTTGTAATCCACAGTACCCTTAAAATACCTCAAAACTCCTTTGATAGCTCTCAAAACACACTCATTTGCACCACTTTGGTATCTAAACAAAAGGATAACTGAAGCACACAGATCTGGTCTTGAGGCTTAAACAGTATACAACAAACAACCTATCAGCTGTCTACACACCTTCTCTACGTCTTTATCATTACATGTTTCATTCAGCATTTCAGCCTTGAAATTCCGGTCCATTGGGGTACTAAATTTTTACACTCACACTTGCCATATTTACTGAGGACGCCTTTCAAATATTTTTCTTGACTTATTTCAGTGGTACCCTCCTTCAAGTTCTGCTTTATATCCATGCCTAGAAAATCTCACACTATTCCTAAATATTTCATTTCAAAATTGTTTCACAACGCCTGTTTTGTGCTACCAAAATCTGCTTCATCTGACCCAAACAGTAAAAGGTCACCAACATGAATCAATAAATACAGTTTCTGACTGCCCTTACATCTACTATACAAACAGTAGTCACTCTTAGACCTAAAAAATACCTTCTGAATTCATGACTGTGTCAGACATTTTATTCCAACATTTAGGTGATTTTTCAAACCTTATATTGATTAGTTTAACTTAACCACAGTATTTTCACAGCTGACTCCCGCAGGCAATTTTATGTACACCTCTTCTTTGATATTTGCATAAAAAAATACCCCTCTTACATCCAGTTGATCAATAGGTAATTTATGCTTATAGGCAACAACAACAAAGACCCTAAAGGTAGCTAGTTTTGCAACTGGTGCATATAACTCCCTTATATCACAAAGTTCTTTCTGTTCAAATCTTCTGGAAACCAGTCTAGCCTTGTATTGTTCTTGTTCACCACCTTACTTTAATTTGAAAACCCATTTGCTACTGATTATTGGCTTTCACACACACACACACACCATGCATTATTGTCTTCTAACACTTTTAGTTCTTTCTTTATTGGCTGTGACCACTTACAAGCATCACTTCTTTTCATAGCTTCACAATATGTTGATGGTTAATTGTTTACACTAAGAAATCATGTTTCATAATCATTTAACCCAGCGGGTTACCTGACCTTACGATGCCTTCGTTCCAAAGAGTCAGAAGTAGCTCTCCTTCCTCCCAATCACAGTCACTATTGCTGTTATCTTGATTGCTCTCTGATTCATGCTGCTTGCTTGTACTCATTTATTCTCCCTCTTGATTCCTAATTGATTAATACTGCATATTTATATTTATCTCTTTATTTTCACTACAACTGATTTCATGCCGCCGACTGTTCTCTTCTGTACCTTCCTCCTCTTCACCCGATGAATCCATCAATTCAACACACTCCATACTTTCTGTTGTGCAGTGTCCTCATTCTTCTTTGAGAATATTACATAGCACTTGATCTCCACCTTCCTTTCTCCTGTAAAATAAATTTTGTAACCTTTTAATTAGTAATAGAATAAGAGAGCTGGCACAGTGCACTAAATCACCTAAAAATCAAGCAAATTAAAGCCAAAATCATGTAAATTTCTCGTTTTCAAGCAACCTTTAGAGACCTAATTTAACGCCAATTTTAGATTCTCAAAAACAACCAAATTTAAGCTAAAAATCAAGGAAATTTAAACCAAAATCAAGAAAATTTTCAATTTTTAAAAAATCTCCATGCAATTTTCGCGGCACTTTTTAAAAACAGCAAATTTAAGCAAAAATCAAGTAAATTTCTCATTTTTAAACAACTTTTTCATGTTTTATAGAAACGTCAATTTGGCAAGCATGCAAGCAAAGCCATAATCAAATCAAGCAAAGTTAAGTCAAAATCAAACGAATTTAAATCCAAAATTAAAGTTGCTCACACTTTCAGAATAATTAAATTTAAAACTTGTTTATACGACATGTTTAATAAAACAAATCAACTGTACATTTAAAAAATTTGTAAAAGTTTTAAAAGATTAAAACAAATTAAATCATTAAAGAATTATAAAGAACTGAAGTGTACATTTACCCTAAGAGGATTCAATATCATGCATAGTTTTTCCATTTTTGATTTCCTTTAAGCCTTTATTTGTTATAAAAACTTCTTTCTTATATATTAATTCCAAACTATTTTTATCAGATACATTTACATGACGATCTGGTAAAGTTATGTTATGTTTACCATCTAGAACACAATTAATTATTTTCCCAAATTTATATCCGTAAAATTCAAATTCGGTAGCAACATTTTTTTTTTTCAAGCTCTTGTTGTTAAGTTAGTTCATAAGAATTGTTTAACTTGTTGAGAAGCAATTCCATTGTGTTTGATTTATAAAGAAAGAAATTTAATAAGATAGAGAAAAAAAAACAAAATAATTACATAATATTAAAAAATTATGAAACTGAAGTGTAATAAATAGTTACATTTTCGATATTCTAAAATTTCAGCAACATTTTCTTTCCTCTTAATAAATATCTTTCTTTATAAGTGACACAAAATGGAATCGCTACTCAATTATGAATTTGTAGATAGTAAAATATGTAAAAAGTGCAATTAATTATTTAACATAGAAAGTTTTTACTCACATAAAAACTCGAAAGATACGTTTTTTTTGGTACTTGTAGAAATGTTCTACTGAATATGGTAAAAATCATTAGGAGATAAATAAGGAGAAATGTCTATGCAATTGTGGGGAATATGTTTATAATCTACACCTCAAATGCATAAAAATAATAAATCACACAATATCACATTAAATATTCTAAATGAAATTCAAAATTGTAATTATTCAATAAAAACACGTACAGCATGTAAAGAGAATAAATCTATAAAATTATTTTCTCCTCGTATAACTACCAAGGACAATCATACATCAATATGTAAAAATGTTTTGTTGAGAAATATCGTAAGAAGTTTAATAGTTAAAACGAATTAATCAATAATTTAAACACTTTTTCAATTTCATTTCCTTTCCTTCTTCTTTTTCCGTCAGCGTCTTCTAGGGACCACGAACCAATTTCAATGCTTCGTCCTTTGTTGTTCCTCCTTCTTTCTCCAGCACTCTATCTTCTCACTATGTATCTGTTTCCTCTCCTCGGACCATTTCGAGCCTGCTTTCTTTTCCTTCCTGCCTTCGAATCCTTCAATTCTTAACACTTTTTTTTCTTAAAGATATCTCTCTCTCTCTCTGTTGCTTCTTCTTCACTTACATTGTTTCTTTCCCAATCTTACTTAACTTCCTTAATCCAAGTTGTTGTTGATATCTTGTTCCAAAGATATTTGAAGATCCATTTGGTTAACATGTTACCATCCATTCTATATAAATGTCCAAAAAATAGCAATTGTCTCTTCCGTATTGTTTCTGTCGTATTTTCTATGCTGCGACATATTTCATCACTTCTTAATTTCCATTATTCTGTAGTCTTAAGTGGACCAAGTATTTTACGTATAATTCTTCTTTCTAGTTCTTCTAATTTATGCAACTTGTAATTCATTACTCGACATTCACTTGCATAAAGACATTCGGGTTTGACTACTGTTATGTAGTGCTGTATTTTAAGATAGTAATTTTTTTGTTGTAGATATTCCTGGTTATGCCATCTCTTTCTAACTTGCATATCCTTTCATCTACCGCGAATTTTCCCTAACTATTTTCCTGAATTATTTCCCCCAAATATTTGAACTTACTTACTCTCTTTATTTTACCAATATCTGTAGCTAGGATTTCTGGAGCATTTTTTATATTTGTCTTTTCTTTTTTTTCCCCAGAAAGTCTTAAACCTGTTTTGTTGGCTTTTTCTTCTAATAGATTGACTTGTATTGCTGTGTTTGTTAAGTTTTCAGAAAGTATGGTTAAATCATCTTCAAATGCTACACAGTTTATTTCAACACCCTTGTTCTTTCTCCCCTGTGTTATTGGTGATAGCTTCTGTTCTATTAGTTTTTCATTCCAAATTCTTACTATTTTCTCCAAGATGCAGTTGAAGAGTAGTGGGAACAAACCATCACCTTGCCTTACACCTGTATCTATTTAGAATAGTTTAGATATTTCGCCCTGAAATTTTACTTTTGATATGGCATCTGTGAGGGTTTCACGGATTAGATTTGCTTTTTTAGATTTAATTCCAAATTCTCGGATCACTTTATCTAGAGTTTCTCTATCAACAGAATCAATGGCCTTTTAAAAATCTATAAATGTTATTACTATATTTTTGGAGCTCGTGAGTCTGTGACGGACTATGTACTTCAGGTTGAAAATCTCTTCTGAGCTAGATCAGCTCTTTCTAAATCCACTCTTATATTCACCCAAATGACTATCAAGTGTTGCTTCTACCCTGTTAAAATATTTTTGAGAATATCTTATTAGACACTATAGATATTTACATCTTGATTGTTATATTTCTTATGCAAAAGAATGTATAACAGCCACTTTCCATTCTTCCGGGATCTTTTCCATTTTCCAGATTTATATTACTTTAATGTTCTTCATAGTCTTATATATTTTTTGTTGACTTTATATCTGCTACAAACTTAATAAATTTCTTTACTTACAAATAAATAAATCATAAGAAGTTAAATAGTTCAAACGAATTTATCAATAATTTTAACACTTTTTCAATTTCATTTCATTTATATATATTTTTTCAATTTTCTTAGTAGTCTTTTATATTTTTTTGTTGAATTTATATTTTTTCAAACTTTACAAATTTTGTTTTCATATAAATAAAGATAAGGTAAGAAGTTGAATGGTTAAAACAAAATAAACAATACTTTAATCACTTTTTCAATTTCATTTCCATTATTTTTATTATTTTTATTTTCTTCAGTCTTTTATATTTTTTGTGACTTTATATTTTTTGCAAACTTTGTACATTTATTTACTTATAAATAAATATATCATAAAAAGTTAAATAGTTAAAACGAATTAATCAATAATTGTAACACTTCTTCGATTTCATTTCATTTATATGTATTATTTTTGTTTTCTTAGTAGTCTTTTATATTTTTTTGTTGAATTTATATTTTTGAACACTTTATAAATTTGTTTTCTTATAAATAAAGATATTGTAAGAAGTTGAATAATTAAAACCAAATAAAAAAAATTTAATCACTTTTTCAATTTCATTTCCTTTATTTATATATTTTTTCCTTCATAGTCTTTTATATTTTTGTGACTTTATACTTTTTGCGAACTTTATAAATTTGTTTTCTTATAAATAAAGTTGGAATATTGCCAACCAACAATCTAACAAGTGAGCTGATTGAAATGAGAGTTGAAGAGTTAAGACCTGTAGCTAAAACATTAAAAATAAATAATATATAATCTAAGAAACAATGATTTAACTGAAAGTATTACTACACAACATCTTCAAACACGAGTATATCAATTAAAAAAGCTACCGATATTCTAAATGATTTAAAAGTTGGGGGATTAAGAGCTATAGCTAAAAGTTTTAAAATAAAAAATATACACCGACTAAGAAAAAAAAATTTACTTACAACTCTTATACCATTTATTTTTAATGAGGAAACAAAGAATAATTTTACACATTTAACTTATCCAAAAGGTAAATTATTATACAAAAATGCTAAAAAGGAATTTTTAAAAACTTCCCTTTTTCTAATAATGTATAAGTTAGTTCAAGAAATAAAATTAACCGTTTACCAAAATGGATGTTTAAAAATTTACCTTTTTTGAAAAGATAAAGTAATATATAACAAAGCTAAAAAGAAATTATTAGAAATATCCCCCTTTTCTTGTAATGTATACGTAAACAAAATAAATATAAGAACCAATAAAACTTATGCAGCTGAAAAAGCTTTTAAATGTAGGTTATCAACATATAACATTGAAAATAACTTTAATTTAGTAAAACCAGAGCATTTTTTTATTTCAGTAAAACAAAAAGGATTAAAAATAATATTGGGAAACTTGGAACAGTGAAATCTAACATTAGGTTTGTTGTCTATTTTCCAAGCCGAAAAACTGGTGAAATACGACTATTTAATGACATTCAATCTAATACATTTACAATATTGAGGAAAGGAGAAATTAAAATGTTTATTAAAAAATAATAAATAAATACTTGTACAAATAGAAACAATTGAAAAAAGTAAATCAGATTTTGCTTTATATGTCATAACTGGAATACAATTAGCTATAAAAAAAGTATAATCCATTAAATAGAGCATCATATATATGTCTACCAGAAAAAATTAAGAATAAAAAGTGTATATTATTGTAAAGAATGAAGATAAAAAAGGTTTTCTTTGGGAAATCAAGTCTGCATTATTTCCAGCAAATAAAGATCCATAGAAAGTAAATAAATATATAAATGTGGGACTTAATATTAGTGAAGTAATAGATAAATATGAATATCCAATTAAAATTGACGATATACCAAAAATATAAAATCCAATTTTATATATCTATAAGTGAATACTCTATTGAAGGTGAGTTCACAGTATATCCACTAAAACTTACCAATCATAAAAAAGAAAAACATATAAATTTACTTTATTTCGAAAATAATAGAAACTCACATTACTGTTGGAGAAAAGATTGATTGAAGTTGCTTTCAGCACTAAAAACTAATCATAATGGTAAAACTTACATATGTGATAACATGTGCCTTCAATTTTATTATTTAAAGAGAAATTAAATAGATATACAGAAGATTGTTCTAAAAAAGAATTAGTAAGTATCAGTTAACCTTCGAAAAGCAAATAATAATAATAATATTTTTTTTTATTACAAACATACAATGAAAGTTCAATTTACATTAGTAGCAGATTTTGAGTCAGTGCCAAAGAGATTAACAACTGTTAAGCCAAATCCAAGAGAAATAAGAAATTTAAATTAATCAAAATATATCCACTTTTATCAGAGGATGATTTCAATAATGACATTGATAAAGATATACTTAAAGGAAGATACAAACTTACTAATTAACAAATGAATACCATTGATTTAAAGATGAATGATGAATCATAAACAATGAAATATTAGTTTCACGAAACTTCTGGTTTTTGTTATAATATTGTAGATAGTTATGGTGATTATAAACTCCCAGTTGAATATCGAGGTCTAAATGCACATAAGATTTTTGTACAAGCAATAAAAATGGAAGTAGAAGAGATTGGGGAAATACATTAACAAATTGAAGCAACACACTCACTAACAAAAGAAGAAAAATGTTATGTAATAAATCCAAAAAATGTTCTGTATGTGAAAGTGTAAATACAAAGGAAAATAAAAAAAAATCATGATGATCATATAACTGGAAAATTCACTAACCCAGTATGTAATAATTGTAACTTACAATTACAGCTACCCAATTCTGTTCCAATTTATTTTCATAATTAACTGGGTATGATGTTCATTTATTTATAAAATCTAGGTTATGATGAAGGAAAGATATATTTAATTGCAAATAACGAAGAAAAGTTTATTACTTTTGGGAAATAAACCAAAAATAAAAAATTGAGGTTTATAGACACATACAAATTTATGGCTAGTAGTTTACATAAATTATCATCAAATTTAACTAAGGAAAAATTAAACACACACAAAATTTTTTTCCAGAAAATAGGGTACATTTAGTTATTAGAAAAGGTGTTTGTCCATATGATTATATGGACAGTTAAAAAATAATTTGAAGAAACTGAACTTCCTCCAAAATGTGAATTTTACAATAAATTAAATAAATCAGACATAACTTGTGTGGAAACAATTTAATATGAAAAATCTTGGTGAGGATCATGACTTATATTTAAAGGTGATTTATTATTGACAGATATGTATGAAAAGTTTATAAATATGTGTATAAATGCATATGGTTTAGATCCAGCATAGTATTTTACAGTACCTGGGTTATCATGGGATGCAATGTTAAAAATAACAAAAGACCCTTTAGATTTATTATATGATTATGATATGATTTTAATGGCCGAAAAAGTAATTAGATGTAGTATATCACAATATTGTAAACAATATGTTAAAGAAAATAACAAATATTTAGATGATTTTAATCATAATCATGGGTCAAACTATTGAATGTATTTAGATACAAATAATTTGCTATTTTTGCAATACGGAGGTTTCGGATGTGTTGATTATACAGAATTTAAATGAGATTTTTTCAGAAATTTGAAAGATGGTTCACAACATCGATACATATTAGAAGTCAGTTTGGAATATCCACAAGAATTACTTAAATTGCATAAAGATCTTCCACTTTCTCCAGAAAATATGGCAGTTCCAGGAACAAATCAGTCTAAATTATTAATAATTTTACTTCACAAACAAAAGTATGTAATACACTATCATAATTTGAAACAGTATCTAAATAATGGATTAAAACATACTAATATACATAGAATATTGAAGTTTAATCAATCTAATTGGTTGAAAAATATATATGGATTTAACTGCAGAGATGAAAACTAAAGCTAAAACAACTTTGAAAAATATTTTTATAAACTGATGAATAATTCTGTGTCTGAAAAAACAATAGATAATGTCAGGAACAGGGTGAACTGGTTTTAAGTGGAAAAGTTGTGAAAAATTAATAGCAAAATAAAATTTCAAAATAAGTACTATATTTAATGAGCATCATGCGGCTATACATATGAGTAAAACAAACACATATTTTAATAAACCTAATTATTAGGGTATGTAATTTTTATACATATCAAAAGAGTTAATGTATGATTTTTATTATAAAGTGATGTGACCAAAATATGGAGATAAAATTGAATCATGGTATCAAGATACTGATTTGTATATTTATAACATAAAAAAACTGAAGATTTTAAGAAGATATGAAGCAATGTTAGAAAATTTTGATACAAGTAATTATCCAAAGGACAATATCTATAACATGACTCAAATAAATAAGAAAGTGTTTGGCAAAATGAAAGATGAATGTTACGGTAAAATAATGAATGAATTTGTTGGATTAAGAGCTAAAATTTATGCACATAGAGCAGATGATAAAGAAAATAAACGATCTAAAGGAGTAAGAAAATTATGTAGTTAGGAATAGAACTACATTTGACAGTTATAAGGAATGTGTGTTTGATGAGAAAATGTACTATAGAACCATGAATCTATTTAATGAGTGAAAAGCATAAAATATATTCAGTTAAAGTTAATACAATAGCATTAATTCCTTGTGATAGCAAAAGTATATAATACAGATATCAAAATTAATAATTTTAATTCATTTTATATTCTATATCATTATATTCTATATTATTATATTCTAAATTCTGAAAACTAATATTTAAAACACCTTTAATTTCCAAAATAATGTCAACATCAGTACCTTAAATTCAATTAACTTTCCATTTTCATCTCTAATTTCCAAAACAATATGATTAAAATGTTCATTAATAATTTTATAAAAAATTGGATACAAAGGTTCATAAATAATAGAATTTCTAAACGCAAACACCATTGTCAGTGGAAAACTGGCTATTATATGTTTCAAAATGATTATATGCATAATATTTTATAGACATGCCTCTTGCCAAGTTACAATGAAGTTTAATTTTTTTAATGGGTTAAAATTATGTAATTTAGTACCTAAAAATTTTTTCTTTTTGAAGAATCACGTTTCTCTCGAAACCAAGGATATAGGATAACCGATCATCAAATTTAATACCAAATGTTTATTTAACGAATATTCTATTTTTCACATCATCTGATGTTAGTGTTATTAATTGAAAATGGTTCAATTTAATTCATAATTTATTTTAATAATTCAATATTATATTGTCCTATAGGTATATTTTCAACTTTTTGTTATCAATCAATGTTGTAGTATTTTTGTTTCTATTAGGTGTTACAAATTTTGTTTGAAAACTATTCAATGTGATCGATTTATCTTTATAAATTATATAATGAAGTTTCTTATTTAGTATGGAACTGTTATTTGTTAACTCGAATATTTTATCCTCCATTTAATAAGAAAGTTATATTATTAAACAAAAAAAGTATCTTATTAAACAAAAAATTTTATAAAATGAAAATAATTAATTTGTTATATAAAAATGTATTATTAATTTAAAAATTATCATATTAAAATATCTTTATAATGAAAATTGTTCTTATAAAATTAAAAAATTCGCTCATTAAATGAAAAAGATTATTTCGTTAAATGAAAAATTATCATATTTAATACTAACAATTATTGCATAAAAATTATCTAATTTTAAAAAATAATCTTGTTATATGAAAAAAGTTTACAGGGGTGTTGGTGTTTTAATTTGCAAAGAAAAATCTAAAAGTAAAAAAAAGGGAGAATTACTGCCTGGCAATGTGAGAGCCATAATAGTAACTCCATGTAATTGTGAAAAAACTAATTTGATTTTCAATTTTGTTTATAAGAAAGGTTCTTTAAATTTTAGTTAGTTGTATGTTTGCTCAATAAGTTTAATTCAGCCCAAATATATTGAGTAGCAAAATTATATTCATGAGTTATTCAAAAAACTAAAAGTTAAAAAAAATGGATACTTTTTAAATAATAAGCATGAAATGTTTCCTTTAGAACAATTTGAAAATTATTCTCTTGTTATATTTGATAATGTTACTTTAGACTATCGAGATATAATTCGTGATTATGTCACTAGAGGATGACATAAAAATATAGATATATTTTATTCAGCTCAAATGTTTTCAAAAATACCTAAGCAATTAGTAAGAGATAATAGGAATTTTCTATTTATATTCAAACAAGATTAAACTAACTTAAACTACATTTATAATGAATTTGTTGATGGAGATATGACTCATGAAAAATGTTAAGAGATGTGCAAAATTTTGGTGTGAAGCTTATGGTTTTATAACATTATGTTTGAGTATAAAAATGAAAGAAGGTTAATATAGAAATAAAATCAAAGAATATATTATATTTTAGATTTTTTTTGTAAAACCAAAAACTTTATTAGTTTTTAAATAATTTTGCAAAATACTCTTTCTATTAGTAAAATTTGTTAAATTTGTGTTGTAACTGTTAAAACAAACCTTAAACACATTTTATGAATGTTAAAATGATGGTGTTTTTTAAATGATTTAGAAAATGATGACCCCAAAAAATAGATAATTACAGAAAAATATTTAAAATTCACAAAACAGCTGTTTCATTAATTCATGAATTATAAGAATTATTAAAACCTGACCATTTAACAATACTTGTATCACCTTTTGTTTTTAAAACTTTTTCAATAAAATAATCACTGGGGTAGTTAGTTTTCATAATTTTGTATTCATTAAAACTACCTTTTATTTCTTCTCCACTGATCCCTTTAGGTTGTAAGTAGGCACATCATAATTTAAAACTTTAAAAGTAGTAAATAATTCTGTTGTTCAATTACAAGTATAATACTTTTCAGAAATTCATTAAATTTTGCTAATGCAGACAACACCAACAACTTTGTATTTCGGTTTAGTAAATATATAAGTTTGGCATAATTTTTTCATTTTTCTATTTCACTTCAATTGGTCTCATACCAATAGTTCTATGTTTTGTGTTGTTGTATTCTTTCACTAATGCATCTACTATAGTAGATGTATTAGCATTATTATCCATTTATAATAACTATTCAAAGCAAATTTTTTCCACGTTGTAATTTTCTCTGTGTGTTTTAATATTTCTACAACACTAGCTTTTAGTCCACTGAATGTAGAAGAATTATTGATGTTATATTTTGAAAAATTTCTTTAAATGCTTAATTTTAAAATTCGGAACCATTATCATTTTACAAATTAAGTGGTTTTCTTTTTATCAATATACTTTTCAAAACCATTTACTACATTTTAGCTGTTTAGTTTTTAATAGGTATATCAAATTCATATTTTGGAAAAACATAAACAATTGTCATAATATACTTGTGTACCTTATTTATATTCTATATACCTTTTAATTTACCAGTATCCATATCAACAAGACCAATTTGCCACAAATCATCCATTCCATACGAAATTACTTTTCTTCTGGTAAAATTTCTTCTTACTGATTTATATAATTCATTGTTTATCTCTTCGCTTATATTGGGCAAATATTTTTTTTAATGTTTATTTATTGAAATTACTTATCGGGCATTTACTTTTCTGAACTTATCGCCCCTTCTTCGTATTTTCATGTTTATATTATTATTAGTAGTAACCTTCTTACACTTAAAGCACCAAGTATTCTCCTTTTAATACTAAAAAAAATTCAATCTTTATATTCCATGCATAATCATATTGTAGTCTTCAATCTGTCATCATTTTCAGATATACATATTAAAAATTAAATTATCACATATTTTAACATAAACTGATTACTATAATCTATTTTTTAGATTCCTTAATAACAATTAGAGTATCATTAGGCAAATGACAATCATTCAAAACCGTTTTTTGGTTTAAATTTTGTAAGTTAGAATATGATTCTTTATCAAACATTTCGTTGCTTTTTTCAATCTTCGATATAACAAGCATATTACAATAATTCAAAACTGTTTGGTTTAAATTTTGTAATTTATTAGCTATTTCTCTATCAAAAATATTTTATTGACTGCATCTTTCCCATCTATACAATCAGATATATAATTAAATCTACGATATTGAAGAGAAGCATAATCTTTTGTGTAAACAAAAATTCTACTTATTTGATCTCGTAAAGCAGAAACAATAGCGTGGTATCTTGATTCTACATTTTTTTTTATCAGAAACAATAATATTGTATTTTGAATTTACATCTGTTTATTTTTTAGCATGATCAGAAGCAATAGTATCAAATCTTGAATCTACATATTTTAAAAAATCAGAAATATTGATTTTTTTAAATCTACATCTGGATTTTTAGCATAATCAGAAGCAATAGTACGGAATCTTGAATTTGCATAGGTTTTTTTTTAGCATAAGCAGAAGATATAGATGAATTAATAGTTAAACAGTTTTGTATTTTGAATTTACATCTGTTTTAAAGCATAAACAGAAACAATACTATTGTAATTTGAATCTAAATCTTTTTTCAAATCATCAGCCATTACTTTGTATGTTGAATTTGCACTCATTTTTAAATAAGAAGCAATAGTCTTGTATCTTGAATTTGCATCTTATTTTAAAATCAGAAGCAATAGTTTTATATCTTCAATTTTCAACTTTTTTTAAAGCATTATCATTAGTGTCAAAATTTTTATTTAAATATTTGATTAATTTTTTTCCAAATATATCTGTCATTTAATAACAAATAAATTATATCATGAAATCTAAAGTCTTTCGAAAAAATATATAAATAATTAAATATATATGCCCACAGATGACTGAATTAAAATTTTGAATTCGATTATCATGGTAATAAACATTTCTGTTTTTTAAGTAATTATTTATGGTACTAGGGATATTACTTCAAATGAATCAAAATAGTAAACATCATTATTTTCTTTAAAATAACAAACCCACGAAGTACCTGGATTTGATGAAATGTCATAATTAACCACTGCACATTCATTTTGTTCATTGTGTTTGGTAATTCATCAATCATATAAACATTTCTGAAATATGTAATATTTATTATTGTAACATATTTTTCAATATTAAAATTAAATAATGGCTTCCTTTTTTTTTAACTTAACCACTTCCTAATTTACTTTAATTGCTAAATTATGTCTCTCTTGTTCTAATTAATTTTTATTTTATTATTTTGTTTGTTCAACAGAATTATAAATTGCACTAGCTCCTCTGGCTAAAGCTCCAAGTGCAGCTAGAACTGGAATTACAAATTTAAAAAAACCGGTATGATATAAACCATTTATAATTTTTTCTTTTCATATTTTTTTTTTAAATTATTAGTATTGGCAAAGTTAATTTGAAATTTTTACCTTCTTTCAATTTTTTTTTCTCAGGTTGATATTTTGTTAAAATTTTTTCTATATCCAAATCTCTTAACTGATCAATGGGTATATCGAAAGTTATGTTTATTATCTTCATTTATAAAGAAAGAAATATTAATAATATAATACAATTTATTACTCCAACCTGATTTTCTTTTTGTCTACATACTTGAAGCAACAGCTGCAAAAGCAATTTTTTCACCAAATAGAGTATTTTTATCTAACATGATTTCTTTTGCTTCTTTTTGTAAAATTTTGTCAGTTTCATGTCTAGATAGTAAATATGTATTATCACTATAAGCAATATAATGTTGTTTACACATTTATCTAATTTATTTATACCAATGTCTCCTTTTTCCAATCTTTCGTTTAATCTTGTAAATGTTCCACAATAATTATAACCTGCCAAATGAATTTCAGGCAAATTTAAATTGTTTAATGCCCAATTTATTATTCCTCGACCATGGTGTTCTGAATTCCAGAAAGAATTTGGAATTACATTTAAAACTCTTATAAGATATGATTTCTTATAAGACATCCTTTTGGATTATTAATAGAAATTTCAGAAAACTAATTGTTCAACATTTTCATTATGCTTACTTTTTCATTGAAGGAACTGAAATTTCCAACATTTTCTTCGCCATGGATAACTAACAATCTATCGATCAATTTTCTAACATCGCCCAACTAAACGTATTCTTTTGGTAAGTTGTTGTATTTTTATGCCTTCTTTAGATCTAGAAGTTATTGGAGAAATCGTTCTTTCAAGTGTGTATAGCACTCATCTTGATTGTGATTTTATATAATTCACATACATTTTTTTACTATATTTATGTAATTCCAAATTTTATTCGAGTTTACTTTCATTTTTACATTACATTCTTGATGTGCAGCATTTATGTCTATAATAATATCTTTATAATTTTCAAAGCCATTATCAGTGTGATTATGTGCAACATTGCACTTTCTGAAAGTCTTGTCACTATCAGACTTTAAGCTTTGGCATCTTTCTGTGTCCATTCTAATTTTTAATTTCTTTACTCCTCTTTTCCAAATCCTTTTGTGAGAGAATACATTCAGACGCGGTCTTATTTAGTTTTGCCTCTAAGTGTCTTTCAAAACTTTCTAACTGGTGATCCACATTATCGTACAACTGTGCGTCCACACTAGCAGGTGATGATGCGGTATTGCAGGATTCTATGGCAGAAATTCTGGTTTCAAGACCTCACATTTATCTCTCTAAAACTACACGTGCTTGTTCCACTTCTTTTGGCACGATTATCTTTATGACTTGTAAATGCATCTGAACTTCGCCTACGCTTGTTTGTAGCGCGTCAATTTTTCTTTTGTGATCTCATTGAGCTGCGAAAATCACTTTTCAGTGCAATTTTCCTTGAACTATTTCTAAAGTAGCATTTTGAGAGTTCTGACTTTGGTGTAAATTGATTACGGTGTTTTCCATACTTCAATGCCGTGGGTGCTTGAATTACACGTTCATTTAGTACTGTCATTCGCCGATTTACACGGGACATATATTGTTCCAAATAATTCTGTTTGTTGGTTTGTTCATCAAAATTTGCATCTTGAACGTCAAATTTAGAATTCGACTCAGCCCTCAGACTAGCATTTTCTGCAATTAGAGCATCATTTTCTGTTAAGATCGGTAACGGAAGTAGTGTTAACGCTTGCTCTATCAGCTGTCATTGTAACTCGTTCCATCACGTTGCTGTCAAGTACCGCCCTTACGACTTCCTCGCTATCGCTCGCATTATCGCTTGCTACGCTACATGTGGCATTTACGAAAGGCTCACCTTCCATGCTTAAAATGTCTTGGAAATATACATTTTCTTGCCCCACTATTCCTTAGTGTGTGTGTAACGAACAGCGTAAAAAGTACGGTTCTCTTTCAATTCATCTGAGGGGAAATTCAATTTCATTAGAAAGTACGTAGCTTTTTCCAGAAGTATAGCTACAGGAAATTTGGTCGAGTTTGCTTTGCATGAAACCTCATATACGGCGAAACACTTCCTCTTTGGAGACAGAGCTGTCACTAACAAAGCAAAAGTCTGATTGTCGCCACATGCATTGTAACCAAGGAGAAACTAAAAAAGAAAAATTATTTTTCAGACATTATTTCCTCTGTTTTACGTGATAACAAGAATACTGTCTCGTGAAAGATAACACACATCTCTTCTCGGCCTACACGTTGGGATGCCAATACTTTAGAATTATTGTAATGAGAATTGGATATGCTAGTATACAAATTAAAGAGGATGTATGGCGGAGAGAGAGAGAGTTGTGGTAGTGTGACAAACCTTGTTGAGCATTAATTTGTTAATTAAGTTTAGGTGTCCAAGGGTTCAACTTATTGTTTATTCGCATTAAAGTGAGAGGGCGCGAAGCAAGTGCACGTGATCGAAGGTAAGCTGTGACAGTGAAAACATGCAGTGTTCACGTGTTCGGGGCCTGTACACAGGAGAGTCCGGAATGCTCATTGCGCGAGCGGAGAAATACATGCACGGATATGCAACGGTTGACGAAACTGTTAGTGTATATGTCAAGTAGACAACTGTGTAATATCACGACCGTATGGTACGAGTAGAGTGGAGAGATTTGAGCGGGTAGTTAGCATGGTCATGAGAGCCGATGGGGGTGAAGTGAGACGAGTATGTATCAGCGCCGGAATGCAAGGACGGGGGGAATTGGGAGGTTCCTGGGAAAATCCGCCTACCAGCGGCATCGTACGATACGATTCCCAGGCGATCAGTCTGGCCACCACACCACCGCGGCCCCACCGCATGATAGGAGTACATCATCAACACGGTTAGTAATAACACACTCTGTCGTACTATTTATTTACGCCAACGGTAACTCATGAAACGACAAGAAAACAAAAAGGAACAAGAAACATAAGTTATTCACGAACAGAACACGGACATTTATGGGGTACACAAACAAATTAATGACGTAAAATGAACTCTAATCGTCATTATGCATATCGCAAATGACAACACACAATACCAATCGCGTTCAATCAGATGAACTGGAACTGTCATCATTAAGGTTTATTATGAAAGTATCCTTCTTCTCGTCTATAATTCTATCTAGTTTCCACATTTCTCTTTCAACCTTTTCGACCACATGGCATACGCATTTGTTCCACACATCTGGAGTCACTGCTTGTATTGCTTCTTCCAGATGTACGTTAATGTCCGACGTCTTGAACGACCTATTCTTCGCTGCAACAAATCCTTTAATTCGGGCCCAAACCAGTTCTATAGGATTCAATTCGCAGTGATATGGGGGAATTCGCAGAACACACCCGCATCCCTAGCCATTTCATCAACTGCATACGCATTATAAGCTAACTTGTGTTGATTAACAATGTTGAGCAATTCCTTCTTTAACATGCCATCTTCGAAATCAATATTCCTTGCTGTTACCCAGTCCTGTATATCCTGCTTCTTAGTATTTGCATTGGGAATTCTTTCCTTCTTACGGGAGTGGTATGGCGCATTATCAAGCACAATAACAGCATTATCTTCAAGTCAAGGAAGTATACCTTTGAACCTCTTCTAGGAATCAGCACACATCTCCTCATGATAATTTCCAGTCCTTTTGGACTCAAACACCCATAAACTCCCTTCCACAAAGCCTAACTTGCTCCCAACGTGCGTGATTATGAGGCATTTTCCTTTGCCGGAAGGGCCTATATTACAGGTTGATAGTCTAGACAGAAATGCCTGTTTGGATGATGCAATAGTGGCATCCACCCAGACGCTATTTCGTATGTGTCCTGCATTTAACCACGTTTCATCGAGTTAGTAAATTGATCGTCCTTCACCCCTCAGTTGCTTAATGGCACGCAAATAACGTCGCCTCCATAGAATGATATCATCCCTGTCTATCAGCATGCTGTCTCATCTACGTCTAACATATTTGAAGTGCAGTTCCGTTAATCAATGGTAAACTGTGGTTCTCCGAAAAACAGGCAAATCGGGGTCGTCATTCACAACAGCAAGAACTTTATCGACAGTTGGCAGTTCATTACGGAAGTAAAACTCGTGTACCTTCCTCCGTATAGCATTCCTGTCGAACCCGTCAATACTTTCCGTAAACGTTCGGCGTTGTTTTCTTTCTTCGATGACTTCAAGGTGTGCGTGGATTTATACTCACTTATCACACGATAAACTGTTGTGGGACTTACTCCAGTAGAATGTGCTGCTTTTTTAACGATGCCTGGATTCAGTTCTATCTCGACTTTATACACATTGAGAACCATGTATTTTTCCGATGAACTGAGCGCCCTTCTCTTCGGTCGCTTATTGGCCGGATTTAAACCGGCCCCGTCTGTATCGCTCGCTGTCTCCGTAGAGGACGCTGTCGCTAATTAACATGTACGTCAATCTAGTGTAAAACACAGAGAATTATATTGTTATTACTTAGTACAGAACAGAGTATGGAACATACGTTCGCACGTAACAGAACAACACATTTAAAGCCACACCTTCAGTCAGACTAACACACTATCACAACACAATACAGACAATCGCGTACCCAGCCACCAATACAGCATAGGGCACACTGCAACAACGCCCGCTGGCTTGTGGCTTGTAAACCCCTGGCTGCTCACTCAGGTGTCACGCGCTCGTGTGTACAAACACCAACTCTTGCTTCTTGACGAATGGACTATAGTATTCCGTATCATAAAATATTCAACGTTCATTCTGTACTAGAACACATTATCACTAAAATTGGCAAACAGGCAAATAAATTAGGTAAATTAAAATAACAGCATTAGACATAGAATAAATGTTATAAGTCAATGTTATATGTCTATAAAATAATTATTCCTTCAGAATGCTCATTTAGCTTGAAGGTGTTTCAGAGCATTGAAGTACAACACAACAACAACGAGCGCCGACATGCAGACATGCCATCTACGTCACTTGGAACTGCGATCTTCTGAGTCTGCAGGCGAACAGCCACCCGCAGTGATATCATCAACGTGCAACAGCGATGCTCCGAAACGAGCTACACACGCGTAATATACAACATAGCATTATGAGGTAAAACAGAGATAATTAATTAACATATACACTAACATGATCTTACACTCATTAGTACCGGTACTTACACAGTCACACACACAAGACACAGAAACACCATATAATACACAAGCGCGTACAATGACACGAATCTAATTATTAACAAATAAAATTTAATACTAGTATGCCTGCATTAGGAAATTATAAATTTAATAACTGATGAAAATAAAGACAACAAGGCAGTTCATATGGCTAATAACGGAATATCATTATTTTCGTATAATAATTACCATAAGCAGTAACAATATGTAATTATATTGTCAAAATATTTATACCAAATGAAATGCATTATGTTACACACAAGAATAACACGGGCACCCATTATAATTCTTTACTGCTTCAAAAGATAACATTCTCGCAGTTGTAATACTAAAATAAGCTTGAACATCAACTGTATTCACTAAAATTTCCATCTTCTGCAAAAAATATTCCGCAAAAAATTGCACTAAGAAACCTTGTATCGTGGCACAGAACCTTTACGTTGTATCGATACAGTTGATAAAAACAAGCAGCCGCGTGATGAACATTTTGTTTCCTCTGAAATAGAAGTGCAAATTTCACTTGCAGAAAAGTAGGCATAAACATATTATCATATTGCAGTCCGTATGACGCGACTCGCATACGTGTGTGTCGTGCAGGAGGCGTCCTCGATGTGTTGGCGAACTGCACACAAATTGGTGAGATTTATTTCTTGTAGATACTTAATGTTGTTCTCGGCCAATTGGATTGCTGAAGGGAGGAAAAAGACAATACAGTTAAATGTTTATATTGAAAGGTTCTATGTACTGTATTTGGAAACAAAAGTTACGCTTTTGCTTTCTGCTCTAATATTTGACAATTCATTTTGGATGTGTTTTATTTATTAAACTGCTATTTCACAAAAATTAAATTAAATTAATCGAGTTGTTTGTAATAGCCTGAACTCCAACAAGTTAATTTACCACGAACCACACTTTATTTTTTGTTTTAAACACATACACATTTATCTGATATGTACTGGAACCTTAATCCAGTAGTGATATACCGCCATGTTTATTTTTGATACTATAACCTAATTGGTGCCTATTCTTGTGATTAAGATAATTATCGGTTACAGTCTAATTAAGCATTTAGTTACTTCTTTATATTTAGAAACAGAACATGTTGCTATCCAGCACTAAAAATTTATTTACACCTTAATCGGAACAAAGTCCGACATTATCAAACCGGCCGTAAAACATGAGACAGTTATCTTCTTAGCATTTCCGTAACTTTTGCTAGATAAATGTAGCAAAACTTTCAAAATCATGTTAAAAAATTACATGATTTTTTTTTTACCTTCAGTTTTGTTTGCAAATGTACACCTTTGAAAAATGATGTAACATAGCTTGGCCAGTTGCATCAAAACTTTATTAGACAAAGTGCATTTACGTCCAAAGTAATGCATTATTTGAAACAAAGTGCTTATCTTTTTTGCAATGCACATGGTGTGACATTTCCAATTGGTAATAAAGCAGTAGTTCATTGTGTAGCTGGCAAGTGCTCGCTACCTGTATTCAATCTTCTCCTGCAGAAAAATGTGTAGTTTTCAAGCTGGCAATGACTTTATTCCTTTACTGTTAATGAACCACTTAGCTCTGAAGTGAGTTTGATTAGAATCCCTACAACATAAAAATCTTCAGGTGATTATTATTTTATATAATAATCTACAAAAATCGTGTCATTATAAATAGTATAGACCTAACCCTTTAACACAATAACATTGGAAATTTACAATTGTAAATTTCACCCAATTTTGTGTGCCCGTATGAAATTTACAATTTTGATATTTTTATTTACATCTATAAAATATAAAGAAATTTAACGAACATGTAAACCATGAATTATTATTTTGATTCCTATTAAAGTACTTGAAAACCATATGAAATTTACCCCGTTCTTCTCTTTGTTTTAGATATTCTTCCCAAGCTTATAATACTCCTCAGCAATGTCAAGTAGACATCGAAGTACCAGGTTGATCATTTTCGGCAGAAAATATGTTGGCGACACCTCAAAAACTCACGACTACTCTGTCTCTTACAGAAAAAGATGATGTGGCTGTCGTATCATCAGACTCTGATCAAAAGTCAAAATTGGTTACCCGTGACTGCGCACAACTTCTGGAAGCTGTGGAAAACCTTTCTTCCTCAGAATCTCTAACCGAAAAATTTACTCATCAAGAAATGACTAATCCTGGTTCATCTAACATTAAGATAGAAGATCGCCGATTATTTGATGTTGCTTTTCTGTTCCAAGAAATGTCGCGAATTAGCCAGCATAACAAAGTGTTTCACTGTTCGTTTGTAAACATGCAGTTGATAAAAGAACATAGGAAAGGAATGATAAGTTCATATTATTTTCAGTGTAATATGTGTGGTACTATTAAAATAATTTCCTCAGAGGACCCGAGGAAAAATTTCAACAGTAATATGGCATGGGTTAACAGTATGGTGTTGACAGGACAAAGTTTTACCCAGTTGCAAGAAATAACTTCAACTATGGAAGTTCCTTGCATGGCTAATGAGACTTTCAACAAATGTCAGATAGCACTTTCTTCAGTCATCCATGATGTAGCATGGCAACGAATGAAAGCTGCTTCTAAAGAAGGAGCGAGTTTAGCATTAGAAAAGGGCAATGTAGTCTTCGATGGAGTTATTCTAATAGCAGTCTTTACTGATGAAGCTTGGTGTAAACAATCATATGAAAACTAATATGATGCTCTTTTGGGGTGGTGAGTATGCTGTATTTAAATATTTAATAGTTACTTTTATTATTATGATTTTCTTAGACTCGCAGGAAAATAATTATGCCAATACGAAATACTCAACCTAGATTATTCATTTCTTAGTTAAAATCAACACAAAAACTATACTGCATACAATATTTATGGTACAAATTATGTCTACAAAATAGTGGTATCTAAAATAACTTCATAAAATAACAATGACATTTTTTTAAAAATATATTTTGATGTAGGTTCTTTTTCCTCCACAATAACCTACTAATGGTCTAGCCTGCTTGGTAATATGGTTTTTGCAGCACTTTAACTCCTTGCATAAGCAGGAGATTACGAAAGTCTGCTGATAGACCAATGTGGTTTGCAATCCCTCTCCAGTTAGTCTACCGACATAAAAGTTGGAAATACAAGTCTCCTAATTGTATACCTTTTGTTTACATGCATTTAATTACATTTTTAAATAAAAAAACAATTAATTCGTTTCTTGTAGGTTTGCATTATTGGAAAAGAAATGAAGAAAGTGATATTCGCAAGCACAAGGAATCGCTATTGCTGTATTTGTTCTCGAGCAAACACAAAAAAATGAAACTCCAAACGACCATGTGGCCTTCAAAAATTGGAAAAGGTCTTCAAATACCATGGAATCTGGCTTTTATAGTTGAAGGCTTCAAATGCAGTGTTTCAATGTACAACATCGTCTATCATCAGCTGGTTGGTAAATCGGAACGTCATCAGTAAATTGTTGCTGTTATAACAGAGCCAATGACATTTCGAAATAATCTAAGTGCAGGTTTTTTCGTAACATTTTTACACCCTCGCAGGTTTTATTTTGTCAATAATTACTAAGGACTCGGTTTCTGGAACAGAGAACTTCGATATTTACCTACACTATACATCAAAATTAATAGAATTTCGCCTTGTTCTATAAATTGCAACGTTTTTCAACGTAAAACTGTTGTTTCCTGCATAGTGGAGTAATCATAAGTTCGATAATAAATCTAATTAGTTCTAACATTAAACTCAGAGTCAGAATATTATTATTAATAAATCCACTTCCTTCAAAACATCTATTAAAAACAAAAATCTAATTCAGTGACTAGAAATTCAAATAGTAATAGATTTTTATTGTAGTAGGTTTTACATGTAAATTGTTTGTCTTATTTTTCCAAACGAAAAAAAGCAGTTTATCCCTAAGGTAAATAATGTATTTTCCCAAGGACATGTTGTTTGGAAGTACATATTTCAGTTTCTGGCTGCTTGTGTAGCAATGAAAGTTTGAGAAAGTCACCAAGAACACACTGGTTCATTAAGTTATCACATGTGTTAAAGTCAACTGTATATTATGAATACCTATGTGACACCTGTTGGTGAGACAGTAAAGGGTTAAATGAGGTTTTCAGGGGCGGTGATGGTGAGGTTAAAGAATGAGGATACCCGGTTATCGCCAGACGCTGTCAAGGCGACGTCAACGTTGATGCTGCATCTCTTAACTTCAGGGTTGCGGGCCATACACCTGGACCAATATCCTCGCCATTGAAGTGTTGACCTCTGCCCAGATGATTACTGCTCCAGATGGACGAAGTTTCCTAAACGATAGCTCGTTGGTCGGCTATGCACCATTGGTCTTGCGGGAAAATTACCTAACTCTTACACGTGCATACGTGGGCTATCGGGGCCTCCCACACTCCCTTACAATGCGAATCAAAACTCATAAACACTTGCAAATTATATGACTTACGTAAGTTGGATGAGTGGGTATTATAAGGGCCCATCCCCTGACACACGTGAGGCGACATAAATAAAGAATGTACTTCTCAGTTCGCAATTGTATTTATTGTGTTGAATTACATTCCCTTCGACGAGGGCACTTTACATAAACACTTCCAACTATTATAACCGGCCATGCGGTAGAACTGACAAAACTGCTTACAGCAAACAATGGTTACTTGCACAATAAAACTCCTCGGGGTGCTGTTATTCCCACAGGGAGAGGACTTGGCTTACCGGGTGGCTATAGCAAAGAGAGGTTCCAGTATTACATTAAGTCTATTGTAGTTAATGTCCAGAAGTACAGTATTGAAGGCCGCCCGGTGTGCACAAAAAAATGCTGGAGCTCACAACACCCACTCCACCTCTGTCTGTTGCTACGTGCTGAATGACTTCTTGCTCGACACGCATGCTCGCCTCAGCTTTCCCTTGCGCCGAAGCAGGAATACGTTCTGTCATGCTTTGCTGTTCCTGCCCTTGGAACATTCTAAATAACTAAATAAATATTCAAAAAACACAAAAGCAACCTTGGAATGTAAAACTCTTGTTAATGGAATGGACAATGCACTGCCTAAATTATGACATAAATAATGAAACAGAACCCTTGCATTGTACACAATTACCACTGAAATAAAACAAAACAGGCGATATATCATTTAATTAAAACACAACAACCATGTCTTTATTTAGGCCTTTACTATTAGTTCGAAATAGTCAGCCTATTTCATTCTCCTCCGCTGCGTCTCCACGGCAACTACCAGCTGCTCTACACCGGTGTGCCCTTGCACTTGCGTTGCGCCTGATCACTCCAGCGATCGGATGCACACTCTATGCTGCACAGAGTGTGCAGCCCCACTACAGCGACGTTGCAGGCTACAGCTGGACAATCGTTCTTAGGAGTAGGAGCACATGGCACACATCAAACCCTACCCCCCCTTTTTTGGAGACTGTTTGTAGTCCATCCGATGTTACTGGCACCAGCTGCAGATGCGGGCTGGCCTGTGTGACCGCAGGTGGTACCGCCGCTCCTGTGGCCTTGTCGCACAATGCATTGCCAGTGGTTGCTCCCTCCTTCCAGACAAATACAGCTGCTTGCATTGTTCACAAGGTGGTGGTAGGTGTGACCACCGACGCGACAGCCGAAGGTGGAGCGAGCTCCCTGACTCGCTGCCCTTGCTGTCACCTTTATTACTGTCTCGCTTGTTCCGCCATCTCTGGGTGCGACCTGGCTGAAGAGCCCCTGCAAACACACTTGCACATACATTAACCCCTTTCTTTAGTTCAACCTGCGTATCTACATGCTCTTCATGCTTTATCGCTTGCCCCTGCTCCTCTTGCTCTGCTTGTGTTTCCTCTACTTACACTTGCACATGCTCGTCGCGCTCCTCTTGCTCTTGCATTTTCGGAAGCATTACAGGTTCCCTGAGGGGCATATTGACATTGGGTAACTCATTCTCACTTTCCTCCTCCTCCCTTGCATCTCTTTGAAGGGCTGATGTACCTTCTATACCGCTTTTCCCCTCTTGAAACTCGTCAGCGGTGTTTCTGTCCTGCTTCACCTCTGGTGGTAAATCTCCTTGGTGCACATTGGAGGGGTCCACTGCTGGATCACCCCCCTGAAGTGCAGCCACACCTCGCGCCTTCTCTCGCTCCTTTCTGAGCTCAGCATGGCCTGCGCCATTATGGGGTCGGGGCACACTGGGACCGACCTCGTTGTCGACACCCCCCGGGATTAGACGGATGTAGTCCCGATGTTCCCTCACCTTCCTATGTCCCATGCAGACTGTGTATGTGGTTGGTCCGTGCAATTGTAGCACTTGATGCGGCCCACTCCATAATATTGCTAACCCTGCACAAAAGTCTTTCTTTGCCGTGGACTCAAGGTGTGTCCATACATATACTGTTTGTCCTACATGCACTATCTGTGGTGGTCGGTTTGTGACTGGTAGCCATCTTGCCGCATAATGATCGTGCTATTGCCTCACTTTGCTGAAGCATCTCTGCCATTGTCATCGCTGTGTGTCGGTGCTCGGTGTTTCGCTGCTGCCCTTTTGTTACAGACATTTTGCCTCCCCCGGTAGGCGTACATTACAGCCTAACAATACTTCGGCAGGTGACCTTCCAGTTGCTTCATTTATTCTTCTCTTGAGAGTGTAGAGGATGGAGGGAATGTGGTCTGCCCAGGTGGTGTGGTGTTCACCTATACATAACCGTAGTTGAGCTTTTATTTCTTGGTTCCTCATTTCCATCAGGTTGGCCCTCGGGTGATACATGTCCATTGTGACGTGATTAATGCCCCATTGAGTACATAGCTCTCTCCACTTATGGCCCGTAAACTGTGTACCGCTATATGTTAACAGGTTATGCGGAAATCCCCAGCATGGCAAAAATTGCTCCTCTAAAACTCTCGCTAAGTTCCTTGCACTCGCCCCGCTGGTAGGGTATGCTTCCATCCATCGCGAAAAATTATCAGTCACCACGACTAGAATTCGTTTACCCCCTCTTGTACTGGGATATGGACCCATGAAGTCCAAGCATACCATCTCAAATTGTTTACAAAGCATGCGTGGCAGCTGTTACTGCCTCCCGTCTGAACGACGTGTCTTGTACAGGTTACACTCTATGCATTGCAGTACATGTCTCTTCACGCCCGCGCTTAATCCTAGCCAAAAAAAAAATGGTTGCGTACATTCCTGAATGTCTGCCAATGCCTGGGTGTCCAGCCAAGCTTCCACAGTGCGAATAGGAGAAGACTTGATCCATCGCACACGTGGGGACATACACCCTCCATTTCCCCGGCTGTTGAACCGAACAGGTCTCTAACCTGCTATCCATGACACGCCATCCCTCCACTTCTCACTGTTCACATTGTCTCGTCTTTTCCTGCACGAATCGGCATCTTTGCACCTCAACGACTTCCCGTACAAGTCGCTTAACAGACCCTCATTGTTGGCAACTGTGATTTGTTGTACACATACCTCTGATACTGGGTCGCACGAGTTTGGCAGTAAATTGTCCTCCCATCCTGCTTCATCCTGGACAATTACCCCATTGTGGCATTGCGTGACAAAGCCTCCACCAGTTAATTTTCTTTCCGGGCACATGTTCCACTACGAAAACGTAGGCCTGCAAGTGTAATGCCCATCGCGTCAGTTTACTCCTAGCTTCTCGCATATTATGCAACCATACAAGGCACCGGTTGTGTGAACCTTTGGTACTCAAGGTACATGTGGTATTTCTTGACCACCCAAATGATTACCAGGCATTCCCTCTCATTGATGTCATAACATCTCTCAATCTCACCTTGTTTCAGGATCGCAAAGTCGATAACGTGTTTCTCCCCACTGTTGCTAACCTGGTACAATACCGCACCTATTCCCTCTTAGCTTGCATCAGTTTGAAAGTACAAATGCTTGCTCGCATCGTAATCTGTTAGTGTCGGACATGATCTGAATTCATGCTTGATGTCTAAGAATGCTTTTTCCATCTCGCTTGTCCACTGAAACCGTTTCTGCGGTGACATCTGCTCTGTCAGGGGCACAGTGATTGTTGCGAACCCTGGGATGTGCTCTCACAACCTATTTATGAGTCCGAAAAACTTCCGTAGCTGCTTGCTGGTTTCATGCTGCGGGTATTTGTCAATGAGCCTTAATTGCTCCGGATTCGGCCGGTTTCCATCCTGATCGACTATATGGCCTAAGAAATCAATGTTGTTTTACCCACATGACATTTCTCAATAGAGCACGTGAGGCCATTGATTGCAAGCCTCTCCAGGACTACTGCTAAATGATGCATGTGTTCCTCCCAGCTGTTTGACCAGATAATTACGTCATCGAGGTACGCCAGCATGTACTCTCCAATAATGCCATCCAGTACATGTACCATCATTGCCTGGAATGTCGGGGGTGCACATTTTAAACCAAATGGCATGGCACAGAATTGAGACGATCGGCCATCTGGGGCTGTGAATGAAGTTTTCGGCCTGTCTTCAAGTCTCACCGGCACCTGCCAATATCTGCTTTTCAAATCCAAGGATGTCCAAACCTTCACCTACCCTATTGTGCTCAGTCCGTCTTTCATGCTTATATACGGTGGAAGTGAGATGCATGTTACTTGGTTCAATGATCGGAAATGTACACAGAATCGGCAAGTTCCATCTTTTTTTTTGGAGCTGTTGTGACTATGGAATTAAATTGACTATTAGTCGGCTCTATCACTCCATTGTCAAGCATCTCCATTATTTGCCTTTTTATTATCCGCATTTGGTGCAGCAAATAGCCTTACGGGCTGGTGTGTACAGGCTCTTCATCAACCAATGGTGTTGCATGCTCAGTGACGGTTGTGTGCTTCAATGCATCACTTCTGCCAAATACATTGCGGCATTCATCATGGACATGCTAAAATGCGGCCTGGTATTCAAGCGGGGCATGGTTGTCAAATTCTCCTAGCTTGACTTCGGGTAGGCTACTTGCCGGGCAGCAGTCCAGGTTGTACACCGTGCGTCTTTCTTTCGCACTAAAATGTATTCTCCTAGCAGCTGGCTTCATGATAGGGCGTTGTTCTTTTAACCAAGGTATCCCCAAAATAGCTTCCTCGTGTATTTCTGGTGTAACAATGACCATTGTTTTTGTTTCAATGTCATGGACTTGGAACATTACTACTGCCTGCCCTATGGCCATTCTACAATGCTCGTTCGTGGTCAACCAAATCATGTGGTCTGTAGGCTTAATGTCCTGCTTGTCTAAAAAGTGTGGTCGTATGAAGTTGTGCGAGGCTGCAGTATCGATTAAGGTGTGTGCATAACTGGCCATTAACAGAAACTAAATGGCGATAAAGTGTGCATGACTAATGCTTATTTGCTGTACCAATACTTGCTGTTGGGTTAATTTTGTGTATATTGTCTGAATTTTGGCGGGTGGGGTGTCAGATACATCCATGCCATTTACCCCTGCAACCCGTTTCCCTGTTGCTTATGTTATGCTACTTCTTTGATTTGCCTCATGTGTGGGTTGTTCGGGCATTTATTATGCCAGTGGTATTGTGGGGTTGGGCAGTACCTACACGGATGTCATGTTGGGTAGTCCGGATTTCATCTTTGCTGTTGGCTATTACCATTACCTCTTGTGTTCCGGTATTGTGGCTTCTGACCATCATACCTCATGGCTCCACTTCTCTTTTGATCCTGCTTATACATATTTCTATGCATTTGCCCATGATACAATTTCGCATGCTGTTGTCCACTATATACCTTTTCATGTACTTGTCCATTATTGTTACTATGAGAAGGCTGTGAAAAATTTTGTGACCTGCCATAATGATACGTGTTTATACTCTCCTCTATCTGCTTGTGTCGCCATCTTACTACATTTACATCATGGCATGGTAATTCATGTGTTCCCTCCAGAATTATTGTGGCATGCATTAAATCATCTAATGTTCTGTTCAACACAGCTATTAAGGCTGCTCTGAATTCAGGTCAAGCCGTTACAACTATTAATTCTAGTTCTTCCAGCTCTGGCAAATTTGGATGAAAACGCTTAACAAGTTAAATTTTATGTGTAATCAAAACTGTTAATGACTCACACATATGTTGATCCTACAGAGTCAATCTGCTCTGGAACTGTACAGAGGCAAAGACCCCTCTGAACCTGCACTGGAATGCATGTCGAAACTCCTCCCACTGAAGTTTGTAGTGGTTGGGAGATGCCCACCAAGAGTGTGCATCTCTATGGAGTTGCACTTCAACACAGCTGGCGGGATACACAGTCTTCCAAGAAGGCTGCCGGATCTTCCGTCGGAGTATCTGCGACCATGGGTAATTTGTGGTAGTGGCGGGAAAAATGGCGTGGGTGGCTGGTATGTCTGTGGTGTGGTTGTTGGGGTAGGTTCGGGTGGCGGGGGTTTGTTTACATTTGCCACATGTGTGGCGGGAGCGCATAGCATCCGGCTTCGTGCTCCTCTCCTCCTCTACTCTGCTGCCATCTCCCTCCTCTGCTAGGTGCCACTCTGCCTGTCACATTGTTAGCATCCCGTACCACTATCACTTGTGAAAGATTGTTGTTTACGTTCACTGCTACACCATTATCCCACTGTCCTAACAAGTCCAACATGTGTGGTAGACATGGATGAACAGGCGCAGAAGCATGGTGGTAGGGAAGAGGGATCGCCCTCCCCCTCTTGTGGTTTGGCTGGCTAGCTTACCCCGTGTAGGGTTGATGACCCGATGCCCAACTGATGTGCGGTGCGCATGAGGGGTCTGCTGGCTATCGGCTGCAATGAATGCTGAGGGGCCAGGGGAAGTTAGCCTCCACCCCATCACTTCTCCTCCTCGTGGTCTTCCTCTGCTCCTCCCTCCAATGGCATGGCATGGCTTCTGGTGTGGCATCGCCCATTGATTGTGGACAAGCTTTCCAAGAATCTATGTGGTGTCCCATAGGTGTCCCGATGTTGCTGTTGCCCTTGCTGCCTTCCTTCCATCCTCATATCACTGTGGGTAGGAAAAGATGGGAAAAAATTGATATTCAGATAAACTTTGTAAATTTTGGAAAAATTTCGAAAAACTTTTTGGCACGAGAAATTGGCCACACGGAGAGGAGCCAACTGACGTCGTCCGTTGGGCACCGAGGTAAGAAATAACTGTGGTAGGAAAATGGCCCCACTTGGGCCAGCCAACTGATGCCTGTTGGCGGGACAGTAAAGCGCTAAATTTAGTTTTTAGGGGCAGTGATGATGACATTTAGGTATGATGATACCTGTTTGTCGCCAGAAGCCGTCAAAGGGACGTCAATGTTGATGCTGCATCTCTTAACCTCGGGGTTGCGGGCCGTACGCCCGGACCATTCTCCTCGCTGTTGAAGTGTTGGCCTCTGCCCTGTTGATTACTGCTCCAGATGGATGAAGTTTGCTAAATGATAACCCATTCGTCGGCTATTCATCATTCTTGATCTTGATGGGAAAATGACCTAACTCTTGCCCGCGCATATGTGAGCTGTCGGAGCCTCCCACATGCCTATACAATGCGAAACAAAACTCATAAACACTTGCAAATTAAATAACTTATGTAAGTTGGACGAGCGGGTATTACAAGGCCCATCCCCTGACATGCATGATGAGATGTAAATAAAGTACGTACTGCTCAGTTCACTGTCGTATTTATTACATTGAATTACATTCCATTCGACAAGGGCACTTTATATGAACACTTCTAGCTATTTTATCCGGCCATGCGGTAGAACTAACAAAACATCTTACGACAAACAATGGTTACTTGCACAATAAAGCTCCCCAGGCCGGTTTTATTCCCGCGGGGAGAGGAGGTGGCCTACCAGGCGGCTATAGCAAAGAAAGGTTCCAGTAGTACGTTAAGTCTATTGTTGTTAATGTCCAGATGCATAATATTGAAGACCGCCCGGCACAGGCAGGAAAACACTGGAGCTCACGACACACACTCCACCTCCGTCGGTTGCTAAGTGCTAACTGACTTCCCACTCGACACACGAGCTCGCCTCAGCTTACCGTCGTGCCGAAACGGGACTACTTTCTGTCATGCCTTGCAGTTCCTTCCCTTGCGACATGCTAAATAACTAAATAATCATTCTAAAAATACAAAAACACCTTGTAATATAAAACTCTTGTAAATGGAATGGACAAAGCACTGCATAAATGATGAAATAAATACTGACACATAACCCTTGCACTGTAAACAATTAACACTCACATAAAACAAAACAAATAATAAATAATTTAATTAAAACACAACAACAATGTCTGAAATTAAGCCTTTACTGTTAGTTCAAAATAGTTGGCCTTCTTGAATTAAAAGTACGGCTTTTTTTTTATCA